>OX375810.1:14279947-15706596 GCA_947359405.1 Antitype chi | reverse complement strand
GAGAACTCTTCAAATTTTATAGGCACTCAAAGCGATTTAGGTATTTTTTGGAAGAGTACTTTCTCGTAGTGATTTCATTTCAATTTGGTGAAGATCTGATGAAGAACTTCGGAGATAGGCAACGGAACTCCTCAATAAATGATAGCAAATGGACTGGGATTGCCGAAATCGCATGTCTGTCTATTGTTTACACCAGTTTATAACATAACATCACGCCGGTACGTTGTGAAGGGGTAAGCACATGTGAACCACTAATAAGTGAAAAATAAAAACTTTTTCCAAAAAAAAAAACAACCGACTTCCAAAAAAACACTACAAAGTGAAAAATAACTTTAATTTCGGAAGGCGGTGACAAAAAATTCAAATACAGCTCCAAAGACACCGACTTCCGAAATTAAAGTTATTTTTCACTTTGTAGTGTTTTTTTGGAAGTCGGTTGTTTTTTTTTTGGAAACGAAAAAGTTTTTTATCATCATTTTAAATGTACTAACATAGCAAAACAGAATCTTATTACAGTTTGTTACAAATTGTTTTAATAATCAGTTAGACTTTTTTTATTCTTAAAATAAAACACAAATTATTAATCTGTTATGAAAATAAAATCTTATTAAAATAATAGGTCTTTACCTATGAAATCGCCGTTTTGTATGAAAAAATTTAAACGAATTTTTTTCATGAATTTTTTATTTGTATTAATCGAAGTAATCACCCATGCAATCAATGCATCTTTGCCATCGCAGTGGCAGTTTATTGATGCCCTTCTTAAAGAAATCAGCTGGACGGGAGGCAACAAATTCTTCAAAGGCATTTTGTACTGCCTCTCGGGTATTGAATTTTTTTCCCGCCAAGAAGTTATCCAAATTCTGGAAAAAGTAGTAGTCTGTAGGCGCAAGGTCTGGTGAGTAGGGCGGATGACGGAGAGCTTCCAACCCCAGTTCTTGCAACTTGGAGACCGTCTGCTGTGCAGTATGAGGTCGCGCGTTGTCGTGCAGGAGCAGCGGAGACGAGCGATTGACCAATGCTGGTTGGAGATGTGCCAGCTTCTCCATCATTGTGTTCAGTTCTTCACAGTACACATCTGCAGTAATGCTCACCCCGTTTGGTAAGAAGCTGTGATGAATCACACCGGCGCTAGACCACCAAACAGTGACCATCACTTTTCTAGGGGTAAGTTTTCGTTTAGGGCATTGTTTAGGTGCTGAACCAGGATCCAACCAACTTGCTGAGCGCTTGCGGTTATCAAACAGAATCCATTTTTCATCGCAGGTAACAATGCGGTTCAAAATTCCTTCATTTGTGTGTCTGTTGAGCAGTGCAAGGCACGTCTCGACGCGTACTTCGCGCTGACGATCATTGAGTTCGTGGGGCACCCATTTGTCAAGCTTTTTTACCTTGCCAATTTGACGCAAATGGACCAATATTGTTTTGACGGTAACGTCGAAAGCTGCTGCTAATTCAGCCGTAGATTGTGTATCATCAGCTTCCACAATCGCCTTTAATTCGTCATTGTCGACCAAAGTCTTCGGACGACCGCGAGGTTCATTTTTCAGGTCGAAATTTCCAGAACGGAAGCGAGCAAACCAATAACAGGTGGTGCGTTGGTTTGTAGTGTTAGCTCCGTAAACGTCGTTGATGTTGCGTGCCGCTTGTGCCGCGTTGCTGCCACGACGGTACTCATATTCCATAATTACTCGAATTTTTAACGTATCCATGATGACGAAAAAGATTGAAATGCGATGAAAATGTAACACTAATCAATAAACAAATGACTACTTTTGGAAAAAAAAATCCATGTTTTTAAAATAAAATTAATTTGAAATTAGAATTCTTACCCAAACAAAAATTAGTTTGATTTGAAATGGCCAGTACTGCAAAACGGCAATTTCATAGGTAAAGACCTAATATTAAACCTAACAAAGTTCAATAAAAAATTTAAACAAAAATCTTAAAAGTACTGAAACCATTTTAGTATTCAGTCTTACAATTTTTAAGGTAACTCTTAACTCAATAATAATTATCTTCTTTAAATTGTTATCAGCAGCACAGCACAAAATATCTCTTAACATAATATGAAATAAAATCAGGCTTCTTAAATCGTGAGCAACAAAACTGAACCTTTTTAAAGTTTAGACTTACTGTAATGTAAGTTACATTATAAAAAAAAAACATAAAATAACCAAAAACTATACTTATTTAAATCACCTTAAAGTTTTAATCAACAGCCATATTTTTAATTTCTTTTACGTAATAAAAACAATCATAACTTAACTACAAAAATGAAAATAAATTATTACACTCACAGGTACGTTATTTGACTACCTAGCTATTAAAGCTTTTTCCTGTCTTTTTACTTTTTTTTTTTTTGTATTTATCACTCTTTCCGATAGCTTTTAGAATCATCATCAGCCTACATCAGTCCACTGCTGGACATAGGCCTCTCCAATTTCACGCCATTTAACTCGATTCTCGGCAACTCTCATCCAGTTACTACCAGCAACCCTGCGAAGATCGTCACTCCACCTAGCCTGAGGGCGTCCTACCTTACGTTTTCCGATTCGCGGTCTCCACTCAAGAACACGTCTACCCCACCGGTCATCGGTTCTACGACTAATATGGCCGGCCCATTGCCACTTCAGCTTGCTAATTCTATGAGCTATGTCGACAACTTGGGTTCTCTGCCGGATCACCTCATTCCAGATTCTATCTTTCAGAGATACTCCGAGCACAGCTCGTTCCATAGCTCGCTGAGCGACCTTGAATTCATGGACCAGCCATACCGTGAGTGTCCACGTTTCGGCTCCGTAGGTCATAACAGGTAGGACACACTGGTTGAAGACTTTAGTCTTCAGGCTCTGCGGAATACGCGACGAAAAGACTTGACGAAGCTTCCCAAATGCTGCCCAATCCAGCTGAATTCTTCTGTTAGCCTCTTTCTCAAAGCTGTTCTTACCAAACTGCAGAGTTTGCCCGAGGTAAACGTATTCTCGAACAACCTTGAGAGCACCGCCATTGAGAGCAATCGGTCTCGGAGCAACGTGATCGTTGAACATAACCTGAGTTTTGTCCAAGTTCATCCGGAGACCAATGCATACAGAAGAGTCAACTAGGTCGTTCAGCATCTGCTGCAAGTCCTGCAGCGATTCAGCCAGTATAACGATGTCATCTGCAAATCTCAAGTGTGAGATGTACTCGCCGTCGATATTAATACCGCGTCCTTCCCAGTTCAGCGTCTTGAACACATCCTCCAATGCGTTGGAGAACAATTTTGGGGAGATGACGTCCCCTTGCCTCACTCCTCGACGCAGGGGGATATGCTCAGTTCGGCGGTCCTGAGTTTGGACGGTCATTGACGCGTTTTCATATAGACATCTCAGCACTTGGATGTATCGCCAGTCGACTTGGCATCGCTGCAGAGACTCCAAAACAGACCAGGTCTCGATAGAGTCAAAAGCCTTCTCATAGTCCACAAACGCAAGACACAGCGGCCGATTATACTCTTCGGACTTCTGTATAATTTGCCGCACTGTGTGGATGTGGTCCATGGTGCTGTATCCTCGTCGAAACCCGGCCTGCTCCGTTGGCTGAAACTCGTCGAGTCTCCGCGCTAGACGATTCGTGACGGCTCTTGAAAACAGCTTATATACGTGGCTTAGGAGCGAAATGGGTCTGTAATTCTTTAAAAGGGTTTTATCCCCCTTTTTAAAGAAAAGTACGACCACGCTCCTTCGCCACGCTTCCGGAGTTCTCCCAGAGAACAGGACAGAGTTGAAGAGCTCCTGAAGCTTTAGATATCGTTTACTTACCACCTGTACGTAGATACACTGTAACGACGTCTACACTCATAACCGCCCAGCGACTCACTGCCAGTAGTGCCAGTGTCACTGCGGAGTGCGGGCGGCGAAGTCGAAGTGCACACCGTGGCAACTGCGACGGGAGGGGCGGGGGTACGGTGAATTTACTGAGTCGAGTCGTCGGTTGATCGCGGCGTGCGGTGTAAAGTATTTAAATTTCAACACTTTAAATTTTTAAACCCGGACTACAAATGAAGTCCTGCCCGGACGCTCCCCGGACGCCCTCTAAACTAGGACAAATCCGGGGAAACCCGGACGGATGGCAACCCTATACATATATCGTTTCATGAATGAGAAACCTATGTCCGACATAGCTATCCCCAAGTTGACACAAACTACACAACTTTTAGAGTACGACCGCTATAAATATATTTCACCTTTAGCAAACCCCCTGAAAACAAACTAACCGAAACACAATAGTAATAAAACTAAACTCCATCTCCTAGAATCGCAATACATTAAAATCTACACTTGAATCCCTAATTCCCTTGATATACCTGCTCCCACAGTTCCATGTTTAATTAGGCGCGAACAAATACGTACGATGAACAAATGGCCCCGGGCCAGCTCCTTTGTCCTTCTCTATATATCCCGCAACTTTCTTGCGGCCGCAACGAAGCGACTTTGAGACCGCAACCCGCAACGTGAAACGGTTTAATTTTAATAATTCAGTATAAAAGGTGCGTCTTTCGTTAGCTCTTGTAGAAATAATGGGCACAAAGTGAACAGTAATTATAGTGTAACGGTTAACAAAGAGTAGGTAAGGTGTGGTTTGTAGAGGCGATTTTAGTAAAAAGGTTGTTTGATGTTACAGTTTACAGAGCTGAAAGTAAAAAGAAGTTACTCTCAGACAAATATTCATTCAAATTTTTTCATTCAACTTTATGAGAAAAGTAGATATTGTGAAACATATTAAAACAGTAACTATTTCTTGCCTATTCTTCTGTGTACGAAACAACCTTTAGAAAGGGTCAACTAGAATCAATTTTAATTTTTAACCTACTCCAAAAATCAGGAGGTTCTCAATTAGTTTGTGTGTGTGTTTTTTTTGTATACATGTATGTCAGAACATACACCGCCGGGCCACTGCCGGAGATATCGCAGACGATATCTCCGGCAAATGTGGTTCGGTTTCGAAAATCCTTTTTTTTAATGGATAAGGTATGCTTCAGGGGTGGACCCCTATAAACGTTACTTTTGCTTGGGTGGTTTTTGATTTAGCTTCAATAATACGTATTTTTTCCATTTAGTGTACATCAAATAGAAAAAATACTGAAAAAATGCTAGTACTGATGATGTTAAAATAACTTCCCGTCTTATTTACATAGCAAATAGTAGTAGGTATCACTATGAATAAGTGAAAAACAAAAACATTTTCCAAAAAAAACATCTTACATCCAAAAAATATTTAAATGTTCATTTGTTTTATACAATTATAGAGAAAATGTAGATATTCAGTATTGTAAGATATTTTTTCGTTTCTTGTCCAAACTTCAACATTTTGGAAGGAGCAACTAGAATCAATTCTAATTCAAAAATGCCTTTTAATGTTTAATATTGTAATCAATTACCTGACTTTAACTTGACTCATTTAATTCTATCTGTGGTAACCTACACAGGTCATTCTTAAGTATTAAAATTTAATATACAGGGAAAAGTGCCCATTCTGAAACTTTCCGTTAGATTCCAAAAGAGCAGTATCCTCTGAAGTCAGCAGCAGGAGCCTCCTGTGAGCATAAAACGACCCCTTAACTATGAGCACTAGTCTTTTTGTACAGCTTGGTGATTATCACAAGCACCTAGAGTCGGTTAAACGAATCTTACGTAGCTAAAGTTTCGTCCGTTTTGTTCAGTTTAACAAAAGTAAGCTTGCACTCTCATCTGCATACGACCAAGTTAACCATTTTAGGGCCCATTAAAAAGAGCATAGCGAACGTGGAGTGCACTTTGGGCACAACTAAATGCTAATTAATCGTCGCTTTGACTTCATTTTCGAAAATTTGTATACATAATATTACAAGCTTGTGAGTTCTTAGTCCTTGTTATCTTTTTGTGGTGCTTCAACTTTCATTGGAGGCTACAGAATTTAACGAGTAGAAGATGAAAAGGCTGTTTAGAATAAAATAACAGTTTTTTACACGCTTTATATTCACTTGTATGTTTGTTTGTTGGTTTGTTTGTATGTAACCGACTCCTTTAAGCGCAATTTTGACCCACTTTAAACGGTCAGATTTCATTGAAACTTTGTAAACTTGTCGAGGACCGATGACAAATCAATAATTTAAAAAAAAATTGAGAAGAAAAAAAAAACACGTTTTTGTAGTTAGCAGAACTAAAAAATAGAAAATAAATAATAGTTTAAAAAACTAAAAAACACGCTTTAAAAACCAAACTAAAAAAGGAGAAAATAATTTAATTCAATTAAAAAGCGTGGGGTGCTTGACATTAATTGATTATAAAAATACCTCAAGACGCACCCCACGCTTTTTAATTGAATTAAATTATTTTCTCCTTTTTTAGTTTGGTTTTTAAAGCGTGTTTTTTAGTTTTTTAAACTATTATTTATTCTAACTAAAAACGGTTCTAGGTATCACGGTAACAGCCATTGGTGGAGCAGAAAGTAAGAACAATACATACATACAAACATAAACTGAGACCTTTTTGATAGTTCAAAAACATGAATTGTGTTCTTTACGTTGTTGAGCTGACGCCCTAGGAGACCTAATTATAGTAACCTTATTGGTGTTGTTCTCCAAAAAGGCCAGGCACGTAGAACTTACAACAGGCACCGACGTGCGTGTATGTCCTAAAGGCCAATTCTCGTAATTAAAAACGTTCACAATCTAGTCGCAGTCTCATCTCAGCCACAACCAAATGTCAAAAACTTGTCAAAAATGTATGGAAACTAGAGGTATATTTGACAGATTGAGACTGAGATCAGACTGTGAACGTTCTTAAGATTACGAGAATTGCCCCTCAGATGTATGAAAATAAATGAGGCAAAAAACGTGCTCGAATCCTTACAAACTCTTTTTGTCTCATTTTTTTATTTATTTTTTATTACTAAATGGACCCGCTCTTGACCTCGATCACGCCTGATGGAGAACGATTGATGAGGTCTATGATGTCTCAAGCATGCCCAGAAAATGCCTGTTCACTCTTGTTCAAGGCACTGCTGGTACTCCCACGCATCGACGAAACACAGCAAACCAGGCGGGCGTCAGCCCTACCACCGCTTATGTAATAACAATCTTAGGATACAATCAGATTTTTATCTCATGTATGCCTGTCACTTGTGCATTTGATGATCTTATGACTGCGTCAGTGAGCGGAGTACGCGCAGCTGAATTTTGGGCCAAAGATGATAGAACTATTTGCAATCGATACGGTAAGAAGAACTGATGTATCTGACCCTGTAAGATATCTAAGCTAATGATCGATACATATTGACTTAGCGGCAGCAGCAGTTTAGGCCGTCCTTGCAAAATATTGCGGGTAGACCAGCACCCTAATTGCCTAACACACTATCAATCAGAATCTGAATTCATTCAAAAGGAATTAAACGGTTATATAGAAAAAAATAAAATATTATGTAATGAGCAAAAGGGATTTCGCGAAAATAAGACTATAAATATGGCGATCTATGACTTTATTTATACTGTATTGATAAAAGTGGACAAAAAAAAACCTGTATGTGCGATTTTCTGCGATATGACTCAAGCATTTGACTACGTAAATCATGACATTTTAATAAAAAAACTTGACGCATATGGTATAAGAGGTAATGTTCTTAATTTATTTAAATCCTATTTAAACAATAGAAAGCAAAAGACAGAGATCACTAGAATTAATATAACCACTAAAAAGGAAGAGATACACTTATCAGATGAAGGTCAAACAATTTTTGGTGTTCCACAAGGTAGTGTATTGGGACCTCCACTATTTACACTATACATTAATGACTTGCCAAAATCGACTCCACACCCTATGACTTTATTTGCAGATGATAGCACAGTGACAATTTCTAGTAATAGCAATGACATGATCCAATACAAACTTGACATACACAATACCCTGACATCTATGATAGAATGGGTTAACAATAATAATTTAAAAATTAATTTAGATAAAACTAAAACTATACATTTTAGCCAACGATTGACTGTAGAAAATATGGACATAAACATAGATAATAAAATTGTTGAAACCGTAAATAGTACTAAATTCCTTGGACTAATAATTGACAAAAGACTTGACTGGAAATCACAAATCGAAAACCTCTGTAAAAAAATTTGTAGTTCTGCATTTGCATTGCACTCTCTAGCGGCAGTTGTGAATGTAAATACCTTGATTGCGGCCTACCATGGCTTAGTTGCGTCTCACCTAAGATACGGCATCATATTTTGGGGAAATTCTACCGACACTGGCACGGCATTTAAGGCTCAAAAGAGATGCATTAGATCTATGTTTGGACTAAAAACGGTTGACACATGTAAACCATATTTTAAAAAGTACAAGATATTGACTCTTCCTTGTATTTATATCCTCGAAACCGCAATGTTTGTCAAAACAAACCCCAATTTGTTTCCACGTCTACAGGACGTTGTACCGCGTAATAGACGAGATATGACCAGTCTTCGAGTCTATCCAGCAAAAACGGCACTCATGCGCAAAAGTATCGTCTGCATGGCGCCTACTATATTTAATAAATTGCCTAAACGTTAGAAGGAGCTAAATAGTAAGGCATTCAAGCGACAATTAAAAGTGTTTCTTTCGCAAAAGGCATATTATAGTGTCTCCGAATTTATAGACGAAAAAGTTTTTTTGATTGAATAATTTTATCTTTTCCTGACACTAGATTAAATTTATATGAACATGGAATTTTGACATAATAACATAAAATAATTTCTAATTGTTAATTTTCTAAATTATAGACTATTTACGTGCCTATTCCAGGTATTATTATTATTATTTTTTCATTTGTCTTATTGGTAATTCTTCTCAATGTTATGGAAATATTTGTACGCCGATACTTACGGCTAAACATGAATGGACTCAAACGATGTATCTAATATCTTGCATGCTCTTATATGTATACAATGTTTAGACAAATAAATAAATCTTATCTTATCTTATCTTAATAATTTTGAAGGATATTCACTAATTCATTGCTTCATATGTTCGAAAAAATTGTCTGACGCGAAAATTAGTTGTAAATAATAACGCAATGAATGTTGTTGAACTGTCAAAATGGAAGCCAGTCCTACTGTAAGTATGTTACGCAATTACGTGTCTAAATGCGGTTGAAAGCATAGTAAAAAAAAGAGAAAGCCTAAGTACAAAGCAGATCAGACAAAGGATGAAAATTATGATGAGGACGAAGAATCAGAATGGGAACAAAATAATAAGTATTTTTAAATAATAATAATTCCTTGGAGTAACTTCGGAATGATTGTATGAGATTCTTATCTTTTTAGAAAAAAATTATGGAGCACTTTGGGAATAAGCCATTGAAAGCCCTATCTAACAACAAGACAATTGTAGATAAAAAATATAGCAACAAAAGTGAAAACTTGAACAATTTTGTGTGTATTTTTTGCATCATCTGGAAATATTTTATGAATCGTCAGATTAAACAACGTTCAACGTACGTTCAACGTAGTTCGTTCATACGTTCAGTGGTGTCGGTAATAGTGTCGCGAGTTCAATTGCTTTTTCTCATCTCAAAAAAAGCCCAACGCGCCTAAAGAACTTTTCACTTCAAAAAACCATGTCAAAAAGAAGTAACCCAATAGTACCATAATACATATAAGTGAACCCTACTTAAAAGAACATTAAATCCTACTTAAAAGATATAAAAACCAAAAATAAAGTAGGCAACGTTGTAAGAACTGACAGATAAGTATCCTTAGACTTTTGTTCATGCCTTCGTATTTATTTTACGGTTTTTTGCAGTTTGGTTTTCATTTAGTTCTCTGCTTTTTTAGGTTAAACTGAAATATGCTCCTTGACGTAGAGATGACTTGACAAGTTTTAAGTGATTGTGAACGTTGTCAGGATAAATGGACTATTACGAAACTATTTATTTGCCTAGTTTGGAAATAAAAAATGCTACCATTAATAAGCAAAGCGATCCGTTTTTGTTTATAAGAACCGAGCATAAGTAAGGTTTAGATCTAGGTTTTCCGTTTTTTCCTCCGCAACGTGAACCTTTTTAAATGAATTTCATATAATTTTATATCAATGTTTACAACGCAAGTTCCCAATATGTAATTCATTACTTTTCTAAAGGTGCTCTTACACGGGCAATTTTTCGAGCAATGATTGCCCGGCGACACTAATGGATCAATCTGGATCAATTAACTGGAGCAATCTGGAGCAACAACAATAAAATACAGAAATTGTTTCGGGAATATTGCTTCTGATTGCTCCATCTATGGAGCAATCAGAAGCAATATAATATGGAGCAATATGGAGCAATCAGATTGGCGACATTGAGAAATGTGAAATATATCTATATATTTCACATTTCTCAATGTCGCCAATATGAGTTGCCGAATATCCAATCGGTTTGGAATTTTAGTGTCAATTTTCATTCTACCTTGTTTGAACGTATCGCTTTTGCGAGAAGAACCGTCCGGTGGCGGAGGCGCCGGGGGCGGGGCGCGTATTGCCTAGTTTTTTAAGTTGCTCCATATTGCATGGTATTGTGTGGCCGTATCTCTGGCAACAGGTTGCTACATGTTGCCATTGCTCTAAATTGCTAGATGTAGTCGTGACGTCATAGTTGACGAGAATTGACCAGGATGCAGCAATTTTAGTTGCTCGTGTAAGAACACCTTAAGAGTATTTTAGTTAATAGCAAGTTAAAAACCAATGAGCTATGGTAGAAACCAACAACAAACCCATCCATAAGATGAATGCTTTGCCTAGCTTTAATATGCTTAGCATATAATTAAGGCTTCAGTGATTTCCCAACACATCACACTTCGCTTTTGTTAAACATGTTGCTTCGTTATTTATGCAGCATCCCATTATAGGTAGCTTATACATACCTATTAATAATAAAGACACGGCATCTCGTAATTTTCATCAGATTACGACTTCGTCTGATAGAGGACTTAGTCAACTTGGGAAACTCAAAGCCTTAGCAACTACTTATGTACTGTAAGTACATATTGTATTAAAGTAACCAGCTTGTTCACTGGACAATAGGCATGGTTTAATTTTGATACGAGCTAGTAGATTTAAGTTTATTTGTAGGGACTGTTTATCATCGTCATTATTATGTTCTCTAACTACTGTCAAACTCAACCCATTTATTTCAATGGGGAAGGCAACTGTCAAAATGGCGCTGTCGTAACTTTTTCCCAACACAAGTGTCGTGATTTCATTGATTTATTTTGGAAAAAGTGTAATAATTTAATACCGAATTATAGTACCCACGTAAGTACTATCATGAATTGTAACAGTCATTTTAGGTATGCTATCGTTATGACAACTCAGGCAATTGAATGTGTTATTGCACTTTGGCAACACTTCGAAATAACGGGTCATTATTTCTGGGAGGGGACAAAAATGTCATTTCACATGATAATATGGAGTGCGGGTCATTACTTATTTAGATGAAGTTAAATTATAAAGTCTAAGCAAATTATAAGTATTTCCTTATAAGTGGTCTTATTTTATTTTCGCGAAAATGACGGGTTGTTGTTCTTTAGATCTCCGAAATTTAAATTCACCGTTTTCAGAAAGACCCTGAAATAAAGATAGATTATGTTATAAATTACACAGAGTTCGAGTTTGTTTGGAAACCTTTTGAAGAAAGTGCTTACGATGAAATATTTAAAGGTTTTAAATTCTGACCATTTCCGTGATAAATACTTGATTTAAAAAATCACCGAACATAACGAAATAATTTATCAAATCCAACAACATACTTCGTCAATTTGCCATATTATACTCATTACATACAATATTTTAATATGCAGTAAAGTTGCTCATCAATTTACTTAACAATCAATTTCAAGAATCGCTTGTTGAATTTCGCAGAAATTAGACTTATTTTGGCTAGCTCTTTACTCAAGATTTGTTTCACCGTATTCACGGAATTTCAGCGTATTTTATACGAAACGAATTTCCTGAAACAGCGCATCCTTTACAACCCTTACCAAATTCAAAGAAAACAACGCTATTTATAATAACCCCTCGTATTTGTGTAGGTCTATTCCCATTTAATAGTAGTACCTATTATTCTATTAAATTCCGTTACGTTGTGATAGCCGGCCAGTAGTTTAGTTCGTGGGTTCGCCTGCTGCCCCCGGGCGATAGACCTCAAACAGAATGCTTTATGAATTTAACTTAGGTTTCAAAAGTAAACTCGGCTAATTGGAATGTATATTTGAAATAACATGTATAACCGAAGTTTCTAGTGTTGTTTTAATCTCTACTCTATTTCGTTGTGGAAATAATGATGATGATTATTTAAGAGATGTTTTTTTAGGAGAAGGATGAGGAGCAGTGCTGGCCCAATGGTATCGGGCTCGACTTACGAGTTGTAGGTCGTGAGTTCGATCCCAGGCAAGCGCTTTACTCTGTGTAATTTATTTAATCACCACATACGTTTCATTCTAATTATTTATCTTGCCACATTTGGACAGTTAGTCACTCATTTGAAGTTAATCGTACAATTTTAAGCTAAGGATGCTGGGTAGGTACTTATATAGACTAACCTTTAGTAAGAACCATTCTCTCCTGAAATATTGAAACAAATGGCTAGTATTTTTTTATAAGCTGAGTATTTCTGTTACGTATAGTTTGTTACTCAATCAAGGAAAAACGACCGAAATTATTTGAATGAAAGGCACACAGATAGTCGGAAAGACATTGATTACCACATAGAATAGTTTTTATCCCGGTAGTATGTTCCCGTAGGACGTTTTCTGACCTCCGCGCAAAAACAGGAAAATGCTAGTAAAACAATATTTCTTCGTTTCTAATACTTAAGTATCCACTGTAAGTCAACAGGCCCTTATCCCAACTTACGTCAAGCATTATTGTGCCATATTTGTCACTACTTCACTGGTAATACCTACATCTAGGAAGTAGGGTCGCTACACTAGCCGACAAAATCGTCGTCGTATTCACCTCACGGAAATCAGGTTAAGCCTTCGACCGCCGCTGTCATCAAGGGGCAGTTCCTAAAGTAAACAAACTGGGGAAAGTTGCGTGTCGATGTGTGGTCACTTGTGGGTGTCAAATGTGGATTTATTAACCGAAGACTTGAGTAGACGAGACTAGTAAGGATATTGGAGTAGCTTCACCTTTCTGACTGTCTCCTTGACAGCTTACAAGTGCTTGTTAGTGTTTTAATCTTTACTATTTTTTTCCAGCGGCTTCGCCCGCGTTAACCAATTTACACAAAATCTTAACAAATTATACACCTAAACCTTCCACATGAATCACTCTGTCTATTGGTAAAAAGAGCATGAAAGTTCGTTCAGTAGTTTTTGAGTTTATCGCGAACAGACAGACAGACGGACGCGGGGGGGACTTTGTTTTATAATTATGTAGTGATAGTGATGATGATAATATTTTACAGGCGACTCGCATGAAGTTAGTTTACCTATTTGTAGGTGAATCGACAATTGCGGAAATGTTTTGTCGACGGAAGAGTAGACAAAAATTATGTTTCCGTGTAGAGTAGGGAGTAGAGTACAGTTGACAGTTTTGAACCGAGAAATGTAGACAAGCGATTTCTATTCTATGGTAGAGTAGAAATAGAAAGCGTCATGCTAACCCTGCAGAAGTCGAGGTGTGGTGTGAATTTTAGTTCTTGACAACAAATTTTATTCCACACCTTTTTAATCGTGATTAAAAATAGTCAGATTTTTCGCAGTAAATAACACAAAAATTAAATAACATTAAAAAAAAACTATAACCAAAACCGATGTCAATAACAAACTTATTAGATTTATGTATATAATAATATAATAAAGCACAGAACCGGTCGAAGTGGCGGAGCTTGGGGGAGGCCTATGTCCAGCAGTGGACGTCTTTCGGCTGAAATGATGATATAATTTTCTACCTACTGACGTGGGCGAGCAAGTCTGTGCGCTTGCGGCCAGCCGACGCGGTGACAAACGCCACGGCTGCACGGGTTCCAACCTCGAGGCCTTACGCAGACTGAATCTCGATACCCCGCACATGAATACAGTAGTAAATACACCCAGATGTTAGAATAAAATCGTTCAAAAATTGGTCTTTTGAAAAAAAAAAACTACTTGCATATTGTTTATGATTAAATTTTCTATCTATTAGTGACAGTTACATAACTAAAATAATGCTTACTTCACGAGGAGATGCATGTTATCAATCATTGTTACTCATATCTGTGCTATCGTTGTAAGGAGACTTGTTAAACAAATACTACTTAACAAGAAAACGAAAACAACCATTGTGGACACAAGATTATGTAGGATTTCAATGTATTTTTTTTAGTTGATATTTCATTTAAATAACGAGTAGATAGCTCCAAAAAACTGCCCAAAATACGGCTGCCTGGCGCGAAGTTTTGGTAGGCAACGCGCCTTAATATCGGTCCATTGTTCACAATACCGTAGAGCTCTCTGTGGGTACCAAACAATATTCCTAACAATGGCCCGAATTGGCCGCACCGGTTTATTTGCCGGGTAAACAGGCCCGGAAGCATATCGGCCGGTGCTGGGTCGCCCGCGACGCTCACTTCGTTGATTTGCAACCAAAAATTAAAACGGATAGGTACGGTGAACAATGGCTGAAAACGAGGGCTTACTACGAGTGGATAGATGTGTTGTTAATTACGATGAAACGTAGCTCCGTTGATTTTTTGGGGGAAGGTTCATTAATTAGGGGTACTCTGCTTGTATGTGAGGTTCTTTATTTGTCGTATTTTTAACTGACTCCAAAAAAGGAGGAGGTTCTCAATTCGTCGGAATCTTTTTATATTTATTACTAGCCGCACCCGCAGCTACGCCCGCGTGGAAGTCGGAATTTAGTCTGCGGGAACGTACTACCGGAATAAAGTATATCCTATTTGTGACAAAATAATATTCCGTAATATGTTGTTTTGGTGTGGTGAAAATATAGAAAATAAATCGTTTGACAAATGAAAAAAGTTCAAAAGAGGCTTCGGCCAATAGCAAAAAGTTATTTTGTAAATCGGCACAATATAGTTCGGTAAAATAATACTTATGATACTTCGATGATCTAATAAATATTTTTACTTTGTTAGCTTAGTTGTTAACTCTATTGTACAGACCACATCTCCTATGAGTGAAGGAAACGCTGCCATGTGACACAACTGCTCTTACTATGTTATGCCAGCCTGGTACTTCGAAGGCATAAAGCGTTTTCTAGCTGACATAACTATGTTAAATGTGCTCCTACTGAGTTATGACAACCTAGTACTTCGAAGGCATACATTACTTACTGGTTCCTTTAGGAACCAGCGGGGCGTGAGCGGACTTTTTTATCCCGGTAGTACGTTCCCGGGGAGAATAGTTTAAAATATAGAAACAAATAAGAAATGTTTACTTAAATAAGTAGATCTTTTGTAAATTGGTATTCTGAACGAAGTACCAGGTTGTCATAACTTGGTAGGAGCTCACCTAACATAGTTGTGTCAGGTAGAAACCGCTTTATGCCTTCGAAGTACCAGGTTGGCATAAATCGGTAGGAGCACACTTAACATAATTGTGTCAGCTAGAAAACGCTTAATCTAGGTTATAATCTATCTGTATGCCAAATTAAAATTCAAATCCGTTCAGCCGTTTTTGGGTGAAAGAGTAACAAACATCCATACATACAAACTTTCGCGTTTATGATATTAGTAAGGATGTATGTTCCCCGATTACTCGAAGACGCCTGAACCGATTTGGAAAACTATTTTTTGTGTGAAAGTTGATTCCATATAAATTTTATTAACTTTGCTTGAGATGTTTTTGCGTTAGCTTCGATGACACATTTTTGTAATCCACTTTGTGTATACCTAAATGATATTCTACTACTTCCTGTCATTTTTATTTACATGGCAAGAGTGGTAGGTATACGAATTTTTGTGGGGTAAGTACCATAACAAAAAAGTGTAAAATAAAATCTTTTTCTAGAAAGAAAAACAACCAACTTCCAAAAAAACACTACAAAGTGAAAAATTACTTCGGAAACATTTCGGAAGTTGGTGACAATAAACTAAAATACATAATTATCCAAAGCCACCGACTTCTGAAATTAAAGTTATTTTTCACTTTGTAGTGTTATTTTTTTTTAAAGCCTGTTGTATTTTTTTAATGTTTTAAACATTGGAAATGTGTAGGAGACCAATTTTAAAACAGTTCGGAACAATCTGGTGTTTGACTAACAGGTGCTGGTTAATTTGCAACTCATCAAGTCAAGTCTTCATCACACCACCAAACAAACACTTTATACTTGAGTAATATCTAAGTAGGTTTAGCTAAATTTAGTTTCTATGGAAACAACAGGGTGCTAGAGGCAACAATAAAAAACTGAAGAGATCAATTTAGTATTTCATGGTTGCCATAATATAACACAATACTCTCACACAATCGATTAACAATACCAGACAGAAAAAGAACAATAAATAAATCTGCATATAAAAAAGAAACACAACGCAAAATATGAAAAGAAAACTCAATGTTTTGGCGAGGTTTCTAATAGACTTGTAATTGGCTTTTACCGTTAACCGTACTCCGTTTTGGTTACCAGTCCAGAACAATGATCATTTAATTAGTGCACAACAGAACAATGCAACTTGATGCTCCATGCGTCGGCTCACTGAGATTTCAACCCTCTAATTGCTATCGGAATACGATGCGGCCTCATACTAACCCCCAGGTTACCCGAGTAGCCATTTTGGCAAACAAACTCGACCACCGCTAAACCAACCTGTACCAATGAAATTCGTGTTGTGTTGATATTGGACCGATCCATACACTTTAAAAACCACATTTTTAACTGACTACAACTCCGCACAAAAAGCTTTGTTATAAAGCTATACAATATTCTCTGTGTAGGTTCAGACTCGATGAAATGTTCCAACGATACTTTGTTATTCATAATACACACAAAGCTTCATGAAATTGGCAACTTTCGCGAATTGTTACTGAATAGAAATATTGAATTTCATAAACTAAATACACTACTTTGTTCGTTGAAGGTTAAATCATGGAAATACCGCATCGATTTTCAATATGTTCGGGTCTTATGAAATATTATAACGGTTTTGGAACTGCTTTATGAAATGATCACAAAAGAAAAATCTCTTTTGTGATTATTTTGATACAGGCGATGAAAATGCTTTTCTTAATTCTAATATTATAAATGTGAAAGTAACTCGGTCTGTGTGTTACGCTTTCACGCCTTAACCGCTGAACCGATCGACATGAAATTTGGCTGAGATATAGCCTGGGATATAAAAAAGGACGTAGGCTACTTTTTTACGCGATAACCGACTTCTACGTGGGCGGAGCAGTGGGCAAAAGCTAGTATTATAAATGCGAAAGTAACTATGTCTGTCTATCTGTCTGTTACGCATTCACGCCTAAAAAGCTGAACCGATCGTCATGAAATTTGGTACAGATTTAGCCTGTGATATGGAGAAGGACATAGGCTACTTTTTTACGCGCTAACCGACATGCTTGCCGGAGCGCAAGAAAATAAAAGTATGAAAGACAAATGAATAACACACTTTTAGGAATAGAGCGCGTCTAAAATGTTGAAAAACAAACAAACTACAATTGGAAACAAAGCTTACCTACTCGGTATCACTAGAAAGCACAGTGAACAGCAAGAATACTTCCTTTATTGATAGGTACTTAGGGTACCTTTTGTAAATCTGACACTTTTCTTCAAATGGTCTTGGGGGAGATAAGAAATATTTACAAACGTCGTAAAAAACGAATTATACCTCTAAAGCTGAACAGATTTTGAAATTTTAGTGAAAATCTAAGTGTACTTTTGCTAGAGGACACTTTATTGAGCTGTGGAGGCCCGGTGGTCACGGTCGCGACTTTCAATTTGTAAGTTGTAGGCTCGAACACAGACAGAAAAAAAAATCGCTACTGCTCTCAAAACGGTGAAAGAAAACATCGTGAGGAAACCGGCATGTCCTAGAACCAAAAAAATCATGTGATTTCGACATCTACTAACCCGCACTGGGCCCGCGTGGAGGAGGCATGTGCCAGCAGTGGCAATATTATAGGCTGCTTATGACTTTATTCCCCTTTTCAAGACCTAGAAGACCAATCTATGTACCATAATCTTTCCAAGCACTTGACATAACTAGCACAGTTAAATCAACTAGAATATGTTCCATTTGAGATTAATATACCAGACGATTAATATCCCTTATTCGATTAACGCATATATACGTAGAATGGCCTATTAGGCTTGATGCATTAGCTTAATTCGAATGATTATTCATGACGATTCCGAGAGGTGGAAGGTAAAACCACCAATAACGGTGTGTGGATCAGATGGCATGCTCAATGTTCACCCTACTATATAATATTATAAAAGAAAGTTTGTATGTTTAGATATGTTTGTTACTCAATTACCCAAAAATGGCTAAACGGATATGGATAAAATTTAGCACACAGATAGATTATAACCTGGATTTAACACATAGGGTACTTTTTATCCCGGTAATACGTTCCTGTGGGAAACGTATTCCCCGTATTCGAAATATTCGAGTTCCACGCGGGCGAAGCCCCTGGCAAGACCTAATATGTTTTATAATTTCATGTGTGTGTAGAAAAACAGAGGGATGAAATTTCATTTGTAAATTGAAGTGACAACGACAACTTTCGCGAAGATGGTAAGTACAGTCAACATCAATAATATCGGCACGAACAGACTGTTCAAAATGATCTAAACAACTATGAAAATTAAATTTTAACTCACAAGGAACGGATACAGAATGAAGACAGTACACGACAACTGTCATTCTGACAAGAACTTTATCCAATTCCAATAAAGTTAATTTTCTTGAGTATTAAGATCATTTGAACGGTCTGTTCGTCCCGATATTTTTGACGCTGACTGTACAAATTCTTCGATGTTTATGAGTATCAAATTACTTGTCCCCTTTCAGAATAATGATCTGACATCAGTATGTAAACATGAATAAAAAGCAATTGAGTTTTAAGGTTAGTGTAGAAATGTTAATTGGCAATGAACCACCTTCAGAAAGCGTTACTGTAGCGGTAGACAAAAATTTTACGCTATTCTTGATCGAGGATTATGCAAAAATTTAAACACACCATATTATTTTCCTGTGTAAATAGCAAGAAAATGTACCGAAGCTTTCAGATGAAGAGATAAATAACCATGTTTATCGAATAAAATTTAATTTACTTAATATGTCGGCGCTGCCGCTTTTCTAGACTGTCAATCGACGTCTCAAACAAATGTCAATGTCAAAAACCAAACACCGAGGACTGGGGAGGCAGCCATTTTGCAAAAAAGGAACGGTTGACTTTGGATCCGCTTGAGGTATTTATTTTCTGTGTTTTTGGATTGCGGTGAAGGCGCATGCAACCACGTTCTTGGTGGACGTTATATTTTGGGTGCATCCCTCGTTACCTAAGTGACCTATTATCATTTTATAAAGTGTTCGATTGAATTATTGAGAATTATAAGTGAAGTGATTGTAACAAGCGTTATTTTATTGAAATACTGTCCTCCTACCCGATAATCCACGCCTACCTGAACATGGAGAACACATTAGATGATACTCGAACCACTTCAATTATAAAACAAACAGTTAATTTATCTAATTAAATTTCATTCGGAAACATCCATCGGTTTATTAATAAACTTCAACTATATCTGACGACCCTGGTTAATTAGCTCTTTTGGAGACAGTAGCTACAAAAACACAATTCGGTAAAAAACTTTTTGGTTCTTGTGTAGGTACTGACGTCACTATGGAAATCCGTTGCAGTATTCCTTAGCAGACAACTTTCTAAGTATTAGAAACCGAATACTACGGTTTTTCGTAAAACCGTAGTATCAGTCAATCGTCAAGTTACGAAATGCGAAACCTGCTAACCTGAAAATTATGAAAATCAAACGATTAGATGCTGAATTTAGCCTATTATTCAGCTGAAATAGTTCAGCATCATTGTATTATTGAACACAAAGTGTATAATTTACCCTTAATTATGGTAATTTACGATTCATCCAATATTCATGAGTTCAAGGCGATTGGCGCCGAGATGTCATCGATAACAAATCAATTGTGAAGGTACCTAAACAATTGTTGTGATTGAATAGATACTGGAGTAGAGGAATTAGTTAAAATCATTATTATTTATCCCTACATCACTACATAGGTATCTCAACATATTATAAAACAAAGTCCTGCGCCGCGTTGGTCTGTCTGTTCGCGATAAACTCAGAAAATACTGAACGGATTTTCATGCAGTTTTCACCACTATACAGAGTGATTCATGAGGAAGATTTAAGTTTATAATTTGTTAAGATATTTTTTATTAGTTGAAATATGACGATAATTGTTAATTTCCGAACTCCAGGCGGGCGAAGCTGCTAGAAAAAGCTAGTTTTAGATATTTCAGAAAAGTTAAGAAGGTATAAAGTACTAGCAGCGCTCCACGGTTTCACCCGCGTAGTTCCCGTTCCCGTGGGAATACGGGGATAAAATATAGCCTATGTCACCCGGGGATAGTGTAGCTTTCCAACAGTGAAAGAATTTTTCAAATCGATTCAGTAGTTTCGGAGTCTATTCAATGCAAACAAACAAACAATCAAATCTTTCTTCTTTATAATATTAGTATAGATAAAACGGTAGGAACAGCGTAAAACAAACCACGATATCTTACGAGCATGTGTTTTAAGCAAGACCTTTCTTATTTCAAGATAACTAGTTAGTACATACTTACATTATTCAGCTTACCTGCACGCCAATCTTACTACGCAGTGCATGGTGTTAATTCCTCATAATTTGCCAAGCTTTAGTCCCAAGTATCAGCGAAGGTTTTAATTTAAGTCTAAACGGATACCAGTATGTCAATGCATGAAGCGTCCGCCTCATAGGCAGCGCCTATTTGACCTCCACATTAATATACCCCTTGGCAAGATTATTTGGTAGACTTTCACAGGCTTCTGAGGACCTGTTACAACTGTCAAATGTCTACGAAAGACAGCCGGGACCAAAGTCAAAACGTGTTTTCCGAGGCACGGAGGGGTCCAGTACGAAATTACGTACAGAGCATCATTTATACACTACTAGCTGGCTTTGCCCTCGTGGAGGTCAGTGTATTATTCATATAAAACTTCCTCTGGAATCGCTCTGTCTATTGATAAAAACCGCATTATCATCGGTTGTGTAGTTAAGAAGATCTAAACGTACAGACACGGAAAGCGACTTACTAGCTGACCCGACAGACGTCCTGTCATAACTATGAATTTTGAATTCGCTTCTTTTTTATTTTTTTCTTTCATAAGAACCTTCTCCTGACAATAACAAACAACAAAAAAAGGATTATCAAAATTGGTCCTGCCGTTCACGTGTGATGCCGTGACCAAGGGAAATAGGTATTCATTTTTATAGATATAGATTTATAGACAGATAGGTAAAGATAATAATAATATGTATAATATCCAAAATATCTTATATATATGTATATGTATAATAATACATCACCGTAAGATTGTGAACACTGTTTGTTTATAATCTATCTAGCGAGATTATAAACTGTCGTCAAATTGTGAACAACACCATACTGCTCACCGACCGAATAGGTTAGGTTAGGTTAGAACTGCGACCAACCGCGCGCGAGCCGAGCGAGCGAGGCGAGCGGTGGCGCAGCAGCGACCGGTGAGCGCTACTTCCAAGTTAGTGGCAGTTACTTGATCATTTAGTAATAGCGCAAGATACTATCCGTCTTGATACCAGCTCACAATTTGACGGACAGATTATAAACTATCGAAAAATTGTGCGTTAAGTTGTAAATGGTTTTTACAGTACAGAATTTATCGACAGTTTATAATCTCGCGAGATAGATTATAAACTAACGGGTGGTCACAATCTTATAGTGACATTTAGAAGATGTTATGGATGGTCACGCATTCACGGACCGACTTAATATTGAAGGTCGACCCCTGTTGCTGATATTACTTAGCCACGAGCCCCTCTACGTAGTACCAATGTTTACAATTTCAACCTATATAAAATTTATAGATCCAAATGCGTTGTACGTATTAGACGCAGACACAAGTTGAAAGGTTCCCTGAAAGCTTAACTAAGCGAGCTACCTACTCAATCATTCAAAAGCGTTAATTGCTTCTTCCAAAACTCGGATAATCCTGAATAAGCCTTTTGCTAAAGCTAATGGTGGCTATATTTTATACATAGGGCCTTGTTTAGACGTGTATGATGTTCTTTTTACACGCTTTATATTAGCTTCACTTTTATGTTTGTTTGTATGTAACCAGTCGGTTACAAAGGAGTCCCTTTGAGCGCGCTTTTGACCCACTTTAAACGGTCAGATTTCATTGAAACTTTGTAAACTTGTCGAGGACCGATGACAATTCAATAATTTAAAAAAAATGACAAAAAAATAACGTTTTTGTAGTTAGCAGAACAAAAAAATAGAAATTGAAAAAAGCGTGGGGTGCTTGACATTAAGTGATTATAAAAATACCTCAAAAAGCACCCCACGCTTTTTAATTGAATTAAATTATTTACTCCTTTTTTAGTTTGGTATTTAAAGCGTGTTTTTTAGTTTTTTAAACTATTATTTATTTTATTGTTTTTGTTTAGAGTGAGTTCGGTTTTAATGTCTAAGCTTTGATTTCTGTGTTATTTTGATTAATCATATAATTTGTAGTAAAAACCACGGCTTGTTTTGTACTCGTACTTGGTCTATCAGTGGTATTTATCGGTCCCGATTTACGAGCCAGGCAAACAATTAACTATGTGTAAATAATTTCATCACCCACTGCTCTCAAAACGGAGACGGAAATCATCGTGAGGAAACCGGCATTTCGTAGAAGCGAAAAATCTAAGACACGTGGAATCACCAATCTGCACTGGGCCCGTGTGGTAGATTACGGCCCACTTCCTCTTGAAGAGTGGAGGCCTGTGTGACCGGTGTCCCAGCAATGGGAACATTGTAGGCGGATTTTGCTACTTGGTACCTAGACCTACCACTGAATACGGTTTCATAAACATTAGGCGATTATTCATAAACGATAATGTTTATGAATAGCCCCCTAATGTTCAACCAGAATTTTTTGACGTTTATAAAAAAACGTCAAAAAATTCTGGTTGAACACTCGATAATCGATACTTAACTTTAACAACGTTTACAAATAAAGGAGTAGCTGTAGTGTGACCAATTTATAACTAGTGTCAATTCAAAAGAACACGCATTTCTTTGAAAAGTGACATCAGTTATATCTGAAAAGAGTTATGGCAATTTATAACCAATTATGCAGACATCGGCGCACAACCTGTGACCATGGATTCAGTAACTGATTCAGAAAAATAATAATTTGCGGTTCCATACATTTCCACCGCGTAGGTACTTATTGCACTTTTGCAGGAAAGAGCAGATTTTTTTTTAAAGGTAACCTACGAAATATTTCAATAGGTCCAGAATCGTGTAAAGATAAATCCAAATAGAAATTAAATACCGTTAATAAGTGCAGAAAACAGCCCATCTAGCTTTGCCCAGTGTATTTTAAATTCATACGCGAGAAATTTTATTACGTTATAAAAAAATTGAATTTGTTAACGTCAGTTTTATTGCGATCCTGTCGGTTTGAAGACGTTTGGCTCTGTAAATATTCTCAGATAAAACAACGTGGTAGGTACGGATTTATTTATAAAATACTATAATAATTCCCAAAAAGGGAATTTAAAACACTTAGGTACCTACCTACTTTTAAAGTTTGAAAAGTTTTTTACAATTTCACCGATTCGAATTTCAAATAAATTTTCCATTCCAATTCAAAATAAAACGACTAGTCGCTAACGCATAATTTTCTAACCACAACAAAACAAACATTTAATTTTATCTCACAAATTCAAACAAAAAACATTCTGTTAAAAATCCTTATCAGCTTTAAAAAAACATAACAAATGCCAGTAATATACAACGTGTAATAAAGAGTAGGTGGCGACACGGATAATAAAATAAAACATAAAGCATTTAGACGGAGGCTGGCAACACTCCCCGAAACGCGTTTTAAATTTCGACCTCCTCGTAAAATGCGGCAATTGAAACGTTTTAATATTGCTCTCTGCGTAAATTTTTGGGGCCACTTTACGCGGTTGCAAAACCTTGCTTTAATGTCTACCTAATAAAACTATAAAAGCTGCGTTTCGATGCTTCACTTTGCTATAAAAAAAATGTTTTGTATGTGGATCTACCAATTCTGAATTACCTATTGCAGTGGCCGTTTTTTTTACATCAAGCTGATTTCCAGGGTGAACGGAAACAATGAATTCAGCACATGATGCAGAAAAACATCAGCTGTTTTATAGAAAAGTACAACACGTGGTCACTTTCACCGCGTATAGCACTTTCCTATGTATGGCAGAGTAATTTTTATTTTCAAAAAAATTCAACCCAGAATGGTTCAGAATCATGCTCTGAAACCATGGTCCAATCAGATTTTGCGTTGACGTCCCCGCCACCCTGTATATTTAGCAAAGACATCGCATACTCTCTAGAAAGCCGAAAAACACCGCAATCCCTTGATTGTGAAGGCCACCACTTATGTCCCCAGTAGGATTAGCTCTGTCCGACGGCCGGGACATGTCCTCACCGACCCAGACGACTCAATTACTCTCCTTCAGGAAAGAAAGTAGCTTTAAATTCCCCTAATAATAATAATGCCAATATTTTGATCCAGCCTGTCCCCACTCGCTGTCCCCTATCAGTGACGCCCTGAGCCGAGGTCCGTACCCCACAGGGGGTGCCCTCAGCGTGCAGTCGCCTAGTATTTAAGTGTCGTTTTTAAGCCCTGGCTGGAGGCGTTAAGTTTATTCTTAATGGCAGCCCCAGGAAAGCCCGGTTAAGCAGTCACGGCCTCTCAAGGTCAACTGGGAGATGCCCGACAAAAAAAACTCTCTAGAGACATTTCTAGATGCTAGCGCTCTCTGGCGGCGGTCATGACAATTAGTTGACCACTTTAACCATAATACCTAACCGCGTCTTATAAACAGTTTATAAAATTAAGTAAATATATTTTTTTCTATCACACCCAATCATAGGTTATTAAAACTCCATTTGTATCTAAATGTATATCTACACCATCAGCTATTCACTATATTAAATCTGTAACATCGTTAACGTCTATAAGTTAATTAATAATTCTTCACGTATAGTAAGCCATATTGTTATTGGCCATCAGTTTATGCTGAACGGATTTTGCTATTAGGATTTATGAATAAGAGATGTGAAACCTATATTTACGGGCAGACTGACAAACTTGCTACTCGATGTACACCTACATAATATATTCTGCATACATTACATTCGATAGATTACTGAAATGTTTATGTGACTTGTGAGTTTTACTTAATATAGTGTGGAATACATTTGAATCTAGTAGGTAGGGTATTGAAGTTTTGTATGAGACAGGTTTGTTTTTTAGGGTTCCGTACATACCCAAAGGGTAAAACGGGACCCTATTACTAAGACTCCGCTGTCCGTCTGTCACTAGGCTGTATCTGATGAACCGTGATAGTTAGGCAGTTTAAATTTTCACAGATGATGTATTTCTGTTGCCGCTATAACAACAAATACGAAAATACAGAATAAAATAAATATTCAAGGGGCTCCCATACAACAAACGTGATTTTTTTGCTCGTTTTTGCTCGATATTGATAACGGCAACAGGTAGACGCTTGAAATATTCACAGAATATTTCGTTATATATTCCCTTTAAAAATAAATAATTAAATTAAAATAAAACAAATATTTAAGGAGGGCTTCGATACAACAAACGTGATTTTCATTGCCGTTTTTATAGATAAATGGTACGGAACCCTCCTGCGCGAATCCGACTCGCACTTGGCCGGTTTTTTTAAATCTTTGATTAAAATGAACCCGGTTCTTAAATGATTACAATCTAGCCCATAAACAATTTTAATCCATTTTAATTTTCTACGTCATAATGATTGTAAAACTTAGATTAGAACAGTGTTGATTGTACTATACACAAGTCCGTTCCACTACTACATAAAATAAAATAAAACATGCTAGTTGCCTAATAAGTATTTTTGGAATTGTCGATTCGGTCACAAAAAAAAATAATTCGTGTGAATCACCTATAGAAAATATTATGTTATTTAAAAGTGTCAATTCGCCCAATTCCGGCGAATTTTTATGCGAACTGACCAATAAACGAAAAATATAAGTCTACGGTGAAAAACACTTCACGTAAAGTAGGTGGCCCAGACTAACATGATGCACATAAAAGTTATCAGATATAATTCAGAGCCAAGCTTGGTCAAAATGTATGGCTTGGCCGTTTCGCGACAATTACGTGTTGTGTGCTGCAATAGTTTAATGGAACGGCTAAGCCATACACTTTCAGGCTGTGCTGTGCTTCTAAGCTCTTCATTCAAAATACGAAATTTTTTTTCAACTTATTTCAGACTGGGCTCTTTCAGGGCAAACCCATGGAAAAATTTCAATGATTTAAATTAGGTAGGTAAAGTCGGGATTTATTGTTTATCAAATTGACTACCTAACAACTAAAATTTTCTGTAGGTATATTCATACAACTGTTTACCGCAACTGTCATGCTTTGATAGTTGTATGAAATGGCTATAACATGGTAAATTGACGTAGTGTGTTAATTTGTTTAAGAATTTTATTTGCTGACTGTGCGTCATGTAGATATATTACATTCGTCGACCATATACATGTATATATATATATACATATATCGTAGGTAATAGAGGCAGCAGGTTTATAGATAATCCTTACTAATATTATAAATGCGAAAATAACTCTGTCTATCTGTCTGTCGCGCTTTCACGCCAAAGCTACTGAACCGATTTAAATGAAATTTGGTACACAGATAGTCTAGAGCCTGTGAAAGGACATAGGCTACTTTTTAAAGCGAAAAAGCATTATAAGGGGTTGAAAGGGGGGGATGAAAAGTTGCATAGAAGTATCGTAATTTTTAGAGCTAAAAGCTTGAAACTTATTTTCTAGGCTGTTGATTCGATATAAATAAATATAACATTCAATGTTTGTAAAAGTTTTACCCTCAAGGGTGTAAAATAACAATAGGGAATAAGGGATGAAAGTTTGTATGGAAATGTGTAAGGTTTATGTGAATGTTTTATAAGTTTGCAACAAGAGACAAAGACCCAAAGACACTATTCCACGCGGACGAAGTCGCGGGCACAGCTAGTGATGAATAAAACTAACGATCGAGAATTACCTCTCAGATCAATATCTTATTTAAAATGGATAAAATTAGAAACGAGTTTAATCAAATGTATAAAAGGAGGTTTGACAATGGCGATAGTGAAAGAAAAGTTGAAATTAAATCGTTTGGCTAGTTATGAACTTGTGATGAGGAAGGTAGAAACGCATGTGAATAAAAGAGTAATGAATAAAAATGTTAGTGGATTGAGAGAGAGAGGAAGTTCAAAGAAAAGATAAACGGATTGTATGAGGAATGGTATGAAAGAGTAACATGGACCAATGGTAAGAAGACGCTGATGATCAATATCGAATTAAAAAATCAAAACATTAACTCGAGACATGACAAAGCTTACCTAACTACAACAAAGCAAACAAAACAAAATAATATATTTTGATACCTATTATTTGATCTAGCAACACAACTTCGCAGACTGTTTAACAAAAACTTCTTTTCACAGAAAACAACAAAATATCACCACAAAAATCGGTAAGCTTATTAAAATGAAGAGGGGAGCAATTGAATGATGAACAAACACAATTTATTGTCGGGAAAGCAAGTTTCTTTGCCGCTTCGTGGTAAATAAATATCGGGAAGAGTCCACAAGCCTCTTATCTGTCGATTGAAAAGTTCCATTGGGAAAACTATGGAGCCCTACTTGGGAAACTCGAATGGAACTCGGATGGAAATGCTTATTAAGCGAAATTGGTGTTTACCCACAGTGCATTTTGCTGGTTTGCTTGTGGACTGCTAAGTGATTTATGCAGCTTCAGTAAATAACACTACCCCAGTGTTATTTATTGAAGCTGCATCAAGTTTTTGTAGCTGAGAAATTATTTTTACAGGACTCAAGTAAGATGTTTTAAATATGATTTTTTACCCGAAGTACGATAGCATCCTATAAGCGTCAAAATGGTCTTTCTCCTTTTGATTAAAATAGTAATCGAATCTAAACGTCGTAATATGACGTACCTACGAGTTATGAAAAGTGAAAATTCTTTACAGGTTTCACAGCTTTTACATGTTATTGTTTCTTCAGATTACTACAGGCTTTAAACTAAAACTTTGGCTAATCCTAGGCTCGAAGTCACCAACATCTCTATACTGCATTTATTATAACATTAGAAAATAACAACAGTTATTGTGTAATATAGCGGAAATGACTGATTTTTTTAATCATTTAAATTTTATAAATAGTATAAAGATTACATTGCTTCATATTTATCGTTAAATAACGGAACTTCGTAAACTTTCATATCAAAATAACTAATGGAATATAACCGTTATTTTTCTAAAGTTATAATTTATTTCAGACTAGGTGTCCATAGAGTGTTACACTGAAACTTATTTAGGAACTATGTTAATACTACACAAATACAAAAGCAAACTATAATAATTAACCTATATGTAGGTGAATCCAGTGCCTCCAGATAGGACTCTCAATATGTTCAGCAATGACCCTCAGGTAGCCTAAGGACTGTCTCTCACTCTTCGCATCAAAGATGCTGCTCTTAATAACGATGCTGTTCTTATAATAAATTGAGTGTAGGTACTCTCCATCTCAAAAAACAGACAGTACGTACAAGTCCTACAAACTAAGAACAAATGGAACCATTAGTAGACCAGAACGGATTGCGGGGCAATAGGAAGCCGGCGGGGCAATCGAGTCAACCGTTTAGCGTAACCGCGGCTCGGGGCGACAGAAAAACGCTATTTGTAACTACCGCCGAGCCGATTGTCTGAAGACTTTTCCAGACTGTACTAGATTGTAGTTAGTTCTAGATATTCTAGATAGGTACATTCTACTTAAATAGGAAAGAGGCTTATGCTTGTGATGTGTGTTTATGAGAAGATTTTTTAAAGAATAAAATGTATTATCAGAAGATTAGGTACTAGCCTACTGGATTTATATGAGAATTAGAACTAATATTTTTTACAGTTTTTGAGGTAGGCATCATATTCGTGTCTGATGAAGAAGACAATTATTATAATATACAACGGTTTTGTTATTTTTAATTATTAATTTAGCCGTAGGTGGTGGTGCCGGACGTAAAAGAATAGCACCATCCCATTTCTTCCTATGGGTGTCGTAGAAGGCGACTAAGAGACTTACTAGAGAATGGGCAGCAGCGTTCTCTATGCATTTGACCACCATACTGCGATCGCCAACCCGCCTGCCAAGCGTGGCGATTATGGCAAATCAATACCCCTTTTGGGGGAGGCTTCTTTCTTTTGGGGCAGTGGACGTCTTTCGGCTGATATGATGAGGTTTGTTAACCCAACGGAGGAGAAACTTCGTGTTGTGATGAGTACTTAGTTTCAAGCGTAGTTCTTAAATTGATTTAAGTACTTACTCACATAAACTTTATATCTAACCATTTCATTGTTCTTGTTTTATTTTGAAACTTAGGTATTTTTAAGTTGTACTATAAGTAGCTTTTACAAGCAAACAATAGCCGGGAGACTTAATATATGCCTTAAAAATACATGTTTTATAACGCTCGTTGTATACCTACTCAGGATACACAGGATTCTCTTCCAGATATCAAAGCTATTCTTTGGTTCACAAGTTCCATCTTAATAATTTCACTGACTGGCCATCCATAAATTACGTCACACGTTAAGGGGAACGGAGAGGGTTAACGAAATGTGACATTGTGTGACAAGGGACAGGGGGGTTCAAAAGCTTTGTGACGTCATATGTTAAAATCTAAACTACTAAAACTCGATATTTATATGTAAGTAAAGCAAAAACTTAAAAAATTACTTATTCCGATCTATATTTATAAGGCTTCTTCTATCTATCTAAAATATTTGACTATATGTTAATTTTACTGAAGATTAACTTTTACTTTAAATTTTTAAAAATTGTAAAAACTGCTGTTTTAATGTAATTACTTCAAAAGATAAAATTGAAAAATATGTGAAGTCACTCAAGAGGGTAAGCGGTTTCACAAGTGTTACCACCTGTGACAAGGACGGGGCGTGTCAAAAAACCATAAAAATAGTGTGACGTAATTTATGGATGGCCTCTAAGCAGTCTATGTACCGTGATTTTCTCAGCTCCTTTATGCACCATTACCGCCCAAAGAATCTGCTCAGCCTTTTCCCAACTATGTTAGGGTCGGCTTCCAGTCTAACCGGATGCAGCTGAATACTAATACATGGAGCGACTGCCTATCTGACTTCCACCACCCAGTTATTGGGTACCCCTTGGTAAGACTGATTGTCACGTTTGGGCTTCTAACTATCTGTCAAAGGTTTACAAATGACAGCCGAGACCAACGGCTTAGAGGGATTTAGAGTTTATTGTTGCTGCAGGTTGTTAACAAATAAAGAAGAAAAGAAAGAAAGAAAATAAAATTGATTTGACCCAGGTTAAGGCACACAGTAAACCTGAAGGCTAATTAATTCTTTTAATTAAAAACGTTCAAAGTCTAGTCGCAATCTCATCTCAGCGACAATCAAATGTCAAAAATGTATGAAAAATCGGGGTATTTTTGACAGATTGACACTGAGATTAGACTGTGAACGTTCTTAAAATTACGCAAAAATAGCCCCTCTGGTCAACTTATATGGGTAAGTGGAAGAACTGCTTATTCTAAGTATTACAGGGAAAGATATGAAATAAACACAAAGGTAAAATCATCTATACCAAACAGTCTTCGTTTAAAATACCTAAATAACGTTTAGTCCCCGAACTAAGTCCCAATCCTACCCACAATCTACGTAAGAAATTAACAAAAACTGGAGCAACTCCATCATATTGTTATAACACCTTTATAAATAGTTAGTCGTTTCATCCCGAGGTGGAGGCAAGCCCCGCAGTGTGATCTGTCAATGTCCACAAACCCATTGTTACCCTCAAGAAATAAAGTGCACGTTGCACACCGGACTTTAGAAAACTTTTATAAAATATTAGCCGGCCCCGGTTCAAGCTTCCCTTTTAAGTGGCTTATGCAACTGACCTCGACTTGCTAAGCGCCAAATCGATCTTTGCAATCCCGCAGCGTATTTTTCGAAGCACTCCCAACTTTTCTTGTGTGATTGAAAACGCGCTTTTTGTTTGTTTTTCAAACTTTATTTTCGGGTGGAAAAGTATTTGATCTGTAAATAAAGGAAGGCATGTGTTAGTTTTGCATATTTTTCTTAGATCTTTTGCCGGAAATCGTAATTACATCGTTTATTTTGGCGAGTTGGCAATAGATCATTCCGACATATTTTCCTGCTATTTGTGCCTAAGTGACTAGTTAGGTCAAATCTTCAAAGCCGAAAAAGTTGTTCTAAATATCTTTAACGTCGAATCATACCTAATACCCACAATATTCGTACATTTTACTAGAATTAAAAAGAAAATTTAATAGTTTTGTTTATATTGAGTAATACGCCATCTATTCAATTAAACGGACACTAACACACTCTTCACCGAGTGTTCTATGTTTACCAATCACTAACAGTAGATGGCGCTTGGTGTTTTCCAAGCTCCTCATTTAATTACAGTTTTGTATAAAATACTAAAATTGTATCTTGGTAAAATTTTATTATTTTAGTATGTTTGTTAAAAAAATGAGAACTTAGTGTTTAAATAATTCTAGTAGCTCATATTTACGTTTTCTTAAGTTTTGCATGCGTTAAAAATGCATTACATTTGGGAAAAAATATCACGTGTTGATCAAAAATCTTGACTGTGGCGATCCATAAGTTATTACTAGCTTTCTCAGAATCACTAGTGGTCATAAAAAAAACAATTTCCTCCCAACTCCTACAATTAAAATTACTTCAATGAATACATTATGAAGTTCTAATTAACTTCATTCAAATTGTACCTTTAGACGGCAAGAATATTCCTTAGCCCGGCTTATTCAGCCGCCACAGTTTTAAGCCTCCGTGCCGCGATGTGAGCTGGTGCTTTGTGACGGAATCCCGTCTTCATTATTTATTCCGTGTCACATACACATAATTCCCCAGGCACTGTCTGTTTTCCAGCTACGTACACAGCCAAACACCGCAGTTGAGGTGTCAAATAGAATATTTTATAGCGATCTTCATCTCGTTTAGTTAGGATGACTAATTACGAGATTTCACGCTCAATAAGTGCTTCAAACGTGGAATGCAAAGTTCTTATTTCAAATGGATTTCCCGAGCACTTGTAAGTAATTTGTATTTAGTTGCAGTTGCAACTTTTTTTTTTATACTTTGGTATAGATAATAGGAACTCAAAGGTTGCTTGGATTCAAAAGTTGGTGTAATGGATAAGAGCTAGCAATGAGAGATGAAGTTGGAACATCTGTAGATGTAGTTGATCCACAGATAGTGAAACTGCTGGGCCAGACGATATTTAAAAAAAAATTGCGGCCCCAGCAGATTTTGTCAATCCTCGTTTAGGCGTCTAGGAGTAGGTACATCTGTTGTTAGTAGGTAGGTATATTTTTTTGCGTTGTTTGTTACTTACCTATACAATACAGTTCAAAGTCCACCGATGGAAATGGCGTAGGTATATTAGATACAGAGGGTAATGACCAGCAACTTACCCACTTAGACAGAACGGTAAAAACGTTATTGCTGAATGGATATCATGACAACGACAATAGGAAAGGACAAAAGTCCTGCACTTTCCTGCCCGTTTTGTGAAATGACAAAAAGTTTAAAACAAATAAACATCGACAATTCATGTGCCACGTCTCCAGACTCTTTAACGATTATAAATGATGTAGCATCATACGAAACGCGATCTGTGTATGAAATGGAAACGCCCAAATTGTCGTGAATTACTTTATGTGAGAGCTAAGCCGCCATTCGTTAGTATATGTGACGTCTCAGTTAACTGGTGATGAAGTGTTTTGACGGCACTTGAAATTAATTAGTTTCTTTGTCGGAGTTATTTAGGAGACAGGCAGATAGCAACAGTGTAATGTCATATCATGTTTGAGTTCATTTGTGAATAATGTGGACCAATAAATACAGCCTCTGTGTAGCTTCGGGGCCAATGATAATGTAAATTATAACAATGACCAATGGTAGGCATTTTTTTTTAAATACATATGGAGAAAAATATCGACGTAAGGCCTCCCACAAGGTGGACCGATGACCTTGCGAGGACCGCAGGAGTGCACTGGATGCGGCAAGCACAGAACCGGTCGAAGTGGCGGAGCTTGGGGGAGGCCTATGTCCAGCAGTGGACGTCTTTCGGCTGAAATGATGATGATGATGATGATGATGAATAATTTCGCGGCGAATTTTTTTTGCGCTCTGGATCTGCAACGCATTTTTTAGCGCCGAGATTTGAGAATGGAAGAGTGTTTTTTCGACGCAATGAGATGCACTCTGTTGTATTCTCAGTGCTCAGTTGTTGAACCGAGCACTGAGAATACAACAAAGTATTGGTGTTGCACCAAGACTTGAAAATCTAGTGCGCAATAATCCCGCCGGGATATGTTTACATCCGTGTGAACTGACAAGAGGGAAATATTTGACTGATCTTCTAAAAACTTATATGCTGAACACATTTTGCAACCGCAGCAGCTTGACCTTCTAATGATCAACACATTTTGGTGCCGCGGCAGCGGCTGGCGAGCACTATATCCAAGTAGATCGCAGTTACTTGGCTATTTAGTATTTTTAGGACTACATAATAGGAATTAATTGAGGTTCACTAAAAGAGTCGCAATGAGAGTGTTCAATCATAATTTTAGGACCGCAAAATCAGTGGAAATTTTTAGATGTTAGATTAATACATGACAACAAAATAGTAGGAAATCAAGCGAATAGGGAATCCGGACTTTCACAGAACCTCCAGAAATAAAATCAAGAATTTACGTGAAAAAATATAGAGGACTTTTCCGAAGTCTGTTTCTCGAAAGAAAAACCCACTAGAGGACTAAGTAAATAAAAAAAACGGCGACGAAAACTTAAACGTTACCTTGAAAATTCAACCGAAACTTAAAATCTTAAATCAAACCAAACATAACCTTTTATTGAACTAAAAAGTTGTAGATAAGTAGGTAACAACTTACAAAGAAGTGGCTACTTCCCCGAAGGTAATTATATCAGTGGCGAAATTGTATAAGTTTGAAGCAAAATTTTTCCCCCAAAATAATATTAAGAGGAATATTTTACGACGCCATTACCTCAGAAACAGGCTTGATATAACAATTACAGAGTTCTATTCAATTCCCCGTAACTTCATGCCTATTAAAAGTTTTCTTTGAGACTTTAACAACATAGCTTCAAACAATGATCATTGTAACGCTAATGTTACACAGATTATTATAATTACTGCCAGATTTTGGATCAAATTGCTTAAATTTCTTTTATGTTACGTTAATAACTTTAAGGGTTGAGTTACGGATGTTGGTGTTTGTTTGTGGTGCATTTCAACTTTTAACACCCGAATAGGGTATTACACCCGTTTTTGAAAAGTGTCCTAATTAGATTCTAGTGCTAATAAACCACTAATAAAAATATAACATTTTTATTTAATCCATTAGTGCCGTAAAAATGTATTTACATTTTACATTTTCAAATTTCGCGCGTAATTTGACGAAAGCGCTGGACGCAGTGGACGCTATACAGGTTGAAATTGAAAACATGCGACAAACCGTAATGGGAGATTGTACTCATCATTATGAACAACTTTTACTAAGGGACCAAAGATGCAATCGCAAAAAAAAAAACAGCTGTTCCCTACATTTTGGCGAGTCATGCGAACATAAATGTAGGGAACAGATGTTTTTTTTTTCGCGATTGCATCTTTGGTCCCTTATTAAAAGTTGTTTATAATGATGAGTACAATCTCCCATTTCGGTTTGTCGCATGTTTTCAATTTCACCCTGTATAGCTTTGTGGGTATGACGTTAGTTTGCTGTATAGACGAATGCGCTGATATTTTATATTATAATTGTTTACAATTAAAAAAATGGTTATTATTCTACTTATCTGTTTGCTGTTTCTGAATGCAAAATATTATTTAAATAAAAATTACTTTCGTTACGAAAACATTAAAAGTACAAAGTTATTCAATTAACATGCCGTAAGGTAATAACATGGTGGCTACTATTTAATGGTGTGCAAAAACAGAATAAAAAAACTTGAAATTAATTTTAAAATTTATTTTGTTATTTCGTAAACTAAAACTAAAATTTTCCGACAGCATTTTGCCTAAGCTATCTCAATAACATATTTTTAGATTTTTTCTCATATAGAGCAAAATACCTTATTGCGTAATACACTCTTCAGAATCTTGATCATTTGCCTGCTCAACAACGTAAATACCGCAATGTATGTTGATTAACTGTCAAAACAAAAGCCGTTCTTACTGTTAGTGTATTACGGAACTACCCCTCGGATTTGTGAAATGGCTTATTTCACCGGGTTCACATGTGATAATGTTGATCATCATCATTTGTGACAGCCCTGTTTCACCTGATGTTGAGTGCAAGCCTTTTTGTGCCATCCCTCTCTGGGTCTATATCAGTCTCATCCTAAGTTAACGAGTAAGGTACTACCATGTACCACGTACCAGTCGCGAAAACACTATATAACACGTTTCCTACCGCCTTCCGTTCGGGGATTTGCGTCAGTAACTCTATAGCTATTAAAAAAATGGCACGTCAATAGTTGCTACTATTGTCAAAAAATATAGTTCACCATAACATTAAAATAACAAAAACGGTTATTTCTAGCTTTGTATTACAACAAAAAAGAAAATGTTCTACATTAACCCGGCTCCAAAACGTCATAATCGGAAACGAAAGAATCATACAACAGGGATCCCGTAATGATATCACTTTAGGTCATGTGGCACCACATGATATGGACGAAAGCAAGGCGCTGTAAGGTTATGACAGAGACAGATATAGAAAAATGCGAGAACGAGAAGGAGGAATATTGCACATTTTATTTTGGTTTTCAGCTGTTCAATTTTACTGTATTAAATTCTTTACATTCCTATATTAATTTTAGATTGATAGTAAGTATTCTTTATTGATAAGTCAGTATTAAGTTAAAGCCGACTTCGCTTCGGCTTCTCTCTTAGAAAAATTGACACCTCGCCGCTGCCACGTACCAGCGCTAGGCACTAGTTGTCTGGCATATTTGCTAACTGGGCCTTTTTGGCGCAGCCGTGATGCTAGTTGCTAGTTTCTGACATCGCACCTTACACTTTTTATTTGATTTTAATTTTAATCTTTCCTGCTGTATATTGTGTGCCTTTTAGTCAGTGCTAAATAAATGTATTTTCTTTGTTTCTTTATTTAGGTTTCTTTCTTTCTTCTGGTAGGGACGGCTGATATTAAGAGCGCACCGAGGGGTTTACGAAATAATTGCGTTCGTATGATCTCTTGCTGCATCGTTAATACTAAACCTTTAGATAATTATGCAATTAATATGTAAGACATTTAAGGGGAGCCTAGTCGCAGGCTCGAACTCACTGGTGGGTCTGCCTAAAAATCACGCTGTTTCACCAGGTTTCGTGTCCGACAGAGATAGTATCAGTGATGAGCAGTTAGACGCTAGTCTACACGCACAACGTTATTGAGTGAGATGCAGGATCATTTATAGTAAAAAACTCGCGAAAAAATTAAGAACGGTCCTTTGGAAGATCGGGTTTTATGAAAAAGCCAATTCATTAATCAATGACCAATAAAGTTTATTGAACTTTTCGATAATTGAACTTTGTCGGTACCGACTTGGTTTTGGAGATTTTACAGTTCTTTTATTACTTAAACACGCCCAAACTTAAGTAAAATTAGCAAGAAAAACGAAACTTGTTGTCTCCTAACTTTTTAATGGGTTTTTATTTTAGTATTCTGTTTCCGTACAGACAATGTTAATCATAAGTCAAAACGATATCGTATTTTACTTTGGATGTGCCATGTCAGACAGTGGAGTAAAATACTCCCGAAGTTTGTAAGCAAAAAATGTGGACTAGGTTCACCTTAAGGATTCACTCTATAAATCGTACACTTTAGAAACACGATTACTTGTAGTGTCCCTTAAAGAAAAACAAAAGTAACCTCTAAAATCAAAATTTGTGGGTACGGTGAAAACACCTCACGGCAGGACATCGGTTTTTTAATAATAACATAATTACATGTTTTCTTTAACGGATACATTTTACATTTTCAAAATGATACTTGGTTTAATAATACGAAGGAAATTAGCGCTCGAACCGCCAATTCTAGCTAGAGCCAGAAGCTCGGTGCGCCCTTAAGCTCAATCAGTCGCCTTATCTAGTCTCAGCTCATTATCTAAATGATGTCTTACTATCGTAACTACTTGCGGTTTAGTGGTTTAAGTCTTCCAAGAAGCATTTCCATTCAATGTCCAGTCGGCTCTATTAGCTCAAAGCTAGCTGTGTCATCAAAGTCTAGACCAAATTAGCAACTCATAATGACTACTCTAAAAAAGCTCAATAGCTATTTCTGAGTTACGACTCAAGCTGTAGATAAGCCAGAAAGTGTCCATTAACACACTCACTTTATAGTTTTAGATTTAACCGCCTTTTTACTACTCTCCTTTGAATCTGACAAGGGCAGCCAAAGGGCTTTCTTATTGCTTTGCATTTGAAGAATTTTTGAAACGAGTGTGCAGTGTGTTATTGCTTTAAAAGGGTTGAAATGCATTTTCTCATCTGTAATAAAGTTTTGAAAGGATTGTGGCCATGGGCGTTGGACTGTGAAGCTTGAAGTACTCTACCCATTAATATGGTTGGTTTATATTTCGTGCGTAGGTTTTGGTTCTATTTAGGTTCAACTCTTCGTATTTTTTCATTACTCTGACACGATAAACTTTACTCAAAATACAAAAAAGTGACACTAGTCCTGGGGCCTTAGTCTGCTATTTTATAAATTCGTCTTTCCAACACGATCCCATTGTCATTCATTTGTCATTTTGCTAAAAGTTCGTAATCTGCTAAATTCATAATGGTTGATCATTGGTCGGTCAATGGTGTCGTAATAGAATTGTGTCATAATGGCATTTTCGTATTGCCATTATTATAAAACTCGTTAGTAGAAATGTTTTTTGAAAAACTACTACTAAATTTGAACATTTATTCATGCCAGATTTCATTTATAATATATTTTTACATATTATTTATTAGTGTTATAAGCAATCTAAAGTAGTAGGAAGTTTGTAAATTAAGTCAGTCATTCATTTGTCATGATGTACGAGATTACCAATAAATGCCATTTCTTTCAATGGAGTGTCAGTGGCTGACCATTGGAAAGATATAATGACGCTATTTTATTAGTAGATTACCAAACTTGTCAAAATCAACAATTATGAAATCAATGATAGACCATTCTGACACTATTGTAATAGCAGACTTGAGGCCTTGATACTGTGGTTGTTAGGTTGGAGAAGGGAAATTTTAGATGTCTTCTCTTTTCTTAGATCTTGTTTGCGGAGGAAATTCGTAAATACTAGCTAAGCGAATGGCTAAGACTAAGTTTTTGTAATTGATTTCATTATATAAACGGGTTATGTTTGAGAAATTTTGCATTTTGCACACATCATAACGAAGAATCTATCCATCTTGGTAAGCTCATCACTTGTGAAAAGCTGGACCGATTTGGCTATGGTTTTATTTAAAATGATCCTTACATGTTCCAATTTTTCTTGAATCTTATCCACTTTTTCTTTCCATAAACATCAAAATTAAGTATTTTTTAAAGGAAAATTGGAAAAACATCCCACAAATTCGGAAAAATCGGAACATCGTTTTTTCTATGTCATTATTGAATGAACTATTGGACCGCGTCTGTCGGGTTAGTTAGATAACGATAAAACAAAAACATCATAAACAAACTAAACTAATTTTGTAACAAAAAAAATAAAAAATAATACAGAACAGATACAGAACTTGTAATAAACGAAAAATATTTCCCACTTGCGGACTACACGGCATCCAGCCACAATCGCAGATGACAAATGACAACCAGGAGCGGTGCCCCAAGAATGTGGCGAATGTATTTTTACATCTGTCCTGACATGTCGCGGCAGGGGTTTACGGAATAAACGTGTCCGGACTAGAGTTTCGGGTAGTTAGGAACTTTTTCTGTTGAAGTGTTTAAATAAAGGTAACATTCACTAAATAGTTCCGTCATCATTTTCAGCGTAGTGATACCATGTTTGAAGGTACCTATCTCTTATTAGAATTCTGTTAGCCTGCAAACTAGTTTATTTGTTTATTTATTGATACGACAATTCAACGACTCACTAGAACTTACACAAACGAAGAAGAAATTTTTCGTCGGTTTTACAAAAAAAAATCAGCAAATTTCTTCGCTGGGGGTTCTAGAATGGTATGCTGAATCCATGGTTACAATTTGCGCACTGAATAAAAACTTATCCTGTATAATAAAAACAAGCTGTTAGCAAATTAAATGGTAGCATGGGGATTTTATCTTTTATTCTTAGTTAAAGGGGGTTTTTATCCACACGGATATGCCAACCCCATCACACTATTCAACTCTAAATATAATAACTACATACTAAATGTTTAAGGGAAAAAGCTCGCAATGAATATCAGTATTTTATAAACATTAATTTCTGGAATTTATACCCAACTGACTGCAAGTCTTTCATCATTCATCATCATTTCAGCCGAAAGACGTCCACTGCTGGATATAGGCTTCCCCAAGCTCCTCCACTTCGACCGGTTCCGCGCTTCTAGCATCCAGCGGATTCCTGCGGCCTTCACAAGGTCATCGGTCCATCTTGTGGAAGGCCTTCCAGCGCTACGTCTTCCGGTACGCGGTCGCCACTCCAGAACCTTTCAGCCCCATCGGCCATCTGTTCTGCGTGCAATTTGCCCTGCCCACTGCCCCTTAACTTTCGCAATTCTTCCGGCTATGTCGTTTGCCTTGGTTCTTCTGCGGATCTCTTAATTCCTGATTCGATCACGTAAGGAAACTCCGAGCATAGCCCTCTCCATTGCCCTCTGGGTGAGCGAGTCTTTACCAACATACAAATTAATAAGTAGTTAAGTACCGAATCTGCGTTGGTAGATGAGCCGTACAAAATGTGTGCTTACGGCTCATTCAAGTTATGTAAATACATTTTTATTGTATTCAGCCTGCGTTCGCTTTTTATTAATTTAATTAATTACAGCTTATTGCATGCCCTATCAATATTTGTTGTGCGCCATTTTCGAACGCAATGTAAATTGGTTTATGTAAACAATTAAAAAATAACATTAAGCAACTGTGATTGTTTTATTTGGACCGTTTAAATAAAGTGCAGCGCTTTTTATTGATCATGTTTGCGCGTGGAGGTCGAAAATTATCCCATGGTTACGTACTACCAGGATAAAAGTACCCTATGTTTTAATCCAGGATATAAACTATCAGTGTGCCAAATTTCGTCTAAATCCGTTAAGCCGTTTTTTATCCCAGACGGAGGGTATCCATGAGGATGTCCCCACGAAAAAACAAAAAGGTAAGTAACTAATTGAAAAAATATATCGGCGAAAATAGGTCACCATTAAAGTTCCCAAACCAACCAAGAAAGAAAACTTACTAAAATACCATCAAGGAAACAAAGTGTAACATTTCCTGTTTCTACTTTTTCCTTTAGTTCCCCGTTTAACGTGACCAATACCATTTCATTTGACAGCCACCGCGCTACGGCCAGCGGTCGACAGCCTGTCATTTGTCATACGCGGCTGGTATGACGGATTTCAATTACCCCGAGCATTCCCGACGAGACCCGAACCCTCCCGAAGTTCAGAGGAATGGCGGATGGTGGACGCACCCTAATAAGAAATTCGCTCTCATCTAAGATATTATTTTTGTAATTTGTGCCAGTGACACTTCGTTTACCAGTGATGATTTTTTAACTGATCAGGGAATTTTGTTCATTATTTTCGGTTGGGTTTAATTACAAAACTAGACAACATTTTTGTGAAAAGGTTTCATCAGCTAAGTTGGTGTTAGGTTTTTCTAGAGGTCGCATGCGCTGCTGTTGACCATGATAACCTGGGTTCAATTCCCTGGTCGGGAAAAGTGTTATTGGTTATTTCTATCTGGAATTGTTCAGTAGCAGCCCGGCTTATGGCAATAAGCTCACCCCTATTGCATGGGATTAGGCAATTAGGCAATTTGACTGCCTCGTTGGGTCCAGTAGTAACAAGCGCTGAACATGAGCTCCTAAGTTCGATGACCTGGTCGGGCAAAGTGCTATTGGATTGTCTACCTGGAACTTCTCAGTAGCAGCGCGAAGACCTTTAACACTAGAAATAAGGACAAACTACGTGCTCCCTTTCACCGGCTTCATAAGGATCATAACTCATTTGTTGGGCTTGGTATAACCTTTTATAACAAGCTTCCCTCTTCTTTGCTAGATTTGCCTTTTGATGCGTTTAAAGCTCAAGTAAAATCCGTCCTTTGTTTAAAGGGTTACTTCCATCAACGACTATTTAAATGACAAGAATAGTTGGTCGCTGTGATTAACTCAAGACAATGTTTGTGTTCTTTCTTAAGAATTAGCATAACTGGTGATAGTATGGGTTCATATATATGTATATTTTTTTTTTTATTCTCGTAATATTTATATTACTTTGTCTATGTATGTATAGAATCAAGTCTATCCGACTAAACAGACAGCTGTGCTGCTGGGGAGTTTGTTCCGCTACTTCTTCCCAGCTAAAGCATTAGGAAGTGGTGACGAAACGTTGATAGCTGGATCAAGCACCTGAAAAAGAGAGAGCATCCGAACACGGTACGCGGTCAGGTTGTTTCCTCCCTCTGTAGCCCCATAGTATGAGCGCATGACGTTCTCATTGATGGATCGTGTCCATCTCATGCGCTGCACACTTCCGCCGGGAGCTGGGACCCTATCAGAGGCCGGTGGGCCTCGAGGTCCTAAACCATCCGGCGGCCGGCGTCCTCCCCGGCGACGAACAGGTGGTGGCGTCGTGGGCGGGGAGAAATACTCGTCGCTCGAGCTCGACGCAACTACCGCAGCCGGTGTCGTCACAGCGTCCGTAGTGGAGCTGGGTACCGGTTTTTGGGGGGACTGTCTTATGTATTTTGACGTTCGAAAAGTGCTGATTCTCAGCCTAATTTGAATAAATTACTTTTGATTCTGATTGAGACATTTATGCACGGTTGGTGGCAATAGGCTCGCCCCCTATTACATGGGACCTAAACACACCTGACTAAATGTGGGTGTACCTACTATAGGTACAACTCTGCCCAGCCCTTCGGAGAAACAAAGCGTGATGTTACGTTATTTTCATCAGAAAAATATTCAACCCTGAGACTGAATTAAAATAAACTATGAATCATTTTTATACAGCTATCCACCAAATTACGATAACTGACTCGCATGTGCAAGATAAAACCATTTAAAAGGCTAATTTATAACCAGAAGCGAGCTTCAATACATCAAATGGAATCTATTTTGGCGTTGGTATACCAATAGACAGATAAAAACACGCTACAGCTGGCCCCACATCAAGAGTTCGCATTTTACACAACAAATCGTAAAAAGAACATTAGCATGGCCCAAATTACGCCGCCATTTTGATTCACAACAGGGTGTCCCGAATGTTTTCTTTACACAACAGAAGTAATGACAGCTGCACGGCTCGATCGATCAGGTTCAGTCAGTCCGTGGATTTGTGACCATCTTTACATACCCTGACAGTGACCCCTCCGTGCCTGAGAAAGCATGCTAAGCCGTTAGTGTCGGCTGTCATTCGTATATTTTTGACAGAGTCTTTACGGGTCGTGTGAAGCCCGAAAATCTGACAACTTGTCTTGCCAAGGTGTAACGTAAGCTTACTAACTGGGTTGTGGAAATCAGATAGGCATGCAGTCGCTCCATATAAAATAATGGTCTTCGGTTAGACTAGAAGCCGAGGAAAATTATGAAATACAGTGCCCGGGCGTAAAAATTACACAGAGCCTTAGAAAGAGACTGTAAAACAGGTAAAAGTGAAAGAGTTGACGCTATACAAACCTGAAACTTCCAAAAACTTCGCTGTACAATTTTTACGGCCGTGTAGTGTATGCTGTTTGTATTGGAGCGTATACAGGTTGCGTAAATGTTTAACGTTGCGTTAAAGTTGTCAATAAATCAGTTTGAGTGTTTTGAAGCTTCGTCAATAAAAGTAGTCTCGTAGATTAAAGTACCTATCATAAAAATTGTTGTTAAAACATCGTTTTTGGACTAAAGCTACTGGTTGTACACACAGCCACACATCAAGCTATACATTTCCAGTTTACGCTGATCTCGCATTGTACGGAAATCCTATAGAATGCGAGATCAGCTTATACTGGAAATGTTTAGCTTGATGTGTAGCCGTGTGTACCAATCATGCTTAGTGTAAGTCTTATAAACCTTCTTACCTGCATTAGTACTTCTTTTAGATTTTGGACTTCTTTTATTTTTTTTTGGATTTCATCTCAGTGCAAGCAGTGCGGCCGATGGGATTCCTATCGGCGAAAATGACGCACTTCCATCTCCTATTCAGCACTCATTAAAAAAAAACACAAAAATCCACAAAAACGATTAAAAGTTAACTCCTTCTTTACTACTCTCTTCTTCTTACGAAGTTGAATAAAAAAGCATATTATAAGATAAAAGACTACGTTGAAGACAGGGAAGTTTGGCATTAATTCCTTCTGCACATGTGGCTTCCCTGGTACCTCATTAACAGCAAAACCGTGTGAAAGTCTATTAACTGCTCCCAAATTGCAATGTTAATTTTTATTCTTTTTATTATTATTATTTTTTTTACAATGTCTGACATATTCTCGTCATTATTTGACATTATACATCAATTTTACTACCTACTATTTATTTTCAGTGATTGTCATCGAAATCATGTCACTTGGTTCAAATAGATTCATTTTATATAGGTAGATTCTTTTACATATTGTGAATGAGAGAACGTTGTAGGCCTTAGAGACTAGATTTGTAGACGTTTTTCTATTCTGTATTTTCATTCCTCGAAGTACCTGGTACTTATTGACTGGCCTGCACTGTCCTCCCATACCTATTATCACTGTAATTTGAAAACATTGTAAAAGCCAATTATTTTTAAAAGAGTAACCGTGGAGTTTCTTGCCGGCTCTTCTCCATAGGAAACGACAAATTGGAACCGTGCACCTAGCTTCTGACGTTTCATAAGTGCCCATGCAGGCTTATGTGAAATAAAATATTTTGATTTTGATTTTTGATTTTGATTTTGAATTTTTAGCAACATCTTCAGGCTGTGCCTTGTCTATCAGTGAATGAATACAAAACATTTTTAGTAAGTAGAATTCCGTCTTTTGATTCACACAATATTGGCAGTAATTTGGCTATAAGCGACTCAATTCATCAGTCGACGTATCGTGAGACGGATCGGAGGAAATGACGATCCAAATTGCATGCATTCAACCTGAGATATCGTTAGTGATATGTAAATACATACCAATTTACTGAGTGATTTTGAAATCACGATGGCTTGGTTACTCTAAATTGGTAGCTGTATGTGTTACTGGACCTCTGAACATGTGAAATTAGGTACTACCAGTTTCTCTGAACCATGTAGATTTTTGACTAATGAAGCTTTCGCTTATAATTCGATTCACACGAGTTTACTCGCCCCAATCGGGCGAATCAACACTTTTAAATAATAAATTATTTTCTTTACGCGTTCTTTATAAGTAATTCAAAGTTGTAATTCGATATTAAAGCCACGGTCATTTATGTGAAATATATTTTTGATACTAATAAAAAAATAAACTAACTAACTAAACAAATAAATAAAAAAAACAAAAGGAAACTTAGGGTCGAAGTATTCGTCCGCATCGCTGTTTTTTATTTTGTGGGCGAATCAACAACTTCAGAAATACGTAATAGGCAATTGGCACGTTTTGAGCCGAGTTATAAGCTTTTGGCTGTCTGTGGCGAGGGCGACCTTAACACTGCAGGCAAACCAAAATGTCCCTTAATTTTTTCAAATGATTGGGATATGACTAAATATTTCACTTATGTGTATTATTCCAGATAAAATCTCTTCAGGGCAGTGGCTTGAGAAATCATATGGAAAAGGCTGAAGATTACCACTTGGGATCAAGTAATTGGGTACATAATCTGTGCTGCAGGTTAGCTTAATGACAATTTATCAGCCTATTCCATCAATGGAATAGGCTGTATATGACTGCAGTCTTCAGTCCTACGCCTCATCTTTGTAGAGGTCTAAATTATCAGGGTCGAAGATAGGCAACAACTTTATTTTGCTACATAAAGACAACTTTTAATTACTTCCTAAACAAAAACGACCAGCTCTCGACTTTATATAATTTGATAACTTCAAGTTGAACGTTCCCGTTCGAAAGCGAAGCCGTGATATACAAATCCGTTCCGTGATTATTCAGATTTATTGCTTTATTATTGTATCTTCTAAAGTCCTTATGAATTATATCCAGAATACATACATAAACTCATGCCTTCTTGCAAATGGGGGTAGGCAGAAACTGCAGAACCTGCTACGATCCCTTTTTTTTTGGTGGAAAATCTTCAAATAACTTCTCCCGCTCTGGGTGCAGCAGCAGGGCGTGTCAGACCGTTACTGACTAAAACCCACCCGTGTTCCCTCAGTTGCCTATGTGCCAGGGGCCACGGTATCTCTTTCGAACAACCCGCTCCCCTGGCAGAAAGAAACGGGTCTGGTTTTATTGGTCAGGCTGATACTAAGCCCCCACTCCCGGCCCCTATCCCACTACTGCCTGATACGGGGACTTTTGGCTGCTGGGTTTTTGCCCTGGCCCGATTCGCCCCTCCTTAGTAGACCTGCATCCCCCAGACTCCTCCGAGGATCCATATCTACACCGGGACTGGACGTCCACACTAATGTGGACGTCCAGTCACCATGGGCCATTCAAGAAGAAAGAACATCAGTAATATGGTAACTGTAAGTCTGTCGGGCCATCTCGGTGTTTCCACTCACATCTGCCTTGTAAGTCGACATTCACATGGACTGGTAATTAAATCTCGACGAGATTTTTTCACGCACCGGATTTTCAACTTTCGGCGTTGAACCGAGCGTTGAGAATCCAACAGAGTGCATCTTATTTAACGAACAATGTGTTTTACCGTTCGATTTTTAACTCTCGGTGCACTTTAAGCAATGCGTTTAAGATCCATTGCACGAAAAAATCCCAACGCGATTTTATTACATCCGTATACGACGTTGGGCGAAATCAAAGCTTTTCATATGATACGGCTACATTGTCACGATATTGCGAACTGCACTTCACACGCTCTCACTCGTACCACATGAATAAAAAACCGAACCGACCGACCGACCGACTCGGTTTTAATTCATTTGCTACACCGCTTGATGTCTCGCTCTTGACAGAGAGCGCGCGAAGTGTAGTTCGTGTTGTCGCGACAATGTAGCCGTACCATTAGACGCCTTTCAGTCTGTTATCCTCTCAATATGACTGCACGATCTAAGCATTCTATTTAAACAATTCGTCATTACACCTTCTTTTAAATAAACCGTCGTCTTATCACTACATAATGACATCTAGAATGCCACTCATATTTATGCCAAGTGTGTGCGAATTACGTTTGAACACAAACGTAATACGAGGAAGATATATGGCTTACCCCCACACTCACAGATGTCAATTAACGTTAATGACTTTATATTAATTAGGTACTTTAGTGGGCTTGGTTTATTTTTGCAGTGAAATAAATAACCTAAATGTTCAGTTTTTTTTTTAAATATATTTGAGCTTGTGGCCAGTATCATTTTTAGGGAATCAACTAGCTTGAGAACGTATTACCGAGATTAGAAGTACTCCAGGTTATAAACTCTCTGTGTGCCGAATTTTATTTCAAACCGTTTATCCCTGTTTGCACTATTCCGAAACATGCATCTAGACAAACGGACAAACATTAAAAAAACTATATTTTCGGCATCAAACTCATTCCCACACCTCGCAGCAATTACTTTAAAAAAAATATTCAATGTGCAGTTTTGATATCGTTAATTTTATAGACTAGCATGTTTTGAATTGAGATTTTGTCACGATTGTCCCGAAGCTGCTTTACGAAAGATTAATATTAATTACCTTTTTACGTTTACTCAGCAATTTTAATGATGCAAAGACTGGAATAGAAATGTCACTTCTAATGGAACAATTACACTTTCGACCAAAGAAAACTACCTTTGTTTCGACCCAGCACAAACACTTCAATCTTTTATTCAGAGTGCTATAGTAACTGCCGCACAGGCACTAACGCTGTGGTACTATAAGTTACAGAATACATCTTGTAAAGACCGGGAACTACCGGGTGGAAGCCTGTGTATAAACTGTACGGAGTAAGCCGTTCTTAGTAAAGCTCTGTAAGCCTACATCCAGACGACTAGGCTTTCATATACCACACACTCTGCGTCTCTTTGTTCTAACTACCTAGAATCTTCACAATGTGCTTCAAATTTCTGTATAGCTGTCAATTCGTCCCAATGGAATTTCGCACCTCCTACTTTCCGAAGAAAATTCTGATGAAAAGATCGGAGATATATATCAATCAGGAATTTTCAACGTTTTCTCAGAATCAATAAATTATTGTTGTGTTTTCCGGATCGGAATTGTTGGAAAGAAACATGTATCGTTCGCGAACGACAGACGCTGGAATTTATTTAATGAGATTCAGAAAGCGCTTTGAGAAAGTAATGATATAAATATTATTGCTGCGCCATTTGGAAATGTATACACCGTGACATTTTGGTCGTCTTACAAATGTGGTCCTCTCAATGTATCCGACATAAAATACCTCTAGGCGCGATTAAATAATTGTTACCATTAATTAAGATATTAGGTACAATGAAAAATAAATTATGCTTTAGAATTATGAAACACCCTGTTAATAATGTTTACGTATCAAACGGTAGAAGATACCCAGCGCAAGAGCCGAGCAGGTCATTCCATCTCCATTACATTCCATCGTTCTCTTTTCTTCTCCATAGCAGGGTGTTTCAAACTACGTCATGCGTCTTAGTGATTTTGTTTATTTTATTTTTCACATGTTTATATTCATATATATTTTTTTATAAATGACTAGCAACGCTCCGCGGTTTTACTCGCGTAGTTTCCGTTCCCGTGGGAATACGGGGATAAAATATAGCCTATGTCACCCGGGGATAGTGTAGCTTCCCAACAGTGAACCATTTTTCAAATTGGTTCAGTAGTTTCGGAGCCTATTCAATGCAAACAAACAATCAAATCTTTCCTCTTTATAATTTTAGTATAGATTGTATTCATTGAATACATGAAGTGGGCTGCCGTTGTAAGACGATTTAAATATCACGATGTATATAAATCCAATGAAGTAAAGAAAATAGTTAGAAATCGTAGCTCAACACAGCTATATAAAAGAACATGACAGAATCGTTCAGGAGTCAAAATCACAGAGAACTAAATAATATTTGTGTCAAAACATCACAAGTCCGCAACCTCACAAACAAATGTGAAATATTGTAACATTTTGGCAATTGTTCAGGACCTTCCTTGGCTTTTCACAAACAAACGGCCCGAGGTCCCGAGGACCGGGAAGAATAAAGGTCCCTTTTCTTGAACTATTATTTTGACAATGAAATTCCGCAAGGAACACCTGATATAATATATCAACTGGTAGAAGGACAAACAATATAACGGTAAAGGAATGGCAAAAAAGAGAACTGTAACTATTAAAACAGCTTCAGAGCAAATCCTACTAATATTAAGTGTGAAAGTATGTTTGGATTTTTATTATTGAATCACGCAAAAGCGGGTTGACGGATTTGGATGAAATTTGGCACACAGATAGCTTATTACCAGGATTAACACATAGAATACTTTTCATCCCGGTAGTACGTTCATATGGCATAATTTTCGCCCTCCACGCGTGCGAAGCCGCTGGAAAAAGCTAGTACTTTATATTTCATGGATCATAATGACAATCTCGACTCCAACAAAACTTCAGAGCTTTCTAATATTAAACTTGAAGCAACAAACCCGAAACATAACTCAAATATACGAGTACACTAGTAAGTACTGAGGCAAACTAGTTTAAGTAGATATTAATTCTGTCCAAAATAAACAGAACGTTTGCGAGGATCTGTGTAAATACAGAGAGTCTTAAAGAACAACGGATTATGCCGAAATCCGTCGTAAACGGGAGATTTAACTCCGTGCATCCTGTCTACGTGAATCAACGCACATCATAAACTTACGTACCTACATAATACTGCTGCGCATATACTAACAATATGGGTAATGGGGCTGCCAGTGTTCAGAGCACAGCCTTAAACGTGGGAGTTAGTCTGGAAATCATTTTCTGAATAGGAATACCTCCACCCTGTATATGGGTAGATATGAATACAATAATAAATAGCCAAGAAAAGATACAGAGTAAGATGCGGAAAATAATATGAAACCAATTAAAGACCATCTTAAAGTAATCGGATCGTTTAATGAAAATCTCATCGTCGTACTAGATTTAGTTTTGTACAGAATTATCTGCTGAGAGCTTTTACTGCTTCATCGGATAGCAACGAGCGCAGATGGCTAATGGCTCTCAACCAACCAATTGAAAAATACTTCCCAATAGCCATAATTGGGGTTGGCGAGTTTGAGGACACAACTTTACAGATAAGATTAAAATAAATCAAAACGCCTATAGACATCAGTTAAAGGAGTTTTGAAAATGGAATCAATGGATTCCTGAAAATCAAACTTCCCAAGACTGAATACACGCTCCGTTGAATTTTGCAGTCGAAAAAAGCAAAGACGGTTTAAAAGAATGTTTGAAATAGGAACGTCTGTTATAACCTACATTCCTGTCTGTAGGATCAAAAATTTCGTATGGTGCTTTATTTTGTCTACATTGCCTTTCTTGAATTTTTACTTACTGATTTCTGGTTTGAACCCGAAATGAATATTTCTAATTGGGGAAGATCGGACAGAGTTATGATTTTAATGTTATAAGTCTTCAAGGCACATGCGATTGTCTTAGACTTACAAAAAACTATGTAGTCAGTCAGGCTTGTTTTTATAGTGAAAACGAAAGGTGCAGTAAAATAAGCAAAAATAACTCTATCTAACTAAAATATCTACTAAGAAATAATTTATAAAAACTTAACAAATTTCTCCATTACCAAAAACCACTTAATTCAATTCCCGGAGACTCCACCACTTTAGTATGGCAACCCTGAACGTACACACGGATTGTGTTGCCAGCAATCCGTCGGGTAGCCGACGAAGGCAAGGATTAGCTACCAATTACACCTCTCAGCTAGCTTTGTGCCGTAACGTGTCACCATGACTTGTGCACTTTAAACGTGTTATGAATTCTGAAAATTTTCCGTAAGCTTTCGATTTGGTACGGGTTTTCAGATATGGTTTTGTGGTTGAGATGATTTTAGTTGGCGTTTATTGTATTAGAAGCTTTTCAAGGCCTGTATCACAGTCTTACTATTTGACTTTTAATAGCCAAAACTCTCATCATCATCATCATTTCAGCCGAAAGACGTCCACAGCTGGACACAGGCCTCCCCGAAGAACCGCCACTTTGACCGGTTCTGTTCTTCTCGCAACCAGCTGATTTCTGCAGTATTCACCAGGTCAGCGGTCGACCTTGTGGGAGGCCTACCAACACTACGTGTTTCAAAATCTTTCGGCTCCATCGACCATCTGTTCTGCGAGCAATGTGCCCGCCCACTGTTACTGTCAAAACTCTACTTTAACAGTAAACATCAGTTTTTGTTTGGGTGGGAAATCATCAAATAACTTCTCCCGCTCTGGGTGGAGTAAGAGAGCGTGTCATACTTTTACTGACTAAAACCTGTATGCGTGTGTGTGTGTGCCAGGGGCCATGGTATCTCTTTTGAACAATCCGCACCCCTGGCAGGTATCGGCCCTTGCGTGCCCCACCAGTTTATGCTGACATCTCTTTGAAGCGCGTGGGTCACAACGCACCGTTGACCCGGGCTTGGTCCTTACCGGACAGAGAGCTACCCATTACTCGCCGTCCGCAAGCCCGTGCCTACAGTGACCGGGAATCAGCCTGGGATTCCCGACGCCTAGGGCGTCTCCCAGCAAACATCAGTCAAAATCCTTTGGCAATGAGTAACTCTTGTTTAAAAACCTATTGGATTGGTATGCTTTTTTTGTAAACCTTTTAAAACAAACTTTAGGAGTAATTCCACATAAAACTTAGGCGTTGCGTTTAAGCTGATATAAGAAAAAACGCAGGCTTTGGCTAAAATCAGTGCAAATTACTTTTGCCCCTTAACATTTTTGACCGTGACATAATACACAGGTATAAATGCCTTTTTGAAGAGAAATAATTTTCACTTGAGACAGTATTTTAGTGACTAAAAGGACTGTTGAAACAACGGTATGCAAGCTTGCATCGATAAACCATACCAGAGACACAGACTATTACAAATCGCTCCGATATTAACCAATACAACGCACGCCCAAATACACATTATATCATTTAGATAATCCGGCTTACACAACTACCTATAATGATGGTCCAAATTTAATCTAGTAATATAATCATCGGTTAGCCTAAACTCACGTGTAAACAAAACCTAGCACATTGCGGTAACCAGACTAATCCCAGATTATACAGATGATTGACCACAGATCTGCTTGTGGTAGGTTCCGTGATACCCAATTATCTGACTGTTTAGCACAATTTCAGTATCTATTTATACTAATCAACCGCGAATACATGTTCAATCAATTATTTGTTCCGTGGTTTCGAAATTGTTGCGTTATTTATGTGATTAGGTTTTAAATCTAGGGAATGCGATGACAATTTTTTATTACAAGTGGCTTGTGGTAATAACAGCTGCACGGGTTGATCGATTACGTTAAGCTACGCTTGCCGCGGTTGGTCCCTGGATAAGTGACTATCTTTACATACCGGCATCTCTCCGTGCCTCGGAAAGCACGTTATGCCCGGCTGTTATTCGTGGATCTTTGACAGTCGTTACGGGTCGTCAGAAGCCCGAAAGTGTGACAAACCAGTCTTACCCTCCAAAAGATAAATAGAATAAATCGTTCTATCAGGCCAATGAACAAGATACAAAGTATTAGGTGCGACAGCAACTACTATTTACAGATTTTACCTAACCTCGATCTGCCTATCCCCTCGAGGATTACAGGCGTGATATTTTGTTTGTTTTCTACGAAAGTAACTTCTATTACTAGCAACTAAAACTTGAGGTCAGCCCTGACCGCTTAAATCCAAGCATAAGAGAGATTGGCCGCCGCCATGATGTTTCTAATTGCAGACTAATCCGAGCTCGCCATGAATGCCGCGGCCCGACCACTGCGATGGGACACGATGCAACTAAACTTGTGTTTACATGCTACAGTTGAACTAATTGAATGAAGTTCTGCGTGTTTTTGGGACTAATACAAGCAACCATTGAAGACCAGAGGCAGAGAGAGACGGTATATCAACAATAACGATGATGAAGTCAAAAATATATTGTATTGACTTACGCTTTTGTTATGTGTACACAGGGTCAAAATAAATTATCTGGAAATACTTTACCCAACACGTTGGTAAAGTATTTCATGATACTTCAATATCGAAAACGAACAAAAAAAACGTTTTTTTTTTTCTTCATTCGCTAGGCGACGGTCAATGCCCGTAATCAATCAGCTATTTTTGTAAGTCTTCGTGGAACTTAGTTCTTTTTTACGAATTTCCAAAAACCATAACTTAACAGTCGTTTTGATGCCTTAACGTACATGTCACAGTGTCATGTAGAGTATTGAACAAAATTGGAGTTATGAAAAAAATCATGTTTTTTTTGGTTCTGTGGTTTTCGATACTTATCGATACACATGGGTACTACCATCTACTTAATATACAGGGTCTATGTACGTAGGTATATATTGATTATATAATTATGTAAATTGTACACCACTGACTACTCGCCGCATTGTCTCTCCTTCTGCCTTTAATCCATCCAAATGTTGTCTGTAAAACATCGCTATTAGCGATTAGTCCGCCCATTGTCACCCTATGTAAAATTTCTATATTTAAATCAGTAATATGTATGGTGTACATGGTAAAGAGTATTATATCTATCTAAGCTACTGAAAGGCTTATGTCTAACCAGTTATAAGTCATTGTGGGAAAATTAAAGTCTTTGAAAGCGATTGACACTTGTCATGGTCCTCAGCAATGCAAGACAATGTTCGCAACAACGCGCAAATTTCGATACTATTGGATTTTGCGTTACTGACGGCCAAGTCCCACCGCATTGTAGTGCTTTCGCTCGACCTATCACTAAACTATCGCCAATCAGGACTTGCTTTTAGACAGACACTCAGATTTTTGGAAAAAACAGGGATCAAACAGTGATAACAATAATACTCTATTTTGATCTAACTATAACTTCAAAATACTATTAGGAGCAGTTTTTAACGAATGCATCATTGGACGAAATAATTTAAATGAATAATTATGAAATAACTGGCGAAATGTGGGAGTACATTATGTCCACCTCTGCCTAGGCTTATGTTATCAATACAGGCGTGATGTTATGTCATTATGAAATCCTAAAGATGGTCACCCATCCACGGACCAACCGCGCCAAGCGTAGCTTAACCTGATCGATCATCCCGTGTGGCTATTATTACGTAGCCACAAGCCCCTCTTTTCACACGCTTTATATTAGCTTCACTTGTATCTTTGTTTGTTTGTATGTTTGTTTGTAACCGACTCCTTTGAGCGCGATTTTGACCCACTTTAAACGGTCAGATTTCATTGAAACTTTGTAAACTTGTCGAGGACCGATGACAATTCATGATTTAAAAAAAAAAATGAGAAAAAAAAACACGTTTTTGTAGTTAGCAGAACTAAAAAATAGAAAATAAATAATAGTTTAAAAAACTAAAAAACACGCTTTAAAAACCAAACTAAAAAAGGAGAAAATAATTTAATTCAATTAAAAAGCGTGGGGTGCTTGACATTAATTGATAATAAAAATATACCTCAAAAAGCCATATAAAGCATAAGTAAGCCTATGTCCTTACCCAGGTAATGACCTGGGTAAGGACATAGGCTATTTTTCATCCTGGATCGCAAACGAAGTTCTGAGCAACAGCTAGTAAAACATCATTTTGACCGACTTACCGCTCAGCAGAATTTCATCATCTGCCTAGCTTTTTCCTAACTATGTTGGAGTTGGCTTCCAGTCTAACCAGATGCAGCTGAATACCAGTTTTGTACATGGAGCGACTACCTATCTGACCTCCACAACTCAGTAACTGGGTAATACGGCAGACTTTCGGGCTTCTGACGACCCGTAACGACTGTCAAAAATCCACACATGACAGCCGGGACTAACGGCTTAACGTCCATTTTTACATACTTAGTATGTAAAGATTGTCACCCATCCACGGACCATCCGCGGCAAGCGTAGCTTAACCTGATCGATCGACCCTAATTTGCTCAGCATAATTTCGTAACGCGAAATCTTATTTAGATAATAGAATATCTTTCAAACATCTACGTAATGGGTATTTACTTCTTGGAAATGCAAAATGAGTAGATTTTCTCATGATTGTGGTTTCTTGGAAGGATTACGATGACGCTTTAAGATTATCCCTATTACGAACAGTCAGGTTCAGGTTCAAATCCATAGTCAGGAAAAAATACGTACTAATGAAGCTAACTCAAAAACCACAAATTAGAACTTGACCAAATTTTTATGGGACCATTCGGTAAGACCTCTTTCAAACTAAAGAAGATTTTGTCAAATTGGTTTATAAATGTCGGAGTTCTGAGGTAACAAACATCAAAAAACAACCGAATTGAGTACATCCTTCTTTTTTTGAAGCCGGTTGAAAAGCACAACGCACACACATAAACAAACATCAAAAGATATCAAAGCCAGCACACGATTTCCATTAACCTCAAAGTCATCAGCAAGTCCATACAGAAACGATTATGGAATCTCCGTCAATACATTAGAAATCCAATCAAACATGGGACAATATAACCGAACTTAGAGTTTCCTCCTTTTTGTGAAGTCTGTTGAAAAGCACAACACACACAAACAAATGTACAGAGAAATCAAAGCCAGCGCACGATTTCCATTGGCTTCAAAGCCATCTGCAAGTCTATACACCAACCATTACAGGATTTCTGTCAATACATTAGAAATCCAATCACACATACGGCACAGCCGGTCGTAATCTGTCTGAGAAAGACATCAAAAGCGATTGTGCATGTGACTGTGACGTCACGGCCCAGCAACCAGAACTGGCCTGGCCACGTATTTCGGTATTATTGCAAATCGGAATACTGGCTCTGTCTAGTTATTCAGGACTACACCAAACATCTTCGTTGGCTTTAATCCAGGGGGCCATGTTGGGGAATTAAAGCTGCTGGATGGTGCAATGGTTTGAGGATGTTAGAGGTGCTGGCTTCAGAGAAGAATGGTTACAAATAAACCAAGTGGAAAAGCAATACTATAAAATATACCTATTTTTATTTTTTAACACACTTCAAAAATGAGGAGGTTCTCAATTCGGTTGTATTTTTTAATATTATTTACCTCCGAATATATAAAAACCGATTTGAAAAATTGTTCTTTCAATACCAAGTCGTCCCGTAAAGGTCATGTTCTGATAAGTGTTTTTAGCTTAAACAATAGGTACGTATTTTTTCCACGTAGTGTATGGGTAGATGATGTTATAAATATTCCTGTCTGTCACTGTTATTTACTTAGCAAGTGAAGGCATACGAATCTGTGTCCAGTAGGTACCAAAATTGAAAACTGAAACAATAGGTTTTGAGAAAATATTTTTTTTGAAGATTCAATATGGCGCCAAAAATCCTCTATTTCTTTTTTTTTAATTATTTTTGACGTTAATGAGACCTATTTATGCAATACTTTATTTTGATACCCCACTCAATAGGTTATGAGATAAAAAATCTTTTTTAACACAATATGGCGCCAAAAATCGGGCATTTTTTTTTTCAATTTTCAGTTTCAGTGTCACTCTCACAATTAAGACGAATCTAACGGCACCTCTCGAGCTGAAATCGATCAAGCCGTTTAGGCTGTGAAATTAATGTATTTCTTATTCAAACTTGTAGAAAGACCCATTTATTATCCAATTATATCCGAGTAGTACGGAGGTAGTAATTTACCATATCGAAATAATGGAAAAATATATATACGAAAAAAAGAATGGTTGTTACCATGCCCACTTACAAATCTAACCTGTATTATCATTTCTACAACTGTTCGCTGTTAACTAAACACCGACATTATGAAGGAAAACAAAAACTGATTTTGTTTAAGAATATTATCATATTTTTACAATCTATTTTATTAATAGCTTTCAAATGAAACTGGTATTTTTGCGCCTGTGCTACATTTACATAACAAATTTTATCGGCAATTTGTTACGTTTGTGATCACAAATGGCCAATCAAGTAAAATATTACATCAACTAGTGGGTATTTCCATTATCTGTGAAGAGTAGTTTGGCATATTTGACAAAAGAGAAGAATCATCTTAAAAAAAAAACAACTGACTTTCAAATAACTTTAATTTTGGAACGACGTGGCAAAAAAAAAGAAAACACAAAACGAAAGACACTAGAGTACGTACGTAAGAACTAGTGTTGTTTTGGGACTCGGTTGTTTTTTTCTTAGTAATTTCTGTGTTTACAACATCATACCAATCGTACTTGATGCCATAGTAAAATGCCAAAAACACGAAATCAAATTCATGACATTGCGCCTGTTACAAATTCAAAGTTCCATAATTACCCACTTATTTGTAAACCGCTGCTTAAAATTATGAGACGTTTAAACGTCAAAAAATTATAGTTAACTACTTTAACTCACATAATTACTTTAACTTTAAGGGGGCTGCGGTGAGGTAGCCCGCGAAATTCAAATTACTTACGTTTTTTGCAGGCAATTTCAGGTTTCATGTAAACAAATTGATGTTTGAAACGCAAATTGCAAAAACCGTAAGGAAAGGCGCTTCCCCTTAAGCAACGTTTATAAATAAACCTCCTAATCTATGAATGAACACATAAAACGTGCCATTGAAACGAAATAGGAAGAAAAAGTGTACCTAATTAAAATGCAACATTTTTTTTTAAATTTGAAACCAAGAATTTTTTAAACTTTTAAAGTATTTTTACACCTTATGGTGATTTTTAATCATGTCTTACATCATAAAAATGCGTTGTCTTCGAAACAGCTTCAATATGTGGAATTTCAGCTTCGTAGGATATGAGGAAGTGGCTTTATTTCACCTAACAAGATTTGACCAGCACCCTAATTGCAACACGCGATTAATCTTAATCAGTTTCATTTTGACAGTTCAACAATATTCATTGCGTTATTACGTTGTTGAGCAGACACATTTTTCGAACATATGAAGCAATGGTTTAGCCATCTGTTTCAAAACGAAACAGATTATGATGAGTTACGCAATTAGGGTGCCGAACAAACATTCATACAAACATTGCTATTTAAATAAAAGCTAGTAAACCCACTACGCTAAGAATTGGGGGACTGTCTTATGTAATTTTGACGTTCAAAAAGTACAGACTCTCAGTTTGAATAAATGATGTTTTGCTACCCCTTTCTCATTCCTTCCACAGATTCTACATCCATGTTGTATGGCTCTCTTGCAATTAGTTTCCGCTCAAAGCACGTCTGCCGCAGACCGAAGTCTATGATCCAAGCTAAACCAACGGAAAACAGATTTCCTGTATAAGTAAATCGCCGACAAAGTAAAGGAATGATTCATAAGCTCATTCCGCTGAATATTCTGATGAAGGAAATAATTATTTACTAACCAGTAAAATAACTCGGTCAGATTTGGATGTTTATAGAGCGGTTGGAAATAGACGATTTTTTGCAAGTTTGTAGTGTTATGTTGATTTGTTGAACATTGTTGCTGAGTATGTGATACAACGTTAAAGACTATGTTCATAAAATAAGCCTTTTACTTTATGATATTTTAAAGCGCGCTTTAAGCTTATCTAACACACATTTTCCAAACAAACTATCTCGACTCGTACGAAATAACACGCCCGAATTGGGCGAATTGTCACTTTGAAATCCTAATAATATTATTAATGTAAAAGTCTGTATGTTTGGATGTCTGAATGTTCGTTACTCAATCACGCAAAAACGGCTGAACGTATTTGAATGAAATTTGGCATACAGACACAGAATACTTACTATCCCGGTAGTACCTACATTCCCGTAGAATCATTTTCGACCTTCACGCGGTTTTAGCCGCTGGCATCAGATAGTAATATACTTAATAATTATTTTCTATAATCAACTTCTTAATTTATTTGTGGTGTTTCTAAACTTAAGTTAATATTTTTGTAGGAAAATCGACAATTCCAGAAATACGTATTAGGCAAGTCGCACGTTTTAAATAAAACTAAATGTTAATGAAAAAGTACACTAACTTTATTACATAAAATACAAAACGTGCCAGTTACTACATATTTCGGCAATTGTTTCTTCGCAGCCAAATAATTTAAAATCGAGTCGCCTATACAAAATATTACATTATTTAAAAGTGAAGAATCGCCCAGCACCCTAATTGCGTAACATATGATTAATCATAATTTGTTTCATTTTGACAGTTCAACAATATTCATTGCGTTATTTACGTTGTTGAGCAGACACATTTTTCGAACATATGAAGCATTGGATTAGCAATCTGTTTCAAAAGGATTCAGATTATGATTGATCGTGCGTTACGCAATTAGGGTGCAGTTCGGGCAAGTTAATTCGTGCAAATCGACTAATAAGCCAATATCTCAAAGTCCAATGAAGAACATGATAAGTAGCTTTTACCTCCGAAAAGTACTCGCGTATTGTCTGAACCTAGCCTTATGTTTTTAGTCTTTGAACTTAGTTATGAGAAAGGACAGTTCTAACACTTGCATAAGACAATAAATGTTGCATTGGACATTTATGTGCCATGTCTGACGTTGGGCCCAGCTTTAATATTCATTGTAAATGTCAAAACAAGATGTAAGGAAGGAGATATTAGATCAACGTGTTTAGAATAGAATTAATGTCGTATGTTAGACTAGTTTTTGCCAGCGGCTTCGCCCGTGCGGAACTTTCATCCCCTATTTAACTCCCTTAGGGATTGAATTTCGAAAAATCCTTCCTTATTCCTTGTCTACATTATAGAGGCAACCTCTGTGCAAAATTTCAGCTGTCTAGGTCCAAGAGTTTGGGCTGGGCGTTGATGAGTCAGGACTTTTCTTTTTATTTATATAGATAGGTGAATTTTAAAATTTCTGTGTTTGGTTGGAAATGCAAAGAAAAATAAGGATATATTTACTGTCATCCAATTTTTCGTTGTACTCGTAATACCTACAGGCAGGGATCGACGCACAACTTGCTTTCAGTACATTTTAACCGCCTAAGTATTGCACTTTTCTATCAAACAGCAGAGTTTGAATTAGAAATGTCTACGCTTTTTAGTTTCAGTTTACGCGTCGATGCCTATTTTACTTATTATATTGCGATGCCAATTTTACTTGCACAATGATAGGGGGTTCACTTTGCTTTAAGTTATATTGAAAAAGGGCCTTAGATCCTATACTAATTAATTCCCTTTAAAACACGAACGAATTAGTCCAACGTTTAAATTAACTGTACAGATATTCCTGCTTTACAAAGCTTAAATGTTGATTCTAAATGAACATCAAAAACGTATTTTCTCGTAAATGAACTTTGAATGAATGGGACCTCACTTCTGAGTGAAGATAAACGCACTTCACTCGGTTAATGTAATGAAATTTCATGGAATTCAGGGAATTTGGTGTAAAATGAACTGGCTGAAAGAAGCTTCCTGTAATATGTGAGGTTTTGTAAAGAAATCGAGGACTTTCCTTAGAAGCATGCTTGTGTTATGGAAGAGGGTTCTTGATATATTTAATGATAATGATAAATGAGTTATTTCTGTAAGTAGCTTTGTACAAACAAACACGTCAATAATATTTTTTAAACGAGATGAGGTCGGCGTTTCCTATCCGACTACTCTGAGAAGAAAGGCCGAAACAAACTCAGAGGTCACAGTCTCTTTTAAAGTCCAGACATAATCTTGGTCAGATCATGTGAAGATAAGATATATTTTTAAGTTTGATTACGTAGTCGTTATCGGTAAAACAAGGTTTTTCTTCAGGTCTGGTTTAAAACCATCGAGCCTGTTTAAGAAATAGGGACCCAATATATACATAAATTGCTTAAACTCGTGTTCAACCAATTAAAGTTTGTCTCTTTGTCCACTGCTTGATGGTAGGGCCAGGGACCAAAGACTATAAACCCAACAATAGGGTAATGCTTTTGTATGTACAGATAAAAACAATCAAAAAAATAAAAAGTTCCTACTCCATACTTGCTCGCAACGCATTGGCCCAAAGACCGCCATTCACTAGGTACCTACACATCTCCAGAGAAATCACGAGAGGTTATTCAGCCTCCTGGATATATAGGGCTATATACAGGGCCATTGTAAGCCACATTACGCGAACACCCTATATTCGAGAATTTTGTACCAGAGCACAGGTTTGAAAAATCTTTTCAATTTCAGGAGCCTTTTTCATTCTGAGTAGTGTTGTGGTTGTGTCTTTTTGTTTCTTAATTTATTTTTCACGTTGTGGTTGCTACAGTCATCGAAAGAGATATGTGTCTATACTCCATGTATTATAGCTTTAGAAAAAAGAGGCTCGTAGAAGCAGGAGTGCAAAACATTTTATTTCAAAGTTAAGCTATAACTTTTTTAGGTAGATTTAAGACAGTACTAAATACTGAGATAAACGAAATACAAGTAATTTTATATAATGTTCTATTTATAATAACATCTTCATCACCCATTACAAACCTACAACAAAAATAAAAAATGAAACAAACAATCACATGATGATTTAAATCTAATTAAGATTAAAGGAAATAAAATTCATTTTTTTTACAATACTCAATTTTAAATAACAACTTACGACCCACAATACGTTGGTAAAACTTCGTCGTCATCAGCTAATTTAGTCACTCGGTATTGTTCACTCCTGCTTCTTTTAGGTTTTTAGCATTGACACTTTAATTTTAAATTGAAATGAAATAAATATATGAATGAAAGCCACATCATTTCATAAGATAAATAGTTACACATGATTACAATAAATTGTGACAGCTAATATTTAAATAAATTATAATAAATTTGGCATTAATCGTAATTCTGCAACAAAAGTGTGCATTAAAAAGAAACTTTTTTAACTTCTGTCTAATGCTATTGTAAATGGAGTACAGGGTCGTCGGATATAGTTGAAGTTTGTTAAGAATCCGATGGAATGAAATTTTATTTAATAAAAGAGCTGTTTGTTTTCTATTAATTAAATTAAATTAAAATCGAAAACATCCGTCGGTTTCTTATTAAACTACAACTTTATCCGACGACCGTGATTACTTATCTCTTTTGGTGTTTTCCAATCCCTACCTTACTATATAAGTACATCATCTTATATATTTACAAACGACGATACATAATCGGCCTCATTGTCTAGTGGCCACAAGCGCTTTTGCTGAGCCAGACGGTCTGGGTTCGATTCTCGAGTCGGGCAAAATGTTGTTGTGTTTTTCTTTGTGGAATTTCTCACTGCACAGTTGATCGCAGTAGACCCGCCCTCTATTACATGGCACTTAAAAATGTGTGTGTGTGTACTATAGATATGTCACCGTAATATATGAACATCGTCAGTTTATAATCTATGTCGGGAGATTACAAAGTATCGAAACATTGTGAACTGCAAAACCCATTTACACTTTAACACACTATTTTCCGATAGTGGCAAACCGACAAATTGTGAACTGGTATTGCGACGGATAGTACCTTGCGCGATTACTAAATAGCCAAGTAACTGCCACTAACTTATGGAAGTAGCGCTCGCCGGCCGCTGCCGAGGCACCGCTCGCTTCGCTCGCTCAGCTCGCTCGCGGTTGGTCGCAGTTGTAACCTAACCGAACCTATTCGGTTGGGGTGCCTTTGTAAGCAGTATGGTGCAGTTTACAATTTATCAACAGTTTATAATCTCGCGAGATAGATTATAAACTAACGGTGTTCACAATCATACGGTGACATATACACCACACTCAGCCCTTTGAGGAATACAGGCATGATTTTATGTTATATATTAATCTTATTTATAAGAAAATAATATACAAAACGGTAGGCTCATTCAGAGTCTATAACAACCCCGAACAGTCTCAAACAACGTAATTCCAATCCTCAAATTACCCGAAACAGTAAGAAGTTGCAAAATACTTAATTGTTATGAAACGAAAGCTCGCGCTTCAGAAATACATAGTTTAACTTGTTAACTGGCCAGTTAATCGTCGCTGTTAAACGAAATTACGTAAACCGTAGTTAAACAACGGTGAATCCGATACTTTGTTTGTGAAACAAACTGAACAGTGTTAACAATTAATGCGGAGTTAAAACAGGAGATAGTGAAGCATGCTATCAGGTTTTCAAATAATAACGGGTTTTTTAGTCATATTTACTTAACTGCCCCATAAGAAGGGAGGATTTACTTATAAACTTTTGTTTTGGTTGTTCTACGAAATGGGACAGATCAGTATTGTTGAATGATCATGATGATCAGCCTAAATAGTTCGCACTGCTGGGATAAAGGCCTCCTCTTTGTGAGAGGCCGTAATCCACCGCGCCGGCCTAGTGCGAGTTGGTATTGTTGAATGAACTTCGATAAAACAAAATGTCTTTATAAAAAACACAGTCTACCTACTTAAGTGATCCTTTATCGGAAAAGTGAATTTATTTATCAAATTAAAACTGGATATACTACGGACAAGGTGTCAGGGACATCGACACCCAAACTGTAACCATCAATTCCATACATGATTCTAGATCCTCTAACGTTGAAACTTTTCGTCAGCTATAAAAAAAAAAATCAGCTGTTATAGTAAACTGCAATACTACGTGGTGAAAATGTAGGGAACCGCATTTTTTTTATAATCTACGAAAAGTTTCATCGCAGGGGTGTTTTTTTTTTTTGAGGTTGGGGAATCTTCAAATAACTTCTCCCGCTCTGGGTGAAGCAGGAGGGCGTGTCAGACTTTTACTGACACAAACCTATCCGTGTTCCTTCAGTTGCCTGTGTACCAGAGGCCACGGTATCTCTTTCGAACAACCCGAAACCCCCCTTGCGGAACCCACCAGTTGATGCTGACATCTCTTTGAAGCGCGCGTGGAACACAACGCGCCGTCGACCCGGGCTTGGACCTTACCGGACAGCGACCTACCCATTAATCGCCATAAACCCATTACTCGCCATCAGAATCATTTACTGAATCAATGGTTACAGTTTGCGCGTCAATGTCCCTGCCGTCCGGGATTATGGTTGCACCTCAGTTGCATTTTGCGTGTATAAGCATTTTGCTTTGAATTGTATTTTATCATTATTCTAACATTTATAAAGCCAATAGCTATGTACATAATAATTTTAAATTCAGCCTTTGTAATACAGGTTCCATGTACTCAGGCACAATTGGCTTTGTTTCATGAATTCTTTATAACGATCCCGGTTTAATAATGAATGGAGTAGAAGCAGTAGAGTTTAAATATTAAAACGTACTAATCAAGCTTGATTGTGAGCCAGAAAAAACTTATTCGGTACCCTTTCCATTGGTAATAAATAGGTTTGCATTTGTTTAGTAATGCTAATCCGTTCGCATTTATCTGTTACTTCATCATTTCAGCCGAAAGGCGTCCACTGCTGGACATAGGGCTCTCCCAAAAGGGGGGGTTTGCCATAATCGCCACGGTTAGCAAGCGGGTTAGCGATCGCAGTATGGAGGTAAAACGCATAGAGAACGCTGCTGCGCATTCTCTGGTAAGTCCCTTAGTCGCCTTCTACGACACCCATGGGAAGAAATGGGATGGTGCTATTCTTTTACGTCTGGCACCACACGGAACATCTGAAGACCAATTCTCCTAATTTAAAACGTTCAAAATCTAGTCGCAGTCTCATCTCAGCGACAAGCAAATGTCAAAAATATATGAAAAATCGAGGCATTTTTGACAGATTGACACTGAGATCAGACTGTGAACGTTCTTAAAATTACGAGAATTGCCCCTCAGTTACTTGTCTATTATCTATTACTTACCTGTTAAAAATGTTACGCTTTTAGACTGCCTCGTTGGTGTAGTGGTTGCAAGCGCTACTGCTGAGCTTGAGGTTTGATTTGATTCCCACGTCGGGCAAAGTGTTATTAGGTTTTACTATCTGGAATTTTTCAGTAGCAATCCGGAGTCAGGATCTGTGCCCAGCTGATGGCAATCGGCTCACCCCGTATTGCATAGAGCTTAGACATAACTTGCAAAATTTACACCTCTGCCTAGGGAAATCGGGAATCACATTCCGGTTAAGTGATTTATCTTAAGAAAATGTGACATAAAGTTAATCCACCGAATTTATAATACACCTATGTTTGAATTTTATATGGACACACCTGTAATTTTACAGCTTTCAGCCGTATATTTATTTATTTATTTATTACATGACGTGTTTCCTTTGCCATTACAGATAATAATAAATCTAATGCGACAAAGTAACTTAAAATATCCTTAAATATACCTTACATGCTACACAGAACGTGGCCCTTGTGAACTCACCCAGTGTACAGGTGAATATGTCTATGGCATCCGCCACCGTGTTGAGAGTGCGCAGCGCACGAGTCAGCGGTGCGCGCCCCAGCAGGCTAGTGCGCGCACCCGGCACCACCAGACGCTGAATATAAGTATAAATCTGCCTAGCCTTCTCCATTTTGGGGTCGGCTCCTAGTCTAACCGGATGCACCTGCATACCAGTACTTTACATGGAGCGAGTGCCTATCTGACCTCCACAACCCAATGACTAGGTAACACGATACCCATTGGTAAGACTGTTTGTCAAACTTTCGGGCTTCTGACCCGTAACAACTGACAAAGATCCAAGAATGACAGCCGGGACCAATGGCTTCCGACCGCCCGCGCAAGCTTAGCTTAATCTGAACAATCAACCTGTGCAGTTAATGCTAAGCTGCGAGCCACATAATAACCACGATAAACTTACAATAGGTACCACTGTATTGCGAGGTCTACCCTCAATCTCATTAAAAAATAACAACGATAAATATTCACAGGCCATCGGAAGCTAACGGGAAAACTTTTAATACATTAATCCCACAACCAATGGGTTCGAATAAAAATATCGATTGCTTGTATTGTCATTGTAAAAAATATACAAAAAACCAATTAAAACTTTTATGAAAGTCTCCTGAAACTTTTCCCGTTGTCTCTGCTACGTAAAGGAGTTGCGACATTTTGACATTAAATTTCAAGGGATGTTTAAATGTAAAGGTATATTTTTAGCTAACTAATTAATGGCGGATTTATTTACTTTTGTTTACATGGTTATGTACATACATAATAATACTGCCATTGAATCCTTATACTATACTAATATTATAAAGAAGAAAGATTTGATTGTTTGTTTGCATTGAATAGGCTCCGAAACTACTGAACCGAATTGAAAAATTCTTTCACTGTTGAGAAGCTATACTATCCCCGGGTGACATAGGCTATATTTTATCCTCGTATTCCCACGGGAACGGAAACTATGCGGGTGAGACCGCAGAGCGCTGCTAGTATATTATAAACTATCTATTGCCAGCGGCTTCGCCCGCGTTAACCAATTTATACGAAACCTTAACAACTTATACCTACATGTAAACCTTCCTCACTGTCTATTGGTGAAAACCGTATGAAAATCCGTTCAGTCGTTTTTGAGTTAATCGCGAACAGACAAACAAACGCGGCGGGGGACTTTGTTTTATAAAATGTAGTGATGCGAAAGTAAGTTTGTTTTATTTTTTACGATTTCACGCTAAAGTGGATGAGCGGATTTGGATGAAATTTGGCACACAGATAGACCATTTTTGTTACGCAATTTTTTGTTGGTCAGGTACCAAAAAAAATCGGCTGTTTTATAGAAAACGTCGTCGTCGTAGTCTACGTCGTCAAAATGTATGCAACTGCATCATTTTTTATAACAGATGACGAAAATTTACTACACTAGGGGGTCTAGAATTATTTGCCGAATTCTTGGTTATACTTTGCGCACTGGTTAAAATTTTATGCTGTTAAGTAATCATAAACAGCTCACAAAAAAGTACAAGTAAAAGTACTAGAAATAACCTAAATATATTGTAGAATTCACACATAACAAGACCTGTTTAGATCCACAATAAATACTGCTTTTGTTAAGGCACACGCTATTCTACGAATAAGGGATCCTATTTTCTATTCTACAATATAAATCTACAATAGTTCTGTTATTCAGTTTGAGGATCTCTTCAAATATAAGTGTTATTCAGTGATATTGCCTGTGAAATTGGTATTACCAATATGCCCCATATGCCAGTATATTATGCTCAATATTCCCGGGCATGATATCATCTCATTTCACCCTTCAATGTAGGCAGTACTTGTCAATCATTCATGTGGAAGTTTTGTACATTATCAGTAGGGAAGGGGATGTTTTATCATTTCTAAATGAAGTACCAACGCGAAGTAAACGAAGTACCATGCCAAATTTATGTGATATTAATTAAGGTGATATAAAGCTGATTTACAAGCTTTGTAAGGGTTGGGCGATTTGACTCTAATAAATGTGATATCGTCACATGATTGAAAAGAAAGATGACTTAACTAAAAGTCTGCAATTTTAAGGTAAGTATATAGAGGTGAACGCATCAAATGTTATTGTTTTTAATACACAAACTATTTTAGGTATGTTAAGCCTGAAAACGAGGGAGCTAAACAGGTGTAGGTAACTTTATGCTTCGTCATACTCTTAGGCCCCTCGCCCACGATGACTTTTTGTAGCGATGCTGTCGCGCGTTTTGTAAACGCGCTTCTGCATCGTTACTATCGCGCGTTAGTCGCGTTTGCAACGTGCGACAGAAACGATGGAAACACGCGGCTGTATCGATACATCGATACGAAGAACGATCGATAAGAAGATCTCGATTGAAGCACGGCAGCATCGTGATAGTAGCGATAGATTCTGTAGAATCTGGGCGAAGGTACAAAGTCAGCGACAGCATCGTGACTGTTTCGCTACAAAAAAACGCCGTGGGCGAGGGGCCTTACTGCAACATTTAAACACTGTAATCATCATCCCACAAACGCAACGATATAGTGCCATATACAGGCTGATTTTTTAGTCACCGTCCAAATTTTTCAGTGTGATAGTACCCGTGAAATTGAACAACTTTCTCCAAGGAACATGGGTCGAAATATGAAAAAAAAAATCGACCTCCCATGCAAAATCAATAGTTAGCTGGTCGATTTTGTATGGGAGGTCCGATTTTTTTTTTCATATTTCGACCCATGTTCCTTGGAGAAAGTTGTTCAATTTCACGGGTACTATCACCCTGAAAAATTTGGACGGTGACTAAAAAATAATTCTGTATATCGCTTCCCATCCCGGAATCAAACCTAGGAACTCACGCTCGGTTTGATAGCCGCGCTTGGGACCAAACCTCAACACAGTTACTAGGTAACACGCTACCCCTTGGTTAACCAGTTTTTCTGACTGTCAAAGATCTACGAATGACAGCCGGGACCAGCTCTGTATGTAAAGTGGTATTGAGTTCCAAAAATACAAAAAGAGAAGTGGCGCCATCTACAATGACACAGGCGAACTACGCAAGATGCACGTCATAGAAATCCTAGATCGCACAGTTAAAGTTTACCGCGCGATTTGCATAGGTACAACATCCCGACATCAACCGTCGGGCAGTTGCCCACCAGACACAACACCCGTCTGGTCGGAGGATCCTCCCTTTTCAATAGAGTATGAGTGAACTTTACACCCTGTTCCTCAAACCTCTATAGACTATTTACCGGTAACTCGGTTGTTGTTCCGGGTCAAGAAGTAACTAAGTATCTACAATTTAATTACGTATCGTGAAACACAACCTACGACTTAATAATCATCGATAGTATTTTGCCTACAAAGATTAGCATAAAATATACTGAACGTATTTCTTGCTGGATTTTAAGGTTCCACACCAAAAGGGTGATAACGGAATCCTATTATGTACTACTAAGCCTCCGCTGTCCACCAATTCGTATGTCTGACAGCGGGCTGTATCTCATGAACCGTATTAGGTACTTAGACAGTGGAAAGTTTCTATTGCCGCTATAAAAACAACCAATTAAAATAAAATAAAATTTGTAAAAATGACAAGGACCGTGTTGCTTTTTATATTTTAACTAGATTTTGCCAGCGGCTGCGCCCGCGCGGATGTCGAAAATTTCTCCCCGGGAACGTATTACCGGGATAAAAACTATCCTATGTGTTAATCCAGGATACAAACTATCTGTGTGCCAAATTTCAGCCATTTACGTTCAGCCGTTTATGCGTGAAAAAGTAACAAACATCCATACATACATCCATACTCACAAACTTTCACATTTATAATATTAGTAATAGATGTTTAAGAGTGTATGGTGCTACGGAACCCTGCGTGTGCGAGTCCGACTTGCCCTCGGCCTTTTTTTTCAAAGGCGTAGATAAGCATTGTGTTCGAACAATGGACATAATTACAGAGCATCGATACTTTTGTGACGTCAGTAATTGGTAGCCACGCGTTTTGTTCACACGTTACATACGACTTATGCATTCTGCTTCTTATGTTACAGTAATTGTATGTATACTTAGCTGATTAAGTTAAATATTCATTAGAGAATAAAGTTACTGGTTTATAAAAAACCGGCCAACACGAAAAGTTACGTACCAAAAGGAAAAAACGCCGATACAAAGCTTCTTGAATGTAATTTAATTTTTCTTATTTCTTGTTATATTGGTAATAGAAATACACTCTCAGTAAAACTTTCAACTATATACCTATTACGGTTTGTGAGACAGCCCGCTGATACACCGACGAACGGTCAGCGCAGGCTTTGTACTCGTAATTAGGGTTTCACTGGCAACCTTTAGATACAGAAAGAGTAGCTTAAAATGTTAGTTACATTAAAAGATGGGCAGCAATGTGCTCAAGTCAGCTTATCACATTTGCAATTCATCAATTGAGACCATCAGAATATCTAGGTTAATTAGGGGGAACCTCGTCTGTGACTTGTGAAGCGCATTCCTGATAGTCAGATGTGTGGTGTATTCCGTAGTTACTCAGACACTAATCTGTGCGTAGTTTCTGTCAGTGACCTATAAGTATTTAATATCCTTATTTAGGTCTCTAACTGAAAAAAAACAACCAACTTCCAAAAAAACACCAGAAAGTGCAAAATAATTTTAATTTCGGAAGTCGGTGTCTTTTGTTTTGTGTTTTGGTTTTTGATACCGACTTCCGAAATTAAAGTTATTTTTCACTTTGGCGTGTTTTTAGAAGACTGTTGTTTTTTTTAAGGTTTTATTTTTCACTTTTACTCTCAAAAATCGTATACCTTCACTTCTTAGTAAATAAAAACATAAAAACTTAAGTCGAAAAAATACGTATTATTGAAGGTAACTTAAAACCCACTAATCAGAACTTGTCCAATGGGACCACTCGATAAGTATACCCATTCAAGCAAATAAGAATTTTTGAAATCGTTTTATAAATGACGTAGGTAGTTTAAAGGTAACAAACATAAAAAACAAATAGAACCCAATTGAGAAACTCCTCCTTTTCTCGAAGTCGGTTAAACTGGCAAATGTCAAGTAAATAACACAATTACTTTTCTATTGTTATCAGACTCAATGAGTTTGCCTAACAGACGACGGATTAATAAAGTCATTGACCTAGCAGTAGATGGCAGGCGAATTCCTTATTGTTAACTCCCTGAGAGATCCTCCTCAATCGCCTTAACTACACCCACGGGAAAACAGAAAGACTTCCAACAAACTCTTTTAAATCAATTAAAAATATTATAAAATTTGAGAAATAAAATGCTCATCATCATCCGCTTAACCTTTTCACAACTATGTTAGGGTCGGCTTCCAGTCTAACCAGAAGCAGCTGAATACCAGTATTTTACATGGAGCTACTGCCTATCTGACCTCCAGTACCTACTTATTGGGTATAACGATACGCCTTTAGTCAGACAGCTTGACAGACATTCAGGTTTCTGACGACCCGTAACGACTGTCAAAGATCCACGTATGACAGCCGGGACCAACTGTTGGAATGAAAAGATGTTCACCCATCCACAGGCCAATCGCGGCAAGCGTAGCTTAACCAGATCGATTGAACCGTGCGGCTGATATGTATTACTTAGTCATATAAACTATTATTCATCATCACTTTAAATTCGCATTCTATGCAAAAGCTACTCATTTAAGGTTTCTGCGTAGACTTCAGTACGAACAAAGGGCGAATAAACTTCGTGAACGCTCTAATTTCGTGAAAACTGGAAATAGTTGATGCGCGAAATTTCCCGCTGCGCTAAATACAATGCCCGACTTACTTGCGTAAAGAGTCTTATTTATAATGTCGGGACCGCGATGAATTTAACTCATCACGTTATGCTCGCTTTATGCGTTATGCTAGTGGGGACATGACGCTGACAATTATTTCATACTATGCTCTGTTTGAAAAGTAACTGTTGAAAGTGTCAACAAACCCCGTGCAGGTTAAAATCTTACCCAATCACTCACTAAAGAGTATTAGTAACATATTCCTATTTATTTAGAAGGTTTCAACTTTATATGTCACCACTTTGTCTAGCAAAGATGAAAAAAAAAATTGTTACATTGTAATTGAAAAATCATCGACGAAGCAGGTCAATCGGTTATAAAATTAACCTTAGGTACTTACTTGTCAAATCTTTGAGGGACCTGTGGCTAACAGCCAGATCAAGTTAAGCTACGCTTGCCGCGGTTGCTCTGTGGTGGGTAGTGCCCCGGAAAGGATCTTTAGGCCAACGCCTGGACCAACGTCCCGGCTGTCAATCGTGGATCTTTGGCAGTCGATACAGGACGTCAGGAGCCCGAAAGTCTTACAAACAGTCTTACCAAGGGAAATTGTGTCATATTACCCAGTAACAAGGTTGTGGAGGTCAGTTCGCTCCAAGTAAAATACTGGTATTTGGCTACATCCGATTAAACTGGAAGCCGACCGCAAAAATCCGACCGCGACAATGGCTAGGCAGATTATGAAAACTTGTCAAATCATTAGGTGATTTGAAATTAGAATTTCGTGTTGACGTATTCAAATAATCAAATCAAAGCACGTCGCGCACGTGAGAGAGAGGCAGTATATGCGCCTTCACGGCCGTAGTCGTCGCGGGAGACGCCCTGGGCGTCGGGAATCCCAGGCTGATTCCCGGCCACCGTAGGCGCGGGCTTGCGGACGGCGAGTAATGGGTAGCTCGCTGTCCGGTAAGGACCAAGCCCGGGTCGACGGCGCGTTGTGTTCCACGCGCGCCTCAAAGAGATGTCAGCAGCAAATGGGGGGGTCCGCAAGGGCCGATGCCTGCCAGGGGTGCGGGTTGTTCGAAAGAGATCCGCGGCCTCTGGCACACAGGCAACTGAGGGAACACGGGTGGGTTTTAGTAAGTAAAAGTCTGACACGCCCTCCCGCTCCACCCAGAGCGGGGGAAGTTATTTGATGATTTCCCACACAAAAAAAAAGCACTCAATTTGTCAGTGGCACTACAAATTGACATCCACAGGGACGGGACATTTTTTGATCCATTTGTTTATATTTTCATCAGGTTCTTTTTAAACTTACCATATGTGTTGTGTCCATACTACGTTACTAATTGGAATCGGTGATAGGTGTCATGGCGTCGCTGATGATTGATTGCAACGATGTTTTATGTCAGATAGCATTAATGCTTTGGGCGTCGACGTGTCCATATTATGATGGGCTGTATTTTTCTATGATTAGGTGTCAAGGAGTGTTTGTTAGTGATTATGGTTAAAAATGGCCTCCATTATTACCTATCTAGTAAATGGTTAAACGGGTTAGGAAGCATTGTTATTCTTCTTTTTAAACTTATCGATGGCAAAGAGTTCAAGCATCTTTGACCCAAAAATCTGCTACGCCAGTTCAGAGTACGGAGTTCCGTTCACTGATTTATCATATGATCATCATTTGATGATCTAAGATCTAAGACCCGAAGATCTCACCTGTGCAAATGGACATGTGGTGCAGGATGGAAGGTGGACTTCGTCTGGGATGTTGCGCATATGCACTTGAGATCTGAGCATTGTTAGGTACTTTTCCGAGAGATTACAGTAAAAAATAATTTACAAAATCAAAAAACCCGACTGCCTAAAAAGTGAAAAGATGGAAACAAGAAACTTGTTTTAAAAGGCATCTTCTTAAATTTAACAATAAAGATCTATAATGCCTCCGACTGCATGAGATTGCTTATAGTATTCAGTCTAATAGTCATCCTCTTAAAACAAGTTTTCTCCTGTCCTATTACATGGGACTTATAACATAACTGCCGAAATATGGGTGTACCTACTATTGGTACTCCTCTGCCCAACTCTTCAGGGACAACAAGGCGTAATATTATTTTATGTAAATAAAGTAGAACATTCTTCCAATAAAAAATCTTTCTCAAAAACGGTGGACCATTTTAATTCTAAAATTGTCACAGAACATTCAGAATAAAAATAATTTATTGCTCAAAGTCCACATTATGGAGGGCATAAGAAACGCATTTCAATTAAAGTAACGTTTGGAAGTTGGCTGAATGTTCAACAAATGGAATTATAAGCCCGTCTTACACCCGCGGTTACTTTCGCTGAACGTGCTGCGTTCTGAAATGTTGTAGGCGCTGTTTAATTTATAAGCTCTAGATCAACTTTATTTCTTATTAAACAATAAAAAGCTTATAAGCTTTTTTTTTTAAAATACTAGCTTTTGCCCGGGGCTTCACCCACGTGAATGTCGGAAATTATCGAACGGGTACGTACTTATATAAAGTATCGTACCGATAGCCGATCTGGCACCGTTGGAGGGACTGCAGTACAGCCCATGTCTCGATCGAATCGAGGGCTTTTTCATAGTCCACAAACGCTAAACATAGAGGCAGGTTATACTCTTCGGTCTTCTGTATAACCTGCCGCAGCGTATGCATGTGGTCTACTGTGCTAAAGCCTTTACGGAACCCGGCCTGTTCGGGAAGGCTGGAAGTCGTCAAACCTGCGCGCTAGACGGTTCGTGATGACTCTGGAAAACAGCTTGTAGACTTGGCTCAGAAGTGAGATGGGCCTATAATTCTCAAGAAGGGCATTATCGCCCTTCTTAAAGAAAAGTACCACCACACCTCTGTTCCATGCCTGTGGCATTTTGCCCTCGAGTATGACGGAATCAAACAGCTTCTGGAGGGCCTTAAGAACGGGTTTTCCACCGGCCTTTAGAAGCTTGTTGTTTTTGAGCTGCTTCAGAGCCATCCTAATCTCGTACAAGCTGACGTCCGGGATATCTTCGCCACTGGGCGAGTTCGATCACTGCATGCAAAAAAGATTTGAAAATATCAAATATTTTTATTGCTTTCAAAATTATTTACGGTTAAAGAGATACACTGCTTTAAAAAAAACCACCTTTTTGGCCGTTCTCAAGACAGGTAAGGTATTAAAACATGAATCGCGGCCGTAAAATGTTGTATTTACATAATTATAATAATTAAAATCAGCCTATCCTACTAATATTACAAAATGTGAAAGTTTGTATGTTTCGATGTTTGGATGTTTGTTACCCAAAAATGCAAAAGCGGACTTGTATGAAATTTGGCAAACAGACAATTTATTACCTGGATACTTTTTATTTCGGTAATACGTTCCCGTAGGATAATTTCCAGCTCCCACACTGGCGAAGCCGCTGGCAAAAGTTGAAATATGAGATTTTGTTCAACATGCAACCTGTCCAGGACCTGCAAATTGCATAAAAACGTAAGAAAATTTGAATTTTTCTAGCAACCCTGGCGCTTCTACCTACTTGTTGTACTTTTAAAGCAACATAATAACGGACTCCATTTGAATCCAGAACTAGTCGGGCAAATCCGAAACAAAACCCACGTAAAACCGCAAACGATAATAAAAATGTTAATTTAATTCACCAAACACAGTGTGACACATTTCGGAACGCGCTCGTAAACACAAGGCACATGGAGTTGCGCTGCGACGCCTCCCCCTGATTATGTAGGTGTATGTTTAGTGCTATTGTGACATGTGATGGTGTTTCGCATAGAGTTTATTTAAATCTAAAAATTAAGGGCGGATTTTACCAATGAACCTGAACGCGATCAGCACTTATCTAAACCACGTTCAAGAGCTGTCAGTGTCATCGTTGCTGTGGAATAGTGACACTGGCAGCTCTTGAACGCAGCTAAAAGGTGCTGATCGAATTCATTTTCATTGGTGTAATTGGCACTTAGCCCTAAGTTGGTCAGTGGGTCGTCATAGGTTGAGTAATTTTTGCACTTTTCAGCAAAAATTACCTTAATCGTTAGGTTAGTCATAAATGTCGTGAAATGTACATAAGGCCTGTATCTGGCTGAAGGCTGAAATCAAGAAATTAAAAAATAAAATGCAAGTTTTTTTTTCACTCAGTTACTGATTCACTTTCACACATTCAGTCAAAGAATATTAGTTTTCCATACTCGTACTAAAATTGGCAAGCGGTCAAGTGGCAGCGAACGGCTGCACCACTCCAATTCCTGGATTTTATTTAGGAAAAGTGGTTTTTTAGTTCGGTGTATTTACTTAATTGGTTTCCGTGTTTACCATGCTACTATCAAAATATAACACTAAATGATACTATAATGTTTAGGTTAAATTGCAACACTTGAAAATTTTTATTTTTTATTTATTTAGGTTGCCAATTAATTTAAAAGTAGGTACCTAGTTAGGATGACCAGTGAACTTATACCAAGGTTGTAATTCACCTGGCAGGCCAAGTCAGTTTTTAAGCTCTGGCAATCATATACTGCGGTGAATCACGCCATGCGGGACGAACTTCGCTCACGCCTATTGTGTCAACTAACTTGTACAAAGTTGTTCCAACAGGCCCAAAAAGTCGCAAAAACAATCAAAGCACGCAGTCACGTCCTATTCCCGCGCGGGAAACGCATCAGTATAGACAGAACTTTAGAATTTGCGTTTTGATATTTTGAATTCAGAACTCACAGATCATGTATCAAGAATGGAAATACGGTGCTTTGACCACTATTATTTTGAACAATGCATGCTAAGCCCATGAGCGCCTAGCCAGTGAGCCTAGCATATTCTGTTTCTGACGAACATCAACATGGATCGTTTTGAATTACACATTCACAAGTAGCACTATCTAAATGGCCAAACTTTAGGCAGATTATTGCATAACGAATACAAAAAGCAATACTTGGTCCTCCAGCCAATTAAACAGCAGAGACAATTTTCACAGATGGGGGTTCACGGACGGCTCGAGGGGCCTACTCCCTAAACACGAAGTCCGTAGTTTCGGCGGAAGTTGTGGGTGTATAGGACACACCCATAACGGACGGCCGTATCTTTGTTGACGGAGTTAGAGAGTAGGCCGCTTGGTTTCAAGTGCGTATACGGCACATGCCCACAAACCCACCGATGGCTCACCTGTGCATGATAGTATTATGACTAGGTCAGTGAGCGGAGTTCGAGCAGCTGAATTTTTGGTCAAAGATTTTTGAACTTTTTGCCATCAATACGCTAAGTAGAAGAAATCCTCTGGACCGAATTTTGGCAATGGCGGCCAATCTCGGAGGAGACTGGCAATCTACGCAGGAGATATTATAGACGACCGGCGAGAGATTAGGTCAACGAAGATACGTGGTAAAGCCCGTAACTTCGGCCATAACTACTGACGTCATGCTTAGGGAGGAGGCCCCTCAGGACCAACGACTTAACATTTTTTTTTGAAACACGAATGGGTTTCACACAACGACCTTCCAAACTCCGGGCTATAACTGAGAAATTCCTAATGGTAAAACACCAAAATTACCTAGGACTCAAACTCAGAACCCCACGCCCAACACTCGCGACTGTGACCGTGAGACCAACATAACAACTACAGCACTTACAGCCCAAAAGGTAATCCTAATGGATATGAAATTCTCATTTCGCATTCCCAGATATGCAAAGCGGATCGAAAGGTAATGGAAAATATTTTTTATAACACAAGCGAGGCGAGGCCGGATGAGTGCCGCTCCGGGTAAAGTACGGATGTTCATTATTGAACATAGTTTGTGCTCATAACTGCACATGCGAGTGCTATTTATTGTTTGTTCGTATTTACACGTGCATGTAAAGAGGTTATTGATTCGGAGACAAGAAGTGTTTTGCAGAATGGGTGCTATGTTCATTTGTAAATCTTTGTTTTGTGGTTTTATCTCTCTTGATCCAACTTTTTATATTTGTTTCATTCCACGAATAAGAAAGAGATTTGGAGCAAAAGCGTTAGCATTTTCGTGCATCTACGATATCATTATTATCGGTATTATCTTTTCCCTAAGTTACTTTGGAAAAAGTTAATAGTAAAACTCAAAAAAAAACCTGATCATTTGGTTTTAGTTAACAATTTTCTTGATAGTATGCCAACTTACGTCAAAAGAAAATGTTCTTACCACCCAGTACTACAAATCGCCACTACATTTCACCAGTTTACCAAATCAAGATGGCGCTGTTAACATGTTTCATCTTTACAATCCAATAGGATAGGCAACCCCACGACATGAGGTTTACCGTAGTAAACCTCAGGTCCTCACAATACATACTTATTAAGCTAGGAGACTAACCTTCAAGGAAAAGGTCTGTTATGGACTACCTTTTCGATGGATTTGGACTTCATCATCATCATCTTCATTTCAGCCGAAAGACGTACACTGCTGGACATAAGCCTCCCCCGAGCTCCGCCTCTTCGAACGGTTCTGTGCTTCCCGCATCCAGTGGACTCCTGCAGCCCTCACAAGGTCATCGGTCCACCTTGTCGGAGGGAGGCCTTCCAATTTTACGTCTTCCGGTACGCGGTCGCCACTCCAGAACCTTCCGGCCCCATCGGCCATCTGTTCTGCGAGCAATGTGCGGGCTGCCCACTGCCAGTTAAGTTTGGCAATTCTTTGGGCTATGTCGGTTACCCCGGTTCTCTTACGGATTTCTTTATTCCTGACTTAGACCAAGGAATAAGGTTTTTTACTTAAACTTTTCCTTGGACCCTAGATAGTTGTTTGTCCTAAGTTTGTAGTCATAACTTTACTCCTTGAAAACTCCTTCTTTCCCATCATGAAAATAAGATTATTTAAATAATAAAGATGATTGATTATTCATGGAACTGTGACAGGAGGAAACTGAACACCTCGAGAACTTCCAACGTTGAATAATAGATCCGATCAATTAACCAGTAGAACTGTTGGTAAGTTCGGCCGGTAGAAACTTTGCGTAATTGCAATACCTTCCACAGTTTCGCCATCCGTTATTCATTATGTATTCTCGTTAATAGTCTTGTGGCTCCATCAACATTGCTACGAGTTTTCTTTTTGTTCTTCTTTACTATTATTTGCAACCTACGCTTACAACTTTTCGATAAAGTATCAACTTTTGTTAAACAGTCAGTATCAGAATAAATAATAGTTTAAAAAACTAAGAAAACACGCTTTAAAAAATACCTCAAAAAGCGCCCCATGCTTTTGAATTGAATTAAATTATTTTCTCCTTTTTTTAGTTTGGTTTTTATAGCGTGTTTTCTTAGTTTTTTAAACTATAATTTATTTTCTATTTTTTAGTTCTGATATCTACAAAAACGTGTTTTTTTTTATTATATTTCTTTTTCTTTTTTTTTCATTTTCCTCAATTTTTTATTTTTTGTTATTGAATTGTCATCGGTCCTCGATAAGTTTACAAGGTTTCAATGAAATCTGACCGTTTAAAGTGGGTCAAATTCGCGCTCTAAGGAGTCGGTTACATACAAACAAACAAAAAAACATACAAGTGAAATTAATATAAAGCGTGTAATAAAAAGACGCATTGGTGCACTTCTCGCAGAACGGATGACGGAACATTGCGTAAGCCTAGGCACGGTCGCCGCTGCATAGGTACGTCTCCCACAATATGGACCGATGACCTTGATCAGCACCCAAATTGCGGATCACACTATCAATCACAATCTGAATAATTTTAAAGGATATTGCTAACCCATTGCTTCATACGTTCAAAACATTGGTTTTTTTAACTGAGGGTCTGCTCAACAACGTAAATAACGCAATGAATGTTGTTGAACTGTCAAAATTAAAGCCATTCGTACTGTGTATTGTTATTGAGTGCTGTAATTGCCCACTAGTAAAGATCGCGGAAATCCGCTGGATATGAGAAGCACAGAACCAGTCGATGTAGTGACAATCCATCCAGCAGAGGATGTCTTTCGACTGAATGATGATGATAACGATGAATGAAAAAACGAGAAACGCAAGGCAGTAGATCAGGATGACTCTTATAGCACGTGTCATTCTGTATAATGTTTTTCTTCTTAACAATTTAAAGGTCTAGAACAATCTTGTAATATAAAAATATTATGCTAACTTATCAATTGTGTCAAGAAAGCAAAACCGTAGACATAACACTATGAATGCCCTTGAAGCCACGTAGACAAAGCATAATAATTATGCTTATATTGAATTTATTTAAAACAAAACCAGTGACTACCTCACTAGTACAGTCTAGAACTCTAAGACAAATCTTCGTCGTATGTTTAATGAAGTCATTGTAATCATATGTAGGTCAAGTAAGGGAAGGAGCTATGTTTTTCTTACGAAGCAGCTCTAGAGTGGTAAAGTGTAAAAACTTAGTACTTATTCGTCTCTGATTACTTTTCCGAGAAAACATGCGTGGTTCTGAATGCCTAGCACTCTCTGCCGAAAATAAAGATGCTCTGTGAGTAGGAATATATGGCATAATTGAATATATAATTGTGTTGTTCCGTGTGGTGCCGGACGTAAAGAATAGCACCATCCAATTTCTTCTCGTGGGTGTCGTAGAAGGCGACTAAGGGACTTACTAGAGAATGGGCAGCAGCATTCTCTATGCATTTTACCACCGTACTGCGATCGCCAACCTGCCAAGCGTGGTTATTATGGCACCCCCCCACCCCCCTTTTTTTTGGGGAGGCCTATGTCCAGCAGTGGACATCTATCGGCTGAAATTATGATGATGATGATAATTATTGTAGATGTTTGTGTTATGTGTGTGTGTATTGTGGTGGGTTTTTTTTTTGTGTGGGAAATCATCAAATAACTTCTCCCGCTCTCGGTGGAGCGGGAGGGCGTGTCAGACTTTTACTGACTAAAACCCACCCGTGTTCCCTCAGTTGCCTGTGTGCCAGAGGCCGCGGTATCTCTTTCGAACAACCCGCACCCCTGGCAGGCATCGGCCCTTGCGGACCCCCCATTTGCTGCTGACATCTCTTTGAGGCGCGCGTGGAACACAACGCGCCGTCGACCCGGGCTTAGCCCTTACCGGACAGCGAGCTACCCATTACTCGCCGTCCGCAAGCCCGCGCCTACGGTGGCCGGGAATCAGCCTGGGATTCCCGACGCCCAGGGCGTCTCCCGCGGCGACTACGGCCGTGAGGGCGCATATACTGCCTCTCCCTCACGTGCGCCGCCTCCCTCTTCGCGAGCATTACTGCTTCGCAGAAGGAGGTGATGGCTAACCATTCACTCTCGCTCCGTACCATGGCTTGCACCAGGGCCGGACGCGAGAGATCGCCGCCGCCGATCGCCTCCACGAGGACACGGCGGTGCTCTGCCCAAGCCGGGCAGACCGCCACCATATGCTCCACCGTGTCCTCAGGGCGATCTTCGTAATGGAAACACCCGGAAGATGTATTGACAAAAATTGAAAACAGTATGCTTAGATGGTTTGGTCATGTTGAGAGGATAAGGCACAAAAGACAGGTGTGAGTGGAAACTCCGGAATGGGACGCCCTAGGAAAGGTCAGGTGCGTAGTACTCGCAAACGGCGTGCATGTATTACCAGAGGCCTTAGTGCGAGTTTCATTTAACCATCTCGATCAAACGCTTCGAGCACGTTTAGCGCTCCGATTGGCCCTGGATTGGTGACGGACCAATCGGAGCGCCGAACGTGCTCGATGCGTTTGTTCGAGATGGTTAAATGAAACTCACACTAGGGCCCATTGGCCCTAGTGTGTTTACGTTCATACACCAGTGTGTATGAACGTAAACGAGGCTAAAGGAGTATCTGAGGATCGTAGCAGGTGGCATGTAGTAGATTCTGGCTACCCCCACAGGATAAAGTCGTGACTCGTGAGTACATGTAGATTATTTTATATTTGGTGAATGTGAGAACGTAGTAGGCATTGTAAATTGTAGATTTGTAAACCATTTTATTCGAAAACACAATCAGAAGGGCTGAGAGTCAGCACTTTTTGAATGTCAAAATTACATAAGACAGTCCCCCAAAAATGCCCGCCCTTCATCACTTCCTTTAGCTGGGAAAAAAAAATGGCGCAACAAACTCCCCAGCAGTATTAAGAGGGCTATTACAAATTGAAGTATTCAGTTTTAGGTTTAGGTCAATTTAACGTGTCCGTATGAATTGAGGAGCCATGTCTCAGATTTAAACGAGAGTACTACCAATATTTAGTAGTAAATTAGCCAAATTTGTAGCCCCGATCCTGGAATTTGTAGTAAAACCCATCAAAAGTTACAGGACATTGAAGGTGGCTCCTCAATTCAGGCATCTGGATTGAGGAGCCACCTCAGAACTCGAAAACTAGCCAATGGATATTTCTGAAACTTTGGTAGGAATTAGTAGTGTTTATGCTTAATTTGTACACAAAAAATGGGTTTTGTACGGCTGAATTTGAGGCAGCTACAATGCTTTGATTTATCTGAAAAATCCATAAATTTCCCCGTGCTATATCTCGGAAACTAATGAAGCAATTAAAACAGATTTTTAGTATTATTTAGTAGTAAGTTTGTTTTAATTTGTAGTATAAAAATAAATCGCAAAGGATTCATAGCTTCGGAAATACAACACATTTTATGTGGCTCCTCAATCCTGACGGTCTATAAAAAACAAATGCACGTAGCTACTAAAGTAATTGATCAACTCGAAGTTTGATTACGCCAATATTTAGTAGAAATTTCTACTAAATATTGGCGTAATCAAAATTCCTCTACATTCAGTATTTCAAAAGATATTAATAATTTTAACATTCCTTAAGAATTTTCTGTGTAGGGTGATCATAAATAATTAAAACTGTGTTCATAAACAGAACTTTATTTACACATGATTCATTCTTCACCAAATCAGTACTTAAATAAAGAAACACAATATATTAAACACAAAGAATGAAAAAGAAAAACAAACTAAAAGTCTACTAGATCAAATTACCTGTTTTAAAATTTATAATCTCTAAATATTATCTCTACATTCCCTTATTCTATCATTAATTATTAGCCTTCTCTAATCTTTATTTTAAAATATATTTTCTAAACAAAGCCACTTATTTTGACTGTCGGAGCGACCGCGCTGTCCTTCTAAAATACATAACGGATTTTGATGCGGTTTTCACCATCATTTGTAGAATTTATTCCGCGAGGTTGTTTTATATGTAATACGTTTACATTTAACGTAAACGCATACAGACGCGTGGAAAGTGGTGGCCCAGTGGTAACGGCCGCGACTTACGAGTTATAGGTCGTAGGTTCAAACCCAGACAGGCGGTTTACTTTTTGTGAGTTATTTAATCACCACTGGTCTCAAAACGTTGAAGGAAACTTAAAATAAAAAATAATAAAAAAATACATTTTCAAAATCAAAAAAAAAAAAAATAATAAAAAAATACATTTTCAAAATAAAAAAAATAAATCTCGGGATGCGAGCATCCCGAGATTTATTACTGATTCATAGCGATTGTTTGTTCGAACGTTCAAAATCTAGTCAGTCTCATCTCGGCGACAATCAAATGTCAAAAACTTGTCAAAAATGTATAGAAACTATAGGTATTTTTGACAGATTGAGTTTGAGATCAGACTGTGAACGTTCTTAAAATTCCGATAATTGCCCCTCTGGAGTTGGCAATTACGAACATTAAAGCGAGATGAATAAGAATACGTTTGACCAGTCGATGTATTCTGTAAAATCTCACCATGAGAACTGAGGTGAAGTGACCTTGAAGTTAGCTATCAATCCATCTCATGCTAGGAATTCACTTTAAGCTCATTTCACCCAAATTATCACAGTGAGATTTTAACAAAATAGCACTGCTATAACCGCTTTTAAAGTAGGTAGGTCTAAAGCAAATAAGGTTATTTTATTCAACGATTATTTTAGCATTACGAAGCACTAGTCATATTTTGATTAAATTTCAGGATGGTTTACAGTAACAAAATGTAAATTGGGATTAAATTTTAATCCCCTCATCTACATTTTAATGCTAATGATTTTGGAATGAAAGAAAAACAGAATAAATCAGTTGATTGCCTCTCCTGAAGAAATTAGTTGGGGCAGATTGGTTACAGAGGAAGTTGGGTTGGGGCACTTGGGGAAGCCCAGCTGTGGACTGCAATAAGCTCAGTTGATTGATTGATTATTTACAGTGTATGTCAGTCACATTATCATCTCCTTTATTTCATTAAATACACATTTTTAAATCTCTCTCTCTCTCTCTTCTTCAACCTTTGGCCACCCAATGCTGAGTGTAGGTCTCTTCCAAATCTCTCCACTTTTAAATATTTGCATATAAAATAAATAAAAACATTAAACATATAAATAATTGTAGCCCATCGGTATCGGGAACAGGGTACAATCTACCGGCGGTCAGGGCTCCCGAGAGAGGCACCTCTTAACAATGCGAGCCGTGTCCAGGAGTACCGCTTTCTGGATCAAGCCCTTGACCTAGCTGGCCAACGAGAGCCTCCTTAGGTGTTGGTCGAGGCTCTATGTCTCTCTTAGATGTTGGTATATTAACATGGCTGGCTGACATAATGTATGACTAATTATTTAATTAATGTTCTGTGTCTCGTAATGTTTATAAAACTTTGGCTATGTATGTATAGAATCAAGTCTATCCGACTAAACAGACAGCTGTGCTGCTGGGGATTTTGTTCCGCTACTTCTTCTTCCCAGCTAAAGCACTAGGAAGTGGTGACGGGTGGGCGTTTTTGGAGGGACTGTCTTATGTATTTTGACGTTCGAAAAGTACTGAATCTCAGCCTAATTTGAATAAATGACTTTTGTTTCTTTTTTTTCTATCTCAGATGTCACATTTTATTATTAACAGACTTCAAAAGGAAGAGTTTCTGAATTCGTAATTTTTTTTTTAAGTATAACTTAGGTATGATCCGCGATATCTCCGACAATTATGAATCCTTTTTGAATTCTTTTTTAATGGCAATAGTACCAAAAAAAAACTTTTTTTTAACTTTGCGTATTTTCATTACGTTTTGATACTATTTCTCACTATTGTTTGCATTGGAAGAAGTGGTAAGAATGCGAATTGGTGTGGGGTAGGTTCCATTCCATAACTAGTAGTAAAAGTAACAAAATGGTAATGTGATTAAGTTTTTTGAGTTACTTCGCTTTGCTTTCTAAAAATCAAAGTTTGACAATGAATTAACTTTCGGTTGACACTCGTAATCAGCCAATTATGTTCCCACTGCTGGGACACAGGCCTCCTCTGTAAGAGAGGGAGTGGACTATAATCTGCCATGCAGACCCAGTGCGGGTTGTTTTTTTTAGGGTGGGAAATCATCAAATAACTTTTCCCGCTCTGGGTGGAGCAGGAGGGCGTGTCAGACTTTTACTGACTAAAACCCACCCGTGTTACCTCAGTTGCCTGTGTGCCAGGGACCGCGGTTTCTCTTTCGTACAACCCGCACCCCTGGCAGGCATCGACCTTTGCGGGCCCCATCAGTTGGTGCTGACATCTCATTGAGGCGCGCGTGGAACACAACGCGCCGTCAACCCGGGCTTGATCCTTACCGGACAGCGAGCTACCCATTACTTGCCGCCCGCAACCCCGCGCCTACGGTGGCCGGGGGAGCGGGTTGGTAACAGTTGGCACTATCGCCAATAAATAGAATGGTACTGTACGCAGCCGTTAAAATGAAAAATAAATTTATTCCTACAAGTAGGTTTGTACAAACGGTTTGTTTTTCACGTCAATCATATTTTTATTAAACTTGATTAGTACCTACGGCGTTTCCTATCTAACTACTCTGAGAAGAAAGGCCGGAACAAACTCAGAGATCACAGTCCCTTTTAAAGTCCAGACACGATCTTGATCAGATCATGTGAATGATTGGTGATGAAAATTACACGTCACATATTTAAGAGCTCAGCTTTGTTGTCTTTGACGCTAGTACAGTCACCAAAAGAAACAAGTAACCAGAACGACGGATATAGTTAAAGTTTATTATGAAACCAATCGAAGTTTTCAAATGAAGTTTAATTTGATAAATAAAGTGTTTGTTTTCCATTTATTCAATTAAATTTTATTCGATACCATCCATCGGTTTCTAGCTACATTTCAACCACAAACGACGGCCCTGCAGGCTTAGCATGACGCTTTCTATTTCTACGAAGACAGGCAGACAGACAGACAGTGCTATTACTATACAAAGTCACATTTAGTTTCTCCATTTTTGACATCGCATCGTAGATATCCTACTACAATCTGTCATTTTGTCTTTCGTTTCTAACCCGATCTAACCGATCTTTGAAGAACCAATAATTCGATGACTTGTGACATCTGCCAACCCGCACACCGAAATCATTTCCAGTCTCTTTGTAAAATATTTTTTTATCCGTGTGTCAGAATGAGTGAATGCGTTGCTGGCATTCAGTGTCCATTCTTTTGGCCCGTTGTTTGATAAAATAATCCTTTTCCAATATGCCATTCATGGGAGACAGAAGCGAAATCTATGGAACAATACAACAAATATGACGCTTCTGTACCTGCTAGCCTTTGATTTCGAAATACTTGAACAAAACGACTCTATTTATATGTTTTGTGTTTGTTGACAGTGAAATTGAATGATAGAATTTTGCTATATAACCTATAATTTTTGTAAGTCCAGTAAATTTTCAATGGAAATTAACATAGGTATTAATCATCATCATCATTTCAGCCGAAAGACGTCCTGGACATAGGGCTCCCCAAAGCACTGCCACTTCGACCTATTCTGTGCTTCTCGCATCCACTAGATTTCTTCGGCCTTCACCAGCTCATCGGTCTATAGAGGTATGAGGAACAGGGTGTAAAGTTCACTCATACCCTATGGAAAAGGTAGGATCCTCCGACCAGACGGGTGTTGATGTCGGGATGTTGCATCTATGCGAGTCGCGCGGTAAACTCTGATTGCGCGATGCAGGATATGTGTGACGTCTTGCGTAGTTCGCATGTGGCGTTGTAGATGGCCGCCACAGATCCATCTTGTGGGTGCCTTCCAACGCTACGTCTTCCAGTACGCGGTTGCCAATCCAAAACCTTTCAGCTCAATCGGCCATCTGTTCTGCGAGCAATGTGCCCTGCCCACTGCCACTTAATTTTGGCAGATAATGTTTAAAATATTTGAAACTAGCTTATACTAGTGGCTTCGCCCGCTTGGAGGTTGAAAATTATCTCACGGGAACGTAAACTGCCCGGATTAAAAGTTTTGTGTGTGTTAATCCAGGTTATAATCTATCTGTGTGCCAAGTTTCATCCAAATTCGTTCCGGCATTTTTGCGTGATTTAGTAACAAACACCCAAACATAATATATAAACTTTCACATTTATAATATTAGTAGAAATGGGTAATAGTAGATACGAGTATTATCAGATAAAAGGTCAGCTAAGAAGATCAGATTAGAGACAGAAAAGGTCAGATTAGAGTGGTGATGTTTTTATAAAGACATTATTAATAATTATTATTACTTGTTAAGACACACTAGCAGCTAATTAGTTGATGCGTGGTTCAAATAGCATGGAGATACACACACACACATACGACATAGCCGTGTGTGATCAAAGATAAAGAAGTCAGCTAGGTTGGTAGCAGTGCTGACCGTTTAGGGTCTACCGAGGCCCTGGCTCAAAAATTAGAAGTTAATGTAGCGTAAATTCGAACGATTATTTAATCGAAAATACTTATCCTATAGCATTTTGGTTAATATTTTCAATACTCAATACTCAATCTTTATTGCATTCCATATGATTTACATAGATGGTATAAATGATACAGTGAGATCAATATGGACCCTGTCGGGCACAGCAAAAATTAGGCGAGAGGAAGTGGGCTACGTACAAATTCAAGCAATTCAATTCATTTCATTTTTATAAAATTATTAAAAAGCCTATGTTACTCCTTGTGACACCAAGTATCGGCCTGTGAATGTCTCGTTAAAATAAATCCAGCCGTTTGGAAGATTAGCCGGAACAAGCAGACAGACAGACCAAAAATTCAAAAATATATAGGTAGGTAAGTAACCCTCCCATAATGCATTTAGTATAACCTATTATTTCGACAATACAAACAGACACTAGAATTTTATTTACTTGCATGTATAGATCTATCACCTGTAGAAATAAATTACTCTTTAATTTGAAACACACGAAATTAGCTAGATTCTTAAATTGTCTCTGCAACTACGAGAGAAAAAGACGCCATTTAAAAGATGGAGGCTCCTTTTCCTTCTATTCATAAAACCGGACAGGAATACCGTCAGACGGTTAAGTTATTTTTATTTAATTTCTTATCGCGATAAAACTGGAAATGATATTTCCTTGCTTTATCGGGGCTGTATCAGCAGTGATGGCTTTAAGTATTTCATTCGTCTCTTAAAGGAACGTATTCTTATTCTACCCTGGCGTTTCTTCCATAAGGGAAACAAAATGCAAGTTAACGTTACCAGGTTCCAACTGGTGGGGTCCGCAAGGGCCGATGCCTGCCAGGGGTGCGGGTTGTTCTAAAGAGAGACTGTGGCCCCTGGCATACAGACAACTGAAGAAACGCGGCTGTGTTTTAGTCAGTAAAAGTCTGACACGCCCTCTCGCTCCATTCAGAGCGGGAGAAGTTATTTGATGATTTCCCTCCATCAAAAAAAAAAAAAAACGTTACGAGGTTACGCACTGAAATCAATTTCAATGCGTCCAACCTACAAAACTTATAACAGTTTTGCAAACCCAAAATTAATTAGAACTCACGTCGTACTGATAAACATTTATGGCTGATATGACCTATACCCCATTTATTATAGCTTTAGAAAAAAGAGGCTCGTAGAAGCAGGAGTGCAAAAAGATTTAAGACAGTACTATGTGATGAAATTGTGATTCCAAAATTTAGATTAACTAAAACTAGCAAGTCATTTCTAATAAACAGTATCCGCTTCTATAACAAGTTGCCAAAATCGGTTACAGAACTTAGCGATGGAAAGTTTAAAACTCACATCAAACGTGTCCATATTAAAAAAGCATACTATAAGATAAAAGACTACGTTGAAGACAGGGAAGTTTGGCATTAATTCCTTCTGCACATGTGGCTCCCCTGGTGCCTCATTAACAGCAAAACTGTGTGAAAGTCTATTAACTGCTCCCAAATTGCAATGTTAATTTTCATTCTTTTTATTTTTTACAATGACTGACATATTCTCGTCATTATTTGACATTATACGTCAATTTTACTTCTGTCTAATATTAGTGACTGTCATCGAAATCATGTCACTTGGTTCAACTAGATTCATTTTATATACGTAGATTCTTTTACATATTGTGAATGAGAGAACGTTGTAGGCCTTAGAGACTAGATTTGTAGACGTTTTTCTATTCTGTATTTTAATTCCTCTAAGTACCTGGTACTTATTGACTGGCCTGCACTGTCCTCCCATACCTATTATCACTGTAATTTGAAAACATTGTAAAAGCCAATTATTTTTAAAAGAGTAACCGTGGAGTTTCTTGCCGGCTCTTCTCCATAGGAAACGACAAATTGGAACCGTGCACCTAGCTTCTGACGTTTCATAAGTGCCCATGCAGGCTTATGTGAAATAAAATATTTTGATTTTTGATTTTGACTAAATACTGAGATAAACGAAGTAAAAGTAATGTTTATTTTAATAATGTTCTAATTAAAATAACATCTTCATCACACATTACAAACCTACAACAAAACGAATGAATGAAACAAACAATCACATGATGATTTAAATCTACTTAATTAAGATTATAAGGAAGTATTTTTTTTTTACAATACTTTATTTTAAATAACAACTTACGACCCACAATTGGTTGGTAAAACTCCGTCGTCATCAGCTAATTTAGTTACTCGGTGTTGTTCACTCCTGCTTCTTTTAGGTTTTTAGCATTGACAGTTTAATTTTTTTGGCATTAATCGTAACTGCAACACGTTTAATGTAATTTTGTTACGAAGTGTACATTAAAAAGAACCTTTTTTAACTTCTGTCTAATGCTATTGCAAATGGAGTATAAGTATCTTTGCCAGCTTAGATAACTAGGTAACAGACAGATAAAGTAACTTACGGGTTACGGGTTACAAACCGTACTTTATACGCATTACTCTTCGTTATACCACAAAATGTATTGCGAATATCGGTAGCTTAGGTTTTTTTATCAATAATCCAATGATCGTATTTTATTTAAACGTAAATAAGGTATTGTCGGTGGCTGCCGGCCCCGCGTCGTAAATTACCGTGTCCCGAGAGGTTTCCCTCTCTCGACTCCAATATATATTAATCAACACTTAGAAATAAAAGTGTTAACAGAGAATTCTTTTGTATATTTTGTGGGATAAAGTATGGAAATACGAGCGAAACAATGCACTGCAACTTTCTTGGTTGGTTTTTTATAATACCTACTTTGTGGTAGTTTAAGTTTGCGGTTGGATTGTTGAGTTTAGATATAAGTGAGTGGCTTTGAAATTGTGACATTTATGCGTTTGCTGTTAATAAAGTATACACGACGGTCAGTCCGAATCCGTCCGTGTGAACACACCCCAAAAATTTCAGGAATCACAGTTCCCTGCTATCCAGCAGGGAACTGTGATTTGGTAAGTATCCATATAGGGGTTTATTAGACAAATAATCAACCTATAATGTTCCCACTGCAGAGACATAGACCTCTTCTCAGTCAGAGGGAGTCGGCCGTAATCTACCACGCGGGCCCAGTGTGAGTTGGTGTCATATGTCTTCGAATTTTTGGTTATAGGACATGCCGGTTTTCTCACGATGTTTTCCTTCACCGTGTTGGTGTTTATTTACAAACGATGATTAAAGTTCAGATACGTTTAAACGTCAGAAATGTATGGTTAAATAGTCGTTAATTATTACTTAACTTTAAACCACGTTTATACAGGAAAAGTTTTATACAGTGCGCAAACTGTAACTATGAATTCAGCATATCATTCTAAAACCCCCAGTACAGACATTTTTCGACGGCTATACAAAAACAAAAACAACTATTCCATACATTTTGATCGCGTAGGTTGCACTTTTCTATGAAACAGCTGATTTTTTTTTTAAAGCGACGAAAAATTTATTCGCAGGGGGTTCTAGAATGGTATCCATTTTGCGCACTGAATAAAAACTTTTTCTGTATATAAAGGGGATATTTTGTGTCCCTAGTTCTTTGCGCCACAGCACCAGACTATCCACCTATAGAATTATCTTTGTCCCTGTCACCTTTCCATCTATCTAGCATTATCTTACTGAAAATTACCAGAGTAAAACCCAACTTGACTTGACTGATCTGTCAATCGAACTATGAACCACCCACTGTCACTCTAACCCGTGATAATACCATCATCTGCCTCGCTTTTTCCCAGCTATGTTGGAGTCGGATGCAGCTGAATATTTACATGGAGCAACTGCCTATCTGACCTCGATACCCTTTGGTAAGACTGGTTGTCAGACTTTCGGGCTTTTGACGACCCGTAAGTAACGACTGCCAAAGATCCATGAATGACAGCCGAGACCAACGGCTTTCCGAAGCATAGAGGGGTCTTAATATGTAAAGATGGTCACCCATCCACGGACCAATCGCGGCAAGTGTAGCTTAACCTGATCCATCGACCCTAGCTAGACTACATACAAGCTTAGCTATAAGACCATTGAGCTTAAAATACCCACTTCATACATAACGGTTCCATATTAGTGAAAGTTTCACAGTCCAATGATTGCTGCGCAAATATACCCATTTACATCACCTTCACCATGTTTGCGCATCCACTTTCATAATATTATTTTATGGACCACAAAGACAAGTTTATTTATCTTCGCTTTCTTTAGCTTTCATGATGCAAAAAACTGTTTAAAATAAATGCTTACCTACTTAACATTTTTCTTAAAATCTTTCCTCAATCTTTGATGAACTGTAGACAAAATGGGAAGTTAATATTTAGTGCCTCTAAGAAACCGGGCAAAACGTATTTAAATAAGAATTCTAAGCAATCGGTCCGCAGTTTAATGTTTTAAGCTAACATCTTTATTTACCTCCAAAAAACAAGTTATTTCTAAGTGGTCATGTGACATGGCACTTAGACAATAACATTTGAATCATGCGTAAATATGATTTGAACTGTGATCATAAAAATCAATAAAATAACAAATTAAAACGAAGCTGAGCTGGCTTCTTGGACGTCAAAATTACGTAAGATAAGCCCCAAAAAAGCCCCACCCTTCACCACTTCCTAGTGTTTTAGATGGAAAGAAGAGGTGTAACAAATTCCCCAGCAGATACCAGCATCACCAATTAAATTAAAGAACTAACGCCATTATAAAAATGCACAGTTAGTCATTCAGTAATTTTGTTTTGGTTCCGGGGTCACTCCATTACCTAGGCCAAAAATATATTTTTTCACGTATAAGCCAACTGATGGGGTCCGCAAGGGCCGATGCCTGCCAGGGGTGCGGGTTGTTCGAAAGAGATACCGCGGCCCCTGGCACACAGGCAACTGAGGGGACACGAGTGGGTTTTAGTCAGTAAAATTCTGACACGCCCTCCCGCTCCACCCAGAGCGGGAGCAGTTATTTGATGAAAAAAAAGCTGTCATACAAGTAGTTAACATGGCCAAAAGTGGTATACGAATTTGTATGGCGTAGTACACAAATTCGTATATCACTACTTGCTATCGTAAAAACAGTGACAGGAATGCCCAAGATGCCCAATGACTGCGCAATGACATGTGTAACCCTTATTTTTTTTTTGACATTACCTACATTGATAAATAACTTGTTTGACTTGATTGTTTTGTTTATTGTGCAATTTTATCATGTGTTTTTTTTTTAGTTTAATTTTAACTCTGCGTCCGTTCAATTTGGCATTTTATTGAAATTCCAATTCTGTGACATGATAATTTATTCCAATTCTATTACTTTATTTTAAATTTTTTATTCTTTTCTGTGGCAGCATTGTGAAATTTGATTTTATGTTATTTTAATTTGTAGTATAAGTTTTGCCTGAAACAAATGTTTTATTTTATTTATTTTTTATTAACAAATTCATATGAGAAGTGAAACAATATTCTTCAGTCCACAATTGGTCGAAATACATATATGTACTTTAATTTATACAGATGAACATAGAACCTTCTCCTTTTTTGAAGTCGGTTAATTAAACTGCCATCGTTTCTGTTTATTGCAGTTCAACTAACTACATATTTCTGTTTGAATGTTGACGTACGAGTTTAGCTTGCAAACTAAATATGAGCGAGCTAAGACAAACGTTGTTTAGAGGGATATATTGTACACTACTGAATAATCCTGTATTAAAAGGTAAGGTGGTAGTAAGTAAGTGGTATTTAGTCATCATCTTACCTATACTCCATAGGTTTAGGTAATTAAATAAAGATAAAAAAATCGTAAAAAGGGTTTTTATAGTTGACACTTTCTTGTTTAAAAATACGGCGACAAAAAATCAAATTTATTTTCGATTTCAACGACAGTTTCCTCTTTTATTAATGTATATTAAACTCTATCATTTATTCTTAAGCTATGTACTTACTCTTCCTAGATGTAACTACTTGAGCACAATTTTTTAATTAGATTTATTACATAATATTTTGTAATCTGCCTATTGTAGAGTCCTAAAAACAGGTTCCCTAAACCTTTTAGAAAATACAACGAATTGCTGAATTGAAAAGTACAACTGTGATGTAGTATGGCAACTGAAACGGCTGGTATTACGTTTAGTCGGTTAACCAGACGCCTTTGACAGCGACCTCAAAAATCGACATTTACGATTTTGCGAGTGCGTTTCGATTTTGTTAAATTGTGTTATTATAGCTAGCAAATAATTGATGATACACCGGAACGATTTATTATTAATGTGACAGATAGTTCATCAGCTTCTGATTCAGATTCAGAATAGTGCTTACTATGACTATAAATAATATGTTTCTTTTGTTTACCTTTATTTAACTACCTAAACCTATGGAGTATAGGTACTTGTCTATATCTAACTAGGTTTGGATTGGCATCTGAACAGATAGCATAAGCATAGCATAATCAGCCTACTGCTAGGACAAAGGCCTCTTCTATTTGAGAGGAAGCGGGCCGTAATCCACCACGCGGGCCCAGTAAGGGTAGATGCCACATGTGTTCGAATTTTCAGTTCTACAACGTACCGATTTCCTCACGATGTACCTATTTCTTTCACCGTTTTGAGAGCTGTGGCGATGAAATTAAATCCACGAAGCAAATCGTCACTGGTCTCAGACCAGATGGCGCTAAAGAATGAATTTATACAGCTAGTAACATAATTAACGCAAAACCTCATACAACCCAATTAGAGTATTGAGTTAAAAGCATAATACGATGACCAAAACTAATTTTTTTTAAAGCTAACTGACATTATTAAGAAAAACGTGTGTCAACCCAAGCATTACTTTATGCATTTAAAATTGAGTCTTATTTCTTCTAACATAAGATTGAATTTTCTTTGGCTCAATCAGAGGTAGGTATGGCAAAATAAATTTAAAAAAAAAACTTTTATTAAAAATTACTGAAATCGATGCAATAGTCAATTAGGAACAAACTAGTTTCAGGTCTTGCGTCCATTCTGTTACACCTTGTATAGTCAGACGGCAGTCGCTCTATCCACATCCTAGGCAATACTGACATAGTTAGGAAAAAATATTGTTTTCAGGATTCCGGGCACCTAAATTGGTAAAGTCTAAAGCCGCCTCATAAGCGTTAAGGTCTGGTTACTCAGAGATACATAATAGATTAAGTAAACCATAGACGACTGTTAACGTTTAGCCAATCAAGCCACCGGCTCCATACTCGACGGCTACACACACGTCATAGAACCTTCCGTGCCACATCCATCCTCAGCCTGGTTGCAGCCCAGCAGTGACCTGTGGCAGTGCATGCGCAGCTTAAGGCCCATAGTATCCTCATCTCCCGTTTGTATGCTAAAGCACGACTGCCGCCTGCGCCCGCGCAGGGCACCTCTGAGCCTTTATCTCAAAATGGGGATATTCCTTTGATTAATTTACAATTGTGCTTCGGCGATTCTGTGGTACCTCTAACTATGTATTTATCAGTGTATTTTTTTTTTCAAATAACGAAGCCGTTTAGTAGGAGTATGGAATAGAAGCCAAAATATTGCGTGTTGGAAAATATTTTTTTACAGCAAAAGTATTAACCATACAAAAAAAGTAATTCGGGCAAAATGATCTATATGAATCTATAGCAAAATCATATATTTTTCAAATCTTCAAGACAAGCCGTTAATGAGCAGTACCGTTCATAAAGTGACCGTGTTAGGCTACCAAACGGGACGTAGGCCCTTAACCAATGTGCTCGAATGTAATTCAGCTTCCACACAACAGCGGACCATCACACCAAATAATTTCAGTAGCTACAAAATTATACCACAAAGCTTTCCCAAACCATTCGATTACCCAAAAGGCGTATGCACTATCGAATTTCAATTAAAGTTAATTCAATCGAATTTTTGAAAAAGAAAATATTTTATTTTGCAAAATTGAGTGAATCCATTCCAGTGCATTTGAACCGAAGCGGCCGGGCCGGTGTGTCGTAGTAATTTTATTTGTAATGCCATAGAGTAAAAAAGAAACAGAAGCGAAATTTACACGAATGCATTCGCACAGTTTCGGGCTTTAAATCTTCTATCTTATTACGTTTACTTGCCATTACGCTTGATCGTCGAAAATATTGACAAATTGAGAACGTTGAAACCGGCTTACTTACAATGTAATACCTATATAAAGTCAGCAGGGGCGAAAGCACCATATAATACGATTCCTACCAGCTTCCCTTAGGTGATTCGCATCTCTACCGCTTTTGAAAAATCACGTCAATAATGTCTACTATTGCCAAAACAGGTATTTAATTCACCATAATATTCAAACAACAAAAACGCTTATATTTAACTTTGTATTACAGCAAAATAAAATGTTATAAATTAATCGGCGCCAAAACGTCATAATCGGGAACTAAAAATTCATACAACAGCGATCCCGTAATGATCTCACTTTAGGTTCGTTTTCAGCTGTTAAATTTTATTGTATTTAATTCGTTAAATTCCTTTATTAATTTTAGAATGACAGTAAGTATTCTTTATTGATAAGTCAGTAAGTTAAAGACGACTTCGCTTCGGCTTCTATCTTAGAAAAAATGACACATCGCCACTGAAAGTCAGGGAACTCTCATCGTCTGCCTAGCTTTTTCCCAAAAGTTGGAGTTGGCTTCCAGACTAACTGAATGCAGCTGAATACCAGTATTGTAGATGAAGCGACTACCTATAGCTATATGACCTCGACAATCCAGTTACTGGGTACAATACTCCTAAGTAAGACACGTTGTCGGACTTTCGGGCTTCTGACGACCCGTAACCACTGTCTACGATCCTCGTATGACAGCCGGGACCAACCCGAGACACGATAAAAAATCTGACTAGAAATTTAAATTTTCTGTAAATACAAATCACAAGTGTCAATCTATGCCAGTCGATAAAAGTTTGAAATAGTTATAGCACGACTAATTTATTGATGTAGTGTATCAATTTGCTCAACAGTTAAATCCCTTACTATGATGATGGGACTCCCTTTTCCGCACGTAGACTCCCATTCGGTCCGTTGTGCGTGGTCCCTTACTATTATATTGCACCTCTATACGATTTTATTATTCAATGGTAATGGCCTTGTGGTTTCGGTTGGCTTGCAACCTATGCTGATGTATTTACCGTAAATAGATACAGGGAAGCTGGGTTTTCAATCCTGTCTATCTACTCTGCATACTTTTCCGCCTAGAATCGAATGAGGTAGATGTAACTACTGAATTGTTTATGGCTTCTTGAATACTATGTAGTGTGAAAGCTGTGGTATAGGTAAATAGGTGAATCTATCTTTATTTTGGGCTTATAAGTCGACTTGCTCGAATTTACTCGCCCGAAACGGGCAGAAAGACGTATTAGGCAATTGGCAAGTTTTTGATAATATGGAATAATTAAATAAGTACCATTAGTTCGATTTTCTCCTAAGTAAGAAAAATAGATTTTTTTCTCTCAATAATATTGCATATAATACAAAACGTTCTAATACCCTAAAACGTATTTCTGGAGTGGTCGATTCGCCCAAAAATTAATTAACTTCGGTCGAATCGCCTGTTCCGGGCAAGTCGACTAATAAGCCATTACTGAGTTAATTTCGGAATTGGATCAGTAGTTCCTAGAATTGCGCCCTATGTACCAGCACATCAAGTTACCCCAATCTGTCAAATTTCTTTGATAGATTTTAATCTTTATTACATATATTTAAGGTTCATGATCAATTGGGAAAATTTTACAGTTTGGGGTAGCTTGATGTGTTGGCACATAGGGCGCAATTCTTGGAACTACTGATCCAATTCCGAAATTAACATAATTTAAAACACCATTTAGTTTTTTTTTAAGTAAGTATAGATCAACTAATTTAAAACTGCACGCCAATCTTGCACTGCTTACATATACATGTCAAATGCTTGTTTAGACATTTTAGTGGAGGGGCGTGCAGTTTAAATTAGTTGATCTCTACTTTATTATTTTATCATAATTGCCACGTAATATAATGTTGATAAAAAAAACAAGAAATAAATAAATGTTGACTACTCTGTTTGCCACTTAAGAAAATCTTCTGAAAGTGAATAGAGTAGGTATTATCTTTACACCTTTACAAGTTATGTTTCACGACTTTTGGTATGAGAAAAAGACACGTTTTCGACAAGTTCACGAAACTTTCTAAGGGAAGACGTTTTTATTTTCATAGTTCTGAAACTCAGAACAAAAGTTGTATATCTTAGAGCTATTTTTTATCACTCTTGAAAGTTCTTCTTGCGTCTAAAAATAGACTTACTTGACATCCATTTTTAGATTGTCGTAGTCATCGTCAAAATATTGAATGTTTTTGTCGACAGCCGTTCAAAATGACATTCATAAAATAATTTCGTATAGTTTTTATTTTTTTATTTATGGTAATCACTATAGTGTTCCCACTGCTGGGAAACAGGTCTCCTCTCTGTGAGCGAGAGTGCCTCGCAGGCCCAGGGCCCCAATTCTGTACGGTTATGATGATTCCCCGCGGAACCTTACTACGTTCTAACTACGTCAATATCGTGTTTTTTAGAAACCAATGTAACGGTAAGGAATCAAAATGTCATATTCTGTATGTTCCAAGACAATTTGACGATTTTAGCAGATTTCGTGTGTGATTGACGTGGTTACGAGTAAGGAATCATTGTGAATTCAGGCCCAATGCGTGTTGGTAGAAATCACATGTCTTCGAATTTTTGGTTCTAGAACATACCGGTTTCCTCACTACGATTTTGATAGTAGTTGTGATGAAATAATTAACACAAGTAAAGCATCAATCAGGGTTCGAACCTTGACCTCGACTTGTCTCTGTTTGCGGTACACTTACCCTAAATGAGTACTGATGGGATTCAAAATTCCTGCACTCATTTTAAGCACCAAGCATGTCAAAATAATTCATGAAAAGATAATTCCAGCTTCTAAAAAGAAACACAATAACAAGTTGAGCTGATACATAGGTAAATACTGTGGAATTTATGCCGAACTCCCAAGGTACCGACGGAAGGATGGTTATAAATAAAATACTTGATAACGTTTAAATTCGTGGGACTCCACGGTTTATTTTTAAGAAATCAAGACTTTACAGCAACGCGCCTAACACCAGAATGAAATCAACTGCCGGAACAAAACCTATGTCAAAATATTTCTAAATTCTAAAACCAAACTTCCCGACTGTTCGAACATACAGCCAATCATTTATTTTTTTTGGGTGGGAAATTATCAAATAACTTCTCCCGCTCTGGGTGGAGCAGGAGGGCGTGTTAGACTTTTACTGACTAAAACCCGACCGTGTTCCCTCAGTTGCCTGTGTGCCAGGGGCCGCGGTATCTCTTTCGAACAACCCGCACCCCTGGCAGGCATCGGCCCTTGCGGACCCCACCAGTTGGTGCTGACATCTCTGTGAGGCGCGCGTGGAACACAACGCGCCGTCGACCCGGGTTTGGTCCTTACCGGACAGCGAGCTACCCATTACTCCGCATTACGTCCGCAAGCCCGCGCCTACGGTGGCCGGGAATTAGCCTAGGATTCCCGACACCCAATCATTGGCTGCCAGTTAACGTAAGGTTCTATGAAAGAGCATACAACCTTTACAGTACCTACAATTGTAAGGAATGAACACATTTACACAGGTACCTACTTAGTTTCCCTCTTTCTTAATTCTAGTGTTTCCCGGCTAATTGCCAAGATCCGCATTGTTTAGAGCAAGTACTGGTAGCCTCATTAGCAAGCTCACGAAGTTTCTTCATCAATTATGTGGCGAGTTTGTACCGACTGCCTGGCTGTAAAGTACCAGGACAAAACAAAGCCTAGTTCATGTTTCAATATACTTACATCTGAAAGAACGTTAGCTTGTAAAACTCTTCCTACGTAAGTAATGTTAGTAAAAAAGAATAGTTTCAAAAACTAAAAAAACACGCTTTAAAAACCAAATTAAAAAAGGAGGAAATAATTGAATTCAATTAAAAAGCGTGGGGTCATCATCATCATCATCATTTCAGCCGATAGACGTCCACTGCTGGACATGGTTTTTAAAGCGTGTTTTTTAGTTTTTTAAACTATTATTTATTTTCTATTTTTTAGTTCTGCTAACTACAAAAACGTGATTTTTTTTTATTTAAGTATTTTTTTTCCTTTTTTTTCATTATACTCAATTTTTTTTAAATTATTGAATTGTCATCGGTCCTCGATAATTTTACAAAGTTTCAATGAAATCTGACCGTATAAAGTGGGTCAAAATCGCACTCTAAGGAGTCGGTTACATACAAACATACAAGTGAAGTTAACATAAAGCGTGTAAAAATATCGAAGGAAGAGATCCTGGTCAATTTTAAAGTTAATTTTTTTCTTTTCTTTAGCATCAAACCCACAGTTTCATATATCTAGGTGATTCGTCATCATCACATCAGCGATAACACGTCCGCTGCTGCTGATCCCGCTAGCTACATGAGCAAAGTCCTCAAGCATCGTATCATCGGCCGGTACAGCAGATTCCCACTATCTTCAGCAGACCCTGTACGCTATTTAGGTTAGTAGGTACTATTATGACTATAATTTAATAATATAATTATGTAGTATCATTTTGATTTGACACCAAGAATACTCTAGCTTGGAGTACGTCCTGGTTAGCTTAGCTTTATGATTTTCAATAAGTTTATACCTATGCGGAAAACATGGGTTCAGTGCAGTGTATTCATAGTCGATCATACCAAAAGTGAATCTATTTTTAATCACTAATGAATTATTTAGCACACTATTCAGACAGAATAAAACCCAACTTAATATCTTAAGGTATATCGCGAAATTTTGATTTACTTTTTGTACTTTTCAGGTCAGTGTCAGCCCGTATATTGAACAAAATATGATCCAAAACCGGAACACGTATGTATGTATTTACAGAATTATAATCAACTAGCTTTTTCCAGCGGCTATGCCCGCGTGGAAGTCCGAAATTATCCTACGGGAACAAACTACTGGGATAGGAAGTATTCTATGTGTTAATCCAGGTTATAAACAACTTATGTACCAAATTTCATCCAAATCCGTTCAGCCATTTTTGCGTGATTGAGTAACAAACATCCAAACATCTATATATACAAACCTTGCACATTTATAAATATTATAGTAGGATTATAATAGTAGGGTAGTAGAAAGTAGGTTACAACCCTCTGAGTTCATTTAATCCTATTGAATAATTGATTCTTGAAAAAGTATTCTAATCAAGACACAACCTGACTATGACCTGCAAATTGCGAAAAAACCTAAGAAAATTTAAATCTCGCGAGATACCGGTGCCATATTGTTTAAAAATATTGACCAACGACGTATTCACGTGTAAAAGTGTCTTAAAAGATCTCATCTACTTACTTACATAAATAAACATTTTATTTCATTACCTTAGCGCATCCGCCTTAACCACTTAGAGATCAGTATGCAAGACCCAACTAAAGACGTGTTACTCGCAAGATTCTCCAAACCACATTCTATATTAAGTATAGGATGAGTTACACGACGGCGACGTGGAGATATGCGAATAAAAACAGGTCTAAGGTGGACGACGAAAATAAATTTGTGAGTGGATCGCCTTAGCCACCTCGAGCTTTGTTACGGTGGGTTTAGGGAAACAATAAACAACAATACGCTCGATCTTGCTTCAATGGGCCTCCGGGGCCCACAAAATGATGTGCCAGAAGGCAGGAAGTACAATAACACCTTGTATAATGGATGGATAGGTGCCTCAGCCCTCACAACGCAAGACTGATAGCCGGCCATAGCAAGAAGTGTGGCATGTTTTATTCATAATTCTTGAACCCGGCGTGAGTGCCACTGGGCGAAATTTATTTCTTAAAACGCTTTTATTATGCGATTTCATTTAAGTAATAGGTTTGATGGACTAGTTGTTAGTTTGATGTGATTTAGTGCTGGTTTCAGTCTTCGGTTAAGGAATAATAATAAATATAACACACCGTACGCTGCTTTTAATTGGGTTCGGTCCGTAAATGTTGCAAAAACCAGCCAAAGAGCTGTGAAGAATAAACACTACAAAAATAATATAATTTATTTCATAAAAACAGCACTTAGGTACCTATATAAAGTATCCGACTGGATGAAAAACACTACAAAAATAATAATATAATTTATTTCATAAAAACAGCACTTAGGTATATCAAGTATCCGACTGTGAAACCGGCACTATCTATTCAGGATGGCAGGGACATCGATGCGCAACCAGTTACCATAGATTTAGTAGGTACTATAGGAACCGATAGGTTCTAACTATGAATAAAATATTAAATAGAGTTTAACTTTGTGTATTTGAATAAGATAAGACTTTTTAACATGGCCGCGCCTAATATAATAGTTAAATATATTTTCTTTAGGATAAATCTAATCCTATTCGCCTCGACGGATTGAATCCTAGTTCCATCATCTTGATAGTTCAAATGTGACAGTCATTCCATTACCGGCCTGTATTAACATAAAGGTTGCATTCTATAAGCAACAAACCTTTACAGTACCTACATTATTCTGAATATCCTGCATTGAAAATTTTTGTCGGTTAAATAAAAAAAATGTTGTTCAATACATTTTGACCGCGTAGATAGGTATTGCACTTTTCTACGAAACAGAATTTTTTATTGATAACCGTCAAAAAACATCTGCGCAGAGGTCTACATTCATTTGTCCTGAATTTTTGGTTTCAATTTGCACGTAGATGTCGGGATGTCAAACACCTATTATAAATATGTAAGTATAAACCTTAATTAAAACCTGGGTCCAAAAAAACTCTCTTTCTATCTTCTTCTAAATTCGTAAATGATATTGAACTGATATTAAGTAATTTGCCAGATAAGTTATCCAAGGTGGTGAACAAGTCATTAGAATTCTTGCCTCAAAGACCACAGCGTACATTAACATTAGCAAACTATTCAAACCTAAGATATAGTTTGATTACTCTTGAGTCTTAAGATGCTATTTTAATGGGTCAACATTAATCTTAATTAATTCTAAATTTTGACCACAAGTAAATGTTACCTTGATGTACTCTGAATTTAATTAGTATTAGTTTATGTGACCTTTGCTTTTGATTAATTTTCATACTTTACATAGGTCTCCAACGAATTTGCAAATATTACTTATTAATATTTATACTACACTGCTAATAAAATATAGTTGAGAATTCACAAAAGTTATTAAAAAACTCGTAAAACATAATAACGACACGACGATGAAAACGAATAAGTTATTATTCAAGTTTCTCGAATAACTATCAATATCTTATAAATTAATTGGTTGGCGATAAAAATACTATCTATAAAATAAGTTTTGAAAATATCTTTAGCAGCTTGTTAAGAAATTGTATTGTTATTACCTACATAATAATTTATGCTTCAACACATAATATGCCTCTAAATCGCACAGTTTCTAGCTACCCAGAATGTTTACGGGACCCATTACTAAGGCTCCGCCGTCCGATCGTTCGTCCATCACAGGGCTGTATCTTTTCAACCGTAATGTCATGTGTCTACACTAGAAATGTACACAATGTACAAATGTCTCTGTGTACTACATTGGCCGCTAAAACATTTTTTTTAAAGATATAGGATGAAGACCCGGGTGTAGATGGCGGTCACGAACTTGGCGCTTATATGACGGATTGGTCCAAATTAGTTCAGGATCGAGTTAAATGAAAAAAGGAAACGGAGTCCTTTGTCCTGCAGTGGAACAGATACAGGCTGATTATATCTATACTAATATTATAAAGAGTTTGTGAGTTTGTGAGGTGTGAGGTTGTAGGGGGTCATCTCTGGATTTACTGAACCGATTTAAAAAAGTATTTTACCAATAGACATCCACGTTATTTTTGAGTGTCATAGGCTATATATTAACCCGAAAAATTAAAAGACTTTTACGTGGTAGTCGGATTTGCAAAGTAAGTCGGAGAAAAAATGGTCGAACGAAAATGTTACTTACGAAAGCTGCCTTAACGATGAGAGATATAAGATTTGTAGAGAAAACTTGTAGAGCTTGATAATGCCTACAAAAAAGTCAGCGACAGCATATGTCTAACTTTTATATTTAAGTCACAAAAAGTAGTTTTTTTATATTTAAAAATACATTTAAATCGTTAGGTCATGTTTATTAGTCATTATGCACGATTATGAATTCTTATCAAAATAAGTAAATTTATCGTCTCAAGTGTTTAAAACAAAAGACTTTTCCCTTTTACTGCATCTAATTTGGACGAATGGTTAAAGAGATAATACGACATAGGTATGGAACCGCGACCGTGTCGTAATCTATTGAGTAATATAAAAATGTTTACCGCCCAACGAAGTGGGCACGGGTCAGCTAGTTATTTATATAGGGTTAAATATTGTACAGTGGTATACGAAACCCTTCGTGCGCGAGTCCGACTCGCACATGGCCGCTTTTTAAGACTTGACCAAAACATCGAGATTTCTTTATTATATAGAACTTAATAATAATAGACAAAACCTTTCGGGATATTTATCCCGGGATCATCATCATCATCATTTCAGCCGAAAGACGTCCACTGCTGGACATAGGCCTCCCCTAAGCTCCGCCACTTCGACCGGTTCTGTGCTTCCCGCATACAGCGGACTCCTGCGGCCCTCACCAGGTCATCGGTCCACCTTGTGTGGGTATCCCGGGATAGTTCTTCTAAATTACACAATGGATTCTGATACAGCATCCTAATTGCGTAACTCACGATTAATCATAATCTGTTTCGTTTTGAAACAGATGGCTAAACCATTGCTTTAAATGTTCGAAAAATGTGTCTGCTCAACAACGTAAATAACGCAATGAATATTGTTGAACTGTCAAAACGAAACCGATTATGATTAATCGTGTGTTACGCAATTAGGGTGCAGGTTTCACCATCATTAGAACTTTCTGATAATGGTGAAAGCTGTATCAGAATCCATTGTGTAATTTTAGAAGAACTCGGCGATCACACAGACATAAAGCCAAATTTACCTTCGTCAAAAGTAGTCAAAGTCAAAGTAGAATCATTTCTTCCATCTAGGCGACTAAAAGGCACTTTTTAACGTCGAAACTTTAGTTTTGAACTATGTTTAGACATAGACTAGATAGGCACTATTTTCCTTCAAATAATAACTAATTAAAAACTTGATTAGTGCTTTCATAAACCAAGAGTTAATTAGCTTACCTGAGTACTTTAAGCCACTAGCTTTTCATCCTGTGAACAAACTAAAGCTTAGTTTGAGTGGGCAGGGCTACTAAATATTCATAAGCTGTATGGTCTCCCACAATTATTTTAATTAGAGAAGTAAATACTAACTTTACTTAGTTATTAACCTATTTTTTTTCCATTTTTCCTTCAATTTGCTTGCTTTCTAGTTAACCGCTAAAGCTAAAAAAATATCTCTTAATTCATTGTAGATAAAAGGGACATTGCAAAATCAGCATAAAACTGCTCCTTGTAAAAAAACTGCTATTCTGCTACATCCGGTTAGTATGGAAGCCGACCCGAACATAGTTGGGAAGAGGCTAAGCAGAGAAAGATGAACGAAAATACGTGTATTAGCACAGATTCCAAGACACAACAATTTCTGCAAAATAATTAGCAGGAATGTGTGCCGCGCAGCAGGACCACATATGTCCCGCTCAGCAAAAATGTCTGACAACCAGTGCCTAACGCTGGTTCTAACTGAACTAGATAGAAAGAAAGAAAAATTATTTATTGGACTCGCACAGGAACTTATATTTGAAGAAAAAATAATTACACGACTTATGTGATAGCACCTACCACTGTTTGTCTCTGCATCACCCAAAGGTCGACTGGTAGAAAATGCCTACATTTCTGTGCGTGAAGTATTAAGGACTCGCACAGGAACTTATATTTGAAGAAAAAATAATTACACGACTTATGTGATAGCACCTACCACTGTTTGTCTCTGCATCACCTAGAGGTCGACTGGTAGAAAATGCCTACATTTCTGTGCGTGAAGTATTAAATAAATAAATATCACAAACTTAACTACAACACAATACAATTATTAAACACATAAAAAACTTAAACACTATACATACGCTACGCTACTTATTAAAATTAAAACTATATTTAAACCATAAAAAAAGAAAAAGTAAACTAAAAAACATAGTCCTGTACGAAGCCAATAGGCCACTATCTCAGCATGATGCTGCGACATTTATAAAGTGTCGCAGCGCTGGTATTCTGGCTCACTGTGATGTCACGGATAGATACAGAAACAAAAAAGTAAATAAATTAAATTATGATAATATGTGTCTATTAACTAAAAAATCAAATAAAAATGTACAGATGCCAGCACACCAAGCTACCCCAATCTGTCAAATTTCTGATGATGATGACCACCGCTCGGCAGGTAATTGGTGATCGCAAAGAGGCCTTTGAAACGATCCCGTAGTCAACTCTCGCTTAACCCAAAGTATTAAAATGAGTGTCTTATACTTCACCAGCAACAACACGAAACATCCCTAAATAATTCAACAAATTCTAATCTTACGGAACTTCATATAGGTTCCATAAGATTAGAATTTGTTTAATTATTTCGAGCCGTTTCAGTTTGAAACTCTTAAGGCCACGGGGTCCGAGTGCCCCCTTAGTTTTCCGAGACATTGGCAAGCGGTTGGTCGAGTCTTCTCGTGCCCAGAGACCTGGCCAATTTTTTGCCAAAGAATCTATGGCGATACGGTAGTGCGGTCAGCCTTTCTGGGCACTTTCCCCATTGACAGCGATTCGGACGAATTGTTTGATGCCCTAGGATTCTTTTCTTTTCTACTTGCTCATCATTATTATTATTTTAAACTATAAGTTTTTAAAATATGTAAATATTATAATTAAACCTAACCAAATCAAGTGACAGCAATTTCTACTTCAACCATAAAACGAGAACTGTCACTCATGGCTAAGTTACAGTTAGCTCTAACTTCATTTAGTATGCATAGGAATAAACACCACCCGTTTATAGTTGCAGTGTAACAAATTACTCCACTAATGTCACTTTTCTTGACCCCTTTTTAAAAAAAAGTGCAGCTTTTGCAGAACACGCAATCTGGTTATTAATTGCAAAGCGAGTGTTAATTTAAACAGTTTTCTAAGAATACTTTTCGTAATACCATTTTACTTGGCCGTCCGATTTCATGGTAATAAGTTTTTTTGAAGCTTGAGCACTGCTCTAAAAGTCGAGAATAAAAGTGGCTTTAGGATACCTCCAAACCTACGAAGTAGTTTTTGGAACGAAGGTCTTTAACACAGCTTGCGGTAGGAGAACATTTCACAAATCGTCGCATAACGACAAAGCGTTCTATCCTCTCCATGGGACTTTTGATTATAATCAGAGTTGGGCCGAATGTGGTTTGAACCGAATCCGAACTTCGGCCGAACTTCGGTTCAATATCCTTTAATTGTAATAAAAAATACTTGATGCAAGTGAATGTTTAGTTTGTGAACCAAAAACGTGACTTTTTTTTTCAGTTTACGAATTGTATTCAGATTTTTGTTAGAAGAATACTAAGCTTATTTAATTTTTGTAAGAGTATGTCTAATTAATTAGGCAGAATTTTAGGATTACATTTACAATGTTCCTAACCAAAATAAATTACCATGAGTGAGTAAAAATCAGAATTTTATTTTACAGTAATGCTATACTCTAATTCTATTAAATTTCAGTAAAAATAGTGCAAGTAGGTATTATTTTTCTTGTGCCGAATGTTCGGCATCTGAACCGAATTTCGGCCGAATGCCGAAGTTCGGTTCAAGCTGCCGAAATTCGGTTGAACCGAATGTAAACTGAATTTCGGCCCATCCCTAATTATAATATGTACATACGTATAATATAACAGAAAGATACATAGAGTAAGATATAGTTTTCATGGTTATCGAGGGTGCTGAAACCGATAGTGAAGTCAAAATCCAAGATGACGCGAAAATTAAAAAAAAAATCATCATGGGTGTCGTTTTCATGGTGGTCGACCATCTAAATCTACATATTGAATTAGTCTTGAATATGAAGAAAAACTTCGTACCAGACGGGGCTCCGACCCGTTTTTTTTTGCCATCCACCAATCTGCACTGGGTTTGCGTCATGCGTGACGTGTTTCCGCAAACTCTTCAGAGCAAAGAGGCGTGGCAACATTACAAGCTGATTATGAGAAATATCGATTGTTTCGATTTGTCCACTGAAGCACAATCAATAAGGAATTTCTTTATTAAAAATCATAATTATATTCCAAACAATGCTAAATGTTAACTGTATGATATCTAACTGGTTCAATAGCCACAATATGTATTGTGTATCCAAACAATTCGCAACAATACTGATCAATGCATGACTGTATCTCAGAGCCGTGAACACGTCACAACATCGTCTTCAACGGCATGAATGAAACATGAGGGACATCATGTGGATCCCTGCCTTTCACACATGTAACGACCAGCTAAGGAGGAACACTCCTCCTCTCGCGTTGTCCAAAGATAATGACAGAAAAGGGAAAGTTTCAGCGGTTGTTGAAGGTCGAGGCAAACTGGACACTATAAGAATCGTCCTTAGGAAGTACGAATTGATAGTTGAATAGTTAGGCAGAAATTTATTACTGTGGCACATTTCGTCTGTTCCATATCCGCTAGTGACTTATACAAAGGTAAATACAGGTAGGATTACAAGGAAAACTTCGCATGTTTGGGTGTCATCTGTAAAAATCAGACCTCGCGTATGTAAATATCACATTCTCATTTACGTGTTTTTAGCACTGCAATTAAAATCCGGGGTCAAACAAACGTGTCAGTTGGTGAACCACTGGCGAGTTTTTATTGTCGTAACTCATATAATAATAAAATTTTACTGTTTATAATAAAATAAATTAAACTTTTGTTGACAGATTTCAATTTGAAACTTTACTATGAATTGTGTGGTCGAGTACTGAAATGATATAATATCTGGGTTATTTATATTCAATAGATAAGTGGATGTGCTGATGAAATTAGTTCACAAACTTTCCAGGATCCCTCAGAAGTTTTCAAGTGAGTTGTTCCACATGAAGTTAGGATTGATATGTGGGCGATTCAGTAGTCAATTACATCGTAGGTTTCAGTGTCGGTCGCCAACGGATTCGCCGCGCTTACAATAAACTTACAGAGGGACGCGGGGAAGATTAAAAATCGAGCGACTCGCAGACACAATGAAAATGTTTTTTCACAGGCCCCTTTCAGGAGCGCGCTTTGTTTGTGAAACGAAGTTCGCCGTTTTTTCCCCTATATACGCTTCATCGCGATTCTCTAGGGCGGGGGAAAATATTGCGTAATGAATATCCCGCTCTGATTTCAAGCTGATGCAGTTGCATTCGTGTGCAACGGTACGTTAATTTGGGCAATAATGTCACACGTAGATAGAATCCAATCACAATTGTCAGCGTGTTTAAAACAGTTTGATGGGATATGGCATTGTTTTAAAGTGAAAACAATTTCGCAGGTGACGAATTTGATCTCAGAGGATCGTAACTCTGGTATTGAAGTGACTTACGGGTGTCATCTCGCAGTGGGGTATATAAATTAAGTTTCTCTGGTATGTAAGCACCTACGCGGGGATTATTTATTGATGTGTAAACCCGCTAAAACTTAAACTACCTTACCTAAATAATTTATAGGTTCTAACACTCATGCGTTCTCAAGATTGTTCAAGAGTTTGAAGTGAAGGCGCGCACACACATAAAGTTATGGCTTCGTGCTCAAAGTTATGGGGAGCGGTGAGCAGATATTAATATTGTTGACTCTACAATATAATTGAATGTTATTGGTGTCACAATTTTGAATAATTTATGTGCGTGAGAAACGCATTTTTGTTTACAAACAGGCATTTTAGAATGACACATATCTCTTGTAAAAGTTCTTTCGAAACTTTGATTAATGTTTAGTAAATAAATGATATCATCATTAAGATGATTTCTTATCGATAGAACTGCTCATATTTCTTGTTCCAAGTACTTACGTTATAAATAATGTTCAAATCTCGGGACATTTTTATTGCGTTCAAAAGTGCCAATTTGGGATCCCAATGTCATGTTACACTCGATAGCTGATATCAAGTGGCTGCGGGATACTTGAGAAGGAGACATACCTATGTCGAGAAGTGGGTTTCGTGGTGTATCCATGTTTTGGGAAAATATTACATTTTTGTATGGAATTCTTCAGTATTTCCCATGGCAAAAGTGGTTTATAATTCATGGGCTCTATATCATCCCTAAGAAAAATTTTACACTATTTTCGTAAAAACGTCTTTACCTAGAGAACTCCTTAGTAACCGACGATTCCAGGTGAACCCTCTTGAAGATAGAAGTAGATGGCGAGCCCAAAAAAATGGACTACCTCAAGGTAGCGTACTGGCCCCGCTACTTTACAACATTTACACCAACGACCAACCGCGACGCCCGAAAACGACCCGCTTTCTATACGCTGATGACCTTGCACTTACTTATCAAGCAACCAACTTTGAGGAGATTGAAGCCAATCTTTCCACAGCTCTCACTGATCTCAGCGACTATTGTGGTAATAATGCGTTGAAACCGAATCCCTCTAAAACGCAATCATGTGACTTCCACCTCCGTAACAGACAGGCGGGTTGTAAACTGAACATCTCATGGCAAGGGTTTTTTTTAGCATGAGAATGATGCCGTTGTGGTTTTTTCTTGTAACGTTTTTATTAACATTAACACTTTATAGTTGTTCGATATTGCCATAGGAATTGAATGGTTTTTGTAGATGCTTTGGATTTCGGGTAAAGGGTTGATTTTGATAAAAGCTTCTTTTCAAAGTAAGTTTCTCCCCTGCTATATCTTGATGTCCCTTTGTTGAATAGTTCTGCTACATTCTGTACCAGGACTACAGATTTGTTAAGAGTCATTTTATCAGCGCAGATGTCCCATTTTCATCTAGTAGTTTGTGAAGTTTGTTTACAAAACAAGCAATGGACGCTTTAGTTTTCTATAATGTCAACAGAGTTATAAAGTAGAATAGAATACCTACTCCATAGCAGATATATAGGTACTAAGTGGATTGGGAATGGCAGATTATAAATGTCGAAATAGTTTAGAATAATTTTATTTGTTTTACCCGACCACGGAGAAGCCCAAAAGAAAGTACGTTTTTTTTTTTTTTTTTCAGGATGGGAAATCATCAAATGACTTCTCCCGCTCTGGGTGGAGCAGGAGGGCGTGTCAGACTTTTACTGACTAAAAGCCATCCGTAATCCCTCAGTTGCCTGTGTGCTAGGGGCGACGGTATCTCTTTCGAACAACCCGCACCCCTGGCAGGCATCGGCCCTTGCGGACCCCACCAGTCCGGCGCACCAGGACACATGGCACGCCGTGACCACCCCAGGAACCAAGTAGCACAAGGGCCCCAGACTACCCTGGCACCCTTGACTCCCTTGGCCCCCTGCGACGGGTCAGCGCAGTGGCCCCGCCGCCTACCACTTCTCGGCCGCAGGGGATAGGGAGAGCGGCCAACGCTATACCGACACTCCTCTTCCCCTGCGGCCCCACCGCGTCCGCCATCAAACGGTGGCGGCCCCGTCCAGGCCACGGAAGGGAAGAGCGCTACTCAAAAGTACCGGCACTCCTCCTCCGCCGCAGCCTGTAACCCTCAGCCGCGATGCCTCCCATTCAACATCGCGGCCCGCCTCAGTTGCGGTGCACCTCACCGCAACCTACTTTTTGGCCGCTACGTCGTCGGCTTGGAGACCAAAGCCCTGACGAGCGGCCCCACCTTTGGGTTCCTCTTCGCTTCACCGTGGGAGCGGACCACGGCTACTGAGCCCCCCCACAACGACAATGCGGGAACCCACTGGGGGGGAAAGAAAGTACGTAATGTTTTTGTATTTCTAAAAATTCTTTATGGATAATCGATGCATTTCTAGTTTAATTAATGTTGCATTCTGTATGCATTTTCTAACGTTCCCACTTACCTTAACTTAACGTTATTAAAGTAAATAAACAACTTAAAATCTTTGTAGAAAATTTGTCTTGATTTTAAGTTGTTTATTTACTTTAATAACACTCTTTTCTTAAAATATGCTTCAGTAGAGTAAAAATATATATGTATATACAGGTGTTAGTGTACGGTGTACCCAAGCTCCTTGGATGTGTAATATATTTGAGTGACACGTTTTATGGCGGCCCCGAATTCAGGCCCTCTGATAGATTGAACCAGAATTAGTGTTGATGGCACAAAAGCACTACTGATATTACCCAGGAACAAAATTAAAAAAAATAAAGCCAACTTTCAAAGAATAAAGAGAATATTTAACAACTCCAAAGCAGTTAACTTTACGAATATGTAATTCAAGAAACAATTTCAAATGTAAATTAGAATAGAAAAGACGTTAGACATTTCAGTTTTATTACACGAACGGTTTAAATATTGTTGTTTATGAGGAGAGCATAAAACATAGGAATAGTTTGTGATGAAAACGTTGGTGTATAATGTTGCCTCGGTAAACGCCTTTTGAAGCGCGAAGTTGCGACCAAAGAGTACTAGGCACGTATGAAATGATGAAGCTGATATAAAAGTCTTTGTGGGGGAATGTAGTCTGATATTATGCACTGGAGACTGACAGGCTGTGCTGAACAGGATATTAAACTTCAGGATAAGCTTTAGAATGTCATACATGTTGGTGTTATTTATCACATTTTTCTGTCGTCATCAGGATTATAAACCACAGGCTTGCGTAACACACCAACAGTAGGTAGAGATGACTGTCATTTTAACAGCTCAACAACATTCATTGCCTTATTTACGTTGCTAAGCAGACAAAGGATGATGCCACGAAATGTATGGGAGCTAGTACCTGCGAACTGGGAAGTGAATTCATGGATTTTGGAAAAATGGTAAAGTCATGTTAAAAAACGTTAAGTAATTCTTACATTAAATTTTCCCATGATCGGTTGCTGAGTAGCGTGTGATGCAGACGCATTCCCAGGCTGATTCCCGGCCACCCTAGGTCCGGGCTTGCGGACGGTGAGTAATGGGTAGCTCGTTGTCCGGTAAGGACCAAGCCCGGTTCGACGCGCGCCTCAAAGAGATGTCAGCATCAACTGGTGGGGTCCGTCACGGCCGATGCCTGCCAGGGATGCGGATTGTTTGAAAGAGATACCGCGGCCCCTGGCACACAGGCAACTGAGAGAACACGGGTGGGTTTTAGTCAGTAAAAGTCTGGCACGCCCTCCTGCTCCACCCAGAGCGGGAGAAGTTATTTGATGATTACCCAAACAACAAAAAGAAAATGCAGACGCATTTCTAATGAAGCTAAAAGATCAATGAATTATGAAAAAAAAAACATATTTCTGTGTTGCTGAAACTGACATGTTGGTTCAGTTTAACTCTGAACGGACAAGGATTTGGAATTAGGTACCATAGTAACTTCTCATCATTAGTAGCCCATAATACGCTACTGGAGCCATCCGCTAGGACAAACCTGAACAAGTTTGCCCCCTTGTCACGAGCCATAAGATTAGTCAATATTATTTCTATGGAAGTTGATGTATTTCAGTGCAGCCTGAAGAGGTTCACAGAAGTAGCACTGAAGTGCATTGAAAGTATTTAATGTTGTGTTGTTTTTCATGTTGATTTTTTGTTTGTTTTGGTCACTAACGTAAGATTACTTTGGAAACTTTTGTGTATAGTAGTAACATCGCATTGGCGCATAGCTGTTAGGGTGTTATGTACAAAATTTAAATAAATAAATAAATAAATAAATAAATAATATTCCCCCTGCTGGGACACAGACCTCCTCTCTGTGAGAGGGAGTGGGCATTAAATCCAACACGCAGGCCCACTGCGGGTTAGCCGATGTCACATGTCTTCGGATTTTCAGTTCTAGCACTGGCCGGTTTCCTCACGATGTTTTCCTTTACCGTTTTGAGAGCAGTGGTGATGAAATAATTTACACAAAGTGAAGTGCTTGCTTAGGTTCGAACCCACGACCTACCTACCTAACTTCTATTCAGTTTTAAAGCGCTATCCAACGGTGTATTACACACACACACACACACACACATGGCTATAGAAGTGGGTTAAAAAAACATCCTTTTTTGAATATATGAAGCAATCGATTAGCAATAACCTTCAAAAAGATTCATATTCTGATTAATAGTATGTTACGCAATAATAATGATTTTCCTCGGTTGTGCGTGCTAGAATAATTTATCATTTTGCAAAACGTTACAACGGTAAGAGTAAAAAAAAACAAATTTTATTCATTTCATACGAGACTTTTCTGATTTCCTCTTCAGGGAAACCAGAAAGGGAAGTGGATCCTAAATGGTAAACGAAATATTTTTCCTACACATTATGCCATATCTGGTAAAAGCAAGTTAATACAACATGCGAGTAAGTAATGTTTTTGTTAAGATTTAAGACAATGGGGGCCCATTTATTTTAGTTGAAAATATACACAATTTTTAGAACGACATTCCATTTTCAGCGACACCTCTTGTATTTTTTAATGAAAAATTGCTTTTTATATCACGTTGCGTGTTTATTGTTTATGGTACCTACACAATATTATAATAATCGTCCGACCTAATGCATTTTGCTTGTATTTTGAGTCATTAATATTATTAAGGCACTGTATTATTCATATTATCTATTTATAAATACTGGGTTGTATCATTTGTCATCTATAGTAATTATGTGGCCAGATACACCACCATGTCATCTTAATGATAAATGATAAATGATTTTATTTCTATAAGTAGGTTTGTACAAACACTTTTACACGTCAATCATATTTTTTTAAACTAGATGAGGTCGGCGTTTCCTATCTGACTACTCTGAGAAGAAAGGCCGAAACAAACTCAGAGGTCACAATCTCTTTTAAAGTCCAGACATAATCTTGGTCAGATCATGTGAAGACCATGTGGATTGGTGTCTGAAATGGTCTTTTGAGGAAGGAACCACACAGATTGAGTGGACCTGTCCTTATTAACTCTACCCTGTGTTAATGTTTGTCTGATAAACCAACCACAATGATTGAATGGTTCTACCTATGGGTTGAACAATCTGGATAAGCTACGCTTGTCTTGGTTGGTCCGTGGATGAGTGACCAGCTTTATAGAAAGTACGTCCGTGGATCTTTGACAGTCGTTACGGGTCGTCAGAAGCCCGAAACATTGACAACTAGTCTTGCCAAGGGGTATCGTAGTACCCAGTTACATTCCCGTTGACGTCGTCATCGGTTTTGGAGGTCAGATAGGCAGGCGCTCCATGTAGAAAAGTGGTAATCAGCTACATGAAGTTTGACTAGAATTCAACCCTAAGATAAGTAGTTTGGATCTTACTAGATGATGATGATTTTAATTAACACGACGTCATCAATGGGAATCTTAATAATCGGGGAACATTCATAAAAAAAAAAAAGGTTCCGACAAATTGATAACCTCCTCCTTTTTGAAGTCGGTTAAAAACAACACTCAAAAGGGAATTCAATCTATAACCAAAAAAATAACTTTATAATAACAGAACTGGTTTAGGATTCCATTAAGTACCTGTGAATTATATTCGATCAGATATTTAAAGGAAGAGGTGCAATCGTTAAGTCCAAGGTCATCATTAATACCTTTTTTTAAATCGATAAGTTCAACCTCGTTTCGATGCAGGTTATAATCGTTTATCGATATAATTGCATGCAAACATCGAATTGATGTCGGCGAGTTGGAAATGAGATAGTACTTAATTATTGCTATTAAGTTCAAGATATAGAGTGATTTATAAATCAAGACTTTTTTATTGATATTTAGTTTGTATTTTCATAATATATTTTTTTGTAATAGATGATTGCATATATATTTACGCAATCAATCTTCTGACTATCTCAAGCAATGCTTCTATAACTTCCCGTTTAAAACAATCTGTATATTTATTCGGTAGGTACAGTCACGAGACTATGGACAGCTCAGAAAAAATGATGATTTTTCCATTAATAAAATAAGCCATGTGATCTTTTGTGGATATTTATAAATATATATTATACAAGTTACAGAACACATAATTAGTGACATCGAATGAACACCATAAGTATCCGACAAAACATGCGACGCCAAAATTAAGGAAGCTACATCAGCTTCAAAAATAATGTGTCCCCTCTTAGAATGCAATAATATCCGACGTGTCATGCGTTATAAATATCTGCTTACTCATTTAAATTCAGAAGAATGTCCTCGTTGTGATCAAACATATCTGACATCAATTAGGCAGCATAAAAATCTGACAGTATAATGTTTCGACTTTCCATCTATATCGCTACCATAACATAAACATAATATCACGTCTTGCGTCCGCGAAGTTTTGGGTGTACCTATATTATGCCCAAATTTTGCCAATTACAAGTCCCATGTAATAGGGGCCGAGCCTATTGTCATCAACAGGGAACAAATCCAGATTTCGATCTGCTACTGAGAAATTCCAGATGCTTTGCCCGCCCTTGAATCGAACCCAGGACCTAGAACTCAGCTGTAGCGTTTGCGACCACTAGACCAAAGAGGCATTCGTATATCAGTGCTGCTCATATTACAAAAATATGTGACATCCCACTATCTAGCATCAAAAATATCTGACATTCCCCCTTAAATATTTCTAGCACACCTAAGCAATCAGCACCATAGCCCACGTCTTTATACCACGACAAGACCTTTTTAGATTGACCCCGAAAAGAAGCCACCTTTTCAATGAAGGACTTAATCCACCACTATAGTCGATGTTTAGTATTTTTAAGATGAATGCACTTTCCATTCCTGCAGGCAGCTATTTATTTTTAGTTCAATAAATTCAAGGAAAATAATTAGTAATATTCTGCGAACTAGTGTGGATAAGGTGCATTTAATAGGAGATACGTAGATTTATGCTTGACTGATCTTCGCTCGCGAGTGAATGTCAGGACCTAGACAAGACGTAGATACTCTATATTTTTATTTCCATTCTGATAACGTCGCGGCATAGCTTATAGAATGCTATTGGCAAGCTATGGGTATCTTTCTAACGCTAACAAATGATTAGACGGCCTAGGCAAGTGGAAATTACACACTACACTTTCAACAGGATTGAAATAGGTAAGCTTTTCGGTAGCTTGTCAATCCAAACCATTTTTGGCATTATCAATTATCGCTGATATCAAATGCATCCACCGTCCTTTGACTCTCTCCACGTTCTGTACCTACAGATAGTTCTAGTATACGCATCATTTCATCCATTATTTCATGCTTCATATTATAAATGCAAAGCATTGTCTGTCTGACTTTAACTCACACACTAAATGAGTACGAAAATATTAGGAAAATCATCGACTTTTACAATATATGATACATGTGAACACCACGTATCGACCTATCGCATAATTAATGAGCCTGTCATTGCTTTATTTTGAATTATTTGTACCTATATAATGTGATATGTTACTTTAATTCTAGTAGCATCGTTTTCACCTATAATGATAGATAATGTAAGTATACAAAATACTGCGAGCAATTGTAAAAGAGTAGCAGTGGAGTTTGTTGCCCATTTTTCTTCTTAAGAAACAACATTTTGGAAGGGGCAACTAGAATCAATTCTATTTTTATTTCCCTACGATTAGGAGCACCATGTTGTTCTCCTCATCGCTGTCACTGTGGCGAAGTTGTCAACAGTCTCGGACACCACGGCTTATCTTGCAGCCGAAGTGCGGGTCGCTTAGCGCGGCGCGCGAACATTAACAACATCATCCGACGAGCTCTTGTCACCGTCGGCGTTCCAGCTGTATTAGAACCCATTGGCTTGGCACGCGACGATGGCAAGAGACCGGACGGCATGTCTTTATTTCCATGGAAGATGGGTAGGCCTTTAGTGTGGGATGCAACGTGTGTCGATACTCTTGCGCCATCCCATCTTCCTGGGTCGGTGTGCTGTGCTGGCGTTGCCGCTGCGGCTGCGGAAAACCTCAAGCGGCGAAAGTATAACAATATTATTGGTAATTATATTTTCGAGCCGTTTGGGGTTGAAACCCTCGGGCCGTGGGGTCCGAGTGCTCATGCTCTCTACAAGGAAATCTCCAAACGGCTGGTTGACACTTCCCGTGACCCAAGGGCTGGTTTTTACTTTGGCCAGAGGCTGAGCATTGCTATACAACGTGGTAATGCCGCCAGTCTCTTGGGTACATTACCAGTCGACAGCGATGCGGATGAGTTTTTTGACGCTTTATTTTAGTTTATTCGCTGTAGTTAGTTTAATTGAAATAAAAATAGTTCCACATTCTATTTTTTTTTTGACTTTCAACTGTACCTATTTGAAATAAATGACTTTTACTTTGAACATTTTTCGTATTTGTACACATTCAAGACGATTGTTATAAGCTTTTCGGTAGCTTATGTCAATAAAATACATTTTTGACTTAATCGTTTATCGCTGATATCAAATCAATGGGCCATCCCAGACTTGCCCTACCTATCGTTATATTCATTTCTCATGCATGAGAGTTTGAAATATTTTCCCAGAATAGGCACCATTAGATGCATTCTTCTATATGTACCTACTTCATATAACAAATGCGAAAGTGACTGAATGTCTGATACCATTTTTCCGCCTAAACCCCGAAGCAACCGTTATGAAATTTGATAGATAAGAAGCCTCAAACCTGGAGAATGACATAGGCTACTTTGCAACCTGAATCTCGAAATCGCAAGCAACAGCTAATAATTTTATATTGGAAGCAGCATATCGATGCATTAATTATATTATGAGTATTCCAATCACCAATATATTCTCAAAACGAGGTGATTAGCGTTAAAACTACGATACACCTATGCCAATATGATAACCAAAAAAGTTATAAACTTGACTTATCAAAATCTTCCCAGACTCATCATATCACCATATCTGGTGACGTTACAGAATACACAGAGAATTTATCAAAGTAGGTATGTATATAACATGTAGGTATCTATGTCACTGAGTCAACTCATAAAAAACTTAAAGTCTTACGAGTAGGAGCAGACTACAAACGATGATGTAAAGCGATCTTGGGAGATTAAAATTCTTCGGTACCCAACTATTTTGACGTTATCGATCGCGATAAACTTATGTAGGTGATGTACACGCAGCAGACAAGGTACAGTAGTGTAGCGTTGTTTAAAATTGTAAAGGAAGGTATTGAAGAAGCAAAAAAAATCCTCTTTCTGGGTATTTTAACAAGAAGATAAAAATAATTAATGAATGAAATGCTCAGACCCCAGCGTGGTTTGACTAGATTCGATGCATCGAATTAACCCCAAGATTTTCACTAGCTCTTGATGCCTCATGTTTTATGGTGCTACAGGGACCATTGCATATCTAGAAGTACACCAGGGTGCACCGTAATGGTATGGAAGACTTGCCCTTAGGATAAGGAAGATAAAAAGAGAGATAAGAAGAAGAAAGAAAAAAAGAGACAAAGGAGGGAAAAGAACAAAGGAAATAGTCACAGAAGTCAAGAGAAACGAAGAAAAGAGTCAATATTGTTATCAAGTTTTGTAGACTTGTAGATGACAAAACGTAACCACTAGCAGCCATGATGATTATTAATCTAACCAACATCTGAAAAATAACTCGTCCTAGACACAGCATTCTCAGTTCCTATCGGTGTTCTAAGAACCTCATAGATGAACACATTTTGAGGTTGGTGATTGGGGAAAATCAGCGCTGTGCTGTGTCCTATAGCACAGCATCAAGCTGACTGGAAGCCTTCTTGTCAAAGTCACGGCGTGCAGCTGCTATTTATGTTCTGTTATCGTATGTAGGGTATAAATATGATTTGTTTTCATGTTTGTTTTAATTTCTTTCTGTATGCACGTGTTTCTGTGACAAATAAATATATTTTTCTTTCTTTATTTATCTAGAAACTCGTTTAAACACGTAACCTAGTCCGTTAACATTGAATGGGTGCTCCAATGTGGTTAAGGGGGAGAATTTCCAAGTTAAAACTTGAGCAAAAACTTTTCTGTTTACGTACGTGTGCTTGATAGGATATTCATGACTATTGACCGTGACCATGACCCTCGTTGTAACTTCGTCGGGAAGTTTGTTTTTACAATTTGAACGTTCGTTTTTACAATTCTCGAAAACCAGTGTCTGTAGATTACTCAGGCATTGAGACCTGTTCGTCGCAGTCATAAGGCATATATGGCCCATTTCTTTCCTTGCAAAAAAAAGCAAGAAATAAAGAAGAGAAAAAACAGGCTGGGTTGGTCAAGAGTGATCCTGCAGTTTATCAATCAAATACTCAGATATTATTATTTTGTTTCTAGAAGTAGAAGAGATACTGCGCCAACCCCAACTGAGTAAGGATAAAAGAATGATCATCATGAGTCAGTATTAATTTATCATCATCATCATTTCAGCCAAAGACGTCCACTGCTGGACATAGGCCTCCTCCAAACGGGGAGGGGATTGCCATAATCGCCACGCTTGGCAGGCGGGTTGGCGATCGCAGTATGGTGGTAAAATGGATAGAGAACGCTGCTGCCCATTCTCTAGTAAGTCTCTTAGTCGCCTTCTACGACACCCACGGGAAGAAATGGGATGGTGCTATTCTTTTACGTCCGGCACCACACGGTAGATTAACATTAATTTACCACTTGTTCCTAATTGTGAATACTAACATTTATTTGCAGTCGTAATATTTTTTTTAATTCGAACTTCTTCACTCTGCTTATAATATATTACTTACTAGCTTCAACCCGCGGCTTCGCCCGTGTGAATTTAGGAAAATATCCCACGGGAACATACTACCGGGATAAAAAGTATCCTATCTGTTAATCTAGGTTATAATCTATCTGTGTGCCTAATTTCATCCACATGTATCCAGTAGTTTTTGCGTCAAAGGATAACAAACATTCATACATCCATATTTACAAACTTTCTCATTTAAACTATTAGTAAGGATAGTAGGAAGTAGGATTTAAAAGTGTAAATTCGCCCGATTTGGGCGAGTATACTCGTGCGAATCGAATAGTACCCCCATTTATCGCTCATCCTTTACTTAACCACACAATTTACATTAATCACAAAAATCGCACTACGTTTACTTAGTTTGACAGAACTACTCATATCCAATATATCCATTGTAAAAGCGCGATGACTTAAAATTCCATTGAACAGCAAAAGATTAGATTAGATATGTACCAAGCTATCAGCGGAGTTTCCGTATCAATCTCATAATCCGTTTGCGTGGGAACCCTTAACAAACAGAACTCGCCTCTTCATTATATTTGTATGAATAATTTAACCGTATCAGTCAAGTACTCAAGTGTCTGTCAAATGTAAGGTATGAGGGGAGATAGTTGCGACAGATAAGTTGCGCTATCTCTCTCTATCATACAATGCTTCTGCTGTTGCCCGCGGTTTAACTGGTATCCTTGGCAAACTACTCCATACACCCGGATAAAAAATTGCGTAACAATCAGAATCTGAATAATCTAGAAGGATGTTGCCAATCCATTGCTTCTTATGTTCGAATAATTGGTCTGCTCTGCAACGTAAATAACGCAATAGATGTTGTTGAACTGTCTCATTTGTACTCATCATTTTTGTATGGGACCAACCTTGAAATCGCGAAAAAAAAATCAGCTGTTCCATACATTTGCGTTCACTTAAATCGACAAAATGTATGGAACAGCAGACTTTTTTTTTTCGCTATTTCAAGGTTGGTCCCATACAAAAAGTTGTTCAAAATGATGAGTACAATGACCCCTTTTCGGGTTTAGGGTAAACAAAAACTAAAGTTGTATAGTCCACCTGAGTGCCGAATTTGATCAAAATCCTTTAAGTCATTTAAGCGTGTTTGAGTAACAAAGTTACTGACAAAACATACAAACTTTAATAATAGTGGAATACTAGGATAACAGCACTTTATGATGCCCTTAATTTTATCGAGTGGCCCGTATGCTGGATACGGGATACAATTCCCGATAAATTGCTTTTGTCCGGTGTTTCAATTAACTACATTTTCATTAATGTAAGTGTTTTTCTCACGTGCAATGTAGTCAATTATGACGGAATAATAAAACCAGGAACGGAGAAGTTATTTTTGTATTTAAATCGATAAGCTTGTTTCGGTTAAGGTGTCTTACCTGGTGGTAGGCGAAGATGTGATCGACGACAATTCACGCTTGACTAGAAGTAATTTATTCATTCAAGACATGAAGAGTCTTAGATTTGTTTGTGTTACATAAACAAATTAAATCCAACAAAAATAATATCTAGGGTATTATTTTGAATCTGAACCCTAGACTATAGCCTATTCCTGTTCCTGTATTGAAAATAAACAAATTCGTCGTACCTCTGGATGCCAATTTGAAGGGCCAATTACAAAATGAGTGTTTCGATTTGATTATTTGAATACGTAAGTAAACCCGAAATTCTAATTTGAAACAAAATACGTAAACACAGCTTTTCTTATTTTTTCATTTGGCGGTTGAGGCAAATTTTATGACCTCAATTTATGTCAATGATTTTTCAATTACAATTTCATCATTTTTCAAACAATAGGTAATTGTTGGAAAAAGTAGTAGTTCCAGTGAAGGACTAACTAATTTCCCTTTAGTGAGTGATACTGATTGCGTGAGAATTTATACTAAATAGGGTTTGTTTACCCTTTTAACAGATATTTTTGAAACTAACCATAGTTCTTGCAACAATTGCGTAACACGCGATTAATCATAATCGTTTAGCCATCTGTTTCAAAACGAAACAGATTATGGTTAATCGTGAGTTACGCAAATAGGGTGCTAGTTTAAGTAAACATCATGTAGGTACGTCTATGTTTGACAGTAGAAAAGTAAGTTTTATACTTTGTTTTGAACTTCTGCTAATAATTTGTGTAGTGTGTACTGCTGTTTGTTTGAGACAGCTGAGATGAACGTTGAAGATGGTAGAAAGATATCACAAGATAATAGTTTAAGTACCGATGACATGTGAACATTTCTTTTTATTTATTGAATGTTCATTGTTGATTGAACTCTCAGAGACAGATTTACTAAAAAAACAAAAGTTTCGTTTAATCTTTCTTTATTTATTTGTTCAATTTTCAATTACTTATATAGGGACTTTCAGACAGTTTTTCTGTGAAAAATAAATTAGCCTGGTATCAGCGTGCAGTATTGCTTACCTTTGAAGATCGAGACTAATGTCCCATATTTTATGTACAGAACGATTAATATGAATTATCACCATGTTTAATTATTTACTCAGGTTTTCAAAGTATCATTCACTCTTTATTATTTTGTTCCAAACGATTCCGTAATAGATAATCAAGTTCTCATTCATAACTCTCTTCTGAAACTCATGAATTACTATCTTCCTAGCTTTGACCTTACCTGCATTTGACTTCGTCTGCGTGTATTTTGTCATCATCATCATGGACATGTGATACGGAGTACTGAGGCAAAAGTCCTGAGGAAAGTTTTGAGAAATATAGAGTAGAGTAGAAATAAAAGTAGGGGAAGTCCAAGGAAACAATGTTTCTTTTTTTTGGGGTTGGAAGTCATCAAATTACTTCTCCCGCTCTGGGTTAAGCAGGAGGGCGTGTCAGACTTTTACTGACTAAAACCCAACCGTGTTCCTTCAGTTGCCTGTGTGACAGGCGGTATCTCTTTCGAACAACCCGCACCCCTGGCAGGCAACGGCCCTTGCGGACCCCACCAGTTGGTGCTGACATCTCTTTAAGGCGCGCGTAGAACACAACGCGCCGTCGACACGGGCTTGGACCTTATTGGACAGCGAGCTACCCATTACTCGCCATCCGCAAGCCTACGCCTACGGTGGCCAAGAAACGACAGATGGACTGTGTGAATGGTGATACGGTTAGAAAGGGGTGCCTATCACGATGACGACTAATAAAGATGTGTGGAAAAATACGTTTCGACGATCCCAGATAAACTAGCATAAGAGCAGGAGAATCCTGATCATTATCATTGGCACCCTTGTTCCACCCACTGCTGAGTATATGCCTCCTCAGTTTTGTGCCATGCTTCCCTGGTCTGTGCCAGTCTCATCCAGGTCTTCCCCGCGATCTTCAACCCCAACTCTAGCCAAAGTAGATTTTGTTTTTCATATTTTTTTAACAAATAGCCTGGATAATTTTTATGTTCTTCCCAAGGTCCCACAGGCTACCTATCACTGTCAAGTTTCCTAACGGATAAGATGTAGTGGTTTAGACGTGGAGATAACAGACAATTACTTTCGAATTTATAATACTAGGTACTCTTAAGTAATAACAGCGGCACGGACCGCAGTTGATCCGTGGATGGGTGACCATCTTTACATAAGTGCTATGATATCTCCGTGCCTCGGAAAGCACGTTTTGCAGTTGGTCCCGGCTGTCATTCGCGGATATTTGACAGTCGTTACGCCCGAAAATCTGACAACCAGTCTTACCAAGGGGTATCATATTATCCAGTAACTCAGCTGTGGAGGTCAGATGGGCAGTTGCTTCATGTAAAATACCGATAGGTATTCACCGGCATCCAAATAGACGAGAAGCCGTCTCCAACATGGCTGGGAAAATGCTAGGCACATGACTTTAGGATATTGTTGCTGACTGTACCCGGATTAACAAATGCTACATTCGGAATACAACTCAAGTTGGTACGAAAGGTTAATTAATTTAATTACAGACCTACTGTACTGAACTGTAATGACTTGCCTATTGTGATTGAAGGACTTTATATAGGTATGTACGTAAACTGTTTTAACAAAATGTTAGTCGTCAATACGGGCTCGACTAGTGATTAGTTCATCAGCTCTAGTTCTATAAATAAATAAAATCTGATTTATTTGTTTACTCAGAAAACACTGTTTTGTTTTTATCTCGGAAAACATAATATTTACCTACTATATATAAAAGATTTTGTTACTAGCGCGCTAGGCCTAATGCCCAAAATATGTTATTTAAATTAAAAATAATCTTTACAAGTAAAGTTACTTTGCCACATTTATTAACCTTGAACCAAGGCCAAACAGCCATTAGATAATAATTTATTTAAGAAATAATTCGTGGTAGGTGCTTGTCTAAACAAAAAACTTGTTAGAATAAATTCAATGACGTCATTTTATTCAATAAGTCACCGGTCGGATACAAAACTAAACGTATTTGGACCGTAACGGCATTCTTGCACTTGCATTGATAACGGTTCCTTACCTAAGGACCACAGCCTAACTCTACGTTCATTCAACTTTGTAGTAGAGTGGCATCAATGAATTAGATATATATTTCTACGCGGGAAGTTAAAGTTAGCGAAAATAGGAGTAAAGGTAGTCAATGAATCGTGTGATAACCTGAGGCTGGGAGGGTGCATCACGCTCACGCACGTGTTGTCAGATTAATTGAATGCCTTCCGCCGCGCAGCCCCCGCCACCCCGCGCCGGTTGCCGTACAACTACCAAACAAACAAACAATCGCACAACTTGCACAACCACTGAGGGATGAACTATGCTCTCTGCTTCTCCCTTGTGCACTTGTGATTTTTTCAACGTTACTTTATTTTCATACGGTGTAGTAGCGCGGGTCGCAGGGCGCGGGAGGGACGCGCGCGGGCCGCGGGGCGGGGCGGGTCGCGCGGCCTCTCGCGTTTAGTACAGCGCTCAGCAGGAGTGTCGGACGCTCGGCTTTACAGTCGACGACTTTAGTATTCTTCGTTTATTTTCTTTTCTATTCGTTTATTTGTCACTCGGACCTCACCGCGTAACAAACATGGGATGTTTCACCGTCAATGAGTGAGTTACTGGTGTTACCGTGTTTACAAAAAAAATATTTTGACAGTGTCACGTTCACGTGCGGAATCAAATTATTACCGGTTCCGGAGTTTTTAAGTGTTTATTATACGTACACGGCCTTCGTTTGATGCAGGTAGAGCCGGCTGATCGTCAAATAGGTGCAACAGTGTCGGTTTCTGGTGGTACTAATAAAGAATTCTCGTGGGAATAACTTTACCAAGTGCTCCGATAGTGATTCGTGTGTTAAGCGTTATCGGAAAAAAGTTCGCACGGATTAAATCCAATAAGATTCTTCTGGGAAACTAGTGTGAAGTGCGTGTGCCGGTAAAGTAAAGCCGAAAGGAAGTGCTTACAACTTAAACATAACCTTACCTTTGTATTCGAAAGACGCGCGTGTTGCACGGGCATGCGCAGTCCGGGTCATCGAAATTATTAATAAGTTCTTCATAATTTTATAAACAAACTGTGACAGTGTTGTAGTTTTGTGTTGGTGCGTCGCTAAACAGAAACGCACGAACGAGTGAATACCGGGGGCTCGCTGTCACTAAGCCGGTTGACCGTTTCAAATCTTTTTTCGAATTTCAAAATCAAGGATAACGTTCACCTGTGGGATTTCGGTGTTTTACCTGCGCGCGCACAGAACTTCTTTACAAAGGTGAGTTTTCGTTTTCATACTGCTCTGCGAACTCGAACGTAATATTCGAAACTTAAGTTGGCCGTTAAATATTAGTTTTTTAACTTGCTTTTTTTAACTGAGGAAGAATAATACCTACTGGTTATTAATTTTAATTTATGCGTCTCACTGGCAGTTTACGAAACCAGTGCAACATACACGTGCAGACTGATTTATAAAAAGGTGTTTCATAAAAAAACATCGTTTGGTTTCGGCGTCTCGCGGGCACTGTTGTGGTCCTTTGAGGCAGACTTTTATGTTTCTTTTTATAACATTGTGCGTATGGTTAGTTTATTCATTTGATCAGTCAGCCTATTGGCTGACGTCACCACGGGAGCATCCCGAGATCTTCCATCTCTCTCGTTCTTGAATAATTGAAGACTGGTTTGAGGAGCAGAACCAATTAAATGAAGTGACGTTTGACGACTCTCCCGCACAACTTTGCTTTTAATTTTTTATTACTTAGACTTTTTTTTTATTTCAATGTTTTGAAGAGAGGCACAGACTTTGCATTTATTCAGCTGTCCTTGGGCAAGGTTTAATACCTGGTGATTGTTTTAATTAAGCCTCTTTTAATGGAGCAGAGTACACCTGCGTAGGTTTTGATCTGTAGCGTGCGTGATGGGACATCCATTAAAGGACCACAGACAACGACCAATTTATTTTCGGTTTGTTGTTATGTGCCAGTACCTACCTATATATTAAGACACGCATGGCTGTACCTGTCCGTATACAAATAGGTACGTACGTATATAATTAGGTACGTTGAATAGGTAACTATACTTAAACAAATTTGTAAGTAGGTAGGTATAGCTTAAAGGTGCTCACTCACATACAAAGTTGAATGAACAGTCAAGGACATCATAAGATATGTACCTATCTACCTGTACTTACCTACTATTATTATTAGTTACTAACGAATAAAGTGTACAATAAAATACTTAACGCGGAAACCTATTAAATAACTTTTTCATGAAAAAGTAATTGAATTGGATTAAAGCAACTTGGAGGGTTGTAAAGATAATTTTCGTGAAAAGCCATATTTTTTTATGGTTGCGAATCATATTTTAATCAACATGCAACCTGTCACTGACCTGCAGGCTTAGCATGACGCTTTTTATTTCTACTCTACTGTAGAAATCGCTTGTCTACTTTTCTCGGTGAAAAACTGTCAACTGTCTATACGGAAACGTCATTTTGTCTACTCTTCCGACGACAAAACATTTGTCTATGGTTCTCGTGCTAAGTCTGCTGCAAATCGCAAAAAACGTAAGAAAGGAGAAAGATAACGCTCCCATACAAGCTTGGCCCAGCAAGGACATAAATAAAACAATTTAAATCATGAAGGAATATTTGTATTGATTAGTCCAGTTTATATTTAATTACTCCAAAACTCGGTGGTGACGAGATAAAAGACATTGAAGGTAAACATTTTGGTATGACATTTTGATTGATGTTTGTTTTGAATTTCGCGGGCAACCTTAAGGCTCCTGCAGAAAATCGCGACGCGACAACGCGACGCGTTTCTAGTAGAAAAGTTACTATGAAAACTTTATTTTGATTGTTCTACCTGGATTGCGTCGCGACTGTGTGTGGGAGCCTTCACACAAACAAGGGATCTTACATGTAGTATCAAACATTTGACAATAAAATTGATTAATTACCAACTTAGGTAGATACGTTCCATTATTAATTGGGAATAAGGACTGACCTACTTATCAATACGATACAATCATTTCTATTAGGTACAGACGCCAGCACATAAGCTACTCCAATCTGTCAAATTTCATTGATAGATTTTCATCTTTATTACATAAAAATAAGGTTCATGTTCAATTGGGAAAATTTGACAGTTTGGGGTAGCTTGATGTGCTGGCGTCTGTACCTACACTACCTACTAATTTAATTGTATCATCGACTTCTTAACGTAAGATAGAAACTATAATACTAACATTATAAATGTGAAAGTTTGCATGTTTGTTACTTAATCACACATAAACGGCTGAACAGATTTGTATGAAATTTGGCACACCGATAGACCACGATTCACGACCAGCAGCCTTGTTACGTAACACGCTTTCAATTAGAATCCGAGGTTTTGAAGGCAATCTATTGCTTCGTAGGTTTGAAAAATTTCTCTGCTCAACAACGCAATGGACGCGGCTGAAATGTCAAAATGAAAGTGGTTCCGATCAATTGTCTTTTTATGTGTATAGCACAATTACCCCATTGGTTTAGGATTAGGACATAGGATACGTTTTATGCCGGTAGTTGCAGGTAAGTTCCCCGACCTCCACGCGGGTGAAGCCGGGGGCAAAAGCTAGTTGTGTCCATAAAGTGTCAAACTGACTTGTAAACAAGACCTTGTCAATTTATAGTCAAGTTCTTCGGGCCTTTCACGATCTTCTTACTGGATTACTTCTACCAACGAAACATAGTGAACGAGAGGTGGGAAAAAGTTTCACTTCCTACGCGCATTGTTATAAGCAGAGATCGGATATTCGGATGCATAATCACCTAAAGTGGAGACGTTGGCTAACATGGAATGCGCTTTTGTATCGAAAAAGTCTTAATTTAGGTAAGTAATTTGTTTATTTTCCTCCAGTACATACACATATTTGTATCGGGTTAAACATTAATTTTAAATTAATACACATCTGAATAGTTATGCAATCCAAGAATCCCGAGGTTTTTAATAAATATTACAAAAAAAATTATAAAGCCGCTTCCATACTTTCATAGCTAAAAATGATCTTTAGGTAAATATGCATCCGAATATCCGATCTCTGGTTATAAGGCTCCCGCAGACTTCGCGACGCGACTCTTGGGAACAATTTCTATGAGAACTTCGTGGAAATGCTTCTACCAAAGTCGCGTTGCCCAAATGTCGCGCGTATCTGCGGAAGCCTTTGCAGGAAAATTGTTCAACGGACATGTGCAAAATTGACAAAACAACACTGATCGTGTTAGCCCCTGCCAATGCACTTATACTGTTACTAATAGTCTGTATCATCCCACTACTGGCCAAAGACCTTTCCGCATGATTTCTAGCGCTTGGAATCCAGACTACTGGTCGTTTTATCTAGCTCGCCCTGACATCTTCGGGATCTGCTGGGACAGGCGGCGCCTATCTGTCACAGGGCTCCACATATTCATCCTAGGTTGTTTTTTTATGGCTTCTTGCAGGAAATCTAGAAGGTAGTCGGGTGCTTAACCGAGCTATCCTGTCGATGCCTTAATAAAGGAAAGCCTCCAGCCAGGGTGTACAAAGACTAAGTGACTACACGCTAAGGGCACCTCTTCTGGGGTACGGACCTCGGTTTAGGGCGTTGCTAGAGGAAGGCAGCAAGGGATGAGCTAATTCGTATCAAAGCCCCTACCTCCCAATGAGTACTCACCATGCTTGTGCAGCGGTTAGGGCTCGAAGCTTTAAACTCATGACCATTCGCTCGCCACTCTTTACTGCCGAGTTATCGTAGCTTTTCCCACGTAGCTAGGTGCATTGGAGTAATTTTCTAGTCAATGTTCTACGCGTGACGACTGCTATTTCATACCAACTCACAATAACTGGGGAATAATAATTTTATACCTGGTATTCAGATACAGATTCAGATGGTGGACAATCTTGACAAAAAAAGACCACCATCTTGTATGACGTTACGAGTGACGACTATAATCGTACACATCCTTTTTTTTACTGAGGGCCCGATCACACGTACCACAACAACACCTGGACGGGCGCTAATTTGTATGAAAATAAATAGTTTATTCTCACGAACCACATTGGACTGCTGGACATAGGCTTCACCCAAACACCGCCAATTCGACCAGTTCCGTGCTTCTCGCATCTAACAAATTCGTGCGGCTTTCACGAGGTCATCGATAGTAAAGGGTTTTACTGACCCCGAGCACTAGGACCTATTTATTGGCGGGGGTTGCCATAATCGCCACGCTTAGCACTCAAGTTGGCGATCTCAGTATGGCCCATTGTTTAGTAACTACTCCCTTAGTTGCCTTATAGGACACCCACGGGAAGAAAAGGGGTGGTCAAAGAAGTTGCAGCGACACTATTCACACACAACCACTACCTACTTGCCCACATATTGTCGCTGCGGTGTGGTGTGGTTGTGGTTGTGGTACGTGTGAATGGGCCCTTACTTAATAAAAGACACTGGCAGACTTGACACTTCCAGTCCTAAGTTGAAATCGATGTTCGGGTATTTTTGGTGAGAAAAAACTTAAATAGACAAAAAAAAATGTCCGTTCGCTTGGCAGACGGACAACGTCAGTTGGTAAAGTCGGATTGACACGGAAAAGTTAAGGGGTGAACTTTTATTTCCTGTTTTATTTAACAATTTAAAGGGATTACATTCTCTTAGTAGGAAGCTCTACCTAAATTTTTGAGCAAGAATTATTCTTTCTTTAAATTATCTAAAGTAATGTTATAAAGAGGAAAGATTTGTTTTTTTTGTATGTTTGTTTGTAACGCTTTCACGCTCAACCTGCTGTTCAAATTTGGTTGAAATTAGGCACATAGGTAGACCTTGACCTGGATTAGGATATTATTATACTTTTTATCCCGGCATTTCCACGGGATCGAGCGAGACGTATGCGGGTGTAACCGCGGGGCGCAGCTAGTCGTTTATAAGTTGACTGGCTTCGAAGCATTTTTTTTTCAAGAGTTAGTGGATAAAATTTAAAAGGGAGCTAGAAAGTGCTAGGGCGTATGATAAGCTTGAAATACAATTAGGTATAATTAACTGAAATCGAAATGCGTTAATATTCCTCGTCTAATTGTTAATTATTTATTTAAAATTATAATAAAGGAAGGATAAGTCAAGTTTTGAAGCAAAATGTAGAGACATGCGCACGCGCAACTTCGCAATATTGCGCAAGTTTTGAATACAATGGATAAGAATGAGTCAGTACCTACAAATATTGACTGAACCTGTAAAATTTGTAGTATTTTAACACAAATTAAGTAATGACTTGTATTAAAATCTCAGTAGAATATCATTAGAAGCTAGTTAATACAAGGAAAACACGTTATGTCCTAACGAATTAGGTAATAACTAATAACCTAAGCAATACTTAAAATATCAATTAGGTACGATATTTTACTTCGCACATCTTGACTTCACACTTCACGTTCATTAGGCTAAACGAACTTCTTCTATTCATATAACATCGTTCAACTAACATTTACATAAGAAATCTTCCCATATTTGCTCGTAGTCTGTTGCCAAATACACTCGAATATATTCTGTTAGTTTTCTCGCCAGTGTACAGTGTAAGACAAAAGTCTTATCTACGAAAACAAATTCAGGTCAAAACTGTTATATTCCATACCGATTTTAGTATAAAAATCATCTAATTACAGATTTAGTTGAATAAGGAAATATAAACGTACTTGTCATACATAAACTCGCGCCTTCTTCGCACGGGGATACGCAGAAACTATGTACCTTCTAGGAAAAGAAAAAAAAATGCTGTTCGTAGGTAAGCCTATTAAATGAGAACGATTGAACCGAGTTGGCTATTTTTTTACCGACTTCAAAAAGAAGAAGGTTATCAATTCGACATGTATTTTTTTTATGTATGTTCGTGCTTAGCTCCATCTATACGGATTTGCAAAACTATTTTTTTGTTCGAAAGGGGTTTATTCCGAAATGGTCCCACTTTAATTTCGTATAGATCTGATGATGCCTTTCGGAGACAGACAACGGAATTCTTCGAAAAATTACAGCAAATTAACCGCTATTGCTGCTATCGCATAAATATGCATTGTTTTGACCCCAAGGATGATGAAATTTCGAATTGGTGTGGTTTTTTTTTTTGGGTGGGAAATCATCAAATATCTTTTCCCGCTCTGGGTGGAGCAGGAGGGCGTGTCAGACTTTTACTGACTAAAAACCACCCGTGTTCCCTCAGTTGCCTGTGTGCCAGGGGCCGCGGTATCTCTTTTGAACAACCCGCACCCCTGGCAGGCATTGGCCCTTGCGAGCCCCATCAGTTGATGCTGACATCTCTTTGAGGAGCGCGTGGAACACAACGCACTGTCTACCCGGGCTTGGTCCTCACCGATCAGCGAGCTACCCAATACTCGCCGTCCGCAAGCCCGTGCCTACGGTAGCCGGGAATCAGCCTGGCATTCCCGACGCCCAGGGCGTCTCCCGCGGCGACTACGGCGCTTTGAGGGCGCATATACTGCCTCACCCACACGTGCGCCGCCTCCCTCTTCTCGAACATTACTGCTTCGCAGAAGGAGGTGACGGCTACTCATGCACTCTCGCTCCGTACTATGGCCTGGACCAGGGCCGGACGCGAGAGATCGCTGCCGCCGGTGTGGGGTAAGTACTATAACTAAAAAGTGATTTTTTTTTTTTTTTTTGTAAAAAATACCTATTTTTTGTTATAAAATATTCGTAATAGTCCAAATTAGTATTTTAAGGAAAGAAAAATTGGAAAAGTATGCCGAAAAATCTTAAATTTATTGTAACATTAAATGTAAAGTCAGTTACGTAAGTTTTAGAAGCTGAGTACCGACCGGTTCTAACCAGTTTTTGTTAATCCCCTTGTTTGTTGTTACTTGGTACAGCTGTAATTACTTAAGCTATTCTAATCCACTGTCGTTGCAAGCTGGAAAGCAAACAACTGAGTAGCTGTAATGTGGTTAACTGGCTACGTGTGGTACTGTTGCCAATTTACTTGCCGGGTATCAAAAGGAATTAGTGTGAACAAATACAGGTCGCGTAACCTGTTTCCATCATGGATTCAGTAGGAACATAATCTGGATCCGGTGCGTTGAAATTTTTCATGGGTTATCAAAAAAAATCTGCTGTTTCATACAAAAGTGCAATACTTACGCGGGCAAAATGTATAAAACAACACAAAAAAATATTACCTACAATCAAAATATTGAAGAATTTCGTCCTGGTGGAGGCCGCAGAAATCCGCTGGATGGAAGAAGTACAGAACCTGTTGAAATGGCGGTGCTTGGGGGAGGCCTATGTCCAGCAGTGGACGTCATCCGGCTGAAATCGTAAGGATGACAAAAAATTTCAACGCCGGCAAATTTTCACCAGGGGTGGTGAAATTTTTCCAGAATCATGTTCTAATTCTCCATGGACTTAGAGAATATGATTGCGTGATATATCTGCCATTGTTTACATCTAGATACATTCTGTTTGAATTTATTTCCTATGTTTACAAGACAAAGACTAGGTTTTATGCTGTCATGCAAAACATTTATTTGATTAGCTCACAACACTCACAACGCCCGCAGTCAATTATTTTGGGATAAAAACTTATAATTAATTAAATTGAAATTGATTTTATTGATAAACATTTGACGCGTCATACATAATTTATAAATTAATGGGTCCAATTATGCTTAGTGTAAAACTAATCAGTGCTGTCGTTGATTGTACGATACGTTTAAATTAAAGAATCTATATTTTTGGAATAAATAAAATGAACTTTATAACGAATATCGTCAAACGAAAAAACTGTAGATCAGCTTTATAATATTTCCTCATATTGCTATTCCCAATTATTTACTAGTTCTTAGTACTTTACTGTATTTTTTCTTAGTCGATTTTGTAAACAACTAAACAACATTAAAATGTCCAATAGTGTCGTTTTCGATATCCAGGGCGTATTTTCAGCAGTATCGCGAAGCCCCATAACTCAACGATCAAGTTAAAATGATATAGGTAGGTCAGGTACGGCAAGTTTGTTGAATTTTTAAAGGTAGAGCGACACCCCATCCTTTAGATTGCGCGAAATAATATTTTCATATGTTCCACGTGTAGCAAGGTACCCACAATTTTGTACCTGCTCTATATTATTCAGACAGTCGTAGGATGACATTTTAAATATGGGTGAGACAAAACCTCTGATATTTTCAAAGTATTTTTAAGTGGAGCACACAGTTTGTTCTGTAGACTATTAGGTTCTCTATAAAATACCACTAATGTAGACTACTGGGTTCTTTATAAAATACAAGGTAGTAATATCAGCTATAGTTAGTGTACACACGCTCAATACGGTTGGCATTGACTGGTGATCAAATGATCAGACATAATTCAAATCCCTTTAATTGAATTACCTCGGTATCGAACTTGTATTACAATGTTGCGTGTAAAACTAGATTTTGCTGATCGACACGGTGTTATCGGCATTTCATTAGTGTATCTGCTGACAGGTGTCATTCGCAGATTGTCTATCGTTGACGTCGATTACTAAGCTGACCAAATCTGTTCACACCTTTACTTAGGCGGATCTCCGACCACCACGCGCCACGCTACGGCGCGCGGGACGCGCCCCTACGCGTGTGTTCTGTACAAATTTGGCGTTTCCCGCGCCCCGTCGCGCGGCGCGTTGTACTGTCAGATCCGCCTTAGATAATCATCTTCATTGACTGAAGGCTCCCACAGACAGGCGCGACGGGACCCTTGTAAAACAATTTCTATGAAGACTTTATGGAATTTATTTTACCAGAATCGCGTCCCGCCTGTTTGTTGGAGCCTTGACAGTCTTTTGCCCCCTACTGCTGAGTGTAGGCCTCCATCCTTTTCTGCCATCGTTGTCACCTCCTGAGTACCTAGACAAGTATGAATCACTTTAAAAGCGTTTCATATTTATACGTCAATCCAATACATTTTTGACTTTTCCGTCGTCATTATCTCTAATAGATCCACTTTGTGTAGAGCTTTAGATCTCACCGTTTGTAGGCCACCAAACTATCTGGCTATTGGTTTGGTTGCCACGTTGCTAACACTTCTTCCACCGGCTCTCTGCAATATTAAGTACACTAACGTCTTCCACATATCACCCGTGGATAAATTTACTTAATCAAATTAAGTTCTAAGAAACGGCCTTCAATATCTAAAAAAAAAAAACATGAGACATAAAGCTCCTAACAACCTTTCACGATATCTTAAAAAAAAAAACGCTAGAGGTTATATAAATACATATATTTTTTCCTCTTCTCTGTCGAAATCTGACCTTTGCCACGCATCACCAACCCTGTATTAACATAACCGGTTTGAACCAGTTCGTAGAATCTTCCATTCCAGTACTGTATTCCAGTTTTAAGTCGAACACTTCTACTTGCTTGCTTAATCGTTGCTTAATGCTTATTCAGTTAAGTATTTTTCAAGTAGTGAAGCCAGTAGGCTCTTGGGTGGTCAAACTGATGTAAAACCTATTTACATTACAATCGTAATTATTTGCAGTGTATGTTTACTTTAATCGGTTTATTATGTGCTGCAGTCGTTTTGTACTCAATTAGCTATTTTAATTTACTAATGAAACAGACAAGATCAGAGTTTAAAGGTTTTCAAGATTCATGAGAGATTTTTCGGACTCTGATAACCGAATTCATTTAATTCCATTGAATGACTATTGTATGTAAAAGTCATCAAGGGATTAAGAAGTTTGTAATGATGATTTTAATGATTATAATCCCGTAAAGGGGCCATTCAAGTATTACGTAAGCACTACGGGGGTGGGCGGGGGGTTCTTTGCTTTGCTTATTTTTGATGACATGGGGGATGCCCTGGGTTCTGGATGGTGATTACGTCAGCAGAATTTATTTATTATCTTTTGGATTTTCTACGAAATTTAGTCGATTTTGATTTGAACACGTATGGCAACCCTACTTGTCTACGAATGGCTCGAAGAAACGATGAAAATATTCCAAAATCACGCGAAAGTGAGTAGACCAGCTTGAGGTATACCTATATGTTCTGTGGAGCAGACACCTCGTGGCTGCTACCAATGTTTACGTGAGCATTTAAGAGCTTTGCTTACTTTTCCTGACAAAGGGGGGGGGGGCGGCGGGTGTGAATAATTGCAAAAAATCTGCTTACGTAATACTTGAATGACTCCAAAGCCATAATTGTTACGGTCGCAAATCAAATTTTAATCAACATACAGTCTGACACACTGACCTGCAAATCGCAAAAAATAGATGATGGTGCGCTTAAAATATTCTAGAATGTTAGTTAATTATTTTTTCCCTATAAATTGTACTTCTGTCTTCAAAGGTTACTTCCAACTCATTGCAACAGTAATTACAACAAGTCGTCGTGGATTGCGCAGCGCATCGTAGGGTTAACAATTATTATTACTCAACATCGCAATGAATGCCACTTCTGAAGGCGAGGTCAGAAGTCAGCCGCGGGAGTCGACTCAAGTTATTTATGTACAAACTTAAAACGTGTGCATTAGAGAGTGCATAACCTAAACAAATGTTATACCAAGTCCATGCAACTTTAAGTTCAGCGGGTTATATTGCGTAAAGTTTGCCTCAAGCACCCAGTTTAAGAAGCAAAAGTTTATATTTTTGTTAGCTGAAGATATGTGGATAAGGCGATTTGAATATTCTTGATTTTTTAAGTAAGGAAATTCTGTACATCCCGTCGAGGTAGATACTTCATAATAAAAATAATTATGTACCTAGTGAATTCAACACGTAGTACTTACATTTCTGGGTTTTATCATTGAAGAGCTCTAGATCTGGAAATAAAACTTTTTAAATTACTTGCATCGTTCACCAAGTCTCAAGGTATGAAAACTGTCGAAAGACGGATTATATTGCTTTGTTAGGTAACTTTCCACGTTACACTGTAATTGGCTCTCGTCTCCGAAGCGACTTGGGCATGCTTTCAAGCAAGTCATACACCCTAGATTAGTTTTACACCCCAGGGTCGGAAATCATCCCAAGGAAACGTACTACCGGGATGAAAAGTATCCTATACATTAATCCCGGTTATAACCTATCTCTATGCCAAATTTCATCTAAATCCGTTAAATTAAAATTAATTAAATTAAATAATCATTTATTTCAGGAATTTATCCCATATAAATTACAATACACATTAACAAATAAATAATAAATCAAATTTAATACAAAATAATAAATTAAAATTCATAAAATAAAAATAAATTAAAGTTAATAAAAAATAATAAATTAAAGTTAATAAAAAATAAAGTTACATCACATTCACAATTATGGTCTAAGGTTAAAATTAATTCGATCACAACAATAATCACTTAATAAATGGTGACGAACTGGCATGCAGGTGCATCCACCTCTCCATCAACACCGAGTCCCACCGCTCGGACAATACGCTCAGGATACTGTTAGTGCTGCGTTGGAAACGACTTAGTAGCGAGGCACTCCGCTTCCTAATAATAGCAAAAAAGTCATTGGTTTGCGCCTGCGCGAACATCGTAGAAGCGCTGCAAAATCGCGGCAGCCCTAGCAGCACCCTAAACGCATTGTTGTACTGTACGCGCAAGGCACTGTATGCTCGCTGCACATAGTAGTTAAGCCGTGATTGAGTACCAAACATACATACTTTCAAATTTATTTTATACTCGTAGTAGGATTTAGGTTTAGAACGCAACTGTCACATGACCGAAAGTCCTACTACATAAATATTACATTACCTTTGAAAACAACGATGAAATAAATAAGGTAAGGTTGAACTCTGAGAGCAGAAGACACCCTCTTTCGACTATTTGTCACACGTGGGGTGCTATTCTCATCCACATTTTTGGAACGTTTCTCGAACATAATTCTGACACTTGTTGAAACTAGAGACCGAGTGCTATAAAACAGAATATGTCCGCGTTAGCTGAATTGATGGCCGCTCCTCCAGAATCCGGATGAATTGATGGTCTAATACGAGAAAGTGTTGACTTAACAAAGGAACGCGATCTAATACTGACATAGGAGCTTCTTAATTGTGATCTATGGATATTATATACGAGTGTTACCAAAATATCCTGATGGATTTACGAATGTTTTTAGATTTTATGTGCTAACCATGCTGCTCGATCACGGTTCAACGGAAGATTTGAAATGATTAAAAATAGTTGTTTTTTATGCCAACATCGAGCGTAATAAAAATAGTAGTTTCGATTGAGCTTAACAACCGGATCCGGGCGCGTCCCGCCATCCGATTCCTCACACACAACAGACCGACAGATTTATTTAGTGATGTCATCGATTCAAGTTGTTGTCTGCACCGGTTTTTTAACTCTTGGAGGTGCATTACGCAATGATTTACATTCGATCAGAGGCTTTTTTTTTTCTTCATAAAATATCCCTTAGAATTGAAACCGAAATGTCGAATTGTCGTCACATAAAAACTGGCTGCAAAAAACTTCCACCAGTCTGTTAAAACTTGTTAGACAAAAACTTTTTTTTTGTGTGTGAGGTCGCGGTGGCGCGTGCAACGCAGGTAGTTTTACCCCTATGTACGAAGTAGGTAGAAACCACAGAGTTCTTATTCGATCACTCCTTATTAGTTATTAATCGAATAAGGATAAAAGAAGGAACCGTTCGATTGAAGCAAACACTCGAAATAGACAATGAATAAGTAAATATGGCCACCGTTTTGATCCAAATAATCTATCCAGTTATTATACTGATACTGTTGGCTTACTGAAACTTGGATAGATAAGCTCAGTTTAAGTACTTAGTCGCTTTAAAACTCTGCCGACGTATAAGTGCCTACTTGATGTTCGATTTCGGTTGGGGCCGAATTCATGAATAAACTAAGTAGTCCACTTTCGGTTTCGTTTAACTGCTTGAGTTTTTTGTTTCCAGAGCGATGTGAAATCATTTCAGAAAATATTCCTTTAATATAACGCGAGATTTGGCGGAAAAAGTGGAAGAAGAACAAGATAGATTTGAGTGCCGAGCCGCCTTGAGAGACCACATTTATGTATTTACAATCCTTATTTTGTTAGGACTAACGTCTGTGTTTGCATTTTACCTTCGGACGCTTATTGGAAATTTGATTTATTTCTTTTGGGACATGTCTACGGATGAATGGATATTGTCCCTTAACAACTTTTGCATAACATACATATTTAATGCCTTCTGAATTTACAGTGCACGCATCATATGATGAGGCTGTGGGAAAAACCGAAAGCTTTTAAAATTCCTTACGAGAATCTGCTATTAATAGCGGTACTAAGTATACCTGTACCTACGTAAAGCTATACAGTTTATTTATGAAGCGATAGGTACTTAGCAGCCTTCGCTTGTCAGCGACAGCAGTAATTAATTACGGTTCGGCCTCACCCCGCAGTGGAGCTACCCGATTGAAGTTAACTAAGCGTAGTTAGCTCAGCTCGTAGTGTTTTGACATTCGATGAGACCCCAACTATAGGCCAGCTTTGCCAAATCTTCAAAGACCAAATTGAACGGACTCGAACTCTCGGCTCTTCAATCTTAATACCAACTTTATTTGAACGCTCCAAAGCCATTATAGCGTTCCTTCAAAATGTTCTTCACATTTTGCATTATATTTCGGTGCCTGATAATACTTGTGCACTATAAAAGAGATGTCTATTGTACCAGGCGCGGATGAAGTTGGAAGAGTGTACAACTGAATTCTGTAGCCTCGGGTAGATACGCGCCTCAAGCGAATCGTACGTAATGCGCCTGATAATATATTCAGATCGCATTTATTCGCAGAGCATAGGCACTGAAACAAGGTTTTGTTAGTGCAAGAGACACAATCCCCGTGGGCTAGACTTTTTGAATCGCTTTTATAGGAACTCCAGCGTGGATATGAGAAATCTTTACGCGAAATATAGATTTCGAGACGGTCGAGGAATCCGATATGCATTTGATATAACTCCATTCGGATTTCAATACGATACTATGTCTCTACAGCTAAACAATATACGATACAAGTAAGCAGAAGACTGTAAAATGAATATGGGACATGCTTCCTTCCTCCCATAATTGTTAATAGTCTGAAAATCGGGTTATAGCTGGCATCATACGGGATATTATGGCACTATGCTTTTAGCCATACTCTACGCATATTGAACGGGCTCTTAAGCCCGTATTCACATTATACATTGCGAGTTGCCCATAAATCCCGGTGCACATTAGAATTTCGCCGGACCAATGCGCCCCTGAAAGAGCTACTTATTCCAATATGCCGTGCAAGAATTGTTAACGTAAGTAAAGCTTTTAAATTTCTATTCACAGCTTCGTGCGTTTCAAGATACTCGTTGAGTTTCTGGTAAAATATGTGCGGCCTTATAAATTATTGAAGACGATTTCGTTGTCAGTTTTTCTATCCGTCTGAACACTCCCAACTCCGCTTCTTATTTATTGTTCATAATCCCAAAATCATGAATTTGCTTGGAGTATTTTTATGTTACTCACGTTATGTCTATATTTGGGGTGATATCAAAGTTTTACGCAGCCGTATTTTCTTGATAACGGTACGGAAGGAAGAACAGTTGGATGAGCAGTTTTTTTCGCAGAATCATTTATAATGACCTACGTTCCAACAATACTTGAAACGTGTTCCTAAATAATACATGATTTTACTATTTACACGTGCGTACCGGTCATGAGTTAAGAGTTAAACACGACTATGTATAATGTATTAGTCATAGTCATAGAAGTATTTTCAGGCGGATATTGGTGCAGAAGCCAGAATGCATACGTCCCTATTACTAATTGATTTGTATTTACAATTGCATTTGTACTAGGCTAGCATAGGACGCTCGTAGGTGTGTCGACAGCACAAACCCCATCAACATCTGCCTAGCCTTTTCCAACTAAGTTGGGGTCGGCTTCCAGTCTAACCGGATACAGCTGGATACCAGTATTTTACATGGAGCGACTGCCTATCTGACCTCCACAACCCAGTTATTGGGTAATACGATACCCCTTGGTAAGACTGGTTGTCAGACTTTCGGGCTTCTGACGACCCATAACGACGTCAAAGATCCACCAATGACAGCCGGGACCAACGGCTTAACGTGGTTTTCGAGGTATGGAGGGGTCTTGGTATAGTAAGATGGTCACCCATTCACGGACCAACCGCGTCAAGCGTAGCTTAACCTGACCGATCGACCCGTGCCGCTGTTTATTACATAGCCAAAAGCCCCGCTAGCACAAACCGCGTCCATCAATAATACGCTGACTTGGATAATGCATAGTATTACCGCGAAACTTCCCTCGCATCCCTTCAGGACCCTCAAACGTTGCCAGTTCGATTTATAAAAGGACACAAATATTTGAATGGCCTGCGGCTGTTTGAGAAGAATGTTTGTGTATGTGATTTGTGGGGATAACACCTACAGGGTATGTGGAAGGCTTGGTTTGTTTATTTAAAAGAGAGTAACGTACTTCCGTGGTTCGCGGGAACCGAAAGCAAAGCGCCATTTTCTTTCGTTGGAATAGGCAATAAGTTCTTTTTGTCAGCTATAATTACAATATTCGATGACATCGATCGAAGCAAGTCACCAATCCATCTGATAATAAAAAATAAACTATATGGGCCAGCCAGCTCTTGACCTCGAACACGCCTGATGGAAAGCGATTGATGAGGTCTATGATGGATCGAGCGTGCCCAGAAAATGCCTGTTCACTCTTGTTTTGATGGTAGACGGGTTAAATGTGGAAGGGAACACAGACGCAGGCAGAGAGTTCCATACTTTGGCTGTGCGCATAATAAATGTGGAGGAGTAGCGCTGAGTACGACTGGTCGGGATATCAACCAAGTGTGGATGGTACCCTGCAGTGCGTCTGGCAGTCCGATAGCAAAAGGGCGATGGTGGGATCAGGTCGTGGTGCGCCTGCGCACACTCTCCGAAGTACAGTCTATACAAGACCGACAGGCAAGCAACATTATGCCGATGAGCCAAGCTGTGAAGCTTAGCTACCAACGTTTCGTCGCCTATGAGCCTTTTTGCTCTGCGTTCCACCGAGTCAAGGGCAGCAAGCTGGTATTTTGCTGAGCCATCCCATAAGTGGCTGTAATACTCGCGTAGTCTTTTCTAACTATGTTAGGGTTCCAGTCAAACCGGATACTGCTGAATACCAGTTGTTATATGCAGCGACTGCCAGTCCTCCACAACCCTGTCGCTGAGTAATAAGTACGATACCCCTTGGTATGACTGGTTTTCAGGCTCTAAGGATTTTGACGACCCATAACGACTGTCAAAGATCCACGTATGGCAGCTGGGACCAACCGAGACACGGCGGTAGGCACCTCGGTATTTATGTTACGATGGTCACTTCTTACTAGGTACCTTTTTCTCATAGCTGTACTTGCGCTTTTCAATTAGCAATCGCTGGCCGATCCTCTTACTTGACAATTTATGAAGTCCTCCTGAATCAACCAAACATAATGCCGCGAAGCAATGAGCCAGAAAGAGAACATAACCAAGTACCTACCACATCACAAACACACTGTAAACATGTACTAAAGCAGAGTAATCCATTTCGTTTGTTCTATTATTACTTGATCCGTCGGATGTGGATGACGCCTAAGCTTTGTTTGACGTCAAGACTGAGCACGAAGCGTAACGTCAATATACTCTTGGCTAACTAAACAATAAAATAATGGCCTATAAATTTAACAATTGGCAGTGATGGCGCTATAACTTATGTCGTGGATTCGTCCCTGAGGACCGGGGCGCGACAAACAGTCGCTGGCTTGATTAAAGATCTGCTTCAGTGCTTTTTAGCGTGGATAGACGTTTTATGGTCCCTTGGTACTTGCAGAACCGTCGGCCTATGGCCAGGTAAAGCTGGATTAAACATGGCCCACGGAGCCAACGAATATTTTGACAGATATAAGAAAGAAACAAAAAGAAAGAAAAAATGTTTATTCTGCATAAACAAAACGCACATTATTACAAAAAATAGATTAAAACAGATACTTAAAATAGACACATACAAAGTAGCTAAAAGCCCCGTATTCAGGTAGAAAAAGTTTTACAATATTGTCCATTGACTGTTAATGTCTTGGCTGGGGACCATAGACAATATAAATGGATCTGCGTTATGACACTGGCAATTATATAATAACAATCAAAACAAAAATAAGGTGCCGATAGCAGAGTGCATTATTGACCAGTTTTGTTACAAACAGACTACAAATATAATTACAATTTACCCGTGCATCGCATTTGTGCAAGAATGGGTAGATGCTCAGCAAAATGCTGTGACTTTTAAGAAAGAAAGCAAAAAAGATGTTTTCATAGAAATCCTCTTAATAAAGCAACATCTCACAACGTCACAAGGTAATACACCCCTTTAGTTGCATTGACAACTTTTAGAAGTGTTAGGAACTGTATAATTTAAACGCAACAGTAAAAGTTAAAAACGAGAGGCACATTATATGCATAGGTTTTTGCAAAGTATGTTGGGGTCGGATTTCAGTCTAACCGGATTCAGTTGCGGGATGGATACCAGTACTTTAAACGACTTCCTAGTTGACCTCCATAACCCAGTTACTGGGTAATACAAATATCTCTTGATAAGACTAGTTGTCAGACTTTCGGGTTTCTAACGACCGGTAACAACTGTCAAAGATCCACGAAAGACAGCCGGGAGTCCAGGACCAACAGTTTGACATGCTTTCCGAGGCACGGAGTGGTCTTGGTATGTAAAGATGGCTGAAGACCGTCACCCATCCACGAAGCAACCGTGGCAAGCGCAGCTAAACCTGATTGATCGAACCGTGCGGCTGTTATAACTTAGCGACAAAACCTTAAAAAAACGAAAAAATAAAAAAGAATTGGCAGTAAATAATCTTTCAAAACAACCTAAATCTGGCATTATAATGAACAAAAATAAAAAAAATCGCTCATTCAGAAGGTCATAATTGAAATAATGTTTCATGTGGTGCATTAAAAATTATAGAAATACTGTATTTTAAAAGTCACGTAAATCAGCTAAATCGGAAAAATGGCCCCTTAAAATAAAAGAACGTGGCAACTTAAAATATTTACCTTGTAAGTTTCTTTCTACCGTAACCAGAATTTATTACGACTCGGGCACTAACAAGATGTGTGCAATCGATAAAATTCAAATACAAGTACTTGTAACAATTGTAATCGTAAATGAGCATTCGTAGATTTCTAATCCAATACCTGAGAACTGTGTACTACAATATTTTCTCCAGTTCCCGTTATCAGCGTGAAAAATCAAGCCGCTGATACATTGACTGGTTATTCTATTAATCCGAGAATGTAATCCCAAGAAAAGAGCCCTTGTAAATCGAATTTGTAATTAGAATCGATTGAAAATCGATTTCGGTTATCGAATACGGATTTAAAAGCCATTTCACGTACACAAACTATGATTAGTAAATGGATTTAGTAATACGGTTTTATGTTCGGATAGGTCGGTAGGATCTGATTGTTTATTAAGTCTCGGGTTTGTTTACATACGATCGGTGGATTGTTAAGGAGGTTATCTCTCTAATTAGCAAGCTCTTAAACATAATCCTTCCCTACTTGGTATAATAAGATCAATATTTGCTCACCGCTGGCTATAATAGGATTTACTTCTGTAAGAGCATTACTCGAAGAAAGACTGTGATTTTAATTAACTACACACTTCAAATCGGGGTTCTACTTGACACATGCATATACTTAACTGAATACAGAAATAGGTTTTATCTATAATACTAACCCTAGCCTGAGTTCTAGAATTTTTGGAAACCTAAGCTAAGTCGAAGAAATCAAGCCAAAGTCGACGTTCATATGGACGTAAAAAAATCGCGGCATGATTTATTCGCGTACTGGATTATCAACTCTCGGTATTCAGCCGAGCGCTGAGAATCCAACAGAGTGCATCTCAGCGCGTCAAAAATCAAACAATGTGTTTTAATGTACGATTTTCGACTCTCAGCACTAAGCAGAGCGTTGAAGATCCTGTGCGTGAAAAAATCCCACCGCAATTTTATTCCGTCCGAACGTGGGCTAAAGCAAAGTACAATTAAATTCAAACGCCCAAAATCAAATTTTAATAGAGGCTACCCTCCAAATGCCGTAATAATCACGTCGACGGCCAACATATCCGTTTTCAGTTAATTTTTCGCCCAATTTTTCGAAAGTTGTTAACTTAGTAGAGTATTAATTTGGGAGGGAATCATTAAAAGCGTTCGTTAATAATAATGGTGTAAATGTAATGCGGTGGAAGTTATAATTGGGCGAATAAGTAGCGATCACAAGTTCACGCCCTCACACCGGAGCTTGACGTAAATTAGTTAGGAACTACTAAACTGATACTTCGACGGCACATGCCTAGTTAGGTAAACGGTATATTCCGCTCAACGAATGAATCTTTCACTTTCCGGATTGAATTTTATGAGAAAAACTTCTGAGGAAATTATTTAGATGCTTAGACTAACAGATCTATGTTTGTAACACATAGCGTTACTAATAAAAATGTCACCAACGTACGGACGCATAATAACCATCACAATTTAATGGTACATTTGAAATTATAATCATGATTCATGAAATACGAAATATTTCTGAGGGGCAATTCTCGTAATTTTAAGAACGTTCACAGTATGATCTGTCTCAATCTGTCAAAAATACTTCGAGTTTCCATACGTTTTTGACATTTGATTGTCGCCGAGATGAGACGGCGACTAGATTTTGAACGTTTTTAATAACGAGAATTGGCCTCCTGGCGATTTGCTTCTATTACCCTCAAATTATTTCCGTTCGATCTATTTCGGTGGATGCACTCACAAAAATAGAAGATGGCGGTATTATTTAATATTTATCTTCACTTTCTTTTGTTTTGGCTGCGGGGAGAGATATTCTTGTGTTCACGAACGCCCCACATTCACTACATTTCTCTCCAATTCCAACGAAATATTTTCTTACATCTCGTCTAAATTAACATGTACCCTGTTATGCAGGCGGAGTGCTTTCCTACATAAAATGTTAATTTAAAAATCGTCTGTACATACGTATCTTGATCTGCCCTAGCCTTTTCCCAACTATCTAAATACGAATAGGTATTTTACATGGAGCGTCTGCCTATCTGACCTCTACAACCCAGTTACTGGGTAATACGAAACCCCTTGGTAAGACTGGCTGTCAGACTTTCGGGCTTCTGACGACCCGTAACGATTGTCAAAGGTCCACGAATAAAAGCCGGGACCAACGGGTTAACGTGCTTTCCGAGACATGGAGGGGTCTTGGTAAGTAAAGATGGTCACCCATCCACGGACTTACCGCGGTAAGCAAACATACAAATTTTGATTTACGGTCACCAAAAGATATAAGTGACCAGGGTCGACGGATATAGTTGAAGTAAGAAACCTATGAATGTTTTCGAATAAAATTCTACTTTAATAATTGAAAACAAATAGTTAATTTATCAAATTTAATTTCATTCGTAAATATTCATCGGTTTCTACGTAAAATTCAACTATATCCGACGACCCTGCACCCTAATTGCGTAACTCACGATCTATCATAATCTGTTTCATTTGGTCAGTTCAACAATATTCATTGCGTGATTAACGTTGTTGAGCAGACACTTTTTTCGAACATATGAAGCAATGGTTTAGCAATTTGTTTCAAAACGAAACAGATTATGATTAATCGTGAGTTACGCAATTAGGGTGCTGGTTACTTATCTCTTTTGCTGACTACTAATAGCCATAATACAGTTTTGTAACACCACGTTTTCGTAAACATAGGAACCATTCAGTGTGTGAATCATGAAGCGTATCATGACCGGCTCCACGTGACAGATCGCAACTGTGACCTTCACTTACCGACTTAAGATTTCAATTCCTAAATATAGAACGTGATTAGTATTATAACTATTGAGACTCAAGTCTTGAGACCAACATTCTCTAATCGTTCGCATTCAATTTATTCCTCGGTTTGCATTTATCTACTTTCAAATAATTCACATTTGTACCATCATCGGCGCTGTTGTAGAAAAGAAGAGACGTTTTTAATGTACTAAAATATTTCTCGTGTCAGTCTTTACATCAAAAGAGCGAATGTAACTTCCTAAAAATAGAATTAATTTTGTACGAGGAATCAAATATCATTCAGTGATAACTAGTGCCAGCCACAAGAATATAGTTAGAGAATAAAAATTTGGACGTCTTCCAAAAATCGATTACATTTACTCCATCGTTAACAGGAAATGATCATATATCTTTGCATTGGATAGTTACTGCTAGTAGTATATTCTAGAAATCTAAAATACAATTTAATTTGTATGTTAACGTTAAAGATTATCCCATACCTAAAGAAATGAGATCGCAAACTATAAAATGTGCTGCGAATTTACATTTCTGTTTCTGATCTCTTATCAGTTCCAGCTCTCGACTTATCAAGTATCAGCTAGAGGCGCTCCGAATTATTTATCTATCTGCGATCTGTCAATATGTCGGTGATATGACAAATTTATCAGGATGTCGGTAATCATGATATATGTGCTCTCTTGAAAGATCAATACCTAAAAATACGGTCTCAAATTCTCAGCGGTTTCCTCCCAATTAGAGAGAATCTTTGATGCGAACAAATCTCCCGTGACTCCGATCACTTCCATTTAAAACTGCTTTTCCTGTCTATGATTTGAAAACGAGAAGCGTCCCGTCGGGATTCGAATAACTCTTTTCTAAGAAGACAAGAAGAAATTGGCAAACAATGTTTTTGGAAATACAAAACTAAGAGGAAAAGACAAACAGCTGCGTTGCATTTGGTTATGATTTATACTGATAAACATGCATACAGAATCCTTCTTTTTAATACAGTGTTAGCGAGGTGAATGTGTGTATGGATTGTGAATCATAAACAATGGTTAGCCTTGTTAATGAATCTGAATGCGGGCGAGCAGCGGTCGTGGGACCGGCACGATTCATTGCTGCGCGATGCCTTGCCTTGTGCGATATTAAATTTTCTACTTTAACATGCATTTCTACAACCTAGCTACTTTAAATACCGCTCCACAGATTCTGTCGCAATTACTTCAATGTCGAACACACAGTGGTTTAGGAATTTAGTACAGTAATAAAGATTAAAAGACGTTCTTAATGTTCTTATTCACACGATGTAGACGATACTATAATGTAATGAATTGGGCCAATACGCTAATTAATAAGTAGCGCTATTTCAGTTGGTATTGTCTTGTAGTCAAGGTATGACACCAATTTAAATGCTTTGAAATTGCATTTGACAATGGTTTATTGTCAGGGCAATGGGTAAGAATGGCTGTGATAATAAATAACAGATGATGCGATGGTCAGCGATGTAAAATACCCTGATGATATCATCCGGCGTGTTTGCTTGCACGACATTGCGAGAGGCCATGGTTACGGGGTTACATTTTGCAAAGGTAATCAGGTACATTATTTAACGGCTTTGCAAGTCGCATTCCTAACTAAATGTACATATAGTCTAAATCGTAGCGATCAGACTGGTTCGGATATCTCCGAGTACAAGTGTTCATTGAACTTGGCATAAGCGAGTAATTCAATTAGGAGAATTAATATAATACGATTACGCTAGTTAGTCAAAATATCTTGGTGTGAGAATATGTCAGTTGTATTAAACCTGTTTGTACATATGTGTCACTTGAATACAATTGATGGGTATGAGTGAGAAGTATAATGAAAACCCCCAAAAGTACGCACACAATCGCCATCCTATTTAAGCGATGCTCTGCCCAACTTTTGCCGGAATTCGTCCCAGGAATGTTTCGGAAAATTCCGTGAACAAGAGCCGGCGTCACTCCCAGTGGGAACTAAGACGTTAAATCCTGGTTACGAACACCTATTGAGCCTTTCTCACTTTGTTAATGAATACAAATTGTCCAATAAATTGCTGTTACAAGTGAACCGCTATTACATTTTAAAGGGAAGATGCTCACACGTATTTTCTCCCATTCTCCTAACGAAATTTAACACAACACACTGCCAAAAGGAACACCTATAAGTTACTAATTGGCTTAACTTACTAATTACTGCCGCCCATGTTTGTGACTTAAACCAAAATACTGTGTATTATATTATTATTGAAGATGGTGTTAATAACCTGAGTATCTTAGATTCCTAATTAACTTGGCCTTGGGACAACAAAACGAATGCAAAAACCATTTCAAGAATTCAGGGTCGAGAATTTTCGAGTCACTAATTGTTGGTTCGTTGGAAACACAACAGTTGTCGGCTGTCACTAATAAATACATGTTTAATTCCGATTTTGTCACGAAGGCTCTAATAAATAATGACGTAGCGAGTAAATGTTTGAAAAGTAACATTGATAACGTTGCGTGAATGGCTATTCATGTTGGAAATTGTTTTGTTTGACTTACTCTATGAGGGCTAGACAAAGCATGATTTTGTATGGAACTATGAACGAGTAGGTATAAAAACGTTATTGTAGCATGTTGCCGTGTGGTGGCACCCTAGGGACACTTTACATATTCCTGTAACAGAGCCACTAGCTCTGATGTGCTCACTGTATTGTGTCCGTTCCACTGCGGGACTTTGTTCCAACATTAATTTAAATTAACCCTACAACGTTAGCACTAAGAGTCATTTTTCCATCACACATCGAGTAATGCATTCATTCATATTTGAATTTAAACCACGCTTGCGTTAATTGCACTAACAAATGATGTTACGAACTATTCTAGCCTATATGGTAAAACACTGGTAGGGAATTAAGGAGGTCGCGTCTCCTGAGGATTAATACGTATTAGTTATGCAGGAACTTGATCTTATTACTTATTTAATTAAGTTCGGGTTCTTGGCTAAGGAATCGATAAACGTGTGAGATCTCATCGTATTGGATTTATTCTAATGTAAATTCAGTGTCATTGGATATTTTGTTCGTTCTGCACGATAAAGTTTAAATTTAAACCACTTTATTTAATGTTCTTGTTTGTTCGGTAAAATTAATTTAGCCCAATCTCTATTTTAATCAATGCGGAAGTAGACAAATGAGATTGAAAACAAAGTTTATGATTTTGATTGATAAATGATCCCCATTGAATAAGCAACCGGAAATACCTTTTGGGTTTAGAATATCAGAGAGACAAGCCTAAATTGATTCAATATTTTGATTATATATATTATGAATAAGGTGAATCTTTATTTATGACTCTCTAAACTAAATAAGCTAAGCATCGTATTTAATTTTTCTCTGAAAAAAAAAAGAATAATGACAGTTTTGGTGTCGGTTAATTTCAGAAACGTTATGAACGAAAGTATATTATGTGAAACAATTATAAGGCTTCACTTTGTCTGTATTAGCTTTTTTTATTAAGATGCACAAAGAAAAAAAACTATTTGTTTTTATTAAACCCGAGTAACAAAACACAATTATTAGCCAATATCTTAACGTAGGACCTGCAACGGTAGCAATGGGTGTTTTACCATAATCACCAAAATATGGAATTTCAATTTCTTTATACCTACTGACCTACATAGCAGACTTTGGTAGACAACTATTAGAAGACTTCTATGATTATATCTACGCTATTGACAAGGCTGTAACAATAGAAACGTGCTTCCCTTTTCATCGATAAAGATCAAAATTGTGCATGACTAGTGACAGGTGCCTGCACCACAATAAACCGTTCCTGTCTACTGATTACCTTGAGAGGGGGAGATTTAATCATAGGTAGCTAAACAGGGGCGATGTGATGATGTCCCGATGGAACAAAGATTAGAAATTACTAGTTAATTTGAGAGTCATCGTGTTAGGACGGTAGACTGACACTTACTAGGCGATCATAAGCTTCATTTAAATGTAGCAGATAGGTTCTACGCTTAGTTTATTAGTTCCATTCCATTGTGTCCAGACCGACCATGTGAATCGTCAAATAATGAGTTGATTTCTAAATATTTTGACATGCAGATTGATTTGGATGAACACCTGCTCATGATGCCAGTTGAATGCATAACAATGCATTCAACTGGCATCATTTCAGGCACAGCGGCATGGAATTGCCATGAGCAATTCTCTTACTAAGCTGACTAAGGTATGTTGTTTTAGGACGCCGAGATGTGTGGACCAATGACCCGGGAAATAATTAAAGGTTCTGATGCTTTAACTGATCATCTGCCTCGGCTTTTTAGAACTATGTTGGGATCGGCTTTCAGTCTAACCGGATGCAGTTGAATACCAATGTTTTAGATGGAGTAACTGCCAATCTGAACTCCACAACCCAGTTACTGGGTAATACCATACTCTTTGGTAAGACTTTGACTTTTGACGACCCGTAACGACTGTCAAAGATCTATGAATGTGACGCGGACCAGTGGCTTAACGTGCTTTCTGAGGCACGGAGAAGTCTTGGTACGTAAAGATGGTCACCCATCCACGAACTAACCGCGGCAAGCGTAGCGTAAACTGATCGATTGATCCGTGCGGCTATTTTTACTTATCCAGAGCCTGATGCTTTAACTAAGGAAAAAAAAATACAATTTTTAGTGCCTAAAATGAATGAACCGAATTTTCTGCTTGACCAAAGCCTCCAAACACACATTAAGACCAAAACCCAAATAGCTTTAGGACCAGAAACTTAATAAAGTACCCTCTCCTATTTTCGGGCCTTAAATCTCGATACGAAATCGCTCAAATTGGTTTAAGCCTCTTTTGATTACGTTCCTCCATTATGGTGTGGTGTTGTGTCAACCACAACGTGGTTATATTGTTGTTCGACGATATGGGACGGGAGACGAGAGTCGGATGCGAGCCGTGTGTGATGGCTGAATCGATACAACGTCACTTTGAATGCTTTACCGTTTGATATTTCATGGGAGATAGGACGTTTTATCTTGAGTAGATACTGTAGATACAGGTGAATATTGTGGCCTATATCTTTGCAAGATATACGTATTATCTTGGCTGATAGAAAGTTGTGTGAGATGAGATCTATGTGAGGAGTAAGCTAGAGCTTACACACTGTAGTTTTTGGACTTATAGTTTCTGCTTGGAGCGTTTTCTATTCATTTACCTGGCATCTACCTGTTATTAACAATGGTATTCTGCTGGTTCATGCCACCCTACGCTTCGTTATCTTTGCATTTTTTTTTTTCAAAATCTATGCTTTCCTCCTGGTGGATCACTGCATGTTAGCTAAAAGAGATGTCCACGTTATTTGATTGAATGTAGGGGGCGACACTAAAGCAAAGTTTATTGGATGATTACAAGCTGATTATGGTCAATTGAGAATGCTGGCCAACTTGGTATGGTGTTAAGTGAAGAGTTAACACGTAAAGCGTTTAGACGTACCAAAATTCGATTAGGTCCGTAGAAAACTAACTATTGTTCTTCGTAAGCAATTGAAATCGTGAATTAATTTAAATGTATGTATTTTATTGTAAAACTGTTAGTATTAGAGGCACTGTATACACTGTATGTGTAAGTACGGAATCGTGCTTGGTGTGCACGCGCATACCCGTTGCACAAAATGAAACCATTATCATAAATTACTGTTGACTTTAGAACTGATCGTTTGACCGCTTGCTGACATATATTGGGTCATTAAAACGTGCATTTACGTAATTAGCAGAAGTCGTGTTAAAGGCATGACTACATTAAAAATACTGCTTCATAGACCATGTTTTGGAAATGAGGCCATTCTTAATAAAATCGCGCGTCTAGAAAGACGCGCGATAGAAACGCGTAGTAGAAACTAACCTAATTCCTTCGACTCAAATGCATGAAATAATTTATTTAATCAGAATGTCCCACACCTAAAATAATTACCCAAAGTTAGACCATATCCACCCTAATTGTAGTGACGGAAACGAATATCAAATGTACTTGAGAGACGCTCCCCAGAGTTGCCTCGTATTGGGGTCTCGGGGACCCTCGAGATGGCAATCAAAGAGAATGACCCTGAGCAGCCACCGCGAGCTGCAAATGTCCTTCAATTATTTTCTTTACCTTTACATCGTGCGTTATTTCTTTGCTACTTACTTCTGAGATGCTCGAATGGGATTTGTGTAGTGTGTGTTAGTTCTTTTATTTTTTGTTCGGCTCTCATTTCGTTTTTTGTCGGGGATTTTCGGAGAACTTGTTTTAGGTGTGTTTGTTGTTAAGGTTGTTGTTGTTGCAATTAATCAGGTACAGCTCGTTCTCGTTTTTATTATTAGGAATCATAGTGATATGTGGCTGGATCAGTTCTATTGCATACACGCTGTCTTCTAAACTCTGTCATTTTTCTAACAAAGATTAGTGTTATTATACTTCGTGTTGCCTTTTCTTCGATCATACATTTGGCAATTAAATACAATCTTCGTACCTACGTAGATTGGGAAACTCTTTTACAAATCTATTATTAAGAAGCGGATTGATGGGTTGGCAACCTGTCACAAATTCACAACACAATGATTTATTAGATTTTAACTCCCCATTGTCATGTCAAACGAGTTTAAGAAATGATTGGCACGCACTGACCCCTCACGACAAGAAACTGCCGTATAACTGAAAATTACCATCTATCTACCTCACCATGTTATCCAGCCATATATGCCAGTATTTCTACACTAGAGTAGAGTAGCTAATGTTACATGGAATCTGAGAGATGTATGCCCGAGGGGTGTGCGGCAGGGCAATGCCGCCGTATGATCGATCCTATCACCAACTTAGTTAACTTTGTATCTTCAAACTTTTATTTACTCACGTCTATCTTAGGCCGTATGTCTGCGAAAGTATTTTCGTCTCTAGAGGTCCTTGACGTTTCATTTGATGATTAACTTTTGCTCAATCTTCAATCTTGTTAGGGTTGTTTTTAATTTGGCTGGCAGATTGCAATGCTATTGGCGGAGGCGCCGCCGGCAACACCGTTGTCTAATCAAATTGTCATTCGTGGGGTAGATATTTTTTTGAAACGAAACGACCGACCTGATACTTGTCGTCGAACTTTATGCTTATCCTTGCATTCATTCCCAATTTTTGTCACATGAACTATCTTTTAATTAACTTAACTTTGAATTTCTAACATCTCGGCTGACATATTCAAAGCAGAGCTTTTTGTTTTAAAATAGACATTTTTCCACAACTGGTGGAGAAAACCAAAACAAAACCGCAGACACATATCCAGGCTGTAATTAGCTTTCAACTCTTTATGTTCTTTTTGTAAAACATTTCGCAGAACTCTTTATGACTCTCTTCTATGCCACCTCAGATTATAAAACAAAGGCAGATAGACCGCGCGGAACACCAAAAGTGAAGCCAAAAAACCAAATACCGATTCAAAACTCGAGTTAGTACGCCACGAAGCGTCGCATTGTATGTTACATACAATTCGACGATTTAGTATTTGTTTTTTTTTTCCTCACTCTTGGTGTTCCGCACCTTTGTTTTATAATCTGAGTGGCCATCAACATTGTCACATTTCGAGACACTTCATGAAGGAAATTCCAAAACATAGCAAGGCATGATCTTAACCTTATATCCAAAGCTATTTGCGGTAATTAACGACCGATGTCAAGTAGTACTACGACGCGTAGGTAGGTATAGCCACCGGCACCGCTCGCAGTACGTACGGTCTGGCAAGGATCCATGAGTAAGCGTCGGGGCGAGCCAGCGCGTCAGCCTGTGCGAACGTGTTACAGCTTTCAGATTGATATTGCATACGGTTTGGTTTACATACTTATTGTCTTGAACCTTGAACATAATCTGCAATGTTTTATTGTGTTTGGGAAGTTTCATTTTGGGAAAGATTTTTGGCTGGCAACGTCTTTTTTTGGACGCATGTTCCTTGAACATGACTTTTGGTTGCTTGTGAGCTAAAAATTTCAAATGATTTGGATTCTATATAATTATAGTTCAGTACTATAAGGTAAAACATAAAGTCCAACAGTTTAGCAAAGAAAAAACACCTGTTTTTTGCTTAAAAGACATACGAGGTAGCGGAACAAAATCCAATCTCACACTCTGGTCTGGGTCTCAGGTCTGCCCTCTAAACACGAAATCCTAGTTTCGGCGTTTCGTACTCCGTATCACTTACGATGATTAGTTTGGGGCCCAAACTAAGAATGAATGGCAACACGATTTGACAGTTTTCCCGGCTACTGTATACATATATGCCCGAACGAATAATTTAATTTGACAATTGCTTAACAGATCAACTACTTTCAGACAGGCCCGTATCTTCGTTGACGGACCTAGAGAGTAGACACTGGTGAGCAGAAATTTTGGCTCGTGCTGACTAATGACACGATTACCAAGATCGTTCATTACCTATAAGCAATAGACGAAGATCGAACAGCAATAAAAAACAAAGTAAGTCTACTTCTATGTGATCATCTCGTTTATGTTTATAAGTAGGTACAAAATTACCTACAATCTATGAGAATGATGATGATTTCATATCTAGAATAGGTACACAGTGCGTGTGTGACTTAGATATTTGGACAGCAAACAGCTAATGGCATATTAATTATCCTAGAGTAAATGGAAGGATATTACACACTCAGTAGAGAGGTGCCTTTGAAATTGCGTTCTCTACTTAATAATAACATCCGCTCGAACAGGTTAAGCTACGCTTCCCGCAGTTGACCCGTGGATGGGTGGACATCTTTACATACCAAGACCAATCCGTGCCTCGGAAGGCACGTTAAGCCGTTGGTCCCGTTGTCATTCATGGATCTTTGACAGTCGTTAGTTCATTACGCGTCGTCAGAAGCCCGAAAGTCTGACAACCAGTCTTACCAAGGGGTGTCGTGTTACCCAGTAACTGGGTTGTGGAGGTCAGGGTAAAATACAGGTATTCAGCTGCATCTACCTACATAGTTAGACTGGAAGCCGACCTCAACATAGTTGGGAAAAGGCGAGGCAGATGATGATGATGATGATGATGATGATAAAATATTGATTCATAACTTATTTTCTCTGCAGAGTTATTGAGCGTAGGCCCTTTATAGACAGCTAGAGGACAGTAATATAATACTTGAAGATATGCCTACAACATATTTTATTGCTATCTCACACTGAAGTAGGACATAAAATATTAAAGCACTCCGAAGGTTACGTCAAAGTGACTTCTTGAAAGACGTCTTTAAAATTAAAGAGATATTTGGGCCACAATCTAAATTGCGTACATACTCATTATATTTTAACAGCATACAAAAGCGATAACAATGATTGGATTCAGGGGAGCAGAAAACATAAAATTGAAATCAATTTTGCTGTAATGGTTATGGGTACATAAAACACGTATTGCTGGTCACTGAAAGAATTCTTTTATCTTTATTATGTCTCGCGGTCGACTTTTATCAATGAGTTTTTCCTGTTCGCTTGATCTTTAACAATATTCTCACATTATTGTGTATTATATCTATCATGAATGAATGGATCAGCATCTGCTCTGTTGGGAATCTCTCAGTCAATTCTCAAAAGCCATGTCCAGACAACCCTGAAAGTGTGTTCCAAAGTGATAAAAGTTTAGCAAATAAAGTTACTTAACTTCTTTGCGATCAATTTACGAGTTCTTATGACAGTGTAAGATTTCAATACACCGAACATATTTATCGTCTGCCTTGCCATATGATCGCGATTTGGGATTTGTAAAAATGCTAACCTTACAGATGAATTTCGACTTATTCAGTACACATGTAGGGGTGAAAATCATTTGGAGGGAGCGAGAAAATTCCCGCTTATTTCTACGACTCCAGTTCTTTTTGATATTCACCCTTACACCGAGGGCGAAAGGTGCTTTATCTTTTATCAGGGTATAATATATTCAGTTCACAAAATGAATTGCGAGTGTTAGTAACTCGGAGTGAGCCTGCGAACATATTCGTGGGGATCTGTTGCGTCGTTCGTTCCCTTTATTGGTTACACGCCTGGTCGAGAACGAATCCTATTCCTAATCGTGTTTAGGTTCTATTTCACTTGACAATGATTGTGGGGATTTTCTTAAAGGCGTTTTCCGATCGTTTTATATGTAACTTATTTGTTGATGGCGGTGGGTGTCTTGTAGAGATATTAACTTGCTCCGGTCCATGTTAAACACCCGGCTAATGAGTGTACTAACAATACGACTTCGTGGAAGCTTTGCGACTCGAATTATGTTAAGATGTCACACGATTTTAGCAACATACGTTTGTGTTTTTGGGTTGTTTTGTTTGCTGTACTTGCTCTTGATTTTTCAGTTTCAGAACAAACTTTCTCACTTTACATGTTATTGAACTTTAGTTGTATTAACACGTGCGTTGTTTCGGTCACTTCAGCGACTGTTATTCGGCTACTTACAGTTCCGTGATCACAAAACCTAGCAAATGCCAAGCAGAGGTCAATAGGTCGTCACAAATATACAAAAACAAAAAGAATAATTACGGAACTTTTTAATGGTTTTCTTGATGTCAACTTCATTCCCGACGTCCAAACTTTCTTCGCTTCCGATGTCCCTTATTTCGTTTTGTATTTTTTCATTCCATTATGTCTTTTAAAGTTTCCCGAACGGAGACAACTAACCTACATAAGGTTGGTTTTCATTGTACAGTTTACTCACCGATTCTTTTGTTAGGAGAGTTCATCGTCATTATTTTTCTTTGTCTCACTCCTTCATTATTTCCGGTGGACACAAAAAAGTTTATTGTTGAGCGCTTTAAGTATTAACACGTTTGCTGTTACAGAGGTATTGTTGAGATCTTCTCTCATAGTTGTACTTAGATTACTGGACAAAACGACCTGTCTTGAAGACTGTTACTTCCATAGACAACTCGGTTTAACACTTTTACAAAGTCCCCCCGCCACGTCTGTCAGTCAGTCTATCTGATCGCGATAAACTAAAAAACTACCGAACGGATTTTCATACGGCGTTCACCAATGGACGGAGTGATTCATGAGGAAGGTCTAGGTGTATAATTCATTAAGGTTTGGTGTTAATTGGCAGAAATAAGACCATGATTGTTGAAGATTTCGGAAAAAAATCATACCGAATGGGAGCCTCACTGGTGTGCGCTGCGTAAACTAATAGGTACATGAAAACAATATATAATGATTTACCTGGATTAACACGTATGATACTTTTAATTCCGTTAGTACGATTCTATGAGATAAGAGATAACTTTCGACGTCCACGCGAGGAAAGCAACGAGGAAAATCTAGTTGAAAATAAAATACGAAGATATGGAATTGAACTTTATGTTTTCCAGTCGATTGTTTAAATTTTCACAAGCATGAAATCCGACCCGTTTAATAGCCACTTATTCTACGCTCAGTAAAGAACACTCGAGACCTGATCTCGAGCCATACCGAATCATATTTTCCTGCAAAATTTTCACAATTTATTTCTTTCTTTTTAAATCGTTAATGCCTTCAGGTGCTAAGTGAGGTTCATTTTAAAGTATATTAAATACTTTCTACGCGTGATCTGAATTATGGTTTATTGGTTTAGCTTTAAGGTTCATTTTGCTTTGTGCGTTTGGTTGGAATGTTGGTTGCAATGCGAGATAGAGGTTGGTGCCTCACCACGGTCGGTGTCGTGCAATTAACGTTTTTCAGGACGAGCGCTTCAGGGTATTGTGACGTTGCTCTCCACGTGGATAAGATGGCTGAAAAGTACTGAAACCCCTGGTACTCAAAAGGCATCTTTAAGTGTCGGATTTTTCCCCGGATGGCGACTCACTGGGTTGGGTTTCATTATTCCTACATTTGTAATTTTATGAGGTTGCTGACCTAGTGATATTATTCATTCTTGTTTGTATAAAGTATGACGTTAACAGTGATATACGTGGAGTAGTTATATCTGCGTTAAAGGACGTATTAAATTATCCACGCCAAGGTTCGCTTGGTTATTTAAAATTAAAATAACATTACCTTTTTTTTTCTACCTCTTCATACCACTTGTATGTATAATAGTTTCTTGAACTTTTAATATCATCTAGCTGCAATCCTATTTTCCTGAACATTGCAAAACCGAATACTAGGTAAAGGTAAGTACACAATCTCAGCTCACTTTTGCAAGTGTCGCGGTAGACAAATGAGCAATTTGCCGTCTCATCACAGTCGCAATGTTGCAAAATGGCGGCGCAGGCCTCTTGCAACATAACTCGTGCCTTTCAAACCACACAAGAAATCTTGACGAACGAAATCTTTTTTACTTTAAAATAAATTTTAAACGCACCGTAGAACTAACGAGCGAAGATTTTTTTTTTTTTGGGTGGGAAATCATCAAATAACTTCTCCCGCTCTGGGTGGAGCGGGAGGGCGTGTCAGACTTTTACTGACTAAAACCCACCCGTGTTCCCTCAGTTGCCTGTGTGCCAGGGGCCGCGGTATCTCTTTCGAACAACCCGCACCCCTGGCAGACGAGCGAAGATATTGGAACGCAATTCGCATAAAGAATAATCCCACGAATCAGGTATATCTCCTACTAGCTTTTGCCAGCAGCTTCGCCCGCGTGGAGCTCGGAAATTATCCCGCGGGAACGTACTACCGGGATAAAAAGTATCCTATGTGTTAATCTAGGTTATAATCTATCTGTGTGCCAAATTTCATCCAAATCCATGCAGTAGTTTTTGCGTGAAAGTGTAACAAACATCCATACATCCATCCCCACAAACTTTCACATTTATTATATTAGTAGGATAGGATATCTGTGTGCCAAATTTCATCCAAATCCGTTGAGCCGTTTTTGCATGATTGAGTAACAAACATCCAAACATCTAAAAATAGAAACTGCCACATTTATAATATTATTGGATAGTAGGATTTTGTTCCACCGCTGGTTTTCTTGCGGTTATAACTAAGTGCCAGGGTAACCTGGAAATTAATCGGCGTCTAGAGGATTGCGGACCCCAGTTTCCCTGCTCTTCGATACCTTACTAGTGAAATATGGTTGGGATGGGAGCAGAACTACTGAATATTTCTTTCGTAAAATTAATTTATGAACGCTGCGTAAGTGTTTGGGAGGCTTCTATATTCGTTTCGTTTCGACTTGTGGTGAGGCGCGTGTGGAAAATTTAATTATCGTTCTTGGTACTGGACTTCTATCGTTGTTATTCAAGAGGAGTATGTCTGGCCGCTTATGACGTAAGAGCTAAGCATATATTGGTATAGACCGATGACCTCCCGACAATTTGACAAGCAAAGTTAATGCGTTAACATTATTCAAGTCTCAATGCCACAGATTTTAATCTATTTTTTTTAATTCTTTATCTTTCAAGAATTGGGGCTGAAAAACGGCTTGTCGCTCAGTAATAACAGCAGCACGGGTCGATCAATCAGGTTTAGTTAGCTACGCTTAACCTTTACATACCAAGAGTCCTCTGGTCTCGGCTGTCATTCGTGGATCTTTGACAGTCGTTACGTATAGTGTTACCCAGTAGGTAACTGAGTTGTGGAATTCAGATAGGCAGTTGGTCTATGTAAAATAATGGTACTCAGCTGTGTCCGGTTAGACTGGAAGCTGACTCCAACATAGTTGAGAAAAGGCGAAGGAGATTGGTTGACTTTGTCATTTAAGGCGGTGATTTCATGAAAACGCTGAAAAAGGTATTTTTTAAACAAGTGTTTCTCTTTAATCGTAAACAATTTTCAAAGCAAGAAAATATATGATGTTTTCAAGTCTTTTTTGCATAGAGTGATGGAACTCAAAACATAATTAAACATACTTTAATGCATCAAAAAAATCATCAAAGTCACCTCTTAATTATCTTTAAAACCAGTTTATCCCTTCAATACCAATTATAATTAAAAATATACCATAAAATTCCAAATGCCAAACTGCATCCAGTGATGGATTATTTATTATAAAAAATAATTAATATGTAATTTTATACGATTTTATTTGTATTTTTACGACAATGCTTGCTCATTTAGTATTCAAATTTATTACAACAGATTTTAACCTGTATCAGATTGCAATAAGAACTATTATCGCTCGTAACGAAAATATTTAAACTTACCAGGGCCTTCATAAGTGTTTTCTTTGTTACTTACTTGTCAACTCTGTAGCCTTGATTAGCTGGCTTCTGTGTCACGAATAACATTTTTACACGCGACGATAATGCTCCCTAATGCACCTATTATTATTTCGTATTACAAAAGAAAATTACTTTGCGATTTATACAGGTATCATTGTCTGTCGTAAAACACATCCAACGGCTTTATTATTTATTTCTCAACATGATAAATGCTCTAAGCTCAAGTTATGACCTCTTGTCAGGTTTCATAAAGGACCAGTATTGTTTCCCTGAATCAGGATTTGAGGGAGGCAGTGGAATCCCCGCTAGAAACATGCAGATGTCAGCCATTTGTTATTCAAATTCATACAGACGTCTCGACTCAAACGCACCCTGACATCGCGATGAATATGTAAAAATGATTATGGAAAACTTTTGAGTAACACTAAAACATTGCTTTGTACGAGTTCTTGTTGGTGCGCGTGAGTCACTGTCAAAAGACACAATGACGCAGCCCATAGATAGATGATAAATGATTTTATTTCTGTAGGTAGGGTTGTACTACAAATTTTAGACGTCGATCATATTTTCACAACTAGATGAGGTCGCCGTTTTCTATCTGACTATTCTAAGAAAGGCTGAAACAAACTCAGAGGTGCACACAAAATCTTGGTCAGATCATGTGAAGACATGACATGATCATGACTGTGCAGATTTATGTGTGAACTGGTATTTTGAGGAAATAACCACATAGATTGAGTGGACCTGTCCAGCCATTACACGCATTCAGCAGTAATCGTGCAACGATTCGACGAACAATACCAAATAATGGACACGTTGTATAGGCCGCATAAATGACTCAAAATTAATTTTTTTCTAAAAACAATATTAATAAAACATATTCACACGTATTCTTCCCATTCACAATAACTAATTTATACTATAGCAATTCACAAAGTAAATTACTCATGTCATTGTTTAGATAAAATTCATGTAAATCAATATGTTATAAAAATCCGTAAATAATATTGATCAGATTATTTGAGGACCATGTAGATCGGTGTCTGAAAGCCATGTAGATGGCAAACCAGATATCAATAGAAAAAAACTTTTTCCAAAAAAAAAATCAACCGACTTCCGGAACACTACAAAATGAAAAATAACTTTTATTTCGGAAATCGGCGACTTTTGATATGTATTTAAATTTTGTGTCACTGCCTTTCGAAATTAAAGTTATTTTTCACTTTGTAGTGTTTTTCCGGAATTCGGTTGTTTTTTTTTGTCTGGAAAAAGTTTTTATTTTCCACTTTTTAGCTATGGTACCTACCCAACACCAATTCGAAATTTCATCATCTTTAGGGTCAAAACAATGCATATTTATACGATAGCAGCAATCGCGGTTGATTTGCTGTCATTTTTTGAAGAGTTCCGTTGTCTGTCTCCGAAACGCATCATCAGATCTATATGAAATTTAAGTGGTACTATTTCGGAATAAACCCCTTTCGAGCAAAAAAACAAATTTTTGGCAATCCGTTTATGTATGACGGAGTTATGCCCGAACATAAAAAAAGAAAAAAATATATATAAACATGTCGAATTGATAACCTCCTTCTTTTTGAAGTCGTTTTAAAATAAATAGCTTCACTGACGGGATCGTCTTCCTATCTAGATTTATGAACGTAATTCTAGAAAGACATGACTACGTCTTGTGCTCAGGTGCACATATTATGTCCTCCTTTCTAGCCACTCGCTGCACATAAGTAAATGTTTTCATTACGTCCTACTGTGCCAGATCCGAACAAGAACAGTCAATTTCTATCGGTTTTTATCGTGTGCCATTGCCGATGACAGCAGCAATAATTACAGTTGTTCACAGCTCTCATCTAAATGCTTAATGCTTGTACGAACAATTTACTTTTAATTAAAGCAAGGCAGATCTTTCCCAGTTCATTGTTGTCGCAAGCAGGGCACTGTTGTGATCTCATTTTATTTGTTCGCTCGACCCTCCGATGGACGGGAGTGAATTGACAAAGATTCCGCTACGCTTTTTAAATGTAAATAAAATTTATTTTCCTCAGTGAACACCCTCCTATTGTACGTATGTATGTATTTATAAGCTTTAGTTCCTTTGAAATATTTTCGCTGTCACGCGTTGCAGGTTTTCGTCTTTGTCGGGATGCCTTAAGCCTTCCTTCAGACAGTATAATAGAAAAGCTGTCAGGATGCAATTCCTTCGCCGACCGTGCACAACATTTTTTTTTTTATAAAATCCGACACTGTTTAAAAAATGTCACAGTCACACCTATCTGTTTCGCTCGTTCAATTGATTTTCGATTAAGGCGTGTGCACGACAATTGTTTTATTCAATATATCACCTTAATATCATCGCAGCTCTTAAATAAATGGTTCGTACATTTTTTTAGTTTAGGGGGCGGTGGACGTCGATGTTAATGGAAAACAATCGTGTTTTATTGTACTCGTAAGGTTTGATGGGCATATAAAAGTGCTCACCTTAAGGGAAGGGTCCGTGCCTTCACGATAATGTTTGCGGGATTCCGTACTTAAGATACCCTTTTAGGTTAGTCGCAAAAAATCAACTCTCCTTTATTCATTCGATATTGCTGCGATCTTCTTCACTACGGGCATTATTTCGATTTATTGTGGCATCGCCTTGAAATATTACTACAATACGGAACGTAATACTATTTTACTTTTCATCGTTGACCATTCAGATGTTCTCTTTTAAAACTAATCCATTATTTTTTTTCGACTTTTCCCAAATATCATCCTACCTTGAAAATAGATACTAGTTTTATGGGCGTGGTTTAATTATCTAGCACGCGGGGAGTGGAGGTTCCATCTTCCGCGGTAGGCTGCCAAGTCTCCACCACAAACTTATCTGAATCTGTGTTCCATATTTTGTCACTAGGCCAAAAATGGAACACAAATTGTAATCACAATTATTTAAGTCATGTAAATATGATCGCACCGATTAGCAAAAAAAAATACATAGATTCATCGTCGATGAGCTGAATACATAGATGCACCGGGCGACAGATTTATGAACGAACGACTGTGATGACATTACTTTTGATAGGCAAAAGAAAGGATAGCGATAATGTGTGTGCGCTCAGAATAAAACAACAAATTGTGCTAAAACTAAATGCCGTCTTTTTTCTAAATAAAAGTTTTATTAAAACATAAACTCTGATGCGCTTACTCTGTGTTTAATAATACATTCATAGCATTGCACCTTGACACTCAAAAATACATAAAAATAGCCTTTTTTTGTATCGATAAATATAGTGTGATATTATAGCATGATAGGCCGTTTAGTCAAAAACATATACCTACTTAAATTATAAATCCCTCGTCCATATCCATAAGAAGGTACACTATAAAGAAGCATATTTTTTTCAATATGTCACCTTAATCGGCTATTTCAGAATATGCCTTAATAAAATTAACGCGAAGTAAAATTCCCAGTTTATTCCAAGCGTTTCACGAAACTGTGTTTCACCTGCACACTACTTAATAGTTTCGGAGCGGACTCACAATTTGTGAATTTTAAGCGAACTTTGCTGAAAATACATTTGTTAGACACTCTACGATACCCTTCTATCGTGCGTAAAATTAAATAGCGTTTGACACTATTTATATCGCCGTTAAGGATTCTACAGATTTTATTATATTTGATACAAGTTTCATTTTATATGTGCCGTAAAATTTTATATTCGCATTAATTCTATAAGTAATTTCGCTCTTGTCATCCTCACTATTATCATATTTTAATTATTATGATTGCTAGAATCAACTGGCAAGTTGTTTAAGTGCATAAAAGCTGTATTGTTAACGTCGAGCAATAAAATAATATTAATTAATCCGGGACAAACATTCCTTGTTTTCATTTTAAAATTAGAGACTATTTAAAGATAATCAAACAAAGTTAAACCGCCGACACTCGAGTGTGTCCGAGCTTTTTCATATTCATTCCAAAGCTTTAAAAAAAAGTTTATCCATATTTATTACCCCGGACTCGGTATCCAAAGTTAGAGAGAAAGTTTTCGGGTCAAGGACCTTTCTCAAAACATTTCAGTAAAGTTAACATTGTTTCCTACGATATTTCCGACGACTGCTGCATATAAAAATATATATTTTGAATAAGGAATGTGTGATGCCTCGCTGGCCTAGTGGCCGCAAGCGCTAGTGCTGAGCTGGGTTTGATTCCCAGTTCGAGCAAAGTGTTATTGGGTTTTTGTGTCTGGAATTTCTCAGTAGCAACCTGGAGTCTGAATTGGTGCCCGGTTGATGGGAATAAGCTCGCCCCTTTTACTTAAAATGTGGGTGTACTACAGCCGAACCCTTCAGGAAACATGTTCCCACGGACGTAATAAAATAGCGGAGGGTTTTTTTCGCGCACAGGATCTGCAACGAGTTCAGGAGCTTAGCCCCGAGAGTTGAAAATCGAACGATTTTCGACCGGCTGAGATGCACTCTGTTGGATTCTCAATCCTCGGTCCAACACCGAGAGTTCAAAATGAAATGTGCGAAAAAAATCCACCGCGATTTTAATACGTTTTTTTGAACGTCGACTTATTCGATGAAAGTGTGAAATAAATCGTGTACCTAGTGCCTATAGGATGCAAATTTGACACCTGTCTCCGTGTCTGCCCATACGTAAGTTATATTCGCACCTTTTGAAAAATCTTGTGTTTAACTACCTGTGGTTACGTAAGTACCTTCCTATTATATATTATCGTTATGCGAATTTATTGTGTACACAGAACAGACGTTAAAATTTCAAAGTAAACCACACGTTGAAAGGAGAGAGAAAAAATGTTTGGTCTTTGTGGAGTAGATAGGTGATTTAGGTGTTTCTTAGGTAAAGTCGACTACTTTTCGCCTTTATGTCTTAAGCGTTAAGGTCCAAAACTGCTCGACCGGGATCGCTCGTGGTTGTTCGCGCTTGTCGCTTGCACAGATTTTACAGCGCATTCAAATGTTTTAATAAGTATTATTTTTCGTCCTTGAAATAAAATTTATGGCAAGGTTTACCGAAATGGTAGTCATTTTTCAATTAGTAAGTAAGTACCAAAATATTTTGAAATTGACTAAGAGCCCATTTGTCATTTTTGTTTATTATTTTGTAACTTGTCAATGAATTTTAAATGTGACCTTAGTTCACTTGTATTGTTTTCTTATATTAGACACGTGTGGGATATTAGTATTTTTTATAAACATCACCATCATCATCATTTTAGCCGAAAGACGTCCACTGCTGGACATAGGCCGCCCCCAATTCTTAGGGTGGGTTTTGCCATAATCGCCATGCTTGGCAGGCGGGTTGGCAATCGCAGTATGTCGGTATAATGCATAGAGAACACTGCTGCCCATTCTCTAGTAAGTCCCTTAGTCGCGTTCTATGACACCCATGGGAAGAATGGGATGGTGCTATTCTTTACGTCCGGCACCACACGGATTATGAGGACGGTGACTCCTTTTTTTTTGGGTGGGAAATCATCAAATAACTTCTCCCGCTCTGGGTGGAGCAGGAGGGCGTGTCAGACTTTTACTGACTAAAACCCACCCGTGTTCCCTCAGTTGCCTGTGTGCAAGGGGCCGCGGTATCTCTTTCAAACAACCCGCACCCCTGGCAGGCATCGGCCCTTGCGGACCCCACCAGTTGGTGCTGACATCTCTTTCAGACGGTGACTCCTTAGCTTATAAATTTTTTATTATTTTCATAAAGAATAATAGTTAATAAGCTGCGAATACCTTCACTTATTGCCTGATATTAATTAGGTACCTGCAAAGGTCAAGAAGAACACGTCTTTAACCTTTTACAATTTGTTATTGTGGCAATAAATAGTTAATCTTATCTTGCACCATAAGATTTTAGTTTTTGTATGTTTGTTTGTTACGCTTTCATGCTAAAACTGCTGGACGGAATTGGATGAAATTTGTTACATGGGTCGAACGTGACCGGAATTAGGACATAGGATATTTTTTATCCAGATATTACCACGGGATCGAGACTTATAAGGGTGAAACCGCGGGGCGTATCTAGTTATTTATATTTTTGTTTTGTGTTTAGAGGTCACCGATCAAAGATTATCAGAATAATTATGATTGACCACTATACACCGAGAAATTTTAGTAGTTGTTTTCCCGCGGCAGAACAACTTGCCATAAGGAGTACTTTCGAAGCATAGAGTAAAAGTAAAAAAATAAAGATGTTTTTGCTGTCGACGCGTATATTTTTTTTTTTATGTGTGACCACGCATAACTTTTTACAGAGTAGTCCGATTTTGATCATTCTTAATATATAAAGGGTCCAAAGTTGGTCCCAAATAAATTTGGAAAAAAATCCATATCTAAAGGTAGGAAAACAGGGGATGATTGATTGTTCACTCACAGATTTTAATGCTGAGTTGTGTATTACAAAAAGTAATAAAAAATTAAGCATGTAGTAATTAGTAGATTATAACCACAAAAAAAATATAAAATAAAAACTTTTTAACAAAAAAATTAAACCGCCGAAAAAACTGACATAAATAAAAATACCAAAGTCACCGATTTCCGAACTTAGTTATTAAGGTTAAAGAAAAAAGGTTTATTACTTTTTGCTTTTCAGTTTTTCCCAACTACGTTGGGCTTGGCTTCTGGTCTAGCCAGATGAAGCTTAATGCCAGTTTTTTACATGGTATAGTATTCAAAAATCATTTTTAACGTATTTATTACACACCTAAAACATACTAAAATTATAAGTAATTATACTATTATCAGGATTATATTATCCTACCAATATTATAAATGTGAATGTTTGTATGTTTGACTCAATCGCGCAAAAACGGCTGAACGGATTGAGATACACACAAATAGTTTATAACCTTGATTAACACTGTTACTTATTGTACCGGTTTTACGTTCCCGTGGGATAATTTGCTAAATAAATGCGACACCCACGAGTGCAAAGTCGCTGGCAAAATCTAATATAAATAATAATTAATTAGCTGCATTTCAAAAGAAAGCAAAGGACCAATGTGACCGGCCAATGTGTACATTAACCAAAAACACTGGCCAACGCAAGGCAAACATTGTTACCAATGTAATTTGTTATCTGTAGATGTACACACTCGATAGATACAGATTAAAAAACACGCTACGGTTCACTAACTTTTTGAATAAATCTCGGGACACCAGACAAGGGTCCGACCAATTCGTTGTTTCTCGAATGTTTATTTCCGCTGCCACGTTTCATTATTGTTGCGAATTTAAATCAGTCAGAACTTTTTTTCTAATGTACAAATTATAATTTTTAATTTGAAAATATACTGGAGGCCTGCTGATAGGCGCGGCGCGACAGTGCGATGTAATTCTGGTAAAACAATTTCCATGAAATTTTCATAGAAATTGATCTACTCGAGTAGCGTAGCGCTATCGCGCCTATAATGCATTTTAAAACTTAGTGTAGTTTAAAAACTTTTGAATTTTTTACTTTTTAGTTGCGGTACCTACCCCACATAAATTCGTATACCACTACTTGCTTTGAAAACAACATTGACAAGAAGAATTTTTGTAACATCATTATCTTACACATAAAGGTTTAAATTAAATACGTAGGTATCATTTGAAGCTAACTCAAAAACTACCTGAGCAAATATTGGAACCACATCGCAACCTTCCTCTGCAGCGAAAATTATTTTTTAGTCGTTTAAAAAGACACTTGTCGCTTGTGTTCATGTATTAAAATATTGCGAAGTCACTTGTGTTCATGTATTCAAATATTGTGAAGTATTTCTAACACTCTTTGAACACTGAAAATGTCATCTCATTTTGTTCTGTGAGTAAATAACGAAATACTTATTTGTAGACAGATATCGTGATTTTATCGTCGGACCCTTCCTCTCCACCTTTCAGAGCATGGTCCTTACACAAATTATCAATATGAAAAGGCTTTTTATCTCTAAGCGGGTCATCGACCCCTATTATATCGGATAATTAACTTCTTAGAAACCTTTTGCCGAAATTATATTTCAAACATCGCAAGTTGCGATTTTCTCGCTGAATATCTGAAGATTACAATCAGGAAAATTGAGTACAAATACCAAACGTAGACCTTGATGTGACTGAAACTGTCATGAAAGAAAGAAATAAAAATTGATTACACAAACAAAACGCTAATAACAGAAAAAAAATACAATAATACACACATACAGAATAGCCAAAAGCCTCGTATTCAACAAATTTATATAACAAGTTTGACAGTGTTGTCTATGGCTTGATGTCAGTCAGGGCAGGGGTCATACAAAGACCAAAGACAATACATATTGCGTAATTACTCTATTGTTGTAAATGACAACAAACAATCAAAACAAATGCCGTTAGTGGTTATCGTTACTGGGAGACTTCTCTCTAAAGTCCGTCAGCGAAGATACGGGCACGTCAGATAGTAGTTGATCCGTCAATACAAGTGTCAAATTCAAATTTTCGGTCGGGCATAAACACATCGCGTTTAGAGACAACTGTCAAATAGTGTAGTCATTTATTCTTAGTTCGGGCACTGATGTAATCTTATGTCCGTAAGTGGCACGGAGTAGGAAACGCCCGTAACTTCGCCCGAAGCTACGGACTTCGTGCTTAGGAGGTAGACCTCCCGAACTATTTTGTGTAAAATCTTTTTATACTGAAGTATTGTACGTAGGGGTTGTCATATTATCTAGAATTCTGTTCGGGCTGGGCTGGTGTTTGGCCCGGCTAGATAGAAGGCTGACACGACGTCATTACGCCTCGGAAATAGGCACTTTTCCCCTCGTTAGCAACTCGGCGCTGTCCTCACTCCGCTATCAAACTACATTCATACTAAACTATCGTATGTGTGCTCTTCAATTAACGACACCTTTTTTATGGGTTTTTATGTCATTTGAGTAGGTTTTCGTATACAGTTACGTTTGTTCCTAGCTGTGGGTAAATATTCAGTCATTGGAATTAATTGCAATTTTCGATTTACCAATACTTAACATTTTCAGCTAACAAGGAGTTAATAAACAATTAATTTTATAAATCTTCCGTAATTTAAATACTTAGGTACCTATTAGAGATGTTTTTTACAAGATACGAGATTTACTAATTTTAGGAATCTTCCGAAGATTCCATTTTTACGACGTTCCATAATCCATCTTTGCTTGCTCAATACTGGCCTACGCTATCAAGTAAGCAACTTAAACTTTAAACGGTTTACACATAAAGTTCATTTCAGATCCACACCTACAAGACTTTTTAGTATGAAATTATTTTCTTCTTAATTAATGTTCGCAAGAGCACAAAGCTGCGATTGTATATTTTTTGTACAGGACTGTACGTTTATTGCTGGAGTTTTAATTTCTGTAGTATTAATTATAAGGGTGCCGGCGATTATGAAGCTTAATTGGTACCTTTGTTCTGGTTCAGAAGGGCGGAAAGGGATTTAAGTTTTAAAATACCACTTTGGATGGCGTTCAAACGGTTTTTTAATCAACGTCTGGGTTATTTACGTAAGTTTTGGAAGTATTTGAAATATCGTCCAGTTCCGTAGCTATTTGAATATTAAATCTGGCTAGTGGTTTTGGTGAAATAAAATTGTAAGATAAACATGAATGAATTTCAAAGAATCTCTTCGCGGAGTCGTTCTATAAATGTAGTTAATGACGTAAACCGTCGTTCGTATTATTACCAGTTATTCATATTCAGCTAATTTAAATCAGTTAGCGTGTTTTACAAAGAACATAATTTACGCCGTTGACAAAGTTTGACGTAATTATCATAACTTGCTTTTTACTCCGGGTTCGTTCACGCGACCTTCGAATTCGGGTAAAATATTTGCTCTAGTTACGTCTTAGTCTTACGTTGACTTACGGTGTTGTGCGCCATTAATGTGAACCACGTAAGTGAATTAGTTTAAGTGGATTTTAAACTGAATTGGTTTGAGAAATAATGAATAACTATTTATTTAACTAAGTATTATTTGTGTTGTATGTAAAGGTGTTAATAATAATTGACTAAGTATGAAGTTATTGTTTGAAAAGGCGAAGTAGGTACTCAATTAACAAAACGGACGATCAACGCAAACTTTGTAATAACTTCTTAACGATTTGCTAACATTGGATCGGCCAACATTGATGCAACAGACTAGACTTAGATAAACAATGGAACAGTTTAGCAATCACAAATGTCCGTGACGAGCAAAGAAAAGAAAGAAATCCAGTAAAGTCGACATTCCGTCGCTATTTAGCTCTGGGTCTCATCCCAAAACCGGTCAAGCCGAAATTCAAGATGGCCGGCTTGGCGGGAATACCTACAATATTTACATTGACATTTGCGTTCGGGCGCGTTCGGTTCATGACGCGCGTGACCTTCACCTCGATCGCAGGTGAACGCGCTTGGAACGCACCGGTAATATCTCGAGCGCGTCGACGCGTTTCGTTGATGTCCCGCCGACTGTAATATTAATATAAATCATTAATTTAATATGTTTCCACGTGCGCTAATTGCTCACATTTGTCAAAGACGTCTCTAGTTGTGGCGCCCGCAGCCGCCGGCGGCGGTTTACTTTTTGTCTCTAATCTTGAAAAAAAATCTAATGACTTCTCACTAACGCCAATTAATTATTTACACTTGCAAAACCTACTATACTCATTCAAAATAGTATTACTGAACGAAAACAGTATTATCTTTAGTAGCACGTGCTTGTTCCTCTGTAGACTCTAGATATCGTAGCACCAAAGTTACTTTATTTGGGTTAATATTGATTTAGTCCAATATCTCTACAATCGACATTAATTGTGTTTGGATACACTGCAGAACAGCAATCGACTTTGTCAGTAGACATTCGACTCGACAGACATTCGTTGTATCTCAATTATTGCATGTTTTTTCCGTTGGTTTTTCGTGACAGCAAAGATCCTGATAAGGATTTCTTATTGTTCCAGTCAGTTGTCATTCTTTACAGTAATAATTACTGATTTATCGGGTTCTTTTTCAAGGTATGCCAGTAAATGGAGGCTATTAACTTAATATTATTCATGATATTAACATAAATTACGAGCAAAATCTCAGTAAGTTCTTCATCCTACTGCGTTAACAAAATAAGACAAGATGTAGGTATATTAGTTTACTTTGTGTTGTTAGGGAAAAAAATATAACAATTTAATAAAAATGTATACCTAATTTTATAAACTTATTTTATGGCAACACTTCACAAAACGTCACCCTACATTAACCTATCACAAAAAAAAAACACGTTGAAGTATTCCAGAATGTTTCTGATGTTTGTAGATTGGGTGTGAAGCAAGTAAGTCGCACGGTGACAGCTGCCACTCAGCCATGAAGTGGCGACGGCTACTAAATAGAAGCCAACTTAAGTCACAGCGCACGCGCACTATTTTTGGACGAATCAGCGAATACGGAACTATATTTAGTAATTACTGCTTGATTGACTGCTCCGGCCGAAATAGCATTAAAACGAGAGAGATGAGGAGGCATCCGTGTGCTAAATATACTCTCAGAACCCAAAATAATTAAGAGCAATTTTGAAGTTGAAGACCTTTGCAGTGATTGTCAGCTATTCGTTTAAAAGCTTTAAAGAAGCAATCTACGGCAAAGAAAAAAAAATACAAACGTGCTTTGATTCGACGACAGCGCTGTCTACACATGCTGAAGAGCTAATTGAAAGATTTAAATACCTTAATGATTGTTTTGTCTGCACTACTTCAATCTCTCATGAGCTTGGCTTTCATCGACTCATTCTTAATACACTTTGTTTTGTTTATTTTAATGTATTCTTATTGAAAAACATTTCTTAGACTACTTAGGGCGAATTTCACCAAACTTTTATACCTAGAATAAATCTTATCCTGAGAATAAATTTTGAATTTTTGACAGATTTTCCATAGAATTGTCAGAAGTTAATTTTATTCTACGGGTAAAAGATATCTGACTTTGGTAAAATCAGACCTTAATCCATCAATCTGCCTAACTTTTGCCCATCACCTATGTTAGGGTCGGCTTCTCGTCTAACCGAATGCAAATGAGTACCTGTATTTTACATAGAGCGACTTCCGCTCTGACCTCCACAACACAGTTACTGGGTAATGTGATATCCTTTTGTAAGACTGGCTGTCAGACTTTCGGCTCCTGTCCCCGTAACGACTGTCAAAGATCCATGAATGACAGCCGAGGCCAACAGCGTAACTTGCTTTCCGAACCACGGAAGGGTCTTGGTATGTAAAGATGGTCCTAACCTATCCACAGACCAACCGCGGCTAGCGCAGTTTAACCCGATCGATCGACATGTACGGCTGTTATTACTAAGACTACTAAGAAGTGTTTTTCAATGAGAATACATTTAAATACCTTTGCCTATTTCTAACAAATGTTACATTACAGCTAATAGGGGGAAACCTTAATTGTCTTAGTGAAAAATAGTCTCTGTCAAGGCTAGTCTCATTAAACTAATAACGTTTTGTGCCTCCAGTTTAAGTGAAACGGTTAAAGACAAAAGCGTTACGTCACTTGAGTCTAGGGTTGCCAACTTTTTAAAATATTAAATATAGTAGTTTCGGAGCCGTTTCCTGTAAAAATATGTATAATTGATGGTGAATGTTTAATTTAACCGATTTATTTCAAAATAAAAATTGTTTAGTTCATAAAAAATAAATTTAACTGTTCATCGTAATTCTAATTTTTTTACAGAGCAGTGGTGGCCTAGTCAATGGTATCGGACGCGACTTACGAGTTAGGTCGTAGGTATTCGAACCCAGACAGGCGCTTTATTTTTCGAATACTATTTCACCACCACTGGTCTCAAAACGGTGAAGAAAAACATCGTGAGGAAATCGGAATGTCCTAGAAACAAAAGTTCGAAGATATGTGACATCCACCAAGCCACACTAGGCCCGCGTGGTGGATTACGGCCGACCTTCTCACAGAGAAGACGCCTGTGACCCAACAGTGGGAACGGGAACGTTAAAGGCTGAATTTGGTACATTTTGTAATAGAAATATGGTTTCGATAATACATAGTAGGGTTAGCAACCTTACTTGGAGTTTATTATTAAACGTATTATGCTAATGATAGGGCCTAAAGTTCTACTTATCAATAGAGTCGTTGATCGTTCCATTAGGTGTAAAGCGAATACAAACAAAGGAGGATTCATATATGACGGAGCTTCAAGGCTAACCAGTTTATCACTTCTCTTCATGGATATTATTATACAAATAAATTGCTCCTAGGCTACATCACTAGTTTACGTGTTTCCTTTAATAGCTCTTCACTTAATTAAATTTATTAATAGGCTGTCTTGTGACGGGAATGTATAAGCATGAAATGTAATGTTAAACGCAGCAAGCGTTGCAGGTCTCGATTTTTCCTAGATTGGATTAAATGATGATGTCACATTCTAGAAATCCAGTAATATTATGTGCTTATTTATAGCTTCGACTTTGTCTGCGTGATATTTCTTGTGGTACTAAAACATAATTACATTTATATGACAAAAGATGGGCCAAGAAGATGGCTTCTGGTATGGGACCGGTTGGCAAGCCTAAACGAAAAAGTCCACACACTCGCTGGTAGGACGAGATCGTGCGTATAGTTGGATCACGCTGGACGGACTAGGCAAAAGACAGAGAAAGCTTGTCATTCTCTGGGAGGCGTTCACCTCAGGGGCGATGATTTTTTTAAAACTTTTGATAGAAACTGTAAAATAGAGAAATGTAGGTAAGGCTATTTTATTTTATAATATCATAATTATGACACTTGGCAATACTGTAGCTTCACATTAGTGAAGAAAGAATTTTCGGAATTGGATCAGAAGTTTCGACGATTGCCCCTTGCTGACATACAAACTAAAATATTACTAGCTTCAGCCCGCGACTTCCTCTGCGTGAAATTTCGGCCCCGACCCACCGCGTCGCATCGCATGACGCATCCCATCGCCCCCCCTGAGCTATGACTTCCCTTTCGCCTAGCAGTCTTTCTGACGTTTTTTTCTTTTTGCTCAGCTCCTAAGGATCGTAGCATGACGTTAAATAGCCTAAACCCTTCCCCATGAATTGCACTATCAAATGCAAAAGTGTTTTTCGTAATCCGACTGGTAGTTTCTGAGATATGGGCCTTTCTCTACTAACTGGAAACTTGTCTATTGACAGTTGTCCCAACCCTATTTTTCTAGAAAATTAAAAATATAATAAGTTAAATCGATAGATAGCATTAAACTGCTCTCCTGGTATCAGTATGATAAAATCTAATGTGCTTCCACTCGTTAGCCATTTAAATACTGCATACACATTAGAAAAACCAATAAATATGGTGCTTAGCCAGCAACGACTGAGGTCAAAAAATAATACCTGAATATGAGTATATGTACAGTTAACACCATATCAGTGGTAACACTTGCTCTGCGAAAATTACCCTTGTTGAATATTGAAAAGGAAAATAAAAGAAAGAAAGAAAAAACATTTATTCTCTACAAACAAACCGAACATTACAAAAAGTCAAAAGCCTCGTATTCAACCAATAAAAGTTGCTATAGTTCGTTTTTTAAACCCGGAGACTAATCTGACATTTCAAGTCATGTTTTCATTTTTCGAAAAGGGTCGGCCCTATAGTCTAACCGGATGCAGCTGAATACCAGCATTTTACGTGGAGCGACGGCCTATCTGACCTCCACAACCACAACCTAGCAACTGGATAACACGATACCCCTTGGTAAGACTGGTTGGTAGACTTTCGGGCTTCTGACGCGTCTATCAAATATACACTACTGACAGCCGGGACCAACAGCTTTGCGGGCTTTCTCAAGCACGGAGGGGTCTCGGTATGTAAAGATAGCCACCCATCCACGGGCGACCACGGCAAGCGTAGCACAACCTGTGCGGCTGTTATAACTTAGCCACGAGCCCCTCCTATCAAATAATGTATATGATCTGTCAAATAAGTATCTGGGTGGAAAAAACAAACGATACACATGAAGGCGCTGCCAGTGTCAAATAGCAGGTACCGCTGATGTGAGGTTGACTGTACATTTGACCGTTTGTGATAGCAGTAGGACCCTCTTAAATATTTACGATAATCGTCCAGCAAGGTACGAGTTTATCTATGTATTTGAATATTAAATAAAATCGAGGTGACTGAGGTCAAAGGCGATCATTCGACCTTGAAGTTTGTTGCGCGAACATATTATTAAAACTTGTTTCTACAACTTTTAATTACGTATATTATTGCGTAACTTTATTTATTGGAGCTTTCATTTTACTTTTAAAGTATTTTATTGTTGATATAATCTGTTCGAAAGTATGTTTTATTTTGCCTGAAATAATTAATTATTAATCTATGATTGATTGAGTTCCAAAGTTACTATTTAGATGTTTAAGTCCCTTCATTTTTTTATCTTAACTACGTAAGTTTCGGTTTCGGATTGAAATAGTTTCGGTCGAACTCTCTTTTCTTAAAATCACACCTGAATATACCCGAAGGGTTAGGCTAACCCATAAAATACCCATATTTCGCCAGTTATATTTAAGTCCTATGGGGCCATTCAAGTATTACGTAAGTACTACAGGGGGGCGGGGAGGTCTTTGCTTTGCTTATTTTTGATGACTTGGGGGATGGGGGACTCTGAATGGTGATTACGTCAGCAGTATTTTTTTTAACCTTTTTGGATTTTCTACAACATTTAGACAAGCACCAAGATGTTGATTGGCTCGAAGAAAACGATGTCGATATTCCAAAATCACACGAAAGTGAGCAGACACACAACATTGAGCAGCAAACATCCAATGACATAGTCATGGATTCGTGTGTCATGCACTGAATGAAGACTGTTAATTTGAATTAATATACCAAAATTATAAAAGAAGTTTGGTTTGTTCGTTAATATTAAAGATTATAATAACTGAACACCATCTCAATAAAATTTGCATAAACATAAATATTATATGCGTTAAAGTCCTCTATTCCACGCCTATTCCTTATTTCTAGACATATAACTGCTGCTCATGAATCAATAAATAAACCAGAACACATTGAAAATGCATGTACCAATATTTACGTGAGCATGGGAGGGGGGGGGGGGGAGTTAATAATTGCAAACAATCTGCTTACGTAATACTTGAATGACCAATATGTAGTAGGCGGCGAACCTATTGCCATGAACGGGCCACAAATCCAGAGTCCGGGCTGAGTGACTGACTGAGAAATTCCTTATAGAAAAAATATAATAACACTGCTCAATCAGGGAATGGAATCCAGGTCATGCTCAGCAGCACTAGATCAACGAGGCAGTTTTCTTTCAGATCTTTTTACAAGCTTTCATTTAAATTGCAATGTTTGTTCGGGTCAAATCTTACAAGCTGAATTAAAACCATTTCCTCTTATCCTACGGAACTGAAATTTCACAAATAGATTCTGTTTTGAAGACAATGCATTTTTGTGATTCATGACATGTTTCTTCATCCTTATGACAGGACGACGTCATCATCATCTGCTTAGCCTTTTCCCAACTATCTTGGGATCAGCTTCCAGTCTAACCGGATGCAGCTGAATACCTACTAGTATTTTATATAGAGCGACTGCCTATCTGACCTCCGCAACCCAGTTACTGGGTAACACGACACCCCTTAGTGAGACTGGTTGTCTGACTTTCAGGCTTCTGTCGACCCGTAACGACTGACAAAGATCCGTCGGGACCAACGGCGTAATGTGCTTTCCGAGGCACGGAGGGGTCTTGGTTTGCAATGATGATCACCCATCCACAGACCAACCGCAGCAAGCGTAGCTTAACCTGATCGATCGTACAGTGCGGTTGCCACAAGCCCCTTTGAAATGACGACGTATAAATAAATACACATTAAAGTCACATCGCAAAAATAACAGCAATCTTGTTTCCACGTTACCTATCCAATTCGGCCGGGATGATTGACACGCCGTGCCGTGTACATCGGAAAATTGCGCGTTACCAGCGGACTCGATTTCGCCGTATTATGATTTATTAGTCGATACCCATTGCCAACTGTCATTCCCACAGCGAATTGAACAGCTAACGAAATTAAATGGTAAGGTATCGAACTAAAATGCCGATGCTAATGTAGCAGGAAATATGATGTTAAATGCTAATTAAGATATTACGATGAGACGAGGATAATTAAAGTTTTAAACTACTTTGAAAACTGGTACTAAAAAATGGCGGTAACGAGTTTTTCTTAGACTGACAATCAGCACATTTAAACGTCATAATTACTTAAGACAATCCCCCAAAACGCTAGCCCTTCACCAATTCCTAGTTCTCTTTAGCTGGGAAGAAGTTGCGCAACAAACTCCCCATCAGCACAGCTGTATGTCAAGTTAGAAGAACTCGATCATACATTAGTATGCTGTGTGCAAAGTAATTAACATTACGAAACGCAAGACATTAAATGAAATACCTACCTGTAATAAATACCTTATTTTTTGGGATCGAAGCATTAAAATATAGGTTAAAAAACAAGTAAAACTTATTGAAACCATATTTTGGGCCTGGAACGTTCTATTTTAACAGCCCTAAAGGGACGCCGAAAATAGTCCCAGTGCGGAGTGTTTTCTGTGTTAGTTAAGACCCATTTTCGGAGACACCAAGCTAGGGGGTGAATGTAAATAAGATTTGAATTTTAAAGCAGGTTGGACACGCGTGTTGTATTAGCGTTAGTCGGCTTACACACGAACGTAATAAAATCGCCGCGGGATTTCTTTGCGCAATGAATTTTCAACTCTCGGTACTGAACCGAGCATTGAGAATTCAACAGAGTGCATGTCAGCGCTTCGAAAATGGAACACTGTGTTCCGCTGTTCGATTTTCAACTCTGCGCGTAAAAATCCCGCCGCGATTTTATTACGTTCGTGGGACTGGGGCTTATCGTTAGGCACTCATAGGAGCCTTGAATGTTGCGTGTTACTACTGCATTTTTTGTCCTAAATGATATAATGCCGGCTTTTTAGTTTTTAATGTAGCGAGGAATGTTTATACGTGATGTTTAACTTTTTTTGTGGCATAACTTGTGCCTTTGTCCTGAAGTCATGTGAGGTTAACATTCGTTAAAATGTTCGTCGAGTTTATACGCCCGTTTTAATCGTAGACTCCTTGACTTCACCGCAGTGTTTTTGTTTTATTTTTTCACGTTTTTTTTCGTTCTTCTATTTTCTTTTATGTTCGTAAGATGAACAAAAATGAGTTTTTGAGTGATTGGTTCAGAGTTCATTTTTGGTATTGATTTAATATCCTACTATCCTATCCTACCTACTCATATTATAAATGTGAAAGTTTGTATGTTTGGATATTTTGATGTTTAGATGTTTGTTACTCAATCACGTAAAAACGGCTAAAGGGATTTGGATGAAATGCGGCACACGGATAGTTTATAACTATACTTTTTATTTCAATAAACCGTCCCTTGTGGGATAATCCGCTGGCAAAATCTAGTAGATTTGTCCGCCTTTGTACCTTTTTTGTGTGCGAGAAGTTTAAATAAATAAATCATTGTTTGTGCTTGAATTAAATTTATATGAAGTATTTTATTTCTATCTTTGTTCAATTAAGTAAGTACTTTTTTTATCTATACTGTCATACAGCTGGGCAACAGCTTCCTCCAATCTGCAGGAACTCTTTTCGCGCCACCTCGAGAATCAGGTCTCGCGTTCATTTCGCCATCTCTTTCTGGGCCGTCCCGCTTCAGGTACCCATTTTAGTACCTACTTACATAACAATAAAATAAAAAAGTTTTAATTACGATTTCATACATTTCATAAAATCACAACGTAGGTAAAATATTCTGTTAGGTATTCTTTGTTTTCTGCTCTATAGCTTTTCAGCTCGGTTCGGTTCGCATAATATTGTAACTCGAAACTCCCCTTGCATTCCATGAATGGGAGGCCATATTTCCGGAGTGCGAGATCTCATCAAAATCGGATCAACGGTTCTGGATAATAGGGCGTACATAGCATACATACACTTGACGCATACTCTTAATAGGGTGTAGGTACGGAAACTATATATTATGATATTTATAAAATGTATTTTTTATCTTACGTAGTACGTAAGGGTCTATCACGGCATTAGTTAAGGTGATTACTTCAATGTAACTTGCAAAATTCTATGGTTTTCGGAAAAAAACGTTACAAATTTTGAATTTCGTAGGGCTGCAACTAAATTTAAAAATCATATTTAAAAGTAATACTAAGATGGAATTTGACCAGCACGCTAATTGCGTAACACGCGATAAATCATAATCGATTTCATTTTGACAGTTCAACAATATTCATTGCGTTATTTACGTTGTTGAGCAGACACATTTTTCGAACATACAAAGCAATGGATTCTGATTACTAGTGTGTCTCGCAATTAGGGCGCGGGTGTGAGTATCAAAGTTTTTTCATTCATTAAATTTCGAGCATTCATAATGTATTGTTCTATTCTCTATTACATTTAGCCTTTGTCGCTCAAGGCGATAAATTTCGAAGAATTTCACTTAATAATTAAATCTGAAGTTATTCTAGAATCTGTCTTAGTTGAGATTGAGACATGATGGAGATCTTAGAGAGAATATTAAATTGCGAATCCACACTACTTACTTAACTAGAACTTATTTTAATTCATAATTAAGCGTTTATTTACAGAAGTATTCACTGAATTTTGAACAACGCGCAATTTCATTATAAATTAATTCAATTAAAAGCGTGGGGTGCTTTTTGAGGTATTTTTATAATCAATTAATGTCAAGCACCCCACGCTTTTTAATTGAATTAAATGATTTTCTACTTTTTTAGTTTGGTTTTTAAAGCGTGTTTTTTAGTTTTTTAAACTATTATTTATTTTCTATTTTTTTTTAAATTATTTAATTGTCATCGGTCCTCGATAAGAGAATACAAATGAGCAAACCTATTTTACAAATGGAACTTGAATGTGGGAAATCGTTTATTTCACTGCTCGCAGCCGTTGAGTGAACAACTTATGAATACACTATTGAAATACTCGACGACCCAACCATTTAAATAGGACGTTTCGTATTACCAGTTCCCGCCACAAGTCCAAAACCTTTTTTTTAAATGAATTTGTAGGTATTAAAATAAAATAAAGAAAAGAAAGCCGTTAGTTGGACACAGTTCGTGAAAAACAGTGTTCGCCTCACGGCTGCGCCAGAAAGGTTCATTTCAGCATTAAGGTGAATGCGCAGTGGTAGAGCGCGAAATTCAAATTTTGTTACGTTTTTTGCAATTTTCAGGTGAGTGTCAGCTTGTTACTTGATCAAAATATGATTTGCGACTATAACATGTACGTATTTACAGATTTATAAACATTAGAATCAATAATACATCTTTCTAAGTTAGATTTGTTCCATAAGAACAAATTTCTTATGGAAAAGTGCTTGTGGAAGAAATCTAACTTATAAGAGATATATTAGACATTCTAATGACTAAATTCTGTAAACACGTACCTGTTATATTCGCAAATCACATTTTAATCAGGATACAACCTGATACTGACCTGAATATTGCAAAAACGTAAGAAAATTTGAATTTCGCGGTCTACCACTTCGCATTCACCTTAATGCCAGACAAACTGATGCTGTCTAACAAGCAATAAGTTGGTATCTAACATAACAACGAAGTATTCCCGTTTGAGCTCTTTTGGTTTTCCTTTGGTGCTCCAACGGAACAACATGTCTGAAATCCCCCAAGGGTAGGCATTGTATCTGTAGTACACCCACATGTCGCCAGTTATATTGAGGTCCCATGTAATCGATGGTGAGCACTAGGAGTGCATAAAAAAAAGAAGCGGAGCAAAAGGAAGCGCAACGAAGAGATGCTCACGAACAATGTAAAGTTGAAAAGACGTTTCGAAGGAAACTAAAACCCTCCTTCTTCTGTTCTGAGGTAAAACCAGTAGAACCCGGGAGCAAGATGGACGATTTTATCAACCTGGACCTTCTACAGCCCAAAGTATTCTCCACGAGCGCAAAAGTTTTTATCCAGTGCGCAAACTGTAACCATGAATTCAGCATACCATTGTAGACCCCCCAGCGCAGAAATTTTTAGTCAGTTATACAAAAAAAAACAGCTGTTCCATACGTTTTGACCGCGTAGGTATTGCACTTTTCTATGAAATAGCTGATTTTTTTTGTAAAACCGACGAAAAATTTCTTTGTTGGGGGGTCTAGAATGGTATGCTGAATTCATGGTTAAAGTTTGCGCACTGACCAAAAACTTTTCCTGTATTCTATAATGTCTTTGCAAAAGAAGCCGGCCATAGGCTTGTAAATAAACGAGACCCTTTTGAGCATCTGAAAATAGGCCACGGAAACGCTAGGGTAAAGAACAATACAAGTACAAAATATTAATATAAAGCCACAGCTCTCAAGAGCTTATTCAATTTAATAAATTAAAAGTTTAAGTAATGGATACGTATGTTTAAGACCATTAATCTAACAAAAGTACTGAACAAACGTGCTTACAAGTTCAACGGGAGCTTTTGGCGATTAACTTTCTTTATAAAGCTAACATGGTTATAATATTATACGCACTAGTTTAAACTCATCATCTACTTAGCCTTTTCCTGCTTATTTTGAGGTCGGCTTTCAGTAATTAAGGGTCAACATTCACCGAGAAGCAACGCGACGCGCACTTTTTAAGATAGCAACAGAATATCTAACTTATTTACAACACGAAAAGGTATATTTTCACTACGAGCGCGAAAGCGTGTCGTAGAACGCTGAGATGCTCCGAACTGTGCAGCCCGTATACCTTATTGTGAAGTAAATAAGATCTATTTTGTATCGTGATCTTAAGAAGTACGCGTCGCGTGGCGTCTCGATGTGAACTGACCCTTACGTGGACCGACTGCCTATCTGACCTCCACAACTCAGTTACTGGGTAACACGATACCCTTTGGAGAGACTGGTTGTCAACTTTCGGACTTCTGAGTCTGACGACCCGTAACGACTGTCAAAGATCCACGATTGATTAATCCCGACCTACGCTCCAAGGCATGGACGGTCCATGTAAACATGGTCACCCATCCACAGACCGCAGCAAGCGTAGCTTAACCTGATCGAACGACCCGTGCGGCTGTTTTTACTTAGCCACGAGCCCCTTAACTATCTACTACTACAACAAAATCTTTTCAAAAGTTTGCAGTAATGAAAGATGTGAGTAGACACATCGATCAAAGTGTAAAAGGCTCAATTTAGGTTGACACGTCCGAAAATAAAGGGTTCACGGCAAACGCTTGTCACACTTTATCATTTTTTATCCTTTTGCTGGTGGCTTGATGAACATGGTAACACTCGGCCTCTAGTGTGCCATCGGGCCAGGGTGAATGTAACGATTAAAATTTCAAAGACCGCTTGTGTATGCCATGCAGACCGAAATAGCGTTCCCTCTCGGTAGATTGACGCTCACAGTACTGCCACCCGATTTCGCTGCGGTTTGAAAAGTGTCGTGTCATGCAAATTTTTACTCTATTGTTTTGTCAATAAAATTGAATGTTGCGAAATGGTGACTACGAAAATATGTTGGTAGACTTACGCGGGACGTGTGTTACTTACGATGCAGGAAACGAGGGGAGATACTACTGTATGTTTGCCGAGTGTCTGCCGCGAGATTTGTATCGTATTGTACATTTGTTGTCGAGCGCTGAATACCGAGATGATGTCACGTTTTATGATGTGCGTGATTGAATAAGGCCTTTAAATGTTAAGATAAAATGATGCTTCTTAACTTTGACGGGTGGAGGTCAAATGTACCTACTTATCCGGTTATGGGTGTGGGAAAAAAGTTTTACGGACTTAGTTTTTTATTTCATTAGGTAATATGTAGGTATCTATTATCTTTCTGTGCTGCATCAGTAAAAGGTCAAATCGCTTCAAGAATTAATTAAGGTGGAGTTACATTTTAAAATATAATTTCTTAGGGCATTTAAAACAATTAAGGCGTCGTTACACTGCTGCGCCGCGCCACACGATGGACGGAGACCTGGACACGTGGCCGCGTGTGATTTTTATACAAAACGAACTGTTTTTTTTAGCTTGTTTGTAAAAATAAACGCGCGGCGGCCGCGTACATCCCTGTAGTTGCGTACCGTTACACGGGGTAGTGTAAACGACGCCTAACAAGGGTTTATTTTTAAACTGAATGTTAGGCATTTACGTCTCAGTATCTCAAACTGTTGGCCCCTAAATCTCGTTAACAACAGACATAACGTTGATTCATTGCCAGCGAAGACTTGAAGTACTTCATACGCACAACGGAGCATGTGGTCAGAACAATTCACGGCCCGATTACATACGCTGCTCCAATTCTACTTATAAATTCCTAGACGTCACCTCCGCTGCCTCCGTATGATATCACTCCGCGTAATCTTCGCCATTCCGTCCGTAATGGTGCGAGTGAGTCGCGCGCCATTCTCACGTCGACGACGGCTTTAGTATCCCGCGCCATTGCCGAGCCGCGCGCCGGACATCCGCCACGCCACGCCATTCCACGCCATTCCCCGCCAATGCCAACTGTCGCACCATACAATACCCTCCAAGGCGTCGACGTTTTGTTTTGTTTAATTGAAAATTTTCGTCATATCGCGGCCTATTGTCTTGTAAATAAATGTCCACGAAATGTGAAATTTCGCTAGTCATTTTCGTGGTCGACGATACGGTTCGTTAGTAACTTAGTAGCTACTTCAATTGTAAAACAAAATTGTATAGACCTACTTAGGTACAGGGTAATGTACACCACCTGCTTCAGAAATCGATACAACTACATAGTAATAATAATTATTATAAAAGCTCATGTATAAGTTTTATAACGCACCAACCATTGCACGTTACTTTTTATCGACCTCTATTTGAGTAGTTTGTCTCACTAAAGAGACGAGGCAAAGGAACTTGACATTCCACTTAAAATGTTACTTGAGCCAGTAATAGTGAGGGGCAAAGTGTAACTGTCGCTGGTCAACGGTTAGTTAACAGGGTGTTGCTATCATCGGGTAGCGTCGCAGACTACGTTCGGTTTAATTTATAAGCTTTTAATGCTTGTTGATAATAATAAGATTTGGTCCTGTCATTGACCTCGACTACATGGCTGTTTAACAGCGTTGAACATACTCAAGTCAATTGGTTTAAATTATGTAAGTATCGGGGTAGCGCTAACTGAACTTGAGGGGACTTGGAGTTGCAAGTTACAAATGCAACTACCATTAATGAGTTTGTGACTTGTGTTCATAAATCATGGTGTATTTTTAATAGGTTTTTTTGTTATAAACGTTCATAGTCATTATTAGGTAGATCTACGACGTCGAATGATCTTAGAGCTTTTCATTTAAATTTAATTCGTTTGACTTTCCATACACTACATCAAATTGCAAATATTATCGCTATCGCTATTGACTTGCGTCACCCCGTTCTAGCCCATCGACTGCTTATCAACCGGCGACACGCGGCCACCAGAGGATTTGACGCGGAGATGCGCGCCTATTATACTGACCACACTATATTCTTGCTACTATAGCACTGCTATTCAATGACAACTAAATAAAACATGTTATTCTTAATTAACTGTTATTTACGTGCTTCTACATTCAGAAAAACATAATCGAATACGAACTACATAATCCGATTTTCAGACGTTCTATTTATGGAAATTCGAACGTCTGATTTAAATACAAAATATAAAAGTATGTACCTACCTACGCACTGTATCTACATTTTATTCAACATTCCATACTTTTCGAATTTGGAATGAGAACGCTAAACTGAAATCCGTTGCAAAAGCGAAATATGGTCTGACGCTGTTTACCAACAAAACTTTGTTATTAAAAGATAATAAAATAAACTTACAAATAAAAACAATATCCACGGGACGTAAAATAGCAAGAAGGTAATTAAAACGTCACTCATCGTGCCTGAGAAGGGCCCATAACGAGAGCACTGACGTTGACGGAGGATGCTGATAAAACTAAATTAATTTGTAGAGTTAAACATGTTTTCGTTTAGGCCTTAAAAATTCTATTTAGTAGATAAACAGTCTGTCCTCGTGAATGAGTCGCGAGGGAATGGCGTGCTTGAGGCCTATGCTTGACCGGCGCGCCGCTGGTCATTCGGTTTGTTTGGCTTCGCATAATAACTTCTTACTGTGAACCACCTAATTCCCACCGGCGAAAGTTGCGGCTCCACTTTCGTCCCGGGAGCCTGAATTATGAAGTAACTTGTTCAAGATTGAAAACTGTAACTTTCAACAATGGCAAGTTAGTTTCGACTGTAGTTGCCTTCTCCCTTCTAGGTAATAAGCTACATTTTTCTGTGTCCTCTCGGGAAATTACGTAAGAATTTCGGATACTGAGGAGTTCATTGTGCAGCTTTAATCCGGGATTTTTCTCACAGGTTCGGTCGGGTATTTTGATGGGGACCATTTGTCAGGGTTGCTTAGACTCCTGGATAAATAAATGGAGGTTTCCATAATGTATTATTGCTGGTAGCGTAAGCACATGAATATTTAACCCATTTTTATGCCATCATCTGCCTAGTGTTTTCCCAACTGCGTTGGGGTCGCATTCCAGTCTAACCTGATGTAGCTGAATACTAGTATTTTACATGGAGCGACTGATTATCTGACCTCCACAACTCAGTTACTGGGTAATACGAAAACCCCTGGTAAGACTGGCTATCAGACTTTTGGGCCTCTGACGACCCGTAACGACTGTCAATGATCTACTAATGACAGCCGGGACCAACGGCTTAACGTGGTTTCAGAGACACGGAGGGGTCTTGATATGTAAAGATGGTCACCCATCCACGGACCAACCGCGGCACCCTGACAACAACGGCGGCAACCTGATCGATCAACTTGTGCAGCTGTTTTTACTTAACCACGAGCTCCAACCCTTTTTATGTGATAACCTGAATAAGCTTCGCGAAATCGTAATTACTTTTTATCTACAAAGTTGGGGGCATTAATCCGGTTACTCTGATAACACTGATTAAGTTTATTGAAAGGCCACACATATGTTATACTCATGGCTATTTTTTTTTTCAGGTAACGAGTCAACATGTAATCGAGTTGCTTCATAACTTTAATTCAGTAAGTAATCGTTCACCGATCAATTAATCACGGATCCAGACAGAATTCTCGCGTACAAAACGAAATGCCATAACTCATTGCGAACCTAATATGAACCTCAATCTATTATCTCTTAAACGATTTCGCACCGAATGAATATTCATTTAAGAGTAATACCATCCCAAAATGGCATTAGTAGAAAAAAAAATAAGCTTTTCTCGTGAAACGGGGAAACTCATTTAAATTTTTGATTGTGAAGGAAAGCTCGCGAATGGCGGGCCAAATAGCGACGTAATCGACAGGTCAATAATTTGTTGTGACAGGTTTCCTAGTATTTCCAGTATCTAAAAGTATCCTCAGTATAGAAGACAGATGATATTTCTGCATCATTGCCGACGGAAGAGTAGACAAAAATGAGGTTCCGTGTAGACAGTTTCTGTCAGTGTCACAACTGTCGTTGTCAGTGTGATTTTCACAGTTTGGGACACAAAACTTTCTTCTGAAATAGTCTACATATAAAAGGACCCAGATAATGATCGTTACAAATGAAAGACGAGTTTTGGCGGGATACTGTTGGAACATGTCGCACGAATTTTCATTTTCATGAAATTTAGTGAAATAGCGAATTAAATTGTATAATTTTGGTAGTGAATTATTCAATTTAGTTACATGTGAGTGCACAAGTGTAGTGAAGGTGAAAATAAGTGACTAACGTGGACTTTTCGTGTTCGCCCCAAAAACTCATATTAGGTTGTTGTAAAGTTACTACCGCTTTACAATAACTTTGACTTGACTGACTAAAGACGACTATGACTGTTTTGTAAATTCGTGCCCGGTATCGGGCCATTTACTTGATCGAAAAGAAAAATTACTTGACACTGGCTAAATGCACAAACCGTGCGAAGCCACAACCGAAAAAAAAAAAAAAAAAAATGAAAGACAAAATGACAAATTGTAGAAGGATTTCTACGGTGCGATGTCAAAAATGGAGAAACGAAATGTAATTTTGTATATACAGAGCTGTGTTTATTCTTCGTAGAAATAGAAAGCCTCATACTAAGGCTGCAGGTTTCCTAGTATTACGAGTGCCTAAAACTATAATAGCCTCAGTATAAATGGAAGATAATATTTTTGGCTCGTAACTATATTCGTTGAACGTAAAACTGACCTTGTCGACCTTATTTAGAAGTGTGAGGTAATGAAAAGTCCATTCATTTATCTCGTGGTCTGACGGCGGACGGCATGTAGAATCGTCTGCACATGTCGCTGGCTGTAAGACGAATGACCAAGTATCGCGCAAAAAGGTTCGGCCGTCTGTCGTCATTAGCGAGGGTAGTTCTAACCTTGTAATGACGAGAGTTTGTGTGGACGGCAACATTCTTCATATCGCGAACCATTGCGCTGTTTAGGGTTCCGTCGTCTAACGACTGGCCCTTTTCATTATCTCGCTTTGTGGCTCATTCGCAACTATCTTTGATGTTAAAACCGTAATAAGCTTGTCCGAATTGAATTTTATGGCGGTTTATAAAACCCTTACAGACTTAGTGTCTTTTGAAACGTTTGAAGGGGAGGGATTTATCTATGGTTTGTGACGTGACCAAGTTTAGTTTGTAAAGTTACCGTGTGATGAGACCAGTATTATTCTATTGAAAGGGATCTACAATGGGACAATGAGATTTGGGACAGCCTTTTATAAACAAATTGGGTCATGCAGAACCAGTCCCATGGTAGTTATTCAGGTCAATGGATTTTAAAACTTGATTTGTTTGGACAATCAAGGAAGCCACTTGATGATGATTTTCGGTGACTGTACGAGTCATGTATCGTACATGGCACAGGCTAGCGCTTTTTCGTCGCCTTCCACAAATTATAATGTTACACGACAGTACAAAATAAGCGTTCATAGTCAGCTATACTCATTCACACAACATTCATATAACATGCGTTACGTGGCAGTTAAATATATTCAATAAACCATTATCTTTGGCTATCCGAGATTTATCATTTAAGCTAACAACCAAGGTGTGTAGGACCCATTCAGCAGCGCGTACATCTATGTGGTCCTTCGAGCCGGATATGAACCAGCGACCGATGGATAAATCATCCACTAATGTAGATGAAAATAGAAATAAAAGTCCTAACAGACAAGCTAGATCAGATTCTAGCTAAACAAGATACATCATTTTCAAGAACTGTCTCCAAACAAAAATTCAACTTCCCGTTTTCTTGTTTATTATTCAGTCAGCGCCGTAATTATCTGTTTACTTCCCAATCGCATTAAGATATCGGTTTACAGAAGGATAAGGCAATATAGAGGAATCAGGGCAAGTTGTAACGAAATACCTACGTCATAAGGTGAAGAGAGAAAGAGGGGAAATCTGAGAGGGAAGACAATTGTTCAAATGATCACGTATTATTGAGATACTAAGACCGTCACATCCGTTTTGTGTCTCGATATCGGTATTCCGAAATATGTTACCGATATTCTCCGGTTTCGATAGCTGTCGTGTTCGGTATTATAATGTTATACGTATTGGTTTTCAAGTTGGCTTTAACGTTTATTTATTTATTTAAACTTCTCGCACACAAAGAAGGTACAAAGGCAGACTTAATGCATAGATGTTTAAGTGTTTTTCTTTAAAATTTTGGCAATTTACGGTTTAGTCATTTAACTTACTCCGAATTTCACCGATGATGCTGATCACCACATCTAAACCGCGACCTGTTCACGACCTGTCAGTGTGAATATTTCACAGAAAATATTTTTTACGATTTTAAAAGCGATAACTTCGAGAGAGTTTCTAAACTATTTATCTTGTTTTGGTTGTACAAAATCTACTTTTTCTTGAAAGAATGAATTCCAAATTAAGGTCAGATTTTATACCTACTAAAGTCTAGACTTCGAGAGCAGCTCTTCTAAAAGTAATATCTAGATTTTAACTCAAGAAGTGAAGAGATACGCTTCTAAGCAACCGCAAAAGTAATTTCATTAGCAACTTCTTTTTGCCGGCGGTTTCGCCCGCATGGAAGTCGAAAAATATCCCAAAAAACGTACTAACGGGATTAAACGTACACTATGTGTTAAACTATCTGTGTGCCCAATTTCATCTAAATTCATTCAGCTGTTTTTGCGCCAATCTAATTCTACTTTTCTGTTATACAATAGTCCTTGTAGTAACGAAGCGGCCAAGCCACATATTTTGACTAAGGTGTAGAGTTTGTGAAGTTATGCCTTGTAGAGTTAGGGCGTGTAGAGTTAGAAGCTTGGCTCTACATGAGATCTGATAACTTATTGACAGTGCGAGTCATATGGTCTCGTTTTGGCAACATTTTACATGAAAATGTTTTTAGTGTGATCTAAAATTCTAAAAAAAAAATATTCGGCATCAAACTCGTTCCCTTACCTCGTAGCAGTTAGGTTTTGTTCAAAGTATTCAATTAACAGTTTTGACTACGTTACTATTTTATAATATGAATGTAACCTATAAGTAGATAAAAATATCTAATAACAAGAATGCCGATAAAAGAACGCTTGTAAGCGAAGGCTGGAAGTGCTAAAACTCGTCTGTAAATACATAGATCTACATTACAAGTAAACTGGGGCTGAAGTGAAGAGACTAAGCCGACCTTTTGGGGTGCTAATCCAAGCATAGATTAGTGTTGAACTTTTATTGATGTTTGATTCCCTTTTACTGAGGAGATCCAAAAATACTGTTTTCCAAGGACTCGATTCTTGTTTTGCTGTTGTGGATTCGGTTCACGAAAATGATCAATATTTTCAATAATTTTCTGGCGACAGAATTTCTGTTTTATGTCTGGAGCAAATACAATAATTGAGTCTGATGATTTTTTTTTTAATTTCCATAATAAATAAATTATTAATTGGTATAAACACAGGTTTTGAAAAAATGTGAAACCCTGACTACAAAGCTCGGTTAAAGTACCTGTATTTCAAGATAATAAAATGACATTATTTGCAAATATTCTAGAAAATAAGAAAGTTAAGCATTATCTACCGTCATGCTGTGTTCTAGTTACACAAAACTTACTTTACAAGACTCAACTGGGAACTAAAAAAACTTATACATCAATAAAAGCTGACCCAAGTTCCCACACTTCATCCTCAGAGCCTCATTCAAATCAATATTCTTCTGTAACTTATCAATAAATTGAACCGTGACAAACGTTCCGAAGGGCGAGAAAAAAAGGGCTCACTTTAAGAAAATCACATAATTGAAGAACAGTAAACGGTGCGGAAAGAGGAGGCGACCCTTGGAAATAATTCTCTAGGAAGACATGCCTTTTGGCGGATGTCAAATGGCGCCCATGGGTCATATATCATACGCGGTTAGGGGACGGAAGGCACCATGAAAAATGACCTGAACATTCAGTTTTATGTGTCACTTTAGATGTAAACATAAATTGATATTATGTTGGAATAAATGAACACTTGAATATAAACAAAATACAAACTCTTCTTCTTCGTTGTGTACATAGCACGACAGTGTATTTCATTTTCGCCAAGTCCACGGCAAAATACAACTTAAAACTTTGTATAATATTAGAAGCTTTTTCTACGAATTATTAAGCACAATATTCATGTCAAAATAACTTTAACAAACGCTTTCACCCGCGGCTTCGCCCGCGTGTATCCGGAAGATAACCCACGGGAATGTAGTCACCAAACGAGATCAGTTACCATGCAGGGTCGTCGAATATAGTTGACGTTTTTTGATAAATGTATTTATTAAATTTTATTCAAAAACGTCCATCGGTTTCTTTCTAAACTCCAACTTTATCCAACGACCCCGTTACTTATCCTTTTTGGTGAAAGTACTACCGCCTTAGTTATAAACTATGTTTGTACCACATCCAAATCCGTTCAGTCGTTTTTGCGCCAATCCGGAACATATCTACATCCCCACAAACAAACAAAAATTCTATATCCTCGGCGTCAGTCGTCATCGTTCCCACACCTCGTAGCAATTATTAAAATAAATAATAATAATTTCGGCCGAAAGACGTCACTGCTGGACATAGGCCTCCCCCAATTTGGGGGGGTTTGCCATAATCGCCACGCTTGGCAGGCGGGTTGGCGATCGCAGTATGGTGGTCAAATGCATAAAGAACGCTGCGGCCCATTCTCTAGTAAGTCCCTTAGTCGCCTCCTACGACACCCACGGGAAGAGATGGGATTACCTACAATTACCGTAGCAATTACCTAAAAATTATATGGATAAATATTCAATGGACAGTTTTGACTTTGTTACTACCTATTTAATGAAATGGATAAATGGTGGATGGAAATGAAGATAAAAACATTGTAGACCACGTAGAGCGCACTTTGTTAAATTCTATATTTTACGTTTATTTCAACATAAATACATTTACATACGCATCCATAAAGTAAATACGTGCGATATGTTGATGCATGCAGATGTTTCTCGACACGCAGCATCGATAATTTAATATTAGATATACCTATTTGGAGTTTGCTCGCAGTTCCTAAATTCTTTACTTAGACAACACGTTATTTAATTTCCAAGATACAGAATGTGAACTTTCGCCTTTGTATGTATATGCTCACTATCTTTTACATCGTTGTCGAGAGTATTTTTTTAAAGAATTTCCAGGCAGCTAAAAATGTCGAAATACTACTTGTGTTAGGAGTGTCGTGTCCTCCAAGGGTACTACGAAAGAATTAAGAAAGCAAGACTCTCTTGACTTGGCTTTTTCGCTCTCACCCGTTTCCAATTGCTACATAACATCACGCCTGTAATTCGCCAAGGGTTGGGCAGAGCGTGTGCCTTGAATATACACACACATTTCGCCAATTATGTTTATGTAATACGGAGAGAGCATATTTCCGTCAACCCAAGTCAAGTACAGATTCCTGAGCTGCTACTAAGAAATTTCTGATGAATCGAACCCAGGAACTAATTGTCAACCGTAGCGCTAGCGACCACTAAATCAATAAGCATTCGTTTCCCATTGTTTGACAGAACAGACTCATATTGTTACAAGCGTTTCTTTAACTTGCCTTGTTAGTTAGTACATGATCAAATCTTGCGAGATAAATTCATACCATTTCCTCTTCTCCTACGGAGTTCAAATTTTACATGTGGATTCTGTTTCGAAGACAATGCATTTTTTTTTAACTTGATAGAAAATACTCGAAGATCCGGGCTTATGAGACGAAAGTATCGGTTCGCCCGATTTGCAAAATCTTGCGAATTTATGCTTTTAAATAATTATATTATTCTCTATAAGCGACTCGCTCGAAGATAATTTATTTCGACAACTCCGGAATTACGTTGGTATAAAGCGATTGGCGCGTTTGAAATTAAGGCAATAAGGTTATGAGAAAAGGTCACTGCAAGACTTCAAAACGTGCTATTGCCAAATACATACGTATTGCTGGAGTTGTCGATCCGCCCGATTGGGGCTAGTAAATTCGTGCGAATGGACTAATAAACCGAAAATACGATCTTTACGATACTTTTAACAAAGTAATTTGGTTAATTACAGCTACCTATACCTAGTACTATCTACGAGTATGTTTACAGTTGCAATAAAAAACCATTTACATTCAATGATTAGATTGCGTTAGTTTAACATGTATGTCGTGGACGCCGAAAACTGTTTCCTATTAGGTAATTGAAAATACGGGTATTCAATTCCCCTATGTGGACAAATATTTGTCCTATACATATACTCTATCTATTGGTACAAATGTTTGCGCTTGCAATTTGTGAGTGCAATAACAGTCTGACCCATTATAGGCTGGTGACGAAGCGTCAGTCTCAACTACCGTCCCTCCATGAGAAATAGGACATCCTGGAGCATCCAGCATCCAATCTTGTATTGGATAATGCATCTGTCTGCTAGATCATACGGGTATCTTTATCAGTGACGGTCCTTAGACCCGATGGGGCGAGGTCGAATCTATTGAGTCCAATTGAACGGTGCCGAGAAGCTATCGTTTGTCGCACAGTGCTCCGGAATGTTCTGGAATACTATTAAGTTGATGGACGTTTCTTGTTGGTTATAATAAGTAGTGTCAAATTATTTGGCGTTAGGAATTAATAAACAATTGAGCGCCGTGATTGGTATTCATTAGGGCATTGGACTTTGGTAACGGCCGATGTCCTTTATAATATTTCAATCAAGACCTGAAAATTTTCCAATAAATTCATAATATTTTCAAATAATTTTACTGAGAAGGTTTTTTTACAACTGCCTCGTTGGCCGAGTGGTCGCAAGCGCTACTGCTGAGCATGAGGTCTTGGGTTCGATTCCAAGGTCGGGCAAAGTGTTATTGGATTTTTCTACCTGGAATTTCTCAGTAGGAGCCCGGAGTCTGGATTTGTGCCCGATTGATGGCAATAGGCTTCTGCCGTAATACCTCTGCCAAACCCTTCGGGGAAAGAAATTAAATTGAACACTCCACTGTTAAAATGCTGCTAGACTCATGAAACAGCAAGTACCTCATCATGGCGCCATGCTTTGCTACTGGATCGAGGAGCTATTCAAAGGAACGATGGTTTAAAAAAAAAATGATAAAAAACATACCTCACAATCAAATAAGGACATCAACTAGGTAAATGAAGAGTAAAATCATAATATCACAGGAAATGTTCAATCATATATTTTCACACTGTGACCTTTTACGATTTGACCTATGACAGTTCGGATGTTTGACTTCCTAGTTCCATACATAATTTACGTGAGAAATCACACTAAAACACACATTACATTATAACGAGGTTGGTAACGTAGGTACCTCATACATTTTAGAAAGATGAAAAATATTGTTATCTCGCTTAGTGTTATCACTGATCGAATCTGGAAGCCTGTTCCAATAGATCTTAAGTTGACTTGTTTTTTTTTTCTTTTTAAATCTTATTCGGACTATTTAAATGTCCACATATTTTGTTAGTATTACTTGAAAAATATGTAACTAGGAGATCAATAAATGTGTTATGTTTATCTATTAATGATGTTGATTATTATTATGTATCATGCATGACTGCCTGTTAGTATTTTGGTCAATCAAACAACCCTAAGAAGCATTTGCCTTCAGGAACCCGGGATTATTTCAATTTAAATCAACATTTTCTTTTAATAATTTATAACACAATAAACAAAAAAAAAAACAGCGTAAAAATTCTGGTCGTAGGCTAAGCATTCTGGTTACCGCAGTAAGAATTTATTGATCTAGTACCCCACAATTCCACATCGACATAGTATAACCGGTGGAATGGGTTTGGTAAAGGACCACGTACGAATATGTAAACGGTTCCCCAGATAGCAACAACACTGGCTTAGGATTAAATTAAGTTGAAACCACTCATCGCTAAGCTGTTTTGATTAATAATTCAATTTATAATACAGTGTAGGACTAAGCTGGGTTCTTCGTGGTGCCGGCTACCGGGCTATTGTGAAAGCTCTACTAACTATTCGTGTTTATATTATTGCAAACTTGTAACTAGTGCATCGTTGCCAGATTTTTGTGGAGCAAAACGGGGCTTTAAACCCTTTGAGTTAAAAAAGCGAGATTCTTTCGTCAAAAGCGGGACACAATGAAAACGTAAATAATTCGTTTTTTTTATTTTTTTTACGGACTTCAAAAAGAGGTTATCAATTCGACGTGTTTATATTTTTTTAATGTATGTTCGGGCATAACTCCGTCATTTATAGACGGATTTGCAAAATATTTTTTTTGGTCGAAAGGGGTTTATTCCGAAATGGTCCCATTCTAATTTCATATAGATCTGATGATGCGTTTCGGAGACAGACAACGGAACTCTTCAAAAAATTACAGCAATACTACCGCGATTCTGCTGCTATCGCATAAATATGCATTGTTTTGACTAAGGATGATGAGATTTCGAATTGGCGTGGGGGACTATAACTAAAAAGTGTAAAATAAAAACTTTTTTCAAAAAAAAAACCGACTTCCGGAAAAAACACTACAGAATTAAAAATAACTTTAATTTCGGAAGGCGATGGCAAAAATTTAAATACATATCCAAAGTCACCGACTTCCGAAATTAAAGTTATTTTTCACTTTGTATTGTTTTTCCGGAAGTCGGTTGTTTTTTTGTTGAAAAAAGTTTTTATTTTACTACTTATCCTTTCATTTGAGTTTCAAATTAATTTGACTATGATGATCCATAGAAAATGTATTTTAATGAAAATTAATTCCTTTACTAACAACAATCGAGGTCGAGGTCAAGTAATCCCCAAAAAACGGGACTGAGCCTATCCCGTGCAGGACATTTAACTTCGGGCATTTAACGTCTAGCAACGTTGGCCTAGTGGTAATAGAACCATGTTGCCGGCAACACTGTTCCTTGAAAGAGTTATACTTGAAGCGACAACCGAAGAACCAACATTAATGAATGTAGCTAAGCTATTGTAGAAAGGATAACATTTTCATTTTTTCTTTTTGGGTGGGAAATCATCAAATAACTTCTCCCGCTCTGGTTGGAGCAGGAGGACGTGTGAGACTTTTACTGACTAAAACCCACCCGTGTTCTCTCAGTTGCCTGTGTGCCAGGGGCCGCGGTATCTCTTTCGAACAACCCGCACCCCTGGACAATGCTTTGATCAAAAAAATTTTTTTTTTTTACTTTTTAGAGGTTTTTGTTTGGGTCGGGGGTTTTTTAAATTTTACTTTTATTTACCAAATACTTTTGGAACGGACTATACTCGTAGGTCATTGAGAATGCTCACATCATTGTGGCTCACATCAGTAGACCAATGTGTGGCGATATACATTATTTGTAGCTCACTGAGAATTGTAGCTCGCTTCATGTAGAACCGAGCTACATCGTAAGGGATGCCAGTTGAGTTGAGTGACACAAATAGGCCAGTGCAGTGTAGGTTGGAGTTGCGAGTGTTCTATCGCAATTTTATAGTTAACATCTTTCATGACACACTTTATATTGTGCTAGGATACTTTTATACATGGCGACATTATAGGAAAAGCTTAAGATGTGATTGTGGGAAATAGCTTGGTTCTACAATTTCTGTAAACTAGAACCAATAACTATACAAATTAGAACTAGTGTTCGATTTTGTAGTTTTTATGGGTAAAAAAAATTACCGACTTGAAAAAATGGACGGGGTTTTCAAGTCGTTTGATTTTTTTTAAATGTTTGTTATCTCAGATCTCCGTCATTTATAAACCGATCTTTGGTTGAGAGGGTATACCTAATTTTAGAGTGGTCTCATATAAATGTTGTCACGTTATGATTAAGTAGGGGTTTTTAAGTTAGCTTCAATAATAAGTATTTTTTCCACTTAGCGTATGTTGATAATGTTATATTAACTTCCTGTCACTGTAGTTTACTTAGCAAGTGAAGGTAGGTACTTATACGAATTTGTTTGGGCTAGGTACACACGGCTACTGAAAAACTATTGGAGATACCTTGCCCAACAGTGGGACAACAAAGGTTAAATAAAAACTCTTTAGTTAGTTGTGGTCACCACGGCTAAACATCAAGCTACACGTTTCCAGTTTAAGCTGATCTCGCACTGTACGCGAGATTATGCGAGATTAGCTTATACTGGACATTTATAGCTTAATGTTTACCCGTGTTGACCACAACTAAAAATAAAATTTTATTTAACCTTTGTTGTCCCACTGTTGGGCAAGGTGTCTCCAATACTTTTCCAGTTTTTTTTTAATGTTTGCCTTGTGTTTCGTAAACTTTTAATTCTATAATTTTTTATAGAATAGTTACATCCATACTTGGAATTGGACCAACTATTCAGTAGCTTGGAAGTAGCTACACCATACACCACTATTAAACAATTAAGAGGTAACTGGTGAAATGTGGGTGTAGGTACCTACTACAAGTGCACCTCTGCCTATCTCTTCGGCGTGAGAAAGGTTAAATATCCTTTAAAACAAAAGACCATGCAAGTACATACACAGTAAAACGAAACAACACTAATAAAATAAAGTCGAGCTTCAGACAGCGAAAATTTATCTCCGAACGGAGTACATTTTACAATCCCAATCGGTAACAGAATTCGTTTACATTCCCTTCTTTTACACACGATGCAAGTTCATTGGATTAATTGGTTGTGGTCTTTAAAGGTTTTAGAGCTTTTATTTGTGGATGATTCTGGTATATATTTCTGTAGTAGCTACAATTTTGCTTCTTAGCGCTGTTTTTTGTGTATCCTTAACGTTACCTACTGTAATCTTTATGGTATTGTTTTCAAGTAGTATGTTTCGAATTTTTATTTTAAGAGGAACCTAGTCGCGGGCTCGAACTCACTGGTGGGCCTGGCTAAAAATCACAGTCTCACCAGGCTTCGTGTCCGACAGAGATAGTATCAGTGATTAGCAGTTAGACGCTAGTCTACACGCACAACGTTATTGAATGAGATGCATGATTATTTATAGTAAAAAATCGCGAAAAAATGTACAAAAGTCCTTTGGAAGATCGGGTTTTATGAAAAAGCCAATGCATAAATCAATGACAAATAAAGTTTATTGAACTTTAAGATAATTGAACTTTGTCGGTATCGACTTGGTTTTGTAGATTTTACACTTCTTTTATTACTTAAACACGCCCAAAGTTAAGTAAAATTAGCAAGAAAAACTAATCTTTGTTGGCTCCTAACTTTTGAATGAGTTTTTATTTTAGTATTCTGTTTCCGTACAGCCAATATTAATAATGAGACAAAACTATATCACATTTTACTTTGGATGTGCCATGTCAGACAGTGGAGTAAAACACTCCCGAAGTTTCTATGCAAAAAATGTGGACTAGGTTCACGGTTCACCGTAATTCGTAATCATGGTAATGGGATCATTTCCGACATCCACGCAGGCGAAGCCGCTATCAAAAAAGATATTCAGTCAAGAATTCTGCAGCCCCAAGTCTTCTTCTCGTGTCGATGCCTTACATTTTGTCCTACCTCCGTAGCGACTAGCGAGGCAATTGCGTAACACAGTAACAGTAGCAATGGCTTTCATGTTGATTCATTGCGTTATTTATGTCACCGTATGATTGTGAAAACCATTAGTTTTTAATCTACCTCGCGAGATTATAAATTGTCGATAAATTGTAAACTGCACCATACTGCTTACAATGAATGGCACTCTGACCGAATAGGTTAGGTTAGAACTGCGACCAACCGCGCGCGAGCCGAGCGAGCGTAGCGAGCGGTGCCGCGGCAGCGGCCGCCGAGCGCTACTTCCAAGTTAGTGGCAGTTACTTGGCTATTTAGTAATAGCGCAAGGTACTATCCGTCGCAATACCAGTTCACAATTTGTCGGTTTGCCACGGACAGATTATAAAAACTATCGAAAAATAGTGCTTTAAATTGTAAATGGTTTTTGCAGTTCACAATGTTTCGATACTTTGTAATCTCCCGAGATAGATTTTAATTGACGATTTTCATATGTTATGGTGACATTTATACGTTGTTGAACAGAAATTTGGTCGAAAAAATTAAGAAACGGATTAGCAATATCCTTCATATTGTGATTGATCGTGTGTTACCCAATTTGAGAGCTGGACAGATACACAAACTCAAGCACCAACTTGAAGCACCAAATACATCTCATCATCATCAAGTACATCCTTTTTATTTTCAACTTTCTTACTGTTCTTTTAATCTGTTTGAAATCCGATTTATCGCCTTGAAGGTTTAGCCGCAAAGCTTTTTTTTATATTGGTTTAGTACAGCTTTTATGAATGAATGCATATTTCAAAACTTAGATTTTTCATTTAAGAAAAATATTTTTGTTGAGTTGTATGATGGTAAATGAATTGAAAAGGCCAAGCCTTGCAAACTTGTTTGTTTTAATCTTACAAACAACTCATCATTTTCTCATCTGCTTAATCTTTTCCCGTCTATGTTGGGGTCGGTTTCCAGTCTAATTGGATGCCTGACCTCCACAACCCAGTTACTGGGTAATACGATAGCCCTTGGTAACACTAGTTGTCAGACGTCACGGTCTTGGTATGTAAAGATGGACCATGGTCTTGGTATGTAAGAATGGTGGATGGGCCCATCCACGGACCAACCGCTGCAAGCTCTGTGCAGCTGATATCATTTAGCCCCAAGTTACTATAACCGGTCAGTCAATAGTCTTATATCTTTTCCGACCAGGACCTAAGTCAAAGTCAAAGCATTTATTTCAAATAGGCACTTAAAAGGCACTTTTGAACGTCAACGTAAGTACCGCGCGGCCCCTTATAAGGGGCCATTACAATAGAAAATTAATTGTGTCTCATTAGCCGGTAGTTGAGTTAAAATAGAATTGATTCTAGTCGCCCCTTCCAAAATGTAGTTTCGTGTGAAGAAGAATGGGCAAGAAACTCCACCGTTACTCTTTTAAAATGTTTGAAGTACAATATTTAACATAGTACATTCATTATATAATTATGTGTGAAAACGATGCACCCAGAATAAAATTACCATACCAAAATAGGTAAAAAGAATCAAATTGAAGCAATACAGATAAATTAATTCTATGATAAATACATGGTGCTCACACATTTACAAACATTGTAAAAGTAAGTATACGATTTTCCTAGAATATTAACAAGTAATAAGTCAGTGCCTAGGTAGCGACCTACCGTGCTATTCTGTAACCATCTCACCGGGTGAAGTGAGCCGAGTGAGCGTGGAGTGAGCTGTCAGTGTCATCCCACTGATGCTAGGGATTGACCAAGCATTATATTTACAATCATAATCTAGATTAAATCTCGATTACGATGACTAGTCCTTATATTGCGTGACGCGCTCGCGCCTAAGGCAAAAAAAGACAGAAACAACATTGAGTTTCTGACTGAGTTTTTGTTTTGCTACTTTATTTGATAAACCTCCCAAAATGATGCACACTTACATACTAGCTTTGAAATTGTAATAAAATGATCAATAGAATCAGCATAAAAAATATTATTTAAATCTCGATTATGATTGTGAATGTAATGCTTGGGAATCCCTAGCATCAAGTGGAATGACACTGACAGCTCACTCCACGCTCACTTCACCCGGTGAGATGGTTACAGAATAGCATAGCTGCTTAGCTATTCTATAAAAATCTCACCGTGGAAGCATAGGTGAAGTGAGCTTAAAGAGAGCTGTCATTCTATATGATGCTAGAAATTGATGCTATTGACAGCTCACTTCAAGCTCACTTCACCTTAGTTTTCATGGTGAGATTTTTGCAGAATAGCACTACTGGACAGGTAGGTACTCAAACTGTAGCACCAAGTGACCTTTGGGATCATTTTTGATCACCACTCGGGCGAGGCCGTCGGAAGAAGTTAGTACCTACCACGTCATTCTTTCAGAGATTACAGAGCGTAATAAAGACCCACCATTCAGTTTGGCAACAGGCCACGTTCATTCATCATCTTAATTTACGTCAAATCCTATACTAATACCGATAAATAGACCAAACGAATTACAGTGAATGGCACACAGGTAGGTACTGTAGGGTACATGACATTGTTACCGGCCAACAGTTTTAACAATGTCTTTCCGCCTGGTTTACTCACCAATGAAATCCACTGACAAGTAATATTGTACGCTTGACTGACATAAAAGAGTTCGTTTACTTATATTTTGGATTCCAACGAATTGTATATATGTCGCTGGGATGTTGTCAAAGCAGTGATATTATAATTTCACTAGTGTAATTATAATTAAGTACACGAAACTTGGTCCACCGCCTCCATTTCTTAAAATTTCACTAACTTTTTTTTAGTGGTATTCAAATGTCATGGGAACGCTGTTTTGATTTTATAATGACCCTATACTCCATTTGAAATACGATTAGACATTTAAACAAACCTTTTTTACAGTCAGTTCAACCGATTCTTACTTCTATACCGTAGGCATAAGGGTGGAATTAAAAGCAAAAAAGTAGTTGCAATACCAATTGTTTACTGCAGCTGCCATTTGTCATGCTACCAACGCAATATAAGTCAAAATCCGTTGATCGGACTGTAAAACAGGTTTAGTTAAATGTGTAATCTTATTTCAAATGGAGTATAGGTATGTTATGAATCTTGTTCGTGCGTTTTGATTGGTTAACTCATCTTCATCCGCCATTTAACGGACCAATAATTTACCGCCTCACGGGAAATTGACAAAATATTACTGCCTTGCAATATCATTGCGTAAGTCCAGTAGAATTATAAGTAATGTCACTGAAATGACCCCGTTAAATTGTGAGAAATGGAGGTGGTTGACAAAGTTTCGTGCAATTATAATTTCACTAGTGAACTTATAATATCACTGGTTTGACAATATCCCTGCGACATATCTATAAAAGATGTTTATTAGGAGATACCCTGTGTGTAATGTCTATGTTTCAGCCTGATTTGACTGAAAAAACTATTGCATGCTTACTTATTTTAGTAATGGATTACTTACTGGGTTTCCTCCGTGCCTCGGAAAGCACGGTTAGCCGGCTGTCATTCGTGGATCTTTGACAGTCGCTATGAAGAAAAAGCCCGAAAACCTGACAACCAGTCTTACTGAGGGGTATCGTGTTACCAGTAACTGGGTTATGGAGTTCAGATAGGTAGTCGCTCCATGTAAAATACTGGTATTCAGCTGCTTCCGGGTGGACTGGAAGCCTATCCCAATATTGTAGGGAAAAGGCTGGGCATAATGATTACTTACTGGGTTTATTTTTCGCCAAAAGAATTCAAAGTAATTGTCAATGGAGATCAGCTTATTGGAAAAATATTATTCCGTTTCCATTGTAGTTTATTAATTTGCAAGATCAAAGGAAGCTTGCTTATTGTATTTCTCGATGAAAATAGATATTTCTATCTTTTTGCGTGAGTTCTGTAACAAAGATTCTTTAATATCTTTTCTAAGAGCAACGAAGGTAGACTACAATATTTTATAGATGTTTTTAATCAACAAATATTTGCATCGTATCGTAACTGCCTCGTTTGGTGTAGTGGTTGCAAGGGCTACTGCTGAATATAAGGTCCTGGAATCGATTCCCAGGTCAGACAGTGTTATTTGATAAAAAAAATAACTAGGAATTTCCCAGAACCAGCCGGGAATCTGGGATTGTGCCCAATCCGGCAATCCACAATTTTAGATGCCGCGATTCCGCCATTGCGTCGGTGCCGGTGGATGGGCTCGTCCACTGTTATATGGGACTTAACCATAACTGGCGAAATGTGAGACAGCTATACGCACATTTCTGCATATCCCTTTAAGAAATACAGACGTGATGTTGTATATCGTGATCATTTTTCTGGACGGAGACAGAAAAAAAACATGATTAAGTCAAATGTGAAGCCCATGGTCGTTAGGAGAAGTGTGCAAACATCTAGTTAGATCAGAACCCATCTACTCAATTCGTGACTAAAGGAAAATGGACGCCCAGCAACGTTTAGCATAAATTGATGTGCTCGAACAATGTAAGCTGTAGGTAAGCCGGTGGAGTTTCTCGTTTCTCCAAGTTTGATTACTGTTTATTGTGCCTTCGACCGGTCTGTCGATCAACTAGTCTTTGTTGTTTGTGGGACGAATATACATACGGAATAAAGTTGGCTATGGTACGAAAACGATTGCCATCAAGATTCATCACGACATGTTTAAACCTTACAGCAGAGACACCGCATGATAGATATTGAAATAGTACATAACATATCACGCATGTAATTCTTGAAGGGTTAAGCAATGGTGTACGTACCATAGAATACACACATTTCGCCAGTTATGTTGACGTCCCTTGTAATAGGGGGCGAGCCCATTGCCATCAACCGGGCACATATGCATAGTCCAGGTTGCAACTGAGAAATTCTAGATAAAAAACCCTAAAACTTTTCCCGACCTGGGAATGGAACTGAGAACCCCATGCTCAGCAGTAAGCGCTTCAGTTGTTTTATCCGTTATCTATTTAGAACAGTGGGGAGCTGTGAGAGAGACCGTTGCCTAGCTGCGGGACTGTACAGGTTAATTAAATGCGTTATTTCTCCGTCAGTCTACAACTTACCTATCACCAAAATTAAGTAAACTAGGTACAAGAAAAAAATCCCTTTAAGGCGGTGATTTCTTGAAAACGGCTCAAAAAGGTAGTTTTTTTATACCAGTGTAAGTATCTCTTTAACCGTGAATAATTTTGAAAGCAAAAAAATATGTGATATTTTCAAAACACACTTTAATGCATAAAAAAAAAATCATCAAAGCCACCTCTTAATTACTTTTAGAACCAGTTTATCCCTTCAATAACAATTATAATTAAAAACATACCATAAAATTTCAAATGCCAAACTGCATCTAGTGATGGATTATTATGTATTATTAAATAGTTAATATTTAATTTTATACGATTTTATTTGCATTTTTACGACAATGCCGGCTCATTTATGATTCGAATTTATTACAACAGATTTTAACCCGTATCGGATTGCAATAAGAACTATTATCGCTCATAACGATAATATTTAAAGATACCAGGGCCTTAATTCATATAACATTCAACAAAATCAACCCGAGCTAGCTTCTAAAAGTTTCAAGTAATTTTCTTTTAATCACACAGAAAAGAGCAATTGCCCCGAAATTACGTTCTCCAGCTAAAGAATCAATAGAAACATGTAGACCAATAAGTGTTAACCGGGGGCCGATTCCTTCTACCATTGTTGCTGGACCGCCCACTCTGGGCCTGACGTGGACTGAATCACAAGTAACTCTGCATTTACTATGGAAACTCACTAACTCTAGAAGAAGAAAATTGATAGAACCACTTCTTTAAGAGGTCAATTTATGTGCTCAGTCAATGGAATGAGTTTATACTTATGTATCTTGGGGTTGAAACACTAGGGCCGTGGAATCCGAGTGCTTATCGAGTATTTAGGGACATCGCCAAGCGGTTGCTCGACTCTTCACGTGACCAGAGGGCTGGCCTATTTTTAGGTCAAAGAATCAGCATTGCCATCCAACGTGGCAACGCTGCCACCCTTTTGGGCACTTTTCCCACTGACAGCGATGCGGACCAATTCTTTGATGCCCAGTGAGCTCTTCCCTTTTTTTTCCGGAGGACAGTGTCCCAGCGACTTTCATAAGGTCGTCGGCCAATCAAGCTAATCTTCGTCCTAAGGCCTACTAAATATAGTAGGCAGTTTTCTCCACCAAAAGACGTATATAAAGCTGGATATAGGCTCTTTTTAGTTTCTCCACATTAACTTAATACAAAGCAGCTATTTTCTTTATGTTCCTGCACCATGGCTGATAAGATGACGAAATACATTTTTAAGTCCCCAGAACACTGTCCAAATGTTCGTGAGTTAAAAAAAAACAGAACAAATTATAATTTTGTCACAAAGACCTCTTTAAAATCGTTACGCTCGCCCAGTAATGAGTCTGCCGTATTATAATGGTTTTAATTTATTCCATTTACGCCGCAAAGAAGGAAAATTCACAAACGAAGTGTACAATGCCGAGTCATCATGCAAATCAGTAGAGGCGTAACCATTACCATCGGGGTTTAAAACCAAACAAAAGACGATCTTAAGGTAACCTTGAGAACCATAGAGCATGGAGATACGTTAGCGGCCGCTTCTAGACGCGGCATTGCCAACACTTTCCATATAACCCGATTTCCTTATCTGTGCACCTGTCAACGTCAAAATATTGACAAGATGGCTGCATTGGTAGCGTCAACAACAGTATTTTAAACGAAAAATACAGTCCATACAGCACGGGAGTGTAGACCATACTGGTAGGCGTCAGCGGAGAGGTAAGAGTGGGTGGGTGAACTCAATCTTGCGAATCTTTTGACTTTGACAGTCCAAAGTACACAGATAAATAATCGACATAATTATACTATGCAAGCGTATCACCGTTTTACATTACGACACTAATGACGTATAAAAACTGACGGCTTGAATGGCGGTTCATAATAAACGTTGGACCCTTTCGTCGCTTCGAAGATTTTCTAAGTTCTACCGATTCTAGACGCGGCCAGGTCGGCGATTCCGTGCTCTGTATGAGAACTCACAGTTAATAGAACGAAACGGTGGTAAAGGACATAACATTTCTTTCAAATCTAGCAGTAATGGAACTAACCAATTTGGAGCCAACTCTCGGATAGCTTTAGCAAAAGCTAAATTTTGTTTTTATTTCCAGCTCGTTTTATGTAGCGGTAAAAAGAAAACTGCAAGCGATTTTCTTCTAGATCGTGGTAAGTTTGAGACAGTATTTGACTTCACTCTTGACTCTCACCTCTTCGCTTTTTGAAACCTCTCATCCAGGTTTTTCTGTCAATGGCAGTTTAGGTTATATAATCAGTGGTTTAAGCTCAATGCATGGAATTAGTATATGTACACACGGCTACACTCAAGCTATACTTTTCCAGTTTACGCTTATCTCGCACAGTATGGAAGTTCTATACAATGCGAGATCAGCTTATACTGGAAATTTATAGCTTAATAAGTAGCCGTGTGTACTATACAGTTGTTCAATGGTTTCATTTGTATCAAGTATGCAACTTATTATCACATAGTACAATCTATGAAGAAAAAAACGAATAGAGAAACAGTTCTGTAAAAATATTTGCTTCATTACCTTGCTTCCGTTTAATATACAACAGCAAATTAAATACTTCTCGTTAAAATAACATTACACGTTCGTTAAGATCCCCCAGGTGAAATATTACTATGGAAAAGAATCGTGCGTAAGTAACATTCTTAATTAATATTCACGGTACAAGCGTGGAAATTAAAAAAATTATACTCCGATTAACATTACAAGTGAGAAAATTGTAATGGACCTTTAAATATTCGGCATTACTGTTAAGATTTTAATCGAACCTAAGGGGACTGAGATTTAAGCAGGTGTTTAAAAGTTTTATTAAGGAAACCGTTATTTCGTCAAGTTTATTTAATAAACGAAATTCGTTTTCATGCTTTGTTTTGTTTTCAATTATGTTTGACAATCTTTTAAGCAGTTTCTAGTTCGTTTGGCACTTTGCTGCAAGGGATCTGTTATCCGGTTGTCACTGACGTTTGTAGATGCAGGTTTCCGCAGTTTTGTTTATCCTTAAAATTAAATATAGGTGAAATATTCCTTATTATATTTCATTTATCGTTTCTTTGTTATCCAGAAAATATAGTAAATTTTTTTTCCAATGCGAATTATTTTATATTTATAAAATTGTGAAAGTCTATTTTTTGTCCCTTCACAGGCGATGACCGTAAAATGTCTCTATTAATAAATCATGCAATGTATGTAACACTTTGTACGACTGCCCAAAAAAAGGAGTGTTATGTGTTTACCTGGTCAATTCGTAGATATATTGGTAAAGTATGGTCCTTAAGTGAGCCTTTGAAGTCGCATTTGTGGCCATTTGTGGTTATTTTTAGACCTCATTTGACCAACAATTGTCAGTGAATGGCAAAATGGTCCTCGTCAGACACGGTAGACCGTTCAATTAGTTTACAAAAGGTACATTAAAGCCTAAGTGATCTGTCAATGGACTAAGTAGTTCCAAGTGCAGGCATTGTGTGCAGGAATCCAAAGATAAGTGATGTATCATTGAATTCTGAGTTTTTACTGGTTTTAAGTCGGAAAGTTACTTCATCATCGTCATCATCAGCAGCCGAAAGACTTTTACTGCCCTGGATATAGGACTCCGAACGACTGGTCCTGCGCTTCCCGCATCCATTGAAAACCCGCATCTTCCACCAGTACCTACGTCATCGTCATTCACGAAACAACTTAAGTTTATTTACTGGTAATCTTATAAGTAGACTAGGTAACATCTGCCCGCGGTTTCGCCTACATGGAGGTCGACAGGAATGTTCTACCGGAATAAAAAGTATCCTATGTATACCTACATAGGATACTTTTTGCACGCGGGTAGACCATGACTTGGTTCAGGACCCAAGTCACATCAGGGGCTGCATTGAAGAGTGCGTAAGTGCCTCCGTGACCCCAGAGCACAGGGAAACACGGGGTGGTTTTTAGTCAGTAGAAGTCTGACAGACCACTCCGCTCGCCCCAATGTGAGGGACATCCATGAGGATTTCCAGTCAGATAACAAAAAAATGCAAAAATACAATCCGTGTGGTGTCGGACGTTAAAGAATAGCACTATCCCTGTTCTTCCCGTGGGTGTCGTAGAAGGCGCCTAAGGGACTTACAAGAGAATGGGCAAGCAGCATTCTCCATACATTTTACCACCATACTGCGACGCCTTGTCTTTAAAAAAAATTACTATATTTTTTTATTTTTGCTAGAACTGGTACAACCTAGCTTATTGCCCCGTACCCGCTTGACGTTGAGTTTCGGGACACCTGATACATATAATACCTACTATACTCCATTTGAAATAAGATTAGACATTTAACTAAACCTTCTTTAGAGTCCGATCAACCGATTTTGACTTTTATTGCGTTAGTGGCATAACAAATGGCAGCTGCAGTAAACAGTTGGTATTGTAACTAGTTTTTTGCTTTTAATGCCATCCTTATGCCTACAGTATAGAAGTCAGAATCGATTGAACTGACTGTAAAAAAGGTTTGTTTAAATGTCTAATCTTATTTCAAATGGAGTATAGTACCTACGGATGCTATCTTCCAGTAACCAAGGAAGTACCGAGAACCTTTTCAAACCTAAGATCAAATACCCAGCCCAAACACTAGGCAGAATTCAGCTAAATTCCAAGATAGCACAAGTATATGAAATAACTTCACACTAACGTTTCATAGTCCAACACGCGTCGCAAGTCAACACAAATTACTTGATGGTTATTGGTTATGACCTATAGTAATAATACACGGAACCCACTGAGTAACGGCCATATTGCCTTGCGTTTACGTCAACTAATATAAACCAATTGAGGGTCGGGTCCTGGCGAAACAATAAACAGCATGCGACCTGCTTGTTGGCCACAGAAATTGAGCTCATTAAGTTTCATCAAGGAATGATAATATCTTTGTAATAACCATCTTTTTGGTATCTAATTTATAAAGTCAGCGTAGTTGACTGGTAGAAAATGCCTCAGGCATTAAGTCCGCCGTTGTACAGTATTTCTTACTTGTGCATTAAGTTTTAATAAATAACAAATAAATAAAACTTAATGTGATGTCACTTTAAAGAAACAAAGGTAATTATCTGGAAAAAGACTTCAGTAACTTTCTTTAAGCTTTCAAAACAGTGAAGGAAAACATCGTGAGTAAACCGGCATGTCCTAGAACCAAAATTCGAAGACGTGACATATACCAACCCGCACTGGGCCCGCGTGGTATATTACGGCCCACACCCTGTCACGGAGAGGAGGCCTGTGTCCCAGCAGTGGGAACATTATAGGTTGATTATGATAAGTTTCGGAAAATAAACGTTTTACACGTGGTTGCCGCGGGCGCAGGCGGTCTTAAAGTGGGTTTATTTCGTTAGAAAATTCAAAACTATATTTCCTGTCGTATTTTATTTCAATGAACTAACGACCCGTATTTATCAAATCGATTTACCACCTTGGGAATTATAAAAGAACATTATTTAAATAATTATGCATGATATCCATCAAGAAGCTATTCTTTTGTTTTTTCGTTAATCGGATAAAAAATTGGCTTATAAATGTCAGTAGCAAAACTCATAAAAATAAAGTATTGAGCGATATAATCAAAAACCAAATGTCTTCAAACGAGTTCCGTTTGACATGCTCGTCGTTTCATCTGATACTCTTTCACTTATTTATCCAATTCCAAAACAAACTTCGACACAATTTAATATCAAAACATTGAGCATGATATTCCAAAAATCGTAACGAAGTATCTTAGACAGGGACGTATTAAGGAGAGAATTTATATTTTCCAATTAAATTGTCCATCCAATGGAACGTAGTAACAAAATGCCAATGTCAATTTCAATGACTTTCTGAGGTGCTAACGACCGTAAAAGGGACGTGGTTAAAAGGGACGTGGTTAAAAGGGCAGGGTCAAAATTATAACCCGCATCCGACGCTCACGCATGGAATGCGAAAGACGAATGCTTTATTAATGGTCTAATTCATGAGCCCAATACGACTAAATAGACCGATCTAACTGAATGAGCTACCAATATAGGACGCCATTAGTTTCAATCAGAACGGTATGTAACTGTGGTCGCATAAATAATTTATTATCATCCCATTCAATTGTTTAGGGACGTTTATATTGATAGAGTAATCGATGTTAGTGTACACTGACAGTATATGATGGAGAAGTCATTAGTTTCAATAAATTAAAGCGAAATATAGTTTCTGTCTGCGAATGTGTCCTCTCAGTTTATCGCCGTGTTAACTAGATTTATGTCATCTATCTCAGTAGAAATATCTCATAAGTTAATTGCTTGGCATAATATCGGAATTTCGATGCATTTTGTGGCAGATGCTGAATGATTAACATCGATCGTTTGATTATGTCGGCGCCTACGCATTCCATTAGCGTGGCACGTAGTTTTCGTATCGGAAAAATGCTTCCCCCTTTTTTGTACAGTGACACGACGTGTATTAATTTGTCATGTAGTCTGTGAATTTAAAGCAGTCCACATTCAAATTGATCAGGAAAAAAAACGGCGCTTACGTCAGAAAATATGACAAACGTTTCAAATCTAACATCAAAAATACGTACCTATTAAACATACACAGACGTAAACTAATTGCTTAGCAAGGTTTTGTATGCATAATGTTCGAAATAACAGTCAAAACGATGTCATTACTCTCATAAATAATATGAAAATGTGCGTAGCAATTGGTACAGAGTTCGTCTCTGCAATTTTTTATGGCGTTCCCGTCAAAATCATTAATCATGCGCACACTGTATCTAGCGAACGGTACATTCAGATTTAATATACCGACAGTTACCCATTTTCATTTATTATTTTAATACGGTTTTCGTTATATAAACTACAGATTCTTATAAAATGGGATATTTCTAGAGGAACCATCATCGATTATGTCGTGAAACTAGGATAATGACATTATCGTCAATACCTACATTACATCATTAAGTTTTTTTTTTTTTTCTAATAGATAAATGTTACAATTCCAAGTATAATATTTTTATTGATAGATAAATATTACAATTCCAAGTATAATATTTTTACTAATAGATGAATGTTACAATTCCATACAAGATTTTTTGAATGATAAGAGTTTATTATGTTATATTAATTTACTGTTTTTGTTTAAATTACATAACATATCTTGTTTTTTTGTTAATGAACCTACCTAAGTAAAAATAATCAATAATAACCATTTGTAAAATATAGAATTAAGATCATTGTTTTTGATGTTTAGTTTACGTAGGAAGGCTGTAGCTCCACATCACTGTACTTTTGTTTTTGTTTAATGTTAATTTGGTTGTACAATTGAGTGCATTTATTTATTTATTTTTTACTGTTGCATGCCGTAAGGTAGTGTGTTAGAACTGCTTTTACAATGTTTACATCTTATTTTGTACCCACATTCTTTGCAAAAAATAAATGATATCTGATTTACTAACTTTATTCCCTATCTAGCTTTTGTCAGCGGCTTCGCTCGTGTGGAGGTCGAAAATTATCCCGCGGGAACGAACTACCGAGATAAAAAGTACCTTATCTGTTAATCCACGTTATAAACTATATGTGTGCAAAATTTCATCCAAATCCATTCAGCGGTTTTTGCGTGATTGAGTAACAAACATCCAAACCTACAAACTTTCAATAGGACATCTATCTTGTATTTATTTTTTTATGTATAACTTGTCTCACCACCATAATTCTTCCTTTAATTAACTTTTTATGTAGACATCAATCAGACTCCACCCACGTCATATAAGTATCGATACAAGACAATCGTCATCTTAATCGTTTCAACTCGATTACTTGTTAGCGTTACAATAATATAGTCATGTAGCTGAAACGATTACATTGAAACAGTTTGTCGCCCCGTGATTGATAGCAGCTGTAATTAATTTACATCAGATAAGTTGACAGCTGAGACAAAGCTGCGGCATGATTACCGGGAGCTTTATTATAACTACATTAAAGCCGGTTATTGTGTTGTTCTCAGGCTAGGTTCACATTAGGTCGGACCGACCATTTTATCGTTGGCCGACAATCGGGTTATGGTATTCACACTATAAGCTGCCGGTCCGCCCTAATGTAAACATCCCCGTCGTTATACGCTGGTCGGGTCGCCACAAAGTAGTTGTCACTGACAGTTGTAAGTTGGCTTCAGTGCCAGAAGAAAAGAAAAAGGAAATATTGGGTGCATCCAATCATTCCATCCAAGCCCGCTGGCGAAACTGCCGGCGAGAGCGGGTGGGTCCTGGCGGGCGTGTGGCTTCGCCGCAACGAGTCTACAATTGTGAACGGCGCTATACAAAGCAGTATGCCAATATTATGTCCGACCCGACAGAAATCGTGGCTGAATGTCCGGTAAATGTGTCGTCGCCGACAGTTTTATCGGGTTGACCTAATGTGAACAGCACTACTGAAATACATATGCCAATTTGCTTTGGACACCTTTGTCGTTCCGGTAAAACTGTCGGTCTGACCTAATGTGAACTCGCCCTCAGTATAGAATGTTACCTCCTCTTAATGTGGGCGCGGTGGGTGGATCTTATCACTTGGTGGATGCACTAAGATAGTTTGCAAAATTCGAATTTACTTCCGTTTCTTTGCTATTTGTAGGTCAGTGTCAAGTTGAATAGTGATTAAAATCTTATTAGCAACTGTTACAACGATGGCTTAACAGAATTATAATAATTAAAATCTATATACAGATAAATAAAATAATCGATTTTTACTAAATGCATATGGACGGATACACGGTACATATACCAAAATATATATTTTAAAATTTTTGTCTGTTTGTTCCGGCTAATCTCTGAAACGGCTGGACCGATTTTGACGGGACTTTCACTCGCAGATAGCTGATATAATAAGGAGAAACTTAGGCTACTTTTATTTTAGAAATGTTATTTATTTTTATTAATATATACTTTTTTGTTAAATTCCACGCGGACGAAGTCGCGGGCACAGCTAGTCATCAATATAACCCTGTAAGTTCATGTAATCCCATTGAATGACTTTTTCATGAAATAATCAGTTCAATGGATTTAAATGAACTCACACATTGTATGTAGGTTGTATTGATAACTTAAATGATTAAAATTCTACTGCAGCATACAACAGCCCGACACTTGCCGAGGTCGGTCCATTCTAGGTGACCATCCATTCGGGCCTCGAAAAGCACGTTAACCCGTTGGTCCCTGCTGTCATTTGTAGATCTTTGGCAGTCGTTGCAGGTATTTAGAAGCTCGAAAGTCTGACAGTCTAACCAAGAGGAGTTAAGACTCATAATATATTACCTAGTAACTGGGTTGTGGAGGTTTAAAAGTGGTGCCAGTGACAGAAAAGTTGAAAGGAAATCATTTGGCTTAGTATCGGCATGTCATGAGGAGGGAAGAAACGCATGTGAATCAAAGAGAGATGAATATAAATGTTGATGGATGGAGAGGGAGACGAAAGCCCAAGAAAAGATGGATGGATTGTGTGAAGGATGATATGATAGAGAAGGGAGTAAATGATAGCTTGACGGCTGACAGAGAATGGGAGAAGAAAACGTGTAGCGCCGACCCCAAGGAACATAGGACAAGGGCAAGAAGATGACCTTGCATATTCAGCCTATAGTGTTCCCACTGTTGGGATACAGGCTTCCTCGTGTAGCGCAATTTGTTCCACCAGTAACTCGAATGAACCGAGCGCTCGGCGCATCCTGGACAGTCACACCCAATACCTTGATAACTGGCATTCCCTTGCGGTGGTAGGGCTAGCGCCCACCTGTTTCACGACCACCCTCCCACCGGAGTCCGGCTTCAAGCAGCTTGCTGTGTTTCGTCGATGCGTGGGAGTACCAGTGCCTTGAACAAGAGTGAACAGGCATTTTCTGGGCACGCTCATCAAACTCATCAATCGCTTTCCATCAGGCGTGGTCGAGGTCAAGAGCGGGCCCATATAAAAAAAAAAAAAGTCGTCTCTGTGAGAATGACCGGCCGTTAATCCACCATGCGGGCCCACTGCGGGTTGGCAGATGTACCTACTAAGACATGCCGGTTTTCTCACGATGTGTTCGTTCACCGTTTGGAAAGCAGTGGTGATAAATTAATTTACCTAAAATAAAGCGCTTGTCTGGGCCCAAACCTACAACTTGTTAGTCGCGGCTGTTACCACTGGGCCCCCACTGCTTTGATGATAAACTGGGTTATTGAGTACAGATAAGCAGTCGCTCTATATGTTTAGTAGTAGTAGAATGGTGATTTCTTAAAGACAAACGCTGGAAATTTGAAACAGCAGTGAATCTTCTGTAATAGTGTCGTGTGTCTCTTAACACGTTTTGAGTATAATTGGCTTTGTTTTGGAAATATTCAACCGTTTAGTAGCTATTGTTATGTTTTGTTATCTCGTCCGGTCAACTTTGTTGGAGATAGTCTATACCTACGTGTTATTTTAAGTTACGATATCATAACTAATACTTGCATATTTCAGGTTCTTTTTTTAAAGACGGGCTTCCAGCTAATTAATATCAGCTGCACAGGTCGATCGATCAGGTTAGGCTTCGCTTGCCGCGGTCGGTCTGTGGATGGGATGGGATTACATACTAAGACCCCTCCGTGCCTCGGAAAGCACGTAAAGCTGTTGGTCCCGGCTGTCATTCGTGGATATTTGACAGTCGTAACGGGTCGTCAGATACCCGAAAGTCTGACAACCAGTCTTACCTCTGTATCTTATTGCCCAGAACCTAGTTAAATTAACGTTTAACCAGAAATTAACCTCCATAAACCAGTAGCAGATAAAACGATACCCTTTTTTCTGCTACTGGTTTGTGGAGGTTCCGATAGACAGACGCTTCACCTCAGTGTAAACTACTGGTATTCAGCTGCCTCCAGCTAGAATGGAAGCCGATTCCGACATCGTTGGGAAAAGGCTAGGCTAGACTGATAGAAAGGTCAAACAAGAAACAACGGTGAACAAGGTGAACGGTAACATTACCGTCTAAAATAATTTGAAGCAATTCATGCTTGGGCGGAGCACCGCCGTGTCCTCGTGGAGGCGATCGGCGGCGGCGATCTCTCACGTCCGGCGCTGTTTCAGGCCATGGTACGGAGCGAGAGTGCATGGGTAGCCGTCACCTCCTTCTGCGAAGCAGTAATGCTCGCGAAGAGGGAGGCAGCGCACGTGAGAGAGAGGTAGTACCTATATGCGCCCTCACGGCCGTAGTCGCCGCGGGAGACGTTCTGAGCGTCGGGAATCCCAGGCTGATTCCCGGCCACCGTAGGCGCGGGCTTGCGGATGGCGAGTAATGAGTAGCTCGCTGTCCGGTAAGGACCAAGCCCGGGTCGACGGCGCGTTTTGTTCCACGCGCGCTTCAAAGAGATGTCAGCATCAACTGATGGGGCCCGCAAGGGCCGATGCCTGCCAGTGCGGGTTGTTCGAAAGAGATACCGCGGCCCCTGGCACACAGGCAACTGAGGGAACACAGGTGGGTTTTAGTCAGTAAAAGTCTAACACAAAGAGCGGAAGAAGTTATTTGATGATTTCCCACCCAAAAAAAAAAACATTAAATTTAATTCTACAATGCTTTTCGGGTTGAATTATAAAAATATCGCATTTCAAGTTAAACTTTGTTTTGCACAACTTCTTCGGCGCCAATAACTAACTCATGCTTACCTAATACTTATATGACAGTCTAATTAAATATATAATCCTGGCCTCGTCCCCGACACACTAATCTCGAATAACATTGTATTTTAGGCATTAATAAAACTGTTTGTCCAAATAACCTTGTGGTTTCCAAAGGATATTCGTAAAATATGAAAAAAAAAAGTTATTAATATTCTTGTGTCAAATGTCGGAGGCTAAATGTCAAGGTTAGATTGTAATGTCATAATTTAGCTGGTTCTTGTAATCGGCTACTGTCTAATGTCATTACTGTTGGTCATTTGAATAAGCGTCTGTTCGGTGACGAAAGCAAGCCAAAATCTCATGGCGTTGCTATTTTTAGACCTTTTCGTCATTGGAGTCACAAACAGTCCACTACGATAACCTACAAAATAATGCAGATTGTGATTGATAGTGTGATACGCGATAAGGGTGCTGGAGCTGCTCATATGCTTCTAAACTGGCTGGTGGTTTCCACATGCAGGGCAAAGTATTTCGGTAACCCAGGCCCCCTCCGTCCGATACTCAGGATCACCAAGGCGTTGCTGGTCCTCCTTGAGGAACTGGGGTTCGATCTAATTATAATTGGTTTTCCTGCCTGTACGTGCAATTGGCGCTTTGACGTGCAATGCAGACACCAGTCCGTCTTGCCAATTGACAATAGTCTAAATTATAAAGTCCACTCCGAACGCGATAGTTCATAGTTAAGTTGGTAAGGACTAAAGACGGAATGCAAAAAAGATTCGGACTGGCTTTGAAAAATTTTGACCCGCTTTTGAGGAAAATGGCCAGGCTGAGGTCAGATCATAACTAGACGTCGTTTGTTTACAATAACAGTGGTCTGTCAAAGGTATCCTACGTAGTTTACATGTGACCCTGACTGCCAGTTTACGTAAGAGTTGCCATATAATATTTATAATTTATATTATTATGGACCAAAAGTGTTTCTCTGGGTGAAGGAAGGGGAGTTTCTGTACGGGACCGAAATTAAATTTTAAATTCATAGTAACGTTCACTCTCTATGCATATCATAAAGCCTTGGTGCATGCATTTACCGAGATTGCAATTTACAATTCAAAAAATCAAAAAAAAGCTTATGAGCCATTATTAGCAATTGTATGGAGGGAGAAAGATGAGAGTGATTGAGAGAAGAGCTGTTTTTTTATTATTTTGATAAACAATTATAGCGTTTTCCTGAGGATTGGATGGTTATTGTGGCGTTATGTTGACAATAAAAATAGGTACTTAAACTGATTGGACACTGAGGTACCTATTAAATTATGTGCACTATAAAATATTTCCACATGTCCTCGCGCGGTTTTGTCGGCTGAGTGATATTTAATAAGCTACATAATGGAGTTTGTTAAAATAAATTACCTGAAATTCAGTAGGTTTATGAACGGGTAAAAATAATTACAATCTCTACGATAAAATGTAATAGCATAATAAAGCTCGGGTGTCCTCGTGCCACGTGCTCGTTATAAGAAGAATAAACACTGTTTTTCTACCGAAGTTCATTGCAATTGCTGCCCAAGTTTTGGCTCGCATGAAATTTACTCGCCCGAATTACACGGTCACTTTGTGCGAGTCGACTTTAGAAAATAAATATTTTGTTTTATATATTTTCCAGAGATGGGCCGAATGTGGTTTGAACCGAACCCGAACTTCGGCCGAACATTCGGTTAAAATGAACTTCGGTTCAATACTCTTTAATTGTAATAAAAATACCTACTTGATGTGAATGTTTAGTTTGTGAACCATAAACGTGATTGTTTTTTTTTTTTTCAATTTACGAATCGCATTCAGATGTTTGTTACAAGAATACTAAGCTTATTTCATTTTTGTAATAGTATGTCTAATTAATTAGGCAGAGATTTTCAAGAATAATAAGAAGAACTGATTTAATTTAAGGATTACATTTACAATGTTCCTAACAAAAATAAATGAACATGGGTGAGTAAAAGACACAATTTTATTTGCAACACAATAATGCTATAATCTAATTCTCTTAAATTTCAGTCAAAATAGTGCAAGTAGGTATTATTTTTCTTGCGCCGAATGTTCGGCATCTGAACCGAATTTCGGCCGAATACCGAAGTTCGGATCAAGCTGCCGAAATTCGGGTAACCGAATGTGAACCGAATTTTCTAAAAACGACTCGCACGAAGTTAATTTATTTGTGGACGAATCTACAATTCGAGAAATACGGATTTGGCAACTGGTACTTACTTTTTGAATAAAACGTAAGGATACAACGAAAAGTTAAAGGAAACATTTAATTTTTATTACGTAAAATACAAAACGTGCCAGTTACCTAATACGTATTCCTGGAACTGCCAATTCACCCAGAAATAAAATAACTTCGTGCCAGTCACGTATAAAAATATTATATTATTTAGAAGTGACGATTCGCCCGATTCTGGCGAGTAAATACGTGCAAATTGGCTAATAATCCCATTTTTTTTGTCAAACAAAGCTACTAAGACTGCCATTAAAACAGCTAATGTTCCAACCATTAATTTATAACGTAAATTGAGAAATTTTCCTGTCAAAATTATACGGGACTGTGTTTATAACAATTATCATTCATGACAGGCTTTGATCCGACAATAGAATTTTCTTAAAGAATAAAACCGCTTGAATGTCTTCTGTTTACTAAGCGTTATGGAATCAATGATCTTTCTAATTAAATTCTCTCAAGCTTCGCGTTAAATTCCTGGTTTCTATGATAGCAGTATTTTTAATTATTTTCTTGTTAGAGTTAAGAAAATGTTTATTTTGAGTACCTAGATGTTAAAAGGAGCTATCTCACAATATTTTTTTCTCCATTTTCTGTTTAGTTAAACAGTTATAAAAGTGGGGCACTGTTGTAGACACAATAATACGAAAATAAACAGCTTAAATATTTAAGAAAATTAAAGTTACAACACCAAAGTTATCAAGAAATAAAAAGTAAAAATTATCTCTCCATCTATAAATAGGTATCTTAGATTACAATTTTTGACTATCCGGCATGAGACACACATCCAAAGGATGACATACCCACTTATATTATTTATTAGCTGTAGAAGGTGTAGCTTATTAACATAATTCCATAACTTGCTTGATATACAGCATGCTTGAAACCCCGGGAAGCGAAGGACCTAGTTACGAAACGTCTTCAATGACTTCCCGTATATCAAGCGTGGGATGTACCTTACCGGCTTCGTAAATATGAGTACAAGAATACCGTTTACTTTATTTCCGTGGAACACTCTTAAGAAATCTCCTTGGAATACACACACACACATATAATTCGGCTTGTTATACAGGTTAGGGGAAGGTATATTGTACAAGATGTAACAGAATAGACGCAAGACCTGAAAGTAGTTTGTTCCTAATTGACTACTGAATCAATTTCAGTAACTTTTAATATATAGGTATTTTTTTTAAATTATGTATTTTGCCATACCTACTACTGATTGAGCCAAAGACAATTCAATCTTATTTCACATGAAATAAGACTCAATTTTAAATGCATAATACTTTATTATATGAAATTTTAAATTATTTTAATAATTTTTTTTTTAAATAGTTTTTGTCATCGTATCTTTTAACTCAATACTCTAATTGGGGTGTATGAGGTCTTGCGTTAATTATGTTACTCGTTGTATATATAGTGCACCCAAATATCGCCAGTTTTGTTTAAGTCTCATGTTTATGCGGCAAGCCTATTGCCATCAACCTAGCACAAATCTAGAATCTGGGCTGCTACTGAGAAATTCCTGATAACCCTTTGCCCGACCTGGGACTCAAACCAAGGACCTCATGCTCAGCATTTAAAGCTCTAGCGACCATTAGACAAAAGATAAATATCATCATAAATCAAAATCTACTTAAAGCATGTATCATACGTAATTAAAGTTCCAAACTTAATGCCTGCATGCAGACCTTATTGCGTGGTCTTATAGAAAACTAACCGGCAGCAGTGGTGACCTAGTGAAATTGGCCCCGACTTCGAAGTAGGTCGGTTTACTTTGTACAGTTTATTCCATCACTATTGCTCTCAAACGATGAAGGAAAACAACCTAGAACCAAAAGTTGGAAGACAATTGACATCCGCCAATCCACATTGGACCCGCGTGGTGAATTACGGCTCACTCCCTTTCATAGAGAGGAGGCCTGTATCCCAACTCTGGGACTATTATGGACTAGAAAACTTACCATCTCACATTATTAATTTCGCATCAACTCCTTAAGGTGAACCTAGTCCACATTTTTTTGAATACAAACTTCGGGAATGTTTTACTCCACTGTCTGACATGGCACATCCAAAGTAAAATATGATATCGTTTTGTCTCATTATTAATATTGTCTGTACGGAAATAGAATACTAAAATAAAAACCCATTAAAAAGTTAGGAGCCAACAAAGATTAGTTTTACTCGCTAATTTATAGTAGTAGCTAGTAATAAAAGAATTGTAAAATCTCCAAAACCAAGTCGGTACCGACAAAGTTCAATTATCGAAAAGATCAATAAACTGTATTGGTCATTGATTTATGCATTGGCTTTTTCATAAAACCCGATCTTACAAAGGACTTTTCTTAATATTTTTGCGAATTTTTTACTATAACTGCATCTCACTCAATAACGTTGTGCGTGTAGACTAGCGTCTAACTGCTCATCACTGATACTATCTCTGTCGGACACGGAGCCAGCACCCTAATTGCGTAACTCACGATTAATCATAATCTGTTTCGTTTTGAAACAGATGGCTAAACCATTGCTTCATATGTTCGAAAAATGTGTCTGCTCAGCAACGTAATTAACGCAATGAATATTGTTGAACTGTCAAAATGAAACCGATTATGATTAATCGCGTGTTACGCAATTAGGGTGCTGGTGAGACAGCGTCATTTTTAGTCAGGCCCACCAGTGAGTTCGAGCCCGCGACTAGTTTCCCCTTAATACAATAAGACAAAGTCATCACAGTAAGATATAACAGCCATTACACAGTTTCACACTATTGTTCAATTGTTTACAACCACTGACGTGTCTGCTCATCTGATATGCTAATATACGAAACCACGTTCATCTCAACAGACCTATCCATTTCCTTTCAATATCGTACCACGTTCGAAGACAGTCCTTTAATTGAATGTATGCTCATAAAGGCTTAAATTATGCAGACTAAATACAAGCAACAAAGCACTCTATTGGAATTTATCAAGGTTGATTTTTGTTTCAGTGTGTCTTGTTTCGTATATGCATTTCGGTAGGAGTATAATGTGAAGATGAAGGGGTCATAGCTGTCAGGGGTACGTCATTCAGTCATTGACACTACGACTTATTTTATATATTGAATACAGTCGAGGTGGAATTGTAAATTGCGATGGAAGAGCTTTTCGCTGTATTTTGAATACAATCCGGTTTTGAACTTTGAACTCCTATAAAAGGTACTTAACACGTACGTAGATTGACTTGCTGATAAAAATACCTTGAGGAACTTTTTAATACTTAATGGTCTTGAACTCATGATTCATCGGTAAGCTTCTATCTTTGTTTTCGAAGAATTTAAGCTTTAAATGTTCGTTGTTTAAATGCAGTCTGAAACTGAGTGAAAACAGACTGAAGCAAGACTTAAATGAAGCCCTGAATTTCCAATTTATTACGTGTTCGAGTCGAACAACGTCCAAATCGAACTGATTACACATGTATGCAGCGTAACAGGACGTCCGGAGGTAAATCGCTCACAGCTGTCCCAGGACAGATTACCTTTGAAGTTGATGAGACTCCATAGAGAGGTCACGTTCAAGGGAGCGAGTGACTTGTGGCACTCGAGCTGAGGAGTACCTGCCGGGTCAATGGGGACCTCCTCCGAGACACGTTCGAGGGCCGTTCAAATAACTGTTCCATTCCAACCGACGACGTAAACACTGTCCCTGGGTTAACACAGTAATAATACTCATTATTATGGAGTATCGGAAATATTGCTCATGTTATTTACGATTATTGAGTGTCATAAATGGCCTACTTTACGACACATGTCGACGATGTCTCGAACGTTTATTGATTCTGACACCCGACGGATAACGTTATACGCGCGACGTTTCAAATTATTTACGTAGACAGCCCCGTGCAGTGCTAATATTTATCCCAGCTTTCAGAACTTACTTGTGCAAACAGAACAAAGCATTGCCAACAAAGTGGTGCCCACGAATGTGCAGCGCAACATGTGAATCACGGTCAACCGTCACACGAGTGGAGCAACAAGTCTCCCTCTATTCAAAAATAAAGACGCCGCGCTCTGGAATCTCTCAATGGAGTACAATTAAGATTCTCCACGACTGCTGAGTGCCTTCATGCATACAGAGTACCTACACGGGACCGCCTGCGAAACACAACTGTTTCACAATCGCAATAAATCTCACTTCACACAGCATTGAGCGCCACCACAGTATTTTTTAAATAAAAATAAACTTTGCCCTATCGTCATAAACGATTTTAGACCCAATCCTGAAAGTAGTATGACCAAAATTTCAATAAACATTGGTGAGTCCTAAACGTTTAACGCTTCTCACGTTACCGACTTATCGATGCGAGAATGTCATATCGACTTTTGGGGATGCCTTTCTGAATCGAGCTCTAATGCTTTGGAAAGAGTGTCAATATGGCGAACTGTAATCGAAATGTGCAAGACGAACCTTATTGACCGGTAAGATCTGTTTCAATGTCTCGTTCTCATTCACAATTCTGTCCAAGGACTCTTTGATTATTCTCTCTTTCTCTTTGATTATTATTGATGTCAAACGCGTAAAAATAATTTTAATTTAGACAAACTAAACAATGATCTAAATCGTGGGACATTTTTGTATCTTCTCTGATCTAAAAGTCTAACAAATCTAGAAGTTTATACTTCGGCATTCAGTTAAAATTCTTGTATATTTTTGTTTCTTGGAAAGGTCAAATGTTTTTTACATGTTTGTCGTCGAAATAAGATTATATAAAAGAGGCTACAGAAAAGGAAAAAAATCTGAAAAGATTTTTTCATCCCGAAGACACGCAAAAGGGATCTACAAACGCGATTAATCACCCATTCAAAGAGTTGTGAGAAATATGACATAATGAATACGAGGGGTGATTTATTTGTAACGAATTTACATCAGTAAAGCTTTACTTTTTAATATAAGTCGTGGTGCTCGACGACAATAGCCGAGGAGTCTCCAGTAGCGTCCAAAGTTTCAAACAGACTCATACCACGAACCGTTGCGACGTCGTTGCATCTGACACCAAACTATTCTTACTGTTTTCTTTCTTTTCACTTAAGTATTCTGCGAAGTTTCATTTCGCGCTGAAATCCGGACTCTACTGCGATTGTCCGCTACCGTTTATCCGCTGACATTGATACATTCCGTGGCAGTTTCGCAGTGGGGCTTTGAGTCCTGGAACAATGCGCGCGATGTACGACTAGCGGTTGTAAATAATCGTTTCTTGATCTGTAGTTTGAACAATGGCTTGACGCAAGTGGTAACCAAGAGGCGGAACAATCGACGATTAAAATTGTTTATAAAACGCAGTTCGATATGCTGGTAGTTATCGCGCAAGGAAAATGTGCATGAACTACTTCTCAATTGTTTTCGGTCGCCATTGGGAGCGTTGTTTCTTTATCGCCGCGGTGTTCGATAAGCTGTCGTGAAATGGTTTTTTGACAACAAAAACTAGGCTGGTTTTTCTCATTCTCTGAATAATCTGCATAGACTTTTCCTAACTATGTCGGGGTCGAGTAGAGTCTAGTTCAGCAGAATACCAGTATTATACATGGAGCGCTCCACAACTCAGTTGCTGGGTACCACAATACCCTTTGGTAACACTGGTTATCAGATTTCTGGGCTTCTGACTACTCGTAACGACTGTCAAAGATCTACGAATTACAGCCGGGATCAAGTTTTTTTTTTTTTGTGTGGGGTATCGTCAAATAACTTCTCCCGCTATGGGTGGAGCGGGAGGGCGTGTCAGACTTTTACTGTCTGAAATCCACCCAAGTTCCTTCTGTTGCCTGTGTGCCAGGGGCCAGGGTATCTCTTTCCAAAAACCCGCACCCCTGGCAGGCATCGGCCCTTGTAGACCCCAACAGTTGGTGCTGACATATCTTTGAGGCACGCGTGGAATAAAACGCGCCGGGCTTGGTCCTTACCGGACAGCGAGCTACCTATTACTCGCCATCCGCAAGCCCGCGCTTGCGGTGGCCGGGAATCAGCCTGGGATTCCCGACGCCCAGGGCGTCTCCTGCGGTGACTAGGGCCGTGAGGGCGCTTATACTGCCTCTCCCTCGTGGAGTTTCTTGCCTATTCTTCTCCATACGAAACTACATTTTGGAAGGGGCGACTAGAATCAATTCTATTTTAATGTAAATGTTGACGTTCAAAAGTGCCTTTTAAGTGCCTATTTGAAATAAATGCTTTGACTTTGACCCTCACGCGAGCTCACGCTCTCCCTCTTCGCGAGCATTACTGCTTTGCAGAAGGAGATGACGGCTACCCATGTACTCTCGCTCCGTACCATGGGCTGGACCAGGGCCGGGCGCGAGAGATCGCCGCCAGCGATCGCCTCCACAAGGACAAGGAGGGATCTCTATATGTAATGAATGGTCATCCGCCAAGCGTAGCTTAGCCTTCGATCGAGCCTTACGGCTGGTACCATTAAACCTTTTGATATTAAATAATCTTGACGTGTGATCTGCTTCTGTACAAATATGAAGACAAGCTTGAAAACGGTTTATATTGATCTTTCAAACTATTATTATGTTGTTCAGTATATTTAAGTGGCAGTTGTCCAATAATACAAGTAGGTTCAAAACAGCGCTAAAAATATTTATAATCTTATCCAGATGTCTTGTTTCGCTATTAATGTTAAACTTTATAATATTTTATGATGTAACCAAATTAGAATTTCCTGTAGACTTAAAGAAAACGCATCATATTTTTATGTGCTTTTATTTAAATTCTGACACGCACTCCTAGCTAATTAATTTTGGACATTCAACAGCTGGCCTAGTTTTATTATGTTTTATTTCTAAATTGAATCATGATAAGCATTATTTCTAGATTATTTGTAGCAGTGATGGCCCAGTCTAACGGTCGCAACTTACGAGTTACAGTAATGTACTGGTGCTTTACTTGGTGTTAATTATTTTGTCACCAGAGCTCGCAAAACGGTGGAGGAAAACATCGTAAGGAAACCGGCATGTCCTAGAACCAAAAATTCCAAGACATGTGACATCTGATCTACCGACCCGCACTGGGCCCGCGTGATGGATTACGCCCCACTCCCTCTCACAGAGAGGAGACCTGTGTCCCAGCAGTGGGAACATTATAGGCTGATTATGCCAAGTTTTATTTCTAGATTTCTTATTATGTGTATTTTGTTCGCAGAATTATGACTGGAATCCTTTAGGCTTCGATGTGTCTGTGCGTTGGAATAAATGAGTAAATATTTGTCAGATTTTTATTTCAACAACCCCAGGAACAAATCTGTGCGGAAAAACGCAGCGGAATTAAATAATTGTACCGTTCTGTGGTTGTACAGACGCCAGTATATCAAGCTACCTAAAACTGTCAAATTGTCCCAATTGAACATGAACCTTATGCTTATGTATTAAAGATGAAAATCTATCAAAGAAATTTGACATATTGGGGCAGCTTGATGTGCTGGCGTCTGTACCTACCGGAGACGAACGTTTGCTCCCATACATATATAGATATTTTAGAACAGATTTTTAGTCGACGTTCACACGGACTTCATATGTTTTTATGCTCGGTTCAACACCGAGAGTTCAAAATCCAATGCGCTATAAAATCTCGCCGCGATATTTTTACGTCCATGTGAACGTCGCATTTAACGTGAAAAATCTGGGCAGAAAAATGCATCGTAACAACCTTAAAGCGATAGAGAATAGTTTTTTGGAACGAAGTTCCTTATCGCGCGTTGTGAAAGGGGGCTAGACGGAAAAAAATCTCACGAAAAGTTGTAACGACACTTTTTGCTATAGTAAGCTATTGTAAGCCGTTCGGCGTGCGCATGTTTCTCTGTCTGTCCCTTTCTCTCTCTTATAGAAAGAAAGCCAGATATTTTCATTTAATTCCTTCCGGGTGTCCCTTGACACCTCTCAAGTTTTTTTCTACTGTCAGCATCACTTATTTTGTAATATATGAAGAAAAAAAAAACAACTACAAAACTATTTAATTCTCCACCGCATCCCAAAATGAAAATGCATAGACTGCACCAACAAAACAGTAGCGCCAGCATTCTATTATGCAAAACTTTAATGATATGTGTTTACCTGCGCCTGCGTTATACGAGCTATTAGCATAATACGAGCATCGTCCACCTGTTTAGTTCAAGCTAATTCGCTTGTGAAGTGGGTAGCCCGTAAAATTTATTAATTTTCATTAACCACTAACATTGAATGTGGACATTGGCGGAGCTCCCGGCCGGCCCGTCGAACTAATTTCCTATCAATTTTAGTGGACTATGCTGCGAATTCGATCGAGCGAAATTATTTAGTAAGCTAGTATTAACTCTAGAACGATGTTGTGGAAGGTGATATCTGAATTAACAAATTAATCGGAAGATTGAACTTAGTATAAAGAAAACATTTTTTTTTTCATCATTCGTTGGGTTTTTTTTTTTGAGGATGGGAAATTATCAAATAACTTCTCCCGCTCTGGGTGGAGCAGGAGGGCGTGTCAGACTTTTACTGACTAAAACCCACCCGTGTTCCCTCAGTTGCCTGTGTGCCAGGGGCGACGGTATCTCTTTCGAACAACCCGCACCCCTGGCAGGCATCGGCCCTTGCGGACCCCACCCTTTGGTGCTGACATCTCTTTGAGGCGCGCGTGGAACACAACGCGCCGTCGACCTGGGCTTGGTCCTTACCGGACAGCGAGCTACCCATTACTCGCCGTCCGCAAGCCCGCGCCTACGGTGGCCGGGAATCAGCCTGGGATTCCCGACGCCCAGGGCTTCTCCCGCGGCGACTACGGCCGTGAGGGCGCATATACTGCCTCTCCCTCACGTGCGCCGCCTCCCTCTTCGCGAGCATTACTGCTTCGCAGAAGGAGGTGACAGCTAACCATTCACCCTCGCTCCGTACCATGGCCTGCACCAGGGCCGGACGCGAGAGATCGCCGCCGCCGATCGCCTCCACGAGGACACGGCGGTGCTCCGCCCAAGCTGGGCAGACCGCCACCGTATGCTCCACCGTGTCCTCAGGGCGATCTTCGCAATGGAAACACCCGGGCGTTTCCTCCCGCCTTATACGAAACAGGAACCTCCCGAAACAACCGTGTCCGGTGAGGACCTGCGTCAGGCGGAAGGTGAGGACGCCATGCCGCCTCTCAAGCCACTCCTCAAAGAGGGGACTTACCGCCGCTATCGTGGCGTGCCCAATCATTCGTTGGGTTGATATTTTTGTTTCATTATTACCTATTCGGTATCGATACCCAAAACGTGGGTAAAGTATTGCCAGCTAATTTCATTCGACCCTGTAGACTCCGACAGATCATGGGCCTTTTTTATACACAAGGTACTAATGCTAGTATGAAGAAAATAGCTTGCTAATACTTTTATATTAATAATTAAAAAACTGGTCTGTTTCACATTACAACGACTAACTCGCCCTATATTTTTCATACCTTTGTGCCAAACCTAGATTTAACGATACCATAAGGTTAGTTTTTGGTGTTGCCAAAGTACAATAATACTTTGACAGTGTCGCGACAGTGGATATAGTAATGCGGAATAAAAATGATACATTAAAAAAAAACACGACAGTAGTATGAGGAATTTAGTAAACTTCGCTAAATAGGGTATTTTCCAATTTATTAAAAACTATTTTAATTTGAAGATAGGGACGAAATATGTATGTAACAGAAAAATAAAAATAAATTGATTTATACCCATTTTCTCAATTAAAAACGTTTTAAACAAAATTTACTTTTCGTTGTTTTGAATTTACCGCTAAAACGCTCCTTACGATGACTTTTTATCACGTGACCACTCGTGATGTCAGCTTTGTGTAATCAGCACCGGTACAAATACTTTGTGCGGCGCAGTTTTAGAAGTATTTGTGCACAGAAGCACTGCACACCAGTAATACCATTTTCTATTCATAAAAATCAAGTTAATTAAACTCGACATTCACTTGATAACAACTAAGTAGGTACTTTAGTTTATACAAAGTTGACGTCACGTGTGGTTACGTGATGAAAAGTCATCGTAAGGAGCGTTTTAGCGGTAAATTAAAAAAAACAACGAAAAGTAAATTTTGTTTAAAACGTTTTTAATTGAGAAAATGGGTACAAACGGTACAAATCAATTTATTTTTATTTTTCTGTTAAATATTTCGTCCCAATCTGCAAATTAAAATAGTTTTTAAAATAAATTGGAAAATACCCTATTTTTTTAATTTTAGAAACATTTTTTTATGAAACCTTACATTTTCTAAAAATGGGACTAGGCAGGAAAGAAGGTAGATGATACTTCTTAACTTGCACAACTTAGTTCTCACTTAACAACCCTTAAAGGGACACCTGACCATGAAAATGAGCAGGAAAGTTTACTGCAGGGAGAGGGTCATAAACTACTTTTTAACTAGGCTAAGTAGGGGAGTTTTCCTTGTGATAAGGAGAAATTATTTCACGACTTTCTTTTACGTGGCTTTAGTTTGCAAATATCTATGGTAAGTAAGTGGCGTAAGTAATCTAGAGACTTTTCACATAAGATTTCAAAGTTTCTTTTTTTAATAACTCTAAAAAAATTATGTAGTGTTTTTACATATTTTAATACTTATTTGAATGAGGAAAATATTATCAATATTTTTTATTTTATTTTATTTTTATGTATAGAAAATAAAATATCAATCATAACGTTGCAATACTTACATTATATAAAAAAAAACTTTGTTAAAATTAGAATGCCAGTCATTCTTTTAAGAACGCCAACTTAAAAGCTCTCGCACACGATGCGACGCCGACGGTGCGATGTGATTTTGGTTGAAAAATTCCCATTCAGTTTTCATAAAAATTGTTCTACAAGAGTCGCGTCTCACCTGTCTGCGGGACACTTAACTGAATCGCAAACACAGTTCAAGTTTTCGGTTTATTTATTATTTCTAAATTAAGAATAATCTACTTGCCTGCTCCATTACTTACAAGCTTGCACTAAAGCCTTATCATAACATCCAACTGTTATCTTATTAACAACAGCTAAGCTAGCTACAACTGCATAATGCACATCGTTCAGATACAATCTGTTCCGGACTCGTCACTAACAAGCCAATTATTTACGTCAAGATATTCTGTCCGTTGAGATCCCATCTCGACGGATATAATAAACGATCATGTTACTATGGAATGAACAGGTAATACTGTATTGCAGTTGAGTGGGTACAAGTTTGCCGATGCGACTGAAAAGTGACCACGTTTTTTACACGCTTTATATTAGCTTCACTTGTATGATGCGGGAAGCACAGAACCGGTCGAAGTGCCGGAGCTTGGGGGAGGCCTATGTCCAGCAGTGGACGTCTTTCGGCTGAAATGATGAATGATGATGATGATGTATGTTTGTATGTAACCGACTCCTTTGAGCGCGATTTTGGCCCACTTTAAACGGTCAGATTTCATTGAAACTTTGTAAACTTGTCGAGGACCGATGACAATTCAATAATTTAAAAAAAAATGAGAAAAAAAAAACACGTTTTTGTAGTTAGCAGAACTACAAAATAGAAAATAAATAATAGTTTAAAAAACTAAAAAACACACTTTAAAAACCAAACTAAAAAAGGAGAAAATAATTTAATTCAATTAAAAAGCGTGGGGTGCTTGACATTAATTGATTATAAAAATACCTCAAAAAGCACCCCACGCTTTTTAATTGAATTAAATTATTTTCTCCTTTTTTAGTTTGGTTTTTAAAGCGTGTTTTTTAGTTTTTTAAACAATTTTTTTTTAACTAATGTACTCTTGCCAGGGGTGTGGGTTGTTTGAAAGAGATACCGTGGCCTCTGGCAAACAGGCAACTGAAGGAACACGGGCGGGTTTTAGTCAGTAAAAGTCTGACACGCTCTCCTGCTCCATCCAGAGCGGGAGAAGTTACTTGATGGTTTCCTACACAAAAAAAAAACACAATTACTGAGCGAAAGTCTTCTCTCTTGCATTGTTACATAGTCTCCTTTATTTATAAACGTTACTTCAAGTTAAGTAATGTGTTACTTAAAGTTAAGTTAATTAGTGACTGTTACATTTTTGACGTTAAAACATCTCTTAACTTAAGTCAACGTTTATATTAATAATCCCCAGAATTTTTGAGTTCATTATTTTACCCTTTGTTGAGTGGCAATAGTCCCCCACTTTTGGCCTCATAAGGCTTCACTTTTTAAATTCCAGTGTATCGCAATTTCAAGCCTTTCAAGCATCTACCTCTGTTCCCAATAAAAGAAAAACTCCACAAAACACCCATATTACTATTTCACCTGTTGGCTGTTACTTTATCAGAGTTCCGTCGCGATAACATCGCTAACCCTCCCCGAATCGCTTCCTACACGTTTGAATACCTTGAGTACAAGTGTACCTCTTCGGAAACATTGTTTTTAGTTTCTTGTCTACCGTTCTTTGTAAGAAATGGGATGAAGAGTCGAAAGGGATAAAAAATAGGAATTGGAGATGAACATGTTTTATTATCTATACTAAAGAGGAAAGATTTGATTGTTTGTTTGCATTGAATAGGCTCCGAAACTACTGAACCGATTTGAAAAATTCTTTCACTGTTTAGCTACGCTATCCCCGTGTGACATAGGCTATATTTTATCCCCGTATTCCCACGTGAACGGGAACTACGCGGGTGAAACCGCGGAGCGCTGCTAGTATGTTCATAAACGTACTAAGCAAACAAGCGAGACACGAATTTTGCAGAAAAAAAATCCATGAAGTTATCATAGAAATGGTTCCATTGGAGTCGCATCGCGCCTTTTTGTCATAAGTGTTTCGTACGAATACCTATCAACTTTAAAAATGTACGAGTTCCTAAAGTTCATATTCGTAGGATGCGACGCTTACTTAGAAAAGTTAAGTTAAAGGGAAATCTGTGAGTCTTGCCCTTAAACCTGCGCTTGAGTTCGAATATAGAATTCCAAATCTAGAAAAAAGAAACCACCTAAAGTTTTTAAAATGTATTATTGTCTCTCAAAAAGTATGACCTTTTCCTTTGGATTTTGATCTCGAAACATCATCCGCATTGCACTATCGTGAACTGATGTAACTTAGCCATAATCGTATTACATAGCAATCCCTGCTTGATGCCTACGGTTAGATATCGATAGATTGAGGAAGCGCGTCCGGAAAATGTGTGTCCGTTATTTTGATTGCAGTCTGTCTGGTCAAGTCCGTTGCTCCAGATATGTCCATCTGTCATTTAGACTACAATACGGTTACAATTTCTTTTAGAGGATTGGAGTAAACTTCTGTCTGGTACACCAGAAATCAATCTTGGAAAAATTTCTCTTTTAGATAATAATGTCGTATGTTTTAGAGAATTATTTACGATGGGGCGTCCCTAGCGTAAATCATTCTAATTAATCACCAATAAGGTCACTATAGGAGCAGTGGTGGCCAAGTGGTAACCGGCCGCGATTTACAAGTTGTATATCATAGGTTCGAACCCAGTCTGGCACTTAGTGTAAATTATTTCAGCACCACTGCTCTCAAAACGGTGACAGAAAACATGGTCAGGTAATGATGACATTTATCAACCCGCACCTGGCCCCGTAGTGGATGACGGCCCACTCCCTCTCGAAGAAAGGAGGCCAGTAGCCATTCCCAATCCCAGCAGTGGGAACATTATAGGCTGATTATATGAAGTCACTGTAACTAGTATGAAGGAGTGAGCTTATGTGTTTAAGAGAAGCCTGTAACATAAATACCCTTGTTGAGTTTGGGTTTACATAGAAAGTACCTAATGTAGTTTCAATTTTCACAAACAGATGAGAGTTAAGCCGCAGACATAATCTCCGGTTTGTCAAAAACAAATGGCTATATGAAGCCTTCAACTATCATCAAAAAGAGTATTGTAAAAGAATAGCTACCAAAAAATATACAAAGTCAAAGTAGTCAAAAAAATACTGAAAAATAAGTTTTGTCTGGCGCGTCTAATTTCATCATGTGCCAAAACAGGTTTTTCAGCACTTTCAGAGACTTTTGTATTTCGTTGGAGTATTTGGTACAGTTTTTTTTAACATTGTTTACATTTTTACAATTGTTTTCATACGGTGAAAGAATTAAAAAAAGTAACCGATACTTAAATATGGTTTCTGAATTTTCACTTGAAGTGTATTAAAATACAAGATGGCGACGTTTGTGTCGATTTCAGCCAAGAACCGAATTAACCTTGTAGCACTATACACAAGTATAGTAACGATTACTACGTCCAAATCCAATATTCACTTATAGAGTCTGCGAACAACCTAAAACATTTTATTGAAGTGAAAACTTCTTTAGGCGCGTTGGGCATTTTTTGAGATAGGAAAAAACAATTGAACTCGCGACACTGTTACCGAAACGCCACTGACAACACGAACGAACAACGTTGAACGTTGTTTATTCTGACGATTCAAAAAATACACACGTAATTGTTTAAGTTTTCACTTCTGTCGGCACTCCCGGAGTGCCACTGCTTTTTTTATGCTACAAAAATAATTTGTAACTATACCTACTAATAGTAGTAGAAGCTAGTTATTAATGAGGATGATGAGAAATTATGCAGAATGAGGGCTAGCAGCTAAAAACCCTAGCTGAACAACACGATGCACCAATACTAAGACACGCTGTCCGGTTGCTTGTGCGGCAGGGATAAAGAAACATGATGTGTACCTATTAATTTTATAATAACCTAGCCTAATCTAACCTAACCATTAGTTTTTTTTTATTACTAAATGGGCCTGCTCTTGACCTCGATCACGCCTGATAGAAAGCGATTGATTAGGTCTATGATGAATCGAGCGTGCCCAGAAAATGCCTGTTCACTCTTGTTCAAGGCACTGGTACTCCCACGCATCGATGAAACACAGCAAGCTGCTTGACTCCGGTGGGAGGGTGGTCGCGAACCAGGCGAGTGCTAGCCTTACCACCGCAAGGGAAGAATTGGCCAGTCATCGAGGTATTGGGTGTGACTGTTCAGGATGCGCCGAGCACTCGGTTCATTCGAGTTACTGGTGGAACAAATTGCACTACACAAGGAGGGTTCTTCATGCATCTCAACAGATCCCAGTTGACAAGTTCTTTGTACTAACCAGTGGACCAATGTTGTCAAATCAAATAAAATATATTAATACCTATAATAATAAAATTCTGAAAAGCGTGTATTACTTATTTATATTCCTTGACGTTACACAGCTATAAACATGTCTCCTTTAACACTTTCGTTTAATATTTGATTGAAGCTGATTATACTCTGTGTTCCGTGAAAATTATATTAGATTTGCTTTGATACCTATATTAAATTGTGAGTGACTGTTACATCGAACTAACATGATTTGTTATATCGATAAGTTCATGCTCTTTCCTTATTTAATGTTATTTTTTATGAAATATCGTGAATTTTGTTATTAGTTGATTTAACACGATTGTGCTGTGATAAAGAAATAGTTTATGTTTGTACTTATTTAAGAATTCGTATGCTTAAACATAGTTTGTGATTTATTATATTAATGTTCAATTAGTGGAAATGTTTGCCGATAAATAAGGTAAAAAAATATATTGTGTGTTTCTGGGATATTTATAGGTTATCTTGGTATTGGAAAGATTTTTCCTTAACAAAACTCTGGACAGCTTCAACAGAAACTGGACATAGCCATACTAATCCCATCTGCACATACTCTTAACACCAAACATTTACATTAATCTTGTCTTGTTTTAAGTATATTTTAAACTTGACTCAGCAAATAGCAATATACTTAAGTAGGTAGCTACTCGTAGAATGTGTACCACCGTTGGATTGACTCAGGTTAATTCCACAGAATAGATAGCTACAGAAGATCAACTTAAAAAATACCAGCGAAAGCCGGCGCATGCACACGAGACACGCGTACTAACGGAGATCTCAATTAAATGACTTAACATACGCACTGGCCAAACGAAGCTTAAGCTATGCTTAACGCGGTTGGTTCGTGGATGGTTCGACTGTCAATTATAGGTGTATCGAGACCTTTCCGTGCCTCGGATAAACTGTTGGTCCCGGCTGTAATTCGTAGATCTTTGACAGTCGTCGACGGGTAGTCAGAAGCTTAAAATAACCCATCTTACCAAGGGGTATCGTGTTACCCAGCATCTGAACTGTGGAGGTCAGATAGGCTTCCGCTCCATGTAAAATACTTGTATTCAGCTGCATCCGGATAGACTAAAAGGCGATCCCATAAGTAGATTAATTGGCAGTCGCGCCTTGCACCCGTTACACGTGAGGCATGTCTATGTGTACGAGCATGGTTCTTCGTTGTTTGGAGTCAACCTTCTGTACCTATCTATTCTATGTTCGTTCTTTTCTCGGTTCACGCACGATAAAATCAAATTAGCTGAGTTAATTGTTTCCTCCTAGGGTTTATTGTTACAGCCACAATAGACACGCGCTTGTTCAGCAATGTCGAAGGACGTATACTTCTTGGAATTCCATGTAACATGATCAGTAATGGATATCCGACAGTTGTTAATGATTGTGGGTTTCTTTTATCGGGTCTAACTTTACTTTGATAAAAGCAAAATTATTTAAATCACGAGCAAAAGAATCCGTCGTTACAGGATTATTTTTTAAATAACACGAAAGTGCAGTTCTTAATTCAGACCTTTTAAGGTTATAAATGTAATAAGCTTTTTTATAGCTTCATAAGCCATGTCCCCGATGTGATTTACACTAACTTTCATTCCTTATTTAACCCCTTTAGGGGAAGATTTTTCAAAAATCCTTCCATAGTGCTCACTTTCGTTGTATAGGGAAGTTTTTCGCAAAATCAGTTATCTATGCTGTGTCAGTCAAAGAATGGATTTAACATTTTTAGTATCAAGATATCTCGATTATCCTTCTGATACATAAGGTAATTGTAATACTCAAGAAAAATTACAGGGTAACTTTAAGTTAATCATTGCAAGGCAAAAGAAGCACAAAAAACAGGATGTTCTTGCTCAAACATTTGTTTCTGCCACTTTTAGCTTGGAGCCAGGCAAATACCGAAAGCGCACGCAAACAATAGTTAACAAACAAATGGAAACCCTGCTTGTCTTTACACTGACATAGCAAAAAAACTACTGCATCTCGTACTTATATATACCATAAACCCACCTGTATGAGGTAAAATACGAAAACACTTTAAAATATTACTTTGAAAACTGATTAACTGTAAATTCCTAAGTTCATCATCTGAAACAGTGGCGAATGCATCATATAACACGATTCCTACGGGCTTCCCTTCGGGGATTCGATTCAGCAACTCTATCGCTATTGAAAAATGGCACGTTTATAGTGGCTACTATTGTCAAAATATATATTTACACTACGGGTATTTAATTCATAACATTCAAACAACAAAAACGGTTATTTTTTGCATTGAAACACAAGAAAAAAAATGTTGTACATTAACCCGGTGCCAAAAAGTGATTATCGGGAGCAGCATCGATCCCGTAATCATTTCAGTTTAGGTCACGTGGCACCGCTTGGTATGGACAAGAGCAAGCCGCTGTACAACGGGTTATGACAGAGACAGGTATAGAAAAATGCGTCAGCGAGAACGAGATGGAGGAATATTCCGCATTTTACTTGGTTTTTTGCTGTTCAGTTTTATTGTATTTAATTCTTTACATTCCTATATTAATTTCAGAATGATAGTTAGTATTCTTTATTGATAAATCAGTAAGTTAAAGCCAACTTCGCTTCGGTTTCTCTCTTAGAAAAATTTACACCTCGCCGCTGATCTGAAATATCAAATCATCTAAAATGAATCTAATAATCATACTTAACTAATTTTGGGAAATTCTTCAGTTGAATAAAACACATCACTCTTGTGGCCGTATCCCAATTTATTTGGGGTCTATGCAACACGTAAATTTTCTTCCATATTTCTCTATTACTCTTCTTCTCGGTAGTCACCTCCTTTCTAGCCATATCATATTAAACACAGTCCAGCCATCGTTTCTTTGATCGTCGCCTACTCTAATCGCCATCCACATCATCTGCCCAGGCTTTCCCAACTAAGTTTTGTTCGGCTTCCAGTCTAATCAGATGCAGCTGAATACCAGTATTTTCCATGGAGCGAGTGTCTATCTGACCTCTACAACCCAGTAACTGGGTAATACGATATCCCGACCGGTTATCAGACTTTCGAGGTTTTGACGACTCGTAACGTGCTTTTCGAGGCACGAAGGGATACGGCACGGGGGCGCTTGGTATGTAAATACGGTCACTCACCTACGGACCAACCGCGGCAGGCGTAGCTTAACCTGATCGATCGACCCGTGTGGCTGTTATTATCTAGCCACAAGCTCCTAATAATCTAACATTCATACTCTAAACTTTCCTCACGAGAAGAAAACTAACCTTATCTTTTCACGACTCATCCAATACTTTTTTTACCTCTGTCATAAAGACACACACTAAGACGTCAATTGTCGCGTCCAGACACTCCAGTAAAGTGTCACATGGCTATTAAACGGCCCGGGTGCACTAGTGTCCAATTTAAATGTTCTATACGAAACCTTAATGAGATAGGTCACGTACTCGTGTTGCTTGACTAGCAATTGTTATCAAGGATTTCTTAGAAGTTGTTGACTTAGTACTTGTGCGGTTCAGACATGGAGGAATTAGTTATTGGAGTAATCAAGTGAATGGCGGAATACGCATGGTAGCGGTTTGACATGCGATTTTTAATTCAGAAAGTAAAATAAGACTCTTTTAATGTATCGTGTTTCACTTGTTGACTGCCTCGTTAGTCTAGTGGTACTGCTGCTGTTCACGAGTTCATGGGTTCGGTTCCTGGGTCGGGCAAAGTGTGATTCGATTTTGCTTTGGAATTTCTCAGTAGCAGTATGGAGTCTAGATTTGTACCATGTTGATGGCAATAGGCTGGCCGCCTATTACTTGGGACTTAAACATAACTGGAAAAACGTGGGTGTCCTCTGCCTAATACTTAGGGAAACACAGGCGTGCTGCCATGATGTTATGTTATTCGACGCTTGATAGAACATTCCTAATATGTCGATATTGTAATTTCTCGTGGTACTTTGTATCCTGTTCTCTGTTTGACGTTTTTGTCAAGCATGTGCCATCGTTTACCTAACTCTGCCAGCCATGATTCAAACTTTGTTGGTGAGAATATAGAAACGATTTTCGTTTAATAAATATTGTCTATTTGGAGCCTTCTTGTCTTCGCAATAGTAGATATTTACAGTATTTATTCATCATGATTTCCTTGCCCTTGTCCTATGTTACTTTTTCCCTGCGTTCGTCACCATCTCAGTGAAAATAGGATGCATGCAGTTTGAGCACTCCAAATGTCTCTCTACTCTGTGTCCGGGGCTCAGACCAATATATAGTGTGTACACATATGAATGTTATGTTTGCTATGTAGTATTAGGATATTAGTTTAGAATTACGCTGCTCTGTTGGATGTGGTTCTAATTAATTATCTTTTGTTGGATTTTGAATTGTTAACTGGGTTAAAAGGAGTTGGTTCTAGGTGTTTCACCAGAATAAAGATTTCTTCTACTATATGCAGACTTCAGTTTTTAGACATTTTATCGGGGAAACTGTGGGAAGATGTTCAGAGTATGTTAGTAGAATATATTAGTAACCGTGAACTCGCGTATTTTACGCGCGAAACAGTTGTCTTTTGAAATATGAATAATACGATCGTAATACGACTCGAATGCGTCATTACTAAAACCACGAAGGTACTAATTCATTGCAATGGTACACCTGTGTACCAGCGGTGCTTGATGGTGATTTTATTATTGGTACACTTGTGAACCAGTCGGGTCTGGACCTATTAATCTACTAATACGTGCTAATTAATAATGACAAACTGCGATACGTATCCAACCCCTTAGTTAATGTCCCTTAGCTATGACCAGTCTTGTAGCTTGTCTTGTGTATTTGGAACCCTTTCGTTTTCACTGTAGTATACCATTTTAGTATTTATTTATCACCAACTTCCAAACCAATACAAAATCAATACGTTTATATGTAGGGCCTTAACATAACATAATATCATCACGCCTGGTTTTCTCAAAATGTTGGGTAGAGGTGTACGCACGGCTACACATCAAGCTATATTTTACCAGTATAAGCTAATCTCGCATTGTATAGAATTTCCGTACAGTGCGAGATCAGCGTAAACTGGAAATGTATAGCTTGATGTGTAGCCGTGTGTACCTATTAGTACACCCACATTTAGGCAGTTATGTTAAGTCCAATGTAATAGGAGACGTGCCTATTGCCATCAAACAGCCACAAATCCAGACTCCAGAGAATATCCAGATAGAAAAACCCAATAACACTTTGTCCGACCTGGGAATCGAACCCAGGACCTCATGCTCAACAGTTGCGCTGGCGACCACTAGACCAACGAGGTAGTACACAATGCATCAATACTAAAGATGGGCCGACTATGACTTTGGCCGACTAGCCGACTAGTCGGCCAAACCGTTCATTGGTTTCGCTTGAGTTCGGGTGACATCTGCTATGTTCAAAATGGCAAACCTACTTATTGCCAATTGTTTGCAGACTTTCTTCTTTTTTGTTACAAGTAAGTATTAATTAATTTTACTTTCGGTACCTATTTCATTTCTGGATCTAAGTCTAATTAAATAATAGACCAAACTAAGGGTTCCTATTCCTTACTATCCTAATTTCCTGATTGCACTGAAAGCAAACTGTAAAACAGATTCTATAATAAAAAAATATAATACATAAGATTTCAATTTCATTGCAATCACCGTTTTTAAAATTTTGAAGCATATTAATACGAGTAAAAAATGGGCTGACTTGTCGCCGACTACAAATATGGCCGACTAGTTGGCTTTCCCGACTAGTCGGTACATCACTAGTCTATACAAAAAGTAATACTTGCCAGGTACTCATTATTTTGTACTCTTATTCCATTTTCCCCGGGCTTAGAGACTTTTGAAATGAAAATGAGAATAAAATTTCACAACAATGTAGAAGGTTCCCCCCACGCACCTTTCATAAAAATAGACACTGAATGGACGCGTACATACGTAAAGGTTCCCATACAAACTCACCTATTCATTCATTCTCGCAAATGATTGAATGAGCTTCGTCCTAATAACGTTAAAATGACCTAGTGAAAGCTGTTATTGTAATCAAAATCAATGAACCAGAGAAAATATGACGCTTCGAAGTTCATTATGTTTGGGAGTAGTGAGTAAATAAATATCCATAAAGCGATATTCTGAGGTAAACGCTAAAGTAGGGGCGGCAGCATTTTATCACCTCGTTTATGAGGCTACGGGGAGCACTGAACAGTATAAAATTCCGTTTCTTCAACTGCGGCTAGTGAAGTATTTGTGTCGATAAATAACTATGTATAATTCTTATTGCGGGTCAATCGGAATTTGAAGTTCTTGGTATGCTGCGAATTTTTTCATCTATAAAATTGTATTTATGTACGGGAAATTAATTGATTGGAGTACCTACCTTTATGTAGGTTTCATAGATTTGCTCTTAATCATAATAATTGTAGGCCCTAAAATCATGATGCACAATAAAACATTGGGTACATAAAAGCAACAAATGTTTGATTCATTTTAAAAATTTGAGGCTCTACCTACTCTTATTTTCATTCATAAATTATTCATAATATTAACATGCTGCACTACAAAAACAAGGGTTAAACGATAATTTGCAAGCGGTAACGCTACCTGACACGACCCTCACATTGACATCACAATAGAGTGAGTTGCGATCGACATTTGATTGACGGCCGAACTGGGCAAACTTTAGGTTAGCACCCGCATTGCGATATGTAATCAGCATTATCCCGTATTAAGCGTTTCGCAGTCGAGTTAATGCAGTAATTACTGCGACGGTATGTGTAGGTGATTCGCGCGCAAACTGTAATTAGTCTGCCATTAAACCGCATAGTCGTGATTTGATTAATGGCGTTGGGGACGACCGGCGACCGTGCGTCAGATTCGGCACGCCGAGAGTAATCCGTTGTTTTTCGGTAATCGATAAAACTGGGCACATTAGCACATCACTAATTTTGTTTGTGCTCTATTTGAAGATGTTCAAGTCATAGAAATAATGATGATGGAAGCAGTTAGTAGAATTGTTTTTGACTGAGATAAACTCATTTAGGGCAGGTAAATCGTAATCGTCGGCACAAAGTTGTCTCGACATTATAATTGTAGATGTTCTTAGTTTCATTTTACATCGTTTCTTATCTTCTTCGTCTTTACCGTGGGTATTAAAGCCCGTTGTAATAATTCGCCCTCATGTTACAGACTGATCTTGAGGAAAGTACACTTGCTGTAGTACGTACTGAGATGTTGGTTCGATTTAGACATACGATAATTGTATCAAGTTAATACCTAAGAAGTTGAGGTGACGTTGAGATTCCTGAGGATTCAATTTCAAACTACGTATGTTTACCTACTGATGTTGGTTTGTTTAGTATAGAAGGATTTTTTAGCGTGAGCCTTTATTTTTTCTAATAAACAGAACTTTTTTTTTTGGATAGGAATTCGTCAAATAACTTCTCCCACTCTGGGTGAAGCAGGCGGGCGTGTCAGACTATTACTGACTGAAACTCACCTGCGTTCCCTCAGTTGCCTGTGTGCCAAGGGCCGCGGTATCTCTTTCGAACAACCCGCACCCCTGGCAGGCTTCGGCCCTTGCGGACCCCACCAGTTGGTGCTGACATCCCTTTGAGGCGCGCGTGGAACACAACGCGCCGTCGACCCGAGCTTGGTCCTTACCGGACAGCGACCAAAAATTTAAAAAAATGTGCACGGCCTAGTGGTGGCTTTTATAAATCATTGCATAAAATCAACATTTACGCTCAAAATGTTGAGTTGTAGATTAATATTTTTACGGTTCTTTTGTCATGATAACATTTAATTTTTGAATAAATCTTTTCTTTGAACATTTGACAATACAGATTTTTTTTTTGGCTTGTAATATGTACCAATACGGCGCGACACAAAACTGCGCGTTTTACGGTGTCCTAAGTTTGTGCAGCGCCTTAATCAATCCCGGGGAAAATACAGAACATACTCCATTTTCACACTGCCAAGCAACACTTTTATAACATAACATCACGCCTGTAATCTCTGAAGGGTTAGGCTGAGTTGTACCAATAGTTCACGCACATTTTATCAGTACCTAATGTTTCAGGGTCTGAGCCTACTGCCAATGCTTTTATCTGTAGATATTCTTTATACCTTTACATGTTTACAACAACAACAACAACAACATAATGTTCCCACTGCTGGGACACAGCCCTCCTCTCTGTGAGAGGGAAAGGGCCATAAACTACCGCATGGGCAAAGTGGGGGTTGGTAATGTACCTAACATGTCTTTGAATATTTGGTTCTATGACATGCCGGCTTCCTCACGTTGTTTTGCTACACCGTTTTGAGAGCAGTAGTAATTAAATAATGTATATAATGTAGAGCGCCTGTCTGGCTTCGAACCTACGACTAACAACTCATAAGGACCACTGCACGTGTCTTTGCATATTTAATAATATCTAATGATCGTAATTTCTTTTTTCAGGTAAATACATCCACATACAAAAACTGCTGCTACAAACGTCCTTCACACAATCATAGCGTGAGTAAGCTCAACAAAAACAATTAATTATTCGTCTTTATCACGTAATAACGGAGACTCACGATATTTGTCATATAGTCTAGTCTAGACACTTCTGTTTTATTGTAGAACTTTCTAGATTTAGTATGACGTACTTAGTGCCTAAGTTGTACCATAAAACTTTCTGGGTCGGTTAGTTGCTGGGCCTGTTAAACTTATACATGTTGCCAAGTGTATGGAGGGGTAACTACTGTCGCAGATGACTGGTTTTATCATGAGTTTTATTCTGTCTTTTGTGAGAAGTTTTTAAGTGGTTGATTGCCTATTGGCTTTTATTTGGTTTGTAGAATTTATAGATTTATTCCTTATTTTTGTGTCAGTGGGACTATGAATAAAGCTTTGGTTTCGTAAGAAAGCGGCCAACGGTCACACAATAATGGCTCCCAGCAAACAGCAGCGTCGTGACTCCAGTAGAATAATTTTGATGAAAAGTTCGTGGACATTGTTCTACCAGAATCGCGTCACGATGCGTTCGATCTGTAATACAGCTGAACAGGCAGTATTATTGTTAACACCGAAGCAATAACACAGTTTTAGTGCTAAGCCAAAATAAGCGTTTTAAATTTATTTTATTGATTTACTTTGACTCTGACACTCTCGTAAATTTTGATGCTATCATCGATATTAAAGATATAGATAGATCGTAACAATAAATATTCGTACGAAGATGTAGTATAAAAACTGAAAATACGAGTAGTATGCTTAGGTGGCCAATCCATCTTGTTGAGAGGATGAAAAAAAGGCTACTAATATAAGATGTGAGTAGAAATGCCGGTAGGAGACGACCTAGGAAGACATAGTGACCTTATTGATGAAGTTCTTCAGAAAGATCAGTTGCGGAGTATTTATCTCGCAACCGGTGTGCATGTATGACTAGATGTATGAACGTTAATGAAGCATGTATGAATCGTTTTGTATTTCTGTCTATCCCCATTTTACAGCTCCAAGTAAATATAGAACTATAACATATCTCCCCTAAACCAAGCTCTAGATGTCCCATTTTCACACCGGACCTCGGTGATTAATTGGCAAACGTGTCGGACTAAGCTTCTCGATATACTAACGTGTGGAGTACCCATCAGTCTGAACTTAAGGACTTGAAGATGTCCGGTTTTCAGGCAGCTTGCACGATCGATCCAGCCACCTAAAAGATTGATTATGAAATGCAATAATTAATATCTTAACACCGAATATTTAGTTTTACATGTAAAAAAAGAACTTGGAAATTTTCCAAATGCCCTTTTTACACGTAAAACGGTTACAACATCAAATTTAGTGTTATAATTGCAAATCATTTTAGGTCACTAGTTATCGATATTTCATACTTCCATACAGTAATATTAACAAATTAATAAAAACAGGTAAATATTTGACAGCTATTTGCGACGTTGCCAACTTTCAGAATAAATGCTCTTAACACAAAGGACACTTTAACTTAAATTATATAATCTAGCTAAAGTTAGTGGAAAATAAATGTAAACGTTCGATAGATAGATAAAGTTACCGAAATTATGTTGGCGTTAACCCTCTTCGTCAAAATATCGTTTTGAATAAAATGAAGAAAATATGTGAAAATAGGTATGAGAAAAATCGACTCTTTATAATATAAAACGTAATAAAATTTTATTGCTGCTAGTAAATCTTATCAAAATTCAACGGAGCTTAAAATTTATTATAGCGAAATTTGTTTTAGATCATAATCGTCTCGAAGAAATATCAAGAAACATGCACAGTTTGTTTTTGTTACACGCTTTTTATTTTTCTTGATACTTATTATATTTTATGTCTTTAAACAAACACACGGCATGCAAATACATGCGTTTCTTGGATTCATAATATACAATACAAGGTTACGTCATGATTTTTTAAATGATGGAAGATTTCGACAAGATATTTATATCATCTGACATGATTACGATACAATCTGTTTCTAAGAATATCCATCGGCACGTGTTTGAAAATCACTATTCGTAAAGTTTTTTTTTGTGATAAAACGTTTAAAAATTATTGAAACATTCTGGGATAAGTTTGAGTTTGGTCTGCTGCCAGAAATTGAAGATTCTCCTTTTCTTTATTACATAACCTCTTATTCTCGAAAAAGTTATTTTATTTCATCATCTGCCTAGCCTTTTCCTAATCCTAACTATGTTGGTGTCAGCTTCCAGTCTAACCGGATGCAGCTGAATACTTATCTATCTGTCTTCCACAACCCAGTAACTGGGTAACACAATATCCCTTGGTAAGACTGCTTGTCAGACTTACGGGCTTCTGACTACCCGTTACGAATGTCAAAGATTCACTAATGACAGCCGGGGCCAACGGCTTAACGTGTAGAAGTAGAATCTATATACATACTAGCTGTCCCGACAGACGTTGTCCTGTCATATATATTAAGATTTAATTCGCATTCAACACGTGCTGGTTATGCCATTAAATTGTAGCTTATGTGAAACGTTGGTACTTTTAACACAGCGCCATCTATTGATTACTTACTGAACCCAGTCGAAAGGTATCGACATCTGTTAGAATCATTTGGAGTCTACAGATAATTGTGACTGTCAAATAATAACAGACAAATAATTAGCAATAAATTAAAATTGCGACTATAATTTGAGATTTAAACTATCCTATCTCTCAAGTTGGATCGAACTGCACATGGTGTGCGAATTTTATTATAATCGGTTAAGTGGTTTAGGAGTCCATTGAGAACAAACATTGTGACACGAGATTTATATATATTAAGATTATAAATTCAATTCGTCTTTTGCGTCTGTATGTGCGACTGCGTGGTTCTTTTAGGCCACGCAACGGATTTTGATGCGGTATTCATCATTTAGAGAACTTCATATTAAGCGTACAGTACAGATAGCGAAGAAATCTAGATGTTTTGTTAAGTCATAAAAACCTTGCAAAGCTAGTTGGTTGCTAGTACAATATAAATTTATAACTACGTTAATTACTTTGCCTACCTACTATTGTATAGAATCAAGTTTATTTAACTAAACAGACTGCTGTGCTACAGGGGAGTTTGTTGCGCCACTTCTTCTTCCCAGCTAAAGCACTAGAAAGTGATAAATGGCGGGCGTTTCTTATGTAATTTTGACGTTCGAAAAGTGGTGATTCTCAGTCCAATTTTAATAAATAACTTTTGAATTTGGTTTAAATGAAAAACCAAGCAGTTATACAGTTTAATTCCAACATCAATGGATCAAAGTTTTCAGAGTATGGTGTCTTGTTAAGAAAAAAATTACAATACTTCTCCGAAGTGGTAATGAATCGCAATATTTTTAACAGGACATCATCAGACAAAGTTGACAAACAAACTCGATTCCTCCCACCAAGCCTTGAGGGTTTTCACGTTATTTTTATTTTACCGGTGACACAAATTGAGATTCCTTTTTTTTTTCATAAAAATATTCCCCGCTACTTCCTTTAACAAACTTTCCAAGTGCCCTTATTGAATTTTCTCAAGTTTTGATAGGTTTTTCCGACGATTTCTTCTGTGTTGCTTTTCGTTGAAAAGTTGTGATGGTCCAGTAATTTACGTAGCAAACATCGCTTCTACTTTTATTTGATGTCATTAAATTGGCCTGGATACTTCGTGAGACTTGGAATTTCTATCAAATATTTACAGGCTGTTCTAGTTTCGATTTTACAATTGTACCAACTACTGCGCAACAGAAACTTACTGAACAAGTTGTTAAAATCAACTGCTTGTGTTCTGTGAAGATGGGATATACAGGGTGAAGGGAACATTGACGCGCAAACTATCACCATGAATTGACAGTCCATCATTCTAGACTCCCTAGTGTAGAAGGGGTTCAGAATCATCTACTGAATCCATGGTGTAGTGTATCTATATAATAAATACGGTAACACAGTCTCATGCACACAAGCGTAGGCAGTTGCTGTCACCAATGTCCTCTGTCAGTCAGGAGGAATGGCGGAAACAGATAAAGTGAAGCAGGTCTGCACGTTAGCGCTTGATGTGGTGGTGAGCTAGTGAAGTGATATAATCCACTTAAATATGGAATCAACAAGATTCTACACATGGTATCAGGTTGCGCGTCTGCTACCCTGTGTTCCTATCATCACATACATTATACTGCGTAGAAAGCACCTCTCTGAGTGCCCTTAAACTAGTAATGGGTTTTAAGCCACGCAAGGTAATTTTAAACAAAGTAACATTGGGTATAGCCAGTGAATCGCCTGCGAGGGTCATTAAGCAACATTTCTCTGCGTGAATTCTTACAACTTGCAACTTTCTTGTAGATAAAACAACTGTGTTTAGTGTTATGCTGTAAATAGGAAATAGTGCCCGTTCCTTGCAGTTTCAGTTTTCCTTTCTATTTTCTGTACAGCGAATGGTTCTAGCCGTATCTTCCCGTGGGCATCTTAGTAACCTTTACAAGAAAATCCGTCTGTGTTCAGCATAATGTTTGTAGATGGATCTTCCCGTGGAGAAAACTAAAGTAGATAGGTATAGTTCTTGTAGGTATCTTGTATAGCTAGATTAGTTGTTGTAGCTATCTTTCAAGATTCCATTCTATAGTGGACATTAATGGCGTTGACAATCTGCTCAAAAAATTATGTTACGTGCAGATATGGGCCCAGCACATTTTCATGTTACATCACTCTACGAGCCCGAATTGCTGGTTGTAGCTTGCGGCAAATCGGCTCGTCAAACATTCTGTCATGGGCAGTGGTGGCCCGAGGTATCGGCCATGACTAACGATTTGTAGTACGTGAGTTTGAACCCAGGCAGGCAATTAACTTTGAATAATTCATTTCATCACCACTGCTCTCAAAACGGTGAAGGAAAACATCGCGAGGAAACCGGCATGTCCTAGAACCAAAAATTCGAAGACATGTGACATCTACCAACCCGAACTGGCCTCGCGTGGTGGGTTACAGCTCACTCCCTCGCACAGAGACGAGGCCTGAGACCCAGCAGTGGGAACATAATAGGCTGATTATGTATTATGCAAATATGGACTACCAAATTTTCATGTTACATCAATCTACGAGCCGATTGGCTTGTAGTAGCTTCTGGCAAATCAGCTCGTCAAAGATCCTGTCAAGCACGCTGATCAGATTTGTAGCTGTGTTTCAGTAAGCTGGAGTACTGGACTCGATTTTTACAACTGATGTTGAAGATCAGCTCATAATATTATGTAAGATATGAGTTCCGGTAGCATACACTGATGCACAGTCCCATCTGTTACACCAGACACAGGCAAGAGGCCAACGTAGACAATACTAACTCAATGCTGTCTTTTAGTCGGTGTACTTGTAAACTTTTGTTTTTCGCGTATGATTTACGTGTGCAAACCAATTATTCACTCACGTCACAGCAGGGCAAGTGAGGCAATCGCATCTGTCTATATCTGGAGCTGTCATTGTTGGGATGATGCACGATCTCTGGTGTTGGCACGGAGTACATAGAAGATGGAGTGATAAGGTTCGCGCAAATGCAAATAACGATATTGGCTCACATGAGTGGCTGTGTCCCACGTGACATACTGGGCATACTTGTGCGTATGGGAAGGATTCTCTTTTACAATTTTCTATCGTTAAAATACCGTGTGTCATATTTTACTACATATATTTAAATTGAATGCCATGAATTGTTTGTAGAATATTGCCAGTACCTCATCATCATTATCATTTGAACCGAAAGACGTCCACTGCTGGACATAGACCTCCACCAAGCTCCACTACTTCGACCGGTTCTGCACTTCCCGCATCCAGCGGACTCCTGTGGCCTTCACCAGGTCATCGGTCCAACTTCTAGAATGCCTTCCAACGCTACATCTTCCAGTACGCGGTCGCCAGTACCTAAATCATTAGGTATTGTTTTTTATATTACAAAAGTTCTAGATCAAACTTTTCTGAGGACGCAGACGCACAAATCAGGCTTAAGAATTGTTCTTCCGTGAATGACAGGTGACAGGCATTTCTTGGCGCGCCTAGCAGTCTCTGCAAAAGTATGCGAATTTATAAGCACTTCATTTACTTATTATTCTGTAACCGTCTGCCATTATGTAGGTGCGTGCGATGCACGTGTCGTTAACGATGTCTAACCTGAAGATAAACAGAAATAAATGATTATTATTTTAAGATTTTGTGTGCGCCGTTTGTTTAGTGTATCTAAAATATCTATGAATGGATATTATTGTCTGATGATATTTTATGCGATGAGCATTCATGGTCTGTGTAGATATTTAGGTAACTGCAACGTTTTGAGCCTAAATAGTCTAAAGTAGTTCATATAACAGTACACCGGTTTCCCGGGAGGGTTGAGCAGAACCTCAAGCCACGCTCATACAATACCGATCAAATAAAATAGATTTAGAACATAAATATTCTGTGGTTCTGAAGTGGCCACCGCGGACTGGAAGACGTAGCGTTAGAAGGCCTCCCCCAAGGTGGACCGATGACCTGCTGAAGGCCACAGGAATCCGTTTTGTACGGGAAGCATAGAACCGGTCGAAGTGGCGGTGGTCTACGACCAGCGGTGACCGTCTTTCGGCTTAAATTATGAACGATGATGATGATAACAGAAATATTACAAAACCCTCATTCTCTCTAAGCTTACCTAGTATAAAAATAACAGGCAATCTTTATCTAAAACTCAACCTAAACCCAAGCATTTATTACAAATACACCGATTACAAGCACTTTTGAAATGCGAAGGGGTCGGTCAGTCAGTAAGATGAAGCTAGTTGTCCATTCCAAAGCGGTTCCAAGGTTACTATGGAGAAGAACGGGCTAGGAACTCCATGGACACTCTTTTAAATTATAATATTTTTACTAAGTATCATTGGAGATAGTTTGGAAACAACCTGTCTGGTACGTGTTCTTGAAACTTGTATTTAAGTAGATAGAAGTTCGCTTTAGCTAAGCTTATCCCAGCTACACCATAAATGCGTAGCACACTATCAATCGGAATCTAAATCATTTTGAAGGCTACTGCTTATCCATTGATACATAATCATCATCATTTCAGCCGAAAGACGGCCATTGCTATACATAAGCCTCCAAGTTCCGCTACTTTGACCGACTCTGTGCTTCCTGCATCCTACGGCGTCCTGCAGCCTTCACAAGATCCATAGATACATATATTATGTTCTAAAAATTGGTCTGCTTGACAGTGTACATGACGCAGCCACCTGGTTAAATTAGCGAGCTAATTGGATGCCTAGGCCGATAGTTTGTTGAACTAGAATCATTCAACGTTTAACGACTTGGCGTATTGAAAGTCATCAGCTCTTTAAAGATGACTGACCATGACTCAACCAAGTGATCCAAAATTAGTTAAATTTTTTGCACTGCGGCGACTACTAGAGTCACCAAAACAAATATGGCGTCAATAGCGCAAACCGTGAATGTTATTTTTCGTTCTTGTGTGCAATTTTAAGTGAAATTATTTATTAATTAATTTATTTACACAATTACTAGTTAGTTAGTTGTAGGTATTCGTCAAAAGTATAGTCGTACATAATTTGTGAACTCATTGCCACCCTGACCAAGCATCACAAATTAATGAATATCCAATTTAACTAAACGACTACACGACATTCAGCCATCCGGTTAAACGTTGCGCTCAATCACTTGGCTAGTGGTCCTTCAGCTATTAAAATGGATGCCGACGTTTAATGAACGGCCTAGGCGTCCACTTAGCTGGCTAGTTTAACCAGATGTCTGTGACATACATACCGCAATGAATGTTGTTAAACTGTCAAAATTTAAGCCATTTCCAATGTTAGTGTGTTATACAATTACCCCAGTGATCTGGTTGCACTTAAAGAGTTTTAAAGATAGATAAGTGGTAAGATAGGGGCAGATAAAAAAGAACGCTTTTTATTTCGTGTAGCTTTAAGAGGCGTGTTGTTCAGTTCAGATGGGCCCATCTGTTCAGATTATTTTGAAAGCTTTTTAAAAGACGCTAAAGTATAATAAAAACTTTTAGTTTCGAATTATTTTTCTGTCTGGATTCTGTGAGGTCTAGCAAAGTGAGCTACATGGTACATAAGACACCATCTTGATAAAGTTAGGGAAATTTATTCTTTATTGAATTGATTACCAATTTAAATCACTGCCATACATTTCTCTGAAATGGCAAATAAATACGTAAACGTCAATTTGATACTAAAATAAAATTCCTTGGCCGTAAAATACTATTACAAAACTCTTGAAATTCCCTGTAAAATTTCTCAACAGAAACCAATAAAAATACCCAGATTCCCCTTCATTGCTTACAAATATTTCCCGTGTATTAATACAAGTTTAAGAATTCGTTTTTAATTAAGAGCTTAATTTTTCAAAGTCTTGATTGCTCGCCGAGTCCGGTTAACTTTCAGTAGTCCGTCTCAGCCTCAAGTTAAGACTTTTTTATTACTTGTTACCGGGGAAAATCCCTATCACAAACAAACGCTTATATAGGTGCTCTCATAGACATTCCTTTGGAATTTTCCTTTACAAAATATTCGATGAAAATATATTGAGTCACTGTACAGGTTTGATCCACTGTTTACAGTATCAGCTTATAATGTTCCCAATTTCCCACTGCTGGGACGTCAGCCTCCTCTCAATGAGAAGAAGTGAGCCGTAAACTACCTTTTTGTCTTCGCATTTTGGTGGTTCTTGGGCATGCCGGTTTCCTCACGATGTTTTCCTTCACCGTTTTGAGAGCAATGATCAAATAATTTATGGGGAACTAGGTTCTGCCAGCGGCTTCGCCCGCTTCGAGGTCAAAAATTATCCCACGGTAACGTACTATCGAGATAAAAAGTATCCTATATGTTAATCCAGGTTATAAACTATCTGTGTGCCAATTTTCATCCAATTCCGTTTGGCGGTTTTTGCATGATTAAGTAACAAACATCCAAACATTCACGTGACTAGAGGGCTGGGTCGTTCTTTGGCCAAAGAATTATCATTACCATTCAATGTGGCAATGCTGCCAGTCTTCTGGGCACGTTTCCTGATGACAGCGATGCGGAGGAATACTTCGACGCCTAGTGTCCTTTTGTTTTTGTATTTATTTTGTATATCGTATTTTTAATTATTAAGTACTTTTCTTTATGCGTTTGTGTTGATACTTTAAGTCATGCGTGTGAGGTTGAATTTGCAAGAAAAATGTGTTTTATCATAACATACAAACATTCATATTTATAACTAGCTGTTGCCCGCGGCTACGTCCGCGTGGAGGTTGAAAATTATCTATATTAAACATCCAAACATCTTCACAAACTTTCACATTTATAATATTTTATTAGGATAACAGTATGATATACAATATCAAGCGCCTTTCTGGGTTCGAACCTACAACTCTTTAGTCGCAAACGTTACCACTGAGCCAGCACTGCTCTTCCATCCACTGTTTACATACGCTGAAATAGGAAGTTATGAATGAAAATCAAAATTTGACTAAAAATGTTGCAGAGCTTACGCTTTCGGTTCAAAAGCTTACTACCTAATATTAGCCTATTGTCCGGCAATGCGGTTAAAATTTCAAAATTTATGGTCGAAAATACACAATGATTAGAAGGACTCAACAAATAATCCCGACCAAACAGAGGTTACTCGCCCTCCTCTCACAAAATTTAGCATAAAGTTATTTTATTATAGCCGTAATAGAGATATAACACTTTACTTCCATGTCAGAAACCGATTTTATTAACCCCGTTTGGGTCGGGGTCGACCCGGCGACACTGTCAATTTGAGTGGCAAACTTTTCCATTTAACTTTCGTGAAGCTTAAATTTTTCCAAACATTCTTCTGAAGAGTTCTTGTATCGTGTTCGGCGTCAAAAATTAAATTTCGTTCGGTTGATATAATAAATATCAGATATTGTTTGACTGACTCGATATTTTTTTTGCTTGATAAATTTCATTGATAAAGGATTAGATTAAGGTTTCGAGGATTCCGATACTTTTGTGAGTTGTGAAAAGGGTGGTATTGAACTTTTTTTCTTTTATTATCATCTTAAGGAATACAACCCTCTAAGTTCATAATCCCATTGAATTACTTTTTCATGAAATAATATTAATTATTATTTATTTAGTTCAAAAAAGTGTGGTACAGTGGTAGTCTGTTACAATTCATAATTATAGTTATACCATTAGAGCGATGGAACCCAGCATTCTGGGTGTAAAAAGACAGGACAAAACAGACAAGAAGGCTGCCAGGCTCAAATGGGATTGGGCGGGTCACCTCAGCCGCATGCAGGATGACCGCTGGGCAAAGGTCTCTACACCATGGGTGCCTGACGATAGACGACACCGCCGCGGTCGGCCCAGAAAGCGGTGGCGAGATGACCTGGACGCGTACTGCGAGGGCTGGTTCGAGGTGGCGCGGGAAAAGAGTTCCTGGAAGGACATGGGGGCGGCCTTTGCTCAGCAATTGGACAGTATAGGCTAAACATGTCAAAAAGAAAGTAGCAATTAACATAACTGAATCTGGCGTCCTAGCTAGGTTACATAAATAGTCATTCTATGTGATTGTATAATCTTAGATAGTTGTATGTATGATTTTAATTAACATAATTCTGTAAATATATACGTTGTTACAGTCGCGATTTATATCTTAATCAACATGCAGCCTCATATTGATCTGCAAATTGCAAAAATTTACAGAAAATTTGAATTTCGCGGCTACCCTGGCGCTTCCCCCTTTATTGAATCTCTTTCCTAATAAATAAGGGCTTGGATCAATAAAAGATCAGGACATTCCTAAGAAACCAAACTTTCTTACAAAATTTCATTACAACGTTGAAAATCAACTTACATGTGTTGGATTTTAAGCTTACATATTGTTACTGAAATACTACACAAAGCCGTATCATAAAGACAACCAGCTAATAGAAGCAATTGCTGTTATCACGAGCGTACGTGCCCGTTATCAGATTCTCAACAGATTTTTAAAATCACTGTAATATGCTAATACGCCTCTTGAAATCTTTGGGTCGTGGATTTAAACGAGCTAAGAGGGGTAGCTAGGATATTGATAACAGAATGTTATTCGGGTTCTATCTATGAAAATTGTCAGTTATTTATTTGGTTTGGTTTATATGGCTAAAAGCCATTTCCATAGATGGTCAATTTAAATTAGCTAGCGATTACAGCACTGAAGGATCTCTATGTAAAAACTTACCTCCTGTCCTATTGAAATCACTTCGACAGCTTAGCCCTAAAGGACAGGCACATGGACAGACAAACTTACCGAAAGTTTATGAACTGAGTTTGGGACTCAGACCACCAAGTTTGGTGCCAACAAGCCCTGCATTTCTATACCCTAAGTCTCTACCTCAGTGCTAAAATATTCCGTAATTATACATACATAAAGTCAAGATTACTTCCCATAAGTGTAGTAGGCGGCAGAAACTACAGAATCCCACGTGCTACGAACCTTGTATACTCCATCATTATCTAATTGTGAGTTAAATTAACCATCCTTCCTAAATCCTCGTTCCCAATTATGTCAACAACAGCAGATAAAACCAGATTAAATCCAGTCCAGCTATTAATGCCACTAAACCAGATTCGAGTCGAGCTAGTTGGAGATTTGTTCCAGATGACCTGTCGGCCGCACTCGGTCCTCGACAAAAATACTTGTGCAATATTGACTGCTAGCCCAGAAAAGAGTTGTTACTTAAAAGTTAGACGAGTTAACGGCAAGTATTTCCAACTGTAAGTTCTTTTATATGACTGTTTTCTTTTTCTTTTGAAGTAACTGTATCGGTTTGAGGTTTATTAGTAACTTCAATGGAGAAGTCGATAATACTGAATTCGTTTGAAGTTTCTCTTCTATGTCCAAGTTTCTTATTTTCGGATTCTATCTCAATAAAGCCAAGGAGATAAAGCTTTACTGCGAAAATAGGTAACCTACTTTCTCTCTCCATATTTCGTTCCGAGCCAAAGAAAAGTATTATCCTCTTCAATACTAAAATAATAAATATACTCCCGTACGTCTACTAGGAATCCAAATGTGTTTCTTATAAGGCAGATCTAGAAATATTAGTTATTGCCCTCATCTTGCGATCCAAACACTTTAATCCGAGAGAGGAAACGCCAGTACGGCAGGATTTGGGCTATAAATTATGTAATGTAATAGCTAGGATAGTATTGTAGACGTTCTTAATAAGCCATGACGTGAAATATATTGCTTAAGCTTCACACATGAGGATGGCTCGAGTGGATTCATGGTTCGGCCGTCGTTTTCACGACGTTGGCGAATTGCATACATGGCGTTGAAGCGGTAAGGAGTAATAGTACTACTTTTGTGATAATTATATGTCTTCAGAGTGAAACCTTCCATGTTTGAGAATGAGCGATTTTGACGTGTTTTTACGTGAATCCATAACGAGATCTTTTGTTGCCAATAATTTCCACTTATAGCAAAATTAAGTTATTAACTACCGAACATAATTTCAAGTTGTTCAGCTACATTCTTACTCATACATTCCCAAACACGAACGACAACGTTCATGTCACCGGGCAATAAAGCGTGCATTTCAAGCCACGCTTGAACAAAGATTTTTTTATGTAAACCACTTTACAACCTTACTTATTAATTCTCCACACCCGGCCCGCAGTCACACACTGTAAGCAACCCGGTTCACTCTACTGTTAAGAGGATTACTCCCAGACTCACCGACTGCACGAGATTTCTTGGCAGTCCAACCTTCCTTGCTTTTCCTTTTGTTGCTTGTAAGATTTCTTTGCGGATTTAAAAAAGTCTTTTTATTACAATCTAGTCCGCTATCGGCGATGTTCTTTCATCAGTTACAAATTCAAAGCCATTCGGAGACTACTCCTTAAATAAATTTAAATGAATTGGATCTCGTCCGGTTTTTGTAATATGAATTTGTAAAGCTTGGATTGGATTAAATTCTTTGTTGATACTGAATTTGTGGGAGAAGTTAGAGAAGAAATTCTGTGAATTATATGCGTTTGAAAAACTATGATATAACTTGGCTGATTTGGGTTAAGTTTGTTTATTCTGACACACTTACAAATGCCTGGTAAAATCGATTTTCCGTCCAAATGACAAGACCTATCCAAAATTTTGGGAAATTCGTTTTAAAATCCGAAGAACCTACATAGCAAGTATTTTGTTCACCGTGCAGTGGCCTGTTATGAAACTTTCAACTGACTGACTTTCAATAAATCTTGATACTCAATGTAGATTCGCCTGAGGCGTCAATATCAAGGCGGCCAAAGCCCACTGAAACACCACTACCTTTACTACAAAATACCTTAAAAGCATCCTTTTACATTTCTTGAACAATATTCCGAGTGTGGTGCAAAATATTATCTGAAATTTTCTCCGTATTTTAACCTAATGAAATTTTAAAGAAGCAAACTTAAATTCAGTACCAAGTTTCAGTGGTTCCAAAGGGTGGTGGGATGTAAGTATAATGCATTTTGTACCGCCTAGTGTGGAGCCCTGTAATCTGAGAGCTATTTTCTTTACCATTTATGTGAGGTAGTAATTTTTATACACTGTTTACTTACCGTGCCGTTGGTTTATCTCTTGAAGGGTGTGTAACCCCGGGTGTCTGTGCTATTCAACTAAGGCTGATGTCAATTATTTTCTCTAGTATTATAATCTGTTGTTTTTCATCGGTTGACCCCAAAAGCTTAGTTGTTATTTGACAGACGATTTATTTGGTGCTTTCAGAAATGGAAAAAAATACTGTTTTCTTATATTTACCCGGCAGCTTAGTTTACCAGCAAATCTGTCACTACTTTCATAAGGGTTAAAAGTTTAATTAATAGCCACTGTCATTAATAATCCTAACGCTAAGGTCTACATATGAACGTTACTTAGCACACATGGACTAGACCACGTCCGGGTAAGACGTAAAAATGTCACACTGGAGTTTCAACTCTCGGTGTTAAACCGAGCATTGAGAATTCAGAGTGCTTCTCAACGCGTCGAAAAAACTGATTTCTTAGAAAAACCAAAGCATTAGCCAAAGTACGGGCTAATTAACATTTATAGATCTCACCCCCTTTATATGTTTTTTGTATTTATTTTCGCTGAATGTCGGCGCCTGCGACCCTTTGCTTGTCACAGGCCCACAGGAATGCCACAGAGCGCCTCAGACACATAAGGCATTGAAATAATGAGGTCACGTTTGGCGCTGACGGTACTTATTTTGTTTATAAATAAAAAGAAAAGTCCTGACTAACTCATCAACGCCTAGCCCAAACCCTTGGACCTAGAAGGCTGAAATTTTGCACAGAGGTTCCCTTTATAATGTAGACAAGGAATAAGGAAGGATTTTTCAAAATTCAACCCCTAAGGGAGTTAAATAGGGGATGAAAGTTCCGCGCGGGCGAAGCCGCTGGCAAAAGCTAGTTTAATCTAACTTTAATACTGACTATTTATACATATACTATACACCTATTATACTGTGACATCACATCGCTCGGGCCCGACCAGAGTACCAGCGCTGCGACATTTTTTAAATGTCGCAGCATCATGCTGAGGTAGGAGCCTTTTGGCCTCGTGCAGGACTTTCTGTTTTATTTTTATTTTTATTTTTAATATTTTTACTTCCGAGAAATTAGTTTTATTTTATAATTTTTGTACATACCTTTGTGTGTTTATTTTAGTATGTGTTCAATATACCTGCCTTCAAACCAGGAGTGAATAGGCGTCTTCTGGGCATGCTCGTTCCATCATATACATCTTCCATCGCTTTCCATCAGGCGTGATCCAAGCCTGGCCCATTCAGCCATAATACATATTTCTATACTTTACCTTTCAATGTACCTACATGCCAAACGGCAATTTCACACATCTTTCTTCTTTGAAAAATCTTGGTGCCACTAAACTTACGGCTTTTGTCGAAGCAAAAACCAAGAAAAAACATTGTTTAAATCAAGTTGGAAGTCAGCAAAGAGAGAAATGTTAACGTTTGTGTAGAGCTTAATGTGGGAGCTTACTGACATTTAGAGCTTTGTCAGTGAATTTCGCAGAGGGTGAAAACCGTAAACAAGAAAAGCAGGTAATGAAATTTTGTTTTGGCTTAGGTTAAAACTTTAACCGTAAATTCTAAAATAGTAAATATACTTTTTCTAGGCTTACCTACAAATATTTCTTCGAATCGAGTGCTCCTGTTTTCTACAGGAAATCTTTAGGGAATTTGGTTTCAATGAATTTTGTCCATTCACAAAGTTCTATTGTTATCACAGAATTGGGCATCGCCTGTCGCATCGATGATCATGTAATTATTACAAGACTAATATACTTGAACATCGAACAGTTCATATCCAGCACCCATGCTGGCAATCCAGAAAAGTCCATGTCCAGCACACACGCTGGCAATCCGGAGAAGTCCATGTCCAGCACACACGCTGGCAATCCAGAAAAGTCCATGTCCAGCACACACGCTGGCAATCCGGAGAAGTCCATGTCCAGCACACACGCTGGCAATCCAGAAAAGTCCATATCCAGCACATACGCTAGCAATCGAGAACAGTCCATATCCAGCACACACAAATACAGGATGTTATAAATCCAAACTATTATTAACTCGTGCGGGTGGGAGTTGGGTAGTTATAATTACGTGTCAATCACTGCAGTGGATTGCAACTACAATATAACTCATGTCGGAGCTGACGACTCGTTACGAGTCGTTTCTGAAGCTGTTCACACATATTCATTCATGTTTGATTTTATTAACAAATTGTTTGTACTTGTCATAAGGGGCCATCCATAAATTACGTCACATGTTAAGGGAGGGGAGGGTAGGTACCTACAGTCCCCCTATTAGACTAGGTAGGGTAATGCGGCCAGCTTTAGGGGCTGACACTTTACCTAAATAAATAACTAATATGATTTAATGTCCATTTTATATGCCTATAACTATGAAATGTGACATTGTGCGACAAAGGCCAGGGGGGTCCAAAGCTTTATGACATCACATGTTAAAACCTAAAAAACTAAAACTCTACTCAACTATTCTTATTTCTAAATATAAAATTGAAAAATATGTGAGGTCACACAAGGGGGGAGGGGGTTTTACAAGAGTGACCACTTGTGACAAGGACGCATGGGGGGGGCGTCAAAAAACCATAAAATTTGAGTGACGTAATTTATAGATGGCCCCTAATCATCATTGCAGCAAATAAGATTGATGGGATACATCAATATGTTCATCCAAATTATTGGATGAGTTCTTTTATATGTAGAGATGTCTGATTTGGTGTCTGACTGTCTCGTTGGTCTGGTGTTCGCAAGTGCTACTACTGACCATGAGGTCCAGCAAGCTTATCATGACGCTTTCTATTTCTACTCTACCGTAGAATAGAAATCGCTAGACTACATTTCTCGGTACAAAACTGTAAATTGTCTACACAGAAACGTCATTTTTGTATACTCTACCGTCGACAAAACGCTTCTCTACGGTTTGCGTGCTAAGGTTGTTGGGTTAGTTTCCCAGGTCAGGCAAAGTGATATATTGGTTATTTCTATCTGGAAGTTTTCAATAGCAGACCGGAATCTGGATTTGTACCCAGTTGATGGCAATAGGGTCGTCCCCTATTACATGCGACTTAAACATAACTGGCGTAATGTGGGTGTGCTATACGTACCCCTCTGCCCAGCCCTTCTGGGAAACGAGCCGTGATGTAATGTTATGTCTGATTCAATTCCCCTTTATCAAAATTTATTTGTTTGTGGTCTGCAACATGTCTCATAACCAGAGATCGGATATTCGGATGCATATTCACCTAAAGTTGAGATGTTGGCTAACATGGAATGCGCTTTTGTATCGAAAAAGTCTTAATTTAGGTGAGTAATTTGTTATTTTTTGTTTTAACTAATACAAACCACCCCTCCTCCAGTACATACACATATTTGTATCGGGTTAAACATTAATTTTCAATTAATACACATCGGAATAGTTATGCAATCCAAGAATCCCGGGTTTTTTTTTTTATAAATATTACAAAAAATTTATAAAGCCGCTTCCATACTTTCATAGCTAAAAATTATCTTTAGGTAAATATGCATCCGAATATCCGATCTCTGCTCATAACCTCCCTACTTCCGAAGAAAATATAAAGCAGTCTTCTGAATGGATCGCACTTTTCTGATCAACGTTAACTTTATTTGTTAACCACCAGTAAAAACAATAATAGTATATTTTATAACGAGGGACTAAACGAAGCCATAATATACCCGAGGTGGTTTGACTCCCGAGCGTGCGAGGGAGTCAATGAAACCGAGGGTATATTAAGTTGGCGTTTAGTCTCGAGGTGCAAACTGTACTTTTCACTTCGAGTGCGAGAAAAATAGTCAATTTAGTACAAAAACATGTACCTAATAAATATTACTTAACAAAAAAACAGTACAAAGTGAAAAATAACTTTAATTTCGGAAGTCGGTGTCTTTGGAGCTGAATTTGAATTTGTTGTCACCGCCTTCCGAAATTAAAGTTATTTTTCACTTTGTAGTGTTTTTTTGGAAGTCGGTTTTTTTTTTTTTTGGAAAAAGTTTTTTTTTTTACTTTTTAGTGGTTCACATGTGCTTACCCCTTCACAGCGTACCGGCGTGATGTTATGTTATGAACTGGTGTAAACAATAGACAGACATGAGATTTCAGCAATCCCAGTCCATTTGCTATCATTTATTGAGGAGTTCCGTTGCCTATCTCCAAAGTTCTTCATCAGATCTTCACCCAATTGAAATAAGACCACTCCGAGAAAGTACTCTTCCAAAAAATACCTAAATCGCTTCGCGTGCCTATAAAATTTGAAGAGTTCTCTCTATTTCTCCAGGATCCCATCATCAGATCCTGACTTGATGATCATGGGACCACCTGGGAAGTATACCCTTTCAAACAAAAAAAAATCCAAATCGGTCCAGCCATCTTCGAGTAATTGGGGAACATACATAAAAAAAAATTAAAAAAGGTTCCGACGAATTGAGAACCTCCTCCTTTTTGAAGTCGGTTAATAAAATAAAAATCACAATATCTATTAGGTATGTCTTTTGCTCTTTGCTTGACGTCAAACTCTTCACCAAGGAACATAATATATAGGAACATAATATTTGTCACTGGACATTCTTAATAAATTTATTTAAAGCCGAACAAATTTACACTCGACAAAAATTCTGAAATTTTCGCGGTCTTTTTTTTCTTCTAAACCAGTAACAGATTAACAATTTAAAACACATGGCGCCACCTTGGCAAAAACCATGGAACTAAAACTCTCAACATTTTCGCAATGAAGATAGTCCACACTCCACAGATAATAGTATATTTACTGGCTGTTTGAGTTTGTCTATGTCACATGAAGGAAATTAAAAAAACGAATTACTTTTTACTCCCTAGGGACTAAAGTGGTCACTTTAGTCCCGCTTCGTAGGGCTATAATGATGTCTTTTTAGAGCATGAGAAGTGAAAACATTATTATAATGTAACGAACAGAAAAAATACTGTTTTTTTAAGACTAGCAAATTAACTTAGGGCTGATATTTCAATAGTCAGATAACTTTTATCTGAGGTATAAATGTATCGGTTTGACAGCCTTAGACATTCAACTGAACTGTCAGATTTATTCTTCAGATAAATGTTATATGATTATTGAAAAATTAGCCTTTAGATGTATTAAAACTTAATTAATGACATTTTTCAATCAGTCTCCAAACTGCTCCTATTAATTTATCGATCTAGTATATCATGGCTTTACGACAAAGCTAGATGGGGAAGCACTACATCAAGCAGCCATTCGGCTAGACAGCCAACGGTAACTGAACTGATGACTTTAGTGCAAGTTTATCCGTCCTGCACTTTGATCGATTTGCATCCTCCATAGTTAACTGACTCACATCTAACTATAGTCTGTTTCAAGAGTACCTGATCGAAGTGTAAACAAACCCTGATCAGGTTTAATTATTACGCAATCACTCACTAAATCGAACTATTAACACATTCATCTGTGTTCAGAATGTTTCAACCTTATATCTGAATACTTTTTCTAATAATAATTGTTTCAATTACTTACATATGTACTTAAACTGTTATTGAAAAATCATAGATCAAAATTAAGGTTAAGAAAACAATCACAATTGTCAAATGAAAAAAAAAAATCTTTAAGGTGATTTGAAATCAGAATTTCGGGTTGCCATATTCAAATAATCAAATCAAAGAACTCAATTTGCAAGTGACGCTATAAATTGGCATGCGCGGGGACGTTTTCTGAAAAATTTGTTTACATTTTCGTCACATACTTTAGGAAACAGACTACAGATTTGCCAATCGAATTTATCATCTAAAAACATATTTTCTCCCACAAAATCATAATCGTTTCATCGCTATCTAACTCGTAATATCCGCTACCAAAGAAATGACAGAAACACAGACTGGAAGGTTATTAGTTACCCACCAATTACCTGCGATAGATTCCTGCATATTGTCGCAGAGAAACAAACGTTTTTACCGTCAACACCCAATGCATGTCACGAGTTGTTTATCGAGTAGCGAAAACAGCATCGATTTATTGTGCACTCGATCTTGTTACGATCTTTACGACTTGGCACGAGTTTTGCAATAAAGCTATAGACTAACTAAATTGGTATGCAACATGCGGTTTAGTAAGTGTAAGAACTAACAGTCGATTGTACAGAAAATAGTTGCTGAAAACTGAATTTCTGGGTAGTAACTAGTTTAGCAATTGTTTAGTAAGTTTTAAGTGAGCTGCCACATTGTTTGTAACATAAATCAAGACTCCATTTGTCGAACGCAAACTCGAAATGTAACGAAAACACTTCCTTAGTTCCATAACTAAGCCCAGGTTTGGACGGGCGATTTTAAACCAGTCGATTTTAAACTCTCGGTGTTGATCCGAGGATTGGGAATCCGACAGAGTGTATCCCAGCGCGTCTAAAAATGCCCTCTTGGACTTGGATTTTCAATTCTCGGTGCAATGAAAGCAGTGCATTGAAAGTTAAGTACTCGATTATAAATCATCATCATCATCGTCAGCCAATAGCAGGCCACTATTGGACATAGGCCTCTCCACCTGTACGCCATTCAGCTAGATTCTTGGCAACTCTCATCTAGTTGCTACCAGCCGCACTGCGAAGATCGTGGCTCAACCTCACCTGAGGGCGTCCTACCTTATGTTTGCCTACTCGCAGTCACCACCATAGAACACATCTATCCCAACGATCATCGGTTCTACTGCTAATATGGCCGGCCCATTACCACTTCAGCTTGTTTATTTTGTTAGCTATGTCGACAACTTTGGGTCTCTGCCGGATCACCACATTCCGGATTCTATCCCTAAGAGATACTCCGAGCATAGCTAGTTCCATAGCTCGCTGAGCGACCTTTATTTAATGGACCAGCCGTACCGTGAGTGTCCACGTTTCGGCTCCATAAGTCATAACGGTGAGGAAGCACTATTATAAAACGCTGCGCTAAAAAATCGCTCGTGGGTCTGAGGGCTTACCGCGTCCAGACGCAGTCACGTCATATGCGCATATATATAAAGTATTCGAATCAATTGAACCGAATGTTTACGAGTTCCATAACCCCCTTTGATATCAATATGCGTTCAATAACAGCAACATAAAATCCCTGTAATGCTGCCTAGGTGCGTACACGCATGCGAGCGAAACTTGCGTCACAATTAATTATGGTATTACATCATAAATTCTATTCGTATAGCATACTCGTAGTTTATTGGGCCACGTGTGCATACATGAGTAATTTTGGAGATATGTTATATAATATATTTTACATATTATAATGGACTTACCGATTTAAAATGACAGAATTGAAACAGTCGGGAGTGTGTTGTCATCTTTATAATCGTTCGAGAAAAATGTTTGTCTGCTATATTTAACTGACTATCCCAAATGTTCTAATATTTGGAACGATTTATATGTTGGTGAAAGAAATATTTAGACTATCGTAGTTCTGTCACGTGTTTTTCATTCAAGCTTATACAAGCGATTTCAATAATTCTTTGGATTTAGGTATGCTGTGGTGTGAATTAAGATATTATGAATATTGGCATGGTTTTGAATGAGATTTCAACATTTATTTATGTCTTAGTCAATTCTATGTTCATCGATAGAGTTATCGAAATACAATTTTGAAGCTTCTTCCTATCAAGTAAGCACTTTATACTAGTTACTAAACTCAATTACTAGCTAACAAACTATATGTAAATATCAACATTCTAAATACTACTCGTTACTATTTTTATTTATTTTATATGACACAAATTTATTTCATTATTATTATAAAGCTGATGCAGCTGAAGCTCAGTATTGTTATAAAGCTGATTTACATCCGTCACCTCACACGTCAGGTCTAGTTGAAAACCAGCGTCAGGCACTAGTTGTCTGGCATTTATGCTGAACTGGGCTTTTTTAGCGCAGCCGTGAGGCACACTTTACAGTTTTTGTTGGTTTTTTATTTTTATTATTTTGTTGTACCTATATTGTGTGCCTTTTTAGTCTGTGCTAAATAAATGTATTTTCTTTCTTTCTTGAAAGTTCTAGCTCATATATTAACATGAGCAAATGTGTTTCTAATGTCGACTCTTAGAACCGCTAGATTAAGGAGGATGTGGCAAGATGGCCCCCAAAATTCAAATTTTCTTCCTTTTTTTGCAATTTGTAAACCTGTGTCAGATTGTATGTTAATTAAAATATGATTCGCGATCGTAACAAATATGGCTTTATATAATTAATCACAATAACTAGTCAAATGGTCGCCCGGTGGTCAAAATTCGACCATTATACATTGAAAACTTAATGGATTTCTGGTGCATTATTATAGAAAAATATTAACTTTCTGCACTCGTTCTTCATATAAACTTTAACTGTGGCAACGTTCTCCACCGTCCGCCTTATAGTCTCAAAAAGGGGAACAAAGTTTGAAGAAGAAGTTTGCTTTGCTACACGTATTAATAAATACTTAGGTTAAAATCATCAAATCAACCCGCTTAAGTTAATTTAATCCCATTGAATAACTCTTTTAAGAATTAATCCAGTCCTGAAAATAAAAATAAAAAACATTAGAAAATTTGAATTTCGCGCGCTACACCCTGCACATCGCCTACCGTCTTCTAAAACAGGAAATTCCGACGGACTAAAAATACCCCCTACTCCAAAAGCTAAAAACAAATGAACCACGACTGAAATCTTTTATATCACCAGTAAGTCGAGTAACCTATAAAACTGACAACCGGCGGTCGTTGCTGGCATTCGATCAAAAGATCTAAAAACCGTTGATGGGTGTACGAACGTCACTCACGTTACTATTGTTGAATTAATATTTGCTTTCTTAATGTTCCTGTTGTAATGGAGACACATTAAGTACATTGTACTACTGCGCGGAAAATTGCGTAACACATCAACTGAACATTTATCAAATTCCTTTCATTTTGACAGCACAGCCACGTTCATTGCGTTATTTCCGTTGCTGAGCAGACGGTTTATTTAAACGTATAAAGCAATTGATTAGGAATTTCCCTCAAAACTCACGAATTGTGTTTTGCAATTAGGGTGATTGTTTGTTGGATGACTTCTGAGGTTAAAAGCGGAATTTTTCGGTCTGATTTTAATGTTTGCGCAATAAGACGCAATGAAGATTGGAACAGAGATGATCGAGTTGGTTTTGCGGTGTCATAATTATTTGTTATCAAATGACTGTATGAATGCTCCTTGAGCATTTTTACCAGGCATAATCAGCCTGTAATTTCCCCAATGCTGGGATACAAGCCTTCTCCCTTTGTGAGAGGGAGTGGGCTGTAATCTACGTCTCGGGCGCAGTGCGGGTTGGTAGATATCACATGTCTTTGAATTTTTGGTTCTAGGACATGTCGGTTTCGTTACGGTATTTTCCTTCACCGTTTTGAGAGCAGCTGTAGTGAAATGATTTACACAAAGTAAAGTAGACCTGTCTGGGTTTTAACACACGACTTGCAACTCGTAAGTCGGTAGGGGGGGGGGGGGCGTTACGCTTTTTACCAGGTTTCAAACCAAATGGGTAGTTGTACACAGACGTTTTGTGACATGTTCTACCGTCACCTAGTCATACAAAACTATTGTCAACAAAACACAGACATATGCTAGCCCCAAAGCACAAATGTATCCAATTTATTTAACGTCTAAAACCTCTAAGCTTTTGAATGATTGCTTTGTCTTTATGCCTAAAATTATGATAAATGCCGTCAGTTTCTTTATGCGTATTGCTGGGATAAAAATCCAATTAAGATTCGGAATGAAAATATCACATTTCTCCGTGAGACAAGCGAGGTAAGCTCTTAGACAATTTATCAGCTGCTCCGAGATGTTCACAAATACGTTATAACATTTTGAATAGATTCAGTAATGTCTTGTTTAAATGAGAAACTAGAGCGCTATTATTTATGGTTGATAGAGAATCACGTCTTGTGGAAAATAATAATGAGATAAATAATAAGCCGCACGAGTCAATCGAAGGCTAAGCTTCTCTTGCTGCGGTCGGTTCGTGGATGGGTGACCATGGATTATGTATCGAGTCGGCACGTTAACTCCGTCAACGAAGATAGAGATCCGTCAATACAAGTGCCAAATTCTATTTTTCGGACGGGTTAATACGTACCGGTAGTAGAGAAAAAGGTCAAATCGTGTTGTCATTCATTTGAATCTTAGCTGTTCTGAAGTTAGCGCGTCACCGACATGATGTTTTGTCATAGTTCTAGCTTGTCAGTATGGCGGCATCAATAGTGTTCTTACCAAAGTCAATGCGCTATTTAAATCTCTGCAACGAGCTATGCCCCATTTACACCACGTCCGTCAGAGTGGTGATCTATCAGTGTAGGTACGTTGAAATGGCGCAGATTTGACTATTTGCAGGATCCTTCATAACTCTTGGATGCAGCATCGTTAATATGATTGCATACGGATTGTTAACAACGGTTTTACGGTTGTTCAATATAATCTGAATGGCTGTTTGGCATGTAAACAGGGTGTAAGATCTAAATAACAGTATTTTAAATGGAAATACAGGCGACAATATGCAATAGGGGTAATATTTTCGTCCCTATAAACATATGTCGCAGATGGATTATTGAATTTGCTGTTTCATAAAACCGCTAATTATTTTACAAAACAGCTTCGTTATATAAAACAGCTAAGCAACGTTCAGCAGGATTTTCATTGCGCAATTCTGCGTGAGTTGCCGAGAATCGAGCTGAATGGCGTGCAATTGGAGAGGCCATGTCCAGTTGTGGACTGCTGTATGCTGATGATGAATTATGCGTGTTAAAGTTCAGTAATTATTTAAAACAGCTAAACACTATCCAGCTTTTTTACATAACGGAGCTGTTTTGTAAAACATCTAGCCAGTTATGTAAAAAAGCGGATTCGACAATCCATCTGCGAACCTCTACTGTTACACTGATTAACTCTAATATTCACTCATAAGATCTTACTTTTTCCGGGGAAAACTAAATGTAAACAAAGGTAGTGTTTCTAAAAGATTGTCAGACTTGATGAAACACTTTGACAAACATACCTAAGCGCCTTAAAAGACCCCAAGATGATGGGATTAGCACTCATAACCATTATAATAAATTAAATAACAACATTTCCTTCTCTAGTAACATTATCATCTGCCTAGCCGTTTCCCAACTATGTTGGGGTTAGCTTCCAGTCTAACCGGATGCAGCTGAATACCAGTATTTTACATGGAGCGCCTGCCTATCTGACCTACACAACCCAGTTACTGGGTAACACGATACCCCTTGCTAAGACTGGTTGTCAGACTTTCGGGCTTCTGACGACCCGTCACCACTGTCAAAGATCTACGAATGGCAGCTTGGGACCAACGGGCTTTCCGAGGCACGGACGGGTCTTGTTTTGTAAAGATGGTCACCCATCCACGGATAAACCGCGACAAGCGTAAGTTAACCTGATCGATCGACCCGTGCGGCTGTTATTACTTAGACACGAGCCCTTCTAGTAACATTACAATATCATATTATTCAATTAATAAGTCATGTCATTGTTCACCTAAATCAAGCCAATTTATACTTCAATCTGTCGACTAATTACCATACACGGATGACATTAATTGTATAATTGTCAATGTCACAGCATCTCAATCTCAGGAAGTTAACAATTCAGACTCAATTGAGGGTAGTTGTGTAAGTACATACCTACGTAACATCACGCTTATATTACCCAAATGGTAAGTAAGCAAAGCTGTCATCTCCGCCAGTTACGTTTTAATCCCATGTAATAGAGGGCTTGTCTATTGCCATCAACCGGGAACTAATCAGAAAGCATTGGTAACCCAGTGGTAACGGTCCCAAATTACGAGTTGTTCAAACCCAGACAGGCGCTTTAAACTCAAACTCAAAGCATTTATTTCAAATAAACCAATTACAGGCACTTTTGAATTGTCAAAGAGTCGGAAAGATGAAGCTAGTTGCCCATTCCAAAGCGTAGGTACCTATGGAGAAGAACGGGCAAGAAACTCCATGGACACTCTTTTCAAATCATGATATTGTTATTAACAATTTGTTACAGAAAGTAGGTTACATCATTTATGTTCAAATTACCAATGTAAGAACGATGTGTGCACATTAAAAGCGTCCGTAATTTAAACAAAAATCAAATGACAATTTAGATATTAAAATAGGCCGTGCCAGCTAAGCGATGACCAGTCCCTACTGGCGGCTCCCGTTCACGAACATGACGTATGGATCAGCACCATTCAGCTCAACCATTTTGAAGGGATCAAACATACACGCCACCACCAGCGAGACATTTGAGTGTGCATGACAAACTCTCAGTTGCCAGGGCACATTCATGTTAATGAAAGACGTACCCAGTCAATGGTAGCTTTATAGTTTAAACATAGTGCTCTGCTGCTTTACTTTATGTTATTCATTTCATGACATAATCTTGTAACATATACCAACCCGCACTGGGTCCGCGTGATGGATTACGGCCCACCCATTCTTACAGAGAGAACGCCTGTGTCCCACTTGTGGGCCCGTTATAGGCTGATAAAGGCAAATAAATAAATAATAAATAAATAAATGATAAATAAATAATAAATTTTAAAAAAAAATCTATAAATCTATCTAAAGGCACAAATCCACGATACTGAGAAATTCATAATAAAAAGCCTAATTATACTCAGCCTGTCCTAGGGATCGAACCAAGATCCCCGGGCTTCAGAAATCGCGCTTTCAACCTTTAGACCAAAAGGCAGACTATGTAAGTACACAGACCTACTTGTATGTGGCCTAAATCAAATGGGTCAACAGTTATTTCAGATAGATTGAATTTAAACTGTGTTTGTTTGCCTATCTAGGTTAAAACTAGGGCTGAATATGGTAGGTCACGTACATATTGAGCTTGAAAAGAGGCTTTGCTGAACACAGCCAAGTTGACTTTTCAGGTATATTAAAGTCTACGGAATCTTTAGGTTTTCGGCCTCATGAAAGAGCACCTTCATAGCAATTATGCCATTTATCTTCTTTACATATTTCGCGAAGGAATTAATCCACGGGAACATACTACTGAGATAAAAAGTATCCTATGTGTTAATCCAGTTTGTAAACTGTCTGTGTGCTCTGTTCAGCCGTTTTTGCGTGAATGAGTGACAAACATCCAAACACACAAAATTTCAAATTTTATAAAATTATTAGTAGGAATGGGATAAACATACATATGAAACAAACACAATATTATAAAGAAAGCATGTTTTGTCAAGCTCTTAAAACCAAGCGAAGCAGGGGCGGGTCGTTAGTTCTCATTATTACGAATTCCAGACGAAATGGCTTACAGTCTTAAAAAGATGTAGGCCGAAAGAAAGTCTTGCAAGTGATTTAAAAAAGTTTACAAAACAAATTGGTATACCATCGCATACCAAACAGCTTACTGGATTAACACGATTCTCTTGTCTATGCGAATATTTTTCTTTCGTCCCACCAGTTTTGTTGAAAACAATTCTAGATTCATTGCTAGATAAATGTTCAGAAAATATATTTGTGGGTACCTACCAGTGCCGACGAGTCAACAAGGCGATCATCATCGGCTTTCGTTTAAGAAATCCCATCTCCCACCAATCCATCATCATCTGCGTAGCTTTTTCCTAACTATGCTGGGCAGCTTCCAGTCTAACCGGATACAGCTGACCACCAGTATTTTACATGGAGCAACTGCCTATCTGACCTCCACAAACAAGTTACTGGGTAATACGATACCCCTTGGTAAGACTTTCGGGTTTCTGACGACCCGTAACGACTGTGAAAGATCCTCGAATGACAGCCGGGACCAACGGCTTAATGTGTTTTCCGAGGCACGGAGGGGCCATGGTATGTAAAGATGATCACCTCCCACCGATCCATCATTCATTATTTCAAAGTACAATTAGTTTTTTATGTGTTTCGAAGTAGGTATTACTGATATCAGCAGATCATCTGTCCAACATTCTCTGATTCCAACTCAGTATCAGTGAAAGTGCGGCCTTATCTTCTGAAGAAATATTAAGATTGCATCACACGGTGAGTGTTTTTCATCACACGGTGAGTTGGACCGGCTTGCTCTGGCCATATTTCCACCCCTCGCGGCTGGGATGTAACCGAAATTCTCGAAGGATTTGTTGTGTTGTATAGCGTTATATAGCGCTCTATTGCTTTATCTACAATAATACTAACAAACACTGACATTGAAACTGCAGTGTGTTTCAGATCTCTCAAACACACATCTCCCACAGAATGAACTAGGTTTTCAACCACAATCTCGTTCACATATCGTCACATACATACACACAACTAATTTTAGATCCCCAAAAATACACACGTTTTATTCAGTAGATAAAATTAATCCTAACAGCTGTTGCGTTACTTCTCAATAGTTTTGGAACGGAATTCCGAAATATGGTACAAAACTGTAATTTTTATAAGTACGGTCAGCACAAAAGTCTTTTAACACCTAATTTAATACATTTTAATTTCATACATGGTATCTAAAGTCCAATTCATAAAATGTGAGTAAAAAAATTATAAAATGTTAGTTTATTTAGTATAATCAGCCCATAATGTTCCCACTGCTGGGAGTCAGGCCTCCTCTGTGTGAGATAGAGTGGGCCGTTATCCACCACGCGGGCCCAGTGCAGATTGGTAGATGTCATATGTTAATGTCTTACAATTTTTGGTTCTAGAACATGCCGGTTTCGTCACGATGTTTTCCTTCACCGTTTTGAGAGCAGTGATGATGAAATCATTTACACAAAGTAAAGCGCCTGTCTGGATCCGAACCTATGACCTACACTACAACTCATTAGTCTCGGCCGTTACAACTGGGCCCCTACCTACAGCTCAAGTTAATCTTAATAACTGAGCAAAATATTCGTGGAAAATCTGAACTGATTTAAAATTTTAAGGGCGAATTTCACCAAACTTTTATACCTAGAATAAGTCTTATCCTGAGAATAAGTTTTGAATTTTTGACAGATTTTCCATAGTAGAATTGTCAGACGTAAATTTTATTCTACGGATAAAAGATAACAGACTTTGGTAAATTCAGCCCTAAGAGTATTAACTCTCACCTATTCTCTAAAATGCTGAAAAGCATTTAATTTAAACATGACATTCTGTTAAAGTAGCAGTGTTAATTGACTTTTGTTGCTGACTGTACCTACCATGAAAAATTATCTAACTTTTAATACAGCTTTGAAGCTTTTTTATGCAGTGTATCTTCAGATAGTTCTTTTGCGTTTTTATAGCTTGTAAAATAACAGATGTTTTAAGCCGTATAATTGCAATTTTAATAGAACAGCTTCTAACACTAACCCAGATTAAAATGTTCCCGGAAACATTACGTAACATGCAAACAAATGGGACAGGTGTTGTCAACATTTTACTTCAATGTTATGTGTCTAAATTATTGTATTTGTTTTAGCTCGTTTCCTTTAGGCACGTGCTTCGACTGGGATTTCGCTCAAGATTTGGTAAGAGTAAGCCCTGGTTGGCACGGGCGTTTTTCCCGTAGATATTTTTTTCCGCGACCTGGATGTTAAACGCATTATTTAGCGCCGACTGTTGAAAATCCAACAGTTCAACAGATTCTCAATGCTCGGCTCAACACCGAAAGTTGTAAATCCAGTATTCGTTAAAACCCTGCCGCAATATTTTTATCTGCGTGCGAACGTATGATGCAACTTTTTTGCGTAACACACAAATAAATTAAAGTAAACAAAAAAAAAAAAACTAAACACTGTATAAACTGCATTTTTTTTGTTTCTTCAACTTATCACATGCCATTGGCTAGTAAGGGCGGATTTCACCAATGAAACTGAACGCGATCAGCACATCTAAACGCGTTCAGACTGTCAGTATATTGACACTGACAGCTCTTGAACGCAATTTAGATGTGCTGATCGGGTATTATTAGTCAATTCCCACGAATTTACTCGCCCGAAACAAGCGAATCGATACTTTTAAATAATACCTATATTATTTTATGTAGGCGATTCGCACGATCGCAATTTATTTGTGGGCGAATCGACATCTCCATAAATAGGTATTAAGCACTTGGCACGTTTTAAATTTTATGCAATATAGTTAAAAAATAAGTTGTGATTTTCTTACTATATAATAAGAGAAAATCGAACTCGTGCAAATTTACTAATAAGCCGCTGATCGCGTTCAGTTTCATCGGTGAAGCTGGCACTAAATCGTTTCTTGTAATTCAGGGCTCTAAATATCACCAAAACACAAGTTCCCTCCATTCATTGTAGTTTCGTCCCCTGTTCGCCCCATTCCTCCTAATCTGTGGCAACCTCTCGCGAGCATTTCCGCCACTCTTCATTATGCCATCTCCAAGCTCGACTTTTATTTCTTTCTCGATTATTATATCTGTATTATTCGTTTCTTAGTATTTTGTTATTTGATAATAGTATAATCTCACACTATTATGCATTCATAAAACTGTACATTAACTTCATATCATTCCTTTGATTGAAGTTTTTATGTGTTGTCAGAAGTATAAAAAGTAATTTCGCCTCATAAAGTTATTCACGTTATTTACCTAGATGTGTGATGTGGGTTCCTTTTCTTTTTGCGTCATGTTTACCGCAAATAAGCGTTTTTTCTTTCTTCTTATATACAGAGCTGGACCTCGACGCACAACCTGTTATCCTGGGTTCAGTATATGATTCTGATCGGTCAAAATTTTTGTTCTGAAAAATTGCTGTTCCATACGTTTAGACTGAGTAGGTATTGCACTTTTATAAGAAAAAGCATTTTTTTTTTATAAACTGAAGAAAAATTTGTACACTAGGGGTCTAGAAACCACGTGCTAAATTCATGGTTTCAGTTTGTCTCTGCCACCGGTTAGTGATAAATGTGATAATGTTGTCGTCGGTTATACAAAAAAAAATCAGCTGTTCCATACATTATGACCGCATAGGTTTTGCACTTTTCTATGAAACAGCTGATTTTTTTTTTGTATAACTGACGAAAAATTGTTGCGCTGGGGGTTCTAGAATGATATACTGAATTCATGGTTACAGTTTGAGCACTGGTTAAAAACTTATCCTGTATCTTATACCTTCTCACTCCTAAACCATTCGATAAAATTTAGTGAAGAGATAGATGACCTCCTAAGGAAGGACATTGCCTACTTTTTGTCTTGGTAACACGTGGGATAATTCCGCCATCCCTCGGGCGAAGCTAGTAACTAATAAATTACAGAAAACAACAATCACAATAGTATAATTACTCGCGTAGTAATCTCATCTGCTAGACGTCCGTAGGTCACTGCAGGGATCAAGCAGAATATCAGCGTCAGGTATATTTGCCTGATACATGCTGAGCTGGACTCCAATTTGGTGCAACTTTGAGACGCACACCTCACTTTTGCACTCTACCGCACGTTATTTCATTTGAATGTTAAATTATTGTGTCATAGAACGGGAGCTGCTCGTGGTGGCTGGTCGTCTTGTTGACCATGGTTTTGTTATTGTTAATTTTATTAAGTTTTTATTTATTTTAGTCCTAAGGTCCTAGTTTAACTTTTGTTACTTCAAGTTGCAGCTATATTTACATAATGCAGAATTGCATATGTAAGCGGGCATGCCCTTTATGCCTGGAAGCTTTTATTTAGATTGTGAGTTCTGTTTACGCTTAATTTTATTTTTTTAGTATTTATTTCTACTTGAGTACCTATAGTTTTCAATGTTTTTATGGTATAAGTATTTGCGTGTGCTAAGCTGACATATGGCAAATTTAATGTTTTTATGTGTTTCGTAATTTTACTATTGTATAGAATCAAGTTCTTCTAACTTAACAGAGAGCTGTGCTGCTGGGGAGTTTGTTGCGCTACTTCTTCTTCCCAGCTAAAGCACTAGGAAGTGGTGAAGGGCGGGCGTTTTGGGGGACTGTCTTATGTAATTTTGACGTTCAAAAAGAGCTGACTCTCAGCCTAGTTTAAATAAATGACTTTTGATTCGATTCATAGTCTAAATTGTCATCACTATACTTATGTCATCATTTTTTTTTTCTTAGTATAATGGCAACTTGTTCTTTTCATGTAAAGTTTAATCTCATCGTGCTTTGTTTGTTGTGTTGTGTCTTTTGTATGCACCAAATAAACGATTTATCTATCTATCTTTCTATCTATCACTTACCAACCTAATAAAAATCACTTAATATTCCACTAGACTACTGACGGAATCCAATCCTGACGTCACGACCCAATTATCTGGTACTTAGGTAATGAATGCCCAATCCTAAGGACAATGCGTATTAAGAGATTCATAAGGCAGGCAATCTCCGAGGCCGGTGATGGGGAAGGCGTTTCCTTAATTGGGCAAATTACTCTGTGAAGAGGAAAGATAGTTCCTTCTGGCATCAGGTAACGGGTCGTGTTCTGATGTTTAGTAGGTAAGTTGTGTGAGGAAATGGTGTTTGAGGTGATTTTGTTAGTATTTTGTAGTTAAATGTAATAATTTATATCTATACATACATACAAGACAAATAAATACAATTGGGAGACATGTGACATGCCCCAGTAGTGGGAACATTTTAGTTTCAATCCTAATTCTAGTTTTGTCAAAAACTGGAATTCAATTGTTTTTTCTTATGTAAGCTAAACACAACGTCGATGCGCGTAAGTAAACCGATGAAAGCTTATCCAAAATAATATCTGTTACGGACTGAAAAGCCCCTGAACCATGCAATCGGTTAAGCTGGTTGAAGTCACAGGAACAGAGATTGGCCACTGGCATTTATTTAAGCTCTGCCGATTATAACTTCGACTGTGGTTTTCTTTGTGACATCATTATTAGCTAAGCGTTTTGGTGTAACCCAGAAAACAATATCTACTTAACTTACTTTGTTGATTTTTTACCCGACTACAGCGAATTAAAAAGGGGGGTTATAATTTTGACAGATATAAATGTGTGGGTACCGTATGTGTGTATGTTCATCTGTTCCCCCATAATTTGCAAACTTCTTATCATAACCTGACAAATGATCGTTGCAAGCGTCTTGGGAAAGTATTCACTGGAGTAAACGAAATCACATTTTTTTTTAAATGGCGCCCCTCTAGAGGACATAAAGTCATGAATAAACTTTTTTTCTTAAGATAGCTTGTTGTGTATCAAGCGAAAGGGCTTAATTAGCACATTTAAAATATATATATTGTTAGGTGCTGAAAAATCACGCTCTAAAAAGTCGGAAACAAGAAAATATTCTCATCTGAAAGCGGTGGTTGCACCACCTACCCTAACAAAACAATACATTCTAACAGTAAGGGCGTGTTCCCACCATGCCGTGACGACAAATAATCGTGTAGTTTTAAGTGACGTAGCTTATATATTTAAATGGAGGTATTCACATATAAGACGACACGATTAACTGTCGTTCACGACATTTTTAGGCAGTGACGACAGATTGTCAAGTCAATGGGACGGCTAGCACGACAGTCGTAAAACGATAAAAAAACGTCACGACTTATCGTGATGGCAAATCATGTGTCGTTATTGCGACTATCTGTCGGTGACATGATGTTGTCTTCTCCCCCCACGCCCGTATAAAAATATCGTCACGATCCAATGGGCACAGCTAGATACGACAGTCGTCCAACGACAAATTAATCGTTACGACATAGTGGGAACGCGCCCATAATAAGCGATCATAAGCTAAGGGCAAATGGTCCTACGACCACGGGTTTCAGATGAGAATATTCTCTTGTTTCATACTTTTTATAGCGTGATTTTTCAGCACTCATGTTTTTCTAAGCTTTATGTGGCACGTTTAATGCATTTTTTTTAATACTCATTCAAATTTGTATAAAAAAGTGAAAATATTTGCTTTGTAAACAAAATCATAATATTAAAGATTGACCCACTCATCTTTCCAATTCGCATTCGTCATTATTACGATCAGCACAACAAACAAAAAATGTCATAATACGCAATCCTCGAAAAGACACTTTGAAGTCTCGAGAACCTGTCAATCCAATCTCGAAAATACTTATAAATATTTTTCCCCGAATTTTTTATTTACTTGTTAAGGTGAATGCTCTCTTCGTGCATCTTTCATTTAATTTTTATTTCATTTAAAACATTGCTAAGATTCCTGAATTACCCGAGTTTAGAAGCCTGTTGATTCCGTACTAAGTTGAATGTATTTTTATCACTACACTGACTCACTAACACATCAAGCTTTTCGTGCAGGGATATGGTCAGGTCACAGTGATTTTACCTCTGGAAACAACAACCTTATTGTAACGAAGATATAGATCACTGTGATAGTGACAGAAAATATAGTGGCAGTAAACCAAAAGCAAACTCATTGTAACGGGAACAATCACTTTGATTTTGATAGTGAAGCAAAATAAGTGTTAACGGACTGTACTTCACTTTCAAACTTTGCCTTCCTGTCGTCGCGATTGACAGATGACATTAGTGACAGCAGATACGTCACTACTTGTGTAAATGAGACACACTGAGTATTTTTATGAAAGTAAACTCTTTTTTATAATGCAAAGTAGTAGTAGTTTCCATGCAAAAACTAATAAAATAACGAAAAAGGTATCAAGTCAGTAAATATTCACAACTGACAACGATACTGACCTTTCGGTTGTCACTGCAATGAACGGTTGAAAGATAAATTACCATAATCACGGCATTTGATAGACGGATGATCACAGTAAGTTTATGTTGTTACCGGACTATTTTTATTTAGCGTTTTATTGTATAGTATTAGATAACATGTATCATTTGTAGATATATGCTTTAAGGACAAGCTCATCTGTTTATATTACAACTACCTGTCACCTTTAAAAAAATACGTACTTATTCTCATAGCTTAGTTTTTGTTTGAAACAAGTCAGTTAAACTCGAAATGAATGCTTAGAAAACTGAATACTTACATGAAATTACTTAATGCCTATAAAAATAACTTATCTATTTAAAATGGAAACGCCAAGAGAATATGCCTGTATAATGTAGTTACCTATCATTATACAAGGTGTAACAGAATGAACGCAAGACCTGAAAGTAGTTTGTTCCTAATTGACTACTGAATCGATTTCAGTAACTTTTAATATAAGTATTTTTTTAGGTATTTACTTATGTATTTTGCCATACCTACCACTGATAGAGCCAAAGAAAATTCAATCTTATTACAAAAGAAAGAAGACTCAATTTTAAATGCATAAAGTAATGCTTGGGTCGACACGTTTTTCTTAATAATATCAGTTAGCTTTAAAAATCAATTATTTTGGTCTTCGTATTATGCTTTTAACTCAATACTCTAATTGGGGTGTATGAGGTCTTGCGTTAATTATGTTAGTCGTTGTATAGGGTGGTAGGAACATCAACGCGCATACTGTAACCAAGAAGTCAGCACATGCTTGTAGACCGCGTAGCGTAGAAATTTTTCATCGTTAATCAAAAAGGTAAAAATAACTGCTCTTTCATAGAAAAGTGCAATATGTATGGAACAGCAATTTTTTTTTTTTTTTTGATAAATTTCTACGCTAGGGATCTAATATCATATGGGTACTGAATTCATGATGAAAGTTTCCGAACTGTTTAAAATTTTATCCAGTATTATCTAGTACCTACCTACCTATCACATAAACTTTAACTATCATGACACATTTAGCCCATCATAGTTTTGTTTGGGTTTGAAACTAGTAACAAAAAATCTAAATAAATGCTGTAAACATTCAAATACTCAAACTCGATTAAAATAACTTAGTGATAAGTTACGATTAGGGAATAATATCCAAACCAAATAATATTTATCTATTTCAGAAAAGGACGCGAGCAATGCGAGCATCCGCCTTAAGTAGAAAAGAGAAAATATAAAAGATGAAAAGAGCACTTTGGACACAACATAACGGCGAGGTAAACGTTGCTGGTTCTTTCCTGATTTTAATGAGATCGCCAATCAGCTGAGCGGGGTCCTCACCTTCAAGGGAGGACGGAGGGGGGAGGAATCTATTTTAAAACGTAACAAAGCTATGTAGCTTAGAATTTGTTATCTGCTTTCGTATTTGTTTGCGCAGATTTTGATATTATTTGGCGAAGTATTAAGTAGGTTTAAATACAGGTAGCTTTTTATAAGTTTTTAGAACGATTCGTTGAATGGTAGCTCAATAAGTATTTATGTTTTGTCTTGTGAATGAATATTTTATTAAAGCTTACATATTATATTTAGTATTAATATTCCTAGGTCATTAATCATCATCATCATTTGTCCAGCCTTTTCCATACTATTTTGGGGTCGGCTTCCAGCGGCAAGCGTAACTGATCGATCGATCCGTGCAGCTGTTAGGGGCCATTCAAGTATTACGTAAGCAGATTTTTTGCAATTATTAACCCCCCCCCCCCCCTCCTCCTCGTCAGCAAAAGTAAACAAAGCTCTTACCGCCCAATGTTCACGTAAACATTGGTAGCATACACACAACGTGTCTGCTCACTTTTGTATGATTTTGGAATATTGTCATCGTTTTCTTCGAGCCATTCGTAGACAAATAGGGTTGCCATGTGTTCAAACCAAAATCGGATAAATTTTGTAGAAAATCCAAAATTTTAAAAATAAATTCTGCTGACGTAATCACCATCCAGACGGCCCCATACCGCATGTCATCAAAAATAAGCAAAGCGAAGACCCCCCGCCGCCCTGTAGTGCTTACGTAATACTTGAATGGCCTAGGTCCAATGTAAGAATTATTTTACGTAATACTTGAATGGCCTAGGTCCAATGTAAGAATTATTTTACGTAATACTTGAATGGCCTAGGTCCAATGTAAGAATTATTTCGTAACTAGCTTTTGCCTTCACGCGGGCGAAGCCCAGGGGCTTCGGCCTCGTGGAGGTCGGAAATTATCTTACGGGAACATACTACCGGTATAAAAAGTATTCTATATGTTAATCCAGGTTATAAACTATCTGTGAACCAAGTTTCATCTAGATCAGTTCAGCCGTTTTTGCGTGATTTAGTAACAAACAACTAAATATCCCAACATAAAAACTTTCACATTTATAATAATGGTAGGATAATAAGATCTTAACATCTGTCTTAAAACACTGAAACACACTACCGAAATGTATTTGCAATACTTAGTTGCAGTCACAAATATAAAGCCACTAGCTTCCGCCCGCAGCTTCGCCCGCGTGGAAGCCGGAAATTATCCCGCGGGAACGTACTACTAGGATAAAAAATATCCTATGTCTTAATCTAGGTTATAATCTATCTGTGTTACGTAATTTCATTCTAATCCATTCAGTAATTTTTGCGTGAAAGAGTAACAAACATTCACACATACAAACTTTCGCGTTTATAATATTAGTAAGCATTCAAATACCAACACGGCTGTACATCATAACACTACTTAATGCACTCACATCAAACCAGGGCAGTGTTATTCATAAACACTTCAGACACATCGGATATTAGCGACTTCATCGCATGAATTACAATAAATCTCTACACGCTATTAACTGCTCATGTTCAGACAAATAACATACATTAATAATTTAAACAATAACAGAGCTAATACTATGTTATTAACATTCAATCTGCCGAGTCTTTTCTCAGTATATTATATTGGGGTCAGCTAAAGTGAATACCAGTATTTTACACGGAGCGACTGCTTATCTGACTTGACTACCAGAACCCAGTTACCGGGTAACACGATACGCCTTGGTAAGACTGATTCTCAGACTTCGGGCTTCTAACTACCCGTAACGTAGGAGTAGTTTGAGTAATTTATGCGGCCTACCCAAATGTCCTTGGGTAGGCCGCATAAATTACTCAAACTACTCCTACGTTACGGGTGCGGCCTACCCAAATGTCCTTGTAGGCGCGGGCTTGCGGACGGCGAGTAATGGGTAGCTCGCTGTCCGGTAAGGACCAAGCCCGGGTCGACGGCGCGTTGTGTTCCACGCGCGCCTCAAAGAGTTGTCAGCACCAATAGGTGGGGTTCGCAAGGACCGATGCCTGCCAGGGGTGCGGGTTGTTCGAAAGAGATACCGCGGCCCCTGGCACACAGGCAACTGAGGGAACACGGGTGGGTTTTAGTCAGTAAAAGTCTGACACGCCCTCCCGCTCCACCCAGAGCGGGAGAAGTTATTTGATGATTTCCCACCCAAAAAAAAAAAAAAAAACCCAAATGTCCTTTCTTTGGTATTGTTCGTCAAATCTTTGAGCTCCTCAAGTTCTGAGTTGAGCTGCAAGATTACTGATAAATGCGTGCACTGATTGGACAGGTCCACTCAATCTGTGTGGTTCTTTCCTCAAAAGACCATTTCAGACACCAATGCACATGGTCTTCACATGATCTGACCAAGATTATGTCTGGACTTTAAAAGAGACTGTGACCTCTGAGTTTGTTTCGGCCTTTCTTCTCAGAGTAGTCAGATAGGAAACGCCGACCTCATCTAGTTTAAAAAAAATATGATTGACGTGTAAAAGTGTTTGTACAAACCTACTTACAGAAATAAAATCATTTATCATTTATCAATATCATTTAACGATTGTCAAAGATCTACGAATGACAGCCGAGACACCTTATTCTCGGTTCCTGTAAACATGCTTATCAATGGTAGCATTTTTAATTGCCAAACTGGGGCATATAAATAGATTCGTAAGCTAATTTTACCTGTGGTAGATACTTCCTTAAGACGACCGTCTTAAGGAAGTATCTACCACAGGTAAAATTGCTCACACCTCATAGCTTGGCATAGTAGACCTACTATGCCAAGCTATGAGGTATTTGCTTTAATTTTAACCAATAATGGTCTGTAAATTATAGGAATCGGCCATTAGTCGAAGTAAAAATATCTCGGCGGGAATTTTTTCACGTTGGATTTTCAACTCTCGTTGTTGAACCGAGGATTGAGACTCCAACAGAGTGCATGACAGCGCGTCGAAAAAACATACAGTTCGATTTTGAATTCTCGGCGCTGAGCCGTGCGTCGAAGATGCAGTGCGCGACAAATTCCCGCCGCGATTTTATTACGTCTTATTGAACGTCGTTTTAACGTAATTACCGAGGAATGGAGGACAACGTTAATAACACTGTTCTTCACTAAATAATAAAAGAAACAGTTCCTTCCGTAATGTTTCGTAGAAGAATTCTCGTCGCCGCATTTAAATTCTCTGACTAAAAGCTTCGCGATAATTATCGTTATTAGTAAAACTTGTGACTATTACGTATGCTAGTTATTCAGCAACTATTAGGGGGGTTATATAGTGCGTGCTTAATACTAAAAGGTATGTTGAAAACGTTGAAAATTATGTTTTGTGAAACTACTTAGAAAAGTGATGTGTTTGGTTTTTTATGAGTAGACTTGACAACTTGACTTTTGGTGATTGTTTAAAGAGGAAAATGGAAAGGAAATTATCATTATTGAAAACTATAGCATATAACTGGCCTACTGATATAAATACCAACTGCCACAAAACAAATAAATCCAGCCTAAAGTTTTAATGTTTTGACTGCCTCTTTGGTCTAGTGGTTCGATCCCCGGGTGGGGCAAGGTGTAATCGGGTTTATCTAGAATTTCTCAGAAGTAAGCCCGGAATCTAGCCACAGACAATAGGCTCACCCCTTCTACATCGGACTAAAACTAAAAAGAAACTGGAGAAATGCTGGCGTACTATAATAGGTACACCTCTTTTAATTTCAAAACTTCAGCTAAGCTAATTGCGTCAAAAATACAATTATTTGTAAATCTCATTGCTCCTTAAACTAAATAAATTATGCTAATCGCAAAAAAAAAACACTTTAACGACATTCTATTTGTAACTTCTTTAGCAAATTCCAGATATTTTCATCATACTGTTATTACAAAAATAAACATTCATTTTCAGTGAACCTGTCTTAAATTTGAAATTGAATTGTCGACATCGTTAGGTTCATAATTTGTTTCTTACGCCATCAGATTGTGAAACTAGGTTAGGACTCAAATTGGGACGGAATTTTCCACTGTCTGGACACATTAATGAAATAAATGAAATAATAAATGTAAATCTTTAATTGATAAACTTTTAAGAAATCATGTACAGTCGAGTTCATTAATATATTGGCCCTTTCAGGCTTAAAAAATATATGAACGTCAAATAAGTTCATAAATTGTGACAAGGTGACAACTATAAGCATCATTAAATTATGGTCAAGATTTAGATTAATTAATATGTGACTGCTTTTTCTCATCTCATTTTTTCATATTATTGCCTAATGCACAGCATAATATTATTGAACCGTTCACATGAGGACATATTTTTGATCTATCGGTTCTATATAATTTATTGAGCTATCCAACGCTTACAATATTTTGAATCCTTGACAGTGCCATATAAGGTCTATCTATTCATACACGAAATATCTGAAGGGGTACATTGTACTCATCATTATGAGCAACTTTTACTATGGGACCAAACCTGAAATCGCGAAACAAAAATCAGCTGTTCCCTACATTGATGTTCGCATAACACGTCAAATGTAGGGAACAGCTGATTTTTTTTTTGCCAAATTTTTTCCGCTTTTATTTTGTCAATGACACAATTTCCATTGCGTCTGTACCTGTCTAGTTTTCATTTCTTATTACTCGTATATCCATTTGTGTGACGAAGCAAGAGTACTTAACTAACCACCATATTTAAAAACGCTACTTAAAGTTAAGTAATGATTAGCGGCCATTTAACCATACATATCTTATAGTGCTGTACCGACTAGTTGGCTAAAACCACCGACTAGTCGGCTCATAGCCAGCCATTTTGCAGCCGACTAGTCGGCTAGTCGGCCCATCTCTAATCTCTTAACTTTAAGCAACGTTTATAGATAAGGGGGTAAATATTTAGTTACTCATATCAACAAGATTGACAGCGAGACCCACCAGCATATTAAACAGCTCCCTGAGAACCCTGAACGACATCCTAAGCCCATGTTCCCACGGACGTTATAAAATCGCGGCGGGATTTTTTTGCGCACTGGATCATTTCTTAGCGCCGAGAATTGAAAATCGAACACTGTGTTTATTCGACGCGCTGTGACTCACTTACACAGCACCCTATTTTGTTTTTTGTTTGGGCAAGAGTGGGAAATCCTCATGGGCGCCCAATCGGCCTCACTAGTGAGACTCTTACCGGCTAAGACCCACTCCTGCATTGCCAGTTACCTCTGACATGATCAGAGCCTTTGTTATTAAATTTATTGGGATTTTGCTCTTTGTTTCAGCTAGTTTTAAGGAAAATGGATAGTTTCACGCTGTCAATTCATTCTTGGTGCTGGAGATTTCTTAATTTGCTATCTTACTTTACTTACGTTACTAAAGGATTACTATGCTAACACGCTCGTATTTTAAATTTACATTATTTTTGTATTTATACTTTTTATGTTTTATTTGTATTCTAGTTTTAATTCTACTTAGTTGTATCTATGTTATTCTTATGTACATACTTTTATTACAATATATTTATTCTATGGCTATCCTAATATATGTAACAATATACTAAATTCTCAAAGGGAGTTATTTAATTTTTTATTTATTTGTTCAAAAATATACAACATTTTATTAGTATGGTGATACATTTTATGACACTTTTTAACAGATTTTGAAACATCTGTGTCTGAAGTAGATAAGAAATATCTGTATTTCAGACATCAGCGCTCATCCCCTGCTGTAGGCGACACTTAGCAAATGACTTTGTTTAACTTCTATACCTACATATTTATAAGGACAAACATGCAATTTTAGCAAGTTTAAATAACAAAATAAAATAACAAAAGAGGTGACAAAACGTTGGAGAAAATCTTAAATAAGTTGTGTAGTAATTGATGGCCTCCGGTGAGTAGAGTGTAAATGAGTGGATACGTGTAGGAGTTGAAAATCTTAAATAAGTTGTGTAGTGATTGATGGCCTCCGGTGAGTAGAGTGTAAATGAGTGGATATGTGTAGGAGTTGAAAATCTTAAATAAGTTGTGTAGTGATGGCCTCCGGTGAGTAGAGTGTAAATGAGTGGATATGTGTAGGAGTTGAAAATCCGGTGGGCGAAAAAAATCCGCCTCGATTTTATTACGTCCGTGTGAATGTTGACTAAGCCCGTGTTGTTATGCCTCTTCATCAGCTTCACGGAAACCATATTTATTCAGTAGTGCCCACTTGTGTCGTCATATGAATACGTATCACTTTATGAGCTCGAAATAAGTGCCTCATATAATGAGGAATTATTAAAGTTTCAATTATAGACCGTATTTTAGACGCGTTTAGGTAGCGTGGGTGTTATATTATTAGATTTACAGTCTAGATAATTTAATCTAGCTTCGTTGGTTTAGTGGTCGCAAGCGCTATAGGCTCAGAATGAGGTCCTCGGTTCGATTACCGTGTTGTTGCAAATTGTTATTGGGTCTTTTTTTACATTAGGAATTTCTTAGTAACAGCCCTTTATTTTGGGAACCATCAACTAACTTCTCCGGCTCTGGGTGGAGCAGGAGGGTATGTCAGACTTTTACTGACTAAAACCCACCAGTGTTCCTTCAGTTGCCTGTGTGCCAGGGACCGCGTAATCTCTTTCAAACAACCCGCACCCCTGGCAGGCATCGGCCCTTGCGGGCCCTATCAGTTGGTGCTGACATCTCTTTGAGGCGCGCGTGGAACACAACGCGCCGTCGACCCTGGCTTTGTCCTTACCGGACAGCGAGCTATAATCTGGATTTGTGTCCAATTGATGGCAATAGGCTCGCCTTCTATTATATGGGATTTATACAAAACTGAGAGCAGTGGTGGCCTAGTGGTAACGGCACTAACGAGTTGTCGACGGCTTCCAACCCAAGTAGGCAGTTTACTATGTGTAAATAATTTCATCACCACTGCTCTGAAAATGAATAAATAATAGTTTAAAAAACTAAAAAACACGCTTTAAAAATCAAACTAAAAAAGTAGAAAATAATTTTATTCAATTAAAAAGCGTGGGGTGCTTTTTGAGGTATTTTTATAATCAATTAATTTCAAGCACCCCACGGTTTTTAATTGAATTAAATTATTTTCTACTTTTTTAGTTTGGTTTTTAAAGCGTGTTTTTTAGTTTTAAAATAAAACTATTATTTATTTTCTATTTTTTTCTGTTCTGCTAACTACAAAAGCGTGATTTTTTCAGTTTTTTTTTCTATTTTTTTTTTTTCAATTATTGAATTGTCATCGGTCCTCGATAAGTTTACAAAGTTTAAATGAAATCTGACCATTTAAAGTGGGACAAAATCGCGCCCTAAGGAGTCGGTTACAATCATACAAAAAAACATACAAGTGAAGCTAATATAAAGCGTGTAAAAAGGTAAACATCGTAAGGAAACCGGTTTGAACCATAAATTCGAAGACATGTTACAACTACCAACCCGCTCTGCGTCCGCGTGGTGGATCACGGCCCATTCACTCTCACAGAGAGGAGGTATGTGTCCCAGCTGTGGGATCATTATAGGCTGATTATCGAACATAACTGGCGAAATGTGGGTACTCTCAGGTACATGGTACATTTCTGCCTAAACCCTCAGACATTAAAGGCGTTATATTATGTAATAATTAAATCTGTCCCAAATATTCTAGACAAATAGTCATAAAGTCGTAAAATTTTCCTAAAGACTATTATTGTTCGCCCATTTGCCGTTTCGGGACAATAATTCAGTGGGTAAAGTAAACAAAATTATTATAAATACAGCATTTATTTACTTTTTAGAGGTTATAAAACGTATTGTTACATGAAAATTTAGAAGGACATTGTTTATTACTGTAAGCTTAGTTTGTGGGATGGTGAGATTAAGATCCAAGTCGTATAAAAACTGTTGTAGGAAAATAAATGAAGCTAAATGACTTTAGAAATCATCTTACTTGATGGTATTAGTCCGTGAGTGACATTTAACTAACTCTTGATTGATATTCGTGCTGCGAACGGCTGACGCTGACGTAACTCATTGGCAATAATTTAGTTTAGACAAAACTAGTCTCAGATGGATATCTTGATTCCTGTGATATTTGAAATATTAAACGATTACTTTGGTCATAAACTCAAACTCAAAACTTATAGCATTTATTTCAAACTAGCTTTTACCAGCGCTTTCACCCGCATTAACCGATTTAAACATAACCTTAACAAATTATACACCTAAACCTTCCTCATGAATCTCTCTGTCTATTGGTGAAAACCGCATGAAAATCCGTTCAGTAGTTTTTGAATTTATCGCGAACAAACAGACACGCGACGGGGGACTTTGTTTTATAAATGTAGTGATAGTGATGAAGCGATGATAGTGATAAACTGATTACAAGCACTTTTGAATTTTTCAAGGGGTCAGTCAGTCAAAAAGATCAAGAACTAGTTGCCCATTCCAGAGTGCAGTAGGAACTTATGGAAAAGAACAGGCAAGAAACTCCACAGACACTCTTTTTAATCAAAATATAGTTAGAAAACATAGAAATCTGAACATACGTACAGATTTATGAAGTCTTCTTATAAAAGAAGCACACGCTGTTACCGCGCAACACATTAACAATTGCATTGTCTTTCATTTTGGCAATTCCACAACGTTCATTGCGTTATTTACGTTGTCGAATAGACAAATTTCTCAAACATGAAGCAATGGATTAGGAATTTGCTGTAGGGTGCTGGAATATTTTCTTACCAAGTAATAAAATGCATTCCAATGCAGCTTTTCATCATATGAAAAGCCACTGAAATGAAGCTCCTATCTCCATTAAGTTTTCTCCCGCAAAAACTTCGTCTTAAACTTACTATTTGTTTTTCCGCAAAATTACATACCGTCGCCGCATTGGTACCGACAAACATCAACTCGATATAACATCGAAGTATGTTTGTAACTAACTCGATACCAACGTTAACTGAAAACATGCGAGGCCCATATGCGCTTCTCCCTAAGTGTGAAAGAGACAGACACAAGTTATGATGTACTGTCGTAAAGCGGCTGCATGGACGCGGAATTAAATTGGCCCAAATTGACTTATATTAAATTAAGGCATTCGGTTTTGTGCGCTCCCCTGTCTCCGGTGCTGTGAGGTAGGGTTCCCACCTTTGTTTTCTAGGTAATTATGATAAACAACGGCCAGTGTTGTAAGATAATGTTACATTTGGCTTGGAAATGGATACCTGAATTAATTTAAACTTTAGGGTATACAGGTAGGCAAAGCATCATGAGGAAAATAAGATACTAATATTATAAACGCGAAAGTTTGTATGTATGGATGTTTGTTACTCTTTCACGCAAAAACTACTGAATGGATTTTTATGAAATTTGGCACACAGATAGATTAAAACCTAAATTAACACATAGGATACTTTTTATCCCGGTAGTACGTTCTTGCGGGATAATTTTCGACATCAACGTGGTCGTAGCCGCTGTCAAAAACTAGTCAGTCAATATAGATACGCTAACCCGTCTTGAGGAAATATGGTGATCATTTCTTGTGCCTTCTCTGTATTATATCTCTGTATTATGAATCTGATATCATGTCACATGTAATAAAAATCATCGATATTTTATAAATCATTTCATCATGCAATGAACAAAATCATCAATACCAAAATACACTGCACATAAATGTCACAAAACTAAGAAAAATTTAATTTCGCGGACCAACATAAAGGATAAATCATAATATGGTGGACAAGGACGCTATGCCTACTAAAAAACTAATAATAATTATGTCCGCCACTGTACAGTATTTTTTAAATTGTGTATTAAGTTTTAATAAATAAATAATAATTTCACTAAGCCATTCCGCGATCATTTAAGCACTCATAATTGAAGTGACGTGATCGCCTACTTAATAAAAAATCATTGATTATTTCGTTATTTTTCCTGACATCGATAATTTTTTTTGCCATTGTCAAGCAGTCATTGATACAGAAAAATCATCACTTCGCCAATCTCTGCTATGTATGAGAAATGCAGTGGTTTAATATCACCACAGAAATTACCAAGGTGTCCACATTTCCTCTTAATCATGTTTGACAGTATGCCCATCGATTTTAATCACATAATCATCGTGTAACCGACAAAATACCAATAAACCACGCGATGATTGATGTTAATGTTATTGAACTGATCATCAGTTATCAAAATCCAATGATAAAATTTAATTAAACATACTCGTAATTGACATCGACATTCGTATGTAATTGAATATCGTTAAAACCACAAACGGAATGATTAATTTCCCCTAAAATATTGTAATGTGAATCTCCTTTTGGTATTTTTGACAACCCTATTTTCGGTGTATGTTCAGATAATTTTTGATGCCAATTAAGGTTGGCCGGATTTTAAATAAATATTTAATTATCTTTACTTAAACAATATACATACGGATTGTTTTGTTTGCCGGAATAAATAATAAATAGGTCATTCGTCAACTTATTAGTCAACTTGCACGAATTAACTCACCCGAAACGGGCGAATCGTAATTTTTTAATAATGTTATATTTTCTATAGGCGACTCACACGCACGTTGTTAATTTATTTATGGGCGAATCGATAATTCCACAAATACTCATTAGGCAATTGGCACGTTTTAAATAAAACGTTAAAGAAACAGTATAAAGTAGTAACTTTATTACATAAATATAAAACGTTTGCCTAATACGTATTTGTAGAATTATCGATTCGAATCGCCCACAAGTAAATTGACTTATAATATTACCTATATTATTTAAAAGTGACGATTAGCCCGATTCGGGCGAGTTAATTCGGGCGAGTTAATTCGTGCGAGTCGACTAATAAGCCCATCCGTCTACTTGATGACGTAAAAGGCTTTGGTCTGTGCGCTAATTATAATTAACTGTGATCACCAATCAGCCTGTCAGGCGTTATTACGGAATAAGGTTGGCAGTTAAAGGTTCAAGTTAAGCGCAGTGGGCTAGTTATGCGTGATATGTTTAGAACCATAAAGTAACAATTTTACCCAATTTTTTGTTTTTTTTTACTATTTCCTTACTATTATATATAAAGGCATCCTCAGGCAGGTGTGACGCGACTTAAATAGAACCATTTTTAACCGACTTATGAAAAAATCGTGGAAATTAATCCACTAGGAGTCGCGTCGTGTCGGTCTGCGGGGACCTTACGTGAATTAATTATTTTCGTAGTGACATTAGTCTTTATTTGATTTATTGATGATAATAATATATATTTGACATGCATGAGAATACATTTTTTTTAATTCTATCATTAATATTTGTATGTCCCTGTTACTTACGTCTTTAAAAAAATTGTTACACCATCAGTGTACACAATAACATTTTATTCTTTGTCCTTTGATTTCACCGTTCAATAACTAAGCAGTAAAAAATAGTCTTACATAAAAGAATTTCCGCAGTTTCAATTTCAATGACCTGTAAGAAAGACTCGGCGATTATTTGCGGTAAAACGCACAAGAAATATTTTCCCGGTGACTGCGTCTTGTTGCTCGGGAACTTTCATCCAAGTAAACATTGTCGTTCGAAAAAAAACACATAACAATAGAAGTAACTACGCAACTGTGGTTCTCCCGGGGTTAGATTTATCTCTCTTTTGTTACTTTTATTAGGGCACGACCACACGAACCACAACGGTAACACGTGGAAGGAGGCTAACTTGTATAAAAATTAATAGTTTACTCAAACTCAAAGCATTTATTTCAAATAAACCCATTACTTACAGGCACTTTTGAATTGTGTAGGTCTATGAGTTAGAAAGATCAAGCTAGTTGCTCATTCTAAAGCGAAGTAGGTACCTATGGACACGAACGGGCAAGAAACTCCATGCTCATCGGCCCGTCCCTTGCTGACTTCTTCAAGCGAGGTCCTTAGCCAAGGTCCGTACCCCACAGGCGGTGCCCTTAGAGTGTAAATGCTTATTTTTTAGTTTTTAAGCCTTAATTTATTTAGGCAGCCATAGGCAACTCCGGCAACCGACCACCTCTTAGGTTGACCTAAGAAATATCATTGCCAAAAAAAAAAAAAAACACGGACTACACAAGGCCGTTCAAAACAACCGTGTGGGCGATACTGACAACATCACAGCCACAACGCAACCAACAGCGAGACCACGTAGTAGCAGCCGGGCACATCGCAAACACAACGTTACGTCGACTATTTGATTTGATTTTGTAGTTACCACAGCGCAACTACAAGAAGCTGCAGCGAGACTATATCAATTAATCTGTCAAGCTTTTTCCCAACTATTTTGGGGTTAGCTTCCGGTCTAACCGGATGCAGCTGAATACCAGTATTTTACTTGGAGCGACTGCATATCAGACCTCCACAACCCAGTTACTGGGATTTTCAGACTTTCGGGCTTCTGACGACCCGTAACGACTGTCAAAGATCCACGAATGACGGCTAGGACCAATGGCTTGAACCGCTTTCCTCCGGGACCAACGGCTTGTAAAGATGGACCAACCGTGGCAAGCGTAGCTGATTGATCAACTTGCGGCTGTTATTACTTCCCTTCAAGCTGTAGCGACACTTACTATTCACACGTAACCACTGCTTGCCCACATTTAATCGCTGCGATGATGTGGTGTGGTTGTGGTACGTGTGTTCGTGTCCTTAGAGAAACTACTAATAGTCATTAAGACTTACAAAGAGAATTAATACTTGAGCCTTGCGGTTGGTGATGAATTATTATTATATTTATTATGGTGCTGTTGGACTAGAGATAACAAAATATGACGCTTTTGTTGTGAGGGACAGGCATAGATGTGTAGAACATCCTCATTTTGCCAGTTATTATGAAAACGAGTCTATAGCCAATAATGGGGCACAAATCTTAACAATGACAGCTGGGTCTGGGTGGCTATACCCGCTTTTCAGTTTTCAAAATCAGTATCAAAAGTCCTTTATTCAAACTGAGGTGAGAACCAGCTGCAGTTTTTGAACGTCAACATTGCATAAGACAGTCCCCCAAACGCCCGCCGAATTCGTGATAATACGAATTGATGTGAGATAAGTGCCATAGCTAAAAATAAAAAGATTATTTAAAAAAAAACTATGTGTGAGTGAAAAATAACTGTGAATTTCGGGAGTCGGTGGCAAAACTTTCTTTCTAAATACGGTTGTTTTTTTTTTTTAAATAAATATCTTACAAATCCTATCCTACTAATAACAAAAATATGAAAATTTGTGTAGATGGATGGTAGGATGGATGTTTGTTACTCTTTTACGCAAAACTACTGAACGGATATGGATGAAATTTGCCACGCAGTTTATTACCTGGTTTAACACATAATTTCTTATCCCGGTAGTACGTTCCCGCGAGATTATTTCCGAACTTCACGCGGGCGAAACCGCTGGTAAAAGCTACTAATAAATAAAGCAAAATATTAGGTACCTCCGTACGCCGACCAAACATGACCACTAAAACTATAATTAGAGAGCTTAGTCAACTAAGCAAAGTTAATTAAGGCCCATAGTATCCTCATCTCCCGTTTGTATGCTAAAGCACGACTGCCGCCCGCGCCCGCGCAGGGCACCTCTGAGCCTTTATTTCAAAATGGGCATATTCCTTTGATTTATTTACAATTGTGCTTCGGCGATTCTGTGGTACCTCTAACTATCTATTTTTCAGTGTATTTTTTTTTTCCAAATAACGAAGCCGTTTAGTAGGAGTATGGAATAGAAGCCAAAATATTACGTGTTGGAAAATATTTTTACAGCAAAAGTATTAACCATACAAAAAAAGTACTTCGGGCAAAATGATCTATATGAATCTATAGCAAAATCATATATTTTTCAAATCTTCAAGACAAGCCGTTAATGAGCAGTACGGTTCATAAAGTGACCGTGTTGCGCTACCAAACGGGACGTAGGCCCTTAATACGAAACACAAAACTACAACGCCAACTAATTAAAATGCTGGTCCAGTAGAAAACTCAGCTGATCCGAGATAAGCCTAAACATCAACATTGATAAGCGTTTCACGACTAAATCGAGAAAGCTACTTCCGTTTAGTAAGTGTATTACTTTTTATTATAAACAGGTACCCTCTAAGACTCATTACTTTAATTAGGTATTAATTATTTAATTGCAAAAAAAAACTTGAGAGGTGTCAAGGGACACCCGGATGGAACGAAGTTAAAAAAAAGAAAAAGACGAAATGAAAATATCTAGCTTTCTTTCTATAAGAGAGAGAGAGAGGGACAGACATGCGCACGCCGCACGGCTTACAGTAGCGTAAGCTACTGTAAGCCGTGCGGCGTGCGTAAAAGGTATTGTTACAACTTTTAGGCATATATAGCAAAAGGTATTGTTACAACTTTTCGTGAGAATTTTTTCCGTCTAGTCCCCTTTCACAACGCGCGATAAGGAACTTCGTTCCAAAAGTATAAAATCTATCAAGGTGGATCTGTGGATCTGTCATGGTAGCCAAAACTGCAAAAAAAACAAAGAATTGCCGTTCCATAAAAAAACACATGACAAACATTTTAGAAAATTCTGGTCACTTTTGATTAGCCTGTAAATTCATCATCATCATTTCAGCCGGAAGACGTCCACTGCTGGACATAGGCCTCTCCCAATTTGGGGGGGCTTTCCATAATCGCCACGCTTGGCAGGCGGGTTGGCGATCGCAGTATGGCGGTAAAATGCATAGAGAACGCTGCTGCCCATTCTCTAGCCTGCTCCCTGTAATTTACAACATTTTAATGTGTGCCCTCTTGATGTCAAAACGGTCCCAATCGCAATATTGGCGATGGCCTCATGGAATAAACAATCACCAAGATTTGAAAACGTATTGGTGACATAATTATGTTGTTTTAACTTCTTTATCGATGACTGCCTTGGGGTCCACAAGGGCCGATGCCTGCCAGGGGTGCAGGTTGTTTGAAAGGGATACCGTGGCCCCTGGCACACAGGCAACTGAGGGAACGCGGGTGGGTTATAGTCAGTAAAAGTCTGACACGCCCTCCTGTTCCACCCAGATCTTAGAGAAGTTATTTGATAGACCGGGGGGCGCGGTAATGGTCAGGTAGACGTGCCCTTAGGATAGGAAAGGATTGCGAGCCTACCGGATATGCATCCTTGAGTAAGCATTGGACTAGTGGAGAGACGGATGGTATTTATTTATAGGTGGTATTTTTATCTTATATAAAAACTAAAATTATTTCTAATAAAAAGCCCTGTCGGCAACTAATGTTTTGTAAAGTATGTACGCGTGTTCCAATTTGTATCATAATCCGTTCATCTCATATTCTCACGATAATATGTTATAATGCTCACGAAACTCCAGTAATAATCCGTGTAAAGCAAAGTCCCTATCACAAGCGGATCATTGATTTTCGATATTAACTTACACTGACAGGCATACGGTACAGTCACCAAAAGAGATTAGTAACCAGGGTCGTCGGATACGGTTAAAATTTGGAAGAAATTAAATTAATATTAAAAAACAAACACCAGCCTATAATATTACCACTCCTGGGCTGCCTCTCTGCGAGACGGGAGTGGTTCGTAATGGACCATGCGGGCCCAGTGCGGGTTGGTGGATGTCACACATCTTTGGATATTTTTATCTAAGGGATGCTGGTTTCCGTTACCTCACGATGTTTTCCTTCACCGTTATGAGGGCAGTGGTGATGAAATAATTTACACAATTAAAATCGCCTGTCTGGGTTCGAGCCTACGACCTACAACTCGTAAGTCGTCTGTTTAACCCAGCTCGTAGAAAATATCATCTATAAAATTAAATTTCATTCGAATACACTAATACAGACATCGGTTTCTTACAAAACTTCAACTGTATCCGACGACCCTAGTTACTTATTTCTTTTGATGACTGTACATGTGGTAGTGATGATGCGATATCCATCCGTAGGAAACTCTGAAATGCAATAAACGCTGAAATTCCTGAAGTTCTGAATGTTCTGCATGTCGAATATTTTTCATTGGCTATTGGCTGCCTCCCAAGTTGGCTTTTACGATTATACAGATTTTATGGTTTCCTCAATATAACTGTTTGACGTTGTAATTTTGAACAAATGTACGGCATATGGGATGCCAATTTTGATTGATGGTTTGGGTCATTCATCTCTGTGTCGGAAGATATTTTTAGTTGTAGTGGGGTGGTATGTTTGTATGAGTTTCACTTGTAGTATGTTTCTTTCGTATTTTTTTTTCGTTCTCTGAAGATTTACAATGTAGATTTTTTTTTCATATTTTTAAATAAGTGTGTATTTTCTTCGCGTATTTAGGTTTTTGTGTATCCGTACTTTTTAGCGTAGTGATATCAATATCGTCTGCTATGTCTGGAGATATATTTCCTAGATTTTCTTTTATATTTTTACAATAAAGGCTCTCGGAGGCAGGTGCGACGCGACTCGTCATCTACAAGTATGTACCAGAATCGTGGCGCACCATCGCATCGCGCCTGCTTGCGGTAGCCTTAAGCTGTTAACTTCTGTACTGGAAGCAGGACGAGCAGGCTCGGGAATATTATAATGAGTGGAGGATGGCTTTGCCCAGGAGCGACACTCCAGGAGGTCAGCGCAGGATTAAAAAAAGATAAAATCTTTTCGTATTGTTACCTACTCAGGTACATTATGTTTTTTTTAATAAACATGCCTTTCATAATATATAGTTCTTACAGCTATTCATAGAATTTATTTTAATTTCATTACTAGCCTACAGAGAAGATTAAGTTGCTCCTTGACGCCCACGTGGCACGACTTACCAAGTCGGCTGAGAGCTATTTATACTTAAGTATTTACTTAGAAATAGCAAAATAAATGTTGTTTTTGTCCTTGACCACCCTTAATTTACCTATCCGACTTTTTACTTTCTCACCACCTATTTTATATGGATTTTAAACAAAATGGCGAAATGTGGTAGCAGGTAGGTACTGTAAGTACACCTCAGCCGAACCCTTCGGGGAAAGCAGGCGTGATGTTAAGTATATCGTGACTTTTCCATGTGTGTGTGCTGATCCAATCTAAGAACTAATTTTATTGATCGTGCACAGATTCGGGATAAAACAAAGAAGAGTATAAGTAATACTAATATCTACGTTTGTTACGCATTCACGCAAAAACGGCTGAACGGATTGGGATGAAATTTAGCACACGGATAGTTTATAGCCTGAATTAGCACGGTAGTACGTTTATGTGGGATAATTTTAGATTTTCACGCGAATGAAGCTGTTGGCACAAGCCAGTTTTCAATAATAATTAAGGGGTGATGAATGTTGTAAAAACTGATGCAGAAAATTTTAACAGTATGCTTCAGACCCCACATTTTAACTAAACTACAGAAATCAATAAATATCAAGTATAAAAGTAATCAAGAAAGATTGTGTAGCGATGAAATATCACAATCTCATTGCGAATAGGTAGATTGCGAATAAGTATAATCATCTAAATTATGTCTGTATGTCACAATAACGAGTAAGATCATAGAAAGTTTGTTCAAACTCTCGTTACCCGCTTTTTAACCGATTTGATGACTTGAGAACAATTGAATAGCGTCGTGAGACTTATGAGTCTATAAACAAAATGGCCACAGTTTATGTCGGGTAACAGCTGTGAGTCATCATCGTCATTTCAGCCGAAAGACGTCCACTGCTGGACATAGGCCTTCGACCGGTTCTATGCTTCCCGTATCTAGAGGATTCCTGCGACCTGCACACGGTCATCGGTCCACCTTGTGGGAGGCCTTCTAAGGCTACGTCTTCCTGTACGCGGTCGCCACTCCAGAACCTGTCAGCCCCATCGGCCATCTGTTCTGCGATCAATGTGCCCTGCCGACTGCCACTTAAGAGGGAACAGGGCGTGCGATTCTCCATACAAATGTATTCCCCTTTTTTCTTCCTGAATAATGCCTCTAGAGCTAGAGAAAAAAGAGGAATACGAAACGTCGATCTCGTCAACATTTTTGTAATAATTTTGGTCTGAGCTGCAGCTGTCCCTATCACACACTACGGGGGCAGACTTACTGACAGCGATAGTTTCTTCAAATACCTATTTTTCAAATTCCTCGCAGGCCCCGTCCCCTCTTAAGTTGCCAGCACCCCAATTGCGTAACAGTTTCAATCGTAACCCGAGATTTATTATTTTTAAAAATTTGGTAATGGCTAATCCATTGCTTCCATCATCATCTGCTTAGTTTTTTTTTCAACTTTGTTGGGGTCGGTCCAGTCGCTCCGTATAAACTACTGGTATCCAGCATCACGTCACACGTTAAGGGGGGGAGGGGGTCAACGAAATGTGACATTGTGCGACAAGGGCCAGGGGGGATCAAAAGCTGTGACGTCAAATGTTAAAATCACCGTTAAGTGTCTAAATTATTTGACTTTATGTCAATTTTATTAAAGATTATTTTTAATTAAAATGGAAAAACTTCTGTTTTCAATTAATTACCTAAGTACTTCTAAATACAAAATTGAAAAATATGTGACGTCACACAAGGGGGGATGGGGTTTCACAAGTGTGACCACGTGTGACAAGGACGGGGGGTGGGGCGGTCAAAAAACCATAAAATTTGTGTGACGTAATTTATGGATGGCTGCTTAGACTGGTAGCTGACCCCAAAATAGTAAACGTTAGGCAGATTGCTGTCATGTTACGTTTCGCCAATCTGTACTCGGCATTACGTTATAACCCATTTCTTTGAAAGCACATCGTATTTCGCAAAAGTTAACGCTGTAGTAACAAATCCATTGTATTTATTTTACGTCAGAAGAAATTATCGTTAAACTCAGTTAATAAACTGACTGAAACTAACGATGACTATTAAAATCTATATTAAATTAAAGTTATTATTCTCGCAGAGCAACAGTCTGCCGACGTTCTAAATGTTATTTTACAATTCCTGTACAACATTCTAACCTCGCTTCGTGTGTTACGCTTTCACTCTTAATTGGCTGAACGGATTTGGATGAAATTTGGCACATGGGTAAACCATGACCTAGGTTAGAACAGAGGATACTTTTTATTTCGATTTTCGTAAAGTTTTTAGACTTATGAGGGTGAAACTGCGGGGCGCAACTAGTAGACTTTTAGTTCAAGAATAACTAGGAAAAAGCTCATGTTTTGCTCCAAAAATCTACAATTATAAAAACAACAAACACATAACATAATACAAAAATTTCTACATTTTTATCTGAAACTAGCTGACTCGGCGAACTTCGTACCGCCAATAAAGTTTTCAAAATAAAATCGTTGTTTTTACTACTTTCCTTCAAATTTATTTTTAATTTCTCACCGTTTAAACCTTCACCGGACTGCCACAAATATTTAAAAACCAAAATTAGCCAAATCAGTCCAGCCGTTCTCGAGTTTTAGCGAGACTAACGAACAGGAATTCATTTATATATATATAGATTCATAAATGGTGTAAGTAGGTACATACTAAACATGAAAAACACTTCACTAGTATACAGGCCAAACGTCTTTTTCTATGCCATATTGCCACTTGAAGTTTACTCCAGCCTTTAGCCTGAGACTAAAAGATTTCGAAGCTAAGATATTTCCACCTGGAGCGACCTCGGGTCGAGAGCTTTTCCACCGCGCATATCCTTTCATTTCATTGGAATCTGTGCCAATGCTTTGTTTACGCATGCCAGTACACTTGAAATATTACTCGTTCTAAATACTGGAATTGATTTACTGGAATGAATCGATTGTGTGTTCGTTTTAGCGTTTTGGGTTAAATGAATTTGTATGTTATTCTTAATGCGATAGTTAATGTTACTGAAATAAACAGTATTTTCTGAGAATTCTTGTGGATTAGCTTAAGTGTAGTGTAGATATATCATCATTAGTTTTTTCTGTCAGCACCATGCTGAGAACTAGTAAGTATTTACCAAAAAGTCCGTAAATAACACGATGAAGATACTTAATCTTTCAAACGAATTAGGTTAACTGTTAACGTTCTTTGATTCATACGTCTCATGCGAAACGTGAACATTTAGAATGTTCTGAAAACTAAACTTGCTTGAAAAACGAGCTCAAAGGATTTAGGACACACGGCATTTTTTTTAATAGGGTATTTTTTGTTACCAAAATGGGTCTGGTCTTGACCTCGATCACGCCTGATGGAAAGCAATTGATGAAGTCTATGATGGATCAAGTGTTCCCAGAAGATGCCTGTTCACTCTTGTTTTGAAGGTAGACGGGTTAAATGTGAAAGGGAACACAAACGCAGACGAGAGAGTTCTACACTTAGAGCCTACAATACTTTTACACTTAAATAGCGCCAGTAATCCAGCAAGTCGAGTACCGCTGAAAACGGAGCATCACATTCCGAGGGTTTTCCGTGCCACCACTTCCTAATGGTGTCGCAGGCAGCCCCAGCCCGCCCTAACATATTGAATCTTCATTTAATATGTCCTTTCGTAACATCACATCGTAAAAACTGAATTTACGAAAGACTTACGAACGAACACGACAATTTATTTTTTGTGTACAACTATTGGTTGTGTTGTACTTTGATTTATTATGTTAGAGCCTTATTTTGCGGGCTTAGTTTGTTCGATAAAAGTGTTGATTCTGTTATGTGATAAATAATTTTATTCCTGTGTGTAGGTTTGTACAAACTTATTACACGTCATTCATATTTTTAAAAATAGATGAGGTCGGCGTTTCCTATCTGACTACTAACACAACGAAAAAGGCCACAGCCTCTTAAAAAGTGCAGACATAATCTTGGTCAGATCATGTGAAGACCAAGATTGATGTCTGAAAAGGTGTTTTTTTGAAAGAGACATATTGAGTGGACCTGTCCAAGTGTCCAGATAATGCACGTGTTTATCAGTAATCGTGCTTTTGTGCACCAACTAAACTTAATTTAGGCTCTTGCTATCTTTTTCTTTGTAATGAAATAAGAAAGAGACGGAAATAAATAAGAACTGTCCAGTTCAGTTGAACTAAAATTTTCTCCGGCCCAACTACGACAAAATAAATTCATCATGCTTAAAATCACGCCAAATCAAAGGCAATGGAGACGTAATTTAGTTTGACAGTTCTAAAACGTCACTTGTCTTTTTCTTTCGCGGTCTGACAGTAAGAGATAGAAATACTCTTATTTCAGTTTAGGGGGTCAACAGAAGCCTAATCAGCATACAATGTTCCCCTGCTAGGACAGGCCTCCTCTGTGAGATGGAGTGGGCCGTTTCTACCACGTGGGCCCAGTGCGGGTTGGTAGATGTCACATGTCTTTGAATTTTTGGTTCTAGGACATGCCGGTCTTCACTGTCTTAAGGGCAAAGTGAACAAACGAATCCGCGCCAATATGTTTCTAAACAAGGCAATAAAACGTTTTACGTCTTCTATTAAGAAATAAGACGGTAAACTATTAATATCCGAGTACTTAAGTCTCATAAAATATTTATGAGGCAACATTTTCCTGAATCAAAGAATCAGAATTGGCAATATCATCGGAATTGTCGGTTATTTTCCACCAACAAGGAAACGATGTGTGCCAAACATTTTGATGAGCACTTAACCCGTTGCCTGCCCCATCAGTTTTATCTAACCATAGCATAGCAACAATCAGCCTATAACGTTCCCACTGCTGGGACATTGGCCTCTTCTCTACTATAAGAAAAGAGGCCTATCCCACGCAGGCACAGTGCGGGTTGGTAGTTGTCACAAATGTCTTCGATTTTTTTGTTCTAGGACATGCCGGTTTCCTCACAATGTTTTCTTTTTGAGAGCAGTAGTGATGATATAAATCCAACAGTGCCTCGGGTTTGAACCCACGACCTACAACCCGAAAGTCACTCACCACTGTTCTCATTATCTTAGACCGCGTTCGCACGGACGTATAAATATCGCGACGGGATTTTAACGCTCACTGTATTGTCAACTCACGGTGTTGAACCGACCATTCTGCCGTCTAGAAGCTATATAATGCCGTTAACTCGCATATGGTTGATTTTCAGAAAAAAAAAGTAGTTTAAAAAACTAAAAAACACGCTTTAAAAACCAAACTAAAAAAGGAGAAAATAATTTAATTCAATTAAAAAGCGTGGGGTGCTTTTTGAGGTATTTTTATAATCAATTAATGTCAAACACCCCGCGCTTTTTAATTGAATTAAATTATTTTCTCCTTTTTTAGTTTGGTTTGTTAAAGCGTGCTTTTTAGTTTTTTAAATTATTATTTATTTTCTATTTTTTAGTTCTGCTAACTACAAAAACGTGTTTTTTTTCTCATTTTTTTAAATTATTGAATTGTCATCGGTCCTCGACAAGTTTACAAAGTTTCAATGAAATCTGACCGTTTAAAGTGGGTCAAAATCACGCTCAAAGGAGTCGGTTACATACAAACAAACATACAAGTGAAGCTAATATAACGCGTGTAAAAATCACTATCATTCTAAGCAGTATTTTTCTACTATTTATGGATTCCGAAATAAAAACGCCGCTAACTTGCCTTGTTTGATATGTTTACTACGCTAAAATGCAGGTAAGCAACATTACTAAACTAAAAAGTGACTAAGGGCTTATAATTTAAATTTTTACTAGAATTTTTACCATCCGTTGCATAACTAAATTGCATGTATTTCATATTTTTCTGTGCTTTTTTGTCCATAACTCGAATTATGATTTTGTTGGTTAACGGAATTATAGCTTGTGGACGGCAGAATTGAGATTCCCACAGAGTGCATCTCAGCGTGTTCAAAAAAAAATCACTAATCGATTTTGAATTTTCGGCGCCATACAGAGCGTTTAAGATCCAGTGCTGGAAAAAAACCAGCCGCGATATTTTTACGTCCTTTCGAACGTGGGCGGTAACTGAAAACTCGATCACACTTCGATGAATTGTAACCACCCCTAAGCAGTATAAACTAAACATCCACTAAACTGCATACAAAACCACAAAGTAACAACCGTTAGATTCGTTTATATTGTTGAGTATAGTAAAGTGAAACAATGGCAACTAATAATTCTCGAGGCGGCAAATATAAGTTTGTCGCCGCCTGTGCCAAAACACTAAACTGGTAAAATTTACAACCAACTGAATGAAATGAGAAACTAATATTAGTTTGCGAGGGTTTTCACTTCGCATGCCGCCACTATTCAACTCTTCATCTGTACAAATAAATAAAATTAATGTGTCTGTTCAATCTATACGTACATACTACATAGTATACATACTAAAAACAACATATAGTACAACTATTTTCTTAATTCACCCCGGGAATCATCGCATTATTATCACTTTAGCAGCTTTCCTCCCATTTTTTAAAATAAATTATAAGTTAAAAGAGAATTAACAACTCTATATACGTCCAAGTCGATTGAGAGCGTCTGGTCTGCACCAGATGCAGAAAGGGCAACAGATAGAAACCCGACGACTGACGAAACACGAATTTTGCCGAGGGACATTAAGAAAATAATTGTACTGTACATACTTTGATAGAAATAAATAAAATTGAAGTGTCTGTTTGAAATTTCAAAATGAAATTGAGAATCCAACAGAGTGCACCTCAGCGCCTCGAAAAAACACACTGTTCGATTTTCAACCCTCGGTGCTAAGCAGTGTGTTGAAAATCCAGTGGTCAAAAAAATCCCGCTTCGATATTACTACGTCCGTGTGACAGCGGCGAGGTGACGATTTTTCTAAATGAGAAGCCGAAGCGAAGTCGGCTTTAACTTACTGACTTATCAATAAAGAATACTTATTATCATTCTAAAATTAATATAGGAATGTAAAGAATTAAATACAATAAAATTTAACAGTTGAAAACCAAAAAAAAATGTGCAATATTCCTCCATCTCGCTCTCGCTGACGCATTTTTCTATATCTGTCTCTGTCATAACCCGTTGTACAGCGGCTTGCTCTCGTCCACATCAAGCGGTGTCACGTGACCTAATGTGACATCATTATGGGATCGCTTTTGTTTGAAATTTTAGTTCCCGATTGTGACGTATTGGCGTCGGGTTAGTTTAGAACATATTTTTTTTGTTGTAATACAAAGCTAAAAATAACCGTTTTCTTTGTTTGAATGTTATGGTGAATTAAATACCCGTAGTGTAACTATATTTTTTGACAATAGTAGCCACTATTGAAATCCCGAAGGGAAGCCGGTAGCAATCGTGTTATATGGTGCTTTCACCACTGCCGTGTGAACGTTGACTTAGGGTGCTGGTGTAAATTGTCCAAAGTTAAGACGGTTGTGACAATTCTAATTGGTTTGTGATGCCAAGTGCTGGTATTGATCTTATATACGACTATATTGACCGGAAAATGTCTTGCAGTGCACTGTAATATGATTGGTTTAGTGGTTCGTTAATCATGTTAACATGCCAAGGTGAATTCGAAACAGGAATCGAAATTATTATTTTAGTAGGTCCCAAAGAAGATCTAGAACAAACTCGACGTAATTATTGTCTTCTATTTCCGCTTTAGAAAGTAGAATAAATGTTGTGGAAATGCGTTGCTTGCGAAGCATGCGTGGTGTAACTATGAATGATAGACAAAGGAATGGTGTGTGATAAGACAATGGTGTAGTTTAAGAGAAGATGGAACGACAAAAATTAAAAAGGGTATGCTTAGATGAACTACAAGGCAGATATGAGTCGAAACGCCGAGAGGGTTTACCCTCAAAGGGCATATAGTGACCGTGTGAGAGTGCGGAGTTTATTGCCGGCTCTTCTGCATAGGAAACGACCAATTGGAACCATGCACCTACCTAGCTTCTGACGATTCATAAGTGCCCAAAATACATTTATTTGATTTGACCTTATTAGTGATGTTCTCCAGAAATCTCGGGAGCGTAGTACTCAGGTGGTTTTCTGTAGTTACTCCCTACCACCATAGGAAGAAAGCGTGAGTTTATTTAAGCTTAATATGTATGTATTCTCTTGCAAAATGCCCAAGTCCTCAATAAGTTCGTATGTTTATCTTCCAACGCTGTCATATTTGTTACAGTATGATATTGCCGGGGTCTAGTTTCACGCAAAGTGGTCTCACCTCCTTACAATAACCGTAGCTTAGCTTCTCATTAATAAATAAGTCATTTTTTATAGCCTTCAGCTTTGTTGGTGCAGTCGTCGCAAAGGCGACTACCAAGCATGGGATCATGAGTTTGATCTCTATGTTGGGCAAAGCATCATTTTGTTTTTTTATGAGTCTGAATTTCGTTAATTAGTAATAAGTAATTCGTCGTTCCCGGTTGATGGGTATTATGGGGCCATCCATAAATTACGTCACACAAATTTTATGGTTTTTTGACACCCCCGTCCTTGTCACATGTGGTCACTCTTGTGAAGCCCCTTCCCCCTTGTGTGACGTCACATATTTTTCAATTTTTAGAAGTACATAATTAAACGAGAAGAGCAGTTTTTTCATTAAAAAAAATTAATAATTATAAATAATCTTTAATAAAATTAACATAAAGTCAAATAATTTAGACACTTAATGGTGATTTTAACATGTGACGTCATAAAGCTTTTGATGCCCCCTGGCCCTTGTCACACAATGTCATATTTCGTTGACCACCCCCTCAACGTGTGACGTAATTTATGGACGGCCCCTAAGCTCGTCAACATAGCTTGTTCCTATTATACAAATCTGCTTAGGAAAGCGAGATGTTTATGTTTGTTGGACACACTTGTAAAGTAAAAAAACTTTTTCCAAAAAAAAAAACAACCGACTTCTAAAAAAACACTACAAAGTGAAAAATAACTTTAATTTCGGAAGTCGGTGTCTTTGGAGCTGTAGTTGAATTTTTTGTCACCGCCTTCCGAAATTAAAGTTATTTTTCACTTTGTAGTGTTTTTTTGGAAGTCGGTTGTTTTTTTTATGGAAAAAGTTTTTATTTTTCACTTTTTAGTGGTGCACATGTGCTTACCCCTTCACAGCATACCGGCGTGATGTTATGTTATGAACTGGTGTAAGCAATAGACAGAGATGAGATTTCAGCAATCCCAGTCCATTTGCTATCATTTATTGAGGAGTTCCGTTGCCTATCTCCAAAGTTCTTCATCAAATCTTCACCAAATTGAAATGAGACCACTACGAGAAAGTATTCTTCCAAAAAATACCTAAATCGGATTGTGTGCGTATAAAATTTGAAGAGTTCTATCTATTTCTCCAGGATCCCATCATCAGATCCTGACTTGATGATCATGGGACCACCTGGGAAGTATACTCTTTCAAACACAAAAAACTAAATCCAAATCGGTCCAGCCATCTTCGAGTAATCGGGGAACATACATAAAAAAAAAGAAAAAAAAAACAAAAAAAAAAGGTTCCGACGAATTGATAACCTCCTCCTTTTTGAAGTCGGTTAAAAAGTTCGGCTATTTGTCGGAAATCGTAGAACTGAACTTTTGGCGAACAAACTCAAATTAAATCTTTCGTCTCGAGATAATAATCATCTGCCAGACTAAGTATATTTTTCTTTATTAGAACGTTAGAATTAAATCCAGCACTAATTTGTACCTAAATAGAACTACGGGCTTTAACTGAGTAAAACTTTTCTTCCCTAATCCGTCACTGTGTCGGAGTAAAGAAACAACGTGAATATTGGAATGGAAGCATTGTCGTCCCAATATGCCCAAAGTGGGCATTTAGGAAATGATTCGTCCATAGAAACTTAATTTTTTTTAATATATTTAGGACAACATTTCTTGTTCCTTCGTATCGTACCGCACCACCTGCCCGAGCTAATACTTACCTACTTCGTTTTTGTTTGGTGCTCTTTCTTTCTTCTTGTTACTCAGCTACTAATGGTCCTAGCGTAATGGTAAATACAGCTATAGCCTTCATCAAGAATTGACCTATCAAATGCAAAAATATTGTTCAAATACGACTAGTAGTTCCAGAGATTAACTAACGCTGTCAAACAAACAGATTCTTCAGCGACGAGGATATATTTTGTGTTGAGCATAATTTCACGCGGATGAAATCGCGAGCAGATGGTAGTTTTATATAGAAACTTCAGCACTAATTGTATTTCATGGTACCTACGTTCAACCCTGACTCATCATGTCCGCGCTCGGATTTCAACGATCCCTATAATCGTTGCTTTGAGAATTTCGCATAAAATCTGGTTCACATTTGAGTAGCACTTGAAATAATAGAACATCGTCACAAAAGCTTAAGTATCTACTTCTATTGGCACGCGCACGGCACTTAACCCAATCACTAGGATATGTCAAAATTTGTTGGTTTTGTTGTATAATTTGAAATTCACGTTTTCACTTTAGTGTTGATGCAAACGTTAAGTCCTGAAGTGCGAATAGATTATTTCTGTTCAAAGAACAGTTGAAAATTTCCTCAGATCAAATTGTTTGTTTAATAGGGTGATGATTTGGAAACGTGGCTCCAACTCAAACTGCTATCAGAATTAAGTGCCGATGTCTCAAAATATAGTACATACTAATTCCACGGCCTCAACTGTCATCTATGCTTTCGACTGTCAAGCTTGAATTTCGAATAACCCTTTGAAGCAGATTGCTTCTATTCGCTAATGTAAGGTGATGACATATCCATCTAGCCTTTGATTCTACAATCCGTAGCGCACTCGTAATAGCCAAACTAAACTGAGCATACCATAACAATTCAAATGCGATCTCGTTTACAAACGGCGCTGCGTATGACGTCACTCGCTAGTTGCATTATTTATGTGCCCGTTTTGTGTTGTCAGAATAGGGTCTGGGACTCGTGAATTGAGATTATATTTTACTTGAATAATTCATATGGGATGTTAAGGATTTTGTGAGTGGCGACTTTGTTAGCTGACAGACATTTTTGTTGCTCAGGGACCCAGATTTTTTGTGTCAAAAGTTGACTAGGGTTACGTTGTTTGGTGAATGAATGGATCAGAAGTTGACCTTCTTCCTAGTGTCGTCTTCTTCAATTAAAAACGTACACGTGTTTGGTTTTGAATAAAGACGCCAGCACCCGGTGTATCTATCGCCTATTCAACTCATTTAAAATTAAAAACTGAGTCTCTCATCTCTGGTAGCCATTCAAGATGTAGGGCGTTGAAAATGGCACAATTGTCTGAGACCTTGAGCTCTGAAATCGCGTATCGTCCTATTATAATGTCCCCCATTTGTGTATGACGCTTCACGTCCGATGCCGCGGGCTGAGTAGCAACACAGATGTATGTTTTTTGGAAATGACTTTTGAAAATATTTCTAACCGCGTTTTATCTGTTTTCATGGTGTATTATTACTGAGATGAAGTAATATTTAAGGTTTTTCAGATCAATCCACTTTCACCTCGAAACACGTTATGTTACGTGTCGTTTATTACTTTATTGTAATGTTCTGTTCCTTTATATTAGAACGTTGCTAACCTAGTCCATGCAAAACTGAATGAAAACATTTAAAAAAATAACATTAATAATATTTAAAAATATTAACTGGTCAGACAGGACCACAATGAATTTACAATTAAATATGTTGTTTGTTTTTATCATCGTCGGTTTCGTAGCAACAGCAGAGTTATTTTGGTTGTAAATGAAAAATAACACTTGCCCATTAGTCTTAACTCTTTCGAGCAGCTGCAAGCCATCGAGCTTGTATTCGTAGCTGTAAAGACACTAGAAAATAATATTACTTACGTTATTCATTTAGTTTTGTCAGTGCGTTAGTGCTTGTCGTGTTGCTTTTTATTTTTTAATAAAAAAATAAATTCCACTATGTATAAAATTTCTGACATGCAAATCCTCTCATAGGTTGAAAACCGATACAGATATTTTAAGAAGCAATTTATCACTTGACGTGTAGTATTTGTATTACACTGAGATCGTGCTGGCTTTTTCTCTCAAACCAATTAATTGAGAAAAAACAGTTTTTTTTCATCCAAATGTTTCGCATACAGGTGCGACGCGACTCTGGTAGTAAAATTTCCATAAAGTTTTATAGAATGTGTTCCATTTATGTCACGTTGTGGTTGTCTGCGGGAGAGCGTTTATAAGTGTTCAACAAATTTCAAAATAATTTCCAATAATTATTCATAAACGCCCCCAAGATAACGCCATTCAACCGCCAAAAGATCATTGTAGCATTGTAATTAAAATTTTGGTAAAATTTAAACCCAGAAGTCTAGTATGTAGTGAGTGCTATTCGTTTTCTACCCAAGCATGTACGCTCACCAGCCCCTTCCTGTAGCTAACTGTACATCTATGACAACTGAAGTCCCGTCTAAAGGCCTATTCAGACAGAGCTACACACACGCTAATGGTTTCGACATGTGATGTGCATTACGGTGTCTACGACAAACTATTCTATGAGCGGTTTGATAAAACAAACAATATTATTCGAAGAAATTTTATTTAGAAATTGGGTGTTAATTAATATTAGGGTATCATACCCACATTTTGCCAGAAATGTTTGCGTACCATTGTTATAAGGTGGCGAGCCTAATTGCTATCAACCAGACACAAATCCATAAACCGGGATGCCACTGAAATTCCAGATAAAAATAAAAACCCGCACCCTAATTGCGTAACACGCGATTAATCATAATCGGTTTAATTTTGACTGTTCAACAATATTCATTGCGTTATTTACGTTGCTGAGCAGACATATTTTTCGAACATATGAAGCAATGGCTTAGCCATCTGTTTCAAAACGAAACAGATTATGATTAATCGTGAGTTACGCAATTAGGGTGCCGATAGCACTTAGGCCGACCTGGGATTCGAACCCATGGTCTCATGCTCAGCACTAGTACTTGCGACCACTTGCTTAACCAACGAGGCAGTCTCTGTAAATAAATTGTGAGATTATTACCGATTCTGTACCCGATTCGGCTGATAGTCATCGGCTATTATCTATCTAAAACACATGTTAGACGTACTATTTATGGAGCTATAAAATAACAAAGCATATTTTTCTTATTATTATCTTGAGGAGTGTAGATCCTATCGGATGCTTATAAAGTAGTAGATACGTACCTCTATGTAAGTAATATATGTTTACGGCAACGAACAAGATAGCGAAGATTATCGAATAGTTTATGCAGTTTGACCTAGTAGGCTGTCTTATGGTAAGAGATATAATACGGACTGTCCAAGAAAAATGTGACAAAATTCGCGATACTTCTGTTCGCATTTATTCCTTCAAATCACGAGGTCATAAAACAGTAGTTTTGCGTCAAACCAGAAACTTCCTGGTCCGTGCATGAAGGTCCGCTTTGTTTGAAGAAACTGGGCGTACAGTTACTAATGAGCTCATTAACAAACGCACGACTAGGTCCGCCCTTTGTAAAGGGAACCCTAGCAAATTGTAACATGCTGTATAACATGGGATGCGGAAGGGCTACACTGGCATGTTATACACACTTTATGTTTGTGTTATGTTCAAATAACTATCAAGCCATGGCGTGATTTGATTATTCAGTGAAGAGACCACACATGCCATCAATGTACATAATAAATTCAACGTTAATTACCACCTTACCATACCTCATTATTATTCTCATCCTTCCCAACAATACCGCCCATTCACACCTACAGGAATCACGACTATTCACGACACTGGAATACCCACCCACTTAATATTCATAACACTTCTAATAATATCAATATACATTCTTCCCTCGTTCAAGTCGGCTAGTCCGCCTGAACGAGGCATGATGCCGGCGGTAAGCGACCAATGCGTTCGCTGCAAACTGTTTACAATAGGTACGGATGCGTGTATGTGTGACGTAGGTGTACCGTTGTGATTTACTAGCACTTGAACTGCATATTTGTGTCTAGGCGCGTCTGGTCGAGCTTTGAATCTCCATTGATGCATTCCATGTCAGTGCGGTTAAACTCTATGCTTATTAGTTGGCGAATGGATATTTGCTCGCGTGCAGTCTGCATCGTAATGGCGAGGCGATAAAAGACGAATGCATTCAGTCTAAAATGTTTAGTATACATGTGGCTAGAAATGATGTGTACCGTTGTGAATGTTGAACAGTTTGTGGTCCTAGGCTAAGAATATTGCACCACATGCAGGTCTTCACGTTGCTAGGCTATTTCACAATAGTCAGTCTATTCAAAATATATAAATCTCGGTTACTTCTAAGTCAAGAAAGTAAACTATGGTGCGATAAACTCAAAGCATTTATTTCAAATAAACCAATTACAGGCAACTTCGTATTGACATTGACAGGAGATCGGTCAGGCAGAAAGATGAAGCTAGTTGCCCATTCCAAAGCGTAGTATGGAGAACAGGCAGGAAACTACACAGACACTGTTTTAAACCAAAATATTGTTACTTATAAAGGGCCATCCATAAACTACGTCGCACAAATTTCATGTTTTTTTGACCCCTCCCCGTCCTTGTCACAGTTGGTCACACTTGTAAAACCCCCTCCCCCCGTGTGACGTCACATATTTTTCAATTTTAAATTTAGAAGTAGAGTTTTAGCATTTTAGGTTTTAATATGTGACGTCACAAAGCTCTTGACACCCCCTGGCCCTTGTCACACAATGTCACATATCCCCCCTTAACGTGTGACGTAATTTATGGGTAGCCCCTAATTGGTTATATCATTCATGTTGAAGTTATACCTACATGTGAGAATGATATAAAAACACTTTCAGATTAAAGGCGTCAGTAATAAAAAATAAAAAAAAATTAAATAAGCCGTGGCAACTAAGAGATGACCAGTCTCTACGGCCTAGGATATGCGGTATTCTCCCAAAACTCAGCTACATTCATCAGTAAAACGTTCATAAAATCCTCAGAAGTAAAAAACATCGTCTTGTCTTAATAAACATGTTCCAGGCCAAAATGCGTCAGACTCAGTATTGAGAGAGCTTTCGCATTACATTGAACACTAAGGACTTAAAGCTCCTTGATTTACATTCTCTCCAGTCTGCATTGTAATTCCATCGTCGATAAATGACGATGCATTCGGTGCAAATTGTTCTCAATATGTAGATACAGATGCGTAAGAGTGGGAGAGAGTACCGTTTTAATGCTTAGTATTGTGCAAATATACGTCATATATATCACAAAGCAATGTGTCTGTGAGTGTGTTTTCGTGTCATAAAGAGCTTCCGATTTAATTATTGCATGTTAACAGCTTGAATTTCGCTGCATCTTACTACACTGGAATGTGTTCCAAACAATGTGATGTAATGTGGTGTACCATTGAAAATTGACGGTAGGTCATATGGAAAACTTTCTTTAGGAGCTTTTGTGTGCATTATTGATCATCATATTGTATCTATACAATATACATAGATATATGCATACAAATAAATACAATTTAAGTGTCCGTTTGTAATGTCAAAATAAAAGCTTTTTACTAAATGCATAAGAAAGTAGGTACCTAATATACAGATTCTAGACCAGCTTACGTCAAAAATTGCCATCGGTTACCAAAAACCAATCAGCCGAATCATAGAAAAGTGAATACCTAAGCTGTCAAAATATATGGACCACCTTTTTATTTTGATAACCGACGAAACATTTCTAAATATTAAATATAACAATTGACGAAGACAATACGGACAAAGCGTTACAAAACCTACCTACAATACAAATACATCTTGGCAGAAAAGTACTTGCACTTAGACCACCATTCGAACCTCAAAATTAACTGTATTCTATCTCATCCATGTTCTTATGAAGTACAATATATCAAATAACACCTATCTTGGTGTCTATTATTCTTTGATTTTAGTACAAGCTGTGTCACAGCTTTCGCCACCTGCAGGAAGTGACAGAGGTCTATTCTCAAGCCACAAACAGTAATGTTATGTCTGTGCCTTCGCTTATTCATGCCCATGCGCTATAAAACTTTATAGACTTGCCCCACTGTCTAAAGTAGTTGCTTTGTGGTCTTACGATGTGTCATAGGAGGCTCAAACTATGTTTCTTAGGTCCTGTTTGGTGTTCAAAAGACAGCTATTGGATTTAATCTTCGTGGTTCCAAACGTAGACGCATCTTGTGTTAGTGGCCATTACTCCAAGTGCTAATGATACTTGTTATCAGTTAAGTTTATGACGAAATAAAAAGTCTAGTATCAAATTGTATGAGGTCTATGTCGGTTATTGTTTTTTTATTTCAGTATTTATCAAACCAAAGGCGTAGCCAAATAACCTCTCTTAGGTATTCTTGAGCTCCTTAAGCTGACAGCCGGGACCAACGGCTTAACGAGCTTTTGGACCCCTCTGGACTTGGTGTGTAAAGATGGTCACCAATCTACGGATCAACCTTGGCAAGCGTAGCTCAACCTGATCGATTGCGTCAATCGATGTGGCTGTTATTACTTAGCCACAAATCTTAGGAAACACGAATAAAAGCTGAATTCGTTGATTGACTGCCTTTGAAACGAAAAACGTCTTTAATTAAATGCAATAATAGATGCATTTTCTCACACCCACACTTGGAACAAGTTCATTAAGTATACATTTATGTAAACAACGTTATATACCTCCTATACGAGAACAATACATAACAACACTCTCAGACAGACAGACGCACCTTGAGACACTGATACACGTTACAGTATTCTCAACGGTACATCTGCGTCACCCGTGCAATCTACGCCCAATGGCAATGTATTCTCTGTGGGACAACTAGGTACACGTAAGTACTATGCAAGAACTTTGTAGGATGAATCATCTTTAAATGGCTTTGGTGGAGGTTGAGGTAATCTACCTCTATGCATAGCAAAATAATTACTTCATTATGATGTAAAAAACATAATGATTAACTGTCTTACAATTGCCAGTCCATTGAAATGAAGATGCTTAGATGAGCGAGTGGTGTGACCTGACTTGACAAAGTTCCCAATGAATATATACGAGGCAGCTTTAATCACGGATAAACTGTCGAAGACCGCCTAAGATGGTAAGGACACATTAAAAGACGTAAAGAAGATCGTGTGGTACAAATTTCACTAAATCTGCCAGAACAGAAGAGAGACTGAGTTCGCTCGCCATTGACCTGGTGGTCGAATATAAGAAAAGACCTCAAGGAAGCCCAATTGCCAGAACCGACAATCTAAGGCAGAATAACTTGGTACAGAAAAAGTGAGGAGACTCCAAATGGGACCAGGGACGCAAGAAGAACTGTTTTGCAATGTTTTTGTTATTGATGGGCAGATAGGCCAGCCGACTTAAACATAGTCTGAAGCAGATTAATATTAGTGTTTCCATAGAATCGATAGACAGGACGGAATGATTTTTTATTGTCAAGTGATAAAATGCTCTCTTTTTGATCATTTTATATCTTTATCTCCTGTAAAATTGACGGAATGGCCATCTTAGTTCATCAAGTGTCTTATTTATCACATTTTGGTAAGCCTATAAAACAAAACGAATTAGTTTTCTTTTAAAGGGCTGTTCTGTAATTATAAAATTTGAAACGAAAGTGAAGTTATTCAAATACTTGTTTGAAATAAATTGATGGTCTAGTTCAGAGTTAGACCCCAAATTCTAACAAGCTAAGAAGAAGTCCAGACCCCTATTAAAAGTTACTACTTGTTAAAAACTTTGATGTAAAGCACACATTTCTGTACGGTACCATTGACATAACATCCAACGTTTTAGAATAAAAAATATTAATTAGTACTGACTTTGCTAAGTAGGTACCTACTCAAGAAAATCGCACATAGGTGTTACATAGGTTTTTCCTTTGTAGCATCAATCTTAGGTTATCCACATTCAACTCTTTTATACTTTTTGTTAGCACTTATTCTTCTGTCTCACGATGTTCAATAAGCCTTCAAATTATAAATATGCATTATCTAACACCACCGGTGTCAGTGACCCTTCAATTCAAAATTTTAACTCGCGTATGGAAAGGCAATCGGTAGGTTACATACGCACCAAACTATGACGCATCGTTGCATTTGAAATAAAAGCAGAGAGTAAATATTTGATAGGGAACGAGGGATGACGCGACCAGACGGACGTATGTTGACTAGAATATTAATTACTTATGTACATACCGACAGAGCTTTTGCCGTTTCGAGCCATAATGTTTGTTACTTTTTTCCACGTTGCACCGGAAACGATGTGCGAACTGTGAACTGCCCATTTTTTATCAGTAAATGCCTATTTTAATTATTTATTTCTCTTTGTTTACAGGTAAGCTGAGCATAAAGTTTACTCCAATGTAAGTAGCGAAGAGTTTCGAAGCGGGAAAACAAACTTGAACTTTGAATACTTTTGCGTAACTTTAGTTTGCTCTGCGTTCCGCAAATTGCCGAGGCGCTGCCATCGTATTCAACGTTCCGAGCAGATGGTTCGTATCTAGGCAGACACGCGTACTCCACCGCGAGTTCGGGCAAAACTGCACAGATGGCGTTGTTTTAAATTTAGTTATTTAATTTTTATTTGAAAACGTATCGTTTGTCTTGATAATTTCGAGTGATTATTTGACAACCAAATATTTATAAATTTAAAACAAGTGTGGTAAAAATAGTACTTCACAAAAACAAAAGACAACAAGCAGTTTGATAATAATCATGTAGTTATGTAATTTTCTTTAATTGCGCAAAAAAACCTTATCTTTTTATTTTATTTCATTCTTCGTTGGATAAAGAATACCGTCATCGGCGTACCTACCTTGTTATTATAGCGTGCCTATTCATAACGAAATTATTACCTAAAAATTCAAAGTTATTCTACAAAATGTCAGCTTTCGAGGGAAAAAAGACAAATATTGTTTTTGAAAACTTAACATAATTAGATCTTTCTTTAATTTTGTATTTGGTTTGTTCTACAAATCGAACGTTTTAAAGATTAAAGTAAAGATACCTACTTTAATTCTTTTAAACATGAGTATACTTAGAAAAATTACATTGCAACGCAATTCCTTTTATAAATAGAGTTCCGTCATTATTAAACCAACTAAACTTTGAATGACCCTATTTATATTTGGCATTAGTTTCTAGTTTCCAACATCTAGACGCAAACGTCGATTTATTTGGGTTAAGATCTCCGAATCCCAAATAAAATATCCGATGTCAGTGCCCGTCTCCAAACAAAACAATTAATATTCATCTTTTATATTTTGCTTCGCGATTGTTGAATTCTTATATCCGTAATTCCGTAGGTATATCCTGCGACCCTATGCATTTCTTATGATGCTCGACTCGGAAAGCTTTTGAGACAAATGTACTGCCATTTAAATGGAATATTCAGTATTGTAGCATCCATTGTAGAAATTTCTTATTCACTGTTTAAGGGGAACCTAGTCGCGGGCTTGAACTCACTGGTGGGCCTGGCTCAAAATCACGCTGTCTCACCAGGCTTTGTGTCTAACAGAGATAGTATCAGTGAAGAGCAGCTAGACGCTAGTCTACACGCACAACGTTATTGAGTGAGATGCAGGATCATTTATAGAAAAAAATTCGCGAAAAAATTAAGAAAAGTCCTTTGGAAGATCGGGTTTTATGAAAAAGCCAATGCATGAATCAATGACCAATAAAGTTTATTGAACGTTTCGATAATTGAACAATGTCGGTACCGACTTAGTTTTGGAGATTTTACACTTCTTTTATTACTTAAACACGCCCAAAGTTAAGTAAAATTAGCAAGAAAAACGAATCTTTGTTGGCTCCTAACATTTTAATGGGTTTTTATTATAGTATTCTGTTTCCATACAGACAATATTAATAATGAGACAAAACGATATCATATTTTACTTTGGATGTGCCATGTCAGACAGTGGAGTAAAACACTCCCGAAGTTTGTATGCAAAAAATGTGGACTAGGTTCACCTTAAGCGAAATACTTGAATAGCGTGGGGAGTTCTAGTATTTGTGAGCCTGATAGCTTGTTGAATTGACTATGTAGATATTATTGGGAAGATGAAAAGTGAATGTATTGAGAGATGTAGATCTTGATATGTCTAGATTGTAAGTTAGGTTGCTAAGGACGAGAGCGAGCCTCTGTTCCACATCTGGAACTGTTATTAAACACTTCTGCCTTTTCTTTAAAATATTTATGAATTATGCAGATATTAGCGAGTTGCATAGTTGCTAACAAAACGGTGAAGGAAAACATCGGGAGGAAACCGGCATGTCCTAGAACAAAAACTTCGAAGACGTGTGACATCTACCAACCCGCATGGGGCCGCCTGGTAGATTGCAGCTCACTCCTTCTCGAAGTGTCCTCTCTTCGAGACCTATCTCCCGATAGGTGTCCTAGCAGTAGGAACTTTATAGGCTGACTAACTTTTGCCCACGGCTCTGCCTGCGTGGATGTCGGTTATCGCTTAAAAAAAGTAGCCTATATCCTTCTCCATATCCCAGGCTATATCTTTGCCAAATTTCATGACGATCGGTTCAGCGGTTTAGGCGTCAAAGCGTAACAGACAGACAGACAAACCGAGTTACTTTCACATTTATAACATTATACGTAGTAGGGATTATGGATAGTTGCTAAACTTTTCTCACTTTATTGCTTAAGTAACCAGCACTCTGAATAACTGACTACCCCAAAAACAGATAATGCAGCCGTCTTATTGTTTATTTTTATCTCCTTCAAGAATCCCTCATTGCGCGCTAATATGATCTGAAATTTTTCTCACATCTATTTAGAATGCCACACACCGCTACATCAATTCCAATTAAAAGAAAAAACACCACCATGTCGAGTAAACCTTAAATCTGTTAAAGTAAAAACTGCAGATCAGAGCTCAAGATTGCATTTAAATGTTTCATTTAAGTCGTCCAATGGCTTGGAAACGGTTGAGGGAAAACCTTCGGGACCATTAAAATATGTAACGGGCAAAAATAACAGATGGTCTCCCGTAAGGTAACGAACTGGAAGATGTATACTGCGTTCGCGATTGAGTTTCCAAACATGTAAACAAATATGTTTTTGGAAAAAAAACTTTAAAACACAGCCATAAAGTTTAGTTTCCGATACAAATTCCATTACCAGACATTTTGATATCAACTTAATTGGCACCATAAACCTGATAATGAGCATAATCAGCCTATAATGTTCCCACTGCTGGGACACAGGCCTCCTCTCAGTGAGTGGGAGTGGGCCGTAATACGATACGCAAGCCGGTTTGGGTTGATAGATTCATATGCTTTCGAATTTTTGGTTCTAGGAAATCCCGTTTCCTTCACCGTCTTGATATTTGTGAAAATGTAACAACAATTGGAAACAAGGATTCGAACAGACTGTACGTAGCTCTCCTCACAAAAGAGGGCCCGTGGGCACCCCACAATGTTGGCTCTGGGATATATAAGTTGTTTGCCTAAAATATTGTTATTTACTTATCATTTTTGTGGCAAATCTGCGGATAATCGAGGTTTATTTACGAAACAAAACTGTCCTTTGAAAAGGACAAAGCAAAAGCTTTATGTATGTTTCGTGTTTGTTTTATGTAAGTTGTACCTAAATATGGAACTGAATATGTTTTAGTCATGTGAATTGTTTGATACTGACCTTAAGGTGAACCTAGTCCACATTTTTTGCATACAAACTTCGAAAGTATTTTATACTCCACTGTCTGAAATAGCACATCCAAAGCAAAATATGATACGTTTTGTCTCATTATTAATATTGTCTGTACGGAAACAGAATACTATAATAAAAACCCATTAAAATGTTAAGAGCCAACAAAGAATCGTTTTTCTTGCTAATTTTACTTAACTTTGAGCGTGTTTAAGTAATAAAAGGAGTGTAAAATCTCCAAAGCCAAGTCGGTACCGACAAAGATCAGTTATCGAAAAGTACAATAAACTTTATTGGTCATTGATTTATGCATTGGCTTTTTCATAAAACCCGATCTTCCAAAATTTTTTACTATAAATGATCCTGCATCTCACTCAATAACGTTGTGCGTGTAAACTAGCGTCTAACTGCTCATCACTGATACTATCTCTGTCGGACACGAAGCCTGGTGAGACAGCGTGATTTTTAGCCAGGCCCACCAGTGAATTCGAGCCCGCGACTAGGTTCCCCTTAATAACCTAAAACGACTTTGGGAAAGTATCACATAATACGTAATGTTTAGTATGTGAATACGGAAAAATGTGATCTTAATTGTTTTATTCTAACTAACCTAAGGTTATATAAAATTTTGTAAAACATTGAGAAAAGTAATTTGTTGTTTTTTTTTTTCACCAATTTTAAGGGCTAAAGGGAACTCTGTAACTATATTACTATGCCTCCGTTCATCCGCTGTCCGCCCGTCTGTCAGTGGGCTGTCTCTTATGAACCACTTGCTGTTGCCCGCGGCTTCGCCCGCGTGTAGGTTGAAAATTATCCCACGGGAACGTACTACCGGGATGAAACCTATCCTATGTGGTAATCCAGGTTATAAACCATCTGTGTGCCAAATTTTATCCAAATCCGTCCAGCCGTTTTTGCGTGATTGAGTAACAAACATCCAGCCATCTTAACAAACTTTCACATTTATAATATTATTATAGGAAGATTATAGGTAAACAGTTGAAAATTTGATTGAGTGTGTTGACTATTGCCACTAAAACAACAAATAATAAAATTAAATAAAGTTAAAAATTAAAGGGACCTTTAAGTTTTTATAACTTTATTTGATTTTTTGCGTTGTGGTACGTAACCGAACCCTTTGTATGCGATACGACTCGCACTTGGCCGGGTTTTCTCCATACGAAACTTCCTTTTAGAAAAGGCAACTAAAATCAATTCTGAAAGTGTTTTAATGACGCCACTAAACATTTTATCATTTATTTCACGTGGGCACTTGAAATAATTACTTTGACATTTGAATAGGCAGGTACTTCATTTGTATGTGATATTGATGCACCCTGAAAAACTAAAAGCAAAAATTCTTTCAATCAACACCCTAATTAGCCATCAATACGAAACCTTTTAAACACCCTTAACTATAACACATTAACTAAACGACAATCACCATATAAAAGACATACCCTAAAGATCTCCCATTATAAATTGTTTTATAATCTGAGCTAAAGATCATTACTCAAAGAAGGTCTTGACAAATCGTTTCTAGTTCATTGAATGATTGATTCATTCGTTCAATATTAGGCTAGCAGCCAACAGGTGAACGATGAACGGTGAACGTCTGATTTACCAACTCTTAATGCTTTTCCAAATCACTCGATCCTAATTCTATGGCTTTTCCCTTTTCAAAATCATGTGACGGGGGTCTCGTCCAAATGTGAATTGGGTCCGTTGAGACGTTTCAGGGCTTACGTCGATGTGAGATAAACTGGAGTGGGCTTCTGATGATTGATTCTTTGAGGAGCTACTTCTTTTGATTTATTGACGTTAATGATATGTGAAACAGGCTGGAAGAACAAATAATCATAATCATGCATGTTAGGTGATATATCTTGTGTTGTCAACTGACATTATTCTGAGCTGAGGCCCTTTTGGCTTTTATTACTACTGTGTTCTGTTCTTATTTTTAACCGACTTCAAAAAGAAGGAGGCTGTCAATTAGAAATGTATGTTCGGGCATAACTCCGTCATATACACCGTGACATTTTAGTCGTTGAACACTTGCAGTGGGATGCCTTTGTAAGACGATAATAATGTCACGGTGTATATACAGATTTGCAAAATATTTTTTTCGGGCCGGCATCGGCCCTTGTGGACCCCACCATTTTCAATATGGTTAACCCACAAACAGCATCTCCAGTAGTTGCTTAGTACATTTATTCAATACGTAGAATGTAACCTAGGTATGTAAGTAATATTAATGCGGCTCTCCCCTCGTAAGAAGCTTTCTTAGGAAAAGATTGTGTGTCATAAACTATGATTTTCCTCTATGAATATTATGGCAGTTGAGTGCTGAAGGCAAAAAGCCCGAGAGGGACAAATAAATTGCTCTATTGTCTATTCATAACCTTTTCGTAGTAGTACGAACTATTTGATTTTTGGCTGTTCCTTCTTGATAGTTTTGTGTAATTTGGTTATTGTTTGTTGCTGCTGAAAGCGCCAGGGTAGCCCACGATTTTTTTTTTCTTATACTTCACGCATAGAAATATATAGAGCCGGACTTAATGCCATAGGCATTATTTACCAGTCAACCTTTGAGTGATGTAGAGTTGAGTGATGTATGTAAGAGTAGTTTTGTGTAATTTGGTTGTTGTTGTTGTTGATTAAGGGGCAAGCACCAGGGTAGTCAGGGAAATTCAAATTTTCTTAGGTTTTTTGCAATTTGATGGTTGTTATGATGATTTTTATTATTATAATTCTGTAAATACATACTTACGTGTTACGTTCACGAATCATATTTTATTCAACATGCAGCCTGCAAATTGCAAAAAAACCCAAGATAATTAGAATTTCGTGGGCTAGGTACATAATTATATGATGTAGTGATTATTTTTTCTTTGCTTAGCTAAAAGGGCTGTTGGGCTTAGCCCAAATATAGCTAAATTAGAACAGTGTTGCCCCTGGGGTAACGACATTGACTTACCGAGTTGTTGGCTTTCAAAATCAAATCAAAAGTCATTTATTCAAACTAGGCTAAGAGTCAGCATTTTTTGAATGTCAAAATTACATAAGACAGTCCCCAAAAAACGCCCACTCTTTACTTTTTGTTATTTGTTTCGTCACCACTAGGTACTCCCAAAGCGGTGAAGAAAAACATCGTAAGATTACCAGTATGTCCTAGAATCAAAAAATCTAAGTCATTTGACATCCAGCAACCCGCACTTGGACCACTTAGTGGATAATGATATGACCCACTCCGTCTCCCAGAGAGGAGCCTTGTGTCCCAGCAGTGGGAACGTTATAGGCTGATTATGCTATGATGACAGCTAAATTAGGTCAGTGTCAAAGTATTTGGTAAATACAGGATAAGTTTTTATCCAGTGCGTAAACTGTAACCATGAATTCAGCATCATTCTAGACCCCCTAGCGTAGCAAATTTTTCGTCAGTTATACATGCTGAATTCATGGTTACAGTTTGCGCACTGGTTAAATTTTTTCCCTGCATAACAATTAAAATCGTCAATAACACCCTCTAACTTCATTGAATTCATGATATTTCATGAAAATGTCATTCAATGGGGTTAAGATTAGATTTATTAATGAACTCCAGAGGGATGTAGTGATGATTTGAATGATTTATTATTTATTATTTCTCAATCTTTGTGGTTCTTTCCTCAAAATACCATTTCAGACCCCAATCCATGTGGATTTTGGATTGATCTGAAGATTATGTCTGGACTTTAACCCGTCGCGCGTCTAATTAGCAGACACTATAGAAATTCTATTCTTATCGGAACACATGGTGTGCACTTGACGTGCGAGAGGTAAAGAGACTGTGACCTTTGAGTTTGTTTCGGCCTTTCTTCTCAGAGTAGTCAGATAGGAAACGCTGACTTCATCTAGTTTCTGAAATACATATGATTGACATGTAAATCTACTTGTACAAACCTCCTTACAGAAATAAAATCATTAAAGGAATCACAAATAAAATCTCTCCCAGACGTACACCTAGAACATCCTTCCACATTACCCACCTAAGGTCCCAGACACACGTCACAAAACAGAACTTATCACAACTTTATCCGACTAATCCCGGTCTTTATTCTTCGTTGTCCAAATCCTAATGTTTGTTAAGCCTTGTCTTATTCCCACAAATAATAAGTGTGTCCCTTATTTGGGACATTGGGACGTTAGTTGAATTCTTGGCAGGGGTGAGACGGCGAGGGTGGGACAGTGGTGGTACATCTGCATAAATACGTAAAGCGGTCACGTTCGAGCCGACGACCACGCGTTTAACTTGTATCGTCTATGGACAAGGCGGGTTCGTTTGAACGGGCGAGTTGGAATAAGCGAGTAGCTGGCATGATAATTATAATGTTTTGTTGGTGAAGTCTTTTAAGCTCGGGTGACTGGCAAAAGCGGTAGTTATATGAAGGGATAGGTCGTGCGTTTGCTAATAACGAACGGGTCTTCGCCTGGTAGCACAATAATCTTACCTATTATCAGTTTCAAAATACATAATATATCCATCTGTTCGTAACATGAAAATGAGATGACATCGCCAAATATCATCAATGTGATGGATTTGCACCATCTGATTCATAATCACTAGCAAAATCTCTTCATGAAACCTTCAAGAAAATGTTCTTATCTATTGACCGGCGTTAGCGATAACAATATTACTATTATATCTATTTACCTACACGATGCCGCATAGATATAACTCTTCGGTTTTGGCCTAAATTTTAACTATACAATTTACAAGAACACGCTTAGAATGCTACAAAAAAAAAACTGTCTGGTTGTTTCGAAAAACTAACCTATCGTGTTCAACAGAACTGACAACTCGACGTCTTTATGTACCACGTCGTATCTTTCGAAGCAAATGTGTTAATGTGCGAAACACATTAATATATCAATTTGATTGTGAATCAATATAGCCTATCTATTTAGCTTAATTGCGGACACATTACCTAATTGACTATAAAACTAATTTGACATGATAGATCTACATAAATAGTAGCTTTAGTTGTGTAGTTAGTAAATATGTTTATGGTTTATTCATGATGTTAGGTAAGCTGATTAAGATACGACTGGTTGGAGGTTTTAACAAACTCCGTATCTGAATTTAGTGACACATTTTTCCAAGCTAACATATTTTTCCAACACCATATAGTTCGGTAAATGGTGTTTACGTGTTTTTTTTTTATTTCGAATTTGACCCCTATGTCGAGGCAACATTTATTCCTTTCCAATAATTTCATTTCTGTCCTGTGAATGTATAACGAAGTTCGTCTACGGCTATTCTTACTCAAATTAGCACGTCCATGCAAACGAATCACAAGAAAAAAACTATTTTAGTGGCTCCTTCAACTTAAAAAAATACTTACAACATTATCAAAGTACAGGCAAGTCAACTCGCCCGACTGAATGCACTCACGCCCCTGTCACGGCGCCTTTATTTTCTATTTCCAAGGCGGCGCGGCCAGAGAAACACCACGGCTAATCGTCCGCCCGTTTCCCGCCCCGCCCCACTAGGGATGTGCCTCGCTACGTCTCCGTCTACGATAGGGGTACGAAACTTTGTGAATACGAACTCAGAAATAGGTAGTGAAACTTACGTAGATGACCTTAAAAAGTTTGCTAAGACGGACTAGATATTGGTCAACCAGTTATACTGGTGTAATACTTGGGAGATTCCATGTCTAGCAGTGGTAATAATAAAATAAGGTAATTGAATGAATAAAAAGTAAAAAGATAATTTGGTTTTTGTTTCATTCGGAGATAAATACAGGTTGAAATTGATAACATGCGACAAACCGTAATGGGAGATTGTACTCATCATTATGAACAACTTTTACTAAGGGACCAAAGATGCAATCGCAAAAAAAAAAACAGCTGTTCCCTACATTTTGACGAGTCATGCGAACATAAATGTAGGGAACAGATGTTTTTTTTTTCGCGATTGCATCTTTGGTCCCTTAGTAAAAGTTGTTCATAATGATGAGTACAATCTCCCATTTCGGTTTGTCGCATGTTTTCAATTTCAACCTGTATATACTAATAATATTCAAACACTTTACATGTCAATCATATTTTAAAACTAGATGAGGTAGGCGTTTCGTAAAGCCCGAAAAAAACTCAGAGGTCACAGTATCTTTTAAAGTCCAGACATAATCTTGGTCAGATCGGGTAAAAACCATGTAGATTGGCGTCTGAAATTGTCTTTTGAGAAAAGAACCACACAGATTGCGTGGCCCTATCCAGTCAGTGCACGCATGTGACAGTTACGGTTTAGCTCAATTCAGAACTTAAGGAGCTCACCAATCGACGATCAATACCAAATACAGGACATGAATTCCATTTATTATCAAAGGGCGCCAACATAAACTTTGTTTCTATGCTAATCCTTTTGCCAGATCATCATTTGCTTAGCCTTCTCACAATTAAGTTGGGGTCGGCTTCCAGTATAACCGGATGTAGCTGAACACCAGTTTTTTACATGAAGCGACTGCGTATCTGACCTTCACAACTCAGTTACTGGGTAATACGATACCCCTTGGTAAGACTGGGTGTCAGACTTTCGGGCATCTGACGACCCGTAACGACTGTCAAAGATCTACGGATGACAGCCGGGCATTGATATAGAAAAACCCCTGCCCGGACCAACGGCTAAAAACGTGCTTTCCGAGGCATGTCTTTGTATGTAAATAAAGTCACCCATCTACGGACCAACCGCGGCAAGCGTAGCTTAACCTGATCGATCGACCAGTGTGGTTGTTATTACTTAGCCACAAGCCCCTATAACGCTTATAATGCTTTTTCCAGATACCCAACAGAAAAAATCAAAAGAAAATCTATCGACATATTATATCGACAGCTCCCACCTCTAACTGTCTTGATGTGTCCCAGCAAGTAACGTGTTCTTTTAGTGGTTTGTCCTACGGTTTTCTACCTGCTTCGAACAGATCAGTTTACTTACGTACTTATACATGTTGTATGTATAAGTACGTAAGAGAGAGAGCGAGAGAGCGCTACATGTGTGCGTGAGATTAGATATTACGACTCTTTATGAATGTTTTATATCAGATAAAAACTTCAGTTTACATAGAGTTTTATACTGAAAGTTTCAGGTACTAGCAGAACAAAGTATGAGATTGTTTTGCTTTTAATTGTTAAATTGAGCTAATTGCTTCGTATCATATTCGTATTGTTTTATTAACGTTTTAATTAAGGTAATTTGCTCGTATTTGATCTCGTTTATGAATATTAAAATGAAGGTAATTTATATGATCTCTGTTCTAGTTTTTATTGCGCACTTTTAAGAGGAGCAGTGGTTGGCCCAGTGGTGACGACTGCCACTTACGAGTTGTAGGTCGTCGGTTCGAACTTTTTCATAATCTTTATTCACGCATAAGAGACAACCATACAGAGTAACTTAATAATAAACACAAAATAGACAAAAATTGCTTTAAATTATTTCGACAATAAAATTTAGACAATAGTTGGAGAATGTGAGATGGTAGATTGTAAAGATAGCTCGGTTGTCTTCGGACTGATTCGCCCTATCCCCGCGTACTAGTATAAAACTGTATCACGAGCGGATAGTCTTCCTCGAACAACAGACCCCCACAAGGTTCCAGCAAAAAGTCACATAGTTAAGCAGATTGATAACATACTGTATAGATAGTAAATCATAGAACCCAGACAGACACTTAAATTTGTGTAAAATGTCCTAGAACCCAAGATTCGAAGATATGTGACATCTACCAACCCGCACTGGGCCCGCGTGGTAGATTACGGCCCACTCCCTCTCCCAGAGAGGAGGCCTGTGTCCCAGCAGTGGGAACATAGACTGCTTATGAGTATGAAGAGGGAATCGACAATGTGGCCCGCTACAATCAAATTTGCATACTTTTTCTGCAATTTGCAGGTCAGTGTAAATAACTGTATGTTGAACAAAGAATGATTTGTGACCGTAACGCGTAAGTATTTACTTACGGAATTGCATACAGGATAAAATTTTAACCAGTGTGCAAACTGTAACCATGAATATTCAGCATATCATTCTAGACTATGGGACAAACTATGGGTAGATGTCTAGAGGATTCCTTTTCCCCCTTAATCTACTAATACGTGTTAATAATGACAAACTGCGATACGTATCCAACCCCTTAGTTAATGTCCCTTGGCTATGACCAGTCTTGTAGCTTGTCTTGTGTATTTAGAACCTTCTCGTTTTCACAGTAGTATACCATTTTAGTATTTATTTATCACCATCTTCTTACCTTAGTCCCAAGTTACTTAGGGTCGGCCCAATACGTTTATACAGGGTACATTTTAACCAGTGAGCAAACTGTAACCATGAATTCAGCATATCAATCTAGACCCCCTAGCGTAGCAAATTTTACGTCAGTTATACATGTTGAATTCATGGTTACAGTTTGCGCACTGGTAATTTTTTTTCCCTGTAAATAAATCAATTAAAATCGTCATTACCACCCTCTAATTTCATTCAATTCCATTGAATGACTATTTCATGAAAATGACATTCAATGGGGTTAAGATTAGATTTATTAATGAACTCCAGAGTGATGTAGTGATGATTTGAATGATTTATTATTTTGTAAAGCCAGATTTGTTACGGTTGCGAATATTTTTTTTTAATTTTCTTTTTATTTATCCTTACACTGGAACGCCATACAGCAATTACATCAACAGGGTCTGAGACGGAGAATGATAATTTGATATTGTGTACGACATAGTATAATATTTGCCATTCATACATCTAATTAACCCATTTACACATCACGTGATGATTTAGGGTTAGATTGGGTTGGGTTTAGCCCAAATATAGCTCAATTAGATCAGTGGTGGCCCAGTGCTAACGGCCGCGACTTATCGAGTTGTAGTTAGGTTCAAACCTAGACAGACAGTTTTACTTTTTTTGTTCAGCCTATACTATCCCACTGCTGGGCAAAGGCCTCCCCCAAGTACTTCCAGGAACTCTTCCCGCGCCACCTCGAACCAGCCCTCGCGGTGAGCGTCCAGGTCATCTTGCCACCTCTTTCTGGGCCGACTGCGGCGGCGTCGTCCGTCTTCAGGCACCCATGGTGCAGACCCCTTTGCCCAGCGGTCATCCTGCATGCACATGCATGCAATCTCATTTGAGCCTGGCAGCCTTCTTGCCTACCTCTTTTATACCCGTTCTGGAACGCAGCGTGGTGTTCCGAATTTGGTCCTGTCTTTTTACACCCAGAATGCTGCGCTCCAGCGCTCTTTGGCAAACTCCAAGGCGGAACTTTACCGACTCGGTGAGCGACCAGGTCTGAGCACCGTAGGTTAGGACAGGAAGGATGCACATGTCGACGCGTTTGCTCTTCAAGGAGATCGGCAGATCTCCCTTCATTAGCGTCTTCACGTTTACTTAGCGTAATTATTATTTGCATCACCACTGCTCTCAAAATTGTGAAGGAAAACATGGTGAGGTAACCGGCATGTCCTAAAACCGAAGATTCGAAGATATGTGACATCTACCAACTCGCACTGAACTCGCATGGTGGATTCGGCCCACTTCCTATTACAGAGAGGAGGCCTGTGTCCCAGCAGTGGGAACATTATGGGCTGATAATGCTATTACATCACATTAATGTGGAACTATTTTACAAAATCATTATTTTGTTGCCTATTCATTACCAACCTTAAGTATTTTATTAAACAACTAGCTTTTGCCAGCGGTTTCGCCCGCGTGGAGATCAGTTTATTATGTTATTTTATACATATAAACCTTCCTCTTGAATCACTCTGTCTATTGATGCAAACTGCATTAAAATTAAAAAAGTTTATAAAATCTAAGCGTACAGACACGAAAATCGACTTTGTTTTATACGATGTAAAGATATATTATATTTTAATATAGTATAGGTAGCAATTACTTTGGGCTTACACAGTTACCAATAACAAGTTATTCAATATTCTCTAAAATAAGTGATAAAAAAGAAGAATAAATAAATAAATCTATTTTATTTAACTATAGAATTCGGTTACGGCAAAATGCTAAGAAACAAGAGTTAGAACCTTAAGGAATATAAAATTGCAAAACAAATACACAATTTTGCCCATTTACTTAAGAATAACACATGTCATTTGTGGATCTTTGACATTCGTTAGGGCACGTCAGAAACCTGAAAGTCTGACAACCAGTCCTACGACGGAATATTGTATTAGCCAGTATCTGGGTTGTGGAGGTTAGATAGGCAGTCGCTCCATATAAAATACTGGTACCGTAAGCCGGGGTTACTTTGATTCGCGGGATGACTTTGATCAAAACTTCCATTTCACATAAAATCGCTAATTGCGTAAAACGAAACGCAACTTGGTAGTTTTTTTTTCTAGGTTAGCGACACTGAAGAACTGTCAAATACTTTTCTGAGGACACGCTGGGAATTCACTAACAATTATGTTTATTTTTTAATTATTCTTCCTGTTGGCAGTATTTGATTTTTTTTATTGTATTGGCATTATAATTGGGTTTACTTTGTAATTACGCAATAAAATAGGGGGTATCAAAGTAACCCTTCATCCAAAGTATAACTTTGATCAGTCAGTTTTTGTTTTTTTTCTCAAAATAAAGCGATTATAGATTTTTTTTGTATTTTTATATAACCACTTTAAGAACTATGAACCTTCAAAGTTCAATATTGATTAAAGTAACCCCGGTTTACCGTACTCAGCTACATCCGGTTAGACTAAAACCTGACCCCAGCATAGTTTGGAAAGGGCTAGGCCAGATGATGAGACATAAACTAATGGACAAGCAATACAAACTCAATCCCACTTACTTAAAACTTAGAACGCCGCTTTCAAAACATATTCCCACATGACCTAATTCTCTTTCTCAACAAACGCAAAACACTGTATCAAAAACTTCGGTAATCATCTCCTAAGTAAGTACCCAGGTCTAGCTGGAAAAGGCTCGGCCAGATGATCATGATGATTTAAGAATAATACATTAATGGACAAGCTATACAAACTCTATCCTGGTTACTTGAAACTTAGAACATCAACACCAGCACCTACAAAACATATTCCCACATGACCTAATTCTCTTTCCCAACAAACGCAAAACAGTGTATCAAAAACTTCGGTTATCATCGCCAAAGTAAGTAAGTACCCAGGTAGACCAAGTACCCATTGTGTACCTACTATCCTGATTTATGTATCGTCGGGAGACCGCCCGCACCACCTGCTCCCCTAAGCTAAATATTCATTTGTCAGACTCGAATGTTACTTAAAAAGGATTGCTAATATCTTAGATGGGGTTCGCTTCATACTTAAAGTTTTGTTTACGTTTAGTACACAGATTTGTGAGCTTGTAAGGATACTGTTTTAATTAAGAATGTATTTTCTGACTTAACGTATTATGTCTGGACTTAAAAAATCTGTGATTTTTTTCGGTCTTTTTCCTTAGATTAGCTGCATAGAAAACGCCGACCTCATCTAGTTTTAAAGATATTTATGATTGATGTGTAAAAGTGTACAAATCTACTTATCCAAATAATTGTGAAAATTTGTATGTTTAGATGGTTACTCAATCACGGAAAAACGGCTGAACTGATTTGGATGTAATTTGGCACAAAGATAGTTTATAAACTGTGTTAATACACATAGAATATAATTATATCGGCAATACCTTCCTGGGGATTAATTTTTGGCATCCACGCGGTTTAAGTCCCTGTCAAAAGCTAGTACAGAAATCCAGTCATTTATCATTTTGTTTTTATGATATTATGTATTTTCTGGATAAGGATTCTAGTAATTAGTAGTGGATTTGTGGTTTGCGGATATATGGAGAAAAATATTTTGGACAATAAGGCTTTGGCACGTGTACAGGATATTTTTGTATAGAATATAATCTATATTTAAATATGTATCGTACACGTGTAAAGACTAGACGGTTTTTGTCTGTTTGGTGTTACTCAATAGAAGATCTTAATTAATGGTATTGTAATAATAGTATTATGAAGCTAGTACCTAGTTCTTATTCTATTCTGGTACTAAGCTGATCTTGTTGATTCGTTTTACATGCGGTGAAGTAGCGACTAGTTTTTTTTTCGGTTTTGGGAATTCTTCATTGATAATATAATTATCAGCCTACATTTTTTCCGCTGCTTGGCTCTCAGTGAGAGGGAGTGGGCCATAAACCACACGCGGGCGCAATGCCGGTTGCTAGTTGGCACGTCTTTGAATTTTTGGTTCTGGTACATGTTGGTTTCTTCACGATATTCGAAGTTCGAATCCACGACTTGTAACTCCTAACTCGTGGCCATTGGCTACTATGGGCCATGGCCATGGGCTACGACCATTTGGCTACCACGGCCCTGATTTTCAATGAAGAATTTAAAATTGATTTAGTGTTGGCATTATCATTAAGCTAACCTAGCTAGCCCTCATATTATAACGTCCGGAAGAAAATACTGTCATTATCCCCAATATTTTAAATTAAGGCGATAAAGAAAACCCTGTAGGTATTTAGACAGCCGTCATTGTGTGACCATTCACCGCTTTCTAAGGAATCAAAAGCTGTAAGAAAATAAATATTAAGTCAAGTAGAAAATGCAATTTAAATGTCGAAATTAATATCTATTTAATCTATCATCAATATCAAACCCTGTAACGGACTTTAAGTAAATAAACAGATGAGGTTGCGGTATCCAATATTCATAACATCCTGTCACAAATATTGGGAGGACTTTGGAAATGTCGATGTTCTGTTTCCCTTATTGACAAGTTGTGGGTTCCGCCTTATGGATAGGGCAATTCTAATAAATATTTTAGTGACGGTAGTTCTGTAATGTTTACATACGAATGCCTTGTTTGAAATGTTGTACGTTGTTGTTTTGCTTTCAGTGTCATTTATATTTTGGGTTTCGATCTTGTTTTAATATGAACCGAAATGAAGTTATCCATTTTCATGTTGTTTTTATACTGTCAAGATCGAGAAATGCCTAAATCGCTTTTTAAGGCGCGGTGAGTAACAATTTTTTAGATATTTTAAATTAGCGCATCGTGACAACAAATAAGCTTCAAAACCACGATGCGTTTGATTTTAGTTGAATCGAATGACAACCAAATAAAAATAATTTTGCTGTTTTTTTAATAAAAAAAAAGTAAGGCTCAGTGGAATATTTTTAGGTCTTTCTTTAGTGGATTAAACTCCCTTTATTATCATTACATAAAATATGATAGAATACAGTTATTAACATTTTGAGAATAATGTAAATCAGGTCTCTTTTAAGATTTTTTCAAATCAGCTGTTCCATACGTTTTGACCGCGTAGATATTGCACTTTTCTATGAAACAACTGATTTTTTTTTGTAACTTACGAAAAATTTCTACGCCACTACGCGGGTCTAGAATGATATGCTGTATTCATGGTTACAGTTTGCGCATTGGTTAAAAATTTACCCTGTATAAGTTTTTAATATTTGTGAATAAGTCTTTTCTTTTACCATTACACGATATGTGCCAATATACAACTGTACGACGAGATTTCCTTATACCAGCGAATAGCCTAATAAGATCTATTAAATAATACCTACCTTATTATCAGCGCAGAAAAAATGGATTGTTGATCGTAGATGGGCAGAGCATTGACGATTGAGTCAAAAATCTCACCACAATTCTCTATCCATCGTAAAAAAAAAAAACTATTTACGACTACATTTTGAGTTTAGAAGAAAATAAGAGCTTCTTCAGAATTGAACTGCTAAAGCCTACTTCTTACAAATACGAGAACCCTATTCACCATTTCCCCGATGCATCTGTGCTTAGGAAAGTTATAGAAAAGCAGCTTGTTAGTCAATTACTGGAACTCATATAATGTCTGCAGTATCTATTATGCGCTGCGAGAACGAATGATGAAGTGATTTCCGCCAACTACGCGCCTAATTGGGCCTGACAAAGTCGGGCCGTGGGTTACACCGTTGTGTAACAAAAATATAACATGATAATAAATGTGTTGGCTGTGGACAGAATGGATAAAAAAAGTTTCTTAATAATGAGACGGCCTCGTTGGTCTAGTGATCGCAAGGGCTGGAGATCTAAGCAGCATGAGGTCTTGGGTTCGATTACCGGGTCGGGCAAAGTGATATTGGGGTTTTCCATCTCACTACGCTAGGTTACTATTTATGTCCAGTTGGTGGCGATAGGCTCACGCTGAATTAGGACTTAAACATGACTGACAAGTGTGTATATACATATACACATCTATACTGCCCCTTTGGAACAACAAGCGCAGAATGGGTATGCAATGTTAAGTTTCCAATCAATTTTTTAAATTAGAGTGACTTCTTACTACTACTTTGCCATGTTTCGCGTTAAGTATTCATAAAATTAAAACTTTTGTAGAAAATAATGTTACCTATGTCACACAGAATAAAACAAAAACAATAATAATGGCAGATATTTAAAATGTAGGTACCTATTTCAAATTACTAATTAGAATTCATGGTTTTTTTCAATACTTGACCTATTTATTCATTCGTAATCATATACCTTTAGGCAAGTCTAAATGTGCATATTATATTGAATTGGAAAAATTCCACCTACCACCTACTCTTTCATTCGAGACGGAATAAACAGTACGAAGAATTTGATCCATTTCCAAGGAACCACTCGTTCAATTTATACATGAATAATTAATTTTAATTACATCTATGTGCGTATCCCTCTTACTTTTCCTTCTTGGGAGGGGAGTAACAAACGCCTCCGAGTAATACGAGATGGGTTTTGCGCCTTTTGGACAGACTTCTAAATTATATAGTAAGGGCACCTTAAATGTATTATCTTCCACTCTTATTTTAAGAGAAATTACTAAGAACTAACGTAATTAAGGATTAAGCGACTAATTCGCTGTTACTATGGAGAACGGGCATTTCTCAGTAGCAGCCCAGAGTCTAGTTTTGTGTCCGGTTGATGGCAATAGGCGCGCCCTCTATGACATGGAACTTAAAAAACATAACTGCCTAAATTTGAGTGTACTATAGATACCTCTGCCTAACCCTTCAAGGATTACAGGCGTGATGTTATGTTACGCAGTTACTAATTAAAAAGTATTAATTACATATCTCACTGATAGGTATTTACGTTTTTTTTATATTGAAAAATAGCATTCTGCTCAGAAAGCGTACATTTATATTTCCGACCTACATTCGATCTTGAAGCGCGAACATAAATATGAATAACCTACACTGTTTTTTACGTATTTTATGCAAAAAAATCCCATTCTAACCCCAATAATTAATCCCCACTTTCCTTTCCTAAAAATACGTGTAATTTGATAACTAGCAACAAGTGTTCAGAAGTTCATTGATTTAATAAAAAACGTCCATCATGAAAGACCAAAAAGTTTTTTTAATCATTTAAATATTTTCCATATTCAAAATCGTGGCATGTTGCTACGCTCCTCGTATTATCGTAGGCGCTTCGGTGTAATAGGCGGCCGCCCTCTATTGTGACCGGTACGCCATAATAAGTATTATTCCATGTTTTCGATGGCTCCTATCTACCTTTCAGCGAAGAAATAAAGCTCTTTAATACCAAATCGATGCTTTGTTCTCTTATTTTTGTACCTTTTGTTAATGTTATATAAATAAATAAAGAGTGAGGGACGAATTTGCGTAGGCAAAGTGTACCTAATGACAAAAAAAACTGATGAATCTTGAAGATATTGAAATACCCCGTATCTTTTATTATAAACCTGTAGGTATTATCTTTTGAGAAATACTAAGATGTACTTTTTCATTACGAAAATATAATACCGAATGTATTTTAATAAAATACCAGCAGTTATTTTAAGGCTCATTTAGAGCAATAATGGCTTAGTGGTAACAGCCACGACCTCCGACTTGTAGGTCGTGGGTACGAACCCAGGCAGGCCCTTTAGTTTGTGTAATTTATATCATTACCACTGCTTTCAAATCGGTGAAGGAAAACATCGTGAGGAATCCAGCATGTACCTACTACAACCAAAATATTCGAAGACATGTGACATCGATCAACCCGCAATGGGCCTGAGTGGTGGATTATGGCCCATTCTATCTCACAGAGAGGAGGCCCGTGTCCCAGGAGTGTAGACTGTTTTTTTTATTTTTTAGAAAATGGCTTAGAAAGTAATACAATACGTACTTAACATCTACGTGACCTCAATTGTTTCCACACAAAACTTCGCCACTACTTAAATCGACAAAAACCGAACAAAAGAAACTTGAGAAATAAGTCAAAGAAAGCCATCAACAGTTTTAAATAACACGAAAGAAAGAAGCTTGCAAAGTACCGCGGGAAGTAAGTAAACTAAAGAACAATTTGCATTGCCTGCCTTTCAGTCTTCGGCATACGTTCGGCAACAGGTCGCCGATTTATCCGACCGGCTGACGCGATGTCGGTTAATGGAAAAATGTGACATTAAGCCGGCTGTTTTTAAGCCACCGCTCAATCGGATGAGTTATGGCGTCGGAACCGTTGATCGAAGATGGGAATTTGTCGGTTCGTTGATTTTTTAAGATTTCTTTTTATTTTCTTAGAGTGACATTTTAAGAAATATTCTAAGTTATTTTGTACATGTCAAAGTTGTACTTCTATATCTATGCGTATTATAGATTAAAGACACTTTTCGTGTCTCTTTGTATGATCGCGTTGGTTTTCAAAACCACGCAACGTATTTTGGTTTTCACCATCATTTAAGAATTTTGTGCGGCAGGATTATGTTGTAAATTTCATGTGTACAGGGCGACCAAAATCATGGAATCATGGATCAGGGCATAAAAAAATTCTGTGTGAAATGTCGCCCGCCCATCTCCACCATACTTATCTATACTCGTATTAAATAAACGCTAATTCTACATTCGACCTACCCTTGTTACCGAATGGTTGATAATTAAATTAATTGACCAAAACTACACGGTATAGTTTTCAGATAATTTCAACATTTTAATTAAGATCGTATGCGTAATGACGGTAAAATGGTTATTAATTTTCAAGTATCGGTTACGATTTTATTTATTTAATTATTCGATAAGTGGTTATTGTTTACAGTGGATTTTTGATGTTTGACAGTGGTGATTAATTATGTACTTGTTCATTTTGATTTCCACAGCAGTCGAAGGTGTAGGTGTTGTTATAAAAAAGAGGCCTATGCTAATGGGTTTTTTGTTTTTTGGTTGGGAATCATCAAATAACTTCTCCAGCTCTGGGTGGAGCAGGAGGGCGTGTCAGACTTTTACTGATTAAAACTCACCCGTGTTCCCTCAGTTGCCTGTGTGCCAGGGGCCACGGTATCTCTTTCGAACAGCCCGCACCCCTGGCAGGCATCGGCCCTTGCGCGCCTCATCAGTTGATACTAATATCTCTTTGAGGCGTGCGTGGAACACAACGCGCCGTCGACCCGGGCTTGGTCCTTACCGAACAGCGAGCTACCCATTATTCGCCGTCCGCAAGCCCGCGCCTACGGTGGCCGGGAATCAGCCTGGGATTCCCTTCGCCCAGGGATGCGAATGGGTGAAGTCAGGAATAACAGTAGGTGCTGTTGTCTCTTAGCCCACGTTCGCACTATCAATATAAATATTAACAGTATCGTGCAATCGGAAGCATCTTCTTAAATTTATCAATCATCTGCGTAACCTTTCCCCAACTATCTTGGGGTCGCCTCACTCTAACCGGTTGCAGCTGAGTACTAGTATTTTACATGGAGCGACTTCCTTTCTGACCTCCACAACCCAGTTACTGGGTAATACCATACTCATTGGTACGACTGGTTGTCCATGTTGAATATCCATGAATGAAAGCCGGGACTAACGGCTTAACGTGCTCTCCGGGGTACGGTCTTGGTATGTAAACATGGTATGGTATCTTAAATTTATCAATAAATACTTATCTTGCCTCCGGCTGCATTCGATTCTTTATAGTATTCAATAGTCAACGCACCACGCAAAATAAAAAAAAAACTTTTTTTTTTGAAATTCACTTTTTACGCAGTCAATTCAGGTTGTTTTTATTTCACATCTTTCAGTTAATACTTATTATACGATTTTATAAGAACTTTATCAGCTCTTTTTTACAAGATTTCTAAATTTATTTGAAAAGGATGCAGAAATAAGACAGTGTACTATAACGGCTACCTACTACTATACTCCATTTGAAATAAGATTAGACATTTAAACAAACCGTTTTTTACAGTCCGTTCAACCGATTTTGACTTCTATTGCATTGATAGCATGATAAATGGCATCTGCATTAAACAGATGGTATTGTAACCACTTTTTTGCTTTTAATACCATCCTTATGCCTACGAAATAAAAGTTACAATCGGTTGAACGGATTGTAAAAAAGGTTTGTTTAAATGTCTAATCTTATTTCAAACGGGTTATAGAAATAAATAATTTGACTTTGACTTTAAACTAGCCTTTGATAAGGCTCACGGCTGGCTAGTGGCTACACAACACAGCTTCAGCAGCCTCAAACAAAGCTACTCCTCCCATCTTCCAATAATTAAGACCCATCGACCTTCGACAATCGCGACGTCCGTCATCCCTTCATTGTCCATCGTGTAGGCCCGGTCCCCATTGTATGGCCGATTGATTACAATTCCCATTCACCATGTTGTGTACTAATGATCCGAACACAGGTGTATGATGAACATATGTAATTACACGACGCTCTGATCCGATTAATATCGCATATTATGTTAAGAGGTATACTTATTGTGTTATAAGAATCGCTTTGATGTAATCTTGTTCTTAAGGCCAATTCTCGTAATTAAAAACGTTCACAATCTAGTCGCAATCACATCTTAACGACAATCAAACGTCTAGAAGTTGTCAAAAATTTAGGGAAACTCGAGGTGTTTTTGACAGATTAAAACTGAGATCAGACTGTAAACGTTCTTAAAATTACGAGAATTGTCCTTCAGGTGTGAGGTCTTAATCTTGGTTGTATTCGACCGGTATATTCTGTACAAATCTCACTGTAACTTTACTGAAACTTGCGTGAAGTGAATAAATTGTCAATAGGGTCGATCCGCAACATCAGCATGTCGATTCTGTGACCATTTCCCCGCGTGAAGTTTGCGTGGAGTGAGCTATCAGTGTCATCCCACTGATGCTAGGGACTGCCCAAACATCAGGTGGAATGAGACGGACAGCTCACCTCACGCTCGCTTCACGCGGTGAGAGGGTTACAGAATAGCAATGCTGGTGGAGTGACAGCTCACTTGAACCTCACTTCATCTAAGATTTCACGGTGAAATTTTTCGGAAGAAGAATAGACCGGCTGGTATTCCGTTCCAAGCGAGGTAACTATAATTTTAATTTAAGGTGAATCTAGTTTGACATTTTTTCAATACAAACTTCGGGACTGTTCGACAATGTACAACATAAAGATGGTATGGTTTTGTCTCATTATTAATATTGTCAATACACAATAACAATGATTAGTTTTTATTGCTAATTTAACCAAAGTTTGGGCGTGTTTAAGCAATAAAAGAAGTGTCAAGTGTCCAACCAAGTCGGTACCGACAAAGCTCTACTATCGGATAGTTCAATTTAATTTATTGGTCATTGATTTATGCAGTGGTTTCTTCATAAAACCCGATCTTCCGGAAGACTTTAAATTTAAAAAAAAAAAAAATATGTGCCTGTTTTACTATGAATGATCCGCATCTCGCTCAATAACGTTGTGCGTGTAGAGTCGCGTCTAACTGCTCATCACTGATCCTCTGTCAGACACGATGCCTGGCGAGACAGCGTGCTTTTTACCAGGCCCACCAGTGAGTTCGAGCCCGCTATTAGATTCCCCTTAAGATTTCTAAATAGCCGTTTTGTTTGTGACCCTATCAATGAGGACTTTTTCATGAAATAGTCATTCAAAGGGATCTAATGAACTTAAGAGTGTTGTATTAATTATTTTAATGGTTATAATTCTTTAAATATACATGGGTCACGGTGGCGTCAGTATAAATATTCCACAACAATGACGCTCTTAAACGCGGTTTTTGATGTGCTGATTGCGTTAAGTTTCATAAGTAAAATTCACCCTTAGATGATGTAGAAAATAATGACAAATGTACGAATTTGAAAACGATTATGTACCTTCCTAAAAACAAAACGCCCCAAGACAACTTAAAAGTTACTCCACCACAATATACATTTACGTTGATATTATTTCTCGCCCAAAACAAATACCCAAAGTGGTAGTCCAGAGAGTATTCATGCAAAAATGTGTGTTGTCATCTAATGTACTTTGTCCACCACCACTTAAACCTAATGTGTGACAGTTTTCGAGTGTTTTCTTACTTCACGTGTATAGTTTTGTTTCGTTGATATGTTTCGGAGGTCAGCAGTCTCCATTATGACTTTGAATTTGGGTCCTTTGAAACGGTGACAACAGACGGTGACGTTTTAAAATGTGAAGCTGAATGTTTGTGGAGAAGTATTTTCATTTCACTAGTGGGTTGGTGTAATTGATTTAGTGCTGACAAGCCGTGCGCGTGATGGTGTTTCCCAAGATAAAGAACTGTAATACAAACTTTCATGCATTATTTAACCCCTTTAGGGGATGGCGAAAGGATTGTAATGATAATTAAGTTTATGGAATATTCATTAATAAACTGAACCTTAATCAGACTCCCAGGCTGATTCCCGGCCACCGTAGGCGCGGGCTTGCGGACGGCGAGTAATGGGTAGCTCGCTGTCCGGTAAGGACCAAGCCCGGGTTGACGGCGCGTTGTGTTCCACGCGCGCCTCGAAGAGATGTCAGCACCAAATGGTGGGGTCCGCAAGGGCCGATGCCTGCCAGGGGTGCGGGTAAAAAAAAAATCTTAAACAGACATGGTTCACTGGAAAAACCTTGCAGAGTAAAAGGGAAAATAATTGTTATGATGAATGAAACCATTTCGTACAGTCATTTTTGACAGTTGTAGATATGTTAAAAACAGGCAATTTAAGCTGGTAGTCAATCATTCAAACAATTATTTCTGTGACTTAATATTCGATGACAGTGTTTGCCCAGGTTTGGGACACTATCGATCTTGTCAATGGACGCGATATCTTAACTTACCTAGCTAAATAGCACCATATCTTAGTAGTAGGTACCTATATGTTGTTAGAGCCGATTAAGTGATTGTATTCGATATATTGCAGCTGATATCCATCTGTTTAATGATAAGATCAGATCAGTGCATTCAAGGGGTGTTTAGACGAGTACCTACTAAATAATCTTCGTCTTATATAATTGTTGTGAAAAGATGAGATATAAACTAGAAACCTTCATAATTCAGATGACTGTATTGCTTATTCCTTTTAGTGGTGATTGCGTAAGAATTTATCCTGAACATAGGTTGTTTACATTATCATCACTTACTTTTAGAACAGACTACACTAAGATACTTAAGTTACGTAATACCAGCGCTGCGACACCTTTAAATGTCGCAGCATCATGCTGAGATGGGGCCTTTTGGCCTCGTACAGAATTTTGTTTTTTTTTTACTTTTTATATTATTTTAAATTTTATTTTTTTATTAAGCATATTTTGTAGTTAAGTTTGTAATATTCCTGTGCGAGTCTAATAAATACTTTTTCTTTCTTTCTTTCAATAATAATTACTTTTAAAGACGGGACGAGCTGGAAAAACTAATGACCAATGCTCCACATTAGTACTGTGGAAGTCATGGGTAGAGGCTTTTGCAGCAGTGGGCTGAAACGGGCTAACAGTAACAGTAAATTTAAGAGGTACTTTAACGATATAACGCGAGATTTTGGCTTATTAGTCGATTCGCACGAATTTACTCGCCGTATTCGGGCGAATGGACACTTTCATATAAGTATGTTATACGTGCGTAGGTACGTAAACTTCGTGCGAATCGCAGTCGCCTATAAAAATAATTTCTATAGGCGACTACGATTCGCACGAAGTTCATTTATTTGTGGGCGAATCGATAACTCCAGAAAACGTAGCTATTAGGCAATTGCCACGTTTTGAATTTTATGCACTTTATTGCATGTACTTACTAGCAGTGACCTTTTTTATTAACTTCATAGTATAAATTTGTGATTCGCCCCATTTGAGCGAATAATTTGTGCGAATCGACTTACCTTCTAAAAGCCGAGAATTTATCAAATTAATTTTTGACTAATTAAGTTAATCGACTTAGTTTTATTATCACATGGAAACGCTACTCTGATAGTGATGCCATATCACGTGGTGCATGAAGTAAGTGCTACTTAAATACCTGCCAATGCGACCTTTTATGGAGGTAATTATCTTTTTATCTTTGTCTACCTACCTATCCATCTCTTCAAAGAACGATGCCTAGTTTTCAAATGTGTTTATTTAACTCTCAGAATCACTATTAAGAGCGTGTGTGTAGATACAGGCGCCAGCACATCAAGCTACCCCAATCTGTCAAATTTCTTCGATAGATTTTCATCTTCAATCCATAAACATAAGGTTCATGTTCAATTGGGAAAATTTGACAGTTTGGGGTAGCTTGATGTGCTGGCGTCTGTACATAGAGCATATCAGCCTATAATGTTCCCACTGCTGGGACGCCTCCTCTCTGTGCGTAGGAGTTGGCCATAAAATACTTGATTCGTATGTACACCATGAAATTTTAGTCGTCTTACAAAGGTGGTCGATTCAATGTATCCAACATAAAATACCACTACACGCGATAAAAAAAGTTTCCATTTTAAAGAAAATAGGTGCAAATAAAAATATTATAATTTTTACGTATCAAACGGTAGAAGATACCTATCCGGCCGGCGCACGAGTCGAGTACCTAGATCGGAATGATCTGCTGCATCATTAATTCCATCTTCAACTAAATCATTCAACTAAATCATGCGTCCTACTGATTGATATTTTAATTATTTATGTGTCGTGAATATAATGTTTTAAAAATAAATGTTTAGTAGTCATTGGATACATGAAGTGAGCTGACGTTATAAGACGATTATTATGCCACGGTGTATATAAATGTCTTCCACAAATGATCACAAACATATTTGCCACCATCTTGACGACGGATATTATTATTGGATGAATCATGAAATCAGATCTTATTGCCGATCTGTCCATTGCTATATGTAATATACTCGTATCTTTACCAATACCTACTTCAATCGATCCACTTTCACACGATGATATCCTCAGATTTACTTCCACATAAAAATCCCGTGAAATGACTGACAACTTTGTCAGTACCGTCATACTATCACGGAAAATTGTTACGGGTATAACCAGAAAGGCGTATATCACATAAAAATAAAATTTATATACGCTCTACCTGCAAAGAACGCCTACAAACAATGTTAGGGAAAATTCAATCTCGCAAAATAGAAAATATTTTTACGGTCAATGAATACCAAAGTGTGGATATGGCGGGTTTATAACGGTGAGCTTTATGTTGTCTACGGCAGAGGTTCCCAAACTAGGGCCCTGTTTTACGCACCCTTCCTAAGCCCCTATTCCTGGAAGAACATTTTCTTATGCCCAAAAATCTTGGCACGGAAATTTTTGATTATTTTCTGATGAGCGGATTATTTATTTATATAGGAAATGCAAGTTTTAGCCGCTTTTAGAAAGACATGTTTTATATTTAACTCCTAGGTCAGATGCCATCTATGAACCCGCACTGGACCCGCGTGGTGGATTATGGCATTCGATCTCACAGAGAGGATACCTGTGTCCCAGCTGTGGGTCTATTTTAGGCTGACTATCCCCCCATCTGTAAGCGTCATTGCATATGTAAGTGGGCATGCCCTTTATGCCTGAAGGCTATTATTTAGATTGGACGTTCTGTTTACGTTTTATTTTAATTTTCTATTATTTTTAGTTTTCAATTTTTGATGGTATATTGGCGTGTGCTAGCTGACATATGGCAATTTTTTTTTTTTTTGTGTTTCGTAAGTTTTATTACTTATTATTGTATAGAATCAAGTTCTTCTAACTTAACAGACAGCTGTGCTGCTGGGGAGTTTGTTCCGCTACTTCTTCTTCCCAGCTAAAGCACTAGGAAGTGGTGAAGGGCGGGCGTTTTGGGGGGACTGTCTTATGTAATTTTATTTTGACGTTCAAAAAGAGCTGACTCTCAGCCTAGTTTGAATAAATGACTTTTGATTTTGATTTTGATCTCCTTCTCAATTTCTGCCTAATGACTCCATGTCATTAGTAAGAATTGGAAGGTATTTCTGAGACCATTTTGAGATACACTGGTCTTCCGTGCCACGTGCCGTGGTACCTACGTAGCCCGTGTAAGTAGCCAAGTAGTTTTCCTTGTAATCTTTGTTTCAGTACAAAATAGTTTATGGTAAATCTTGATTGCTGAAACAAAGTAAGTCGTTGCATGTTTACAAATACCTACTATCTATTACTACAAATAAATCGAATCGAACAACCCCTTTCATTTTGACATAGATACATAAACTCACATCTTCCCATGGGGGGAGACAGAAAAACTACAGAACACCATCTGCTGCGATGTTTACATACTCCTTTCGCCTCGATTACGTCTATAAGTCTGAAGGCCAATTCTCGTAATTAAAAAAACGTTTATAATCTAGTCGCAGTGTCATTTCGGCGACCATCAAATGTCAAAAACTTGTCAAAGTTGTATGGAAACTCGAGGTATTATTGACAGCTTGAGACTGAGATCAGACTGAATGATCTTAAAATTACTAGAATTATTCTTCAGATTATGCACGCACGCCGGTTGCGAGTATGTACTACGCACCTGCAATTTCTGAAGTACATCACCAATTTAATTTTGACAAATCAACCATATTCATTGTGTAATTACGTTGTGGAGCAGACGTATTTTGGCTTTTCTGGCTTGTGGTTGGGAGTGAGTTACTTAATAAGTGTGCAGCTTACCTTTATCTTACTTTCAGCAAGATACACATCTACAGACTATCTGAATATTTGAATTTTGTCTTTTTGTTAGTTATGACTCTCCATCATAACCAACCTAATACGTTTCCTCTGCTGGGGCACTGTCTTCCTCTGCGTGACTGGGCCAGTGCAGGTTGGCAGATGTCACGTGAATTCGATTTTTTTGACATTTCAGTTACACTTAATAACATCTCTAAAAATTTTTTTTAAACGTTGCCCCACACTAGGAATTTCTCCTATGTTGTGGGTGCATTTCCAAACATTTAAACTAACCTACAGAAACAGCCAGACCCCGGAACAACTACTTGTAGGTCATACAAATATTTGTTCCGTGCGGGAATCGAACCCGCGACACGCAGCGCAGCAGTCAATAGCTTAACCACTGCGCCAACCGTGCCGTCAATGCTACAGTTATCAGCGTTTCCGTCGATTACTTTATTCATTTAAACACCTCTTTTCCGTTTGTGACTTTTGCTACCACCAAAGATATTTGGATAATAATTTTCGCCATCAAGCCTAATTAGTTGCAGCCTTTGACCAGTGCATTGAATACTACCTGTCTCCCTAATGGTCTAAAGTAATCTATGTATGCTGACCAAGTCTATACCATTGACGACGTCGGTCTCTACCAAAGCTCAATAGCTACTACACCACCATTACAGGATCACTCACTAATTACTAATCCATCTATATACGATTCGGACGCATTGAATATAAATGTATTATACAGGGTGTAGCGTAAATAGTAGTCCACCGTTAAGGATTCGATATACCAGATAATTTACTATAACATATTACAATTTTAACCATTTTTACCCAAGGATTCCGAAAATATTAATTTTTTGTTTTTTATTTACGTTTCTACCTTTTGTAACCAATGAAAAAATTTAATAAATATGTTTTTTGTTAAAACTACAAAAACCATATTTTTTATGAAATTAAGGTGTAATGAATTTGCGAAATGAATATTTTTTCATAGATTACAAAAGGTAGAAATTTCGTAAATAAAAAACAAAAAATAAATATTTTCGGAATCCTTGGGTAAAAATGGTTAAAATTGTAATATGTTATAGTAAATTATCTGATATATCGAATCCTTAACGGTGGAACACTATTTACGCCACACCCTGTATATTAGAGTATGTATATGTTGGACAGATTGCATCCTCTATTAGTATTGATAATCGGGATCCGGCTATTCGAGCGGTAGTAGAGACTGAAGCAATATGTGTAAAGGCCTACTATATTTACTATAATATTGCTTTAAGTTTGTCATTGGGTGATCTAATATTTTCTTTTACCATGTAGTTAATCTAGGGGTTCGTTTATTTGGGAATATCTAGCAGCTTACTTAGAATGTTATGTGTATTTCAATGCATATTTGTACCGCGCTTAATTCGATGGGCTTGTGTCAAAGTACAGCCGCACGGGTCGATCGAGCAGCTTAATCTATGCTGGCCGCGGTTGGTCCGTGGATGGGTGACCATCTTTACATACCAAGACTATACCACGTTAAGCCGTTGTTCCCGGCTGTCATTCGTTGATCTTTGACAGTCGTTACGGGTCGTCAGAAGCCTTACCAAAAAGGTATCGTATTACCCAGTAACTGGGTTATGGAGGTCAGATAAGCTGCCCTCCATGTAAAATACTGATATTCAGCTGCATCCGGTTAGATTGGGTGCCTACCCCCACATAGCTTGTAAAGGCAGATGATGTTAGTTGTACTGTGCAGATTCTCGATTATTTGAGGATAAAAGTCTAATCCATGTATATTAATAGCTATGAGCAAATACAGCATAGCCAAAGCACAGTTAAAACCATTTATTCAGAATTTAAAAACATAATCGGTAAGAAAATGGACCAAAAATCACAGCTCCTCCACGATATCCCAATAAATAATTTATCATAAATAATTATAAAACCCCATGTTCCAGATACGTTGAATCCAAGCATTAACCGCTTTTGTTGTGTGGTTCTTTCAAGGAAAATTTTAAATCGATTCCCAAGCGCTTTCTTCGTTGGGAAACCAATCCCGGAGTACAATAAGTCCGTTTACAATGGCGGCTGTTATACCGCGATGACGAGACTTGCGACGATGCTTACAGCCCTTATGCCAAGGATTACGCTATTTACGTGTATTTACGTACCGCATACCTACGTTGCGCACCCTTGGAATGTACTGGGGATATTTTGACGTAAGAGTCTTGACTCCTGCACTACTTTTTATTGAATATGATTTGATTGAAGTAGAAATCATTTGTTTGCTTAAAATATTTATGTACATATACTATCTATGTGATTTTTATAAATTGTCCCGATATGTATCTACAGTTTATCTTACGACATGCAAGTTTTTTAATATAGTAGATTTAGACAGTTCTTGAGTTAGCTTCGATAATACGCATTTAAAGCGGTGATTTCTTGAAAACGCTCAAAAAGGTGGTTTTTTAAACCAGTGTATCTCTTTAACCGTAAATAATTTTGAAAGCAAAAATATATATGATATGTTCAAGTCCTTTTTGCATAGAGTGATGCAACTCAAAACATAATTAAACATACTTTAATTTATTTATTAATGCATCAAAGTCACCTCTTAATTATCTTTAAAACCAGTTTATCCCTTCAATAACAATTATAATTAAAATTAAAAATATATCATAAAATGCCAAATGCCAAATCCAGTGATGGATTATTTATTATTAAAAAGTTAATATCTAATTTTATACGATTTTATTTGCATTTTACGACAATGCTTGCTCATTTATTATTCGAATTTACAATTACAACAGAGTTTAACCCGTATCGGATTGCAATAAGAACTATGATAATAGTTCTACTGGTATACGAATTGGTCAGAGGTAGATAGGTACCTACCATAACTAAAAAGAGAGTTATTAACTCTTTTCCAATTGGATATTTAACTATTGCCTATATATATAACCTATGACCAAAGCTCAAAAAAACAGTTTTGGTTGCTGTTAAGTCCTTATGCCAAGGATTACGCTTATTATTAAATAATACAGTACTTATAGCTATCAGTCCGGACAGAAGTAACTTACATACAGCGATATCTGTATTATTTTATTATTATTATTTAAACAGACAAGAAGAAAAGAACCGAAAAATACGCACAAAGGTGAAGCTTGGTGATGTGACCTATATCATCATTAGGTACCTACGTAAATTACTTGATTTATTTTAATAAAAGTAAACAAAAATATATTAAAAACTGTTTTATTGACATAAATAATTAAATGGAAGGATAATTAAAATTTAAATAGTTATTATTAGTCCTCCTAATTTACGTAAAATTGATAAGCAAATAAAAAGTATCAATCTGGTTGGATATTATGGAGGAGTTACCAGTGGATTGGCTGGAATAAAATTGTCAGGGTCTAATACTAATAACTATGTCGATATCCCAAAATTTGTCCCATGCAAGTCTTTTACAGATCCTACAAACAATCAAAATGAAAACCCATTAGACTATCGTTCTATTGCTATCCATTTTTGGCTTGAACTCTTGATACTATTCTGTGAACTGCGTCAGTGTCCGGTATGTTGTTCTTTGTCCGTCATGAATTTCATGTGAAGCTATGCGCTTGTCCATTTTCCGTGTTCTCTTTTGACCTCTGTTGTTAGATTTGACCCATATCCACTATTAAATACCTTTGTCGGCCTGAAATTGAAAATGCTGTTCCTATTGTGAAATTGATGAAACAAATGTAGTGTTGAATGACTGGCGGGAGTAAGAAAGATGCTGAATGGCTAGAATAAGAAAAAAGGCTAGAAAGGGAGGAGCCCAAAGGTAACGGCTCCGTCTTACGAGTTGTGCTAGATTCGAAACCAGACTTAGGCATAATCATACGCTTCCACTGCTAGGACACAGACATCCTGTCTTCGAGAGGGAGTGGGTGTAATCTACCACGCTTTACTTAGTAGTGTAAATCATTTGTTCATCACCACTGCTCTCAAAACGGTGAAACAAAACATCGTGAGGAAACCGGCATGTCTTAGAAGCAAAAATTCGAAATCCTGTGAAATCTATCAAACTTAACTGGGCCCGCGTGTTGGCTTGTGTCCCAGCTGTGGGAACATTATAGGCTGACTGTAGGTGTGAACATTATTCTATGCAAAATGATAGCATTAGTAAAAAAAAAATAGTTAAGGGAGTTTCCTAAATTCAAAGATCTACGAATCTCTGCCGAGACAAACGGCTTAACATGCTTTCCGAGGCACGGAGGGGTCTTGGTATGTAAAAATGAACACCCATCCACGGACTAACCGCGGCTGTTGTGACCGTAACCTGATCGAGTGACCCATGCGGCTGTTATTTAGCCACAAGCCTCACTAACCCTATTTAAGGAACGAATGAAACAAGGAAAAAGTTAATACGTACCAGCCCATTTACTTGATTCACGTTAATAAATGTCATTGAATTTCTGTCGACTGTTCATAGTCACCCTGCCATAATTACTTTAACTTATTTATTATATTACACCGTCATGCTTGTCGCGTCCATTCATCACAAGATTTAACAAGAGTAAGTATTTTAAATTGATTTTGGAGAGTTTCGTCACGGATCATTTCGGGCGGGCCGGGTCCATTGTGCTCTTAACGACGTTTTAGCCGGAGACTCCAATGGATTGAATAACCTCAATATTCCTCAGTATTACTTATCTTCTAATTTAAAAAAGAGTTCTTTTTCTCGTTAAAAAAGTCGCTTTGTCCAACCCCTTTTTCTCGATTGAAAAGCGGAGACTTGATTCGTTGATAAAATACAAAGCATTCGGCGATATTTATCTTGTATTATTCCTGTCTTTCTCTGAATCATCTTCCCGTTTTTAACGAACGAAGTATATCTGGGTATCTATTGCGCTTAACTTTTTCTTGAGTAATATTATGTATTTTTTACGTTTTCATTGAAGGGAAATCATTCGTTGTTATTTTTCTTTTACATATTCTCAACCATGAAAAGAGTTGCAGCTCTATAAATAATAACTACTCTTAAGTTATAAATAGGTACGGAGGTAGTCTTTTGTTTTTAGTTCGGTTTCTCTATTACAGTAAGCGATGAAAAGGCTGTATTGAAACTATTTTTTATAAATATGATGAAAAGTAATACAACATTATTTTTAGTTTATGCGAAACCTGAATATAGTTTATTCAGAATAAGTGACTGAATCGATTCCAATATTTTTTACACCATGTTATATTTTTTCCCTAAAAACTTTTCCAAGTGTGATGGAAAATGTTATCACCAGTTAATTACAATACAATCGCCGTACGGTTGGGCACCTACTGGTTAATTTATTATCAATAGGCACAACACGACGCTGGTGGCGCGGGCGGCGCGGGGGGCCTGCATGGTGACGCAGACGTAGACAACCAGGTAACATAACAAGCTTATAACTTTGTGATTTTTCATGATACAGTTTTGAAATTTTGTACATAAAAATACTAGACACGTGTTTCGGGTTTCGCATATACCTACTAAAACTAGGGTTGTACATAGAATCCTATCATTGCCTCGTTTCAGCGACTTAAAATTTTTGTGCTGATGCAACAAATAAGAGATAATCCTTACCTTCAGTCAACTCAGCCTATTGTAGTTCACTGCTGGACATAGGCCACTACCAGGCTGCGCCCTAACACACTGTCCTCGGCATTTCGCATCCAGTGTGTCCCGGCCAATTTCTTTAGGTCGTCGGTCCATCTAGCGAGGGGGCGTCCCACACTCCGCTTGCCGATACGCGGTCTCCACTCCAGGACTCCTCTGCTCCACCAGCCATCGGTCCATCGACAGACATCGCCAGCTGACTGCCACTTTAGTTTTCTTACTCTGCAAACTAAATCGGTCACTCCAGTCCGGTTCAATTATCCTTCCCTTATCACTAACCAAATAATGTCTAAAATAAAAGTTTTGTTTTAAAACAAGTAGAATATTATTCATCTAGTGAAATCCTAATGGATTTCACTAGATGAATAATAATTTACTTGTTTTTATAACTTGTTAAGTTAATAGTTAATATAACTTGTTAAACATTTCCAAAAGCGGCAGTTAAAACGGTGCGAGGCGACAGACTTGCGGAGCGCGAAGCCCTAACTAAACACGGATGATAGAATGTGCTGAAGAGGAGTCGAGAACCTCGACATTATATACAGCGTGTTTTTTCGATTGGGTTCAACCAATCAGTAGCGGTAAGTTAGTAATGACATACATACTGCAATCTATCTTCGCAACAACTCGCCTTGTAATACTACCTACCTTATTTTGATAACTAGCTGAGACAGCGTCATCTGGAAATTCGCCTTCTCCATTTCAAGGGGGAAGCGCCGGTGTATCCCGATAAATTCAATTTTTCTTAGGTTTTTAGCAATTTTCAGGTCAATATCAGGTTGTAAGTGATCCGGGACTGTAACAAATATGGTTTTACAGAATTATAACTATTAGGATCAGCAATACAACCCTATAAGTTCATAGTCGTATTGAATGTCTATTTGAAAGAAAGAATACCGTTTATTTGGACACAGTTCGTGAAACACAAAATACAATAAGAAATAAAAAAAGTGAAAATAAATAGCTACAACAGTGTGTGCCTCAACGCCTTCGCCAAAAAGATTAATGCCAGACAGATGCTTTCTGACGCTATTTCATGAAACAGTCATTCAATGGGATAACATGAACGTAAGAAAATTTAAATATCGCGGGCTACGATTCCCCCTTAAAACAACCCGTTCTCTAGTGAAACCCTTACCACATCCAGTCCCCATACATCAACCTCCAAGAGTACTAACAAATCAAACCGCAAAAACTCCGCCAAAGATTCCTGATAAACGAGCGAGTCGAATAACTTTCTGTCTGTGTACTCTGTGTACTTATTTGTACTTCATTCCGGTACCGATCGATTTGTTTAAAGTAGGTACCAGTACCGGTGTACCGCGAAGAGTTATGATGAGTCTACGGTCAATATGAAATTAGTTGGCTTGCTTGCTAATTAATTGGAAATTGCGGAGATCTTTGAGTTTCTTGCAAACAGTGATTGCGGTGATGTATTTTGGGTTTTTGTGTAGAGTGTTGAAAGGTTTGGTTAAGTAGTGGTGGCCTAGTGGTTACGGCCGCGACTTACAAGTGTTAAAGATAATTTTATTTGTCAAAACATATGTATACATGCAAATTAAGCATGCAGGATGTCACAATATTAATATCTCGTACGTACATGTTTCACCCGTATGGCGTACAAATTAATAAAATTTACAAAATAAAATAAAAAATCATTACAAAATAAAAACTAAATTACTAAAGGCAAATACACAATGGTCAAGTCAGTAGAATAAACTAATCATAAAATGTCACAAAAATTAAGGAAAATATAAAATTAAGAGTAAAGAAAATAAAAATGTCAAATAGTGTCATTCAAAAAGTCATTTATATTACTTATAATCACACTTATCTGTTAATAACGCTCGCATCTTTTTTTCAAAAAAAATTATCGGCAATGCTTTATATGACTGTGGTGTGGGTGTCGTAGGTTCGAACACCCAGATAGGTGCTTTCATCATCATACACACTCCTGTGCCAGTCACATCCAGGTTTTCCATTAATTTACTCTACCGGCGCTTTACAATGTGTGAATGATTTCATCACCACTGCTCTCAATACGGTAAAGGAATACATTCTGAGGACACCGACATGTCTCGTAACCAAAAAATTCGAAGACATGTGGCACCTACCAACCCTATCCCCAACTATGTTGGGGTCGGCTTCCAGTCTAACCAGATGCTGCTGACTACCAGTATTTTACATGGAGTGAGTGCCTACCTGACCTCCAGAACAAAGTTACTCGGTAATAACCCAGTTACTGGTTACTGGGTTATAACCCAGTTACTGGGTTATCAGACTTTCGGGCTTCTGACGACCCGTAACGACTGTCAAATTCCAAAGAGGCACGTAGTGGTCTTGATATGGTCACCCATCCACGAACCAACCGCGGCAAGCGTAGCTTAACCTAATCGATCGACTCGTGCGGCTGTTATTACTTAGCCGGAAGCTCTTTTTTTGGATGGGAAATCATCAAATGACTTCTCCCGCTTTGGGCGGAGCGGGAGGGCGTGTCAGACTATTACAGACTAAAACCCACCCGAGTTCCTTTAGTTGCCTGTATGCCTGGGCCACGGTAACTCTTTCGAACAAATTCGCGACCCTGGCAAGTATCCAAAAGCCCTTATAATACACAGAGATAATGTTTTCTGTCTATGTTTGAGTTCGGGAGCGGGTTCGGGGCTAAAACTAGTCTGAAGTGAAAGTACTAAAATACTTTGTTAATCTATTCACAATGCTTTAGTACCTATAAAGCTGGTTACGCATACTCTTGTGAATCAGGAAACATTATATGCTATTCATAATTCATTCGACGAGTTGAGACATCTTCGGAATTTATATTTTAGCTAATCCAAAGGATGGAGACGGGAGATGCTATATATGGTGCTGTTTTTATTACAGGTATTAACAGAATCAAACATTTTTCAAACTTAGGTTAGGTGGTACTAATGGTGTACATCCACGTAGGAAGCCCAATGATACAAGAACAAAAAAAGTGCAGTAAGAGGATACGATCTTATTATACCTACAGGGTGACAGGAATATCAATGCAAATTGATTCTGAATCTCCCTGCGTTGAAAGTTTTCGGCGGAAATTTAAAAAAAAAATAGTTAAAAAACTAAAAAACACGTTTTAAAAACCAAACTAAAAAAGTAGAAAATAATGTAATTCAATTAAAAAGCGTGGGGTGCTTTTTGAGGTATTTTTATAATCAATTAATGTCAAGCACCCCACGCTTTTTAATTGAATTAAATTAATTTCTACTTTTTTAGTTTGGTTTTTAAGCGTGTTTTTTAGTTTTTAACCGACTTCAAAAAGGAGGAGGTTATTAAAACTATTATTTATTTTCTATTTTTTAGTTCTGCTAACTACAAAAGCGTGATATTTTCAGTTTTTTTTTTTTTAAATTATTGAATTGTCATCGGTCCTAGATAACTTTACAAAGTTTAAATTAAATCTGACCGTTTAAAGTGGGTCAAAATCGCGCCCTAAGGAGTCGGTTACAAACATACAAGTGAAGCTAATATAAAGCGTGTAAAATAGCTCTGGTTATACATTTTAACTGCGTTATATTGCACTTTTTACAATCAGCAGATTTAAAAAAAAATTGACTAAGTTTAATAGCATAACTTCAGTTTGCGCGTCGATGTACCTCAAATCTGTGTGGTTATTTCCTCAAAAGACCATCTCAGACACTAATCTCCATATGGCCTGACGAAAATTATGTCTGGACTTTAAAAGAGACCGTGATCTCTCGAGTTTTTGTTTCGGTATTTCTTCTCAGAGTAGTTGGTTGGGAAGCACCGAACTCATCTCGTTTTAAAACATAATTTAATATTGACATGTTTTCATTATTTAATTTGGGTTTGTTTAAACAATTTAAGGCTGATTTTTCAAAAGTCAGTTATTTCATAACCGATAAATAAATATTGCGGTTTGACAGTTTTTGTTAGAAAGTAGGTATGTTAAATTGTCATAATTATTCTTTATATAAAAGCTACGTGACTAATTCAATCAGCCTTTACAGAAATGTGCGTTTTGTTTATGCAGAATAAACATTTTTCTTTCTTCTTTTCTTTTAAATATAATTTATCATATCATTTGTCATTTGCGTAGTTCAGCAATAAAATAGTAGTCTTGAAATAAACTTTGAAGAAGGTAACCTAGACGCTTATCAACAATGATATTTAAGAACATAAGCCTGTTTTACTTTGTAAATTTATTATTTAAAAAAATATTCAGTTTTATATTTTACTAAAAGTATTAAGACATTATTTTATCTCATACCTTACATAACATATTGTTACGTGACACGATTTTTAATTTATGCGATTAAATTATTTACACTTTGTACACAACTGTCAGTGAAGAAGTCGTCTGTCGAAGAATTGCCAAACTTAAGTGGCAGTGGGCAGGGCACATTGCACGCAGAACAGATGGCCGATGGGGTCGAAAAGTTCTGGAGTGGCGACCGCGCACCGGAAGACGTAAAGTTGGAAGGCCTCCCACAAGGTGGACCGATGACCTTGTGCGGGCCGCAGGAGTCCGCTGGATGCGGGAAGCACAGAACCGGTCGAAGTGGCGGAGCTTGGGGGAGGCCTATGTCCAGCAGTGGACGTCCTTCGGCTGAAATGATGAATGATGATGATGACACAACTGTGATCTTCTCGATAACATTCTTAAGTAGACAATATACTGATGTTTTATAATATAAAGGTAAAAGGTTTCCATAAAACATACGTTCGGTGAAACATATAATATCCAATCCAAACCAATCTGTATTTATTATTATTTCATGTTACTCTTTTATTTTTACTGCAATGTTATTTTGTTTTCCGATTCTCTGCATGATAATTATTTTATGATACTCAACACACGGCCCTTGCGCTTTCCAACATTTTCAAACGGACCGTGTTTTTGTTTCATATTTTCACGCGAAATATTTTAATGGGTTATTCTATAACAATCGGCTGTAAACGAATCGTAACTAAACTAACGGTGCATCCACGTTGTTTTAATGGCGTGTTTTTTTATTTTATTGAGAGAGTTATTTTTGTTCGGCATGTGTACGAAACGTGTTTACACCCTGTAGCTCCACAATGAGTCTGTGGAATCCGCCCCACCCGTAAAGCAGAACAAAAGGAGATGGGTAATAAAATTTGTAAACGTTGGAATGATACGCGCGCTTAACCCCGACTGCGCTCTTTGGTGACACGGAATATAATGAGAATGAGGTAATTCGTCTCGTATGGCTGAGCCGCCTCACGAAAAATCGCCGAGGAAATTGCAAATTATACTCCTGAAATATTCAGAATCTAGCCAAGAATTTTAAGCTGACTGTCGGCCGACCTTTATCCGAGGAAAATATGAAGTCCGACTTAACTTTATTCGCCTTAATTACAACCGTTGTTTAGTTAACTAATTAAAAACCTTGCTCTGCTTTTAATCAAATTAGGGCCATAATGATAGAAAAGGTTAACTTTGTGAGTATTTTATCTTTAATAAAATGTTGTCAAGTTTTTCTTAAAAGAATAACAGAACCTCGAAGTTTAAAACTGTCTATAGTGAAAGTCATTTAAGTGCAGCGTAGCGTAGACCGCTACGATCGTGTGATCGTAGCCTCGTAGCACAAAGCGTAGAGGCTTACTTGGCTGCACGCCAGCCTACCTGTTGTTTCTGTCATGTTCTTAAGCCTGAGCTCGTAGGCCTCCTCGGCTAACTGTTGCATGCGTTTTACTTCGAGGAAAAACCCGAGAAAATTATACAAACCATTACATAAATAACAAGATTCTATTATCTAGCGACCATCAACCGCAATTACCTTACTAGTTACGACGGTAATAAGTCTGGAGACAATTTAGAACATGTATGATTATATTATTCTTGACTGTTTAAGTTGACTGCAACCCGGTTCATTCGAGTTTATTATTAAGAAAAATAGCAAGAAAGAATATTTGAATAATTCAACGTGACTTCATAGTGCAGCGACTGTTTAAAGAACTTTGTATAATTCCGACATCTCAGGTGCAACAGTAGTGTATGAAAAATTCAATTGTAAATTGTGCCTTTAGAGAGAACATGAGGGAGTGAAATGTCTTTGTCATGTCTTAAGTAAAGCTGGCTGTTCAACTCAAATAATGAGTCGACTGTTCCTGAATCAAGAAGCACTGAGGCCGGAAAATGCTTTGTGCTTAATTTAAACTTAGATAGACAGTTTATTTGCTTTGTGGTTTAAATATGGCTACTTAGAACTGTAAACTTGGAGATGTTTTGAGATGATTGTGCAATTTACTTCTATGTTGAAATTTTACTTGATTTTCTTACGTTTATTAAAATTTGCAGGTCAGTGTAGTATGCAGGCTGAATGTTGAACAAAATATGATTTACGACCGCAAAATTTACCTATGTCATTATATAATTATTTATTTAAAGTTCTCGCACACAAAAAGGTACAAAGGCGGACTTAATGCCTTAGGCATTCTCTACCAGTCAACCAAGGGTGGTGAAGAGATTAAATGGCAGGTGCTTAGGTTGAGAGGAACAATGATAATTATAATACGACCATGTAAGTTCATTGAATTCCATTGAATGACTATTTCATGAAAAAGTAATTTCACAAGTCAGACACTGACCTGCTTATTGTAATAAACGTACAAAAAAAAACGAAATTCGCGGGCTACCTAGGACAAGCTTTCACCTTAAGGCACCTTTCGACCCTCAAGGTTGGTGAGATTTTCCCGTTCTTTGGCATCTGCTGCATGATTTAGTTAGATTTTCTTTTTGAGTCCAACTCAAGAACTTTACGGCTTATAGTATTATGATTATCATATGGATGGTAGACCGATGACCCGGTGAAGACCGCCGGAATACGCCCGATGAAGGCCGCAGGTATCCTGTTGATGCAGGAAGCATAGAACCAGTCGAATTGGCAGTGTTTGGAAGAGGCCTATGTTCAGCTATGGACGTCTTTCGGCTGTTCTGTCTCACGTCTTCTTTGAGTGAAGTAATTCTTCTCTTCTTAATTTATAGTGCCATAACTCCACGTTCAAGCGCGTGTTTTTGCGTATAGGATCTTGAGTAGCAAGCAATGTAACCTATCTCTTATGCATTGAAAATAATGTTCAAATAGAGTAGAGTAAGAGATAAAATAAACAAAACTAAGACACAAATATAACATATCATACCCAGGTCAGCACTGCACCCAACAGATAGTTAGTCTCTCTAAACCACAGCCTCCGTGGATTAACACGTCGACCGACATCCTCCTAATTCTTCTCACCCAAGACATTTTATTTGAACTACTAAGTACCCTTTACCGCAAAATGTTCCCAGGTACATAATCCCATATGCCGAAATAGAAATTTTGTATACCTATGTACGTGTGAGATTTAAACCCGGTTCCCCCGAGGGAGATCCCTCCGTCAATATAATGTAGGTGAAACACAACACGGTTTTTAGTTTCTATTATTAGATTTTCTGTGTTTTGTAAGTGGCGAATAATGGGTTACACGCCCTGTAGTATAATAGAAAGAAAGAGCGGGTCTATTCTGTAAAAATCTCACCGTGAAAACCTGATGAAGTTTGACAGCTCACTTCAACTTCGTTAAAATTTATAAAATTTTAGAAAAAAAAATCCTGCTCCATACATTTTGACGGCGTTGGTATTGCTCTTTTGTATGAAACAGCAGATATTTTCTTTACTAACGGCTGAAAAATTTACTATCTGTATTGTCTTAATATTATTATGAAGCTTCATCCAATTTTGCGAAAATAGAACTTATCTTTTTCATTATTGTCGTTAATAGAATAGACAGGGCCTGGGTGTTATTGCAGTAAGGAATATCATTTAATTAGTAATTTACTAAGTATAAAAAAAACAAAAAGGGCTGTAAGATACTACATCAAAATATAAATTTCGACAAAATGATAAATAAGTCAGTATTTTCCTGAAAAGACAAAAAAGTATACCAGTATTTCTTTCTCACATTGTTGTCAAAATCAACGCACGGCTTAAACTATCCACAAACTATTATTTGTGGGTTACACGTTTACCTACATTTTAATTTACTCTGACACACTTAAATTGTAATGTGCAACTGTTTTATGGCCCAATAAAGTAAAATAAAATAAATACTGCCAAAACCCAAACCTAAAAACTTAGTTGCCCTGCAAATTTAAAACAAAACCTATCCAAACTGAGCTTGCATAAAAAATCTTCCAGAATAACTGGCACTCGTATTGTTTGCGATCCATGGACAAACACTTTATTTGCTAGTGGGCAAATGGATTCAGTCGTAGTTCGTCGGTAATCTAGAGCCTGATCCAGTGCCGTGTTTGCAAACATTTCAACGAGGTATTTTTATTTTGAACCTTTTATTTTTTAGTTAGTTACTTCGATTGCATATTCGTATAGAATTGGGTCAGTCGTGGATATAGGATCATCAGTATATCATCTATTTTTATACAATATGCTAAAATGCTCAGTTAATTTGATGAAGCTTAAAATTTACTTTAAATAACTTCTGCTCAGCCTTTTTCCCAACTAAGTTATGGTCGGCTTCCAGTCTAACCGGATGCATTTGATTTTACATGGAGCGACTGTCTATCTGACCTCCACAATTCAGTAACTGGGTAATACGATACCCCTTGGTAAGACTGCTTGTTAGACTTTCGGGCTTCTGACTACCCAAAACGACTGTCAAATTTACCAAACGACAGCCGGGACCAACGGCTTAACGTGCTTACCAAGGCCCGGTCTTGGTATGTAAAGATGGTCATCTATTTACTGACCAACCGCGGCAAGCGTAGGTTAACCTGATCGAACGAACCGTGCGGCTGGTATTAATAAGCCACAAGGCCCTCAAATCTATGTATTATATATAAAAAGAAAAGTCCTGAGATTTATTGGTATATATTATTGAAATAAGCACTTTGTTATTGATATTGCTCTAACAATTTATATACTTTTTACACGCTTAATATAGCTTCACTTGTATGTATGTTTGTAATTGACTCCTTTAGACGCGATTTTGACCCACTTTAAACGGTCAGATTTCATTGAAACTTTGTAAAGTTATCGAGGACCGATGACAATTCAATAATAATAAATTTTTTTTTGAGAAAAATGAAAAAAAATAAAAAAACTAAAAAATAGAAAATAAATAATAGTTTAAAAAACTAAAAAAACACGCTTTAAAAACCAAACTAAAAAAGGAGAAAATAATTTAATTCAATTAAGAAGCGTGGGGTGCTTGACATTAATTGATTATAAAAATACCTCAAAAAGCACCCCACGCTTTTTAATTGAATTAAATTATTTTCTCCTTTTTTAGTTTGGTTTTTAAAGCGTGTTTTTTAAACTATTATTTTTATGTACCTACCTACCGCATTTTTTGCGAATAAATGACGGGCTGTGATAATGACTGCTTCGTCTAGTCCATATCCTCCAGACATCTTCATATCAAGTCGTCGTGCGAGATCGACGTGCCATATTTCCTGTTTGATCAACATTCTTGTTTTTTACGTTTGGGTATTATATTCTTGAGCATGTAATAATGTTAGGTTTCATATGTTTCAAAAACGGAAATTAAAAACAACTTCAGGTCCCGAAAACTGTCGGCGTATTAGTGTATTTGTTACCGGCCAAACCCGATTTCAGGCCAAACTAGTTTGTCCTTGGCCAAACTGGTTTATTAAGCCGGGGCACGCCGATTAAATGGGTTAGGTTAGGTTAGAACTGTGACCAAAAGCGCGCGAGCCGAGCGAGCGTAGCGAGCGGCGCGCGGCGCCGCGGCAGCGGCCGGCGAGCGTTACTTCCAAAGGCTGTTAACGAAATGGCTAATTAAGCTAGTTGGCTGCGACATATCACGCGTAGGATAAGTCTGTTTGGCCTAGGACAAACTAGTTTGGCCTGAAATCGGGTTTGGCCGGTAACATATTCACACGAATTTACTCGCTCGAGACGGGTGAATCGAGACTTATAAAACAATCTGGGAGCGATTCGCACGAAGTAAAATTATTTGAGGGCGAATCCAAAACAGAAAATGTGAATCAGGCAATTGACACGTTTAAGATTTTATACTATAAAATAATTACATTATTTTTCTGTCTAATATCTATTACGAAAAAAAAAAATCTTAAGTATTTTGCATAAAATTCATAATGAGCCATTTACCTCGAACGTATTTCTAGAGTTGTCGATTCGCCCAACAAATAAATTAAGTTCGTGCAAATGTCCTATAGAAAATAATATATTAGATATTCAAAAGTTTCGATTCGCCCGAACCGTCACGTGGACTTTCATATGATTTATTGTCGATAAATACACACATTTCAACAAGTTAATTTATTAGGTATTTGTGCCAACACATTTAACTAATATTAATAGCAAGTCTGTTAATTTTAGTAGTCGGTGATAGTGTTTCGATATGCTAAGGGCAAACTTATGTCCTCTTTTACCCGCAGGGTTGGGCAGAGGTTACCTACTTGAGAACCCCACACTGGTCATGACCATGGTGAAGCTACATCTCCAGGACACACCCATTTTATGTTTATTTTTTATTTTTTGTTGGGGTAAGAGACCGGGGAGTGTGGGGTTTTTAGCTCACTAAAACCATCCCGGGTGTTCAGTATCTACACATGGGGTATCGTTACCTGTCAAAAGACCGATCCGAAACCCCTTCTGTGCAACGCCTGTTAGGGCACATATCTAGGGAGGCTGTAAAGGGGTGTCCCCGAAACCTAACTTTTCAAATGTGGACAGAATCCACTCTGAGACAAAAATAACAGCACACACGAGTATATATTAAAACCCCTTCCATAATTAGTTCAATACGTATTTCCAGCTAGCCCCACCCTACATGAAAGGCTCTCATCGTGCAAATGGTCCATGAGAGTCCATAATATTCAATAGCTTGGTAGATAAGCCAGCTCGTTCCAAGCTGTGCTGGCTAGTTGCCAGGGTCACCTGTTGACTAGCTCGGATTTAAATGAGAACTATTTTATTTTTAAGATAAAGCTGCTCCATATGTTGTTTTTTTGTGTGAGCTTGAAGATTCTGGGCGTTGTATGTGGTTTTAGGAAGCTCTGATTAACTTTCGTTTCTTTTCGGTTCGTTTACTGGCGTGCCTTTTGGCTTTGTGTATGATACTATATTTTTAACCTATGAGAAAAAGGAGAAGGTTGTCAGGTCGACGCGTAAATATTTATATTTTTTCTACTTTTACGACTCTCTCCTTAACTCTACGCTGACCTTAGAAACTGTCCAGATTAGGTTTTAGTGCTGGCCCAATGATAACGGCTGGTTTGTAAGTCATAGTTAGTTATGAATCCAAACAGGCGGTTTACTTTGTGTAAATTATTTTCATCACCACAGCTCTCAAAACGGTGAAGGAAAAATGTCGTGAGAAAAAAGGCATGTCCTAGACCAAAAAATTCTAAGGCATGAGACATGTACCAAACTGGGCCCCGTGTGGTGGATTACAGCCCTCTCACCGAGCGGTGGCCTGTGTCTCAGCATTGGCAACATTATAGTCTGATAATGCTAATGCTAAATGTTTTAGTATCAAATCATGCATGTTTTCCAAGCCCGTGTGTACTGGTTAATCAATATTAAAATTTATTATTTTCTTGAGATAAAGGAACCGTTCCTTTAATTTCTCATCTCATTTTTCTTCTAGTGTATATCTTTCACTCCAAATTAACATTTTGATTATTTTGTTTCAGGTAAAGTACACCAAACGAAGCAGACAACATACTTAACCTTCGTCACTGTCCTCCTTATTTAAAATTCAGTAGGTACCTATTATAATATATATTGTTCTATAATTAATGAGAGTATTTCTCGGTGCCTGTGTTTGCGAAGCTTAGGGGACATGTCGTGGTCTCATTTGAAAAAGGCTGTTTACAATAGTCATCTCTTACTTCGGCCACTTTATTGGCTTATTATCAAGTCAATTTTCTTTTTACCAATTATTCTTTTTATTTGGGTGGGAAGTCATCAAATAACTTTTCCCGTTCTGGGTGGAGCAGCAGGGCGTGTCAGACTTTTACTGACCAAAACCCACCCGTGTTCCCTCAGTTGCCTGTGTGCGAGGGGCCGCGGTATCTCTTTCGAACAACCCGTACCCCTGGCAGGCATCGGCACTTGCGGGCCCCATCTGTTGATGCTGACATCTCTTTGAGGCGCGCGTGGAATACAATGCGCCGTCGACCCGGCTTGGTCCTTACAGGACTGTGAGCTATTAGCCATTACTCGCTGTCCGCAAGCCGGCGCCTACGGTGGCCGGGAAACACCCTGGGATTCCCGACGCCCAGGGCGTCTCCTGCGGTGACTAAGGGCGTGAGGGCGCATATACTGTCTCTCCCTCACGTGCGCCGTCTCCCTCTTCGCGAGCATTACTGCTTCGCAGAAGGAGGTGACAGCTACCCATGCACTCTCGCTCTGTACCATGGCCTGGGCCAGGGCCGGACGTGAGAGATCGCCACTGCCGATCGCCTCCACGAGGACCCGGTGGTACTCCGCCCAAGTCGGGCAGACCTCCACCGTATGCTCCACCGTGTCCTCAGGGCGATCTTCGCAATGTGGAAACACCCGGGCGTTTCCTACCGCCTTATCCGAAACAGGAACCTCCCGAAACAACCGTGTCCGGTGAGGAACTGCGTCAGGCGGAAGGTGAGGACGCCGTGCCGCCTCTCAAGCCACTCCTCAAAAAGGAGACTTACCGCCGCTATCGTGGCGTGCCCAGCATTGGGTTGCGACAATCGCACTCTCCGTGTCGCCATGAGATCCCGTCGGAGCTCTGTCCGCTGTGCCGCGATTTCTCGCGGCAGCGGAGTTATTCCCCGGCGTTTAGCCTCCTCGCGCCTTTTCCAAATGTGCGCGAGGACCTTTGCCTCCAGATCCCCTTGCGGCAATCAGGCAAGTAGGCCCGCCGCCTCACCGGAGATCGTGCGGTATCCCCGGACCATCCTGATGGCCATGACCCTATGGGACGCCTTCAGCTTGCGGGCTGGTTGGCGCCTCAATGTAGGGGCCCACACTGGTGCCCCGTATAGGGCTATGAACCGCACGACCCCCGCGTAGAGCCTCCGGCAGGAGGCGTTTGGCCCCCCTAGATTGGGCAGGAGCTGCTTTAAGGTAGCCCCGGCCCGCTCCAGTCTGGGAGCCAAACGTTGCAAGTGCTCCGCGGAGTTTCACCGGCTGTCGAGGACGAGTCCCAGGTTCTTCATCGTCGACTCGACGCCGATGCGAACCCCTCCTGCCGTTATCTGGGAACGCATCGGTGGCGCATTCCCGAGGTCCATGAAAACACATGGCCTCGGACTTGTGCAAGGCCACCTCGAGTCCCAGTTGCCGGATCCTATGGACGATTGTCGCAACCCCGTGTGTTAGTATGTCGGCCGCGGCCTGGCACGACCTCCCTTGCGCCAGGACCAATCATGATCTGCCTAGCCTATTCCCAACCATGTTGAGGTTGGTTTCCAGTCTAACCAATGCAGCTGAATACTAGTATTTTACATGGAGTGACTGACTCTCTGACCTCCACAACCCAGATACCGGGTAATACGATACCCCTTAGTAAGACTGGTTGTCAGACTTGGGCTTCTGACGACCCGTAATGACTGCCAGGATCCACAAATGACGGCCAGGACCTACAGCTTAACGTGCTTTCAGAGGCACGGAGGGGTATTGGTATGTAAAGATGGTTACCCATCCACGGTCCAACCGCGGCAAGCATAGCTTAACCTGATAGATCGACCCGTGCGGCTGTTATAACTTAGCCACAAGCCCCCCTCTTTTCCGCTCGTTTCACCAATGTATGCTTGAAAACTTTTGAAGTGAAACTTCTTATGCGACTTCCAACAAGGTTGCGTTAAACGTTTAACGCTAAAGGTTTTTATTCAGTGCGCAAACTTTACCAAACCATGAATTCAGCATATGATTCTAGACCCCCCAGCGCAGAAATTTTTCGTCGGTAAAAAAATCAGCTGTTCCATACATTTTGACCGCGTAGGTTGCACTTTTCTATGAAACACCTGATTTTTTTTTTGTATAACCGAAGAAGAATTTCTGCGCTTTGGGGTCTGGAATGATATGCTGAATTCATGGTTACAGTTTGCGCACTGAATAAAAACTTTTCCTGTATATGTACTTAATAAAAAAACATACAATTTTGCACAAGAATTCCTTATATAACGCAGGTCAGCACTAAGGAAGGATTAAAAAAAAATACAATTAAACCCGACTACAGAAAAATCACGTTGTAAAAAGTATGAAACAAGAAAATATTGCCACCTACCAAACAAAACAATACATTGTAATAAGCTTTAGGGCAGTTTAGGGCAAAATGGCACACAACTACGGCTTTCAATGAGAGTATTTTCTTGATTTTTTTATATTCGTATTATTTATTCTGCTTTTATATTTAATTATTTAAAAATAAAATGTTTTCTTTTATTACAATTTAAACAAAATCTGGGTATACCTTTTTTCCTTAATTTTTTTACTTTTTAGAGCTTGATTTTTCACTGATTTTTTACTAATTTGAACTAACTAAACACACTATCAGATAGTTGTATTGCCGATTGGAACCATCGGGCAGCCAACAAAAGAATTTGGACGGTTTCACATACAGATGTATGAGTACAAAAACTACGCCAAATTACTCCATACTTTGTTAAATGGTTGGAACTTTCATTTGACCAAAAGTAACAAAGTTAGATCTTACAAAGTAACTGTTAGTTAAAGAAATATAGAACAAGCTTGTAGACATAGCACAACGGCTGCTTGTTAATAAAAACATACCCTATTCATCGAGTCAAAGAAAAACAGCAAATAAGGTCTGTCAATGTCTCAATCCTCCCCAATCAGACACATAAAGACAATACCTTATTGCTTAGCTCCGAGTAACGTAAAAATCTCCAACATGGTTCCTCCGCGCTTTAGTGCAGTTATTAACAATTTTATGTTATTCTGCCGACGAACACGCTCCGAAAAAAATGTTATATAATTCGGAAAATTCTAATTAAGGTGGGCAGCTGGTGTTCTGCTTTTTTTTAATTTTCTCGTCGAACTACGCCGTCAGATGACGCCAAAGATGTTTGAGGCTCTGAAGTAACAACAAAGTTGTGACCTCCTTTATCTCGTGTCACATCCCCCTTATTTTTATTCATCGTTCATACCGCCTTGTTTACAAAATTCAACCAAAAAATAACTTAGGAAGGAAGCTTCTGCCTCCAAAATTAATCACTACATCGATGACGTCACCTCTGCCATTTCCACTCTACATAAAACATGCGAAGTTGATATTTTTTCAGCAAAGTAACGAATAATACTTGCGGAATAATACTTGCGGTATAACACTGAACACAAATAAACAGTTTCATTTAAAACAAGTTTGTTATTTAAAATCCGAACAGAGATGGATTTAACATGGTGGATAAAATAAATATTAACCCGTTCGGTACCTACTTCCATTTGATATTTAAATTTAAAATATTGACATAGCTCCCATTGCGCGTATTCGATTACCGGTTTTCAATTCGTTTTAACACAGCTACAGCTTGGCCGGAGGGCTTGCAGAGAACATACAGTTCATAATTTACGAGATTCACGAGCGGAAACAATGTCCCAAACAAAATTGATAATGAAAACAATTTTACATCAGAAATTTAATCGAATTACGAAGTTTAAAAATGGGATCTCGCATTCCCGATCAGTATTACGGGTACAAAAAGAATTTATTGGCACCGACGGCGACTTGATTAATTTTAAAAATTAATTAACTCTCTTTTACGTACGTAAAACTATAGTCTCGGATTTTATTTAATATCTTGTCGGCTCATTGAATTTTAATCTCCAATGTTCCAAAAAGTAGGTAGAGTTGGTTTAAAAGAGACCCATATCTTGTTAATTAAATCTACTCAGTAGGGTGCCTTCGGGCGGCCGCTCGCGTCTTCTTTGCCTGCTTTTATAAATGCTGCCGAATTTCAGACATAGGCAAGCTTTAATTTAAACTTGACTTAAAGGGCGCTTAAAAGTATTCGCGTTTATTTAGCCAAGTATTATAATTATTAATAGCTAGTATACAATGGCAAAAGATTTTGTCGTGTCCTTTGCAAAATTTTCAAGGAATGCCGAGTTTGCCGTTATTAGCTCTCGTTCATGGTAGCTGTACGTTCAATGTTTACTCCCTTTAAAGCAGGGAATTAAATGATACCTGTTTGTTAAGTCAAAATTTAATTACTGCTGTTTATTATAACATTGTTTGCGATGTTTTCTTTGTAGGAAATGTCAATTCCTTATTGTTTAGTAATCAAATTAATCCGCCTAAGTTGATATTTATTTAAATGAATGCCGTTGCGACTGACTTGCCAAACTACAGAGAAGGGTAAAAACCTTGCTCTTAGAGACTAGTGACTGACCGAAGCTTCGATTTCGGCGAAAATCATGATTGGGCTATATTTTAGTTTTCGCCCAAGCCGAAAATAGAACAACAACAATCTTAGGTCTTTCTCTTTGTCTGTGTAAAAAAAAATGAGAAAATTCCAGTGTACAGCGGAAATAATAGTCCAAATCATTTTCGTTTTCGGCCGAAAATAAGACTGAAGCCGAAGCATTTTTTAGTTTTCAGCTGAAAATCATTTTCAGTCGGCGTCTATTAAAAACACAAGTTATCGTGTCACAAGTTTTTTTAACCTATCTAAAAGTAGTACATTACATTACAGAATATCTACATTAAACATTCAGAGTGAAGATAAAATTAGTCTATCACCGAAGACTTTTGCAAAATAAAAATCCGAAAATAATAATCCAGTGTATAAACAAAGTAGGTATACGCAAATTTTACCCTCAAAATTCGACGTATTTATTAAGTAAATGTTCAGCTATATAAAAGGAGAAAAGATAGAAGAAAGAACGTTAACAAAGCGCAAGATAACCGCATTAAAACCCTTTGTTGGGCCGACCAGGCTGACCGAGAGCCGTTTGATGGATCGGCTCCTCGATTATGTAGAGATTAAAATTCATTAGCCATATGAGATGAGGTCCGTGATAAGATATGAATAGACCCTTAATGAACTTGTAATTTATAATGTTAGGGATTTAGGTTTGTAATACTGGCCTAGCTGTGGGTATCAGATGTGTAGGCTATTAAAGGTTTGGAACTGGTGGTTAAGGCGCCTGTACAAGTGGCGACGCGACTAGCTATCAACTATTTTCTCGCTCAAAAAACGTATAAATGACTGTCGGGACCTACAATCTTTAGTACTTATCATCATCAGCCTATAATGTTTCCACTGCCGGGAAACAGGCGTCCTCTCTGGGAGAAGGAGTGGGCCGTAATCTACCACGCGGGCCCAGTGCGGGTTGGTAGATGTCACAGGTCTTCGAATGTTTGGTTGTAGGACATGCCGGTTTCTTCACGATGTTTTCCTTCACCGTTTTTAGAGCAGTGGTGATGAATGTTTACACAAAGTAAAGAAAGAAAGAAAATACATTTATTTAGCATAGACATTAAATTTAAAGGACACTATGTACATTAAACAGCAGTAAAGAGTAAAATAAAAATCAATTAAAAGTGTAAGGTGACCTACAGCTCATAAATCGTGGCCGTTACCACTGGGTTTACTGCTTGATTTCGAATGTCATACGCCCGATGGCTAATTCCCCGAAGTCATTAGATCGAACGTCCGAATTGCCGAAATTCCATAGCATCGATTTACCACAATTTCGAATAGCCATAAGATCGAGCGTCCGTTTCGCCAAAAAACTATTGCAACGGTAGTCCTATCCATCGAACGTCTATTGGCTCGACGTGCCAGTAAGTCGAAAGCTATTCTAACATAAAATATTCAAGAAGAATATAAAAAGGAATGTAAAATGGGATATAATCAGCCTATGATGTTCCTACTGCTGGGACACAGGCCTCCTCTCTGTGAGAGGGAGTGGGCCGTAATCCACTACGCGGGCCCACTACTGCTTTCAATACTACTGCATATTAGTTGCCTATTTCTGACATTTTAATTGTGTAAAATATTAGTAATGTTGATCACTGTGTGTTAGTGTTGTTGATGTGGATAAAAAACAATCTAACCTAACCAAACCAAACTGCTGGTTTGTTTTTTATCCCATTTTACATTCCTTTTTTATTATTCTTGAATATTTAATGTAAAATAGCTTTCGACTAACTGGGGCGTCGAGCCAATAGACATTCGATGAATAGGACTACCGTTGCAATGGCTTTACGGCGAAACGGACGCTCGATCTTATGGCTATTCGAAATTGTGGTATATCGATGCTATGGAATTTCGGCAATCCGGACGTTCGATCTGACGGCTTCGGGGAATTAGCCATCGGGCGTATGACATTCGAAATCAAGCAGTAAACCCGTTACCACTTTGCCACCACTACTACTTCTCTCTTATACTATACATAAATTAAGTCAATGTTTGCACGGACGTTAAAATATCGCGGCGGGATTTTTTCGTGCACTGGATCTTCAACGCACTGCTTAACGCCGAGAGTTGAAAATCTAACAGTGTATTTTTTCGACGAGCTGGGATGTACTCTATCTTCAAACGATTGCATATCTCGATATGCAATCGTTTGAAGTAAATATGAAACAGAATTTATTATTTCACTTTTATTTACTAGCTTACATCGGAAACTGCCGATGGAAAACATCGACAATATTTATGTAAAACGGACATTTTTCCATGAAAACATTTATCGAGTTTTGTGTGAAGAAGAATAAATATTGCAATATTGAAGTGAATTATACCTAGGCATGTTTATGGAGTGGGTGGTATCCGGATTTATAATGTAACGTTGCTTTCGAAATACTTGATACCCGACATTAATCAAGGCTCCACTGATGTTTGTTTCTTGAAATGAATAAATAAATGAGCTATATATACTAATATAAGCTGAAGAGTGGGTTTGAACGCGCCAATTTCTGGAACTATCAGTAGGATGTAATAAAATATTTTTGCATTTGATAGCCCAATTTTTGAGGAAGGCTATTTGAAATCACGGTAGGATTCTTAGAAGCCGAGCCGAAAAAGAAAAAAAAATAAGAAAGTATGCTAAACGAAAACGAAATAATATCGTAGGCAGGCTACGCGATGGGGTGGGTCTGGGCACAAGAAATATTATATAACAATATAAATATGAAATTGATGTTTTATATGGAAAAAGCAAAACTATTTTTTTTTACATTTTTTGTATTTCATCCCAATCAAATTAGGTACTGTTGTGATCTATGCACTTTTGCCATTTTATAGGGAGTTCATTGATTCCTTTGCTGAAAAAATTGCGGGAGCGAGAATCAACAAAATCTTTGAAGGTGTTTTCGACTGCCTCATCTGAATTGAATTTTTTTCCAATTAAGAAATTATCCCAATTCCGAAAAAAAGTGGTAATCGGTTGAAGCAAGGTCCGGGGAGTATGGTGGGTGACGGAGACATTCCAATCCTAGCTCCTCTAGTTTCGCCACCGTCTGTTGTGCAGTGTGTGGTCTAGCGTTGTCCTGAAGCAGCAGTGGGCTAGAGCGGTTGACCAATCTCGGCTGTTTAACGGCTAGCTTTTCCATCATGGTTTCCAATTGTCGGCAATACAGATCTGCCGTAATCGTTTGACCAGATCTTAGGAAGCTGTAGTGGATGACACCAACGCTGGTCCACCAGACACTAACCAGTACCTTTTTTTGAGTCAACTTTCGCTTGGGGCAGGATTTAGCCGGTTCTCCTGAATTTAACCACTGTGATGAGCGTTTCCCACTATCGTATAGGATCCATTTTTCATCACAAGTAATGATACGATTCAAAATCCCCTCGTTATCGTGACGGTTGAGTAACGTGACGCAGCAGTCGACGCGTGTTTGTTGGTTTGCTTCACTTAGTTCATGCGGTACCCATTTTTCAAGCTTTTTCACTTTTCCAATTTGTTTCAAATGATTCAAAATGGTTTTATCACTCAAACCAAAGCCTGCAGCTAACTCTGACGTGGTTTGAGATGGATCCGCTTCCACAATCACTTTCAATTCCTCATTGACAATTAAGGTCTCCGGCCGTCCACGAGGTTTGTTCTGGAGGTCAAAATTTCCAGAACGAAAGCGTTGGAACCAAAAACGTACAATGGCTTCTCCGTACACATTATTAATCCTTCGAGCTGTTTCTGCAGCGCTAGTGCCACGATGGAATTCGTATTCGAAAATAATGCGATATTTTATGTTTTCTATATTGAGCAGAGAACGATGTCAAAGCAAAATTAAATGGCGCGAAAACAAATGAATTATTACATTCGAAACATAAATAGACTAGCTTAAAATTGAAATAAATTTGAATTTGGAATTCTTAACCAAACGCCTGCTTTTTGAGATCAAAGTGGCCAGTTCTATAAAACATCAATTTCGTATGTCAGGACATATCCGTGGTCAGGACCTAATATCATGGGGACAAATCGCGAGCAGCCATTATTAAATAAAATTATGTTAACAAGACACTATAGCCATACGAATAAAAAAAAATACCGCATCCAACTCGGTTCACCCGTTTAAAAGCTACGGTCGGTGCCACAGATAGACACACATAGCGGTAAAACTTATAACACCCCTTTTTTTGCGTCGGGGGTTAAAAAGACTCATAATCGCTACCAGTCCTTAACTCAGTCTATACATAAAAGAAGTTCGTTTTTGGTTGTTTGTTTGTCAGCCCGCATACCGCGACCGACCTCGTCACCCGCTTGTTTATGATTAACACCGCATTTTATTGTACTCGTTATGGCAATACAAATACTTGTTATGTAGGCTTGTTGCGGAAGAAAATGTTTAAATAAAAGGCCTAAAGAGCACAGCAATGGGTTGCGATTTAAGGGCGCTTAAACATTTTTTCTTGAATTTGAGCGTTTGACTCGAGATTTGATGAGTGATTATGAGTTAGATATAGGCAAAAAATATAAATAAAAATATGTCCGGGAAAATTTCATTATTTGTCTAGGGAGCGCGCTAAACAAATTTTAAACAAAAAATAAGTCAGTAAAAACCTTGTCTCGGCAAAGGATGTTTCGTAAAATGTTACTTTCGGGCATCTTTTGATGCTCTGTTACATGGAACTTATAATAGTTTAGTAATTTATAAAAATGTCTGTGGTAGGACTGTAGCTTGTTATTTGGAATGCTCAAATCATTTTTTTATGTTTCATACAATAATAACCCAAAAATAATTCCGTAAAACAGAGAATTAATGATAATTTTTCGTCTTAAATCATATTTTTTATCTATGTATGTTTAATCGAAATTCTAATAATAAGTATTTAATAACTAAGGTTACTAAGTCAACTTGCTTGAAAAAAATAAACAGTCTATTTAAAAGCCAAAATAGTATGTTTAGACAATTTTTGAATGCAATGCTATGAATCAGTAATATATCTCGGGACGCGCGGGCTTTAGCTATAAGTCTGCGCCGGTTTGTTCCTGGGCGTCCGAATACGCGCGCGTGCGTGTAGCATACTTCACTATACACGCACGTACGATCAGCTACCACGCGCCGTTAAATTTACCTAAAACTTAATAATTTGTAATAGCCCTCTTAAGGAAAATTGGTTTTTGCTAATAACTTGGGTATCAGAAGGCCAATTTATCTGTCATTGCTTAATACTTAATTATTTTTACCTATTGTGGTAGGCTTAAATAACCCTAATCTAGGTGCATCACCTTCATGCTACTAATATTATAAACGCGAAAGTTTGTAAGTATGGATGGATGGATTGATGTTTGTTACTCTTTCACGCAAAAACTACTGGATGGATTTGGATGAAATTTGGCACACAGATAGATTATAACCTAGATTAACACATAGGATACTTTTTATCCCGGTAGTACGTTCCCGCGGGATTATTTTCGACTTTCACGCGGGCGAAGCCGTGGGCGGAAGCTAGTATATAATAAATGTGTACAAAATATTGTAAAACATTTTAAAAGAGTACTTTGACGGTGGAGTTTCTTACCCATTCTTCTGTTTACCTTTTGGAAGCGCCACTACAAAAATATTATTTTTTAACCGACTTCAAAAAGGAGGAGGTTATCAATTCGTCGGGACCTTTTTTTTTTATTTTTTTTTTATTTTTTTTTATGTATGTTCCCCGATTACTCGAATATGGCTGGACCGATTTGGATTTTGTTTTTTTTGTTTGAAAGGGTATACTTCCCAGATGGTCCCATGATCATCAAGTCAGGATCTGATGATGGAATCCTGGAGAAATAGAGAGAACTCTTCAAATTTTATAGGCACACGAAGCGATTTAGGTATTTTTTGGAAGAGTACTTTCTCGTAGTGGTCTCATTTCAATTTGGTGAAGATCTGATGAAGAACTTTGGAGATAGGCAACGGAACTCCTCAATAAATGATAGCAAATGGACTGGGATTGCTGAAATCTCATGTCTGTCTATTGCTTACACCAGTTCATAACATAACATCACGCCGGTATGCTGTGAAGGGGTAAGCACATGTGAACCACTAAAAAGTGAAAAATAAAAACTTTTTCCAAAAAAAAACAACCGACTTCCAAAAAAACACTACAAAGTGAAAAATAACTTTAATTTCGGAAGGCGGTGACAAAAAATTCAAATACAGCTCCAAAGACACCGACTTCCGAAATTAAAGTTATTTTTCACTTTGTAGTGTTTTTTTGGAAGTCGGTTGTTTTTTTTTGGAAAAAGTTTTTTTAAATGTAAATGTTGGCGTTCAAAAGTGCCTTTTATGTGCTTATTTAAAAAACATGCAAAATTCGCGTAGTTAAAATGTTCAAATTCTAGTCACAGTCCGATCTCAGTGACAATGAATGTCAATTTTTTTTACAAAAAAGACACGAAAATTAAGTATTTGAGACACGTTGGAAAGCGAAGGTTCTTACAAAAACTGTACCTACCTGAAAATAGATCGTCCTCAACGTGGGGTACTTCCACAGAAATGTAAAAATATTAAACATTACTTACCCACTTTCAGGGTTACGCATCACACACCCCATTATTTCTGGCACCTCAAAACATTCGATGCCTCAAATATATCACAATAGATACTGTAAAGGTTGTCTTCAAAAGACGACCTTATGTTCTACAGGCTAGCGATACAATAAATTTAGTTACATTCGAACATTCAAGCGTTTTTAGAATAAGGTTTCAAATTAATTACAATAGGTTTTTTGTTTCGAAAAGACGGAGTCTTAAAATATTGCGGCGGGATTCTATTGCGCAATGTAATTTCAATTCTCGGTGTTGAGCCGTACGTTGAGAATCCAGCAGAGTGCATCCCAGCGCGTCGAAAAACCACGCTGTTGAATTTTCAACTCTCTGTGCCTAGCAGAGCGTTCAGAATCCAATGCGCGATAAAATCCCGCTGCGATATTTTTACGTCCGTCTGGACATGGTCTTTTGGCAGGCGCTGCTGTAAACACGAAAGTGTGAAAAAAACGTTCCACAGACACATCGCAAAAGAATTAATACGTCAAGGTACAGACCTACCATTCAATTCGTAGTTCCGTCATCCGAATGCTGAATAATACGAGCGTACTTATCAACATGTAACCAAAAAAAAGCAGCGATAAAAGGGTTATTATCCATCAGCATCAGCGCACTACGGCTTAATCCATCTGTCAACATTCTCAGTGAGATATTAAAGAAATTAGAGCTTTCAATACTTTGAAAAGGGTTATATATCGAGGAGCACTCTAATTTTCGTATTATAAATTAAATGGACACATTACAGTTCTACGGAAAATGTGCCCCGGGCAAGAGACGGTACAAAGGGACCGACCCAGCTCTATTATTGAAAAGGGGGTGATCAAAGCCAAACGATACGTTTTTCATATATTGTAGTCCTTTTTCTATTTCTGTTTATACAGGTGTATGTGTTCACGTTCAGTTGTAACATTATAAGAGTAAAATGTGCTCGTTTTTGTTGTCAACAAAATAAACTGGTTTTTAAACAGCACGAATGCATCATTGTTTGGTATTTGCTGTGAAAACATTGTTCGTTATGCGGAAAAGAGTGTTGTTCCAACTTTTTTATGCAACGTTGTTACTTACCTCTGTACAGAGAGCTTTTGTATCTCGTTTAAGCCTTTACCTGGCTGAAGTATGAATGTAGATAGTGTAAATGCATAAAATAAATGGCGCAGAAAATATCTTGCCTCTATAAGTAGGTCAACTGCACATTTATCTAAATGCTGGTTTGAATTGGCTGAATTAAACCCTTAATCTCTTGGCGTGAAAAATATTAATGGACGTTACAGTATTGCATTAACGATAAATAAGTGGCATTTACATGAATATTAGTGAATTCATGAAATACATAAAGGGAAAATGGAATACATATTCCGGTTAAATATAAAACACCCGCGAGCCTATGGGCGTGCCTCAAGTCACAAGCGGATGGGATAGACTTTTATCTTTATTTTTGGCATGCAACACTTTTGTTTCTTCGATTGTAATAGGTATAAAAACAATAACTACAAAACTGCCTCGTTGGTCTTGTTGTCGCAAGCACTTCTGCTGACCATGAGGTACTGTGTTAGATTTCCAGGTCGGGCAATCTATAACTGAGTTCCGGAATCCGGAATTTCTCAATAGCAACCCGAGTCTGGATTTATGTTCACCCATTTAGATGGGACTTAAATATAACTGACGAAATGTGAGTGTTCTATAGGTGTGTCCCCGCCCAATCTTTCGAGGAAACAAGGCCTGATGTTATGAAATGTTAAAATAATAATTTCTGCGGAGTATTCCAGTAGGTATACAGCTTACACCATCTTCATCATCTGTCTCACTCACTCACTTCACCTGTTCTTTGGTAGCCTATGGTTTATGGTCCTCAAACCTTTAGATATTCTTAAGAGAACATGATGATTATAGAAAATAATTTGCAACTAAAGTTTAAAATAAATAAAAAATAAGATTACGTGCATGTGTTGTAAGTTTTATCGGATTTGTGAAAAAAAAGTCAAATTCTGATACAAACAATTTGTAGACAAAAATAAATAAAAAAAATGGTCTTTGGAAATGGAAATGGTGTTTTTTACATTCGGGTCTGAGTTTTATAGCGGACATAAAATAGAATCGCCACCTTGACGGATGCAGGCGACTAAATCGCCACCCTGTATTTAGTCAACACGAGAGTTTTGAGACTTGCGTACGTTCGCTTGCGTTGTAAAAGCAAAACCCAATGAAATATGTATATTCATTCGCTTATAAATTAATCCGCTCCCTGTACGGCCATTGGTTTCCATATTACCGTATGCTGCAAAATAAATAAATACTATTAATACGCTGTACATTCGATTTTGCTCTTGTATGACAGAGAAATATTACACGAAGTATACAAGCTTCGTTATTCAGGAAACCTTCCCGTGCATCCAATTAATTTGATTTTTTAAACTGTTGTAATGCAATTAGGGAATATTTTTAAAGGATTTTGTGTCGAAACCGTCGTGCCAGATACAAAATTATGGTAAAAAATATCGGGGTTTTTTTCGTAATTGATCGTGAATTTGGGTTTTATTATGTTCTTCTTTTATTTATTTAACCCTTTACGCAAGAAAATGTAGGGTGAAAGGTGTGGGATGAGTTTGAAACCGTCGTATGTTTGTCTGTGGCATTGTAGCTCCTAAACGGCTGATGTATCGCCTTGCTAACTGGCCAATATTTTTACCACTTAAATAGACTAGCTTCTGCCCGCTATTTCATATGCGTGAATATTCTTGTTTTAACATAAATATATCCTATAGAATCGCATCGTCGCCTGCGATATTAGTTCGTTTTGTCTTACCGTTTATTCGACTTATTTTTGTTTAAATCGGCTCATTAGGGACGTAGTTTGATGTTAAATATTGACCTTCCTCATAAATCGAGGTATCTAATACACAAAGATTTTTTCAAAGCTGACTTGTAGTTCCAGACCTTAGATACCCTCTACATATAAACAAACAAAAATACCTGTTTATAATATTTGTATAGATAGCCAATGGTACTTGAGGAAAAAAGGTGTGTGACCACACGATAGAAAGGAAAACTTATGACTGGAGCGGAGTATACGCGACTCAGCGTCACCGACCTACGAGAGCCGAGTATACCCGATTCAGCGTCACCGATCCGAGCGTGATGGTTCAGTTTCTTCCACTGTTCAGAAAGAGCGCGAGAAGAATCTTTGACTTTAAATAAAAATCTAAATTTAAAATAATATATAATTATACAGTTGCTTATCTACCTACACAATCACAAATACATAATATCATTTTCAGAATACGTTTCCATTTTAACCCACATGTAATGCGATTAGTACTCAGGCTGAAATCCAATCCAATGTACGCAGGTACTGGTAGGAAGCACATATGTCAATAATGGTTGGCATGTAATAGGCATTTCCCGAAGGCGCCATACCTTCAAAACTATTGAAGTAGGTAGCTATAGTAACAGTCATTAGGCGTAGCCAATTGTACCTATGTATAAGATTATGTTTGGATAAATATCATACCGTTATGCAGGTTAGTTCGACAAGTTTTCAATGGGACGACTATGATTGCATAGTGATTTAGGAAGCTATTCCCTTATTTATAAACGTTGATAAAAGTCATGAGAAGCGTGTCCTTGCTACGCTGACGACACGCTGGTCCTGGTGTTTGACACGCCCTCCTGCTCCACCCAGAGCGGAAGAAGTTATTTGATGATTTCCCACCCAAAAAAAAGCGTGTCCTTAACCATTATTGTTTACATTTAAACGTCTTTAAACTGTCAATATCGTAGATAAGACTTCTTTTTAACGGTTTTATAATTATGAGTACAAAAATATATGTGTTACGGCTAACAGCCGAAGTGCGGCTACACCTAGTTTTAGCCGGCTATTAACTAGGTGCAGCTGGACTAGCGCTCGCCGGCCGCTGCCGCGGCATCGCTCGCTGCGCTCGCTCGGCTCGCGCGCGTTTGGTCGCAATTCTAACCTAACCTAACCTAATCGGTCGGTAAGCAGTATGGTGCAGTTCACAATTTATCGAAGTAGGATACATCTAAGTTTAACCGGCTGCACCTAGTTATAGCCGGCTAAAACTAGGTGTAGCCGCACTTCGGCTATTAGCCGTAACATATTTATGCACTGGATAAACTTCTTATACTAACAAACTTTTAAAATAAAATCTTAATAAACCTATTCCTTTACTGTTAACAGTCCGTGCAATTCATTGAAATAGACCCAACATTAAATACATCCGTGAGAGAGAACTATTCAACAATATTATTTTCTTTATTTAATTGGAAAATAAAACCCACTAGATACTCTTTAATGGGGAATTTATACTAGGACAATTTTTGCCATGCGTCTGGTCAGGCCGCCTCATATTCACAGATCGATAAAAATCGCAGAAGACTATACTCCATAGGTTTAGGTAGTTAAATAAAGGTAAACAAATCGTTAAAAGGGTTTTTTTATAGTTGACACTTTCTTGTTTAACGGTGGTTTAATACGGTGTAACAAAATCAAATTTATTTTCGATTTATACAATAGTTTCTTTTTTTATTAATGTATTTTATACTTTATTTATTACTTTATCATTTATTCTTAAACTACTCTTCCCAGATGTAACTACTTGAGCACAATTTTTTACTTAAATTTATTAAAATAATATAATATTTTGTTATCTGCCTATTGTAAAGAGCCCAATAGACAGGTTCCCTAAACCTTTTAGAAAATACAAAATTACTTACTTAACTTTTAGAAAATTGAAAAGTACAACTGTGATGTAGTACGGCAACTGAAGTGGCAGGTATTACGTTTAGTCGGTTAACTAGACGCCTTTGACAGCGCTCTCAAAAATCGACATTTACGATATTGCTAGTGCGTTTCGATTTTGTTAAATTGTGTTATTATAGCTAGCAAAATAATTGATGATACAACGGAACGATTTGTTTTTATTAATGTGACAGATAGTTCATCAGATTCTGATTCAGATTCAAAATAGAGCCTATTATTATAATATGACTATAAATAATATGATTTTAACATTTGGAATAAATCGTTTTGCATCTATGAGCCACGTGTTTTTTTTTTTTTTGTTTACCTTTATTTAACTACCTAAACCTATGGAGTATAGTTAATTTTGCAACAATATATCGAACTTCATCCGATGGCGGATCGCCTGCAACGCAGCATTTCCAAGATCGAGTTTAGTCACGCGCCACATGCGATCTGGCACCGCACAACAGAAGTCGAAACCTACACTACTTCGGAACTTGCGATTTTAGTCACATGCGGCCTAACCGAATTGCCAGTAAAGGCGGCTATAGTCACCTGTGTGAAGCCCGCATAAGCCTCTAACACATAAGTTATTAAAGCATGTATAAAAAGGTTTGATAAAACAATCCAAAAAAAATACCTATGCGTTAAAATTGTAAATCAAAACCCATGAAATAACCCCATCTATATGACGCTTACTCTCTGTTATCCTTTAATTCTGTGTTCGACATAAAACAGTGATTTCTAGGAATACATCCAAAAAACCCAGTTTACACCCTAATAGGTAGCAGTGCGAAATATTTACTCGCACCGAACAAATGGTCCGTTATTGACGGACTATGCTTTTATTACCTACGTTGGGTCAATATTCAGGGTTATTTTTGTTTCAAATTTTTAGGTTTTATATGCAAATTCTCTTAAGTTCCTTGTTATGCAGGCTGGCAGCAGATAAGCAGAGTACCGCTTGCAATAATTTGAAATCAAGTGACAAATGACTGTCAGTGTCAATGTCAACTGCGCTGTCCCGCTATTTCGTGTGTTTGACGATATTGTTCGATACATTTTGACCGCATAGATATTGCACTGTGTTAGGAAAAGCTTTATTTTTCTTAATACACAATGATTAATTTGAAATCACAGGTCCATCATGAGAATCATATACTGATTCCATGGTAACATATTGTGCGTAGATGTCTCTACTAACCTGTATTTTTTTTTTAATTAATAATAAACAAACTTCCTGCTACCTTCAAAGAATTTGTGTCAAAAAAAATGTATTACCTGCTCACAATCTCTTTAACAGTTATTACCCGTAAGGGTATGTCAGCCCCCCCAGTGGGTTCCCGCATTGTCGTTGCGGGGGGGCTCAGTAGCCGTGGTCCGCTCCCACGGTGAAGCGAAGAGGAACCCAAAGGTGGGGCCGCTCGTCAGGGCTTTGGTCTCCAAGCCGACGACGTAGCGGCCAAAAAGTAGGTTGCGGTGAGGTGCACCGCAACTGAGGCGGGCCGCGATGTCGAATGGGAGGCATCGCGGCTGAGGGTTACAGGCTGCGGCGGAGGAGGAGTGCCGGTACTTTTGAGTAGCGCTCTTCCCTTCCGTGGCCTGGACGGGGCCGCCACCGTTTGATGGCGGACGCGGTGGGGCCGCAGGGGAAGAGGAGTGTCGGTATAGCGTTGGCCGCTCTCCCTATCCCCTGCGGCCGAGAAGTGGTAGGCGGCGGGGCCACTGCGCTGACCCGTCGCAGGGGGCCAAGGGAGCCAAGGGTGCCAGGGTAGTCTGGGGCCCTTGTGCTACTTGGTTCCTGGGGTGGTCACGGCGTGCCATGTGTCCTGGTGCGCCGGACTGGTGGGGTCCGCAAGGGCCGATGCCTGCCAGGGGTGCGGGTTGTTCGAAAGAGATACCGTCGCCCCTGGCACACAGGCAACTGAGGGATCACGGGTGGGTTTTAGTCAGTAAAAGTCTGACACGCCCTCCTGCTCCACCCAGAGCGGGAGAAGTCATTGGATGATTTCCCACCCTGAAAAAAAAAAAAAAAAAAAAAAAGGGTATGTCAGCAAGTGCAAAAGAAAATGGACTATCATAATAAAATCTTAACATTTTTCCATGTAACAAAGTTTGGAAGAATCACTTCCACTATGAAATCTAGCTGAACTTTATGGCAAATGAAGAAATATCGTGAACGGCACCGAAGGTCGTGTTGTCGACGAAAATAGGGGAGCAAACTTATAGGAGCCACTACATCACATTCTTTTTGACAGCGAATATTCACTTTGTTTTATAATAAAATCCTTCCTCAGGTAAAATTTATAGAACCTCTTACGGAAATAACAACGTCGGAACCTTCTATAAAGCTGCAACAACCATTACTAAAACCATAATACTAAATACGAAGAAGGGAACGGAAAACCCCATCGTATAGGCAAATGATCGATCGATCAAACAACAATGGAAACTGCCAAAATAAACAAACAATATACAAACTCGAAGAAGTTACCACTCAATAACGTTAAAAATGAGCTCTCAAATAGCAAGAAAATTGTTTTTCAACCCACCATGGCGCGGTACATCGGCAAAATGAAAAGTTTCCCTATCAACCCACTGACACATCGATTGGCGTTTACATCTTTGTAGAAGAAATTGTTCGCGAACATGCAAAGCAACTTGGACCTTAAGCCGGGGAACATGGACCTTAAGCCGGGGAAGGAAGCCTAAATACGTGTTTAAAGTCGCTTTTTCTATGTTGATGGAGTAGATGTTTGCGAGCTGCCATCCGGCTATTGGTAAGCAATCCATCATTCAAGAGTGTGAAAGGAACAAAAGCTATATAGGATAATATCACATCTAAATATGAGATAATGCTTAAGGCCTGCCAAGCAACTAGTTCGTAGCTTTCAGAATGTTCTTTAATATGACTGAGAATGTTTCTTATCGAAGTGAGATTTCCTTGGAATCAAGTCAAAGCATTTATTTGCAAAATATGGGCAGATAGATGGTAGGTACAAGAATGTTAAATTACATTAAAATGATTCCCAAATATACCATTTCTGGTAAGTATTAATATTAATATAGTATTTATTCGTATCAACCAATACAGCTACTTAAAGTTACATACATATGACTTAATTGTAAGCATAGAGCTAGAAGCTATCGTTACTTGCACCCTTGCTAAGTTATCAGGATAACTTGTAGGTATTAAGGGCACAAGTCCCAACCAATATATATATATATTTTAGGCATTGTAAATATACATAAAACCAAAAAAAACTTGAGAGGTGTCAAGGGACACACGGATGGAACGAAGTTAAAAAAAAAAAAATATAAAAGACGAAATGAAAATATCTGGCTTGCTTTCTATAAGAGAGAGAGACAGACAGAAACATGCACACGCCGCACGGCTTACAATAGCTTACTATAGCAAAAAGTGTCGTTACAACTTTTCGTACGATTTTTTTCCGTCTAGCCCCCTTTCACAACGCGCGATAAGGAACTTTCCAAAACTATTTCTATAAAAATACGGTGCTTTAATTTTTTTTTTATTTTGCCAAAAATAAAGTAGGCGTCCAAAATGGTCACAAATAATACATGAAAAAATTAGTAAAATAAAATCAACGAGGAGTAAACAAAAGCCAAAAAACCAAATGGTGAGTGGTGGTGGTGGTGGTGGTGAAGTGTGTGGAGTGTGTGTGTTGAGTATGGGAAACTTATCATAATAATCAGTAAATCAATCTGCCTAGCCCTGTCCCTTTTAGTATCTTTGACAGTTACGGGTCGTCAGAAGCACGAATATCTGGCAACAAGTCTTACCGAGGGCTATCGTATTACCCAGTTATGGAGGTCAGATAGGCGGTTGCTCCGTGTTAAATACGGGTATTCAGCTGCATGCGGTTTGACTGGAAGCTGACCCCAACACATTTGAGAAAAGGCTACGCAAATGATGATGAATATAGTTAATATTGTTGATTTAATATATTGTCTTTAGTACCTGGCCCTGACATTATTAAGCAATGGACAAAATTGTCGAATTTTAATTGGTTGAATGCGAGGCTACTTTGTCCGTGTATTTAGTCTTTTTTTTTGTAATGTGCGTTATTCCGTTTCTTATTTAAATTGATGTATGTAATTGTTTATTTTAAACCAACAAATCAGCCGGTCTAATTTGTAAAAATCTCAACGTGGTAACTTGAAACTCATGCTGGTGATTGACACTAATTGATCACAGGTCACTTCAAGCTCAGAGATTTCTACAGAATACATCGGAGAATTCCGAGAGAATTTTAACGGAGAGATAGATAGAGACTACATCGATAAAATAGCCGATTAAAGTTATAACGAGCATGTAGCTTAACCGTAATAGGTGGCTGTAGGTAAGCTAGGTGTGTGGTGTGCAAGTAATTGCTTTCATTGACATACCGGGCCTGTGAGCTGCGCAGAGAATGCCTAAGCAATTAATCGGACACAAACGTAGGGAACCCGTTTATGGAGTGATCCACCACGTGGAGTGGTGCACTATTGACGTTCCTCCCTCATCATTGTGTCTTGATAGGTCCTTTATCTTCGGACACGTGTTACATGCTTGTGGAACGCGCAATATTGTCAAAATGTGTGGTTGTGAGGCTGCGAAATTGATTTGGCACCCTGTATTTACGCCATGTCTACCTATGTGTATTGGCTGTTTTGCCTGAATATCGGAAACCCCTTTGGTGAACGTTGGTTCGATCAACAATTTGACAGAATGACTTCTGAAGTGTTTTTTTTTATATTATTAAGGATTTTATAGGACATACTAATTTAAACTTAGTTAACAAAAACTAAAAAAAAAACAACTGACTCCCGGAAAAAACACTACAGAAGTCGGTGACTTTGGATATGTTTTTTTTTTGTCACCGTCTTCCGAAATTAAAGTTATTTTTCACTTAGTAGTGTTTTTTCAGAAGTCTGTTGTTTTTTTTTATAGGTTTTTTTTTTCACTCGTAGTACCTACTCCACACACCAATTCGAAATTTCATCATCCTTGGGATCAAAATAATGCATATTTATGCGATAGCAGCAATCGCGGTTGATTTGCTGTAATTTTTTTTAGAGTTCCATTGTCTGTCTCCGAAACGCAACATCAGCTTCCTATGAAATTTAAATGGGACCGTTTCGGTATACCCCTTTCAAACAAAAAAATCCGTGTATATATGACGGAGTTATGCCCGAACATACATAAAAAAAAGAAAATATAAACACGTCGAATTGATAACCTCCTTTTTGAAGAAGGTTAAAAATGATTAATAACGAACAATTTTTTTATTTTATTCAATAGGAATAATAATTGTGTTAAGTTTAATGTAAACTTTATTACATGCTTGCTTGCAGGCAGAATAACAATTACACAATTACTCTTTTATAGATTCGCAAAATATTCTTCCCAACATCTTCCTAGCCTTTTCCCAACTTTATTGGGGTCGGCTTCCAGTCTAACCGCATGCAGCTGAATACCAGTATTTTACATGGAGCAAATGCCTATCTGACCTCCACAACCCAGATACTGAGTAATACGATCCTCTTGGTAAAACTGTTTAAATTTCGGGCTTCTGACAGCCCGTAACGACTGTCTAAGATTCACACAAGACAGCCGGGACCAACGGCTTAACCTGCTCTTTGAGGCACGGAGGGGTCTTGGTATGTAAAGATGGTCACCCATCCACGGACCAACCGCGGCAAGCGAAGCTAAACCTAATCGATCGGACTATTATTTAACCAAAAACCCCAAAATATTCTTCCCAAACCATAATAATGTTGCTAGTTTTTATCGTGTTCCTAAATGTTAGGTTAGACACTCCATTGGTATAAAATGTTTTATGCCAGACTAGAACGCTAGCCTGTGGTTTATAGGCACTATCAAAGATGTCAATATTTATTTATTGCCCTGCTTGGCTGAAAATGAGTCGTTCAAATGTTTTTCTTTGACATTTTCTCTTGTCTTTATTCTAAAATATTTTATTCATAATAGTTTACGTGTGACGGCGTGATATAAACAATGTGCATTCTAGAGGAATAAGCACCTAAGCATTTTATATAAGAACTAACGCGGCTCAGTATAAAAATCTGAGTGTGAATACGAAATATATATTTATGTGAGTGCTGAATATGTAGTATTTTATTCAGAACATTTTAAAGTGAAACTGAGCTAGTGAATATCAGAATGTATTTCTTAGGGTTCCGTACCCAAAGGGTGCAGACGGGACGCTATTACTAAGGCCCCACTGTCCGTCCGTCCGTCACCAGGGCTGTATCTTTGCAAATTAAGTTAATTTTAATGGGCGTTTTTTGCTAAATTATAATAATGCATTTGTTTTTTCTTGAAACATGCCTCGGATTAAATATTGTAGGGTGGTCTGGAACCCTTCGCGTTCGAGTCCGACTCGCACTTGGTCGCTTTTACTATATGACACTTTTATGGATTTAGCGCTGGATTTAGTTTTCACGTGCTCGGCAAAGAACAGACTAATTTATATTTAATCAGAATGTAGTAAAATTTTATGACTAATACAAAAAAGTACCTTGATTTACTCGTAGATTTCGGCGCTGTCATTCTGTTTTTACCGCTTTTTATCAGCTTGTAAATTCTCAATTAAATCCCTCTTTATACCTACATCTAGCTATACAACAGTTCGATATTCATGAAACTCAAAGTTCATCTCCAAACAGTGCAGCTGTTTTGGAGAAATAAACCTAAATATGTCTTCTTCCACGCTCGAGGGTTGCCAGAGGTCTATAGAACAGATCGTTCTGGGATTTAAACTAACAGACCGAGTTAGGAATACAACTATCCGTTCCATCACAAAGATAATTGATTTCACTCAGAAAGCTGCCACGCTAAAATATAATTTGGATGGATAAAACTGCCGTTTGCCAGACGACCAACGGGCCAAACTCCCGATACAATGGGTATGAGACCTGCCAGGGGTGCCGGTTGTTCGAAAGAGATACCGCGGCCCCTGGCACACAGGCAACTGAGGGAACACGGGTGGGTTTTAGTCAGTAAAAGTCTGACACGCCCTCCCGCTCCACCCAGAGCGGGCGAAGTTATTTGATGATTTCCCACCAAAAAAAAAATGGGTATGAGACGGATACGGATATTTATTTATTTATTTATTTATTTATAATAATAAGCACACCAACAGCACTGTCACTTACATTTCAAATAAAACTTACATCTAACATTGGCATTTCAGTAACCGTGCAAATAACAGGTATGCATGACATTGACATAATGAAAAAATTAGAGACAATAAGAAAATAAAATAAAAAGTGTGTCCAGTAAACCTAAATCTAGAACACTACGGAAATCTAAACAGTTTGAGCTATGTAGGCGTACATTGCTCACACTGTTTATATAGGGAGCGTCTGTATGAAACGAAACTCATAGAGAAAACTTCGATAGGGTAAGCCGTCAAGTTTGACCTTTCGTTATATAACCTTGCGATGAGCTGGAAACCTTCAACAGAAACTGATCTTTAGCAGCTTTAAATAGAGAGAAATAATACCTTGCAGTGGGTCATCACAGGCTTTCGATAATACCTTCTTAAACATAAAAAGTATGTCGTTTTAAACCTTTCGACATGAAATATTGCCTGTTAAACATAATAGGTACTTACTTACCTTCTTACAAAGTGCTGCCCACGCTTTCATCCACGTGGATGTCGAAAATTATCACACGGATGCACTGGGACAAAATAAGTAGCCTATGTTACTTATAACATCAGCTCAAGCTGTCTAAAGTCCCGCCAAAAAATCGATTCACCCCTTTCAGTGGTTAGCCGGAACAAACAGACAGACAGACAGAAGACAACAAAATTTAGAAGTGGTTTTGTTTTTTTGTACCGTAAATACTTTCATATTTATGCATTTAATATAAAGCTATTATTTTGACATTACAAACAGACATTTATTTTTTTTGAGGTTGGGAAATCATCAATTAACTTCTCCCGCTTTGGGTGGAGCAGGAGGGCGTGTCAGATTTTTACTGACTAAAACCCACTCGTGTTCCCTCAGTTGCCTGCGTGCTTAGGGCCACGGTATCTCTTTTGAACAACCCGCAACCCTGGCAGGCAACCCGCACAACAGACCATTAAATTTTATTTATTTGTATAGAATAGTAAACACATTGCATTAATTATATAATTGATGAGATCCCACGATAGAACCAACACTTCACACATCGGATAAGACCAACTTATTTTTAATTCACACCACGGTCCTGGTCTAAATGTCAAGCTAAAAATATTCCAGTAATTTATCGACATATATTCTAGAATTTATGACCTCAGGATTGTGAGTTAGATGCGCCCGGGGACAGCCGAGGAGTGGTCACAAGCTGTTTGTCGACCTGCCAGAGTATCCAGCGTGTTTAATAAAAAACGCAGAAATATTAACAAGCTACCCTGTAGGTATATTTTTATTAGCTGCCAGTTTTGTGTAGGTACGTGACACTTATTTTTTTATTCCATTTTTGTTAAGTAGGGACTCCGGTGAAAACGAATAGGGACGTAAGTAAGGAATACTAGTTCGCCCCAAGAGCGATATCAACCTTTTAAAGTATTTGAAAATTATACAGGGCAACTAATTGGGCTTGTGGCTAAGCAATAACGGCCGCGCGGGTCGATCGATCAAGTGACGCTACCGTAAAGTCCTTGGATGGGTGACTTCTATATATGCCAAGACCCCCGTGAAAATAAATAATAGTTTAAAAAACTAAAAAACACGCTTTAAAAACCAAACAAAAAAAGGAGAAAACAATTTAATTCAATTAGAAAACGTGGGGTGCTTTTTGAGGTATTTTTATAATCAATTAATGTCAAGCTTTTTAATTGAATTAAATTATTTTCTCCTTTTTTAGTTTGGTTTTTAAAGCGTGTTTTTTAGTTTTTTAAACTATTATTTATTTTCTATTTTTTAGTTCTGCTAACTACAAAAATGTGTTTTTTTTTTCTCATTTTTTTTTTTTAATTATTGAATTGTCATCGGTCCTCGACAAGTTTACAAAGTTTCAATGAAATCTGACCATTTGAAGTGGGTCAAAATCGCGCTCAAAGGAGTCGGTTACATACAAACAAACAAACATACAAGTGAAGCTAATATAAAGCGTGTAAAAAGGGGTATCGTATTACCCATTAACTGATTGTGGAGTTCAGATAGGAACACACTCCATGTAAAATACTGGTATTCAGCTTCATCCGGTTAGACTTGAAGCCAACCCGAACGTAGTTGGGAAGAGACTAGGCAGATGATGACAGTAATTAATTAATTTGTTAACTTTATCCTAAAGTAGGTACCTTAAGCAAATACGGGGGCAGACTTATCGCTATAAATAAATATAACTGTTATACTTAACTGTTTATGGCCAATATTTTTCCATACATTTTTGGAAACTCGTAGTAAACTCGAAATCAAAGGAAACAGTTATCTTTGTTCAGTGTTAATATCTATTCTAAAACTCATTTAGTTTAATTGAACATGAATAGCAATAGCAAGTTGAGAATTGTTTCTGTTTACTCAGTTTGAGATGGCTGACTCAGTTTGCAGAGTATGCTCAGCCCCGGGGTGAATGTTGGTCCAAACTCGATGTCGTCATAAGCTGGGGTAATGTTAGTTTTCCGTTTGTCTTCGCACTACAGTTCATATAAGCTCAAACTTGTTATGTACACGCTTTGGAGACTATGCAAGTCATCTCCTATTTGACTTGGTAAATAATTGTGAGAATTGTTTCTCTTAACAGGTAAGGGCACAAGGACCATAAGTAAAAATACGAAGTTTGACCATAATTAAAAAATTATAGGTTTCTGCACTACTATCCATACAGGGTGTAAGGGGAACGCTTCCGAAGCCAGAACGTAGGTTATATACAACCTAAATGCAAATGGATACCGATAACCTTTCACCTTAAATTGGTTATTTTGCATCAATTTAAAACGTTTGACGCCTCTGTAATGTTTCTACTTATTTTAATTTGGCGGCGCTTTACAAAGGATGCCTACCAAAGTCGCCGACTGGATTTGGAGTCGTCGGCCGCGCGGCTCTCGGCGAGCGCCCGCCGTTGAGCGTGAGCCTATCAGCTGATTTTTGTTTTTGAACACATTGCTAAAAAAAAAATGTCTTTCATCTCAAATAATGGTTCATTTCTCACAGCATAGTGTACAAAAAATGCAAAAAAAATAGGTAAAAAAAAATATGGTACTGTATCGAGAATCACGCCCTATCACCTGTCTTCGTTTTCGGAAGCGTTTCCCTGACAACCTGTATAAACTTTAACTGTGCCAAATTTCATACTCCTCCGTCAGCGTAGTTTTTGTAAAAAGGAGTACAAAGTTCATACAAAGTACGCTTCACGTATTAATATATGTTTTGTATCTATATACCTGCAGTTCTTATATTATTCGAGAGGAGTCGTAATTTGTTAGATAGGCAGTTGCTCCATGAAAAACACTGCGGAATACAGCAGCATCCGGTTAAACTGGAAGCTGGCCAGAGGTCCTAGTTGAAATTTTTGTTACTTCAAGTTATAGCTATATTTACATAATGCAGAATTGCATATGTAAGCGGGCATGCCCTTTATGCCTGGAGGCTATTATTTAGATTGGAACTTCTGTTTACGTTTTATTTTAATTTTCCATTATTTTTAGTTTTCAATGTTTGATGGTATATTGGCGTGTGCTAGCTGACATATGGCAAATTTTATGTTATTTTTTTGTTTCGTAATTTTGATTACCTATTATTGTATAGAATCAAGTTCTTCTAACTTAACAGACAGCTGTGCTGCTGGGGAGTTTGCTCCGCTACTTTTTCTTCCCAGCTAAAGCACTAGGAAGTGGTGAAGGGCGGGCGTTTTGGGGGGACTGTCTTATGTAATTTTATTTTGACGTTCAAAAAGAGCTGACTCTCAGCCTAGTTTGAATAAATGACTTTTGATTTTTTTTTTGCCGACCCTCAACATAGTCTGGAAAAGGCTAGGCAGATGACGATGAATCGTAATTTGAATGAAAGAATAAACTTTTAAAGTGACGCAGGATTGGACTTCTATCTTGCCTAGAACTCGTCCAGGCAATCTAAGTTGACAAAGTCTTTGAAAGCGCTTCACTTGTTTAGACCGTGGTCCGAGATTTGATGCCATTTAATAAAGGGAAGAGAAAAATGCCGGTACAAATTAAAGTACAAACGGACGTTTATTATTACGTTTTGATTCAATTTCCGAAAGTGGTTTCTCGAAAGAGAGGCAGAATATTTAATTTTCATAGCCTTCTAAAAAATAAAAGTCCCAGTACCAATCTCCAGAATGAACATAATTCTTATATCTGTCAAGGATAATTTCAAACAATTACAAGTTTCGAATGCACCGAAAAAAAGAACAATATAGCAAGGGGTGCGTCATATACAGGGGGTATTCAAATTGAAAAGCGTATGACATCGGGCTTGTTACCTCGCAATTTAACTTGGCAAATTAATCTATGACAAGCATGTGAGATGAGGGTAGAACAAAAAGTTTAAAGATTTTGTGACTTTAAAGGGTTTTTTTAAATAATGTAGGTGCCTTAATGAGAGTAAAATTTTGTGTAAATTAGTTTAGATATGCTTTATATTTTAAGGTTCCAGAAAAATTTACCTATGTTAGAAACGAAGCTAAAGTACAAAATCGGCTTTCGCCTGCATATTGACAATGTTTTAACCAGTTTGAATTTTGATATTTTTCAGTGTTCAAAAATCCCTAATGTTTTCTTTTTCCTAACAAATAACTCAAAGCTTATTACTTGTTATATTAAACTCGTTAAAAACGAAACTACAATTTTATAAACGATCCACAAACTCCGCAAGTGACCCGTAATTGTATTAAATCACGAACAAATCCAGTTCAAAGCTAAAATCCAACCGATTCATCTTCATTAACCCGCTGGCAAGACAAAATCTGTTAACAAAGCAACATTTTACTCTGTGGCACTGTTTTTGTTTCTTCCCGGACTTGGCCGATAAACTTTTAATGCGTTTTTCACTTCGTTATAAAATATTTCAATCGTCGTAATTAGGCGCGAGGCGGCAAAGATCTCGTTACTAGGATGTACAGTCAGGTCTTTTATTTCTTAGTCAGTTTTCAAATTCTTGCATCAAGTCAAAATATGTAATTCCTGTTAAAGCTACGGTACTGAGTAGATTATTTCGTAGGAAACTGTATTTAGTTCATTGATAACAAACATCAAAATAGTATCTTTTTTTACTTTTATAATCTTTGTTGTAGTTGACGTTTGACAAATGTCGAGTTAACATCAACCTAAAATAATTTTATTTGACATAAAAAAAAGAGGAGGTTCTCAATTCTGTTGCATTTTTTTCCGTTCAACTCCGTTCTTTATAAACCGATTTCATTAAATCTACATGTAATATACTTATAGGGTGTTCCCTATAAGTATATTCTTTCAAACAAAAGAATGAGTGGTTTTTGAGTTATGTTCAATAATACGAATTTTGTCAACTTAGAGTATTTGATGATGTTCTAATACATAATAATAACTTCTTGTCCTTGTCATTTTTACTTAGCAAGTCAAGGTATAGGTACCTACGAATTTACGGGGTGGGTAGGTACCTACCACAACAAAAAATTGAGAAATTTAATTACAAAAAAAAACAACCTAATTATAAAAAAAAAACAACCTGATTATAAAAAAATAACAACAATTTAAAAAATAACATTATTTTCGTAAGTTGGTGGCGTGAAACGAAATAACAAAACCAAAGACACCGACTTCAAGAATTAAAGTAATTTTTCACTTTGTAGTGTTCTTTTTTGGAAGTCAGTGGTTTTTTTATTGAATGAATGTCCAATTATGAAATACAAAATTTTTTATTAATCGTCAGAGTCTGTTAGTGGCACATAAATTCGGTCTAACATGTAAAGCAGATGAGGCGTATGTCATTCTGTGCTATTGACTACGAAATATAAAATGCTTAGTCGATAAAGCAGGATCTATTGTGCAATGAGTAGACAAAATAGCCATAAGATGACAAATACATTTCGGACGTCACTGTACATATTAAAGTTTCGCCGGAAATATTAGCTAGACATATTAAATAGATTGATTAAACTAATTAGGGGTGTGAATGTTTTAAGTCGTAACTTTGAAAGCCTTAAATGTTTGATGTTGGCGTAGATTTTGTTTCTTAATTTTTCTAATTAAATCGTTAATGTTTTTGATTATCTACCTAGTTCTTCCCGAAACGAAACGAGGAAAATTGTATCTAAAAAATAAAATAATATTCTTAGAAATCGACGGTTAATCGAAATTCAAGTGTTTATTAAAGTTAACGCGCTGAAAGTTAAACTGAATAGTAGTAAGATAATCAATTTCCAAAAAAATCTCTTATAAATGGTTATGGGTCAATAACATTTCAACAGTTATAAATAAAAATAATCCTAAAAAATGTAGGACTAGCACATTGACACTCGTGAAAGCTTTCATGATGTACTATAATTAATAATTAATTAATGTAAAATACTTACAAAATCATACAGCTATCTTACTAATTTATACACAAACATGTATTAATCACGAATATCTCATTACAATGTAATTATATTCATGTCATTACACATTAACATCTGAGTGCTCACGAATTGAGTATCGATATTAATTTGTGATCGACATGCGAAAAATCCAACTATGTACAGTCAAGAGCATAAATATGTAGTCACTTTTGAGTGACTACATATTTATGCTCTTGACTGTACATAGTTGGATTTAAAGTAGTAAAGGGAGTCTCGGAAAAGCGAGTTTTCTAAAATATTAATTGAAATTTTATGGTGCAACGAACATAGTAGGTATTTTGCGAAACCACGCTATAAAAAAGCTGTTGCCTCTAGGTTATTCTATTCTTTATTTTGTTAAGTCATATTATTACGATTATTATCCTCGTTGGTCTAGTGGTCGCAAGCTCTACTGCTGAGCATGAGGTCCTGGGTTCGATTCCCAGTTCGGGCAATGTGTTATTGGGTTTTTCTATCTGGAATTTTTCCGTAGCAGCCCGGAATCTGGATTTGTGCCTGGTTGATGGCAATAGTAGTAATAGGGTATTACATGAAACTCAAACAAGACTGAAAAAACGTTGGCAGTTTATAGGTACACCTAATCAATCGGGGATTACAGGCGTAATGTTTTGTTGTGTGTAATTTTTTCACTAGAAAATTGCTTTTGAATTTCCCAAATTGTCTACATATTGACGCTCGTGACTGTACGTAGTATATTATTCCGTTTGAACATATAAAATAAGTCCAGGGGCTTTATGATTGTACTTTTTAGCTCCATTAGTGATGTTAATTAATAAAGGGATTTTATTTTACAAATGTATCAAACATTTCCTGTTAAGAATTTCTTTTGCCGAACGTATGACAAAGGGATTAATTTTTGTGCGCATTCGGTCTTCAGATATTTTGAGATTGAAGTGGTCGACTTAGGTACCCGTAGATCAAACCAAACTATGGTAAATTCTTGGAAATTCGAGTTGGGTGCGTTGCAAACTCTCTGTGGCTATACAGCGACAATAGACATGAAATATATTGCGGTGTTCCTATGTATGGCCACCTTCTAGCTCCAGCATCAGACCCTGGTTACCAGATAGGATCAAAGTACTCGTCAATACAAATCAAACGAGCCCAAACTCGATAGGGTTGTGTCGTTTTATTGCGGAGTTCCTATAGCCACCTTCCAGCTCCAGCATCAGATCAGCTTCATGTCATCATAATATTACATTGTCACGCGATATACATACAAAATTTCAGTTCAATTGGTTAAAGATATCTGCTTCAAAATTGACTTGCAAGAATCCACCCGAACAAACATAGTTACATTGCAAGTTAAATCCGTAAGTAGATCCTTTAAAAAAACACTACACGTATTTTTTAGGTCAGCAGTTTAAAACTAGATGGCGCTGGCATTTCCTAGCTGACTCCAGAGAAGAAATTTCGAAAAAAACTCAGCGGTCATGGTCCTTTTAAAGTCCAAATATAATATTTTGTGTGTCTAACAATGCAGAATGCAGGGTCATCTCTTGAACGTCCTTTCAAAGAAATAGCCATTGCAGCTTTAATTTGAACTTCACAAAAAAAAAAAAAACAAATCAAATATTTTTTTTTGCTTGAATATGTCGCACCTTTAGAATTATAGAGACCTTTTTTACTTGCGGCTAATTTCGCATTAGGTCTCTATAATTCAATAATTATAGATACCTATTTTGCTTGCAGCTAATTTCGCATTAGGTCTCTTTAATTCTAAAGGTGCGATGTGTAGTTACATGAGTTGATACATACAATAATAAAAGTCCTTATGACCATATCCTACCTTAATAGGTGTGCAAATATCTATTGTACTAAAATATATACATATTGTACTAAAATATATTTATATTCCTCCCATGGAGGTAGGCAGAAAATACAGAGCGCCACCAGTTCCGATCCTTACATACTACTTTTGAAACAGATGGCTAAACCATTGCTTCATATGTTCGAAAAATGTGTCTGCTCAACAACATAAATAACGCAATGAATGTTGTTGAACTGTCAAAATGAAACCGATTATGATTAATCGCGTGTTACGCAATTAGGGTGCCGGTCACAAATGCAGCCGCGACGGTTGCGTGAAATATTTCTTACCTTAATTCATAAACAAACATATTAGACAAATATTATTATTTGAGCATTAAATGATAGTTATTAATTATATAATTTTATTATCCTTACTCAATAAAAAAAAATTCAATACTATGTATTACATTTATCATTTAAGTAATCATTAACTTTATAATAGGCTTTATTGATTAAATAACCTATTTTTAAATGCCCTAAGATTCGTTGCTTCCTTTATATGATTTTTTTTTTTGGGTGGGAAATCCTCAAATAACTTCTCCCGCTCTGGGTGGAACGGGAGGGCGTGTCAGACTTTTACTGACTAAAACCCACCCGTGTTCCTTCAGTTGCCTGTGTGCCAGGGGCCGCGGTATCTCTTTCGAACAACCCGCACCCCTGGCAGTCCTTTATATGATTAGGTAATTTATTATATATTTTAGGGCCCATACAGAATGCACTCTTATCAAACATAGCCGTTCTTTGGCGTATTGCGTACCGACGTAAAGCATGCATGCATCAGTCATCGTGCAGTTACTTGTTGAGCCACACGATGCAACCAGCAGCTAATGTCAGTGAGCTCTCTTATACAGGGTGTCCAATAAATAGTACGACATAGTGTAGGGGGTGATAGCTTGGGTAAATCCGTAACACATTGCGGAACATATATTATGTTTTTTTGGTAGGTATTGACCCAAGCTATTAACCCCTGCACTATGTCGTACTATTTACTGGACAACCTGTATATGTAGATGGGTTTCCTTTTTGTGATTATCATCTGCCTTTTCCCAACTAAGTTGGGGTCGGTTTCCAGTCTAACCGGATTAACGTGCTTTCCGAGGCACGATGGTCACCTATCCACGTACCAACCGCTGCAAATATAGCTTAACTTGATCCATCGAACCGTGCGCTTATATTACTTAGCAATTTTGTGATATGTAACCATAAATATAGCAAAAGGCAAGAATAATATGCTTGGCAAAAACAGTCGTCAATTGGGTTGAAGAAACTAAACAATACAAACATAATCACAACATTATCCATTCCGACAACTCTTTGACAACTTACCACATGATATACTAAGCAGCAGAATAAGCAGATATAAGCAGAATTCTTCGCAAAAGCGCATACATCGTCTCATCATGTAAATTGAATACGTTAACAAACATGCAACATAATTGGAGAAACTTATTGAAACAACAAACCTAACTTAGTTTTGAATTGACTTGGCACAATGCGAGTTGCGTCCGCTTGTTTACACTAACTTAGCGCAGTACTGCGCCGCCGTGATTGCAACTTAATCGCTAACTTAGCGTTTAGAACAAGTTTTAATTCTTAAGGTATTGTACAAACTTATTGTTTGCGCGAATAGCGGCCATTGTTAGTGGTAGCTGCAATTAGTAGCGGTCGGTGCAATTTGCCTTATCACTCGAGTTATGTGGTAGATTAAAGAAAGTTATTCGTATGTAAGAGGAATATATATAGTTAGAACTTGGGATCTTTTACTAAGATACCGACAGGAAAAAGTGACTGCAGTAAGACGGTGTTGCCGTAATAGGATGTATTATGATGAACAAAGTCTAGCTAGTTTTGCTTTTGAAGTACATTTCCTTACCGTCTAGATATTTTAAAAATCTTTGTCTGAGAAAACGGATGGCATTAGTACACTTCTTGTGATTTTCTTCTAGGAATTTTGAGCGACTCCGGATTGATTTAACGAGCGCTGGAAGCTATATAAGCGAAATGTCGTTTTTATATAGAATTGTTAGATTTTTATGTTGGAAAATTACTTATAGCGACGTCTTTAGTTTAATCCTGAATAAAAGTATGAAAGAATAAAAGTTTATGTCGTGGTGGCCCGTTTCTTATCTGATCCGCATCTTACGCCCCGAGGTGCGAGTTCAAACCTAGCAAGTACCAATGCGACTTTTTCAAAGTTATATGTACTTTCTAAGTTAGTCTATGCTCTTAGACACCACTGACTGACGGTGAAGGAAAACATCGTGAGGAAACCCTGGACTTCGGTCTGAAATCACCAACCCGCACTGAGCCAGCGTGGTGATCATGCTCATTCCTTCTCTTCATGAGAAGCGGCCTTAGCCCGAATAAAAGTAGTTATTATTTATTCTATTTAGTTCTAGTCTATTTAGTCTACATCATTTTTATTTTACGGAAAAAAAACAGAGTTAAAATCCATGAATTAATTAAGATAAAAACTATATTGATGAGGGTTGCGGACACTCGGGTTGAATGCGTGCAATTGGCGAGGCCAATCAGCAGGTCCAGCAGGGTACTGCTGTACAGGGGCGTATCAATAGAAAATAGCGCCTAAGGCACGCATTTGCGCCTCTTTGTAAATTATCTTCTCGATCTACACTGAGCAAAGCTAGGTCGCATATCCTTTCTTGAATAATTATAGCCTCCAATAACAAAGGTATTAATTTCAATTTGCAATGCTGCAATTTTAAGAGAATTTGAATAGAAATAGCCACATTAGGAAATACGGTTTTATCCTCGTACTGCATAATATATTAAAGTAGGTCTTCAGATTTTAAGATATAGGTAACAGTATGTAATTGTGTATAGATGTTTATTTTTTATTTTTATTTATTACACGCTTTATATTAGCTTCACTTGTACGTTTGTTTGTTTGTATGTAACCGACTCCTTTGAGCGCGATTTTGACCCACTTCAAATGGTCAGATTTCATTGAAACTTTGTAAACTTGTCGAGGACCGATGACAATTCAATAATTTAAAAAAAAAATGAGAAAAAAAACACGTTTTTGTAGTTAGCAGAACTAAAAAATAGAAAATAAAGAATAGTTTAAAATACTAAAAAACACGCTTTAAAAACCAAACTAAAAAAGGAGAAAATAATTTAATTCAATTAAAAAGCGTGGGGTGCTTGACATTAATTGATTATAAAAATATGTACCTGAAAAAGCACCCCACGCTTTTAATTGAATTAAATCATTTTCTCCTTTTTTAGTTTGGTTTTTAAAGCGTGTTTTTTTAGTTTTTTAAACTATTATTTTAACTGGCGACTTCTTGCGCCCCTCTTGGATAGGCGCTCAGCGCTCTTGGCCTGCCTGCCCCACCCTAGTTACGTCACTACCTGTAGGCTGATGATGATGATGGAAACTTATATTTGTTGACCAAGTGGTACAAACTTAACTAAACCTATAGGTATCTACACAAATAAAAAAGTGGCGTCGAAAAATTCATCCGCATCGCTGTCGACTGGTACCTAATGTTCCCAAGAGACTGACGGCATTACCACGTTGTATGACAATACTTAGCCGCTGACCAAGGTAGAAACCAGCCCTTGGGTCACAGGAAGTGTCAACCAGCCGTTTCTAGATTTTCTTGAAGAGACCATGGCCACTCGAAACCCACGGCCCGAGGGTTTCAAACCCAAACGGCTTGAAAATATAATAACCAATAAGGTTGTTATACTTTCGCCGCTTGAGGTTTTCCGCAGCCGCAGCGTCAGCGCCAGCACAGCACACCAAGCTAGGAAAATGGGTTGGCGCAAGATACATGATTTTATTTCTGTAAGTAGGTATGTACAAAACACTTTTACACGTCAATCATAGAATTTGACTACTCTGAGAAGAATGGCCGAAACAAACACAGAGGTCATGGTGTCTTTTGAAGTTCAGACATAATCTTGGTCAGATCATGTGAAGACCATGTAGATTGGTGTCTGAAATGATCTTTTAAGGAAATAACCGCACTGATTGAGTGGACCTGTCCAGTGTCCAGTCAGTGCACGCATTTGTCAATTATCGTGCAGCTCCACGTTTAGACGAACCAGCAAAGAAAGAACAGTAACATTCTTCAGTAGGTATAAGGTATACGTATCCATCTCAATTATTTGGAACAACATTCCCTAGTCTCCGCAGTATTTTTCAAATCATTTATCATTCTAAAACTGCACCGCTGACGTCACTGCCATTCCACATTTATATCTCACTAGAGAGCATCCGGCCCGCGCTGTAACGCGTCAGTCATGACGTCATACCGCACGTTCACGTCATTTCCCCTAAAAATAATAACTCCACATCATTCAGGAACGTTTGCAAGCCAAGCTTTTCAGACTGCAGTGAATAATGACGAAGAAAAGCTGTAATAAATTAACAGCTGTTTCTATTTTCTACGGCTTCGAAGTGTAGGGAAATTATATCGTGCGCATACGCTCATGTATTATATGGCAAGGTGGATAAGAAAAGAAAGTACCTAAAATAAACGTTAGTGTCCGTTGAGATTGGCCACCATGGCCTGTAATACAACCTGGAAGACTACCTATATACTGTAGTAAACTGTAGGTTGGTTGTAACCGTTTTCGTGGAGCGTGGGATCCTGGGTTCGATTCCCAGGTGGTTGTAATTGAGATTTCAGAAAATTCTCAGTAGCCGCCCAGAGTTTGAAACTTGGCGGTGTGAGACCCCCATGCCTCGGAAAGCTCGATAAGCCGTTGGTCCTGTGTCTGATCTCTCTCCGGTCGTGTCGGATTGCGTGCCGTCCCATCAGACTCTGAGAGTGAGTGAAGAGAGAGTGCACCTGTGTCTGTGCACACACTTGTGCACTATCAAAGGTATCTCCCGCGCAGAAGGCTAGTCGCTGTTGAGGTTGGCCACCATGGCCGAAATACTGTCTGGAGGTCAGTGGTCCAGAATGCATCCGTACGTTAGGTAACTAGAATATAAACAAAAATATGATAACACAACGCCAAACGGATAAAACGGTCCTTCGATCCCGTCCTAAACACGCCAAATAAAACCACAAGAGTCATAAAAACAACTCATGTGGGAATAAAGTCAAAATAATTTCAAATTTTATGTTATTTGTTAGCATGACGTAAACGGAACGGATTTGTATGGAACCCATAGATTTTATGCGATATTAATCTACCGTGTGATTGGCAGGTTGGTATCTTGTTCCTATCAACTTTACTAGTACTGAAAGCGATGTAAAGATGACTTATGTTATTAACAAGATAAGTAACAGTGGTTTATTTAGTAATAACACGCCGCTGTCGTGTTGTAAACTGTACGATTGACATGTTAATTAAGTATGTTTGTTGTATGACTAATTGTGTGCAAATTGGAAACAGAAAAATAATCGTGATGCTTGTTCTTTCAGATCATAATCAGCATCATAATAATGTTCCCACTGCTGGGACACAGATCTCCTCTCAGTGATTTTTTTTTTGTTGGGCATCTCGCAGTTGGCCTTGAGAGGCCGTGACTGCTCAACCGGGCTTTCCTGGGGCTGCCATTAAGAATTAACTTAACGCCTCCAGCCAGGGCTTACAAACTAAAATAAATTACTAACTAAGCGACTGCACGCTGAGGGCACCCCCTGTGGGTACGGGCCTCGGGTCAGGGCGTCACTGATAGGGGGACAGGCTGGATCAAAATATTGGCAGTATTATTGATCGGGGAATACCCCTCTCTGTGAGAAGGTGTAGGCCGTAATATACCACGCGGGCCCGGTGCGGTTTGCATATCTTCTAATTTTTGTTTCTAGGACATGCCGGTTTCCTCGCGATGTCTTCCATCACCGTTTTGAGAGTAGTGGTGATGAAATTATTTAGGTACAAAGTTAAGCGACTGCCTGGGTTCAAACCTATGACCTACAGCTCGTAAATTGCGGCTGTTACCATTGGGCTACCACTGCTCCGATTCTTCACTGATTTTTTCTAGTTTTTGGTCTGTCAAAGTGCGCTCGCGATCTATCTTGTCCACCCATTCGGTGAACTGCCTGCCATCGCAATCCTTGAACACTTCATCTTTCTCTAACTCCAGCACCATAGTCATCAATATCAGTTAGAAAATATGTGACTTGTGTCGAAAAACATGATCAAATGTTTTCAAACGTGTTTTTTACTTCAAAGCAATCATGAAAAAACTTCCCTAACTTACTCAAAAAGGCGACTTTTCAGCTGAAATCCGACTTAATACAGTAAAGAACAGTGTAAAAGAGCCGTTAAACCAACACAGTTTCCTTTAAAACCGTGCAAATTACTTTGAAAATGTCGTTACCACAGATTTCCTGCGTAACTCTAATTTAGTAACAAAACGGCTAGCTGAGAGAGAGGCAATACCATGAATCATAACATTCCCTTTCCCCCTCTTATTTACGATAAACTTTAGTCATGTTAATCATACCGTAATAATCTTTCTGCCATTATAATTTAAACAAGAAACTTTGTTCGCCACTCGAAAGAATAAATTTAGCGGAGCCGAGATGATTTAATTATACCAATAGTTAATTAATTAATTTCGAGGGTATCCAACGTTCGGCAAGAAGCGATAAAATAATTGGATCCGTCAAAATTATAGAAAGCCAATCGCTCCCCTTCGAATTGATTATATATTTAAGAACGGGAGGTTTTAAAAAGTCATTATTAATGCTCAAGGCTGCCCTTATTAATTGTTTAATGATTAAACGGGTATCTATAAATAAGGGTGCCATATTGTTAATTGGAAAAGCTTTAGGTAAGTGATTTTTTGTCAAGAAAATCATGATTTTATTCTGCTGTTTTCAGGAAAATCCAATTTATGGCAGGACTAAGAGACGTTAACTTATTTAAATTCTTTTAAATAACTGACTTATTGTATAATAGTGTATTACCCTAAAACCAACCACCTAAAAAAACATTCTGAAAGCCTTAAAAGAACCACTTTTCAACCAACTAGTCGCCTAATCCAAGTACAATTTTTATTTTATCTAGTAAAAAGTATTTCACGTCGGCTGTCAGCCCGAGGAATAGTTAGCCAACTCTATATTAATGCATTCATTAATGTAATTAATGGAGTTAGGTAACTGTCATAATAACAACTTCCCTCGACTCGTGAATAGTTGAAGAGCGCGGTTTTGCTCGGTGGAAATATAACACGGTCAATATACCGACGGTATTTATCATTGTTTCGGGTGAATTGGTATTTTATTAGATGGAATATGTAGGCATTTTAATCTTTTTAGGGTTCTATACCTCAAAAGGAAAAAAAAAGCGGGACCGTTATAAGATCACTTTGTGGTCTGTCTGTCAGTTTATCAATACCTTTTTTTTTTCAGGAATGCCTGGAAGGCTTTTTTTAAGGGTGAGAAATAATCATATAACTTCTCTCGCTCTGTTCGGAGCGGGTAAAACCCACCCGTGTTTCTTCAGTTGTCTGTGTACCAGGGGCCACGGTATCTCTTTCAAACAACCCGCACCCCTGGCAGAATACGTAGCTTTATAATCCCTTGGAGCTCAATGAAAATCAAGCTTCTAAGTCAATGCAGTATAAAAATTATGTTATGTTTGTTTTTGGGATAGATTCATTCCAACTACGGAACCCTTCATTATGCGTGGTCCGTCATGCACTTGGCCGGGTAGTTTTTGTATGTGTGTTGTAGAATTTCTTGTCTGTTCTTTTCTATGGGAACCGACCACGCTTTGAAATGGTCAACAAGCTTCCTCTGACAGTAGTAGGTATTTGGTGAATTTTAAGTCAAATTGTGACTTAGAACTCATGATCTGCTTCGCCTTTTTCCAACCATGTTGGGGTCGGCTACTACGCAGGCACTATTGACATGCCACTATTGAATCCCTGAAGGGAAGCCGGTAGGAATCGTGCTATATGGTGTTTTCGCCACTGGCGGCTGTAACTACGCACAAGTCTCTCATATTTATTTATCACTAGCTGACCCAACAGACGTTGTCCTGTCTTGATTATGAATATTGAATTCGCATTGGTGTAATATTAGAAAAGTTAAAATGGTCGTTGAGTTTTCTTAAATTTTTTAATGTTACGCGCAACTTTTTTATTTTTTCTTGCATATGAACCTTCTCTTGACAAATAACAAAAAAAATATGCAAAATTGGTCCAGCCGTTCACGTGTGATGCCATGAACAAGGGAAATAGGGATTCATTTTTATATACAACATTAGTTTCAGTTTACTCTAAACCCGAAAAGAGGTCATTACTAGTACTCATCATTTTGAACAACTTTTTCTATGGGACCAACCTTGAAATTGCGAAAAAAAATCAGCTGTTCCATACATTTTGTCGATTTAACACATTTGTATGGAACAGCTGATTTTTTTTTGTCGATGCTCATCATTATCAAAAGAGCTCGTGTATTAATTAACACTAAGCAAAACAGTTTTCCCAATATAGCACTTAACCATTATCCTCATATTTAGAAGTCGACTCCGGTAGGCCGAATTGATTGCGAAATAACCGTTTAAATGGCTCTTAAGAAAATTAATTAAAGCGCCCTCTCTCGATCGCGAATTATTCGAACCGATCCAAAAATTATTCATATTCTTCGTTAAGCAATACAAAACTATAAAATAATTAAAACAATTTCCTATTGATGTGAAGCCCTTTATTATCAAAAACAGTTCTCACAGTTAATTCGTTTTGTGTCATTCAATTAGTATAGTTAATTAATTAATTGTAACGAGACACCCCTAGGGATGGCTCGATACAACCGCTCGACATTTCGATTAAAACTTCGCGTCCTTCCCGATTCATATTAACATTGTGCCGTTTGTTTGATTTTGTTTAGATATTTACGAAATTTCCAATCTCTATTATGTGGTTTTCGTAAAGGCTCTGCCATTTTTAATTTTGCTGATGGCTTTTAGGGTTGTCAATGTCATTACTTTCATAGTTGCTGTATTATCCCGATGTTTTTACTGCCTCGTTGGTCTCGCAAGCGCTACTGCGGAGCACTGGGTTCGATTCCCGGGTCGGGCAAAGAGTTACTGGGTTCTTGCATCTGGAATTTCTCAGTAGCAGCCCGGTGTCTAGATTTCTGCCCGGCTGATGGCAATAGGCTCGCCCCCTATTATATGGCGAAATGTGGGTGTATATTGCCCTATTCAATTATTTTTTATTTTAGCTTCATGCTTTTGACATTAATTAATTTGATCTGACTTATATCTTTACGTCATTTAACCAACTTTATTTATTTATTTATCACTTAACATATAATATTGACATAAAATCAAATCAAGTCATTTATTCAAATTAGGCTGAGAATCAGCACGAACGTCAAAATACATAAGACAGTCCCCCCAAAAACGCCCACCCGTCACCACTTCTTAGTGCTTTAGCTGGGAAGAAAAAGTAGCGGAACAAACTCCCCAGCAGCACAGCTATCTGTTTAGTCGGATAGACTTGATTCTATACATACATAGTCAAAGTAATATAAACATTACGAGAATAAAATTTAAAAAATACTTAGTCATTAAAAAATAAAATAAAAAATATATTTATATGAACCCATATAACCTGCCACTAGTTACGCTAACTCTGGAGAAAGAACATAAACATTGTCTTGAGGTAATAACAGCGACCAACTATTCTTGTCATTTAAATAGTCGCTGATTGGGCACGCCACGATAGCGGCGGTAAGTCCCCTCTTTGAGGAGTGGCTTGAGAGGCGGCATGGCGTCCTCACCTTCCGCCTGACGCAGGTCCTCACCGGACACGGTTGTTTCGGGAGGTTCCTGTTTCGTATAAGGCGGGAGGAAACGCCCGGGTGTTTCCATTGCGAAGATCGCCCTGAGGACACGGTGGAGCATACGGTGGCGGTCTGCCCAGCTTGGGCGGAGCACCGCCGTGTCCTCGTGGAGGCGATCGGCGGCGGCGAGCTCTCGCGTCCGGTCCTGGTGCAGGCCATGGTACGGAGCGAGAGTGAATGGTTAGCCGTCACCTCCTTCTGCGAAGCAGTAATGCTCGCGAAGAGGGAGGCGGCGCATGTGAGGGAGAGGCAGTATATGCGCCCTCACGGCCGTAGTCGCCGCGGGAGAAGCCCTGGGCGTCGGGAATCCCAGGCTGATTCCCGGCCACCGTAGGCGCGGGCTTGCGGACGGCGAGTAATGGGTAGCTCGCTGTCCGGTAAGGACCAAGCCCGGGTCGACGGCGCGTTGTGTTCCACGCGCGCCTCAAAGAGATGTCAGCACCAAAGGGTGGGGTCCGCAAGGGCCGATGCCTGCCAGGGGTGCGGGTTGTTCGAAAGAGATACCGTCGCCCCTGGCACACAGGCAACTGAGGGAACACGGGTGGGTTTTAGTCAGTAAAAGTCTGACACGCCCTCCTGCTCCACCCAGAGCGGGAGAAGTTATTTGATAATTTCCCATCCTCAAAAAAAAAAAAAATAGTCGCTGATGGAATAGTAAGCCTTTAAACAAAGGATGGATTTTACTTGAGCTTTAAACGCATCAAAAGGCAAATCTATATAGTTATAAAACGTTATACCAAGCCCAACAAATGAGTTATGAAACTTATGAAGCCGGTGAAAGGGAGCACGTAGTTTGTCCTTATTTCTAGTGTTAACGGTGTGAATATCACTGTTTTTAGTGTTCAAGTGTATATTTTGCCTATATAAGATGTTAGCGAATATTAAATATAATTGTGTAAGTATTGTTTTTGTTTTTAATATGGGTCAAGGACCTTGAAATCAATGAATTTTAGTTTATTTTATAGGTGCATCTGCATTATCACTTCGGGAATTTAGTAATGTAATGTAATCAGATTTTTTTTTTCATAAAGAATAGAGCCACAGAGGTTGATTGACATTTTCACATGTAGGAAACTCTGAACTTTCAATTAATACTTTATTATCTTATGAAATAAAAAATTAAGTAGTTTTGATATTCCTTACATTTATAACTATGAGTGTTTTGCGCGTTGAGTATAAGAAGAATATTTTCAAAAATATATTATTAATGAAATAGAAATCTTTAACTTTATATTTGTTAGTATTGTGTACAGTATCTTCAATGTTACCTCTGTGTAAGGATCGCCTGCCTGAGGCGGTAAAAGCCTACTCATTATCTTATTATTTATCCTAAAAACCTATTTAACGAACCCTTCATAAACACAAATAACAAGAACCTTTACACAAACCCACTTCAATCGAACCCCGATATCAATTCATACAACGAAAATATCATTTGATCGCGTCCTTAGTGCCTAATTCGGCTAAATTCCACAAGATTGCCGTATCGTATCTCGTTATCATCAGTCAATTGGTTTGATAAATCACTTAACTGTGTTCAGTGATACGTTTTGATTCTAGTAAAGGCGCAAAGTGAACTTGAAACGGTTGGCTGGATCCGATTCGCATAGTTTCGGTCCCGGTAAGGGTGACACGTCAATACAAAACCGGGAGCCTTATGCAGCCGAATCCCGGGGAATTTGTATAACACTACCTATACAGACATAACGTCACGCCTTTTGCCGACAGGACTAAAACTACAAACGCGAAGGTTTAATAAATATAAACTGTAAAGGAAAATTATCATGAAGTTTATAATATTTCAGTTGGTATGCTTAATCAGCTTATAATATTCCCAATACTGGTACACAAGTCCTCTCGGTGAGTGCCTAGTGTGGGTTGGTGGGTGTCACATGTCTTCGATTTTTTCTGTTCTTGAACATTTCTGTTTCCTTACGATCTTTTCCTTCACCGTTTTGAGAACAGTAGTAATGAAATAATTTACACAATGTGAAGCGCCTGTTATTGTACTGTAAAAGTTGTATGCTTATCATAGAACCTTACGTAACTGGCAGCCAATGATTGGGCTGTCTATGTTCGAACAGCAATTAAGTTTAACTTTTAAATTTAGGAATAATTTGACATGGGTTTTGTTCCGGCAGATGATTTCGTTCTAGTGTTAGGCGCGTTGCTGTACAGTCTTTATTTCTTGAAAATTAACTTGGAGCCCCACGAATTTAAACGTCATCAAGTATTTTATTTTATAACCATCCTTCTGTCGGTACCTTAGGAGTTCGGTAGAACTCCCACAGTACCTACAACTCGTGAGTCGCGGCTTTTGCCACTGCGCCACCAGTACTTCAGTTGTATGACCTCCATAAATATTTTTTTTTTTTTTTTTTTTTTTTAATATTGCAATCTATCTGATTGATATTCAGCAATAGTTCAGTATTTGTTTTTATAGGCTTGTGCGGTACATGTCCAATGACAGGTCCGCTTTGTCTCAGTCACAGTCTATAGTAATAGGTCCTGTGGGTTTTTCCGTTTGAGCCTTCTTGGCGTTGTTGGTTCGCTCATTAGACGCTTCGCAAGTGCGTTAGGGTGGAGTGTGATCCTCGATGCATAAACTTTCATTCTGTTTTTTATTTCTTGTTTGACTGTCTTCATATTAAGGTCGTGGTGTAATCTTTCATTGGTTACATACCATGGTGCATTGGCTATCATTCGTAGCATTTTGGACTGAAATCTTTGAAGGATTTCAATGTTTGAGTTTGCTGATGTGCCCCATAACTGTAAGCCGTAACACCAAATGGGTTTGATTATGACTTTATAGAGTAGCAGTTTGTTTTCCAGTGATAGCTGTGACTTTTTATTTAACATCCAGTACATTTTGCGTACCTTTTGTCCCATTGCTCCATAAATATCCGTACCAAAAAATCATTAATAATCGTTTTATAAAGAGTTAATTCTGTAAATCAATTTCACCAAACATAGTTTACTGATACAATTAGCCCGACATTGGCCAAGTATTACCTGCATGCAACCAAACATATGTTTTCACCATCTACATAAAGTATGGTTGTATCGCGCTCTCGCATGTCGATCCGTTCGATGCTTATATTCGTCACAGCACAAGCCGTATTGAGTCGTAATGCGGACTGATCTCCGCGACCGGCCGTGCATTCGCGCCAATATATTATTCATATCGTTTTCAACTGACCCAGCATCCCCACACGGAATATTAGAGAGGCATATCTACAGAGTTTATCCCGGCTTCCCGAATACATCGCTAACTAAATTGTTTTCGACGTTTCCCATCCCTATTCGTGTATCGATGAATTCGTACGACGAAATTATGATACGGATCCCTAAATGGTGCTCGCAGATGTTGGTGATTAAAACTGTCGTGAACTTTTTTAGGACGGTTTCCTTAATCGTGATAGATGTGGGATATAAATTAAAAGCTTAATTTCACATTTTATTTAATTAAATAAAATTGTTTTGCTAAAAACTATTTGGCACTCCTAGCAACATTAAAAGTACTGAAAATTAAATGGTTCTCTTTAGTAAGAACGGCATTGTCCGTAGTTACGTTTCCCTTTTAGCTATGGAAACTATAGTATCGGTTTGCTGGTTAGTTTTTTACACCCACTTTGAAATAGGCATCCTACCGTATCAGTTTCGCAAGAGGGGCATATGTTGCTGTCACAAACTTTGCACTACATTTTATCCTTACAGAATCATGTCCAACATTTGTACAAAAATTGGCATCTCAATACTAAAGGTTATCATTTGTTGACAGGTTGGCGCAGCTATGATGTCCTGTCCTCTTCCACTGCCGCTCCTGCCGGCACTTCATCCGCAACCTGCATTGGCATCAGACTTCCCTATCCACATTGGAATAAAGGTAATTTTTGAATGGCTTGTAGACAGTTTGGTGTTGCATGTTAAAAATAAATGTAATGTATAATTGTGTTTTCTAGTGTGTGTGTTTTTTATGTTGTTATTCTAGATGTATAAAGATTAGTAGGTATATTCGTGTTTGCCAATCTTTGTTATGTGACTAGTTATAATAATTAAGTCAAGTTCGCAATATACTTGCAACTTGTTTTGCGACAAAATGTTAAAGAAATGAACTAGCACTTTGCAGCTTTCAAATTATTCCAAAGTCATTGTTTCACCATTTTGGGAGGTATGTGGCGTACTTTTTAATAGACTTATACCGTGACTAATACTAACCATTTTCATTTTGGTACTTACCCTAATCACTTCTAGATTCTTCGCACAAACACAATATCCATCCAGATTTTCGGCGACACGACTTTATTCTCCATTGTCTAACCTCCGGTTTGCTGTAGAAAGTCGTTTTCTTTCGTTGGTAAGTAGGAAAAAAATGTAATTTAATCTGTGCGCTCTCCAACGAGTTTCAGGCAACTTAAATTGCGAATATATCAAAGCTTAAATAATATGAAGTAGGCGAAAGAATATAACGTAACTTTGAGACTGTCGACGACGCTTGCTTTATTAGGGGTTGTGTACAATGTACATAAAAAATAAAATTACTTTGGGTATATTTTTCTCAACTCAAGTGTGAAATAGGTAACACATAACATCTATTCCAAGTTAACACCTTTGCCATTTTTTGAGAACAGCTTAACTATTCTCTAAAAAAGAAAATACTATTGGTATATTTGTCTGTACTGAAATGTAAAATAGGTAAAATTCTCACCGTGATAACTTGTGAAGTGGTGAACTGTTGAAGCGAGCTGTCAACTATTGACAGCACGCTTCAATTCGCTTCGTCAATCTCTAGCATCGGGAGTGACAGCTAAGTTTGCACGGTGTGTTTGTTGGCGAAAAGACCTACTGGTCCTTGACTTATTTTATTACTGAGACTGACTGGAATACATATGCATGCCTGCAAGAAAATGTCGTTCAATTTAACTTATATAATAATCAGTCATCATTAATTACCTCGCAACTTACCTACGAGTTGAGGTTGTAGATTCGAATCGAGACAGGACATTACTTTGCAAAAAATATTTCATCATCACTGATGATTATATTATTAATTCTCTCAGAAGATACGCCAGCACATAAGTGCAATAATTAACAACTTCGCAAACACACTATCAACGCATAAAACCAAACAATATTAAACTCTCGTTACAAATAAGTGACTGCAATCATTATTGCGGACACAGGTCAAATAAATGTGCTATATTTGAAAACTGTCCATAATCGGCTTATGGCAACACCTGAACAAAAACAAACTATTATCCAAATTAATGCGCAACGAAACGTATCGAGATTACCAAATGTTGCCAATACAATAAATTGATGCGACATGGCTGTGAATAGGGGAGTTTATGGTGACGTGAAGTGACACGTGAATTTGTGGAATAGAATTAATCATTTGAAAAGATATCTGATTGGCGTAGTGGCTAAGTTGGGGTTGGGAGTTCGATACCCGTATTGGTCATATATTTGTGTCGATAAATATGATCTTTACTGTCTCTATTCTGCACCCTTATTGCGTAACACATTATTAATCAGAATCTGAATCATTTTGAAGCTTATTGCTGATCCATTCCTTCATATGTTCGAAAAAATTGTCTATTTAGCAATGTAAGCAACGCCACCATAATGTTGTGGAACTGTCAAAATGAAAGCGATTCCTACTGATAGTGTAATACGGAATTACCCCTCTGGTTTTACGTACGAGATTTAATAAAATTGATCGTGATTTGTTTCAAAGAGGTGTTTCTAATCACAAAGTATAGTTTAATGGTTATTTATCTGCTGTATTTTATCAAACTATTGAGGTATAATATACCTAATGAATTCATCTAAACTATTAATGTAATAAAAAAAACAGTGGCACTCCGGGAGTGCCGACAGAAGTGAAAACTTGAACAATTACGTGTGTATTTTTTGAATCGTCGGGAAATATTTTTTGAAACGTCAGATTAAACAACGTTCAACGTTGTTCGTTCATACGTTCGTGTTGTCAGTGGTGTCGGTAACAGTGTGGTGAGTTCAATAGTATTACCCATCTCAAAAAATGCCCAACGTGCCTAAAGAAGTTTTCACTACAAAAATAACGTACAGGTACTTGAATATTAAGCGCTCACAAAAATTGCAAAGATAAACCTTATTAAACGAAAAATAACCGCTTAAGTTAATCTAAATTACTTAACTTAAATATTATAACAGGCAGATCAAACGAACCTTGCCCACAACGTCAGATTCCTTTTCACCAAGTATTTAACTATACCTACATATTTAACGTAATCCAGCGATTTCAGAGAATTATTAAAATAACTCATTAATCAATCGCTATGAAGATATCTATAATATTTATCGAATATCTACTTATTTAAGTTTATTAGGCAGAGATTTATTTTTCCCTGGAAACAGGTTTACTTAACAAGAAAATTACTTAAATAAGTTATTGAAACTACCTAAGTATAAGTTAAGTTACACAAGTGTCAAATAAAATATGGAAGAATTTCAGCAACTTGGCATTAATTAATCGTTTTATCAAGCCAATAAAAATAATCACAGAAATGACATTTAATATTTTTATAAGCGGCATTTTCATGGTTTCCCGGTTTTTGTACAAATCGTAAAATTCACAAACTTTGAAAACGACTTGATTCATTGTTCAAAATGTTAATACAAAGAATGAATGGACGAGGACAATTCCCCGTTAACAATTCACTGTAGACGAATAACGATGAGCCGGGAGTGTAAACTGTGCCTTAAAGAATTACTACCTCAGCTCCGTCGTCATTCCAGTGTCAATATTTGAGATGAACTTTTGCCCAATTACCTTTGCAAGTTAAACCGTCTTAATTTATAAGTATTGATTCGTGCCTGCCGACTTTAATTAGTTTCCAGCTTTGAGACTCTCCTCATTTATTTTCTGTTAGATCTGTTGCTACAGTTCTATTGTACACATTACATTTTAGACGAAATATATTATTTATGAAACGAAATAAATGATTCTTTGTCTAAAAACTGAAGGATAAACGCTGAATCCAATTCGCTGTTCTCTCTTTGTCTTACCTGTTATAATATTACGTAAAGTTGATTAAGCATATTTACAAAAATACTAGCAGGAAAACACGCCGTTTGTAATCCCCCAATTTGTACAAAACAGCGGAGTCGCCGTGCCACCGCATTACCAAATAAAATTTAACAAACAAAACGGTTTACGGAAAGTTCAAAGTATTTTATACCAACTCGAGCACGCTCAATTTTGCACCAGGCGAAGTCATCAAAAAACTATTAAGCTGCAACTTTTAACACATGTGCACTTTTCTAAACGTGCATTATCACAAAAAAATAAATAAACAAGATTAGTGCACGCTACGATGCATAAGTTTACTCATTAAACACCAATTTCCCCAAACGTCAGGAGAGCAAAATATGAAAAATTTGTTGTTCGTAGTTCGCTGCTTGAAGGCGAAGTTTATGAAGAATACTTTGAATAATGCCACGAGAGCACTTTCTTAAGTTACGCTTCTTATTCAACTAAAAGAGTTTATATTTCAAACACTATTACTGCGCCTGTCAACTTAATTTACCCTGTTGATTCAATTTTCGTCCACGAGTGCCATATTTCAGTAGTCGTGGAGATTTCAATTCATACATATTTGAATAAATAAATATGCATGAAACCAATTTATAGAGGCCGCCTGAGTCGGCCGCCGGCTGAGCGGTACAATATCAGTGCCCTCATTAGATGTATCCCGCTGCTACGGCGTAGTCGCCTACGAGTTTTGCTACGGAAGCGCCACGTAGACCGCTACGATACAGCTTTGTCGTTTATTGTCTCATATTCGCGGCGACTGCACCCTTATTATGTGGTTTGTTTTGTAATATCCCACTTTTTCCATTTATTATTTAAAACTGGTTTGCTGTGAAATTTATATGGTATTGAAAAGGCTTATTAAAAGCTTGCTCAAAAGCATGAACATTCAATTGAAAGTTTACAAATCATTTTGTAACTGATTTTTGCCGCGGGGTTTATAAGCGCTGAACATTGAAAACATTGTCAAATACGAAATTAAATTAAGTGTATCGCACAATAATCTGTTGAATTAAGTTCCATTCAATGTAACTATTTATGGAAAATCAGGATTGAAATAAATGTTTAGCGTATTAATTACATGAAGTGCATTAACGTTGTCAGTTTGTGTCATCTAGAGCAGTGGTCTCCCAAACGTAATTTTTCGTAGACCACTTTCAAAATTTTACTGGTTTTGGTGGACCCCTGCTGCTACATTTGTACCATATTCCCAAAATAGTCAAGCCCGTGGACCAAAAAAAAGCTGCCTTTTTTCTCGCCAATGTAGACCCTTGTCGAGTCTTCTGTGGATCCCCGGGGGTCCACCTGGACCACTTTGGGAATCACTGATCTAGATATTATAAATAAATTCTAAAGTAAAACACCGGCATCGACTAGCTGCTGTTTTACTTTGAATTTATTTTTCAAATACGTCATGACTCTACTGGGCCCTAATTCACTATTTCCACTCACGCACGACATCTGCTAATAAATATCGACAAATTGTCTTATAACATACAGAATATGACATTTTGATTCCTTACCGTTTTTTTTTTTTTGGGTGGGAAATCATCAAATAACTTCTCCCGCTCTTGGTGGAGCGGGAGGGCGTGTCAGACTTTTACTGACTAAAACCCACCCGTGTTCCCTCAGTTGCCTGTGTGCCAGGGGCCGCGGTATCCCTTTCGAACAACCCGCACCCCTGGCAGGCATCGGCCCTTGCGGACCCCCCCATTTGGTGCTGACATCTCTTTGAGGCGCGCGTGGAACACAACGCGCCGTCGACCCGGGCTTGGTCCTTACCGGACAGCGAGCTACCCATTACTCGCGGCCGTGAGGGCGCATATACTGCCTCTCCCTCACGTGCGCCGCCTCCCTCTTCGCGAGCATTACTGCTTCGCAGAAAGAGGTGACGGCTAACCATTCACTCTCGCTCCGTACCATGGCCTGCACCAGGGCCGGACGCGAGAGATCGCCGCCGCCGAGAGATCGCCGCCGCCGATGATTCCTTACCGTTACATTGGTTTCTACAAAACACGATATTGCCGTAGTTTGAACGTAGTAAGATTCCGCGGAGAATCATTATAACCATACAGAATTGAGGCCCTGTTTGAATCACATTTGCCTCAAACACAGACCTAAAAGTGCCGTCGAGCATACATAGATAGGTACTCACTAGGTACGCTATCATATCAATACGAGCTGCGATCAATTTGGCATCAAAGGTATACCACACGTATTGCATGTTACTGTACATGATTCATTTCATGTCAATTCCAGGGATTTGATAACTTTGTTTGTTGTGTTAGGTTGGTTCACTAACGAGAAAATTGTTTGATAGAAAGCCAGTCATCTATTTTTAACTGGGTTTTGATTGAGAATGTTGTTAATATTTGATAGTGATGGTCGCATATATTGAAGTAGTGTTTACTTTAAAACTTCTATTCAGTATCCATCTGCCTACCCATTTCCCAACTATGTCGGGGTCGGCTTCCAGTCTAGCCGATGCAGCTGAATTTTACATGGAGCGACTGCCTATCTGACCTCCACAACCCAGTAACTGGGTAATACGATACCCCTTGGTAAGGCTGGTTGTCAGACTTTCGGGCTTCAGACGACCTGTAACCATTGTCAAAGATCTACAAATCACAGCCGGGACCAACGGCTTAACGTGCGTTCCGAGGCACGGAGGGGTCTTGGTATCTGAAGATGGTCACCCATCCACGGACCAACCGCGGCAAGCGTAGCTTAACCTGATCGATCGACTCGTGCGGCTAATATTACTTAGCTTGGAACCCTTCTGATATAATCTGTCTCCAAGAATACTGCTCGAAATTAATAGTAGAAAACAAAATGTAATTAGGCCCATCACAATATATTGTCAACAACTCCATTTACAATAAACAATATAATATTTACAATTGAACTGAAGTTCCTCCGTCACACACTTACCGGTTTCCATTGAAATTAAGTATTAAGTAGAGGGGAATTAAATCAGATGCTTGTTATGTAACTTGTTACGGGAAGTTATAAAGTTATAACTTATAACTAATACCTGTTTGTAAGTTGTCGGTAAGCAACATGTTACGGGTTGCATAAGAAATAGTTTTTTTCCCGATGCAGTTTGAAAAGATGTTATTTTTATTTCATTTGGTATTGGTATGATTTTTTATTGCTTACTCGCTGAAAAGGATGAAAAGTAGGCTATCTCCTTACCCAGGTCAAGCTATATCTGTATCTGTTCAACCGTTTTATCGTGAAACAAACAAACAAACTTTGTTTCGCATTTATATTATAAGTACTTGGTTTTTACAGTGGCTTCACCCGCGTGGAGTTCAAAAATTATCCCACGAGAACGTACTATCTGAATAAACAATGTCCTATGTGTTAATCCAGGTTACAAACTGTCTGTTACTGTCGCTATTGTCTAATACTCGGCAGGCATCGGCCCTTGCAGACCCCACCCTTTGGTGCTGACATCTCTTTGAGGCGCGCGTGGAACAAAACGCGCCGTCGACCCGGGCTTGGTCCTTACCGGACAGCGAGCTACCCATTACTCGCCGTCCGTAAGCCCGCGCCTACGGTGGCCGGGAATCAGCCTGGGATTCCCGACGCCCAGGGCTTCTCCCGCGGCGACTACGGCCGTGAGGGCGCATATACTGCCTCTCCCTCACGTGCGCCGCCTCCCTCTTCGCGAGCATTACTGCTTCGCAGAAGGAGGTGACGGCTAACCATTCACTCTCGCTCCGTACCATGGCCTGCACCAGGGCCGGACGCGAGAGATCGCCGCCGCCGATCGCCTCCACGAGGTCACAGCGGTGCTCCGCCCAAGCCGGGCAGACCGCCACCGTATGCTCCATCGTGTCCTCAGGGCGATCTTCGCAATGGAAACACCTGGGCGTTTCCTCCCGCCTTATACGAAACAGGAACCTCCCGAAACAACCGTGTCCGGTGAGGACCTGCGTCAGGCGGAAGGTGAGGACGCCATGCCGCCTCTCAAGCCACTCCTCAAAGAGGGGACTTACCGACAAACATACAACTGAAGCTAATATAAAGCGTGTAAAAAGAAAATGCTTCTTACATTAGCGCCTTAACTAAATTTGAAAACTTCACACCTAACCTACCACAATACTTATTTATCAACAGTCAATGTAATTGCTACCTCTTTCTATCTACAACACTACACAAAATTTTACTGCATGTTATTGATATCTCCATTAAAAAAGAAGTGGCTCCAAAACTGAGCTGACGTTTAACGTATTATTTCTATACTCCGAACTGCCACCTGCGAGCTCCTCTAAAACTTGCATGCAATGTAAATTTTTCAATGCTAACATATTGAACGAGACAGTTAAGAAAATATATAGTGTGAAGTCATGGAGGAGCCACACTTTAACCATGTGTTTTAAGGGGGTGATATCTTGAAAACGCTTGTTTTTTCAAACCAGTGCATCTCTTTAACCGTAAATAATTTTGAAAGCAAAAAAATATATGATATTTTCAAGTCTTTTTTGCATACAGTGATGGAATTCAAAACATAATTAAACATACTTTAATGCATCAAAAAAATCTTCAAAGTCACCTCTTAATTATCTTTAAAACCAGTTTAGCCCTTCAATAACAATTATAATTATAAATATACTATAAAATTCCAAATGCCAAACTGCATCCAGTGATGGATTATTTATTATTAAGTAGTTAATATCTAATTTTATACGATTTTATTTATATTTTTATGACAGATGTTAACCCGTATCGGATTGCAATAAGATCTATTATCGCTCATAACGACAATATCTAAAGTTACCAGGGACTTAAAAAGGAAGGAATTTTACAAGCCAATGTTCTTGTCGGAGATATCACACATGGCTGTGGAATTATTTTGGTTTCTGGTTTCGCTGTTTGTCTGTTTATGGTCTTATTGTAATGGAAGATGCATTTTTTTCAGTTCTATCGCATTGCGCCCGTTAACCTTATGTTTAGGGCGAATTTCACCAATGACAACATCAAAAACCGCGTTCAATAGCTGTCAGTGCCATGATTCATAATCACATTCAGATTCTTTGGTGAATACGCCGTTAGAGGTACCGTCAATCGGGGTGAATAGGGATGCAGGGGTGAATCAGGACGAAACTTTAAAAAGGATTTTAACAATTACATTATACAGGTTGAAATTGAAAACATGCGACAAACCGAAATGGGAGATTGTACTCATCATTATGAACAACTTTTACTAAGGGACCAATGATGCAATCGCGAAAAAAAAAATCTGTTCCCTACATTTATGTTCGCATAACTCGTCAAAATGTAGGGAACAGCTGTTTTTTTTTTTTTCAGGGACCAATCCCTTAGTAAAAGTTGTTCATAATGATGAGTACAATCTCCCATTTCGGTTTGTCGCATGTTTTCAATTTCACCCTGTATAGTAGTGAACATTTGTTACAACACACCTAGAGAAGTAACGAACGAAATATATTTCTTAAATGGTTCAATTTCTTTTTTAAGATGATGGTCCAACGTCATCCTCAGAAGACCGCATAGTTTTAATCTGCAAGAGCTAGGATATACCCTAGCTCACCGTCTTCACCAGGGCTTGCGGGTTGATGTTATGGTGGGTGGTATTTAGTATTTTTAGGAATTCAAAATATGTATGGATTATTGGACTTACCGAGTGTTCAAAAATATCTGTAGTAACGCCAAATGAGAATTATTTAAGGTTCGGTTAAATATATGCCAATGATATCTTCTCATCTAGGAAAACCGATAACTTCTAAGTGGGTCGAGCCGCAAATACCTTTCTTTATGTAAATAACTTTGATTAACATCGTATTACTTTAAGTAAGCAAGGAAAGTAGGTAGTATCATCAATACCAGCTGTTTGTAATAAAATAAATTGCACCTTAAACAGAAGAGCTGGCATTTTATCCTCTGTTAAGATTCTAGGAATAAACAACTAGGTAGGTACGTACTAACTGTAGGTAATAGGCTAATGAAGTAAGGCTTAGGCATTATTTTGTAAAAGTGAATGAAGGTTTTCATTCTCTTCATCTGTTTAATTTTCAAAAATAAAAAACTGTTGTTTCTAAGATTTTTTTTAAGATTCATTCCTTTCAGAATCATATACTGAATCAATGGTTACAGTTTGCGTGTCGATGTCTCAGCCACGCTGTATAAACATACAATTTATAAAATGGTTACATATCGGGGAACAACTCAACACCGCTGTTGAGTTGCCGGCCTGAAGTAGTATTTTAAATTATTAAAATATGATGATAGTCTTTAAAATCATGAATAAAACCAACTGCAACCAGACACTACCAAAACGGATTCTACAGTTTAGTTAGATTCACGAACTAAATCATTATGACTACAAACAAAACTTTACCTAATTAAGTGCGCCAAGAAATTGTAATCCTAGTCTAGGCCTTAGGCAATAGATAAGACAGGACTTAACGAAATCCAAACTCTAAGTAAGCGATGAAATATGAGAGTTAGAAGTTAGAACTTCCTTAACTTTTAGTTCAGACCAGTCAATTCTAGGAGTATCGGGAAGTTGACACTGGGTGGTGGAAACAGTTTTATTCGAGGATTTACTAACAGGAGTTTTTAGTACCTAGTACCTACATCTTGTTTGGGGATAAAAGTTATTGGTGGATTCTGGGATTTTGTGGTGTCTGGCAAGAGTAAATCTTGTATTTTATGCTCATTTTGTTGCTGAATTCCAAATGGGTTTTTTTTTCTAGTTTAGGTAGTAAGAATTGAGTATCCATGATTCTTGTTCTTAGTTATCAATCTCATTTGTTGCTAAATCTCATGTAACTTTTGATTCATTGAATTATTTATTTTACAGTTTTGTAAAGTTTTAGCTTAGACCAACACCAGCAACATCTAAAATGAAATGACAGCATTTCACTAAAAATTACAATAAGGCTGCAAAAAAAGCTGTCGTGAAGCCACAGAACATTAATGGTGTACCTATGTTAAGCATTTAAAAGAGGGGCTTGTGACTAAGTAATAACAGCCGCACGGGTCGATCGAGCAGGTTAAGCTACGCTTGCTGCGGTTGGTCCATGGATGGGTGACCATCTTTACATATCAAGACCCCTCCGTGCCTCGGAAAGCACGCTAAGCCGATGGTCCCGGCTGTCATTCGTGAATCTTTGACGGTCGTTACGGGTCGTCAGAAGCCCGAAAGTCTGACGAGTCTTACCAAGGGCTATCGTGTTACACAATAACTGCGTTGTGGAGGTCAGATAGGTAGTCGCTTTATGTAAAATACTAATATTCGGCTGCAACCGGTTAGACTGGAAGCCGACCTCAACATAGTTAAGAAAAGGCTTGGCAGATGATATATCTAACATTTAAAACATGCATATTTCACATTAACCACCATTACAGCCGAAAGACGTCCACGGCTGACTGGCGATTGATGTCGAGACGTTCTGTATATGCTATTTGCGCGGTAAACTTTGCTTGCGCGATGCAAGATTTTGCGTGACGTCAGTCTGATGCGTAGTTCGCAAGTAGCGTTATGGTTGCCGCTACAGGCCTCTCGCAAGCATCACCACTTGCGCTTTGCGCTTCTCGTATCCAGCGTATTACTGCGGCCATCACCAGGTCATCGGTCTACTTTGAGGCCTTCCAACGCAACGTCTTCCGGTCCTTCAGAACCTTTCGGCACCATCAGCCACCTATTTAGCGAGCAATGTGCCCTGCCCACCGCCACTTATGTAAGTTTGGCAATTCTTTGGGCTATGTTGGTGACCTTGTTTCTCCCACGAATCTTTTAATTTTTTATTCGATTATGTAAATATTACAAGCATAGCCATCTCTAGTGCCCTTTGGGTGTCTTTTCACATAATATCCTTTTTAAATCAGCGCTTTTATGAAAGTTTAACGCTAGCTTTAACTCTCAACTTTTACTAGTTTAACCTTTCATCACCTAATTATAAAATTGGGCACTAAAAGTTCAACAACGTTTCATAAAAAGTTGAATTTATGAAACCATCCTGCCAACTAGAATATTCTATAAAGCAAATCTAATTACAAAAGGCACATAACAGCCGAGACAGCTATTACAGAAGACATTTAAATAAAACCAGTATTGCACCTTTAGAAAAACCTTCATAAACTCGGATAATGGCAAAAATTATAAAAAAGCGGCAGGAGCGAATCGGATTCGCACACGACGGGTTCCTTACGACCGTACAATATTTAAGACTATTTTTTTAATTAAATACTTACATACATAAAAGGGACTCTGAAAGTGGCGCCGATAGCTGAAAAGTTGTGTGGAAATAGGTTGTCCTGGTACGGGATGTGATACGGAGGAATGAGGAAAATTTCGAGAAGAAAGTTTTGGGTATGAATGTATAAGAGTAGGGGAAGACCAAAGAAACAATGTTTTTTTTTTTAATTCCTTATGTTCGAGTTAAGTTTTCATTCATATTAAAAACTTACCGTTGCATAAATTTAAAAAAATCTTTCACAGAATTCCGTGTAGACAAGTGTTATTATTCTATGCAGGATTTCTTAAATGATGATTTTTTGTAATAATTTTACTATCCTATAATTTGTATCAGAATGTACGGATCCTATTATTTAATTTAAGAACTTATTTTTATGTACCTACATTCTAAGCAAATAAATACCTATTCTATTCATTTTATTTGTTGTTATATTGGCATGGCTGGCTGCATATATGTATGACTAATTATTTAATTAACGTTCTGTGTCTCGTAATGTTCATTACTTTGCCTATGTATGTATAGAATCAAGTCTATCCGACTAAACAGGCAGCTGTGCTGCTGGGGAGTTTGTTGCGCCACTTCTTCTACCCAGCTAAAGCACTAGGAAGTGGTGAATGGTGGGCGTTTTTGTGGGGACTGTCTTATGTATTTTGACGTTCGAAAAGTGCTGATTCTCAGCCTAATTTGAATAAATGACTTTTGATTTTGAATGGATGGACTGTATAAATGATGATACAGGATAAATTTTTAACCAGTGCGCAAACTGTAACCATGAATTCAGCATATCATTCTAGAGTCTAGACTCCCAGCGTAGAATTTTTCGCCGGTTATACAAAAAAAAAAAATCAGCTGTTCCTTACATTTTGACCGCGTAGGTATTGCACCTTTCTATGAATAAGCTGTTTTTTTTTTTGTTTACTATGGCCGCTATAAGAAAAAATAATCCTAGTAATACCTACTAAGTACACAAGCAACCTTTTCAGTACCCTGAAAAGGTTGCTTGTGTCTTAGTAGGTACTGTAAAGTTTGCTTGCTTACTAAATGCAACCGTATGTTCGAACCGGCAGGTAACGAATTGGCTTTGACACATTCGAACTGACTAGAAGATCTGATGTGACAATCAATCCTTCAAATAATTTAGACTAGAAAAAGATTTGTTTCGGAAGTAAAAAGTTGATTAACAGGCGCGGAGCTGTGAAGGTCTAAAACGTGGAATAGACGATATTATTTATATTAAACACATACATGCGTTTTATTTATTAAAACCCGGTGCTAAGGACCCTTTAGGTCCGCAGTACCTACTACACACTCAGGAAATTCCAATAGCTACCTCTTGCGGTTCATAAGACACGAGTAAAGTACTGTAACAGACGAAAGGTTTTTTTGGCACCCTTTAAGAACGGAACCCTAAAAAGGGGATCGTTTCAATGTAAATGATGCGACGGTACATCAGATTTTCGTCTAACAAGGAGAGACGGCAACAAAAAACGGGTGAATATTAGTGTTGTGCTAAATAAAGCTCTATTATCTAAGGAACAATATAAACGTCGCGGGCGACGCAATAAGCGTTCGTTGCTTAATGGCGGTCCGTCCGTCATCTCCTGTGCCTCGCCTCGCCTTTGTCGATATCGATATTTATATTTATCGACCGCCTGAAATACTGTTCACGTTGGTCTCGCCGCTGTTTGAAGTTGAAGCTTGAAGGAGGTAATAAAATGTAACGATGCTTTGAAAACGGTCAACAGGATGACAGCGAAGGGCTTAAGTTTGAGTTAATTCCGGGTTCTGTAGAGATGGGCCAAGAATATCCGTCTTTATATCATGTGAATTGATAAATTATTTTATTTCTACGAGTAAGTTTGTTGGTACAAGCAATTTTACACGTCAATTATATTTTTAAACTAAATGAGGTCGGCGTTACCTATCCCACTAAAAAAAGCGCAACCAACTCAGAGGTTATTGTCTCTTTTAAAGTTCAGACAAAATCTTGGTCAGATCATGTGAGGACCACATTAGGTTGGTGTCTGGAGTGGTCTTTTGAACCGTATAGATTTAAGTGGACCTGTCCAGTCCGTGCATGAATTTCTCAGTAATAGGTATTTAAAGGTCTTTTGTTACCGACTTTAGAAATTATTATTTTTCACTTCGTAGTGTTTTTTTTGGAAAAAACACTTTTTTCTGTGTATACAAAATACAGAATGTGGTTTAAATGCGTATTATTGAAGTTAACACAAAAACGACTCAAGCAAAGTCAATAAAATTTACATGGAACCACCCAGAGGCATAAAAACTATTACAAAAAAAAAAAACTAAATCGATCCAAAATTGTGACATCGCGAAACAAACATACAATAAAAGAAACCGAGACGAATTGAGAACCGCCTCCTTTTAGAAGTCGGTTGAAAAGGCTACTGAGTAACTTATTATTTTGCTAGAGCATTAAAACCAAGTTTTCGGCAACTATATTAAGATAAGGTAAATTATCGATATTGCATAGTAAGTTTTTTCTTCCTTCTAGAAGATTTCTTCTAATATCTTCTGTGAGATGTTTAAAACCGTCCCGTTTGTCCCAGCTGTTGCAGGTCTAGAGCTATAATAAGCTGACATTATGTTTTATTTTCCAGGTCACCATAGAAATTAATCCTATGTCTAATAAAAACTTGCGCTTATCTCCTGGGACACCACGCTTAGTCTAGACTTATGAGAACTTTCTTCATAACTTTACTAACAAAGTGGCATTCTTAGAATCGGCCATCTTTTTTTTCTCTTAGGTCTTATTTATGATGGTTTATACCAAGAATGGGACAAAAAAGTGACTCGAAATTTGGCTTAATAGAATATCATACACGTATCTTTGATAATAGTTAAATATTTGGGTTATGTTTATTTATTAACTAGCTTTTCCAGCGGTTTCGCCCGCGTGGTGGTCAGAAATTATCCCGCGGGAACGTACTATCGGGGAAAAGTTAAGTATCCTATGTGTTATTCCAGGTTATAAACAATCTTTCTGCCCAATTTCATCAAAATCCGTTCGGCCGTTTTTGCGTGATTGAGTAACAAACATCCTAACATACAACCTTTCGAATATATCTAAGATACTAATATTATAAAGAGGAAAGATTTGATTGTTTGTTTGCATAGAATAGGCTCCGAAACTACTGAACCGATTTGAAAAATTCTTTCACTGTTGGGAAGCTACACTATCCCCGGGTGACATAGGCTATATTTTATCCCCGTATTCACGGGAATAGGAACTACGCGGGTGAAACCGCGGAGTGCTGCTAGTCATATTATATAATGATATATAGTAAGATTAAATCTCCAAGAGAGGCTACACAATTACATGCAAGTTCACAATAACAGGTACAAATACGAATGTGCACTTCCGACTATTGAAACCACATCATTAACTTAATCCGTAAGTAGGTACAGTTAGTTCGACGAGGCGAAAATATTTAAATAAACCAAAAGCTGAAGCTTCTATTGATCACCAATTTGTTTCCCTTACGTGGTGTAGCTAACACCACGTAAGTCTGACAACCAGTCTTACCAAGGGATATCGGTCACCCAGTAACTGGGTTGTAGGCGTCAGATAGGCAGTCGCACCGTGTAAAATACTTGTATTCAACTGCATCTATTTGTTTTTTTTTTGTGGGAAGTCATCAAATACCTTCTCCCGCTCTGAGTGGGTATCTTTTTAACGCAAATAATTTATTAGGAAGCGCTAGAAATATTTTAGATTGACATATAAACTTATGAAATGTCACGTGATCTGTCATGTCGTCTCCGCGTACAGACGTTTTAAGTGAACTTATGCATCAAATGTTGTAGTTATAACTTGAGGGAATCAAAACGTAAGTAAGTTAAATTATTGGATACCCTCAAATAACATAGTCCATTAGACAGAGACCTAACGATAAAGTAACTCGGACGATAGTGGATAACAATTTCATCGCAGTTCATATGGGCTCGCTGGCTAGTTCTTCAAACTACCGGTTTGAGTATGACGACGTTCGGTGATGCGATGGTTCGAATCCAAGTCGAAACAATAAACTCTTTTTGAAGTATTCTTTAGATTATTCGTAACGAATTCTATGTTGGAGGTAGCAATTTAACTTAAGGGCCTACGTCCCGTTTGGTAGCGTAACACGGTCACTTTATGAACCCTACTGCTCATTAACGGCTTGTTTTGAAGATTTGAAAAATATATAATTTTGCTATAGATTCATATAGATCATTTTGCCCGAAGTACTTTTTTTGTATGGTTAATACTTTTGCTGTAAAAAAATATTTTCCAACACGCAATATTTTGGCTTCTATTCCATACTAAACGGCTACGTTATTTGGAAAAAAAATACACTGAAAATTAGATAGTTAGAGGTACCACAGAATCACCGAAGCACAATTGTAAATTAATCAAAGGAATATCCCCATTTTGAGATAAAGGCTCAGAGGTGCCCTGCGCGGGCGCGGGCGGCAGTCGTGCTTTAGCATACAAACGGGAGATGAGGATACTATGGGCCTTAAGACTTGAGACGTTAGCAGATACTGACTGTGTGTGTACGTGGGTTCAAACCCAGTCAGGCGAATTACTTTGTGTAAATTATTTCGTCACCATTGCTCTCAAAACTGTGAAGAAAAACATCTTGAGGAAACCGTCATGTACTAGAATCAAAGTTGAGAGAATTGTGACATCTACCAACCCGCACTGGGCACGTGTCCACTACGCATTACGGCTTACTCCCTCTCAAAAAAGATGAGGCCCGTGTCTCAGCTGTGGGAACGTCAGTATGAAAGCTCATAGGTACTTATAATAAAAATAACAACACATTCACTAAATGAATTTCCATATTCCTATGAATACCTGTTAATTACTCAAATATGACTAGTGTGCGTTTCCTTTGGCAATCAATTCGAATGGTTAATCAAAGAGCGTAGAGAAAATAATGTACTATTTGTACATTCGGCTTTTAATACACGATTCCGATATATTAAACGTGCATCCAATTTTTACTTCGTACAAAATAAATACAACGTGGAAACGATACTGTGATACGTACCTGTTATTTTCCCAATTTATTTCTGCAAACGAATGGGTTTTTTTTAGTTTGTTTTCTAATAGTTATTTTATTTCGAAGACCATATAAACCACTTTAAACTACGACGACACTGAATATCTGCTCACTTCACAATCTTAATGACTTCTCTAATACTCCATATCTAAACTCAACCTCTTTCACTTCTGTTTACACACACACCACACCAACATCACAGAACACAGACATACCCAGCTACATTACAAAACACACACACACACACACTACACCTACAACACAAAACACACGCACACCACACCTACATCACAAAACACACACACGTACTAACACTTTTAGTTTAGTATAAGTTAAATACGTTTGTACCTTATAGTTCTAAGCAGTCTATTAAAATGTTTGTACCCCTGTGGGAACCTGGGCTGGCGAACCTTAATACAGGTTACCATGTAACCTAGCTAGGACGCCTGATTCAATTATGTTACTTTATTTCTATTCGACTTAACCTTAAATTTTAAAAATTATTTTATTGTAACAGACTGTACCACACTTTTTGTAATAAATAAATTATTATATCAGTTACATTACAATATTTAGGTACGGAATAACAGAATGGTTTTCTTTTTTTGATATTCAATATTAAAATAAAATATTTATTCTGTATGAAAAAGGTTGTTTTTTGAGGTTTTTTTTTTTAAACAATGATACAGTTTATCCGTTTTTATTTTATGTTGTTTTTATATTCAAACAAAACTTACAAACACATTGGTTATTTTAAATGATCTGATGGCACAGTGGTATTTGTTCAAAGCCTGTTGTTGGCGGTTTTAAAACAATGTAAACAAGATAAGCTTCTTTGCAAACCTTATGCCTTAAGGTAGAAAATATCCCCAAAGGCATGTTTGGAACCGTGCACATCATCGAGTAGACAATAGTTTTATAGAATACTAGCTTCCGCCCGCAGCTTCCCTCGCGTGGCTGTCAGAAATTATCCCGCGGGAACGAACTACCGGTATAAAAAGTGTTAATTTAGGTTATAATCTGTCTGTGTGCCAAATTTCATCCAAATCCTTTCAGCCGTTTTTGCGTGATTCAGTAACAAACATCCAAACATCTTCACAAACTTTCCCATGCATAATATTAGTAGGATTTGTATGCCAAATTTCATCCAAATCCGTTTAGTCGTTTTTGCGTGAAAGAATAACAGAAATATCCATCTTTCCATCCTCTCAAACTTCCACATTAGAATATTAATAGATATGATAGGATTAGTAGGATTTTAAAGATCATTTTATGTAGATGATTGAGGCAGGTACCTACTTATATTTGCCGTTTCCAATAAAAAATACGTAAAATTTGTTTTGCAATAAAATAAAATATTTTTACTTGACTCATCCTACATACCGCAGTGTCTCAAGACGAAAGTCTTTGACCAGTGCGTGTTGCCAATGATGACGTATGCAACCGAAACGTGGTCGCTCACAATGGGCCTCATAAGAAAGCTTAAAGTCACCCAAAGGGCAATGGAGAGGGCTATGCTTGGAGTTTCCCGGCGTGATCGAATCAGGAATGAAGAGATCCGCAGGAGAACCAAGGTAACCGACATAGCCCGAAGAATTGCCAAACTTAAGTAGCAGTGGGCAGGTGCACATTGCTCGCATAACAGATGGTCGATGGGGCCGAAAAATTCTGGAGTGGCGACCGCGTACCGGAAGACGTAAAGTTGGAAGGCCTCCCACAAGGTGGACCGATGACCTTGTGAGGGCCGCAGTAATCCGCTGGATGCGGGAAGTACAGAACCGGTCGAAGTGGCGTAACTTCGGAGAGACCTATTTCCAGCAGTACACGTCTTTCGACTGAAATGATGCCACGTACAAGTTCACATAGAAGTTTCTTCAATCATTAATTGGGCTTAAGTTTTCGATCAAAAACATTTTCACAGTTAAGATCAATACCATAATTGCCTAACATACTGTCAATCAGAATCTGAATAATTTTGAAGGATATCGTTAATCCATTTCTTCATATGTTCGAAAAATTTGGCTGCTCAAAAACTTAAATAAACGCAATGATTGGTGTTGAACTGTCAAAATGTAAGCCTACTGTGCTAATGTTAGTGTGTCACAGGGTAATCACCCCGCAGCCCTAATTTATCGAGATCAAGGCCCCATTGCACCACAATTCGCTAAAAACATTTAGCGTAATCGAATTCAAACGTCGTTTTGTTTATGTAAACCGTTTGAAGTTGACAAGACATCAGTGTCTTTGGTATTGTATTTTCGGTTTTTTTCCACCGACTTCCGAAATTTATGTTATTTTTCACTTTGTATTGTTTTTGCACGTCGATTGCTTATAAAAATGTTTTATTTTTCCACGTAGGCTTCCCTTAAAATGCATTTAAATTACGAAAATTCCCGTCTAAGTAGTTTTGGAGACAATAAATAAATTGTTGTTTTTAAACGGTTGTTTTTATCGTAGACAGTTTTTACTAAACATTAACGCACAGGGAATACAAACGTATTCCCTGTGCGTGACCCAAATAAAATAATGGTCTTTCTTTCTTAGCACTAAACGCAGTTAGTGATTTGTGATGCAAACCGGCCTAAATGGTCCAAGTCATCTCAGGTTTGTGGTTTAGGCATGACATTAGACACAGAAGGTATCGGCAGGCTAATTATAAGCTTACAATAGTAATATACTCCATTTGTGGCTAACATCTTGAATGTCAAAGGGAGCCACGGTCTGACCTGATATTATGTAATTTCCTTGCAGGTAGCATCTTAATTGCTATCTATGTAATCTTATGATTAGTTTGCTGGCTTTGAACGGATTGTTGGCTTAGAATGGTGAGCAGAGATGTAGGTATTATGTATGGTTTATCTTGTTTGTTTTATTGTATGTATTCTAATTTAATTTTTTTACCGACGAAAAAATGGAGGAGGTTGTCAAGTCACGTGTACTTATTACCACGCATAACATTTTACTGAGCATTCCATTGTTGATTTTTTTTATATTTTATTGGTCCCCTTTAAAATTGTAATAAAATTAGCACAAGTGTTGAAAAAAAAATTTTTTTAAACAAAAATTAAACCGACCGTTCCGGGGGAATCTATAATTTTTCTTTTGAAACAACCATCTCTATCATAAATGACAAAATTTTTTTTTTAGAATACTTACACTACCGAGGATTTTTTTTATTTGTGTTTTAAAACAAACTCGCTCACACCTTTCCCCGAAATAAAGGCCCAAATCCACCGAAACAATAAACAATCAAACTTTAACACTCGCCCAGTCAATTCCTGCCTAACTACCAGCCATACAAACTCCAGTTTATTCCAATCGAACGCCACTAAGCTCACTCGTTCATAGTGACCTATCGTTAACTTTAATCCTCCGTTAGTCCAGCCGTTATGTCTTATTTGTAACACGTACCGCAGCTTTATTTTTCCATGCCTTGTACAAAGAATAAAAGTTTTCTAATAAAGGGCTCCGGCAATCGGTAAGTTTGTGTCGTTCCCTCTTATTGGCTACAGGTGACAATTGATGGCGATAGCTCTTTTTAACTGACTTCGTCGTGAAAGTTTTTTCTGAGCTAACAACACTTAACGAGAAAATGTTGCGTTAATATTATATCTTAGGGACATTATGTGGGGCGCAGGAGTACTGTTTGTGGGATTACGGTCAAGAAAGCGGTGTAACGAAGGAGATTTTTGCTTTTTGTTTCGAGTTTGGTTTAGACTTTAGAGCTCTTGAAAGGAATGATGTTTAAAAATAAATGAGTTTAGGACTTAGGAGTTACATGCAGGTCCTAGTTTCAAACCCTGAGAGGCACTTTGTGTAAATTATTTAATCAGCACTGCTCGCAAAACGGTGAAGGAAAACAGCGTGAGGACACCGGCATGTCCTAGAACCAAAAATTCGAAGACATGTGACATCTACGATCCAACCCCTCTCACAAAAAAAAAAAAAAAATGAAAATGAAAAAGTGTTTATTCACAGAAAATACATTTTTGTTGGTTACATTTACTTCCGCCAAACTGCATAGCAGTTTGTTGGCAGACGTAGCTCCATTTTTGAAAATTCCTACTTATTAAGTTTTTTATTTTTTATATTCACACTTTTTCACCTAATTAAAACTAAAATTAAAAACTACTTTTGCATTTCTTAAATTTAAAACAAACAAACTTTATTTTTTTCCATAATTATTATCTACAGTGAGGCTTTCACAATACGTATTACGTACAAAGAGCAGGCCTGTGGCCCAGCAGTGGGAACAATATATGCTTCTGTAGGTCTTCAGCAAACCTATCGGTAATTGGCCGCCAGAGTTGCTATGTCAAATAACGAACTCTTTTTTTATCACAGGTAATATTTGCCTACGTCAAACACTCGTGTCCGCTTTCAAGTTGTGGAATGCATAAATTTAGGTAGGTATATGTGTTGACTTTCGGTATAAGGAACCGGTGATGTTCATAAAAGAGGCTTTTAAACCAAGTTTAGCAGCAATATTATTCACTAAAAACATGCCAATCATTTTTATGAAACACTAGCTGTGCCCGCGGCTTCGCCCGCGTGGTCGTCGGATATTCCAGGGGAACGTACTGCCGGGACAAATTGCTTATGTTACTCCTTATAAAATCAGCTATTTGCCCGTGAAAGTACCGTCAAAATCAGTCCAGCCGTTTTGGAAATAAGTTGGAACAAACTGACAGACAAAAAGAAATCGTTGTAGACACGCATATGAAAATATGCATTTGGTAAAAATCTGTTATTTTGAAACAGACACTTACATTCTATTTAATTGTATATTGTATATGTAGATTACCTATAGATATTTAGTTAGGTTCTGTCATTCCTTTGACAGAAACCTAATTAGTTCTGTCCGTCGGCCAATAGTTATTATGCTAAACTAACATACAACTAACTGACGTAACATAATAGTCATATTAGTTAAACGCCTGAATACACGGCATAAATCAAAACTATGAAATCCACGCTCGTCATTTTATAAATGACAGCAATCCATTCCTGTTTAGATTCTAATAGTTCCGTAACATGTTGGGTAAAAACTAGCGATGGGCGAAATATTCGTTTTATGTTCGGTATTCGATGTATTCGTCAGGTTTACTGAACATTCGTATTCGGCCGATTATTAGGCAGAAATTATGCACATTCTACGGAATCATAATGTATTTCAAAAGTAGCAGCAAGTGGCCTCTTTAACATAACCAAAAATGTTTTTTTTTTTGCTAACACAAGGGCAAGGTGCATCAAACTCAAACTCAAAGCATTTATTTCAAATAAACCAATTACAGGCACTTTTGAATTGTCAAGGTCGGTGAGATAGAAAGATGAAGCTAGTTGCCCATTCCAAAGCGTAGGTACCTATGGAGAAGAACGGGCAAGAAACTCCATGGACACTCTTTTAAAATCATGATTTTGTTACAAACAGTTGGTTACATCATTATGTTGAAATTATCAATGTGAGAGATAACTAACTATGACTAGATAATGCAATAATAGTCCGGGCCGTCCGGGGGTAGCGGCGTCAGCGGGCGGATAAGCACAGACTTGATTTTTCTAGATGCACGATATTGCACGCCATATTTTGTAAAATATTCGTCCGAATATTCGGTTCGGTAAGCTTTTAACCGAATATTCGTATTCGGTAAAACCCGTATTCTGCCCATCACTAGTAAAAACCTCAATGTATAACGTTTTAGGGGTGTTGTCGTTAGTTAAAAGGGCGAGGTAATATATAAATTAATTTTTAACACTACGTTCACTGTAATTGGGGTTTTGCGTGTCTGTAATGCTTCACGCACAATTCGTACGCGCCTTTTTCGAGGGTTGAGGTACTACCTCGAGTGTTCTGAATTGGGACAAAACAAATGAATGTATCCTACTATATTACTGTCAGTGCCAATTAAAATTTTCGTTTTTTGTTACCTGCTGTCGCGGAAAAATGCTTTATTACCTGTACTGTCACGTGAAAGTTTCACAATGCGTGATGTGAACCCCTTGGCGGTAATATGAACACAATGCTACACAAGTTACTCTCAACTTTTGTTTATACAAATTCGGGTCACTGGGAATTTATTTTATTTACCTATATTCCGCTGCAATAAAACCTATTGTTCACTTTCTGAAGTGTTACCCTACTAATATTTTAAATATTTGAAAGTTTGAATATTTGGATTTTTGCTACTCAATTACGCAAAAACAGCTGAATGGATTTGGATGAAATTTGGCACACAGTTTAAAGCAGTTGGTTTGAGCAGTGGGGGCTGGTCAGTAACGGCCGCGTCGTACGAGTTAATGGTGGACAGCCGCTTAAGTTTGTGTAAATTATTTCATCACCAAAGCTCTTCCATAAAGGAAGGATAACATCGTGAGGAAACCAGGGTGCGTTTGTCTTAGAACCAAAAATTCGAAGAGACGTGACATCTACCAACCCACACTGGGCCGCGTGGTGGATTACGGCCTACTACCTCTCACAGCGAGAAGGCCTGTGTCCCAAGAGTAGGACCGTTATAGGTTGATTACGTGTTTATGTTATGTAGTTCATAGTATACTTTTTATCCGTTCCTGTCTGAAAATTTCCGACTTCTACGCGGGCGAAGTTGCTGGCAAAAGATAGTGTTTAAATAAAAATGAATTTCCCGTTGGAAACACGTTATACCGGGAATAAATCTTATCAATGTCAATGATACGGTAAGTCAAAGAGCATGGAAACTAAAAGACGTTACCGATCAGACGCACGGTACCGTTGCGGTTCGGAAGCTACTCGGAGGCAAGACATCCGGCTATTCGAACTAGGACAAGCGCGGACGGCGCATTTCCGGCTGCCGGAATGACTTAATCCCCTGTGTTTTAAGTACAAAGATTGCCAATGATAAAATGGATTGTTCGTTTTATCGGTTGAACGATATTACTAGCTTAGTAAAGCCACAATGGTTGTTAAAGTAGGAAGTGGTTAGGTATTTTATAAAGGACTGAATCCAGGGTCAGGCAGTGTTATTGGGTTTTTTCATCTGGAGTTTCCCCCCCCCCCCCCTCCCCCTATTACATGGAACTGGCGAAGTGTGGGCCGTACAATAAGTATAATAGGTATAATTCTGCCTAATCGTTTGGGGTATACTGGCGTTATGGTGCTGCCAGGGGTGTGGGTTGTTCGATAGAGTTACCATGGCCCCTGGCACACAGGCAACTGAGGGAACACGGGTGAGTTTTAGTCAGTAAAAGTCTGACACGTCCTCCCGCTCCACCCAGAGCGGAAGAAGTTATTTGATGATTTCCCAACAACAAAAAAATGGTAAAACTTAGTTTATAAATAAATTCATGAAATGTTGAAATAAAGCTGTTGTTTAACTTCTTAAAACAAAAGGAATGTGCCAGCATCTTTCAACAAGCTTCCAAAAAAAAAATGCTCGCCACGCTTCAACCCCACTTTCTCACCGTTCCGGGCCGTTCGGGAAGTCTTCCGGCAATTGTGACTAAAACCGGCACGGAACCTTGCCGGGTCAAGACGACTTAATCTCTCCCTGATTAAGTACACTGACGGAAAGTAGACTCAGTGTAAATATTTCGCAAGACTTTACTTATTCGTTGATTTTTTTGTTCATAACGGAATCTATGATAGTTTGTTTGTTGTATTTCTTTTTTAGGTATGTTTCGTAATCTTTACTACAATAAAAATCGTCAACATCATCTGCCCAGCCTTTGTAACCGACTTCAAAAAGGAGGAGGTTATCAATTCGTCGGAACCTTTTTTTTTTTTTGTTTTTTTTTTTTTAATTTTTTTTTATGTATGTTCCCCGATTACTCGAAGATGGCTGGACCGATTTTGATTTTGTTTTTTTTGTTTGAAAGGGTATACTTCCCAGGTGGTCCCATGATCATCAAGTCAGGATCTGATGATGGGATCCTGGAGAAATAGAGAGAACTCTTCAAATTTTATAGGCACACAAAGCGATTTAGGTATTTTTTGGAAGAATACTTTCTCGTAGTGGTCTCATTTCAATTTGGTGAAGATTTGATGAAGAACTTTGGAGATAGGCAACGGAACTCCTCAATAAATGATAGCAAATGGACTGGGTTTGCTGAAATCTCATCTTTGTCTATTGCTTACACCAGTTCATAACATAACATCACGCCGGTATGCTGTGAAGGGGTAAGCACATGTGCACCACTAAAAAGTGAAAAATAAAAACTTTTTCCAAAAAAAAAACAACCGACTTCCAAAAAAACACTACAAAGTGAAAAATAACTTTTATTTCGGAAGGCGGTGACAAAAAATTCAAATACAGCTCCAAAGACACCGACTTCCGAAATTAAAGTTATTTTTCACTTTGTAGTGTTTTTTTGGAAGTCGGTTGTTTTTTTTTTTCAACTATGTTGGGGTCAGATTTCCGTCTGACCGGATGCAGCTGAATTCCTGTGTTTTACGATATATTTCATAATATCGGTCCAAATACATACCAACCTAGAAATACCTAGTTTCTGTTTAATATTTTCATGAATAAAATATTTTGATTAAAAAGCGAGTGAAGCCTTTTGTAAACAAATGTAAAAAATTTACAATGAAAATCCCATCAAAACTAAAATTCACGGAAATGAAAACAGTGATATTGTTCATCCACTTTTCGTAAAAAAGGAAAAAAATAATATTTCAATATTTCAAATCCGTAACAATAAAGAGGGTAGTCTCACACGTACGAGTGTTGCCATATCTTTACTTCACTGACTACACAGACTACCCGCCAAGTTTAAAATTTTTAATGTGACAACTTCCTCAAAACTTTTCTCAGTAGGAAAATTGTGTTGACGTATCCATAATACGCTTTGCTAAAATCATATATTTTGTTAAGGAACCCTTGTTTTACTAATTTAAATTCTTTAGAAAACTTGGTTGGTTGAGGGACGAAGGTGTAACTGATTTGCGTCATTCATCGTTGGGGAGAAATTGGGGAAAAACATGGTATTTGTCTGGTTTCCTCCCACTTAACTTGCGTATGGGTGTTGTTCTTCGTCATCAGGGTATTTTTATATTATGATGCTTCTAAAATAGACCATCTATTTTTGAAGTTTGTTTACCTCTCCTATTTGTGTCCTGCCAGATCCTACGTAATTTTTTTTTTAATACGTTAGGTATATTTTTTTCTAAACGCCCGCTTTTATTTAGGCATTCATATAGGTCTCGCCTAGTGTTACAGAAAACAGACTTGAGTATCACTATTTCTGAAAATGGAAATTAATTAAAATGACAGACATTTAGTTTGAGTAGGCCAAGTACTTTCCCAGTCTTTGTCGCGTAATATAAAGGCTGAACTTAGACTTATAACGCCATTGTCTTACTGTCACGTGCCGAAATACATAATCAACTTAGTATTTCCCTTTATGAAGTGAACATTATGCCAACAATGTAGAAAGTCGCCCAACACAACCTACCTAGGAGACTTCTTCCAATTAATTTTTCACAACTTCTAAAGACGCGGCCACACACTCAATCCTACTTGCATTAGTACCAATTTGCACAAGCAAGCATGTAACGTTACGACGGCGAAACGGTATGTCGTGTGCGTGCCGTACTGTGCACCATGTCAAAAAAAAAAATTACAAAGAAAGGGTGTTTATTGGGACTAGCACAGGAAAAGTTAAAAAGTAAAACATATTTTTTTTTTGGGTGGGAAATCATCAAATAACTTCTCCCGCTCTGGGTGGAGCAGGAGGGCGTGTCAGACTTTTACTGACTAAAACTCACCCGTGTTCCTTCAGTTGCCTGTGTGCCAGGGGCCATGGTATCTCTTTCGAACAACCCGCACCCCTGACAGGCATCGGCCCTTGCGGACCCCACCAGTTGGTGCTGACATCTCTTTGAGGCGCGCGTGGAACACAACGCTCCGTCGACCCAGGCTTGGTCCATACCGGATAGCGAGCTACCCATTACTCGCCGTCCGCAAGCCTGCGCCAACGGTGGCCGGGAATCGGCCTGGGATTCCCGACGCCCAGGGCCTAGACGCGAGAGATCGCCGCCACTGATCGCTTCCACAAGGACACGGCGGTGCTCCGCCCAAGTCGGGCAGACCTTCGCCGTATGTTTCACCGTGTCCCTCTGGACGATTTACACAGTGGTAATACACGGGTGTTTCCTCCTGCCTTATCCGAAACAGGAATCTCCCGAAACAACTGTGTCCGGTGAGGACCTGCGTCAGGCGGAAGGTGAGGACGCCGTGTCGCCTCCCAATCCACTCCTCAAACAGGGGACTTACCGCCGCAATTGAGGCGTGCTCAGCACTGGGTTGCGAAAATCGCACTCTCCATATCGCCATGAGATCCCGCCGGAGCTCTGTCCACTGCGCCGCGATTTCTCGCGGCACAGGTCTTAGGTAACATATGGGTTCAAAGAAATCTTAGAAAACATCCCCCTAATGACGTGGTTGGGATTCAAAGGGCGCAGACTGATATATTGTTTTATTAAACAAATAAATTAGTCTTCAAATAAATTATACTTAGGAGATGTACATTAAGACAGCGTGTTATGTATAAAAATATTTAAATTAAACGACTTTAATTTCAGCTGTTACACTGACAGATTGAAAATATATTTTATCTTAACTTCTTTAGTAAAAAAAAAACGTAGAATTCGTTTTGCAAGGGAAATCTAGACCGTTGCTTGTAATTAAGGTGGGTATTTATTTGTATGAAAAAAATGTTGATAAAATACTCATCTAAAAATAAAGCAGAGAAATTTCAAAATAAATAAAACTGAATACTACGTATACTTACCTACACATATAAAAAATATGGACTTTTACCTTAAAATGTTTTAATCTAGGCACGTATATTTTCAATATTAATATTAAATTCTCGGAAACTTTAATTTGATCATTTTCAGTTTACGTGGATTACAGCGGAATTTCGAATTACAGCTTTTGCATACAACCTACGCTATATTAAATTCCAGATCAAAAATGCTGCTGATCTTTTTGGAGCTTTTAATATTTCGGAAAAAAAGGCTTAATGTGGTGCAGTCATGACTGCGTTTTAAGATAAATAAATCTATTAAATTAAAATAATTTTTGCCTTTATATAAATAAAATTATTTTGCCCAACTACATAATATGTTGGGTTCGGCTTTCAGTCTACCCGGAAGCAGCTGAATACCAGTATTTTACGTATAGACAACCCAGTTACTGGGTATTTCGATTACTTGGTAAGACGGTTGTCAGACTTTCGAGCTTCTGACTGTCAGCGGCTGGGACGTCCGGCCGGGACCAACGGCTTTACGTGTTATCTGAGACTCGGGAGGGATCTTGGTATGTAAGATGGTCACGCATCCACGGACCAACCGCGGCAAGCGTAGCTTAACCAGATCGATCGATCCGTGCGGTGTGAATGATATTTTGGAAATCGCATTCCTTTTACTTGAGTTCGTTTCGTGTAGGCGAACAGACAATTTATTCATCGAAACGGCTGAATGGAATTTCACCTAACATCAAAAAGTAGGCGGTTGTTATTACCAGTGTTTTACGCATCTTATGTCAGAACACAAGATGCGTAAAACACTGTTGGGAAGCTAGTTGGTGCACTATATAAACTTTATGTAACAAGGTTATCGCAAAATGGTCACAATCAAATGCCTGAATAAGCCTTTCTCTTGGAAAGTTCCTGAGGAATATATCTGCGGTCACCAATAATAATAATAATAAATCATTTAATTCAGGTAACAAAGACCCATATCATAAATACCTTATAGACTAACATACATAATTATGAAAATCCACAACAATAGTAGCACTTCACTTTGCACTAGTTTCCCTTGTGCTCTCCTGTGGAACTTGTCCGCGGAAGCAACGGAACACCACGTCCTGCGGCCAAAAGTCCTCTTCCAAGACGACGGGCAGATAACAATTCGGCACGCGCACCAGGAACGCCTTGAAGTTGACGTTGCGGCGCGACTCCAGTAACTGCACCCTCGGCGTGTACCTTGTCTTCTGGCGCACGTACTCCACGATGTCCTCCGCCTTAGTGGTGTAGTGCAGGCGGGAGATGTACACCGGAGTGTTCGGCATAGCGGCACGCAGGCTCACTTCAGGCCTCGCTGGAGCTTTGCCGCAGCGGTTCTTGTTAGTTCGCGATCGGCACTTCTTCCTCTGCACCGTCACGAAACCCTCTTCATTATCAGGCCTAATCGGTGCCTTTCCTGGCATAGGCTTTAAATTTGGAGCACCAGGGGTACTCGCGGTGACGCTAGCGAAATCCTTTTGTAGGGGTTTCGCCAGGGCTGCAGACACTGGCAGCGGGACGGGACGCGGCAATCCCAGTGTGGTTTCTGCGGGTGGTATCTAATCTTCCATCTTGGCCTGTATCTAATGAATTTGTCCAGACTTAATAGCCGACGAAGGTTCGGATTTAAAAACCTGGTTTAGGGAGATTTAATTAATTAGTAGGACAAACATTGATGTGAATTGGGCCAATATCATTTTTACTAACCAAAGTTAAGTTAGTTCGGATGATTACAAAAGTTCCTAAGTAAGTGATTTCTGGTTTTATATTTTATGTATTAGCGTTTGAGTAATAGGTATATATGTGGAAGTCTGAAAGTTACATTTGAAAATTGATTGAAAAGTTTAGTGGAAGTTGGTTGTCATGGTATGAGCATGTGATGCGGAGGAATGAGTAAAATGTCGTGAGTAAACTTTCGATTATGAATGTAGATGACTATAAGAGTAGGGGAAAACTAAAGAACCGATGTATGGACTGTGTGAAAGATGATATGGGTAGGAAGGTGGTGACTACAGAGACGACGAATAATAGAGAATGCAGAGATATCGAAGAAAATAACACGTTGCTCCGACCCTAAGGGGGTATCCATTAATTACGTGAGGCAATTTTGGCGACTTTTCGACCCCCACCCCCGCTCTGGTGAGATGTCGTGATATTTGGCTCGACCCTCTCCCCTCCCCATAATCTCACGTGAAATATTTCAAATACGTGGCTTTAGTGTAAAAACGTTAATCTGTGCTTATTTGCGTTGGATTTATGCGTTGCATTTGGTTGGCTTGGCTGGCCAATGGCAGTTTAACCATCAAGGAGCTACTGTGATACTTTGTGGCGTTCGCTTAACCGCGATAAATATTATTTTGTAGGATTTAGCTATATTGGCGGAAAAACATGTTCGACATCATTTAGCCCGGTTTTCTCGTAATGTTACGTTGCGGAAAAAAAAAAAATTACGTGATATTTGCCGAGAACCTCCCTCCCCCACGTGAGATTCGACTCGACCCCCCCCCCCCCCCCCTAAACGCCTCACGTAGTTAATGGACGCCCCCTAAGTAAATTGGGATACGTACAGGACAACGATGGTGATGATGAGTGGTGATTTTGAACCAAGAGCTAAGACTGAGTTTGCAGACAATTTACCCTACTTATCTTACTTATAGGTATGTGGAAGTTTGTATGTTTAGATGTTGGTTACTCAATCACGCTGAACATAACGACTGAATAGATTTATATGAAATTTGGCTCACAGATATTTATAACCTGGATTATTACTTGGGTACCCGGGAAGCGCAGGCGCAACTGCGTGCGAGCGAGGCAACCGATGAAGAAAGTTGGGAGAGTGAGAGAGATGGTCGCCGTGGGGTTAAATAGGATCCTTAGTATACCGCTAGTACATTCCCGTGGGATAGTTTCTGACACCCACGCGGGTGAAACTGCTAAAAAAAGCTAGTGTATTCATTATAGTCGATGCTCAAAGACATTTGCTTGTGGCTACACTCGCCTAAGTCTCTCAAAACTCGATCCAAGAAGGTAAATAAACCCATTATAAACTCCAAGGAAATGCAAAAGCAAACCCAACTCAATAACAACCAAACAAGCACACCAGAAATTAAAATGAAAAAAATGAGATTACTCGGTACCTATGCTTGACTTTTTTAAAGGAATATCCGATCAAACGTCGATGCAAACTAATTCCGACGAGCAAATTCGAAATTCGCTTAAAAGGAAAAAAGTAGATTTTCTCCCATCCGCATCGAACTAGTAAATTGGTTAGCTATTACACTGTCGATTTGGCGTGATGTCGTTTATCTCTCAAAGAGTACACTCAAACCGTTGAAAACTTCAGATCGTTCAGTTAGTCAATTTCCTACTACGAAATTTCGCCAAAAGTCAATGACTGATCAAGATTTTATTATGATTTGCAAATCATCAATATTTACGGTTAAGACATTTATTATTCTCAAAAGATTTACAAATTCATTTAAGTACCTACAGAGAAAATACAATATATGTATAGGTAAGAATTCAATAAGCTGATTGGCGTAGTGGGTTGGTACAGACGCCAGCACATCAAGCTGTCAAATTTCTTTGATAGATTTTCATCTTTATCACATAAGCATAAGGTGCATGTTCAATTAAGAAAATTTGACAGTTTGGGGTAGCTTGATGTACTGGCGTCTGTACTATGACATATTATGTTAAAATATATTATGGGTAAAAACTAGTAGCAAGAGATAGTAATAGTGAGTAGTTCTTAAAAAAAAATGTTAAAAAAACAAAGTGCGCCACGTCGTATGCGCGTCGTGCAGCGGGTTAGTGCGCGTGAGTGACGAGTAGATGTGGGTCATTGACGGTTTTTTAGTTAACTGTTAATCATCAATGGTCAACAGGTTAAAAAAGCTGTTAAGTTATTAGCAGGTTTTGAATGTTCAATCGGTAGCATATAGCGTCAATTTATATGATCGTTTTCAATAATTGACAATTTTGTTGCAAATAATTAATAGGATATACGATGTTCGGTATCGTTCGGAAGTATTCGTTTCGCATACTAGTTGATTCTCAGAAATTAATAAAATTATAGTGGAATAATCCGTTGAGCCGTTGACGTAAATTAACAGCATTAGCAGCATTTTATTTAGAACTGGTTTTATTTGGAACTGAATAAAATAATAACTATTTTGAACGAATGCGTATTGTGCGTTGACGTAAATTAACAGCTAATATTTTCAACCTGTTTTTTCATTGTTGATTAACAGTTATCTCGTTGACGAATGAAAAGACGTTAAAAAAAAACAGTTTATTGATTCAACGACCACCTCTAGTGACGAGATATTTACTGATTATTATGTAGTTTATTATTATTGTTTACACATATGAACCATCCGGAATAAAAAATCCGTTGCGTAGTTTAAAAAAACAATGCGGTCACACGAAAAGCGATGTTAATAAAATTAATATGTCTGTATGAATTGCGATTCTAAGAATAATGACAATAGAGCCATTTTGATTTTGTGTTAATCTATCATACAACGTAATTAAAACTTCATGCTCATACCTATTCGTACTAAACCACAGCTGACTAAAACACTTTACATTATTTAAGTGTCAAAAAGTTAGAGTACATTTTCTTTAAACAATTTTACTAAACAACTAAGCTCACTTATTGTAAAATATATTTGTTTACACAAAGTTAAACTACTAATACACCTCCATTTATTCAAAGTTGGTGCGTACTGCATCTGAGATTCAAATAAAATTAATTTTCCCAAACTGTTGTGACAGCTGAGACGAGCATTCTGTTGCCATAACTATGTAAACAGTAAAGTTGATTAGTTTACTTACTAACGTTTGGAATTAATTTTCAGGACCCGCTATTATCCTGAACTGCGCTGAAGACCGTAGAAAGTTTTATAGACTAGTGTAAATACAAATAAAGTGGTTAAAGTATACGTGTGGGTTCGGACCTGGCGTCTTCCTGTGCGAGCGGCAGAAGGTCGCATTGAGTGAAATGGTCAAGGTAATGCCGAAAATATAATAATATATGAATTATTCACCGCTCTCAATTTACGCCACGCTAACCCTTTCGTGTGTTCTTTGTACATACATTTCTAAATCACTCACTCACTGGCCGCAAAACAAAATCAAATATACGTTTTAGGTGCGTAGAATGTATGAATTTTTGTTTAGAATTTCAAATTGTGTGTCGCACTTTTTCACTCATTTTTTAAGCTGGCTTTCCACATCTTAGCGTAGCGTTAGACGCGAGTGTTTATGTGTTGTTTGGGACTAATATGACAAACCTAATAATTATAATTTTGGTGATGTAGTGGTCAGTCAGTAATAAGATGATACTTTGAAACAAGGAAACATAAAACATATTTTTGATTTCTAACACGCACATAGTAACTGTAACACTTATATGATAACTACGTATATATAGCGACCCGTCCTTACTTCGCACTGTGTCAGATTTAGAACAACTGGAGATTTATTTATTATGTGTAAGTTTAATATATATGTAATAAAGCCACATATAAACTTTCCGGCAGAAATTTACATAGTGATCGTGAAAACCGTATTCAAAACCGTTGCGTGGTTTAGAAAAAGTAAGCTGAGAAACAGACAGAAGAAAATAGAGACTTTACTTAACAGATTATTTCTTAAACTGTTACAATAAACAGAACTTAATATAAGTCATATCCTGAAGATAAATCTGATAGGTGACCTACAACAGAATTGCAAATTAAGAAGCTTATAATTTACTCTCTGCCACTCATTGTACCTGTCTGTGATTGCACTTTGAACTTGAACGCAAAACGCTTTCCAACTACTCAGCACTTTTAAAATATCCATACACGTATTGAACACAACTACAGCATTCTCCGTGCGCTGGCGCTACGCTAAACTCTGTGTGTAGTCAGGTTTCTCGATGTTTAACATTTCACATAACATACATTGTGTGCTGCCTAGTTTTGTACAAGTTTCAGTAAATATTTCAATTCTCTGATTGTTCTGCCCCGGTATTTGCCAACTGTAGAAATGTACCTGTTTCATTTTTCCCTTTTGTTACCTCGCTGTCGAATATGGAATGTTATTTCAAGGCACTAATTAACTCTATGTTTAACTATTATGTGTTGTTTAAATACTAAATGTTTCCTGTGTTGTGATCGTTTTGTTTAAATACTAAAGTAATGCAACTGAAACTTTCAAGTTTTTAAAAATGATAACTAATTGGTTTGCTTTGTTAATTTTTGTTTACAGTAATTCGATATAATTCGACTCTGAAATGCCTATGACGGAGTATTTTTTACATATATGCATTGTTTCAATTACCGCAAATTTCAATCAGTGTTAAATAACATTGAAATATTTTCGCTAATATTAAATATTTGAGTGGTTCGGGGTGTAAGGGTGGACGGGGGGCTGGGGTCGTATGTAGAGCATATTTTCATATTAAATGAACATTTTGTGGCGAGTATCGTTATCCGGTCGTATATTAATTCTGCACTATGTAAAAGCTCATTACAAATGAGGTTGGTGGACATGCGGTTTATTTTGTGTCTTATTTTAATCCGCTGTGTTTGACAGGTTTAATTTAATGCGGTCGGTAAATAATTTTAGGCGCAGTGTAAGTTTTATTAATATTAGCTTTTTGGTTGATTATACGGGTGTAATGTAAGCCGAATTAGGTCAAATTAATGGACGGTTTGTGCAACGTGTAATTGGCATATTTTGGATTTCGAGGAATAGATACCTAATTAACTGTTAAAATAAAGCGAACGCATTTCTAATTATTAAAAAAAAACCCTTGGGGTGGGCATAAACTACAGAACGCCACCTGCAACGATCCTTAAATACCCCGTTTGCCTCGTTTACGTTCATACATTAGAGGCCTAAGTATGTATTTGATTTAACCATCTCGATCTAACGCATCGACCACGTTTAGCGCTCCGATTGGCACTGGATTGGTGACGGACCAATCGGAGCGCCGAACGTGCGCGTTTGATCGAGATTGTTAAATGAAACTCACACTAGGGCCACCGATTGGCCTTGGATTGGTGACGGACCAATCGGAGCGCCGAACGCGGTCTATGCGTTTGATCGAGATGGTTAAATGAAACTCACACTAGGGCCACCGATTGGCCTTGGATTGGTGACGGACCAAACGGAGCGCCGAACGCGGTCTATGCGTTTGATCGAGATGGTTAAATGAAACTCACACTAGGGCCACTGGTCATACTTGCACGCCCCGGTACTACGCACCTGACCATTCTGGAGAAGATCACCAATAAGGTATATGTATACATATCTATATGTATACATATGTCCTTCTACGGCGTCCCCTCTCGGCGCATCCATTTACATCTGCCATGTAGTGAGTGAATTTATTGGATCATTAAAAACTTGGTTACAGGCTGCACAACAGCGAAATCCTATTTTATCATTCGGTCATAAGATTTAAGTTGTGTACTAGCGTCATTGTGTGAACTAAAGACAGTTATTATCTATCATAGATCACTCACAACTATCTTTTAAATAATTCAAGTCGCACATAACGTCCTCATAATATGTGAAAATCCTAACAATTTATTTATAAAATAAATAAACAACCCTTAATCATTATCAACTCATTCTCAAGAACGTCCTACACTTCAACAAAAAACATAACAATATTTATCCTTGCATTGCTACACGGCAACTCAACTCAAACAAAAGATTTATATTCAAAAGTAACACATCATTGGCTGTTAGGATTTTTTTCCACTGGCGCGGCCCCTTCTCCCTTCTTCCACCTCGTATCACTTCTCGCAAACGCGTTCTTTATCCAATTATCCGAAGATAAATCTCACCTGCGACTGCAAAGGAAATAACGTAGGAAAACGTTGTGTTAGGGAAAAGTTATATTTTCACAAATCCAAGCTTTTTTCTCAACGCTCGACTTACAGCGGCTACGTCACGTCCCTTTTGTTACTGCTTTTGTTTTGAATTTAATTATCGGTACGTGTTCATCTTTCAGATATGCAGTCGGGAATTTAATTGTATACAGAAAGTGTTTTGTAAACTTATCGTTATATTGTATTATAATTTATCTCAATTCGTCATTTATTGGTGACTAGCTTCGCGGTTTTTGCCGCGTGGATGTCGAAAAATATCCCCGGGATTAAAAGTATGTGTGCAAATTCGTTCAGCCCCTTTATTGCCAATACCGGCAATATTGCAATATTTTTTGTCCGGAACATACATCGTGACAAACAGACAAAAATTCTAAAAACCATATTTTCAAACTCAAAGCATTTATTTAAAAAAAAAACAATTACAGGCACTTTTGAATCGTCAAGGTCGGTGAGTTCGAAAAATGAAGCTAGTTGCCCATTCCACAGCGTAGGTACCTATGGAGACGAACGGGCAAGAAACTACATGGACACTCTTTTAAAATCATGATATTGTTACAAAAAGTTGGTTACATCATTATGTTGAAATTGTCAATGTGAGAACGATGTGAAAAGACGTGCACATTAAAAGCGTCTGTAATTAAAACAAAAATAAAATAACAATTCAGAAATTAAAATAAGCTCTGGGAGCTAAGAGATGACCAGTCCCTACTGGCGGCGCCCGTTCACGAACATGACGTATGGATCAGCACCATTCAACTTAACCATTTTGAAGGGAACTTTCGGCATCAGACTCGTTCCCACACCTCACTGTAATTCCTATTTCTTAACTTCGTAAATATTTTATTATAGGTAGGTATTTAACCGTGATATTTCAAAATCATAAACCACGCGAACCACAGGTTAAAAGGTTCCACTAAACTGCAGCTTATTCTTTTTCGGGTATACTCATCCCGCTAAAACCCATTTCAATGTTGCCACAGACATTCCTGTACGACCTGGATTTAATCTGAACCCTTAAACCGTTACTAGGTCAAAGCTGTACACAGATGTCAATACTGCAAATCGGTTTTCAGAAAAACAGAAAATACTCTCTCTAGATAGAAACAAACCATCTTGAAAGAAATCAGAGACGAGCGAATCAATATTAGACTGTAAACAGTATAAGGAAATGCAAGATAATATATAAATAACGACTTTGCTAATTACCTATTAATCAGGAAAGCAATACCTTTCGGCCTCTTTTGTTTATGAGTGGATCGTTTTTCATCGACAATTTTGACGACAATCTTTAATCATTAAAGTCCCTATCAAATGTTGTTTGTTCTTCGTTGTATGCTTAGGATTGGCGAACCCTGGTTTTTGGAAAAAGGTGTTTAAGGTAGATGTGCTAAGGTGTAATCTAATTTTCTTACGATTTTTGCAATTTGCTGGTCAGTGTCAGATTGTATGTTGAACAAAATATGATTCGCGACCCAAATAGGTAGGTATGTATTCACCTCATCGTCATCATTATCTGCCTAGCCTTTTCCCAACTATGTCGGGCTCAGCTTCCAGCCTAACCGTATACAGCTGAATACCAGCATCTTACATGGAGCGACTGCCTATCTGACCTCCACAACCCAGTTAGTAGGATACCCCTTGGTAAGACTGATTGTCAGACTTTCGGGCTTCTGATGACCCGTAACGACTGTCAAAGATCCACGGATGACAGCTGGGACCAACGGCTTAACGTGCGTTTCGAGACACGGAGGGGTCTTTGTATGTAAAGATGGTCACACATCCACGGACCAACCGCGGCAAGCGTAGCTTAACCTAATCGATCGACCCGTCAAAGATCGTAAGTATTTACCTGCAGACTAATCATTAAAATAATCTTTTTTTCAGACTTTTACATGACATTAAAATTCAATGGGTTTAAACGAATTTAATTATAATCATCAATACAACCGGTATTGATGATTATAATTAGAGAGGAGATAGCTAACACACAATATTAACTGAAAGCTTGTCCAGTATCAATTTCATTCAAAATCATTTGATGTTGCAGTCCATTGTTATATCGACGTTCATTTCAGTACAAACTGTCTACAAACTCTGACGTATTTGTCTGTTAATTCCAAGCCATATCATATTCCCTGACATGACTGTAATGTCTCAGAAATTCCACAGTATTATCGAAAACCATATTCGGTGAAGCGAACCGAACCGATTAAATTTCATATGCTTCCGCGATTCGGCAAATTAGATCGGCACTCGAAACGGTCAAAAGTCGACACCGGGCCCTTCACGATGATATGATGCTATCCGTCCTCTTTACAATCACGAGGAAATTTAAAAAGTAAGCCAGACGAGTAATCAGTTTGTACGCGTTGGTTCAGTACTTGAAAATGGTATTAAGATTGACAGTACTCGTATTTACACAAGTAAACGATTCTTTAATTTAGATTTGGTTGTTTACGTTTAAATCGAGTTGTGGCGATCAAAGTTTATTTTCACTCTCCACTTTTTTCTGATACACCTTTTTGATTCTATAACGATGTAAACCGCGAAAAATAATCACATTCCCTCCAATTTCACAAACTTCGAAACACGCTTTTATTTTAAAATTGACTCCCCCAATTCACTTACAGGCTGCATTGGATATAATATCGTTACATTTGTTGTGTTTGGGAGGACCACAGGGCGCAACCGACAGGTAAATATTGGGCCAAGATTAATAGGGTTCCGGAACAGTGCCCGCGGTACCCAGAAAACGGGAAGGAGATTTTCTCCCTTTCGCGGATCGGAAGCAGATCCCATTTCCTCTGACTACATCAAAGTGAGATAGCAATCGGTTTTTTATTCGAATCAGCAATATTTTGAACGACGTCAACTAGTTAGTGGTTTGTGGCCTGATCGGGTTCCTCCGATAGGTAAATACTCCATCGTCTCGACCCTCCGGTTCTCAATTTGCATCGAGTCTTATTGGGGAAAACGTTTATGTTTATTACCTGACTACCCGGGATTACTTTCTACACTAGCGCTTATGCACAGATTTTGTAGGTTCATGGCAATTAGGTGGCGTAAGTCTTGTGGATGGGTGAGTGGCGGGATTTGTAGTGTGTTGTGCATTGGTTTTGTCAATTAGTAACCTGTTTTTAACACGCTTTATATTAGCTTCACTTGTATGTAACCGACTCCTTAGAGCGCGGCTTTGAGCCACTTTAAACGGTCAGATTTCATTTAAACATAATAAACTTATCGAGGACTGATGACAATTCAATAATTTAAAAAAAAAATAGAAAAATGAAAAAAAAATATTTAAAAAAAATCACGTTTTTGTAGTTAGCAGAACTAAAAAATAGAAAATAAATAAAAAACACGCTTTAAAAACCAAACTAAAAAAGGAGAAAATAATTTAATTCAATTAAAAAGCGGGGTGCTTGACATTAAGTGATTATAAAAATACCTCAAAAAGCACCCCACGCTTTTTAATTTAATTAAATTATTTTCTCCTTTTTTAGTTTGCTTTTTAAAGCGTGTTTTTTTGTTTTTTTTAATTATTATTTTATCAGGTCGTTTGACTCTTTTAACAATTTATTGACGCATATTGATTTATATAATATATGGTACCCAAAAATTCGTAAACATATGACATTTACCAACCCATATTGGGCCCGCGTGGTTGACTATTATAGCCCAATTCTCCAAGAAGAGAGTAGACTTGTGTCCCGACAGTACATTAAAGCCTAATTATGCTAAGTTATTATGCTATGACAAGTTAGGGTTGTGATACTGTTGTGATTTGGTTATCAATAACAACCAATAAGTGTCTAAGAGCGGTTCTTTTCTGTGTGAGGCCACCCTTTTTGTGCAGTTGGATAGTTACAGACTCTGATGATTATATAAAATGTAATACCTAAGTGGACCCTCTAAAAGACACGATTTTTTAAAAGCTCAACTGAAAATAATGAAATATTTTATTAACCTGACATTTACCACAAATTCTTTTAACACATTACACATGTAGGTAATAGAATTACGCTTTTTTGGCCAACACATGTTGGTAATTGGTGGAGTTGATTGCTGCCCCAATCGGGTGCCAACAAGTAAATTCAATTGACTTTTAATGACGATTTTTTTTGAATGTCATTAAGAGCTTTGTCGTCGTGGCGTTTCGTGTTGATCAAAAGCATTGTTTAATCAACAGCCGGTGTAGATATTGTATAAATGAACTGTAATAAAATGGCTAAGTAGGCAGGTACTTTCTTACTTATTACAGATATTGCGTAATATTTTGGTTGGTAAATGCACTCAAATCTAAAACTTTTAATCGGATACGAAAACATTTATTTTTTGCTTAGGTAGGTACCTATATGATCGCTGAATAAGGTTTCTGGGAAAATCATTGGCATTATGTTAGAGAAACAAACAAGTCGCAAATGGGCAGCTAATCCGATATAAACACAAAAACCTGTCGAAATCCTGTTAACGAAAACAAACACCAAAAAAAAAATCCAATAAGATTAAAATATTCCAAACTACCATCTCACCTGGTAAATTATCCGCCAATACCCCTGGGCTTGGTGTAAAGTTTACATTTAACAGCGGCGCTACGCATGCGCGGGGCTCGTCTCGGGTGACTAAGTGATGTATGGGCCCGGGGTGCCGCGCTATGCGCCGGAGCGGAACCACTCGCACGGCCCGCAGGATCCATTTGGATCCATCCTTTTGCCCTCAAACTCGACGAGGAAGGCCGTCATTTTTATCAGGGAACGAAAGGGTTAACTGACTGTATTAAAACTACGACTAGAGAATTCGTTTTCAACTAGCGACCCGCCTCTGCTTCATACGGTTTTTACGATTTGGAAAATCATCGAGATTTCTTTATTATACACACATACCAACCTAAAGTCATCCCTTCCTCCCATGGGGATTGGCAGAAACTAAAAAACACCACCTGCCACGTTCCTATACATACTCCTTTTGCCTCGTCTACGTATGTTCCTGTCCCTGTTCTGTTTACGCGTGTTATGTCCTGGAGTGGAGACTGCATATCGGCAAATGTAGTGTGGAACGCTAGATGGACTGACGACCTTAAAAAGGTGGCTGGGACAGACTAGATGCGGAAGGCGGAGGATAGAGTGTTGTGGCGTAGCCTGGGACAGGCCTATGTCCAGCAGTGGACTGCGATAGGCTGAGTTGATTGATTGGCGTGTGTTAGTTTAAATGTATTTTACATTTCCACGTTCTGGAATAAATCCTTTAAATGATGTTGAAAACCGCATCTAAAATTAAAATCGGTTGCATAGTTTAAAAAATAATAGTTTAAAAAACTAAAAAACACGCTTTAAAAACCAAACTAAAAAAGGAGAAAATAATTTAATTCAATTAAAAAGCGTGGGGTGCTTGACATTAATTGATAATAAAAATACCTCAAAAAGCACCCCACGCTTTTTAATTGAATTAAATTATTTTCTCCTTTTTTAGTTTGGTTTTTAAAGCGTGTTTTTTAGTTTTTTAAACTATTATTTATTTTCTATTTTTTAGTTCTGCTAACTACAAAAACTTTTTTTTTCTCATTTTTTTTTTTAATTATTGAATTGTCATCGGTCCTCGACAAGTTTACAAAGTTTCAATGAAATCTGACCGTTTAAAGTGGGTCAAAATCGCGCTCAAAGGAGTCGGTTACATACAAACATACAAACAAACAAACAAACATACAAGTGAAGCTAATTATAAAGCGTGTAAATAAAAAAGAACGCGTTGCACAAAAAGTGTCTTGAATTTCCACTTTTATCCTCAATCCGCGTAGGTAAGCCGTCTTTTTTATAGGAAACCGTTAGTACTGTCTATATTAAAACTAGAATATTTTTTCAATTTCATCTAGCTTTTTCAAAGAGTGTCCTTCCTACTTATCAGTCTTGGGTCTTTTGCATCTAATCATCCCTGTTGCTTCTGGGTATTATTAGAATCTTTGTAGGTTTTCTTACCTTGAATTAAACCTAGGAGCTAGAGACGCATTAAGGATAGCCTTGCTTAGTTGTGTAGGGAGATAGAAATAGGTGACATCGTCTCGATAAGAATTTATTTATTATTTTTACTGGACTATTTTTGGCCAAAAAATCAGCATCGGCAATGCTGTCAGGCTTTTGGGAGCTTTTCCTGTTGACAGTTATGCGGAAGAATTTTTTGATGCACTATGATTGTTTGGGTAGTTCACCAACTCAATACGAGAGATCCCCTAATTTTTTATATACCTACACTATATTATTAGTTTATGACTGTAAGCAATTATATATATAATTATAAAACCAAAAACATTTTTTTATGTTAAATTCTGAGTCTGAGTAGGCTCAAATATTTAGTTATGTAGTTATATCAAAGGTCATAAAATCATAAGTTTCTACAACGGTCTTGACTTCAATCAAAATTCTTGGTTGTACAACCATTGATGATAAAATTTGCATACTCGTTAGACATTAATGTAACAGCTGTTTACATCATTTTGCTCTAGTTGTAAAGCTAGGAACACACTTGGCGAACACGGTTAGAAAACTAAATGAATCCACACTAAGTTACAAGAACAGTTTGGTAGAACTTATTTTTAACCGACTTCAAAAAAAAAGAAGTTCTCAATTCGGTTGTTTTTTTATGTTTGGACCTAAGAACTCCGTCATTTATAAACCGATTTGAAGAATGATTTTGTTTGAAATGATATAACTTAATGTAAAGGTCAAGTTCTGATTAGTGGCTTTTGAGTTACACCGAATCTTATACATTTATACTTAACATAGTTTCACACTGCAAACACTGTTTTACACTTTTTCCCCAACTTTGCACATACTTCCCTATAGTTACATAATAAGATCAACTTTACCTTGGGTGCCTCTACTAGTTTAAGGCTCCCGCAGACAGGCGTAACGCAACAGTGCGACGCGATTTTGGTAGAACAATTTCCATGAAGTTTTCATAGAAATGGTTTTAATAGAGTCCCGTCGCGCTCTCGCCTCGTGTCTGACTGTGGGAGCCTTTATGCCAAAGTTAAGTATAAAAAAGACTGCCTCGTTGGTCTAGTGGTCGGCGTTACTACTGAGCTTGAGGTTTTTGGAGTGGATTCCCTGGTTGGGCAAAGAGTTATTTAGTATTCCGTTAGGAATTTTTCAGTAGCACCCCGGAGTCTAGATTTGTGGACGTTTGATATCATAGAATGGCATGGATAGGCTTCCCCCTATTACATGAGACTTAGCCCACTAACGGCACGGCACGGCAAGAAATTTTTATGCGACGAATATGAATATAAATTAAATGTAAGATAGTAAAATTCCAACTTAAATGATGAGGCCTACGGACGTCGCGGCATGCCTAAGGATACCGTGACATCGTTGCCGTTGAAATTTAAATTTTACTATCATACTATTAAATTTTATTTCTATTCGTGACTTAAAAATCCCTTGCCGTGCCGTGCCGCCAGTGGGCGCTGGCCCTTAAAGGTAACTGGTGTAATGTGGGCATACTATAGGTGTACCACCTACCTAACCCTCCGGGGAATACAGGCGTGATGTTATTACCTTGGGTGCCTACAAGACTTAATACAAAAATAATAGTTTAAAAACTAAAAAACACGCTTTAAAAACCAAACTAAAAAACGAGAAAATAATTTAATTCAATTAAAAAGCGTGGGGTGCTTTTTGAGGTATTTTTATAATCAATTAATGTCAAGCACCCCACGCTTTTTAATTGAATTAAATTATTTTCTCGTTTTTTAGTTTGGTTTTTAAAGCGTGTTTTTTAGTTTTTTAAACTATTATTTATTTTCTATTTTTTAGTTCTGCTAACTACAAAAACGTGTTTTTTTTTCTCAACTTTTTTTTTAAATTATTGAATTGTCATCGGTCCTCGACAAGTTTACAAAGTTTCAATGAAATCTGACCGTTTAAAGTGGGTCAAAATCGCGCTCAAAGGAGTCGGTTACATACAAACATACAAACAAAAAAACAAACAAACATACAAGTGAAGCTAATATAAAGCGTGTAAAAATAAATACTTACAATAAAAAAAAGATCACAGAAAACGATTCAAAATGTTTACTCTACCTAAGTACCACTGATTTAATTCCCTCAATAAACAAGTTTAATTAAAAGGTTAACCAGATTTTAACTGATGGTCTTAATGCGAAATTAAATTACTCCTCAGAAGATCCCAAAATTAGTTTGACCTAGACAATGGTGGAGTGAGGGCGAATGTTCAAATATTTGTAGATTTAGTCAGGCGGTCGTCGTAAACCAGAGATATTGCCTTAGTATTGTCTCAAAGAGATTAGTTTCCTTACGTTTCTGTGTTGCTGGTAATGTTCCGAATCTGGCCTTTATGATCTGTCCGGCATAAATCGGTTTTGATAGTTCGTTTGTTTTAGTTTCATTCTTACATTATCGTATTTCTTAATTTTTTCTTATTTATTATCTTCTTCTTTTTCGTTTGTTTCTTTCTTCTTCTTTTATTTATTTACAATGTTTCTATGATAAAAAATAAATAATAGTTTAAAAAACTAAAAAACACGCTTTAAAAACCAAACTAAAAAAGGAGAAAATAATTTAATTCAATTAAAAAGCGTGGGGTGCTTTTTGAGGTAATTTTATAATCACTTAATGTCAATTAGTCACTTAAAAAAATATTAAATTTTTTTTAGTTCTGCTAGCTACAAAAACATGATTTTTTTCTAATTGTTTTTCCTTTTTTTAATTTTTCTAATTTTACTTTTCTTTTTTTTAATTTTTCTATTTTTTTTTTTTTAATTATTGAATTGTCATCGGTCCTCGATAAGTTTACAAAGTTTCAATGAAATCTGACCGTTTAAAGTGGGTCAAAATCGCGCTCTAAGGAGTCGGTTACATACAAACATACAAACATACAAGTGAAGCTAATATAAGCGTGTAAAATAATGGTTACAAATCTTTGTTAACAACTTTTTTTTATGCACCTACTCGTACTTTCAAAGCAAATAAATTATTATTAATAAATAGGTACAGTAGACTAATAAGTAAATTAATAAACCCTATGGCATCAAGTCCGCCTCTGTCCTGCTCGTTAGTTCGATACGTTGTTTGATAAATAAAATTTAAATCAAACAACATATCGAAGTGACGAGCAGCCCGCCATATTATGTCACACTGTCAGTACAACAAGGGGCTTCAGTAATACGAAAACAAATACCTACACGAAGCTAATTAACAAATTAGCCAACACTGCAGTTTGCGCCACATTTCTAAAGCTCAAACTTCTAATTCTATGTTGGCCAGTAATTAATTTAGTACACGGAGATGACATGATGTGACATTATGAGAGCTCGTGGCTAAATTATTACAGCTGCACGGGTTGATTGAATATATAAGCTTCTTTGGCCGAGGCCGGTTGAAATTTCTCCGCGCCTCGGGAAACACGTTAAAACGCTGTTCCCGGCTGTCATTTGTAGATCTTTGACAGTCGTTACTGGTAGTTAGAAGCCCGAAAGTCTGTCAACCAGTCTCAGCAAGGGGTATCGTATTATCCAGTTACTGGGTTGTGGAGTTTAAATACGCAGTCGATGAATAAATTTTAGTCCAAAGGACCTAGTTTAACTTTTCTTACTTCAAGTTATAGCTATATTTACATAATGCAGAATTGCATATGTAAGCGGGCATGCCCTTTATGCCTGGAGACTTTTATTTAGATTGTAAGTTCTGTTTACGTTTAATTTTATTTTTTTATTATTTATTTCAACTTGAGTACTTATAGTTTTCAATGTTTGATGGTATATTGGCGTGTGCTAGCTGATATTTGGCAACTTTAATGTTTTTTTTTTGTGTTTCGTAATGTTAATTAACTACTATTGTATAGAATCAAGTTCTTCTAACTTAACAGACAGCTGTGTTGCTGGGGAGTTTGTTGCGCTACTTCGTCTTCCCAGCTAAAGCACTAGGAAGTGGTGAAGGGCGGGCGTTTTGGAGGCACTGTCTTATGGAATTTTGACGTTCAAAAAGAGCTGACTGTCAGCCTAGTTTGAATAAATGACTTTTGATTTTGATTTCATGTAAAATAGTAGTATTCAGCCGCAATCGCTTAGACTGGAAGACAGAACATAGTTGGGAAGGCTAGGTCGAAAATGATGATGAGTTTTCTTGTTTTTATGACAAGGTGACGGGCAGGAAGAAGCCTACAATGAATGCTTTTCCCGGCTAGGCAGTTGATAAGATGACATGCAACCGCCGCTGGTCACAATTATATTTGTCGTAACCCGCACATAGGCTGCTACTTCGTCAACCACCCGCATCGTTATACAAGTTCGCGTTGATTAAAGATATCAGTTTCGTGAACCTTTCATTAGGAATGGCACAAAGGCGAACGCAATTACATCTTGGGTGACATCTGGTGGTCTTATCGCGAAAGGGCTGCATCTTAAGTTGCCGAATTGGACGGTGAAGTCTTGGTACAGACGGGAGATAGGCATCTGAGATGTGTATTTATGTCTGTACCTGTCTTTGGTGAAGTTATATTTAATGTTTAATTTATTTTGTAAGTGTAAAATGAGGTCTGAGAGACTCTAAACTGTTTTATCCTTATTACAAAACAAGATTTGTATTTAGATCTGGTTTATTATACCACCAAGCCAGTTTTTTTTAATTAAGAACCCAATGTGTACAGAAATGCATTTTTTTTTACAAAACTGACAACTTAGTCCGGTGCTAAGTTGTCTTTTTTGAATTAAGAACTTTATCCAAATCGAAATAAAGTTGGAAATGCAATATTGGCTCAGAGCTTTAGACTGGAACTAAAGTTAAAACGCGTTTTCTATTTAGAAAAGAAAACATTATTCTTTGAAAGTGACGCTAGCATGTGTCTGTCTTGATTCAAAATAGTAACTTTTTGTACAATTTTAATACAATTTAGTTTTATAATCAAACTAGGGCCAACCCCTGCTTCGCACGGTTTTAATAACTTAAGGGGAATCTATTCGCTAGCTCAACTCACTAGTGGGCCGACTAAAAAGCACGCTATCTCACCAGGCTTCGTGTCCGACAGAGGTAGTATAAGTGATGAGCAGTTGGAGGCTAGTCTACTCTCACAACGTTATTGATCATTATTGATCGTTATTCATCAGGATCATTTTTAGTAAAACAGACGCGTAAAAAATCAAGCAAAGTCTTTCGGAAGATCGGGTTTTATGACGAAACCACTGCACAAATCAATGATCGACCAATATTTGAACTTTTCGATAATTGAACTTTGTCGGTACCGACTTGGTTTTGGAGATTTTACACTTCTTTTATTACTTAAACACGCCCGAAGTTAAGTTAAATTAGCAAGAAAAACGAATCTTTGTTGGCTCATAACTTTTTAATGGCTTTTTATTTTAGTACTCTGTTTCCGTACAGACAATAGTAATAATGAGACAAAACCATACCATGTTTAATTTTTGATGTACATTGTCAAACAGTGGAGTAATACACTCCCGAAGTTTGTATGGAAAAAATGCCGACTAGATTCACCTTAACAAAACATCGAGATTTCTTTATATGTTCATTTAATATGAATTAATTAAACACATAAACCTTCCGCTATAAATGATCTTAATGATGGTAAAACCGCATCGAAATCCATGGCAAAGTTAACAAAACCAACGTTGTCACACAAACAGACACGAAGAGTGGCTATAATGTGTAATATGTATACAGGGTGATTGGAAGATGGGTGCAAAGCTTTAAGGCGAAGATAGTACAGACAATTTAGAACCATTTAAGCCATGGTTGTCTTAGACGAAGTCTTACCAAATATTTTTAACCAAATTTTTAAGTTTTTTTTCGGAAATTCTCAAAATTTAATGTAAACTGCATAATTATGGCCAAATTGAATGATAAATGAATTCATTTTTTATTTATTTAATTAAAGTAATGTGTAAGCAATCAAGCAAAACGTGTTTTAGGCTTCTGTGTCATTAGACATTTTTTTTACAGACATTTAAAGCTCAGAAAAAATAAAAAAATTGTACAACACGTCTTTTAAACCTTATTAAAAAAAAAAAAATTTGGTAAGACTTCGTCTAAGACAACCATGGCTTAAATGGTTCTAAATTGTCTATACTATCTTCACCTTAAAGCTTTGCACCCATCTTCCAATCACCTGTATAATTAGAAGTCATGTTTAAGCATCTTTCTAGGACACAATCCTTAATTACTTACTAACGTTTATTTTGTTTTCGTTTTCTTTCATAGACTATTATTAAATGAATATTTACATAATTTTAAATTAACCGTCTTCAAATAATATTATCTACAAATACATCAAAAAAGAAAACCTTACGAACGAAGTTATTTTAAATACTGCTAAACATAAACCCCCTTATTTATAAACGGTGGTTTAAGTTAAGGGGTGTTTAAACGTCAAAAATGTATGGTTAAGCAGCCGCTAATCATTAGTTAACTTTAAGCAACGTTAATAAATAAATAAGGGGTAAATCTCTGCGGGCTTGTCCTGTTTAAACGTCTTTTTGTAATCTTACCGTACCTTATTTTACAAGAAAGCGTAATAAGAAAATTAAAAACCTTTTTTGTATCCTAAGACCTGCTTTGCACCACTAATCACTTAATACATTTAATGTTAACGTTTTTAAAACATCACTCGGTCTTTGTCATCTTTACGACTGCCGCAGACAGGTGCGACGCGGCAGCGCGCCGCAACTCTAGCAGAACTATTTATATACAAACTTTATGGAAATAGTTCAACTAGGCTTGCGTCGCACCTTTCTGCGAGAACCTTTAAACGATTTTCAGAAACACAATTCGTTTTAGATTCGTTTAGCGTTTAATGTGTTCTGCGATTTGTGGTACAAGTGAGTCCAATTGCCAATTTCACAATTAAATTGTACGCGATCAGCACATCTAAACTGCGTTCAGGAGTTATCAGTGTTAATATTTCACAACAAAGAACACACTGACAACTCTTGAATGCAGTTTAGATTTGCTGATTGCGTTTAGTTTAATTTGTGAAATCCGCCATTCGCTATCCAATACTTCTAATTGTCATAAGATTTAACTAAATCGCATTGAGTATGAATAAATCATAACATTTACTTTTACCTATGCATATTAAGCATATTATGATAGGGGATCATTGTTCCATGCGTAATCACAATTATTGAGCAAATAAGAATTCTGATCCTAAGCTAACATTGGTGAATGTAGAGCAAATATATGATTTTGAGTCCTAAGCTCAATCCTAACCTAACAATGTTATGTTGATCTTTGACCATATGTACCTACTTATATCTTTAGAAAAGAGTAGAATATGCATAATAGCATGTCTATATCTATACATATTAACTGTCAGATTAATTCTTCAGATAAAAGTAATATCTTATATCCGTTGAATAAAATTGACGTCTGGCAGTTCTAGGACGGAAAAAAAAACCAATAAAATTTTAATATTTGACAGTTTAAGTAAGACTTATTTATTCTAGGTCTAAAAGTTTGGTAGAATTCACCTTAAGCCGTATAAACCGTCATGTATTCGTTGAACAGTAAAATTGTACTTTTACAACAATTTTTAAAACCGGATATCATAATAACAGTAGTAGTTGGTATGTTAACGGAAAATGCAAAATATTTTTTCCAACATAAATATTAGATGATATTCATTACATAGATGGACCACTGTATTATTTTTTATTTCAATAGTACCTATTGTATTCCAACTATTTTTTTTTTATTGAAAAGGAAGCTAAAATATTTTTGACCTATTGTTGAATCAGTGTGCAATTGGATCCTATTATGCTTTTGTTTTACAGGATATTAAAAATAAAAAACGTTTGTGAATGGTGGATATGTTACGGCTAATAGCCGAAGTGCGGCTACACCTAGTTTTAGCCGGCTATAACTAGGTGTAGCCGGTTAAACTTAGATGTATCCTACTTATGTCACTTGTGAACTGCACCATACTGCTTACCGACCGATTAGGTTAGGTTAGAATTGCGACCAAACGCGCGCGAGCCGAGCGAGCGCAGCGAGCGATGCCGCGGCAGCGGCCGGCGAGCGCTAGTCCAGCTGCACCTAGTTGTAGCCGGCTAAAACTAGGTGTAGCCGCACTTCGGCTATTAGCCGTAACAGATATATTTTTCTTAGAAAGTCAGGTTCTGTAAAATAAATTCTGTATGAAATTGACTACCAATTTTCTATTCTATTTTTATTAAATGGCACGCAACATCGATGTCGACTATTCTGCCAATGTCTAAAGTGAATTGAAAAATAAGTGCACATGGTAAGTACAAAATTAAAAGAAAATACTGGAGACACAAGTAAAATTCTTCGATTGATACAGTTGAACCCAATAAAGATCTAGATGGGTTAAACTTAAATGTTGCCCATACTATAGTCAAATTCTCATTCTTCGACAGTTGTTATGAAATTACTATGACCCGTCAATTCACGTAGTGCCAATTAGATAAATAAATAATTTTCCTTACTGAATTTAAAAAAAAAACCTTAAAATCAAAACATTATTTTCTTTTATACATACGTTCAAAATAACAATATATAACTCGTTTTTAATTGTTTCCTAGAAAACATATTCACTGCAATAGCTGTTGAAGTTGACATAGCTCATTAGGGAAGAATTAGGTACGATCAAAGTGCTCACAAACTCAAAATAATCATGCTTCTACAAGATCTTTTAAGCTACATTTGTGGACGAAATTCTGTTCAGAGTTTGCTCAGTACATTTAATTTAGAGGGTGATCAAATAAATTCGTTGTTCTAAGGATTCGGGCATACAAGACTTTATTAATTTAACTTTCGTTTCTTCCGCAAAAATATTAATTAATCTGTATAATTAAATTCAAATGCTGTTTTTATTTGATTATTTAAGTATTAACAAGAGAATTTCCTTGACAATTATATAAGCAAAACCACGTACCTATTACTTACGAAATAACACAAAGCGCTTCGACGCTCACTCATTGAAATTACCCGTAGCAGACGTCAAGATTCAAAACGATAATTTGTACAAAATCAAATTCTGTCTCAAAGCATCGTCTGTTTTGCATTACGTGAAGACAAAGCCTTAATCTTTCCCCCGGAGCGGGATCTCTTGTTTAAATGTTGGTACAAAAGCCCCGCTGTTAGCTCTTGCCACATCGCAAACAGTGTGTGCTACGCCGAATATTGACGGCGACTCTTTGCAAAGATAAAGATTTGTTTTTTCTTATAAAGATACTTGTGTGTATGTATCGTCACGGATTTCTATTCTAAAATTGTGAGCGAAGTGGCGGGAGCCGTGCAATGGTGGTAAAAGTGTTGTTTCGTGGTAAACTTTATGGGATTTGGCGGCAGTTGCTTCGAGTAAAACAGGTGTCATGTTTTGGGGATAGATTGATTTACCACCAATATAAGAAAAAGTACGTAGTCTACAACACCATCGTTCGTCATCGCTGAATATGCTATATATGGAAATACTAGCTTCCGCCCGCGGCTTCGCCCACATGAAAGTAGGAAATTATCCCGCGGGAACGTACTACCGGGATAAAAAGTATCCTATGTGTTAATCTAGGCTATAATCTATCTGTGTGCCAAATTTCATCCAATTCCATTCAGTAGTTTTTGCGTGAAAGAGTAACAAACATCCATCCATCCATCCATACTTACAATCTTTCGCGTTTATAATATTAGTAGGATTTATACGTTTGTTAAACCAATTAGTGGTAGCATTAGGTATCACGCCTTGTTTCCGCGAGGGGTTGGGCAGGGGTGCAACTGTAAGTACTACTCCCACACTTCGCCAGCTATGTTAGCCCTATGTAATAGAGGACGGTTCTATTGCCATCAACGTGCCTGAAATCCAGACTCTAGGCTGAAACTGAGATGTTCTAGCTAGAAAAACACAATAAGACCTAGCTCGGCCTGGAAATCGAACCCTGGACCTCATGCATTAGGCATGGTAGCATTAGATATGTTTGCACAGAAGTACCCAGGGTCTTGACATAATCGCTAAGTTTTTGTTCGCAAGGTGCGAAAATTCATGATTTAATACATGAAAAAATCGATGGCTATTTTCTATAATGTTCTTGTATTACTATTCGTGCTCTAAAATCAAAATACGTTCCGATGAGTTTTCAGAATTAAATAATTTTGCATTGCATGTTAAAATTGTTTACAGCGAAAACCACAACACATGTTCAACGGAATATGCTCATCGTATTACTAAAATTTGATAACAAATACAGCATTTGATGGATATTGTTGCCATGGAATGTGTGTTCCTGTATTTATTTAAAACTTTGTTCGTTATAATAGACAAAGTTTGGTTAAGCATGCCATGGTTTGGTATTTGGTAAAACATCTCAATTTAAACGAGCTTTAATTTAGAACAGTATTTAGCTCATTAGCTGCATTTGGTTAGACTGGAGGCTGACCTCAACGTAGTTGCTAAAAGGCTAGGCAGATGATGATTATGATTTGGACAAAACAGTCTACGAAGATAAACGTCAGTCGGTTCCCGGACTTACCCCAAAGATATACAAAAATAAAATGGCGCGTGCAGAGATAGAATGGGTGTACATGTGATAGAAGTGAAACGTCTTAAAAAATACCTACAAAATAAAAGAGATGTACTGTGAGACAGATAGAGAGAATTACATCTTTCTTCTCTGTCATGTAACTAATTGTGCCTAAACATGATGCCTCCTTGAAATTTCAATGTCAATTCTTGTTCAATTATCGAATGGCCCGCCTCAGAAGTGTCACTTCAAAAAAACAAATGTTCCTGGTCAGTATTTTCTTAATAAGTGGTGTTGAGTTTGTGTGTGTTTTTGGCTTCTTAATATGTATATGTTGTTATTAATTATATTTTATAACACTTTATATTTATGACTAAAACTAATAATTGTGTATTGTCTTCTTGGTGTGCACTTTTATTGTAAGTTACCTATGTGTATTTTTTTATCAACAGTGGGTATTTGTAATGGATTAATTAAGGAATGATTTATCATAAACACACTGAATTTATGAAGGGATGGTCAGTGCACTTGATAATAAGTTCGCTCGACCGAATAACACTGCGTGACCAACGGAAGAGGGTTAGGTTCATATAGGGTCACCTACCCGCTTGCCTAGCCCAGTAATTAACGTCTTACAAGGCAATACAATTACCTCTCCAGTCTTCCATAGATTAAAAAAATAAATGTATACACCTGCGGTTCCGGTTGCTTACTGGATACTGCATTGTAGATATAAAAACGGTAAAATATCCGCCTCCAACCATTATTATAAGTTTCAACGTTTGTATGTTTGGATGTTTAGATGTTTGTACGGATTTAGATGAAATTGGGCACACATATATTATAGTGTAGGACCTAGATTAACATATAGCATACTCCATAAACCGGCAGTACATTCTCGTGGCATAAAGCTAGTTTATAATATTGGAGAGGGAAATGGAACGAAATATAGTTAGTATATTTTTTTGGAAAAGTTGCTGGGTACATAAAAAAAACATCCTGTAAATGCTCATTACAATTTTGTGTTTACAATTTCGTGGTTATATTTCCAACTAATTTGCGCTTTAAATCTAATGTTTTTAAACTTTGTTTTACATTTGTTGCAGGTAAGCCGGAGTTCATATTTGTTCGGGTAATGGATGTGGGGCTATTTAAATATCGCCTACTATTAACAGTGCAAATATTGCACCGCATCAGGACTGGAAACTTTATGTAAGTTGCGTCGAGAGTTGAGCCTTTAAATTGGACCTGAAAGCTGTTTCAGGGATGATTATTTGTACATATTTTACTGATGTGTAGGTACTTTTTACCGACTATGGCGGGATGTTTATCAGCCTATGTATGTTTGTTCCTTTTTAAAGAAGTATCCAGGGTTTAAAGCAAGGTTTTCCTATGAAATTTGTTCCGTCATATTATAACGGCCGTCATGAAAATCTGTAATTTTCAACAGTATTAGCCGTTATTGTGTGACCGTTGTTCGCTTTCTTAGGAAGCCCGGGAAACTGCAGTTACCGTGAATTAGTCTTATGATTTTTTGTAGGTTTTAAAATATGATAAAAGCGTGCATGTTTATCTTCTTTCGTGCCTGATCCCGTTATTTGGGTCTTCTCACTTTTCTGATCCAAGTTATTCTGTCTTGAATTGTCGGTTCTGGCAATTGAGCGTTCTTGAGGTCTCTTTTTAGGTACCACCAGATCGATGGCAAGCGGCCTCTGACTCTCTTACAAAAGGGAGGCAGAGGCCGCTGCAGGAACAATCCTGCAGAGTTCGTGCAATTTGTCTCACATAATCATCATTATGTCTTTTAATGTATCCATACCATCTTAGGCAGTTTTCGGTCATTTTGTCCGTGATTGGTGCGACTTTAAAGCTGCCTCATATGTATTAATTGTGAATTTTGTCAAGTCTGGTCACACCACCCGCCCCGATAAGCATCTTTATTTCATTGGTATGGACCTTTTGTTCAAGTGTCTTTTTTGCTGTCCAACATTCGAATCCATACAGTAACGCCAGACGCTTGCATGTTTATCCGTATCTATTAAATGCTAGGTAAGCAGCAACATTCCTAATTAAATATTTCCCGCACCAATTAATTATTCTTTGAAAATTAGCCCGCTAAATACACCGTACGCTTCCCGATGCGTACGGCACACGGCACGTACGATAAATAATTAACCAATTTTAGTTTTCGCTTAATCGGCTTTTTAGAAAACTCATTTGACTGGCAAATTGTTATACGTGTCCAAGCTAAATGAATATTCAGGGGTAATGTTGGGTGGTAGCCACTTTAGTACCTGGCCGCCATGTTTTTTTAGGAAGCCTGAAAGCAAACAGTTACGTTGATTACGTAGCTTTTAAACTATCGTGGAAAGGGTAGTGTTTTCGTAAAATATGTTTGATTCATTGGCAGCTCGCTACTGCTCAGCATGGGGTCTTGGGTTCGATTCCCGGGTTGAGCAGTGTTATTGGGGTTTTCTATCTGGGATTTCTCAGTAGCAGCCTGGAGTCTGAATTTGTGTCCGGTTGATAGCAAAAGTCTCGCCTCCTATTACATGGGACCTCTGCCTCTCTTCCCCAAAGGAATACAGGCGTGATGTTATGTAATGTTTGATTGTATAAATGCCGTTTTTCGTACAGTCAGAACAGCTCATGCCTAGGTTAAAATATGACAACGCTTTATGGAAGCTAATTTGATGCGCACCAATTTTTAAACGAGTACCTAATAGCCGATTTCAGAATTGAGACTTCGTCAAACTCTAGCATTAGGTACCTACTTGAGGTGATTCCTTCAATGTTGGTCCTTGCCCTTGAAATTTAAATTCTGTTGCCGTTTCTTGACGTGAAAACGTCTTATCGCTCCGAGTGCTGATAGTAAGTTCAATATTTCTGACCAACAAAAACATGTAAGATTTCAACCGCTAATAACTACGAGACTTTCAGTACTAGAGTAATTGTTGAACATTCAAAAGATAGGTCATATATTTATAACAATTTTTAAGTATATGATTTGCCTATGATGTCACACTGCGTGTGTATGCGCTTGCGTGCGACCCTCTATTTTTCTATGACTCGTAATTCCAATTCGTATAGCGCAAAAACGTCTTTAGTTAGAACATTGATGCCGGTATCGTTGTCAAGAGTTGATAAAGCACTGCTAAGGCAAAGAGAGAATTAACAAAAATATTGGCCGAAATAGGGTTAAAAATTAATACGAAGTTGACAATAGCAAAATAACTCCATAAATCGTTTCATATCGGCCGTAAATATGCTCAGAAATGAAAAACAAAAATCCCAATCGAAGAAAGCTTACATCAAAAGGAATGCAATGAGCCTAAAATACCCTTTCAAACAAAAAAAAACAAAATCCAAATCGGTCCAGCCATCTTCGAGTAATCGGGGAACATACATAAAAAAAAAGAAAAAAAAAAAAGGTTCCGACGAATTGATAACCTCCTCCTTTTTGAAGTCGGTTAAAAATATAGTGCCGCACAAACACAATACCTACAGCAGTGATTAACCGTAAGAAAATCTGTTGAAAATATATTTTAAGATGTCGTCTAATATTGACCGTTAATCAGCTCCAAACTTAAAAAAAAAAATCATCATAATCTGAGAAATCTTCATGAGGAATCCAATGAGCTCACTTAATCTAGTATCGGTCAATGGCTACAGCAGTATCGGGATCCATAGGAACATTAGATACAAAACCCAATATAAAAACATATTTCTCCTCATATCGACTGTAAATCTTTTCGTAAATGTAAAAAAAAAAACGACAGTCGAAGAAAGTTTACGTCATAAAGAACACAATAACAGGTAAGATTACAGTTCTGATCAAACGTTTTCACGAAAACAAACGGCGCGGACTCGGACTGCACCAACTTATTTTTTTTTTTTGATGTCATTGAAATAAAAAAACAACTTGAATTTGACAAGTTCAGCAGAATATCACTCCACAAAAAGTCAGCCTTTGATCACACAAGTTTATCCTTCTCATACACTTAACAATTAAATTAACCGTGCAATAGAGTCGACCACGAACCGGGAAACGTAAAGCGAGTCGTACAGGGACGGTCAACCTTATGAGGGGTGCGGAAGCCTTTAGATGCAAGCCGGGCTGCAACGTGGCTGGAAGCTTACGTCAACTGTGTACGTCTTCCGGCTAGGACGAGGAATTATTCAAACGTTGGAGATCACTTCGTTTTCGGGTATTGTTTGAAATTACAGATACTTTTGTGGTGAATGCGTGCATGCGTGAATGCTTTTGTGGTGAAATGAATGCCATTCAATCAATAAGTGTTATTGAACTGTCAAAATTAATGCCATTCTTACTGTTAGTGTGTTACTCAATAAGTGTTACTGAACTGTCAAAATGATCGCCATTGCTACAGTTAATGTGTTACTTAATTAATGTTATTGAACTGTCAAAATAAATACCATTCTTACTGTTAGTGTGTTACTCAATACGTGTAATTGGTGCCAATAAAGCTAGGAATGTTGGTTTGGGCAATTATTTGATAGCTCATCAATATTTAGTATTAGGTACTGAAAATACCTAGTCATCCGAAATATTTTGCCTGCAGCTTTTATTGCTACGTAATGTCAAATCCCAGAATGACATTCAGGCTACATTCAACCATCTTTTTTACATGTCAGGCCGAATTAAAAATGGGCCCCTGACAGACTGACGAAAATAATTGATTAATATGTCATAAAATGGCCGAGACATCAAAAAGATTGAAGGTTGATCTCAACTCGATATTAGTCAGAGGTGTGCTAATTTGATATTTGTAATTAAGTAATTAAAAACAGTTTTCCAGTGTTGTTGGTCCCGGCTGTCATTTGTGGATCTTTGGACAGTCGTAACGAGTCGTCAGAAGCCCGAAAGTCTAACAACCAGTCTTACCAAGGGCCATCGTATTAACTGGGTTGTAGAGGTCAGATAGGCAGTCGCTCCATGTAAAATGCTGGTATTCAGCTGCAATCGGTTAGACTGGAAGCCGACCACAACATAATTGGGAAAAGGCTAGGCAGACGATGATTCAGTGCTGTTGCTTTTAAATGTATCCTGCACCCTAGTTGAGTAACACACCATAAATCACAATCTGAATCATTTTGAAGGATATTGCTAATCCATTGCTTCATATGTTCGAAAAATTTGTCTGCTCAGCGACGTAAATAACGCAATGAATATGATTGAGCTGTTAAAATGAAAGTAATTCCTACTGATAGTGTGTTCCGCAATTACCCCGCTGGTAGGTGTTCTAAGTAAATAAAAAAAAGAATTTGAAAACTGACGAAAATTTAAAAGAGCTAACTATACCTACGACTTGTTTTAAATTATGGAAAATATCTATGGAAACCAATCGTTTGATTTTAACTCATTCAGACATATTTTTTTTTTGCGGGTGAGAAATCATCAAATAACTTCTCCCACTCTGGGTAGAGCAGGAGGGCGTGTCAGACTTTTACTGACTAAAACCCACCCATGTTCCCTCAGTTGACTGTGTGCCAGGGGCCACGGGATCTCTTTCGACCAACCCGCACCCCTGGCAGAACAACCCCCACCCCTGGCAGACTCATACAGACACTCAAAATATCATTCGATAGTTAGATTTTATTCCCGCACTCGTAAAAGGTTTTTAATTAATGAAACCAAATACCACGAGTTCGTTATCCACTGCAAACCCATTTTTACTACACCACACAGCCTGCAGGTTTCCACAGTCTGTTAGTTTGTACATCAAATTCATACGCAGATTTTAGTCCATTTAGGGAACATGCCTGGCTTGAGTTACCAATTACACTACATTGGCTTAAGCCTAGTCAGGTAAACCGGTGTGTGTACCGTAAGCCGCATGAAACTCGAATACTGTCTGAGCAGAGATTAGTATTGATGTGGCGAAGATATCTTTGGAAGTTATACAGCGACGTTCGTAGGTAGGTACAGATGAAATACTAAAAAATACACGCAAAGGAAAATACTTCCATAATTTTGTGGATCTTTCTAAAGGAGATTTTTTTTATAGGTAAAAAAGAACGTCAAGAGAAAATAGTTCTAAAATTATTTGGATCTTTTTTAGGGAGATTTTTTCTATACGTAAACTTTTAGCCTCTTTTATGATTATTTTTAAGACAAAAAGTAACCTTTGTCCTTCCCGAAGATGCCATCTATCTCTTTGCCAAACTTTATCCAAATCTGTTCAGTGGTTGAGGCGTAAAAAGGGAATAACATACTAATTTAGGCAGAGTTACTTTCGAATTTATAATATTAATATGGATATGCAAGATTTCATATCTATGGCTAGATAATGTAATGTTAGGTAAAGCCTTCTCTTTCAAAGTCCATAATGATGAATTGCTTCGGTTACCTTACAAAAGTTTTGTTTTAATGACTTCTTCAGTACACCTGATAGCCTGGTACAAGCAGAGCAACAACAGAAATAGAATCTCAATTACACAACATTGTTAATTAGTTTCTGCGTTGTTAGTTCCAGATCTCAAGTTGAAAATTGATTTGCAATAGTCATAATAATAAAAAATTATTCATAAAAATACAGTTGTAAACAAACCGTTTTAAACCAAAATCCGTGGTTTAAAACCCGTTTTAAATTAGTTTAAAATGGTTTAAAACCACGGCCACGTGGGTCGGGCGTGCATTGATTACGTGTTACTTTAAAAATTAAGTTTAAAAGGTTAACTGTAAAAATTTACCATTTTTATTAATATATCAGCTGACCCGACAGACGTTGTCCTGTCTTAATTATTATGAATATTGAATTCGCATTGGTATAATATTAGAAAAGTTAAAATGGTCGTTAAGTTTTCTTACATTTTCTAATGTTACGCGCAACTTTTTTACACGCTTTATATAAGCTTCACTTGTATTTATTGGTTATATTTGTTGGTATGTAACCGACTCCTTAGAGCGCGATTTTGACCCAATTTAAACGGTCAGATTTCGTTGAAACCTTTTAAACTTATCGAAGACCAATGACAATTCAATAATTTAAAAAAAAATAGAGAAAAATGAAAAAAAATCACGTTTTTGTAGTTAGCAGAAGTAAAAAATAGAAAATAAATAATAGTTTAAAAAACTAAAAAACACGCTTTAAAAACCAAACTAAAAAGGAGAAAATAATTTAATTCAATTAGAAAGCGTGGGGTGCTTGACATTAATTGATTATAAAAATACCTCAAAAAGCACCCCACGCTTATTAATTGTATTAAATTATTTCTTTCATAAGAGCCTTCTCCTGACAAAAACGATCAACAATAAAATAATAAGCAAAATTCGTCCAGCCGTTCACGTGTGATGACCAAGGGAAATAGGGATTCTTATGGGATTATATGTGAAGTCATTAATATACTGCAACTTTTTAGGATTAGACAGACTGAAAACAATCGTAAGGTATCATATTACCCAGTCACTGGGTTCTGGAGGTCAGTTAATCACTCGCTCCATATACAATATGGGTATTCAGCTGCATCCGGTTAGACTGGAAGCTGACCCTAACAAGTTGGGGTGTAACATTACTAATACAATTTTAAACTGATTCTAAATTCGTTCAGATAAATATCACCCGTCTCTCCACTAATCCAACGCCTAGTCTAGGCAGGATATCCAGTACGGCTCGCAATCTTTGCCTATTCTAAGGGCATGTCTTCCCATTACAGCGCCCCCCGATCTAGTTCTTCCTATACAATGGTCTCTGTAGCATCATGCAATAGAGGTGTGTAACTCTTTACGGAACCGACTCACTGATCCAGATCACTGAAGTGATTCAAAAGATTGGTTCAGTAACGACGTTTCAAACGCATCATTTGGATCTGAATCATTTCTTTGACGCGTCGCTCGCGACGCGACGGAGCAGTGAGCGAGCGAGAGAGGGAGACTGAGACACTGAGCTACTGAGACACTGAGCCACTGAGCCACTGAGACACTGAGGTACTGAGACACGAGTCGCGAGTGAGCGGGCGACACAATTACAATTTATACAAGTCAGAAAGAGATACCAAATGAGATGTGTCTCACTCAACTCTCACAGATTTTCAGATAAATAAAAATGACCACTAAAGCGCTTACGTATCAAATACTATACGGTCGTTTTTTGCATATAATGTTTGCACTAAACGCGGCAAATTGTTTGTTTATGTTCGGTCGCACTAATTTTCGAAAATATTATAGTTCTGTTTTCGATTTCTTTGCGTAGTGATTATCGTGACTTACTTTCTTCCTTTTTATTCATAAAGTTATAGTTCAGAGACTTTACGTGAGAATTTTGTGTAAATAGACATTGAATCACGTAAATGGTTTAATTTACTAGATTAGTAGGTAACTTGTCTCAGACTCTCAGTGCTAGTATTATCTTAGTGATAGTATAGCTAATTTTAAGTATTTGTGAAACTTTCTTTCTGTGACTAATGTGGGTGTAAATAATAATTCTACGTGTTCGTACTTCGTAGTAAATGACTTTCTAAGGTATACCTAGGTACTAACATATAAGTATGTTAGTACCTAGCCCTAAGACATTTAAATGCCTCCAATAAGCAAGAGAAGTCCATTGTGTAGGTAACCATTTTAGTGAAATCGCGCCCGCGGCCGCAACGTAATGTAATACGTAACATTCTGTATTTTATATCCTTTGAGCCGATGATCCAAATGAGCCAAATGAAACATATCAGTGTTTCGGATCATTTCGGTGATCGAGATGCAAATGTTCCAATCGCAAAAATGATACACTTTGCCCACCTCTATCATGCAACATGAGGCTTAAAGGGCTTGTGAAAATCTTGGGGTCTATTCGATTAATCGAGCCTGGTAAAACCACGCTAGGGTCGGTGCAATTAATTAATTCATGATTCCAAATTCGTTTGGGTGATCGAATCCAACCAGAATATTTTTTCAATAAGATTGCATGATGTACCGCAAGCTTGTCAGACAATCTTAATAATACCTTAGTGTGTATCTATTACAACTTTCAAACTTTAACAACCAGCTGGTTCACAAAAAATAAAAATAATACTTTTTCAAACACAAAATGTAGCAAAACTAAAACCAAAAATCCAATAACCACACCTGAAAATGAACAAATGGCTCCAATTTTAAAGTCGCAGTACACTTATTGTATTATATATCTTTTATCCTTTAGTCCGAGCATCAACTGCATCCTTAGAAAATAAGCGACTACAATACCGTATTACACGAGAACCTATGTTGGAAAAATGTTCACGGAATTGAATTCTACTTTGAAACGGGCTCTTTGTTAGCAAAGGTAAGAAAACAAAGTACTCGTAAATAAGCTGATATTTAACTATTCTGTCTTTACTGTTTGTCTGACTGTACAGTCACGAGCATAAATACCTTACTACGTGCTGCTGGGGCGTTTGTGGCGCCACTTTTTCTTTACAGCTAAAGCTCTAGGAGCTGGTGATGCTAGTTCCTAGTGCTTCGTCCTCATCAAAACGTCAAAATTACATAAACAAGTCCCTCGACTGTCTTGTGTAATTTTGGAGTTCGAAAATTGCCTCGTTTGAGTAAATAAATTCTGATATTACAGTTACACAAAATTCAAAAGCGTTTTTCTCGTGAAATAAAACTGCAACGTTTAGAAAAGACCTATTTCATAATATTAAGAGGTTCTGGAATATTTCAGTTCATAAGATCGTGAAATATATATCAATTCTCTAAAAGAAAATAGCTTTTAAATCTTGCATTAATGTAAAGTATTTAAGCTCTTGACTGTACGTGCGACGTTTTTTTCTTGATTTTTTTTTAATTTTTTCTTTCTTAATGTTGTCTATTCATAACACTGTTTCTTTGTTGTCCTGTTCATTTTGTTGAAGGAAATAAAGTTCTTCGGAGTTTTTAGTTATTGTGTTGGTATTAAAAATGTTGAAGGTAAACAGAATATTTTAAGTAAGTACCTAAATATATTTTTTCTTTTTGTTGACGAGAATATAAATGTAGAAATAGAAGTATGTCTTGTCTTGAAGACTACAAAATAATAGGGCTCAGAAGAAACTAAGTCATAGGGAAATTAAAAACTTAAAATTGTGAAGTAACAGTGGTCACCCTTATAGCTACAGATATACTATTAAAATGAGCATGTCGGTGACGCGAACCCATATATCGTTCAACGTGCCTTAATAAATTTTCACTTAAAAAAAAGTTTTCAAAATTACAACAAACGTTACGAACAAAACAGCAAAGTAAATGAACAACAACTACCCCAATAAAGCCTAAAACACATTAATTTAGATAAGAAATTTTCTACTTACAATTAACGAAACAAGGGGGTGTCTCAATCCAATTTACGCTATAATTATGACGTCATCGGAGAAGGATTTAATTAAAGACCTTTTAGAGGCCTCCGAGGTAATTGGTGTTCAATGGGTCTTTCGTAGTCCGAGCTACAAACACCGGACCGCCTTATTATGTTACAGTGTATTTAAAAATCTTTGTTTCGGTTATTTCTACTGCTTTTGAAATTTTCGTGCCATTTTGGAGCTGAAAAACTTCGGTGTTAAATATAAACTTCCATAATCTTAGAAAGTTATATTAATTATCAGCCTTTGCACGATTAAAAATCTTCAGCAAATGGACGATTAACTTTTATTTAATTAAAAAAATAGATTCTAAGTAGAGGAATCAAGTGGCGCATACCTTTTTTAAAAACAGTCTAATAACTTGTGATTAGAAATCTCACATTTAATTAATAAAGTTCTTCATAGAAAAATATCCTATAAGAATCCATACCGTTGATTCGCTGTGTAAGCTTGAGGCAATATTGCCCGATTTTTTTAAAAGTGAAATTTAAAGTCTACCAACAATAATCACACAACAAAAAAATAAGAAAATGTATTTATTAATTAAATACTTTAAGCTCACAAAATAATGAACAAGAAATGTATATGGATATTCTTACAGTCAATCTATACCTTTTCCCTATACAAAAACTATCATCATCATCATTTCAGCGGAAGGCCGTCCACTGCTGGACATTGGCCTACCCCAATTTGGAGGGGTTTGCCATAATCGCCACGCTTGGCAGGCGGGTTGGCGATCGCAGTATGGTGGTAAAATGCATAGAGAACGCTGCTGCCCATTCTCTAGTAAGTCCCTTAGTCTTCCCGTGGGTGTCGTAAAAACTATCAATTAATACTTATTCTTGAAAATACTTAACAGACAGCTGGACTGCTGGGGAGTTTGTTGCACCACTTCTTCTTCCCAGCTAAAGCACTAGGAAGTGGTGAAGGGCGGGCGTTTTCGGGGGACGGTCTTATGTATTTTTGACGTTCAATAAGTGCTGACACCAGCCTAGTTTGAATAAATGACTTTTGATATTCTTTTTTTTTTAATACATTAAACTATAAAGAAAAAAACCCTTTTCTACTGTAAACAAAAACAAATACCTACATTACTTCCCCTCTTTCAACGACGCGATAAGTTGAGCTAACAAAACTAACTCGAGTCGAGATGATAGTCCTTAAGCTTCATTCAGCTACAATGTATCGCCGTAATGATCACTGCGCAAGTAGTTACAACTACCTTAAGGTGAAAGCACCAGGGTAGCCAATGAATATCAAGTTTTCTTACGTATTTTTTTGCAATTTGAAGGTCAGTGTCAAGTTGGATGTTAATATAAATATGGCTTTACAGAATTATAATAATTACAATCATCAATACGACCCTCTAAGGTAATTGAATTTCGCGGGCTGGCATTTCGAACATAAGATGAATGCGCAGCTGAGCCCGCCAAATTAAAGTTTTCTTTGATTTTGTGCAATTTGCAGCTCAGCACTAATTGCGTTACTCACGATTAATCATAATATGTTTCGTTTTGGACCAGAGTGCTAAAGCATTGCTTCATATGTACGAAAAATGTGTCTGCTCAACTACGTTAATACCGCAATGAATATTGTTGAACTTTAGGGTGCTGTTTTACGGACTGAATAATAATCATCAATTTCTTATCAATTGTCAAACTTTGGAAATGTGTGCAACCTAAGAATTTTCGTTATGAAATATTCGTAGGTGTCACCAATTTATCATTCCTACACTTGCGAATCGCATTTTGTTCTATATACGAAGTAAAACAGAACTGTTATTTGCAAAAAAACAAGGAAAATTTTAATTTGGCGGGCTCATAGCTGCGTACCTTAACTAGGAAGCTATATAACTTCGCCCTCGTTATATTGGTCGAGATGGTGAAGAAGAAAATGATGATGGAAGAGTATACATATGTAGTTTAAAATTATGATCGTGCTTATTCTAAGTTTTATTTATAAAGAACTCAAAAAAATACACAAAGAAAAGGTGCCCAAAGTTTAGATACTCTTAGCATTTTTCGATACAATTTTATTTAAAAATCAGACCATGAAAAATAGCGTAAAACTCCCGGAATTAAAAATAAAATAAATCTAAATTTGCACCTTACAAAGTAAACAACGACTGACAATTCAATTAAATGCATAGTTGAGTCTTAATTAATTAATAACAGGTACTACTAGATGTATTTCAAAAGGCAGTATTATTAAAAACAGCGAAATCAAACAATACATTTTCTTAGCTAGACATCGCATTAAAACAATGGTTTGTATGTCGTAAAGAGCATCACAAGGACAAAAGCTCAGGGAAAATAGACCAAAGACACATTAGGTAAAATAAATACTGACGGTAGATTCTGTAAAAATCTCGCCGTGAAAAATTACGTGTAGTGAGTTGAGTCAATACCGAATGCACAGACGTTAAAATATCGCGGAAAGATTTTTTTTGGAGATCTAGTGATTTTCAACGCTTTGCTTGGCGCCGAGAATTGAAAATCGAACGATGTGTTTTTCCACGCCTTGAGATGCACGTTGGATTCTTAATGCTCGGTTCACCACCGAGAGTTGAAAGTCCAGTGTCCCAAATCTTGCCGCGATATTTTTACGTACGTTTTCACGTTTTGAGCTCATCAAGTTCTGAGTTGAGCTGCATGATTACTGATAGGTAAATACGTGCACTGATTGGACAGGTCCACTCGATCTGTGTGGTTCTTTCCTCAAAAGACCATTTCAGACACCAATCCACATGGTCTTCACATGATCTGACCAAGATTATGTCTGGACTTTAAAAGATACTGTGACCTCTGAGTTTGTTTCGGCCTTTCTTCTCAGAGTAGTCAGATAGGAAACGCCGGCCTCATCTAGTTTAAAAAAAATATGTTTGACGTGTAAAAGTGTTTGTACAAACCTACTTACAGAAATAAAATCATTTATCATTTACGGTGTGATTTTTACAAAATATTATGAATTAACAATTCCGCCATTTTTTGCTGAACCTAACGCAGCAACAGCACAATATTTCTAATATGCGGTAGAAAACGTAGAACAAGTCATTTACCTGGAAAACATTCGCATTCTTAGCCCGAAGCACAAAGGAGATGTGCTCTTGATAGTTAATTAAATTTAAATATGTGTAAGCGAACGCGAAAGAGCGTGTTGGCTTTGTATTTATCTCGCTCGGAACGCTCGGATTAAAATACCTTCTAGATTTTTCTTAGCTTACTTCGAGTGAGCTACCCTCGACTCGCCGTTTGTCGTTGCATTGCTTTGATGTTCTGACTCATTTATTCAGGGATATTATGTTCAAATACTAGGAGTATGCCTGGAAAATTTATTATTAAAAGTTTTCCGAAAACTATACAAACTAATATTATAAATTGGTCCTTGGATGAGTGACCATGTTTACATTCCAAGACTTAGCTCAGAACTGTGCCTCGAAAAGCACGTAAAGCCGTTGGTCCCGGCGGCGGTCATTCGTGGATGTTTGACAGTCGTCGAAAGTCTGACAACCAGTCTTACCAAGGGGTATCGTATTACCCAGTAACTGGATTGTTGAGGTCAGATAGGCAGTCGCTGTATATAAAGTACTGTTATTTAGCTGGATCTGGCCCCGACCGACCCTTGCTCGTTGAAGCGCCAGCCCGCGCCGCAGCTGAGCCAGTAGCTTTAAATTCCCCCTATAATAATAATATGCCAATTTCGATCCAGCCTGTCCCCAATAGTGATAGCTGTCCCCCTATCAGTGACGCCCTGAGCCGAGGTCCGTACCCCACAGGGGGTGCCCTCAGCGTGCAGTCGCTTAGTATATAAAATTAGTTTGTAAGCCCTGGCTGGAGGCGTTAAGATTAGTTTCTTAATGGCAGCCCCAGGAATGACCGGTTAAGCAGTCACGGCCTCTCAAGGCCAACTGCGAGATGCCCAACAAAAAAAAAAAAAGCTGGATCTGGTTGGACTGGAAACCGACTCCATCATAGTTTAGAAAAGGCAGGCAGATGATGGCTAATATTATAAATGGGAAAGTAAGTTTGTTTGTCACCTTTTAACGCCTTAACGGATTTTTATGAAACTTGACACACAGGTAGACCATGGCTTGGGTTAGGACATGGGACTTGGTTATCCCGGTAGTACGTCCCCGTCGGATGATTGCCGACGGCAAAAGCTAATCTAAATAAATAATAGTCTAAAAAACTAAAAAACACGCCTTAAAAACCACTAAAAAAGGGGAAAATAATTTAATTCAATTAAAAAGCCTGGGGTGCTTTTTGATGTATTTTTATAATAAATTAATGTCAAGCACCTCACGCTTTTTTGTAAACTATTATTTATTTTCTATTTTTTAGTTCTGCTAACTACAAAAGCGTGATTTTTTCAGTATTTCTTTTTCCTTTATTTTTTTCTATTTTTCTCTATATTTTTTTTAAATTATTGAATTGTCATCGGTCCTCGATAAGTTTACTAAGTTTAAATGAAATTTGACGGTTTAAAGTGGGTCAAAATCGCGCCCAAAGGAGTCGGTTACAAACATAGAAACAAACAAACATACAAGTGAAGCTATTATAAAGCGTGTAAAAAAAAAACCTAAATGTAGAATTAACTTTTAATTGTAAAGCAAATCGTAAAGTATCCGTTTACGCTAGAAAATAACTGCTCATAATAAACATTCTAGTTACATATTGTAACTCCGGGGCATTTCTGTTTCCGTTGTTAAATGAATATTGTATGGAGCAGAAGAGCTAATTAATAATTAATCTAAACAGTTTTCAATTATGGGCTTTCACAGAGCTAAGCAATATGTTATTTTAAACTGGCTTAGGAATTGTTTTGTATAATAAAATGATTACAAAAGTCTCATTGGTGGTTATTTCATGGAATTGTCATAATATCCTTTTTGGTCAAACAGAAATCTGAAAACGAGAAAAACCAATGGGTAGATGTAATGATTTTTTATTAATCATCGCCATAAGCTTTTTATTCTGATTATGATTTGGGGAGTACCAAATCAATGATAGAATAAAAAGTGTATGGCGTCCCTGGACACTAATTGGGAAACACACTATCAATCAGAATTTGAATCAGAAAAAAAAACCGCCCAACCGTTGAGGTTTTTGAGTCCGTACGAACGTAGAATTTATGTGTTAAGGCTCCCGTAGACCGGCGCAACGTGACAACGGCAGCGCGACGCGACTTTAATAGAACAATTTTGAGCCTTAACGCAATTACCCATCTGGATAACACATGTTGGATAAGGATTTACAGTCACTAGACCATTACGTAATGAGCATGCCCAAATTGGTAACAACACGAGTTCACAACAAACGACGAAAAGCTTAATGTCTCTTCAAGAAAAGGGTCCCCCCCCACCAACATGGCCAGTGATCCACGTGAAAATAAAATAATCAAACATTCCTCCACTAAAATAGAGCCAGGAACTGCACAAATAACACTACCTTTTCTACATATGTTAATTTAAAAGCATTTAATTCGGAACGGGGTGTAAGAAAAACATTCGGACGTTTGTGCAAAGCGCCGTTCCAAGGTAACAAAGTAAAAATTTACATTGAGTCGTTGTTGCATAGTGGAGGGGATCGGCTTTGAACAGTGGTCAGTCGTCTGAAAATTTTTACGCATATGTACTGACATATATCCCCTTATTCTTGGGACGAAAGTTACGGTGAGATATTTTTTCATGGCCCAGCAGAAAATTAAAGTGCAGCTGAAAACTTTTTTGATTTTCATAATGCGGTTTTCCCGCAGGTTTATCGTTTGCACTGTCGTTGCGAGCTGGATTTGAATTTCACTGAACAAAAAAAAGTCACTATTCCTTGGCAAGTTCGTGCACCATCGTGTACAACTACGTTAACATTCATTAGGTTATGAATATATAATACCATTCTCAAATTACATTCACTTAGCAAGAGATTGATTCTTCGAAATCCTGCCTCCTACAGTCAATTTGCGTCTAGTTACTGTATGCCCTTTTTGTCTGGCTCAAGGATCTTTTGACGTCTGTATGACATTGGCAGTGGGGCGTTCTAGTAGTACGTTTGTAAAACTGTGCCAGAAATGGTATTAACCTAAAAAACTTGCATTAAAAAAATAAAAAATAACCTATTAGAACATCAGCAATATATGTAGGTATACATTTGAAAAAATATGTAGGTATTATTGAAGCTAACTCAAAAACCAGTCATCAGAACTAGACTAAATTTATATGGGACCACTCGATAACTATAGGTACCTTTTGAAACAAAAAATAATTTTTCGAATCGGTTTATAAATGTCTGAGTCCTAACAAACATAAGAATACGTTCGAATTATGAACCTGCTGTTGCCATCTTGTTTTTTAACGACTTCAGAAAAATAATTTTCTGAAGTCGTTTAAAAACAAGATGGCGACTTTCGTTCCGAATTTGGCTACACGCCAAAAGAGGCTTGCAGCATTGTGCTTGACGTCGTCAATGAAGTTCTGTAGGTATCTACTAAGAACCTGAAACCTTTGCAATATTTCGACGCTAAATATCATCATTAAATAAGTAACTTCTTATAATAACTTATTTAAGATTTAATGCGAGCAGTAGGTTCCTATTAGGGCCAGAGTGCGTGCACCTCGGCACAAAGTTACGAGGCGCTTAAGCGATTTAAAAAACCCTATCGTGTTATTGAATTATTTTAGTAACTAGATCACCGCTTGATAGGTAACTACTACATTACATTTATTTTGTGTCAACGGGTTGTTTACGCAATAGCGCCCAAAATAAATGTAAATCATAAAGACGATCGAAAACTTTGCTCATAAATCATTGTCTGTGTCACGTAGGTACCTACCTATTTATGCCTTTTCACATATTGATTATAGGCACGGTTATGTATATTGCTGTTAGGAATATTTCTATTGAATGGTAGGTTGGTACTTGGTACATGATATTAGAAATAGTGTTGACGCCACAAGAAGTTTCTCCTTTTTGCCCTATAAAATTATTTGTCACTATCATAATTTCAGCAGAAAGATGTCCACTGCTGGACATAGGCTTATAGACCCCCCAAGCACCCGCCACTTCTACTGGTTCTTTGTTTCTCGAATCCAGCGGATTGCTGCGGCCTTCATCAGGTTATCGACCACTTTGTGGGAGTCCTTCCCACGTTACGTCTTCCAGTACGCGGTCGCCAGTCCACAACCTTTCGGCCCCATCACCCATATGTTCTGCTAGATATGTGCCCTGCCTGACAATGTAACACCTGAAATTTCTGAAACTAAAAAACTTGAGATTACCCTTGAAAGCCATCATGGTTGATCGAAATTTACACTGTGATTGATACAATTTTAAGACCATCTAACATTTTTGAATAAACAAAGTCGTTACAATTAATTTATTCTATTGTTTGGTCTGGCGATAATTTATTGGCAATAATAACACTTCGGAATAACACTCGAATAACACTTCGTCGAAAAATTAACTTTAACAGTCTGAATTTTAAAAGTACCTTGCGAGCGAGTAAACGAACTACATTTTAATTAAAACAATGAAATTCGATAGTTTTCCGCTTTATTGACTTTTTACGGTTACATATTGTAAATAAAGTGCATTCGGGTTCCGTGTACCGAAAGAGCCTCCGCCTGTATAAACCCACCGCATTTAAACAGTCGGCCATTGTTATTCGATAAAAAGCTATTATTGAAAATTCAAGTGTAATGTACCGTTAATAACTACGCCATAATTAATTTTGTCAAATAATTAATTTGAACAATTGATTTTTACTAATAATATAATGGGATTGTTAACAAATGACCTGTAGCGATGGTTGTGACGCGTATTTCGATGGAAACTATGCTTTTCCTTATTAGGAAACCCGCTGCGGGTTTTAATTTGTAAATTCTTTATTCGTGCTGTTTGACAGATGTAGGGGATTCTATTGAAACACCTTTTTTTAATTCCACTATTCACATTTATTGAATCACGCACTAATAACTATTACAAAATACTGAATTACTGCTAATTTAATATGAACATAACTTGTCTCATTGACGACTAACTTTAAACTGAGTAAAATGTGTACAATTCTCTGTGTAGCTCATAACTATTTTCCTTAGAAATTTCCTTAAGTAGTTTTCTACTAGGGTATAAGTAGCGGTTATGTTTGACATCAAACATTTGTTCTAAACCAGTCACATTAAAGGGGCCACCCCCTTTAATGCCTAATGGTCAAGCGTAAGCTCGATTTCTCTCGACAAGTTTATACCTGCTCCTGATTCCTTCGAGAAGCTTCGCTTGGATCGTGGGAAAACCGGTCACGTGCCGATTCTTCGTGGAATATTACCAATGTTTACATCTTTGCTTTAATTTAACTGCGCATAACAGATTTGGTTGTTTGTTAATAGCAGATTAGGTACTGTAGGTATATGCAGGTAGGTACTTATGTATTTTGGCTTAATTCTAATTGGGTTTTGCCTTGAATCATGTACCTTTGAAGATAATTCAAATTCTAATTATGTGATTGGCTTAGCATTACATTTGATCTGTAGGTATTCATGGACTTAAGAGTATGGGAAATCAAAACCAGCCCTACGCTTAGGTATGCAACAATAATTTTCTTATATCTACCTAATATCAAATCATTTTTATTTTCAATAATCAACCTTATTTTCTATGGTGACTTGACGTCGCCAACAGTCTCCCCCTCAGTGCGTTGCACTTCATCTTGTTGGGGCGACGTTGCAGGTATGATCAGGACTAGACGTGATGCTGGCCGCCGCAGGATACCCGCTGCTGTTCGCACGTCGACGATCCTGGTTCTTCCGTCTGGTCCGGGATGAGTGGCGACTATTTCGCCGCGTGGCCACGAGTAGCGTGGCAGAGTGTGGTCGACAATTAGGATTATGTCGCCCAATGTTGGGTCCTGCTAATGAGGACTTTGGTTATAGCGTGGCGAGAGAGTGGGAAGGTACTCTCGCAACCACCTTGACCAGAAATGATCGGCCAGGCGTTGGGATGTCTTCCAGTTGGGAGAACTGATGACTTCTGTTTCGTCAAAGGGGCCAAAGAGGGTGGCTCCATTTGGCCGCCCGATGGAAAAATGGTTCGGTGTCAAAGCTTCTTCTTTTTCTGGATCGGCGCTGATGATGTGCGGCAAGAGGCTTGAATCGCCTACGGTCTGATTTGATCCATGTCAATGCCGTTCTAGAGTTGGTCCAGAAGTATCTTCGGGTCGTAGTCAGCTTCATTTCTTGGCTCGCATTATTAGCCAAGCGGCTTCCCAGTAGACAGGCTTGTAGTTCGAGTCGAGGTATTGAGGTTGGCTTGAGTGGTGACACTCTGGCTTTTGCAGTCAGCAGCTTCACTTCCACGCGATTGTCTGGATGTTGAGAGCGCCAGTACACCGCGCAAGCGTACGCTTTCTCGCTTGCATCGCAGAAGGTGTGCAGCTCCCCCTCAGTCGCGTTCGAATCTTTATGAATCAATCTTGTGGTGAAGCCCGTACATAATGCTTCCCCTCGTTTCTTTGGACGCCTTCCTTTCTCGTCTTCGTCGCGAGCGTTGCGCAGACTCCAGGTGGAATGAAGACTGTCTTTATTTTCTTCGTTCTGGGGGTGGACAATAGCGGCATCAGGCAGATACCATGATCTTGAGGAGGCAGGTTCGTGTGTTACTTCCTCAGCGTATTCGCTGTTGATCAGGTTTTCGACTTGTTCTTCTGGTTTCTGTTCAAATTCTTTGTCCATTCCCGTTAGTAGTCGTGCTGCAGCTGTTCTGCTTTCTGGTAGACCTTCGTCGTCCGTCTTCCAGATCAGGTCTGCACTGAATCTTTCATCAGGTAATCTGGTCGTTATTGAATGCAGCACGTCGAGAGCTCGTTGATCTATGTCGCTGGATGGTTCCTTTGCGGCGACTTCTAGGGCTTCGATGTCGCAGTGGTCTCTAGTCGTCTTCTCAAGATAATCATCTTTTCCTGTTGGTGTTGAAAGATGATTAACCATTCGCTCCGTATTGTTTCTTGTCTTAGTTCCGTGCAAGACCCATCCCAACAGGGTTCTGGAGGCTATTGGCTTGCTTTGGTCACAAACTTTCATCTCTTGGGACACGATCAGATGCCAATTGTCTTGTCCGATGAGTACAGTCGGACGATCGTTAGGGTATTTTACTTGCTCTGCTATTTGTTCTAGATGGGGGCAATCTTCTAAATCCTTATTGCTGACTTCTTGGGGGGATAGGTTCAAAGTTTTAATGGTGTATCCTGACATTTTCTCTATGTTGCGCTCAAACCTTCCTTTGATCTTGATGTCAACCTTCTTTGACTTCTGATTCATTTGGTGACCTCCCACACCCTTAATTCTTAGATCTTCTTCAGAACCCTGGGCTCCAATCATGTTCGCGACATCTTCGTCTATAAGGGTCACTGTTGATCCTTCGTCCATGAGGGCGTATACTTCGGCTTTGGCATCGGGTCCCCATAGTTCCACTGGCACGATTTTCATGTAAGCTCTTGATGTTGTTTGTGTTGCATTCATTGTTGATACTACAGCTTGGGTCTCTTGCGAGGTTGGTTTCATCCATTCTTCGGAATGTAGCATCACATGATGATTTCTCTTGCATTTTTCACATGGCTTTGCTTGGCAACTGAATCTTCTGTGCTGTCCTAGCAGGCATTTGAAGCATATGAAAGCTCGCTTGGCCTGTTCCCATCTTTCTTTTATAGAAGCATCGGCGAACTTCTTGCATTTGAACAGTGCGTGTTCCCCAGCGCACTCAGGACAGACTATCTTTTCTTGCTTCTTGGCGTCGTCCTTGCATGAACATACTGTCGCAGCTTGTTGTTCGTCTTGCTCTCTATCTGAATCCTCGTCGTATGATGAATATTCTTCCTCATCGTGCCGTTTAACTCGAGCGGCGTTCACGCCCCGGGATCCTGAAGGTCTCATTCGGTTTCTCATTCCTTCCTTCTTCACTCTGGTTCCCGTGAACTCGTGCATCTCGAACTGGTCTACCATCTGATTGAAGAAGTTCATAAGGTCAATGAGGATCGGTTCATCATCTTCTTCTTTAGATGCTCTGTACTCGTACCACCTGAATCGTACTAGAATACACATCTTCTCTATTATACGATTCGATATATCACTCGAGTGTAGATAACTTTGTTTCTTCATTTGTTTCACAACGCTGACTGTATTGGCCACAGCTCCAGCGTATCTCACTAACTCTCTCGCATCTTCTGACATGGGAGGCAGCTTCTCTATGTTTTCTATCTCGCTTCTTATTAGGTAAGTGGGTCTCCCGAATCGACGTTCTAATGCAGTCATTACTTCTTCTGGGTCCACTTGTGTATAGAGAATGGACTTCACCGCCTCTTTGGCTTTTCCTCTTACTGCTCTTCTCAGTCTTCCCATATTTTCGATTCCACTGAAGAGAGCTTGTGAGTCTTTGTACGTAGCTTTAAAAGCCATCCAGTCTCTTGCATCACCGTCGAATTGATGTAGCTCACTGACATACTTCGGCGCGTGCTGCGTATTCGTTGCTGCTTTGCTGTCAGTGGCGGACTTGACTGCTTCCATTATCGCTTCTGCCAACTGACTGGTGGGGTTCGTTGCGGGTTGCGCTTCCTTCGCTTTTGAAACCCACCTTTCAGTGGCCTTTTCAGCAGCCGCCTTAGTTGCAGCATCCTCTTCGTTATCACTCAAGTCTGTGTCTTCTGCGGTGACACGTGTTAATTCTAACTTTGTATTTGCCATCTTAGTCTTCAGCTTAATTTCTTCCAGCTGTAGTTTTTCCAACTCTAATCTGGCTTCTAGCTCTTTCTTCTTATTCGCAGCTTTATTCGAAGTAGATTTCGCCTTCTTCTTCTTCTCCACTAAGGTAACATTAGATTCCTCGACCATGGTTGTATCTTCGGTAGCCGCGCTAGTATCTGTCACCTCTTCGGAGGTAGTAGCTGACGTCTCCGTAGTCTCTTCTTCCGTGGTCGAGCGCGTGCTGTCTCCTTTACGGCTTCGCGTCATCATTCTTATTCACTTCACTTAATGTCAATATATTGTTCAATGACTCACCTGAGTTTATATGAAGTCCTTAGCGGAGACTGCTATGTTATAGAGACGTACACACACTTCGAACTTACAGTACATACACACGTTAACACTTATAAACTTATTCTACACGTTCTTATCATACAGGGTTACGCCGGGCTTCGAGTGATATTCGAGCTTCGAGAGGACGCGGCGTTGTTCCTAGCCGACCTCCCAGCAATATTCTTCACTCAGCTAGTTGCGCTCCCACAAATAGGTATTTCTTGAATACCTAGCCTCGAGAATAAGCGATCTTCCTATTCGCTTATTCCCAGCAATTTCCTTCAGCGGCACACGTAAAGCTTCAAGTGATACAGGGGCTTCGAGAGGGCGCGGCGTAGTTCGTAGCCGACCTCCCAGCAATATTCTTCACTCAGCTAGTTGCGCTCCCACAAATAGGTATTTCTTGAATACCTAGCCTCGAGAATAAGCGATCTTCCTATTCGCTTATTCCCAGCAATTTCCTTCAGCGGCACACGTAAAGCTTCAAGTGATACAGGGGCTTCGAGAGGGCGCGGCGTAGTTCGTAGCCGACCTCCCAGCAATATTCTTCACTCAGCGGGTCGTGCAGCCACCAATAGGTATTTTCTAGACGTCCTAGGTTCTTCAGCGGCACACGTAAAGCTTCAAGTGATACAGGGGCTTCGAGAGGACGCGGCGTCGTTCGTAGCCGACCTCCCAGCAATTATTCACTCAGCGGGTCGTGTAGCCACCAATCGGTATTTTCTAGACGTCCTAGGTTCTTCAGCGGCACACGTAAAGCTTCAAGTGATACAGGGGCTTCGAGAGGACGCGGCGTCGTTCGTAGCCGACCTCCCAGCAATTATTCACTCAGCGGGTCGTGTAGCCACCAATAGGTATTTTCTAGACGTCCTAGGTTCTTCAGCGGCACACGTAAAGCTTCAAGTGATACAGGGGCTTCGAGAGGACGCGGCGTCGTTCGTAGCCGACCTCCCAGCAATTATTCACTCAGCGGGTCGTGTAGCCACCAATCGGTATTTTCTAGACGTCCTAGGTTCTTCAGCGGCACACGTAAAGCTTCAAGTGATACAGGGGCTTCGAGAGGACGCGGCGTCGTTCGTAGCCGACCTCCCAGCAATTATTCACTCAGCGGGTCGTGTAGCCACCAATCGGTATTTTCTAGACGTCCTAGGTTCTTCAGCGGCACACGTAAAGCTTCAAGTGATACAGGGGCTTCGAGAGGACGCGGCGTCGTTCGTAGCCGACCTCCCAGCAATTATTCACTCAGCGGGTCGTGTAGCCACCAATAGGTATTTTCTAGACGTCCTAGGTTCTTCAGCGGCACACGTAAAGCTTCAAGTGATACAGGGGCTTCGAGAGGACGCGGCGTCGTTCGTAGCCGACCTCCCAGCAATTATTCACTCAGCGGGTCGTGTAGCCACCAATCGTTTTTTCTAGACGTCCTAGATGTCCTAGCTTCGAGAATAGGCGATCTTCTTAGTCGTTTATTCCCAGCAATTTTCTTTAGCACACGTAGGACTCGTGGCGTGATTAGTGCGTGGCTCGTAGAACTGATCTTCACCAATAGCTTTCTTGGTATTCGTGATCTTCTCTTAAAACGCTGCTAATCTTCAAACAGCGATTTATCTTCACGTAACTTCAGACTCAGGCTTCAGTTCTTTTTATCCGGCTCGAAGGACCATTATTGTAGGGGATTCTATTGAAACACCTTTTTTTAATTCCACTATTCACATTTATTGAATCACGCACTAATAACTATTACAAAATACTGAATTACTGCTAATTTAATATGAACATAACTTGTCTCATTGACGACTAACTTTAAACTGAGTAAAATGTGTACAATTCTCTGTGTAGCTCATAACTATTTTCCTTAGAAATTTCCTTAAGTAGTTTTCTACTAGGGTATAAGTAGCGGTTATGTTTGACATCAAACATTTGTTCTAAACCAGTCACATTAAAGGGGGTGGAGCCTAATGGTCAAGCGTAAGCTCGATTTCTCTCGACAAGTTTATACCTGCTCCTGATTCCTTCGAGAAGCTTCGCTTGGATCGTGGGAAAACCGGTCACGTGCCGATTCTTCGTGGAATATTACCAATGTTTACATCTTTGCTTTAATTTAACTGCGCATAACAGATTTGGTTGTTTGTTAATAGCAGATTAGGTACTGTAGGTATATGCAGGTAGGTACTTATGTATTTTGGCTTAATTCTAATTGGGTTTTGCCTTGAATCATGTACCTTTGAAGATAATTCAAATTCTAATTATGTGATTGGCTTAGCATTACATTTGATCTGTAGGTATTCATGGACTTAAGAGTATGGGAAATCAAAACCAGCCCTACGCTTAGGTATGCAACAATAATTTTCTTATATCTACCTAATATCAAATCATTTTTATTTTCAATAATCAACCTTATTTTCTATGGTGACTTGACGTCGCCAACAACAGAGTTTAGCTTTGTGGTTACAACAAAGCATTTGTTGGTGAAATAATTTAATATCATAATTTTAAAATAATAGTTTAAAAAACTAAAAAACACGCTTTAAAACCCAAACTAAAAAAGGAGAAAATAATTTAATTCAATTAAAAAGCGTGGGGTGCTTTTTCAGGTATTTTTATAATCACTTAGTGTCAAGCACCCTACGCTTTTTAATTGAATTAAATTATTTTCTCCTTTTTTAGTTTGGTTTTTAAAGCGTGTTTTTTAGTTTTTTAAACTATTAAGTATTTATTTTCAATTTTTTAGTTCTGCTAACTACAAAAACGTGTTTTTTTTCCTTTTTTTAATTTTTCTCAATTTTTAAAAAAATGATTGAATTGTCATCGGTCCTCGATAAGTTTACAAAGTTTCAATGAAAGTGGGTCAAAATCGTGTTCTAAGGAGTCGGTCACATACAAACAAAAATACAAGTGAAGCTAATATAAATCATGTAATAAAAAGGCCTTGACTGTCCTTGTTCGTCTACTGGTCGCAAGAGCTGCTGCTGAACATTAGGTCCTATGGGTTCGATTCTTAGGTTGGGTAAAATGTTATTGAGGTTTTTCATCAGGATTTCTTTTTTATAGCAATAGGCTGGACCCTTACTACATAGGATTTAAACGTAACTGGCTAAATGTGGGTGTATTTAGGTGTACCTATTGTGGCCACGATGGGCATGCCCACAACCCTAATAGACTTGTGACGTCACAGTTTCAGAGTCTATTGAGATCGATAGGCTGATGATATATATTATTATATCCAATGCCTTAATAAAAATTTACAATGAATCGTGCGTGATCCTGCGTGCGGTGCTGACCCGTTAATGTCGCATTATTGACAACATAATATCTGTTTCCTGTTGGATTAATAAGTACTTATATTGGAAAAAAGAGATGACTATTCGCTTGGCTAATACAATATTATTTATGGGGCATTTGATGCTCTCTCGACTGAACCTTTAGATTCGCGTTTTTGTATTGGATCGAGTCCTATTGCCCTTTCTATTCTTATTATAATTAAAACAAAAAAAAAACCGGGAGCCCTGGTACTAATATTCTTGAGAATCTTCTGAAAAAAAAATCGGTCAAGTGCGAGTCAGACTCGCGCACAGAGGGCTCCGTACAAATTTACCTACGTAAATAGCACCAAAATAATTATTATGTAACTAATGAAAGTACCGAACATTCCTCTAACGACAAGATAAACTGTACTGAAGGACAAACTTAACTTTGCCGTTGGTTAAGTGTCGTCCCCGTGCGGGGATCACACTGAAAGTTTTTAGAATAGGCCAGTAAGAAAAGCAGCCAATGAAAAATTTCTTTAAATTTAGAATTTGGAACGTTTTGGGAATCTGTAGATGTGAAATGTGAAATAAATTCACATGTCGTTTGTTTTTACAATTTGGCGGCAATTTAAAAAGTGTCTGTCGTGCGACGAAATGGATTTGACTAGAGAACATGTTCTCTCAACGATTTATTACGACTTTCGTTGCGGCCTTGCATAACAACAATTTTACGATAGACTTCGATTAGCATTTCATGACCAAGCCCCATCCTGTGCCACTGTTTACAACTGGTTTAATGAGTTTAAACGTGGTCGAAGCATACTCACTGATGATTCGCGAGAAGGACGTTCTTCTACGGGGACTACTGAAGATAACGTGAGTGCTGTGCGGCTAACGGGCTAATGATAGAAACTGATAGAAGGGTGACATATCAAAAGATTGGGGCAGCTTTAGGCATTGATATGAGTCAAGTACAAAGAGTCTTACATGGACATGTAGGCATCAGAAAGCATTGTACTAGATGGATACCTTATAATTTGACGAAAGATCAAAAACGTCGATCGTTTAGATTGGTGCCGCTCAATGGTTGAAAAGTAGTAAACTTCTCCTTTGTAGGAATGCACTATATCTATCATCAGCGAGTTCATACTCCGACTCGTATTTGGTCGTTTTTCTGGTGGCTGTGCCTTACAACCTTTTTTAAGGGCTGGATCCGCGCCTACCTATTACCAATACTAATTACGCCTTTTGCCACACAATTCAAGGAAACCAAGCGTGATGTTACGTTTATGTAATTTTATTAAAAGGCACTTCACACGCTAAATACTGACGACATTTTCACTAATCTCATAACGTAGTAAAATATTCACCGTTTATTCTAGTCAACATAACATCTAGTTTAACGGACAAAACAGAGATGCTTCGCAATATTAACAGGTAACAACTATTTAATAAAGCTCAGTAGGCATGCCAGCGCTGTCTCGACATTTAGCTTGCTGAGTTCCTTAGACAATGGATGCTGGACTGTATCGGGCAAAGTTTAGACTAAAAGCGGTTTGCGAAGACACGCTGAAACTGTAGATACCACTTATCTAAATATATTTTGATAGATACGCGGTTTACAGTTATTTCGCAATACACGCGACAACCGCTCGCCGTCTGAACATACCCTTACAATTATTACGACTAATATTCTCAGGTATTTAACCAGAATCTCAATATTATTGCTATTCGCAAAATTTGAAGATGAAGCTGCATATCAAACGGAAACCAATTTGTGATTTTGTATCAATTAATTTCTTGTGAAGCAAGCATGCAGCATCATAATTGCGAGATATCTCGGATTTGCAAAGTAATTATTATAGTGAAGGCAATAATTGCAGTAGCTAGTGGGGTTCGGGTCGCTGGAATTATTGGAAGGTACACTTAGAGTCATATTCGATCTGGTGTTGGTTTCATGAAAACCTGGAACCACTATCCTGGTGGAAGTTCGGCTGATACTTTAATTATTGGTGCAGACTTCGGGTGCATGGATGAAACAATTATGATCTCGGAGTAAATATAAACTTTCCCATGGAAAATAATTTCGAATATTGTGGTTGTAGTGAAGATATTTTTAATTGGGCAGATGATAGCAATGTGCATTTATTAAAATTTATTTTTGCAACTTAACAGTACCAAATAAATTGGTATAAAATGGTATTGTATTGTTGTTGTATTGTGCCGTGTTATGCCAGTAGCTATTAAATTGTAAATCCGTAATTGGCTCTGAGACTAGAAAAATATTTTAACAAAATCTCAAACAGCTGTGAATTTTGTGATTAATAAACAAATAAAATTATGCATTTGGCACCTGTCCATCTGTCTCTCAAAGACGTCTTTCTCGAGAACTGCGTGACTTAAAAATTAGCAATATGTCAGGATGCTTGGTTTTAAACCAATCACCTGTTTAAGTTTTTGTGCTAAGCTTTTGTATAACACAAGAGTCAACAACGCATAACCAACACCATTTCTGCAGCTAATTAAATTAACGTCATTTATTTGTCATATTTCTCGTCCATCCTTTATATAATTTATATAAAGGGAGACGCGCAAGTGGGTGGTCTTTTTAATAAAAAAACAAAGAAGACTGGCTTACTCTTAAAGGTAAATTAATTAAAGCAGCGTTGAAGCTGAAGCTTGCATGTTATTCCACTAAAAGGTACCACGTCTTTTCATGTAAATATTACTGAAGCATAATTTATATTAAACTTATTAAACTCTTGTTTAATGCTTTCGGCATTAGTTTAAAATTTCTCTTGAGACAGATTTTTTAAATGTTTTTTAAGTAAAGAGAGCGTGTTATAAAAATTCTATTCGTGTGTTATAAACTGCTTTTTAATATCACTAAGAATCTGCTAGGTGTTTCAAATTTCAAAGAACCTTTGTGCTAACTTTAAATTTTAATAAGACCAATATAAAGTGATGCATGGAATTTTAACAAAAAATACCGCTTAAATAAATCTCCCTGCATCTTAACAATCCAGGATAACCCTCATCATCCAGTTCGTTATAAAGCAAGTTAATCACGAATGTTACCGAAATCCCCCGATCTATCGCAATCCTACCCTGAATTTCGCATAAGAAGGCATGCGCGTAATTTGGCCGCCGCGAAATCGACTGCCTATCTCCTATTGGTTTCATCCTTAATTTAATTCTAAAGAGACGTATCGACGACGCCAACGAACCATAAAGACGTATGTAGTCGTAAGAAAGACCCTAGCATATTGATAGAAGCCATTCTGGTGGCATGCCCCATTGGCTTGCGGGCGAGACCGCTCCATTTTATTATGTAACGAATTGGATAATTCTGTGGAGAAGTCCTCTAGTGATTTTGATTGGTGTTTTCATCGCAGAAATCCTCGTCATTTTCGCTTCGGTTCAATAACTAGAATTCGTAGAAATGTCATGAATGGACAATCCGCTACCTGTATTGTGCCTATTTGGTGCTACGTCATTTCAGGCAGCAGTACTGTCAATGGCTACGTTACCTTCATAGCTTTCAAAGGCCAGTGTTTAACATTGGTTCCTTTGGAACATAATACGGCGGTCAATATTCCATAACTTACAAAGATCGATAGACTACAAAGCAAATTGCATAATGTTGCAACAAACTATTTACTTTATTTAAAAATAATAGTTTAATAAACTAAAAAACACGCTTTAAAAACCAAACTAAAAAAGGAGAAAATAATTTAATTCAATTAAAAAGCGTGGGGTGCTTTTTGAGGTATTTTTATAATCAATTAATGTCAAGCACCCGACGCTTTTTAATTGAATTAAATTATTTTCTCCTTTTTTAGTTTGGTTTTTAAAGCGTGTTTTTTAGTTTTTTAAACTATTATTTATTTTCTATTTTTTAGTTCTGCTAACTACAAAAACGTGTTTTTTTTCTCTTTTTTTAATGATTGAATTATCATCGGTCCTCGACAAGTTAACAAAGTTTCAATGAAATCTGACCGTTTAAAGTGGGTCAAAATCGCGCTCAAAGGAGGCGGTTACATACAAATATACAAACAAACAAACATACAAGTGAAGCTAATATAAAGCGTGTAAAAAAATTGTAGCTAAATTCTTCATTGAGACATCAGGCATGAGTCACTTCATTCATCTCACAGTACAGGACAGACATAAGAATAAGACCGAGTTCCCTCCTTCAACTTAATGCCAATTACGACAGTTAAATCGAATAAAAACAAAAGTGCAGCTTACAAAAATATGTAAACACTCTGAAACCGTAGGATACAAAGGAAACAATATTTCTGCTTGATTACATTACAAAGTAATGTCGGCTACCGACTGTTTGAGACAAAAAGCCTTGGAACCAATTTTGCATAATAACTTAACGTGACAAACGTAATTGGATTCTCTGTTTTCTATTTTGTCCGCTTTCATCCTGTACGAAAATGTGGGGAAATGTTAAAAATCAACAAGTATTAGAGGATACCGTATTTATGTATTATTTTATTTGTTTCATTATATCTCTTGCTTTGTTACATGCCTATTTATATTTGGCACCGGGTTTTGCCGGCGCGGCGGCGGTTTCTCCCGCGTGGAGGTTGAAGATTATCTCACGGAGTACTACCGGGATAAAAACATCCCGATAGTACGTTACATACATAATATATAATAGGTTATAAATTATCCGTGTGCCAAATTTTATCCAAAGTCGTTCAGCCGTTTTTGCATGATTGAGTAACAAACATCTAAACATACAAACTTTCACATTTATAATATTAGTAAGATAATAGGACTAACGATTCGCTCCTGCTTCGTACGGTTTTTACCACTTGACATCGAGATTTCTTTGTTATATGTAAGTTTAATATTGATGTACCTTTCGGAATAAATTTTCGAAATGAAAGTGGAAATCGCATGAAAATCCGTCGCGTAGGTAGTTTAGAAAAACAACGCAGTCACAGAGACAGACACGAAAAGTGACTTTATTGTACTTAGAAAATAGGTATAGATTAATGTTTCAATATTGGAGTTTCTTGCCGGCTCTTCTCCATAGGATACAACCAATTAGAGCCGTGCATCTAGCTTCTGACGTTTCATAAGTGCCCATGTAGGTTAATCAGAAATATTTTAATTTGGATTTAGTATTAGAAAGCAAAAGGTTTGAGGGATGGTTTAATTACTCGAATCACGATTCTTCCTTTTGTTTCAGATCGAAACTACTAATTTGAAGATCAATTGTATTTCGCAACTAAGTAAATTTAAACTACTACTATGTATATTTAATTTCATTATATAATAAATAATGCTGCACTAACTACTCAATTCAAAACACCTACAACAATTCACACAAACGAGCATGTAAACAAAATTACTCCCCCACTATAAACTGAAGTCAGACCGAGTTCTCTCGAATATATTTAATTTTCTTTTTATTTGGAAGAAACTGGTCCGTTCCTGTGGCAGACTGGAAGTTAACTAAGTATCTTGCCAACGACATCACGAAGGCAAGCTTAGTCTCGGCGAGGTCTCCAGTGGTTACTGCAGCCAAGCCGTTGTTTCAGAACGTTGAAATAATAATTTGTTGTTATTGAGGTGCGAATTATTGATGTGATGTTGTTTTTTTTTTTGTTGTGCGGTATTGTACAGAGTTGGGTAAAGTTGTGATAGTGTTTTCTGTACTGTAGAAGAGAATTGCTTATTTGTAAAACATAGGTTTATTACATACAAGTATCTATAAAATAAGGTAGTGCGCTGTTTTACCAATATTCCAATACAAATGATCAAAAACAGTTAAAGGAGCACTATTCCATTACAATATTAAAATTATCAGATGGAAGCAGATGAAAGGAGTGGAGAAAGGCCTTTGCCCAGGAGAGGGACAGCGTAGGATAGTAAAAATATAAAATTTATTAGAGTAACTAATTGTGTAAGCAAGAAAATTGAATTTTATTACAATTCAGAGTCAATTTAATTTAATGTCAAATATTTAGAGTACTAGTGTACTAAGTTGTTGGTAATTTATTATGGCTATGAACTTGTGATAGTATTGGATTGGTCATGTGTATACATACATGACCAATCCGATTTTTGCAGGCTCCCTTAATTTTTTTTCCTATATTATCTGGATACCGTATCTGTTCGGTTTATCCTTAGATCAGTCTAATAGATTGACATTAAATTTGTATATCTCTAAAATAGGAATACCAAGAATTACACAGTAATGTTGTCTATTGAAAACTTTCGAATTTCCTTCTTCCATAAATTCTGATTTCCGCCGAATAAAGATTTTAAAGACCTTGATAAGCTAAATAAAATAAGCACCTGCAAGATTATTATGGACGATAATTTCCCATTGAAAACTAATCCATCTTTTGTAGCTTAAACACAAAATTATATTCATGATTTAGCTAAAAGCAACCGCCATTACCCGGTTTGTTAAATTTTTAATTAGAATCGGAAGTTATAACTTGTAAACCTGACATAGGTACCGGTTCAAAGTTCAACCGTAAACTTCGCATTGTTTATATAACTTGGAGTTTTGAAAGCAGGTAAGTTTTAGAACATTGCGGTTTTAATGATCTAATATTAAAGGAACGTTGAGGGTATTAATTAAGGATTCCGTGGCTTGATAGCGATAGCGAAATTATAGGCGCGCCTGAAAATGCGCTGCTGTGTTGTGTTTCAGCGCGATGCAACTTTTGTGTTAAATTTTAATAAGGCTTTGGATATATTTACGCGGTTTGACGTAACAATGTGTTGGCATCATTGTAGCGCTTGTTATAATAGAATATTTACTGGCAATCTAGATGGAAATTATATAAGATTCTGTGTGTGGAGTAGACTCGTAAAATGCCGTACTATAATGAATAATAACTGTTACTACTATATATGCATCGACATCACATTGTCAGAATAAATTCGTTTCCCTTATTACAAAACAATGTTTTATTTAGATCAGGTTTAAGCCTACCAACAAGCCTACTTAGTCTGTTTAGGCCCTGGTAACTTTAAATGTTGTCGTTATGAGCGACAATAGTTCTTATTGCAATCCGATATAGCTTAAAATCTGTTGTAATAAATTCGAATAATAAATGAGCAGGCATTGTCGTAAAAATGCAAATAAAATCGTATAAAATTATATATTAACTATTTAATAATAAATAATCCATCACTGGATGCAGTTTTCCAATTGGAATTTTAAGGTATATTTTTAATTATAGGGATAAGCTGGTTTTAAAGATAATTAAGAGGTGACTTTGATGATATTTTTGATGCACTACAGTATGTTTTGAGTTCCATCACTCTATGCAAAAAAGACTTGAAAATATCAAATATTTTTTTTGCTTTCAAAATTATTTATGGTTATAGAGATACACTGGTTTAAAAAAACACCTTTTTGAGCATTTTCAAGAAATCACCACCTTAAAAACTTTACCTAAATCGAAATAAAGTTGGAAATACAAAATCTGGCTCAGAGCTTTAGACTACAACTAAAGTTAGATCGCGTTCTTTAATAAGACGGTTTGGGCTTTGACTATTTTTCAGTCTGTGTGCCATTAAAGGTGTTGTCAATTCTGTCATGGATCAATTCTCTCGTTGTCCAACGCTGACAGTTTATTCGATACACCTAAAATAGTTTTTAGTTTAGTTTAAAAAACTTTACAAAACCGCTGTCGTTGTTAAAAATCAAAATGGTACCAGTTGAAAATGTAAGCGTTTTTTTCGTTGACAGGTGTTAGATTTTATTGACGTGTTGCTACCGACTAAGCCCATTTTACGGAAGCCGTTAACCCTGAAGTTTACTGGAAGTGACTAGCAGACGGAATTATGAATGTTTGTAAGTTCGTGGTTGAGAAATATTTGAATAAATGGACATCTGAAGGTTTGAGTTGCGTTATATCTTTGTAAAATTAAACTCGTGGTTAAGGCAAGTTATAGGTCAAAAGTGAATTCAGAATAGAAAGCTAGACAGAGCTGAGAATAGGTCCATTTAGATGGGAGGGTTTTTAATGTCTTAAGAATTGAAATAGAAATATCTATTACTAAATTTCTATCGAATTCCCGTGGGTAGTCGCCACAGACCCTAGTTTATTTTTGTTCTGAGATTAAAAGCTCTTTTTACAGGTCGTTTGACCTTCAATCCGAAAAACACGTGTATCTGGTCATACTTTAAAGATGAAAACGTGAAAAAAATCCTAGAAAAATCCTTGAAAAATACTTCTTCCAGTGAATAATGTATCCGTTCGAAGAATCGTCATTTATTTGCTGACACAGCACCGTTCAGTTAATCCTACTATGTCAGCTTCGCGACCTCTTTAATCCTTCTTCCCTTTTTGGTAAAGCCCACCGTACACTTTATTCAGATTGAACATTTTTCCTATATTTAAGTTGAGATTTTCGGCATGTTTGGATAACTGCGAGTGGTTCTGAATCCGGCTTAGAAAAACATATGTCGACTTTTACCCAAGATATAAAATGTATCATTAGATGTTCCGATATTAATTAAGTAGTAAGGCCAATACTGGTATTCAGCTGCATCCGCTTAGACTCGAAGCTGACCCCAAAAAAAACTAGGCTAAACTGGTAAAAGACTAGGCAGATGATGATTAATTAAGTAGTAAAGTTCTCTTGTGTAATATGAGCTAAGTATCCGAAACTGTGAAGGGCGAGCAACACTCACGATCAATAGGTCTTTTCATCAGGTTAATAACGTCACTTAACTAACTGGAGCCCGGGGCCCCGGACTTGCATACTTACCATACACAAGAGCCATTCTCGGGTATCCCCAAGTTATTTGGCGCGAAACTTGTAAGCAGCTTACATTTCGTGCCCCTCCACGGGTAATATTCGCAAAATTACTCGTCTAGTCAGTCTCTGTACGTAGTTATTTGAATAATTGATGCGGTTCTCGTGAGCCCGGGCAAACATTTGCGATCCGCAATCAAGGTCCAAGTTGCCTCTGTTACCTCAAAGCTTTCACTCGCTTGCATTTTGATGGGAGATACTGAAAGTGTTTTGTGTGCTGTGGAAATGTAGCCTTTAATCTTATTCGTAATGGATTATTTATTCGTGGCCCCGTAATTTGAAGTTGATGTAAGCTTGGGGCGGACCTTTATTTTTCATTTACAATTTAAATATATGAATACTTGATCGTCTTATAGGTTCTTTGGTTCGTAGCTACCAACCTGGGTCCTTAGTATTCAGACAGAAATAGAAAACAGACTTCTTATAGTATTTCTTCGATGTATCATCATCTGCGTAGCCTTTTTAGACGCTTTATATTAGCTTCACTTGTATGTTTGTTTGTTTGTATGTAACCGACTCCTTTGAGCGCGATTTTGACCTACTTTAAACGGTCAGATTTCATTGAAACTTTGTAAACTTGTCGAGGACCGATGACAATACAATAATTTAAAAAAAAAAATAAGAAAAAAAACACGTTTTTGTAGTTAGCAGAACTAAAAAATAGAAAATAAATAATAGTTTAAAAAACTAAAAAACACGCTTTAAAAACCAAAGTAAAAAAAAAACTAAAAAAACACGCTTTAAAAACCAAACTAAAAAGGAGAAAATAATTTAATTCAATTAAAAAGCGTGGACATTAATTGATTATAAAAATACCTCAAAAAGCACCCCACGCTTTTTAATTGAATTAAATTATTTTCTCCTTTTTTATTTTTTAAAGCGTGTATTTTAGTTTTTTAAACTATTATTTTTACAACTATGTTGGGGTCAACCTTCACTCTAACCAGATGCAGCTCAGTAGGTACCAGTATTTTACATGGAGCGACTGCCTATCTGACCTTCACAACCCAGTTTCTGGGTAATACGATACCTTTTGGTAAGACTGGTGGTCAGACTTTCGGGCTTCTGATGACCTGTAACGACTGTCAAAGATCTACGAATGACAGCCGGGACAACGGCTTAACGTGCTTTTCTAGGCACGGAGGGGTCTTGGAATATAAAGATGATCACCCGTCCCCGGACCTTTGATTAATCTGTATTTCATATGGTGTTAATATTAAAGAGAATTCTATTATATTCTTATCTTGGTCTTTCAATTGATTTAAGCAAACAAATGTTCTGTGAAAGATTTGCATTTTATTCAACCAATTTTGATAAAATAAAACTGATCTTGCCACACGTAATGAACACGAAGTCGATACAGCTAAATTGTCTTCACATACAAATTGTACTGAACTGTATTATGCTCAACCTTTGCTCAACTGTTTGCTGTAAATGCTCATTTCGACGCTCAATTTCGGACCGGACTCGGTTCCACGCAACTGGTTGATAAAGTCTTATTTGAACTGAAAATGCTCAGTGAAACGTGTACCATGGAAACTACGTAACATACGAACAGATTAGAAACAGACATGTTAAATAGAGGTTCATACGTTGCTACCATTGTATTTGGTTTGCAAAATCTGGCAACTACTTAGCGTGGTACACACAGCGTCAGTATGTGCTAACCCCTCAAGTTTTAAAATGTTTCACTGCTACAACATTGAATTCGTTACGAATAATCTACAGAATACTTCAAAAACAGTTTATTGTTGTATGAATTGCGATGAAATTATTATCGACTATCGTCCGAGTCACTTCATCTTTAGGTCTCTGTCTAATCGATGTTATTTGAGTCTATCCATTAATTTAATTTACTTACGTTTTCTTTATAAAATTAATCCCTACCCTCAAGTTATAACTACAATGTTTGATATATACAATCACTTAAAACGTCTGTATGCAGAGACCACATGACAGATCACGTGAGATTTCGTTAGTTATTATCGATCTAAAATATTTCTGGCGCTTCCTATTTTATCGGTTGCATTAAAATTATGTTACTCGTCTATGGACCCGTTTGTGTCAGTTGGCAAAATATGTATAATAAGTTATCTGTATATATCAAATAAAATTGTTAAATATTTGTAGTAAAATAAGTTCAAAGTTTTGTTAAATAATAGCAATAATAAATATTGTGAAATTATTATGAAAGATGATGATGATTTTTCTTGATTTTTAAATTCTTTATGAATATTATTTAAACAAAATAGAAGAATCCTTCATATTAAAAAAAATGCATGACAATAAGCACATTTTGTGCCCAGGATTCGATCCTCCAATCTTACGCACGGCAAGCGGTCCTGTAACCTCCGGTCTAATTAGACGTTAAATGACTCCTCGTAAATGTTAACCATATCCACTAAAACAATACAGTAATTATAATAAAATATTTTTGCAAAATACAAAAAGTAACTTGGGCCTAGCACGGATTTGAACGCACATCTCTTTTGGAGGGGTAACCACTTAATGGAGCTGTGTGTACATCAAAATACCAATACCAAATTTTGCCAAAAGGCAAGAGAACAATTAATGCTAACCAAATGTACAAAATAAAAAGTGGGTACGTAACGCTTTGGTGTTACATTCCTACTTCACTACATGTTATAAAACAAAGTTCCCCGCCACGTCAGTCTGTCTGTTCGCGATAAACTCAAAAACTACTGAACGGATTTTCATGCGGTTTTCACCAATAGACAGAGTGATTCATGAGGAAGGTTTAGGTGTATAAGTTGTTAAGGTTTCGGTTAAATTGGTTAACGTGTGTAAGGTCACTGGTAAAAGCTAGTTATAGCTAGCTATTTATATTTATCACAGCCACACATTTTAAAAGATCCACGAAAATGATAAATTTCTGGTATAATCACTTTTCAGATTGGCGAAAGCGCTGTCTTTAAATTACGTAGATTAAGAAGTACTTACAATTTCTGCGAAAAATTTCATCCAACATAAGCGTAGACAGAAAAAAAATTATATTTGCAGAAAATCTTACAAGCAATTATTTATGTAATACTTTATAAACCTACCTACGCTTACTTTGATAGTCTCAATTGTTTAATTTGATAACAATATAACTTTATAATTGGCTAATATTAAATTCATGTGGAACAATTTCATTTATGATACATTTTAGGTAAGTCGTGCAGTTACGAATGTGAATGACTTAGAATAATTTAAAACTGTATGTAAGCTTAGTTGCTCTCTTTAGATTTTTTTTATATTTTCTTTACGGATTTTACAATGACATGTCATTGTGTTGACAATGAGTAATTTGTTTAGCTGCGGTTTCTTTACGTTAGGTTTTTAATTTGCATAAAGATGAATAAGACACATAAACTCACGCCTTCTTCCTACGGGGGTAGGTAGATAGGTACTATATTACTAACATGCTACGATTCCTTTTGCTTCGACAAATAAAGACACATTTTGATTTTAAAAGTGGTCTACTTTAAATTTTCAATTCAGATACCGAGCGTAAATCCTCGTTACCTTAATGACAAACTAATTGCTTCATTATGAACCCATGATCATCATTCCCTGCCCTTAACCCAATTTATTTGGGGTCGCCGTATTATGTCTTTATCTTCCATACTCCACCAGTCGTCATTTCTAGCCATATCATCTTTCAACTAATACATCCATCTTTTCGTTGTCTTTCCCTACTCTTATAGCCATCGACATTCATCCACAAAACTTTCCGCACGACATCTTGACGCACAACTTTTCAGTTACCGTGGCCACTTCCGCAAGAGACGCCCTGGACGTCGCGTCGGGAATCCCAGGCTGATTCCCGGCCACCGTAGGCGCGGGTTTGCGGACGGCGAGTACCTAATGGGTAGCTCGCTGTCCGCTAAGGACTAAGCCCGGGTCGACGGCGCGTTGTGTTCCACGCGCGCCTCAATGCGATGTCAGCAACAACTGGTGGGGTCCGCATGGACCGATGCCTGCCAGGGGTGCGGGTTGTTCGAAAGAAATACCGCGGCCTCTGGCACACAGTCAACTGAGGGAACACGGGTGGGTTTTAGTTAGTGAAAGTCTGACACGCCCTCCTGCTCCACCCAGAGCGGGAGAAGATATTTGATGATTTCCCCACCCAAAAAAAAAAAACCGTGGCCGCTTTCAGAGTTCATCTTATTTCTTCATTATCAACTTTTGAACCGTCTTTCTATTTCGTAGTTCTACGTCACCGTCCATTTCGTTGATGACGTCACACAACATGAGCACAACTGTTACTAGTATAACTACAGTTTATTAGCAACGGACTACATGTGGGATTACGCTACAATGTAGCGCTACAGCGCTGTATTTACTGTTTACTGCTATTTTGTAAGCGCTGCCTTTTTATTCAAGTAATTAAAAGCGGGGTCGAAATGGCTGAATGGAATTGATAGTTATTTTGCGGAGTTTAAAGCGTTATTTTTACACATTCCTATGTATGAATGAGTGTGTTATGTGTGTGTTTGTGTGTCAGAAATGTATTCTTCCTGTTGGTACCCGTATAAGAGTAGATTAGCCTCTCTGGACAAGATTACTTAGTAGGTTACTAAGTAGAAACTTGAAATTAGCCAGTGTGTAGGTACTTCCAATTAAGTTTAGTTTGAGACCAGGATATCTACAATATAGGTGACAGCCTAACTTGTAATACCAGTAACAAACATACACACAAACTCACGCCTTCTACTTTAGGTGTAAGCAGAGAACGCGAGCAAACACGTGCTACGACTTTACCTCTCTCTTCTTCTTTTAAGGGTTCCGTACCCAAAGGGTGCCATCGGTACCCTATTACTAAGGCTCCGCTGTCTGTCCATCAGTCTGTCTTTCAGCGGTCTGTATCTCATGAACCTTAATAGTTCAACAGTTGAAATTTTCACAGCGTGTGTATTTCTATTGCCGCTATTACAACAAATAATAAAAATGAAATGTAGTAAAAAAAATATATTTATATAATACTTCACGCACAGAAATGTACAGAGGCGCACTTAATCCCATAGGCATATTCATCCAGTCAACCTTTGGGTGATGCAGAGACAAACAGTAGTAGGTGTAATTACGTAAATCGTATAATTAATATTTATCCAAATAAAGGTAAGTAAATATATTAGTATACAAACTGTTAGTATGATATAGGTATATACCTAATATACCAAAAAAATTACGGGAGTCTCCATACAAAAACGTACGTGGGTGAATCCGACTCGCACTTCGCCGGGTTTTTTATGTTTTACTTCTTTTACCCCAAGTTCAAATAATCGTTAACGAAAGCGCCAGTTTTGAGCAGTAACAAACAATTAACTGCATTTTAACCAAAATGACCACTTTTAGCACACGACCGGGTATCGTAATGCATTGTGGTCGGTGTACGGTTACGTGCTGTCTATTCAACTGAAATAATTCGATGAACCTGATAAACGGAAGAATTTTACTTGTTTCGGCTGAAAACCACATGGTATTTCAATATATTTCACTAAAATACTGGTTATTTAACACGTTGTGTATAGTGGTTGCAGATTGCATTGCCAAATTTTAATATCTTTGTGCCCAGTAACTGTGTTTATAGTTGGTTTAAAATTATTCACTGGAAGCAGATGGAATAGTGTTAATAAACCATTAAATTTTACAACATTACAAATGTCCAACGACATATGTTAATCGCTATGTAGGTCCCTAATTATGGGAAAATTAAAGACACTTATCGTTTAATGGAACGTGAATACAGGTGACTATTTCGTGCGGCGCTTGAGCACATTTCGAGGGAGATTGACAACAATGTTCACCTGACATCACAACAAGACCACCACCTGTCGTCTCTTTTTTTCCATAAATAACATAGGACCTCTATACAAAGTATAACAGAATAAGCACAAGTCCTGAAAGTAGTTTATTCATAATTGATCACTGAATCGATTTAATGTGGGTATTTTTTTCTAAAAAAATTGTTAATTGCCATACTAACAGCGGTTGTGCCAAAGAAATATAATCTTATTATAAGGCTATGAGACTCAATTTTAAATGCATAAAATAATGTTAGGGTCAACACAATTTCTTGATAATAAATTAATAAAGAGCTTAAAAAAATTGCTAGTGTATTAGGATTTTTACACATTATCAGGGTGCATGAGGTCTTGCGTTCATTATTATGTTATACATTCATTCTACATCCTCGCCTAGCCCTGTAAATCTTAAACACTCCGAGCACAACAAACCACATCAGTTCTCTTGGTCAGGCCATATAGGTAAGGACCATACAGATTAGTGTCTGAGACGGTCTTTTGAGTCTTGAGTCTTAATCGTTTGAAGGACCCTAGGTGTCCGTGGCCCCGCTTTTCGGTGGCTCAGCACATTTCAGGGAGACTGACTAAGAACCTTGTGCAAGAGACAATACAACGAGATCACAACATACTTTCAATAATTCAGACAATATAGAACTTAACACTACATCTTAGCTTACTTCTTATCATAAACACTCCTAGCCCTACAAACCAGCAAGGCTTAGCACGAGAACCGTAGACAAGCGTTTTGTCGTCGGAAGAGTAGACAAAAATGACGTTTCCGTATAGACAGTTGACAGTTTTTCACCGAGAAATGTAGACAAGTGATTTCTATTCTAACGTAGAGTAGAAATAGAAAGCGTCATGCTGAGCTTGCTGGCGTGACAATAAAACTCCTACCATTAATTCAACCTCCTCTCTCCAGAGCTTCCCAAGCCCAATAGAATTTAAATAGGTTGAAATAAAAAGCGGGTACGACAGACGTTCCTAAACACTGTTTAGAAGGCACCGAGACGTCGCAGACGTGTGACGCATACCAGATTCAAGCAACAAGTGACATCGGCCTTTTATCTCGACAGCCGTTTCCCTACAATCATCTGTCTTGGGAAAATGTTGGAGTAATTGAAAAGGGAAAATATGTGATTTTTGAAGTGAAACTTCTTAGGCGGCGATTCGAGAATTGAGAGTGAAATTTCAAGGACGCGTCACGTTTTGGCACATTTCGTTACATGAGAGAGAAGATAGCTATCTCTCTCTCTCTCTCTCTCTCGGTCTCTCACACTAAACCTCTCTAATTCTTATTTTTTTAAGAAGTTTCACTTCTATCATGTGTATGTTTTTTTTTATGAAAAATGGTTTTGAAATTGGACAGTTATACAGTTTATTTTTTACTAATTTTATTAGCCATTAACGTCCCACTGTTGGGCAAAGGCCTTCCTACTCTTTTTCCACCTCTCTCAATTATACAGTTACTCCAAGTAAAACATTGGAATTTAAATGTATTACAGTGTACACTAGCGGAGGAGCGAGGGAATCCATAAAAATGTTTGTAAAATTGGGTCAATAAAAATTATTATTATTAAAAAAAAAACCAGTTAAACTGGAAGCCGACCCCAACAAAACTGGGAAAAGATTAGACAGAAGATGAAGATAATTTGTAGCTTGGAATTGAACTACTTATCCATATGCATGTAGTTTGATAATATCGAGTATCAAAATTATGTTAGTAGGTATGTGAATTATTATGTCCGTTCAACATTGAAATAGAGTAGTCTTTCAATATATTTATATTACTAACCCACGTTCGATTTTAGAAAGATTTAATTCAACCAATGTTTATTCCTGTACTGCTCGAGTTTAAAAAGATTTTTAGGTATTCATCTACAAGCAGTCAATACTTAATTGTATATCTTAATAGTGAATTTAGTTGTATAGAATATCCGTCGTTTCGCATTGAAAAGGGACTCTTCTGTGGTTACAGACAAAGATAAGGGAAGTCTGTTTAGAGGATGGTCAGCCAAGTCATTATAACATCACCAGTATTGTAAGCTTTTTTTTAAACTTCTATATAAAGTATCACAGTTTCTTAAAAAAATCTAGCTAATAGGTAATTCAAATTAAAAAAAACTTAAAACACGATTAAAAAATCAAAGTAAAAAGTAGAAAATAATTTTATTGTAATAAAAAGCATGGGGTGCTTTTTGAGGTATTTTTATAATCAATTAATATCAAGCACCCCACGCTTTTTAATAGAATTAAATTATTTTCTACTTTTTTATTTTGGTTTTTAAAGCGTGTTTTTTATACTATAATTTATTTTTAATTTTTTAGTTCTGCTAACTACAAAAACCTGAATTTTTTTTTTTTTGCTGAAATTATTTAATTGTCATCAGTCCTCGAAAAGTCTACAAAGTTTGAATGAAATCTGACCGTTTGAAGTGGGTCAAAATCAAGTCCTAAAAAGGAGTCGGTTCCAAACAAACATACAGGTGAAGCTAATAAAAGCATGTTAATAATAAAATCAATACAAGTACGCCTTATTCACTTTTTATCAACGGGAAGTTTGATTCACGTGTTTTTTTATAACCTTCGACGCTTGCTCTGTATTTTATTGTCGCAGTCTTGTAAGTGAGAGTACTGAGTATATAGAAATATTTTCAGTTATGACCGTTCTTTGTAGCAGTAATAAGGATGGCCGATATTAACATGTGAAAGAAAATTAAGTACTCCATTTCCCAGCAAGCAAAGGTCGATAAACCCACTAAAGACTTACCTGCATTAGTCAAAACGGGAGATATTAGTATTCCAAAAGGCAGACGATATCAAGACGTCCTCAAATATAATGTTGCATCTAATGCGTTCAGTCTAATGCCTCAGACTGTTGGCTGCATCGCGATTATTCCGTCATTTAAGGGCACGTCTGACTGAAAGCGAAACGAAGCGGAGATGTAGCTGAGGATTTTATACAACTTCTATAGACCTGGGGCATATTTCCAAGAAATTCAAGACTCGTAAAAGGCACCGCCCCCAACTTACTCCGCTCCGCCTTCCCTATGACGCATACTCTTCAAAACATTTGGAGAATACTCCGTTCCTCGTTAGGTCGGACATGCCTGCCTTAGCTTAGGAGCCGCCATGATAAATACGTTTTTAAACTTATTATTAATGTTACTTTTCCAATTCAAAATTCTGTACGATTTATCTTAAATGTTTTAAAGTTCTGTCAATGTTTTGAGTGGGGGAATTGAGTATTTCAATGAGTTGTAAACTTTGTGTTTTTGAGTTGTTGCGAAGATTCGTTTTAATTAAAACTTTAGGAACACCATGATGACCATCATTCATTTCCACCACACCATCACCACATTCTCTTTTCTAGCTTTAATGTAGTAGGTAAACAAACAATGAAACATTGTCTATACTAAATTCGCTAAGCCAAAGGTCTGAATTTCCAAAGCGGTTGACGACAAACTTTTAAGGTTGACTGAGCAACCATTTTATTCCCAATTGATTAAGTAGGTATCTGTGCCAGTATTTCAGTGTATTTACTATACAAATAATATCCGCCGTTATTGATATTTTATTGGAACAGCCAAATTGTACGGATTTCATGTTTCGGAAATAATGAGTAGACACAGTTACTAACGGCTATCGATTCGGCCTGGTTCTGACCCTTGTCAAGGTACTGGTAGTGATTTAAAAATAATTACCTATTTTTTTCTAAAAAAACCTGATACTTTCTAGTTTATCGATTAGTAGCCGTTTTTGTCTAGAATAATGCGAAGTAGGGACCCGAATCGGCTATTAGCAAAAATTTGTATCTTTTCTTAAATAGATCTGGTCTGACGGATTTAGGTACAATTGTAGACCTTCATAACTCTTCCTGAAACGACGGCAGCGCTTCAGTAAGTAATCATAGTCAGCGGTAACCGCATGCCTTTAGGAACGTAGCTGGCCTGTTTTTCCTAAATATGTTGGGTTCGGCTTCCAGTCTAAACAAATGCAGCTGAATACCAGTATTTTATATGGAGCGACTGCCTATCTGACCTCCACAACCCAGTTACTAGGTACCCCTTGGTAAGACTGGTTGTCAGAGTTTCGGGCTTCTGTGGATCCGTAACGACTGTCAAAGATCCACCAATTACCGCCGGGACCACCGGTTTAACGTGTTTTCCGAGGCACGGAGGGGTCTTGGTATGAAAAGATGGTTACCCATCCACGGATCAATCGCGGCAATTGTAGCTTAGTCTGATCAATCGATCGGTGCAGCTGTTATTACTTAGCCACAATCTGCAATTTTATAATAGGCTGATTAAGATTAAAACAAAAATTAAGGACATTCTGCTATGACCGTCCAAATCCACCCTGTACATAATGTATGTCACTGTTAGATTAGGGAAAGAAAACAGTTTGATCTGCTGTTGTAAAGTACGAGAAGTGATCAGCGCAAGCTCGTTTTAGGGAAGGCCCATGTTCAGCTGAGCTGAGCTGCAATCATTACAAACTTTCTTCTTTAACAGTTCATTTTATAAGCTGAAACCTTAAGACGAACTTCAGACAAGCACTTAATACATCGTTAAATTAATTAAAGTAATAAAACATCTTTTTTTCCTGTCCCAAAATCAGGGGAAACCTTACAAGTTTTATTTTTACATCATAATGAGGCCGCATTTGAATGTAAAGTAACGAATTTGTAAGCCGTAGTTTTCAGGAGTTTTTTTTTTTTTTTTTTGTGGGTGGGAAATCATCAAATAACTTCTCCTGCTCTGGGTGGAGCAGGAGGGCGTGTCAGACTTTTACTGACTAAAACCCACCCGTGTTCCCTCAGTTGCCTGTGTGCCAGGGGCCGCGGTATCTCTTTCGAACAACCCGCAACCCTGGCAGGCATCGGCCCTTGCGGACCCCACCAGTTCGGCGCACCAGGACACGTGGCACGCCGTGACCACCCCAGGAACCAAGTAACAAAAGGGCCCCAGACGTACCCGTGTCTGGTGCCCTTGGTCCCCCTGCGACGGGTCAGCACAGTGGCCCCGCCGCCTACCACTTTTCGGCCGCAGGGGATAGGGAGAGCGGCCAACGCTATACCGACACTCCTCTTCCCCTGCGGCCCCACCGCGTCCGCCATCAAACGGTGGCGGCCCCGTCCAGGCCACGGAAGGGAAGAGCGCTACTCAGAAGTACCGGCACTCCTCCTCTTCCGCAGCCTGTAATCTTCAGCCGCGATGCCTCCCATTCGACACCGCGGCCCGCCTCAGTTGCGGTGCACCTCACCGCAACCTACATTCTGGCCGCTACGTCGTCGGCTTGGAGACAAAAGCCCTGACGAGCGGCCCCACCTTGGGGTTCCTCTTCGCTTCACCGTGGGAGCGGACCACGGCTACTGAGCCCCCCCGCAACGACAATGCGGGAACCCACTGGGGGGGAGTTTTCAGGAGATTCAGTGAGATTCTGTGTTCCTTCATTTAAATTCATGTTGACCTGTTTAAGAACTTTACACACCCGAATTTACTGCAGGAAAAGTATTGTTTAACAAACTGTTATTTTTTATTCTGTCTATTTCTCTATAAATAAGCTATTTATTGATGTAAAAATATGCTAGTATACGGATAAGGCCTATTTACCTCATTCGTGTTCATTCGCCTGGTGATAATAATTTATATAAAAAGTAGCAAGAAAGAGGAGGGGAACTATAGCGGTTTGTATTCAGTTTTTTTGTTGGAATAATACGTGTATCTAAGTATTTCAATAGGCCAGCAAACGCTTTTAAATATTAGTAGTAGTATAACGGTAGTATTTAAAAAGTATGTAGGGTTTATAGATACAAAGAAATAGAGCAGGTAGTTACGTCATTTTCAGCCTTTAACCGACTACAAGCTCACAACATAAATCTTAAATTGAATAAGTATTCCGCAAAGTTATAAATAGAGAAAAACAAGAGTTTTGTGTGGTTAAAATTGTTAATTAAATTGTACTGCATCATCTAAATGGAATATGTAGTATCTGTCCACACCTGCCCAAACCAATACTTTTAACAGCCCACCTATTGGAGTTGTCAAAATACTTACTGTACACGAGAGAAATTGGACTGCTTTTTGCATTTCTGGGAAAGCTCGGGACCAAAAGACTGGGCCTGCAATGGAAGGCTTATTCGGGCCATCGAAAATCCAAATATTGGGAATACGAGCACTATTTATGTCGAGCAGAGGTATTGGCTCAGTCGGTATGGCACCAGGCAACACTTTGTCGAGTGGTGTTGTCATTAACTTAATTAAAAAACGAGAAACTAGAGAATAAAACGCACCTGTATTTTTTTGCTGAGAATTTGCTTGTCGTATTGTTGTTGTGTCCTTTTACGTTTATGAAATATTGTTACACAGAGATTTCATTAGCCTAATTGATAAATGTCTAATGGCGTTTTGGTCACCTGAATAAGGCTTTTGCAGCCAGAGAGGGAATACAGTGATGTTAGTACAGAAGTTCAATGGGTGCCGTAAAATTGTTTAGTTACAAAAACCAACTTGAACATAAGGCTACATTTCTCAAGCTGAAACATTACTATTTTTCCTGACCCCGTCCGAGATAACACAAATTGAAAAATTAGACTATAAAATATTAGAGGAAAATTGACTGAAAACCTTAGCACTACCTGAGTTAAAGCTTCTTTACATCAAACGGCATAACAAATTCATACATTATGTATAAACGGCTTAATGTACCTGGCATGAGGTCAGGCCGACTTGGCATTAAGAGCTTTCGGAAGGGACTGCGGCACGGGGAGGCTGGAGGGGGGCACCAAAGTGAATATTACAACAGACTACAGAGATGTTCTTGTTTCACCTGCCATGCCCAGCTCCCTTTGGTACGCACTACGCTTTAGAAACGGTCCACTGGACACAGCGAAAACCTTGTTAGAATCACGGGCATTTACGGGAATCACGGGTTATCATGTACCCATTAGGTACTATTGGCTGTTAGGAGAGCGTTTTGTGTTTCTTATTGGCGGTAACCTTTACTGTTCTGGAATATCTGGTCTTTAATAGCTGCTAATGAAACGTTATTGCTAGTTTTTAGTGGCGTTATATTTAGCGTAGTATCGTTAGAAAAAAAATCTTCAAGTCCTTTTAAAAAACTTCGGATTTTGTCGCATTTTCCTTTTTCTCTTGTTTTGTTTCATTTTTAGTACCAACAAAATATTACAAAACACACTTACGTACCTAAGTCTCCATATTTATTAATAAAGTCTCTTTACAAGACCATTTCGTTTTGCTAATGTTAGTTTCTTTTAAGACAGAGTTAAGGCTAGGTTTCGACTGTGGTTACAACGTATGAAATTAATTTGATATGTTACAATGAAGCTAAGGCGACAGTACGTAAGAACGTTGCAGGATTAGAGACACCATTTGCATAAGTTCCGCGGATATACTATGCGACTTAGCTGGTCGAAGAACTAAAAATGATTGAAGTGACTTTTAGTTTCGACGCTTTAAAATGAAATGACTGTTTGTATTGTAAAGTTTTTCTTAAAAACACGAGTAGAACAGTTGGATGTCATGTTTTAAGCTACATGTGATGCAAACAAGTTGCATACATGCTTCATGGCAATTACTCAGATTAAACGCCCGGGCAGGGAAGTACCACCCTGCCCGCTCCGCGTTCGTAAAGCCCCGGCCTTCGTGTCAAGACTTGGGACCATACTGGGTCTACCTAAACTAGGCAAACTTCAAAGCTTTTAACGTGGGATCTAAAAAACACATGGGACTCGTAACAAATGAACAAAGTCGCTTTACCGAAGTGTTTGAGGTCAAAGCCAATTCTTAAGTCGCGGCGCAAAAGTGACGCCGTTTTACAAATTGACTGTATGGGTGGTTACTGGATGGAAATTTACCGGATTTACATTCAAAATAAGCTCTAGAAAGTAATTATAGAAACTTCTAATTTAGAATCTTTGATTTCCATTGAAGTAAATTTGAAAAAAACTGTGTAGAAATTTTCTTCCGAATCTAAAAATTCTGATCACTGTTTCTCGAACATGGTGCAGCATAATAAAATCTGAGCACTAAAATATATCAATTTTCCGGTTCATCTTTTAATCGGTAGGTACGCTACCTCTAAAAGAACAGACAATACAAAACTTTGCACATTCCAGTCACTGCTAACCCCTTGCTCACGTACCCACCGTCAATTAATCAACAGTCGACATACATATAGGTTTAATCAATTATTACAAACACTTCCTTCCCCCTGTTTAACGAGAGGCGCGATTGTGAGAGCCTTATCTGCACTTAACGGGGAACAAACATACTGGCATTGATCCACGTGAGTGTCAAAATGTGGCCCAAGCTGTCTATGGTAACGCCAATGTCCAATTACCAGATGGGTATGGTTGAATAAGAACAAATTGCTCATATTGTGAGAAGAATTGTGCCGATCATAGATTGATTTATATGAAGTGCTTAGATTTTCTTTTACGATCGATATAAAAGTACTGGATTCGGAGAATGTTGTTTACATTTTATACAAGAACGAAAATTCTCCCTGAGTCCGTACAAAGTTGCAATTTATTCCAACTAAACGGAACCGTGTTCCGAGCACCACGGTCTAATACACGTGTCACCAAACTTTTTAAGATACACACAAGACTTACAAGTAATTTATTAACAATGTCGTCATTCCGCCAGAGGACATTTACAAGTCACAAAGCAAATACGTTTTCGTATTCATTCTCCAAGTAGCTCGACCAAAACAGGCCTGGGGATAGGGCCTAAGTAAACCTGCTCTTGATACTTGCTAACCGCTACAAAGACGTAAAGAACCCCTGGTTCGGACCTTCGGAACGTTCTGTTGACGAGGCCAGACAAATATTCATATTTAATTCCTTGTCGAGGCTTTGAGTCCACTAATATTAAACAGAAATTCAAAGGACTAATTTAACATTTAATGGACAAATGTTCGGACAAGTTATTTTTTGCGGGATTTGCGTTAGTAGTTAGGACATGACGTAATTTCGGTCTCGACTACGAGGTTAAGGGAACTTTTCATAAAGTTTGTTACTCGTCGGTCCCCGTTCTGCCCCGAACTATCAATTGCCATCGTTTTGAAATCCACACGGATTCGAGCATCTTGTAATACGGAACTCATTTCGTGTTATGCTCTTAAAACGTATTCTGCTATACGTGGATTATGTTGCTTTTGGAATTGCTCATGAAATCGTGAATTGGATTTATCAAAGAATATTACTAGAATATTTTTGAATGAGTTTTCCATTTTCGCTTGTAATCCCCGCCTCGTTTAAAGTGCACGGTAATCCCAGAATATTACGCTCCTAAATAAATTGTTACGATATTTTATTGAAAACATAAATCTATTGTTCTTAAATAAATGTTGATACCAATAAAATACGTAATTGTTTGCGATCCATCTTATTCATCAGACAAAATCCTACTAATATTATAAATGTGAAAGATTGTATGTTTAGATGTTTGTTACTCAAACACGCAAAAACGGCTGAACGTATTTGGATTAAATTTGGCACACAGATAGTTTATATCCTGAATTAACACATAGGATACTTTTCATCCTGGTAGTACGTTCCGGTGGAATAATTTCGGACCTCCACACGGGCGATGCTGCTAGCAAAAGTTAGTGATTAATAAAACCATAAAAGCATCTAGTGCAATTAATTCGAGGTTTCATAATTTCGAATGAATGTTTCATTAACATATCGTAAATCAGAGCGTTGTGACATATAAATTAGAAGTGTCACAACAAACAGTAGGATATACAACATGTAACTTAAATAACGCACATCCTCTGAAGGGGTTATTGTGCTCATCATTATTCACAACTTTTATTATGGGGCCAACCCTGAAATCGCGAAACAAAATCAGCTGTTCCATACACTTGTATTCGCATAAATCGTCAAAATGTAGAGAACAGCTGATTTTTTTTTACGATTTCAGGTTTGGTCCCATAGTAAAACTTGTTGATAATGATGAGTACAATGACCCCTTAAGAGGTTGTGCGTTATTTAAGTTACACCTTGTATATCCGTCTATAAATTAGGCTGAACCGCCTAAAAATCATGTAAATGGACATCAACGTGAAGTAAAAAGTTAATTGTGATATTGTACGTGCGAAACTAATTATCCTCCTACGTCGACTATCCCGGCATTGCGTTCATCCCTTCACAGTGTTAATCTAAATATCCTATTCTGTTTGTACCTGTAAATTTGGTAGCAAAAACACGAAGTGCGGTCAGGCCGTCCCCCGGCCGACGCCAGTGAACACAGTATTGCATTAAATAATTAATGATACTTATAATAAATTCTGTTTTTAATTTGATCTGGACCTGACGCCAAAGAGCTGTGTTGAATAGGCACGTGCCGTATCGATGTCGATGAGTTGTAGTCGATGTATGACATGCATTTATGTATTGTGTGCGTGTGTTCTTTGACAAGTGAAAGACAGTACCCTAATTGCGTAATGCACGATTAATCATAATTTGAATCATTTTGAAACAGATTGCTCATCAATTTCTTCATATGTTCGAAAAATGTGTCTGCTCAACAACGTAAATAACACAATGAATATTGTTGAACTATCAAAATGAAACAGATTATGATTGATGGTGAGTTCCGCAATCAGGGTGCTGGTTTCCGTTTTTTTTTTGGAAAGAAGTTCCTTATCGCGCGTTGTGAAAGGGGGCTAGACGGAAAAAAATCATACGAAAAGTTGTAACGACACTTTTTGCTATAGTAAGCTATTGTAAGCCGTGCGGCGTGCGCATGTTTCTCTGTCTGTCTATCTCTCTCTCTTATAGAAAGCAAGCCAGATATTTTCATTTCGTCTTTTATATTATTCATTATTTTGATTATTTTATTTATATTTTTTTTAAATTTCGTTCCATCCGGGTGTCCCTTGACACCTCTCAAGTTTTTTTACTGAAATGCAGTAGCACGATACATTGCAATTGTTCGATATTAACGGTTTCTGTTATTGCGAAGTGTTTGAATATATTAATCAGTTTGGTCTCAGACAAGGATCCATTCTGTTTTCTTTTGTCGTCATTTAAGCTGTACCAATTTATAGTTGCAGACTGCCAAAAGGTTGGCGGAGAATGACTCTGGATAGGAATAATTGGAAGGAAATAGAGGAGGCCTATGTCACATGACAACCTGACCTGGTAGCTGATAATAGTTAATTTGCTAATATTACATAAGGTTTACAGGATATAAATTAGGTTGTAAAATTTTATTACTTTATAAAAACTTGTGTATATACAAAAGGTCAGAGGAAACAAAGGCTATTTTAATTTATTTAAATTCAAATATTCTATAAACACTTAAAGTAAATAAGGTTACCAGTTTAATCAAATATCTTACGCTCAACTATTTCCGTTCCAAAAAAGCTTGTCACAAATATAAAATTTTAATAATATTCATCGACAAGACGGCACAGCACTACAAACCACACAGCCCTTTCCCCGGTGCTCCACAAAGAATATTCTGAGCCTGCTTATGAGTGCCACACCGAATGAATTATATCTACGCCAACATAATGCTGTACCTAACCTCATTATGTACTTAGAATACATGTGAAAATTATGTGTGAATGAAAAATCTAATCAAGACTCGCTGAAAGTCTTCAGTCCATTTGGATTTCGCCTTTTTTTGGCTAATTCAGATTTATTAGGTATGCTTACAGTTGTATTATAATAGTGACTTAATAATTTTGGTAATGTTTCCAACTGTAAGCTACCTCGTTTTAGGTTTTTTACGCAATACAGAACTAATCTTCTTCTTCTTTGCCGTCGCCTCTTCTCTTCTCTTCTTACTCTCAGAACAAATATTGTTGATTTAATATGATTTAAATAGTAGGATATAAGCTAACATACTTAAAATAATATTAGTAGTAGGTATAGGTACATGTGCTCCGTGTGGTACCGGACGTAAAAGAATAGCACTCTTCCGCGCACCGCGCACCGTCCCATTTCTTCCCATGGGTGTCGTAGAAGGCGACTAAAGGACTTACTAGAGAATGGGCAGCAGCGTTCTCTATGCATTTGACCACCGTACTGCGATTGCCAACCCACCTGCCAAGCGTGGCGATTATGGCAAATCCCCTTTTAGGGAGCCTTATGTCCATCAGTGGACGTCTATCGGCGGATATGATGATAGGTACATGTATATAAAAAAGGGGGAAAAGAATCGCAGGGCATGAACAAATTCGTCCGCATCGCTGCCAACAGGAAAAGTGCTCAAAAGGCTGGCAGCGTTGCCACGTTGTATGGCGATGCTGATACTTTGGCCAAAAAATAGCCAGCCCTCTGGTCACATTAAGAGTCGACCAAACGCTTGGCGATGTCGATGACGCTTGGCGTATGGTAATAAATGAGTGTTTCTTCTTTAATAATATTAACCGACAATGTTGGCATAAGCTTGCATACTATTTGTCCTTTGAAACGAAGCGAAATTTACCATTAGTTAAACAACAATTTCGGGGCTGCCGAAATACGTACGGAAATTCAGCATTTCCATTTTCCATCAAACATCAAGATTTCACGGAATTTCACTAGATGATCTACAGCATCATTGCATGGATTTACTAACAATTGTTCATTTCGAAACGAACAAACTAATACGAAGAATATTCCGGCTTCAGATTTAATCATTAGAAATGTTGTATTCGGTTTATTCAGTCGAAATTTTGTTTTCCCTTTAGTGTTTCGCATTACATGCTCTAATGGAGTCCACAAAATGGGCAGTGGATTAACGCACAGTGGCTGTGCTTTCAGTAATTATAATGATTTTGTCCGAAGCATCATCAGAATTATGCTTTAATTTGAACGCGCTTATATCTGACAAGGGGATAATACCTGAATACTCTTGCGTTGTAAATACATGATAACCATGCTGCCATCAACAATTTTAATCTAACTAACTTGTTTGTTAACTACTAACGTGTGTTTCGCTCTGGGATAAATACTAACTTTCTGTTTGTCAAATTTTGTGCAAATCCGTGCAGCCGTTTTTGCTCCAATCTAAAACCCACATTACATCAAACAGTCAAAATGACAAACATTATTATAACTATATTTTTGGCATCAGACTCGTTCTCACACCTCGCAGCAGATACTTGTTTAAAAAATATTGAACCTATACGTTACTTAAAACTACGAAGTATTTTAAGTCGTGGCGCGACTAGTAGAACATCTTCTATAAAACTTCATGGAAATTATTCTACTTGAATCGCGTCGCACCGTGGCCGTCGCGTCACGCCCGTCTGCGGGAGCCTTTAAACGCAAACGTCATTATTTGGCCCCGTTGAAACGGGCACATAATTTTACTTTGCAAGCAACAATACAAATATTTTGTTGGTGAAGATGACTCTGTATTTATAGGATCTCGATTCTAAAAAAAACTAAATGTTAACATTTTGGTTTGAAAAAATCTAAATGTTAACATTTCGTTTTGTTTATTTGTTGGAATAGTGAGTTATCTATCCTGTATGTGTTGTCATTGTAAAATGTTGACATCCTTGAGGCTATTTATGTTGTACCAGTAACCTTAGCAAGACTTTACTCGTTTATTTTGAGTATACGGCTCCGGTAAGTGATCTACGTTTTCACGGACGTATAAATATCGCGACGGGATTTTTTCTTCTGGATCTTCAAAGCAAAGTAGCTCGGAGAGTTGAAAATCATACATGGTGTATTTTCGATGGGCTGGGGTGCACTCAGTTGAATTCTCAATGCTCTGTTCAACACCGAGAGTTGAAAATTAAGTGCGCGTCGTAATCATACCGCGATATTTTAACGTCCTTGCAAACGTGGTCTAAGTTCGTATACAAATAATTATTTGTAAGAAAATACTTGATGTTTCGAATTAAATCGATTTTGGCTCATTCATTATCGTTAGTGATAGTTTCTTTTGAAAAGAGTTTTTTTTCTAAGAACTGTCGTTCCTTATATCGTTTTAAAGGTCTAGTAAAGATCTTCTAAAGGTCTACTCAAATGTAATGAGATTCGACTTATTTATACTAAAATAAGTTCTTCATACCACAAAGTAAGCACAAGTGCTCTCATACAACAACCGTAACTTAGAACATAAACACCTGATCTTAGTTTAATTTAGCTTCAAAGTTGAGTAACGCTCTTAAGGCTGGAGTTAACAACCTCCATGCGTGTTCATTACCTTCATGATCGTTGGAACTTCACCATAGCGTCACACCTGCGTCACCTGCATCACCGTGTTGAGCTAGAGGTGCACCTAAGCGCAACCATCGCGCTGCTTGCCCGTAACAGTACTAATAGCGAATTACCGTGTACGCGCTGCAGCAAAAACCAGCTCGGAGCCGATACAAAAAGCGCATTTCAAGCGCGCCATATACGGTATCCAACAAAGCGTAAATGCCATGGTCAACCATCGTAACGGCGTGATCGGTCCGATTTTTTTGCCGTAATTTATGCCTTATTAAAACAATTTATTCGGTTTTGTTCTCGGATTCCACGGACGATTTACTTGCGATGCGCTTTGCTTTGTGTTTTATTTTCTCCGTCCGTTATTTTGCATTTTTTTTTTTACGTTTTTCGACGATGTGGGTTTCGGTGTCGCTTCACTAATGTTGTAATGTTGATGATCGCTGTTGATAACATGTTTATGTATATTGTCCTAATTTGTGATAACTATTTACGGGGGATGTCCTCTGATTACATACTGGCAACTGGCACTGCTGACAAATTAATGGGCTTGTGTCACGCATAGTTCGTAGACTTGATTAAAGTGAGACGTAAAAAGAGCACTCAACTTTTGATAGCAAAAAAATAGACATTAAAAAAACAAAACAGAGGTTTCTGTTTTATTTTTAATGTCTATTTATTTATAAAAAACCCTTTAGGTTCTTATTTTTATACCTTTGACGGTATTTATACATTAAAGATAGATCTATATACCTATGTATAATTTATCTATATTTACTTATCGTACCAACCTCATCTTAATAAGGAAGGTTGTGTTAAAATGTTATAGGAACATTCTACAGATAAAACATACCTCCTACACTCCTAAGCATAGCGTAGTAGGTAAGTGATAGCTAAGTATTAGTAATGACTTTAAGCAGAGATCGGATATTCGGATGCATATTCACCTAAAGTTGAGATGTTGGCTAACATGGAATGCGCGTTTGTATCGAAAAAGTCTTAATTTAGGTAAGTAATTTGTTTATTTTCCTCCAGTACATACGTCGGGTTAAACATTAATTTTAAATTAATACACATCTGAATAGTTATGCAATCCAAGAATCCTGGGGTTTTAAATAAATATTACAAATATTTTATAAAGCCGCTTCCATACTTTCATAGCTAAAAATTATCTTTAGGTAAATATGCATCCGAATATCCGATCTCTGCTTATAAGTAAACTATTTAATAATATGTAGGTATATGCTGCTAAATTAGGTCTTCAAATATTGTGAAGACTACGGTCACAACTTTGGCGAAATAATAACACTAAGTTTATTCTAGGTCACGAATAGAAATTAGGTTGACTGGATTAACATCAAAATATACCTAATGTTAACTAAATAAATGTTCGAATAGTTACAGTTCTTTTGTAGGATTTCGTGTGAAATAGCCTGCGGGCATTACGAAGAAATATTCAAGGATCCCAAAATGGACTAATTTATTATCTACGAAATAAAACAAGGGTCTACGAGTATATTTTTGTAACCAAATGAGCTTCTAGGTACTTTAATTTAGAATAAAACACCTTACTTTTTAATTCTAATAGTTCTTGTCAAAAAAGAAACCCAGGCATTCGTATTATGTAATCAAATTGCCCATTTCAATCAATAATATGTAGTTAAACAAACATAATTTGTAAACTCATAAAACGTTTACTCATCGCATTCTTTAGCGCTTGCGCATCTAAAAATAGTTGCACCTGTTGTCTAAACTTAATAATACGCCATAATCGGATCACATTCACAGTCGACACTGAATAAGGTTCCATTCTCACAGCCCAATGTTAAGGTCACGTTACATAACACTGCTCGTAGACGGCTTGGCGGCGTGCGCGCAGGGTCAACGACCGGGGCCCGCGCGGGCGCACAGCCTAACTTTGAACTGCGGAATTTGCACTCACATGCCTTCTAGTTACACACATACGTACGCCGTGATTCATACCCACGCGTTGGAGGGAGAGGGGGTATATTTAGGCTGTTAGAAACGTATTGAATGTTTGACGCGAAAATTATGACTGGGTGGGTACCTACACTACCTACTAATAGCAATATAGCTACTTAATGTGTATGTACCTACTGTACTGGGTATTTAAGTGCTATTTATAGCAGCTACTCAGATTATAAGGAAAATACGATAGGTAGTTATTTTGATCGTTATAAAGTGGCCCTACCTAATTGCTTATACTCTTTGCATTTGTAAGATTACATTGCTGGATCTTGACAAAAGGTATAACATGTAGTGTTTTATTTAAACTACTTTTTGTGAATCTTTAAAAAAGAACTAGTAAAAATAATATAATAATAATATTACGAACGACCCTGTTCTTGATGCCGATAGGCCACTATTTTTTATATTTTTAAATGTTTTTTATAAGGTTATTTTAGAAAAATATTTAAAAATGTAATTTAATATGTATTCAAATGAATAAACGAAAACTATAATATTACAAAAAGAGATATATTTTTCTACGGTGAAACTGAACAATATCCACCATAATAATTGGGATTTAAACTGAAGTTAAACCTTTTGCTTTCGGTATTAAGGCTTCCGCAGATCGGTGCGACTTGACTCTAGTAGATCGATTTCTATGAAGTTTTCATAGAAATGGTTCTATTAGAGCCTAGCTTACTAGCTGTACACTGGAGATAATACACGTCATTCTATTCTATTCTAATCTAGTAGGCAAGTTATCCAACTAACAGTGTCGCATTATAACACAAAACTAGGATAAAGGTGCGTATTCCGTAATAATCATGACACAGAACCGCCATCTTTCATCCTAGATGCGTTAATCTCATTAGTTGTAAGTAAAGACAAAGTGTGTCTCACATAATATCTTGACCTTTGCCGAAATATATAACAAAATGTAAATGTCCAATTGTTGACGTACCGTTGACATTTGCTGTCAAAACAAGCGCAATCTAGATTTATTTTATTTTTATTTTTTGGGCTTAGGCTTCGCACGGTTTGTGCATTTAGCCAGTGTCAAGTAATTATTTTCTTTTCGATCAAGTAAATGGCCCGATATCGGGCACGAAGTTACAAAAAAGTCATAGTCGTCTTTAGTCAGTCAAGGCCAGTCAAGTCAAAGTTATTGTAAAGCGGTAGCAACTTTACAACAACCTAACATGAGTTTTTGGGGGAACACGAAAAGTCCACGTTAGTCACGTATTTTCACCTTCACTACACTTGTGCACACACATGTAACTAAATTGAATAATTCACTACCAAAATTATACAATTTAATTCGCTATTTCACTAAATTTCATGAAAATGAAAATTCGTGCGACATGTTCCAACCCGATCCCGCCAAAAACTCCGCAGTCTAGATAGACCAAAATAAAAAAAGATAGATTTAGCTTTAGAGGGGAGACTGTCACAAAGGTATGACAGATAGAGACGCTCTAAGTACAGCCTAACTTTTCCAAAAATACAATGTAAGGTATTAACTGGGTCCGCAAGGGCCGATGCCTGCCAGGGGTGCAGGTTGTTCGAAAGAGATACCGCGGCCCCTGGCACACAGGCAACTGAGGGAACACGGATGGGTTTTAGTCAGTAAAAGTCTGACACGCCCTCCTGCTCCACCCAGAGCGGGAGAAGGTATTTGATGATTTCCCACCCAAAAAAAAGGTATTAACTGTAAAAAAATAGTCGTATCCAAAGATACGTCAAATCCAGTCAGACGTCAAAACTCTGCTGTCAAAACCAGCGCCATTTTGAATTGCCAAGTATTATTTGGCGCCCCAAAGTATCGACGCTATATGAACCGTGGAATACATCTTCAAAAACATGTCAAGTTACCACATTCTCTAATTACCTTAGCTTGTTATACCGATGATCAGAATTAATTATTAATACTATCGAAAACAGCCGCGTTTGAAGTGTATTATATGCCTTTGTAGTTAGAAACTTAGTAATCGACTAATCAATTCGTGACGATCTTATTATTTTGTGTTGTGTGTGTTGTAGTTTGCCTATTATGTGTATTTATATCCATACCTACAGTACCTACTTACTATTTTTACACGCTTTATATTAGCTTCACTTGTATGTTTATTTGTATGTAACCGACTCCTTAGAGCGCGATTTTGACCCACTTTAAAAGGTCAGATTTCATTGAAACTTTGTAAACTTATCGAGGACCGATGACAATTCAATAATTAAAAAAAAAAATAGAAAAAAACACGTTTTTGTAGTTAGCAGAACTAAAAAATAGAAAATAAATAAAAGTTTAAAAAACTAAAAACACGCTTTAAAAACCAAACTAAAAAGGAGAAAATAATTTAATTCAGTTAAAAAGCGTGGGGTGCTTGACATTAATTGATTATAAAAATACCTCAAAAAGCATAATCATTCATTCATTCATTAAAAATCATTCATTGAAATTTTAAATCTACCCACTAGAAAATTATGCTATGTAGGTCTCAGGTACCACTTACTTTTCACCCTATTTCATATAACTAGAACTAAGTACAAACAAACGCGACTATTAAATTACTCTTAGTTTTCTTTTCATTAAATTCAGACAGAAACGCAAAAATTAGTATTCCTTGTAGGGATGGGCAGAGGTGTAATTATTAGTAGGTATAACACATTTCGCCAGTTATATTTTAGTCCCATGGAATTGGGCGCAACAATTCTTTTGCTCTTCTCTAGTACTTAATCATTTATAATATTTATGTTACATGTTGTATGAACCCGTGTGTTTCCCTAATCGTTTTGTCTAATTTGAAATTAAAACGGAGGTTTATGCAGCTTCCACGTAAGACCCTTAAAACCTGCTTTACAAGTAGATTATGCAGTAAATATTTATAATTAACTAGCTTTTGCTCGCGACTTCATACGCGTGGACTTTAGAATGAAGTAGATAATCATTTTTTTTGATAATGTATAGCCTATTTTTTAAGTTAGACCTCTCGGATTATATCATTGAAAACTGCATTCAATTCCATGCAGTGGTTTTTGCGTGATGCGGTAACAAACATACAGACAGACAAAAATTCTAAAAACCGTTGTTTTGGCTTCTGTTGCTCTAATAAAGACCCCCCATACTATTTTTTCTTCAATATCTTTAATGTACAGACATCGGCCTGTTACAATTTTATTATATGTATATGTTACGGCTAATAGCCGAAGTGCGGCTACACCTAGTTTTAGCCGGCTATAACTAGGTGCAGCCGGTTAAACTTAGATGTATCCTACTTATGTCAATTGTGAACTGCACCATACTGCTTACCGACCGATTAGGCTAGGTTAGGTTAGAATTGCGCTAGTCCAGCTGCACCTAGTTAATAGCCGGCTAAAACTAGGTGTAGCCGCACTTCGGCTATTAGCCGTAACATATAGATTACGGAGTAACCCTTTTAAAATCTTTTTATGAAGACAACCCAGTTTACATGAAAATAAAGTGAAATTTCACATAAACTTACCATTAATACATACATACATAAACTCACGCCGTCCCATGGGGTTAGGAAGAAACTACAGAACGCCACTTGCAACGATCCTTATATACAGGGTGAAATTGAAAACATGCGACAAACCGTAATGGAAGATTGTACTCATCGTTATGAACAACTTTTACTAAGGGACCAAAGATGCAATCGCAAAAAAAAAACAGCTGTTCCCTACATTTTGACGAGTCATGCGAACATAAATGTAGGGAACAGATGTTTTTTTTTTTCGCGATTGCATCTTTGGTCCCTTAGTAAAAGTTGTTCATAATGATGAGTACAATCTCCCATTTCGGTTTGTCGTATGTTTTCAATTTCAACCTGTACCTATATACCTTTTGCCTCGTTTTCGTTCATACATCTCGTCATACATGCACATACAATTAAAAACCTCTAAAAGTTTTTCATTTTCATTCACATACCTATTGTATGCCGCGTATGACATTTTTCATTAAATATTCCAATTATCATTGAGTTCTCGAATTCAATTCAACATCAACAATAAAATGAAATTGTAAATGTGAAGTTCGACGTACGCAGTTTCCAAAACAATATGATATTTATTTATATATATTTTTTTTCAAACAGAAGCAGCATATATTTTTCCCACTGCTGGGACATAGGCCTCCTAGTGTGTGTGAGAAGGAGTGGGCCGCAATCCACCACGCGGGCCCAGTGCGGATTGGAAGATGATGTTTTAGTAGATCTGTTAGTCAAAGGACTATTATCAGTAGATACAGCAGTCTAACTGATAATGAGACTGATACTGAGTCTTTATTCAGTTTTCAGTATTCATATCTATTTTAGAACAGCAGTTTCAAAATAGACATGAATACAAAACCTAAGAACGTAGGTAATAGAGTTCATGGCCATGTTTATAGTGATGTTGCTGTTCATTACAACTCAGCGAACTATCATATGTTTTAAATAAGATCTTCCTCGACTCAGCCGCGTGCCAACAGCATGTGTGCGTCCAAATCCGTTCTGTTTACTCATTGGCTACTAACGAGAATGTAATCTGTGTCTCGAAGAAAAGATCCTAAAGGTAAATAGTGTTCGACGTTAAAAGGTGCCTAATCCCCTCTAAGCGTGTACAACGGGCTTACACCGTACCTCTTCAGATGTCCTCTCTGAGGAAAACCGGACCTCGGAGATCAATGCGATTTATCCCAGTTATCCCGCTAGAGATTTCCGCAAGATAATGCCTCTTATTTGCGAGTCGTCGAGTCGCCAATTTATTTTATTACGCTCATTTTCTTTGTATAGTATAGGGATGGTCCTATTTAGGTTTATATGCGACAAATGGGCAGGTTTAATAGCATCGAAAAAAAAGTTTTTACTGATTTTCCAATACCATGTTCATTTATAGGTATTTTCTTCAAACATAATTTGTTTTTATTTGTATTTTATATCTTTCTGAAATAAAAAGAAAATAAGTTTTCCGAAAGTTCTACTTCGTTATCAACTTTACCCATAAAACATTGACTCTGCTAACTCAGCTCTGAAAAACTAGAAAAGCTCATGAAATAAATAATATATTACGATGAAAAGTTGCAGCATAATGACGGTTGATAGTGCAATGTTAGTGTTCAAAAGAAGAGCGTTGATGTGTCGTGTCTGTGTGTGGAGCGGAGGCTGAGCTCGCGCGGCGCAGGCGCCCAGGTGGCTCAGGTGGGCCCGCCCCCAGCCCTCCGCGCCGCGCCGCGCACCTGCCTCGCCGTCAGTCCACCGCCACACGCCGGCCCGGCGACTTGTGCTCCGTGCACGACGCCACTCTCTCCATACTCTCGCGAGCCCTGTGCGACGTTTCTCGCTTCTCCCGAACGCTCAGTTTCCCGCTCCCTCGCGGTGACCCGGCCCTTCCTCAACTAAACAACTCGAGTTTCGACACTTTCCGAAGTACTTTGCGCCACGCTCGAGAACTTGTGAAGTTCCCGCGTTAAGTTGAAAATAATTCGGAAGCGCGCGCGCTTCGGTCAAGTCGGTGGTCGGGCACCTCGGTCGTGTCGGGAAGTCGGCGGCGCGCGTGGCCGTCGGACGGTTGGAGGTCGGCCGTGGATGCGGTCGTGAGAGACGTGTGCGAGGCCTCGAGGAGGCCGCCGGCACGCTGTTCCCGCCGCAGCTCGGGTGCGTGTCCTACGTGCCGCCGTGCGCCTGCTGCCCGCCGCTGATCCTGCAGCCGGCTCCGCACCCGCACCCGCTCCCGCTGCCATTGCCTCTCCCGTTACCCCTTGCCCTTCCACTCCAAGCCCTAGATCCTCAAGTCGCTAAACACCAACGGCTGCTGCTCTCTAACATGGTAAGTCAAGTCCACGCTTCTCTGCCGTTCCCGGTTATCTGGCACCGCGCCGTGAGCACTCGACCGATAAGTTTCTACGAGTAGAGAGCACAACGCTGCAAAGTTGCGAACAAACGGATCTGATAATAACTCTCTGGGGCCGTAGACTAATGTATAGCGATACAATCGCGCCCTCCATGCCATGAGTGCGGCACGAGTATCGCACCGATCAAAACTTCACACGACAAATAAATAACAATTATATTTATGGCGTAACGTTGTCTGACGGCGACACTTCCCGATAGGCGCACTAACTATAAGTTAACTTGGCTCGTAACTACTGACAAGCAGAAGTTCACACGCATAAGTTAAGCATATTAACGTCTCCGCTGTGACTTTAACTTCGGCTATATTGATCCTTTGGGAATATTGAAATTAATTGATCTAGTTTTGGCACTTCAAACTGTTTTTCCCATAGAAGTTTTTAAACTTGAATAAATGTTTAAAGTCACACTTTGAGTGTGGTGTTTGAGTTGAAAAAGTACCGCAATAAAATGTTCATTACTGCAAAAGTAGCAGAAGTTTTGTATTAGATAGGTGCTAACAAAATTACAATGTTATTTTTGTTTGATAACTCTGAAGAAGTAATCTTTTAATTTGTTACGGTTAACAGGAAATCTTGTAAACGTTTTTCCTTCAGCTGATCGGAGTTTGTTATTCTAAACCGAAACAATGTTTTAACTCGTGCCGCCAACGAACTTCGTCGATGTAAACTTTTAACACAATTTCGAATGCAATCCCAACAGAAGTTAGAAAAAGCGGAAATCGAACAGAGCGGTCGTCTGCAGTCAATAACAAAATCAAGTTTTGTTTACCTTTCGATTGAGATCTTATCTCGTTTCCGAAGTAGCCGAGGTACAGCCGCGCCCTGCCTAGAAAAGTAAACGCTGATGACAGAACTTTGACTTAAATGGAAGTCGTATCAAACTTTTCTCATTAAGACCACCCGTCAAAGGTGTGTTTATGTTATTATAATACTTGTGCGCAAATCTGATTCGCTCTCTCCACAGGCGAATAGCTCTTGAATTTTGTCTTATTTTAATATCTTCAACCCTTGAAAAACAATTTGAACACCACTTTTTTTCTTTATTTGATCACCTATCAAGCTTAAATGAACTGCAAGCACACCATAGTGCCAGTTTTAATTTTACCAATCTCAAAATAAAATGAAGAAAAAGTACCTATTTAAGCTTAAACCAGTCGCATTTGAATCACTGGATATGGGTCGTCAAATCGATACTAATATTCATTTGAATGAAATCGTTTGAATTTTCGTCACGTCCGAAAATATTCAGAGTCGCGACCATATAAGTAACGGCTCGCAAATGTTTCCAAGGAACCGGGAACCATTACCATGCTAAATTTCTTCAAGGAAGTCTGGTCTAGATAACGGGATACGTCATTCACGAATGCCTAAGTCCAGTCGCCTGAATTTTTGATAAAAGAAAAAGAAAACTGTACAATCTAACGGAGCTTGAAAATTTAAACAGTGTAAAAATAATTGTTCCACAAAAAATGCAATCTGAATTTTGGGTCAAACTTGTTTAATTTTTCATCAGGCTTCGACATGCTAAGAAGATCTAAAATACATTTTAGACTCATGCATCTTTTCGATGAGCTTGCAAAATAACTTCAGCTTACAGCTAAGCAGTTAAGTTTCTAGAACCTGTATTTCTAAGCGCAGCTCAAATTACTCTCCCAACTTGTGTGGGAAGGTAAATCCTACGTACTGTATGTATCCTACGCTTGACAAGAAACTGATAATTCAAGTCTACCAGTATAAAATACTCATTCATAATAATCGCTTATATTCCAAACATTCAAATAAACTTTTTGTTTCCATGTTAACTTTCCATGATTGTGTTTATGAGGTCGTTATCTTCAAATAGAAACGAACGTAATGTCGGAGAAAGCAAAGAAAACTGACTATCTGAATATAATACACATATTTAAGCTCCGATGGTAAATTATCCTCCGTAATAATGGAATGAAGCTGAGTAGAGATTTAATTGGAGACCCAGAATATGTATTTGGTCAAATTGTAGATTCAATTTTTTTTTAAGATTTGATGCATAAAGTCTGTTCAACAGTAAAATGTATGCTTCATGCTAAATATGGGCCTGCTCAGCTCCGGTAGGATAAACGCTCCGAGAGCATATTGCCATTACAACCACGCACAGCCGACAGATGGGTGATCACAGATGATAAATACTTGTAATCAATTACCAGGATATTGCAGTAAATAATAAATCATGCTAAAAGTACGTGCGCCACATCGCGTGGTGGCCGCACCATTATATTAGTTTCTCCGCAATTTCGTTTGAAAGTCGCTCCGGTGCGACCGCGCGAAACGGTATTCGCTACACAACTATGCACCTAATTGCATTCATACATCTAATGAGTGTATTAATTCCAATTCAACAATCAATTAGTGATGCAAAGAACGGATTCTGTCACGTGATGCGGTGTGATTTAACGTTGTGTGACCGACTGTAAGCCGAGTTTCACCCGCACTATTTGTTATTGTACGGTTTTCTCCTGATTTTACAATAACAAATTAGAAGTTCGCATGTTCCGACGACGCTGCGACGAGGCAACGTTAATGCCTTTGAAATTAATTACTGATTTTCAGGTGTTTCGTGAGCAAAAATGCAATAATGTCGTGTAGCGGAATATCTCCTGTGATCCGGCGTGCTTTTCTTTTAAAGCTATTAAAACCTTCGTGCAGGGTCGCCGACGGAATTATCATGGTCATAATGAAATTTCCACATTTGGCGTGTTTATGTCATGCATAAAGTTGAAATAGGCGTAATAATAAAGACTATGGCAGCCTTGTAATGATAAAAACACAGCTTTTACGTAAAATAAAAATAATAATAAAAATATTTGTTCTGGTGATGTAGGTTTTTCATGGCAGATTTTACAGTGTTATTACGAATATTTTTCACAATAATTAGGTAGGTTTCACAAAAGTAGGAAAAATATACTTACACAACGGAAATGTTTTTTTTGCTGTTGAGATAACAAGAGTTTTCTTTCGATAGACTGAAAAACAATTTGAAGCTATATAGATTTTAGTAAACAACTCTCCCTTAAAAATCTTGAAGCTCTCAACGTATTTATTTCCTCAAATCAAACGAGTATAAAGTAAGCCAGACGCATTAAACAATAGGCTTGAACTATTTACAGCTAGGGCGGCTGTGGGCGTATTTGTTATTCTTCGCCGCGTGCGTGCCGCCGCGTTCGTTAAGCCTCTTCATAAACAGTTTTTAAAAACGATGAAACTAGTTTTACACTTTCAAGCCACTTTTGTGTGCACAGTGAATTTTCCACGCCGCTCGGTACCAATTAAATCTACGTGGAAATTACTTTGGTCACTTGCAATATTTTACACAGTCCAATTAGTCAAATTAACTCAGTTTGCCGAAAGATTTCGAATTTTTACGCTAATAAATATTATTTTGCTGTTGTAATTAAAATGTCTGGATTTATGTGTCCTGAAGATATGGATCTGATAGATGTTGCTTTAAGGGAATATTTTAACTGTAGAACTGTTTATGGGTGCAATTTAGTCGCACGATTTTTATGTTTTCCTCGATGACTATATTAAACCTCACTTAGAAGATACCTGGAAAATATTTAATTCTCCAACAAAGACTTATCAAAGCAGGAAGAGTTTCATTAACAATTATTATTCTTAATCAGAGTGTACAAAGCATGTCTTGAACAGTAAATAAAATCTTTCTCTGAGGCCCCGACTGGTCATTTTATGGGCTCACATAAAAACGCCCCAACAAGAGGGGCCCCTTGCGTCACCATGAGTGTTGAGAAAATTTGTTTAATAATTACACGAAGCTTAGATCAAAAGCGGACAGCGATTATGGCTCACTTCCTCACCATTAAATTAATCAAAGGTTTTTATGTCTAATTTAAAAATCATTGGACAAAAAACGTTAAACGATTATAAACTTGAAACTCAAGTAGTCAATAGGTCTCTGGGTAGCAATTTTGAAATCGTCCGCTTTTGGTGAATTTGTACGGGTTGGCACAACTCCAATAAATGTAATACTCAGCCTATCGCAGTTCACTTGGTAGCCGACCGCTCCCAAAAAGGGAGGTACTTAATATTTCAGATAGACTGAGATATTACCTAGGCTACAAAGTTAAAGTTAAGAAGAAATTAGAACCTGCGCAAAATATATTCCTTAATACCTTTTAGCAGTGACTGCAGTGTGTATGTGTGTGTGTGTGAGTAACTAAAAGTAAATGATTTTATCTATGTGACAGGTTGTCGCCAATTAAAATTTTGTCGTAATAAATAACCTAATTTGGCATCCATTTCCGAGCTTAGAAAAAGCACATATCTAGTAGCAATCTATCTAATTACAAAATCCTTCCTATAATATATAAGTACTTTTATCATTATGCCGTGCTTTAATTTAACTGATAATTAAATACCACTCATGTGTGTACACAATTCAATCCATGCTACTAATTGGTTAATGCTTCTAAATAATATTTGTTTAATGAACAGTTTGTGCATCTGTGTTTGAGTAAGTGGTTCTCTAATATATGAATAATTTGTATTTTCAGCTGAGTAAATAAAAGTTTTCAATAATAATTTACCCTGTATGTGAATAAATATCTAGATTTATTTTAAGAATTTCAAATACAACTTTTTCATTTATTTACGAGTATTAGTAAGTGAAGCAAAAACTTTGTACCTACTTTTTACGAATATTACGCGGACGGAAGAGTATGAAATTTGGCACAGTTAAAGTTTATATGGAGAAGTAGTGCAGAAAGTTAATATTTTTATATAATAATGCATTAGAAATACATTAAATTTTAAATTAATTGTGGTTGAATTTCGACAATCGGGCGACTAATAATTTATGTAAAAACTTAATCAATGGTTTTTCTAAGTAGTACCTCATGTAGGTAAGGATACCGCTTCCGCTGACGATTTAGACCAATCCATAAATAATATAAGGTCATCGTGCCGACTTACAAACCGGAACGGCCGTAGATTCAAGTGTCTACGTTAAAAAACTAGTCTCCCGAACTATTTGTAGTCAGTCTTTTGTCATTATTTTAGCCATACATTTGTACCGCCTATGTTTTCACAGGCAGACAGACTGTTGATTAGCTTAACTATAGTATATTTTTCCTTGTATTTCCCAATTTGGTAAACAAAAAAAGATACGGAATCACAAGTTTTCACATCGGTACAAACAATGTTTTGATCTTTGAAAAAAAAAAAATTTTAGGTACATTATGATTTTCACCAAAAATGGCTTCGAATAAACCTTTAAAAAAACCATATCCTCAATGTAGAAATTACGGTACTCATATTTGTTTACTAAATCGGACAAGTGATTAAAAATACATTCTACCTTAGATTACCCTACTGAAGATATAATTTTTCCACTCCACATAAATCATTTTCCTATCCTACAGGGCATTAATTGGCGATACAATTATCTGTCTACATGAACAGTAGCGTGGATAAAGCCAATTATATATTAAATTATGAGTTGATAATACGATTTCCCTTTGAATGCTAATTGTTCTGATATTCTTCGAAATCGGTAGATATTCTAGTTCTATAATGTGCCTTCTGTGTACCTTATGTATTTAAAAGCTGCTAACTTAGTATTTAATGGTTAATTATGTTTTTGTACACATAGTGGTTTTCCTAAACAACAACCTAATGAATTTTGAGAATAGAGAGACAAAGGTTTAAAATCGACCAAAAACGTTTGTTGAACCTATTTACTTGAATTCTTTCGAATTTTTTAAAGTATTCCGACTGACAAAAAGATGGCTCATTTGAAGTTAAAACCACAATGTTAACGTCATCCGCAAACACAAAAACATCTCCTAATAGCTTTATTAAAAAGTGCATCATACCGAATTAAATGTACAAGCACGAATCCCGCGACGACTTTTTAAAAATATTTCACCGCAGAACTGAAACACTGTACTAGACGTCAGAGTAACGAATTTTTCTCCCTAATTACTTGGTGTCAGGGCGATTGTGCAGGAAATGCCCCGGCGCCGGACAAAGGAGTCCGGGACGTTCATTAATAGGATCTTTCTAACTGCAATTTCGCTGAATAAAACCCTCGTCCCCGCTGGAAATATTAATATCGGGCAATATTCAACCCGCGGCGTTAATAGTTATAATTTGTTTGTTTTTGCCGTGGGAACTGTTGCTGATACAATCGCGTTCATGTTTTGTTGCGCTCTATAAGATCTAAGATGGCGTAAATACAGTCGGCAACAAAGCTTTGAAGCTTACGTTGTTTGCAAAGCAATATGTCAAAATCGTACGCGGCATTACGTACCGTCGTTACGTAAATACCCACTGTAAAGTTGGCGGCACCATGCTGAGACGGAATTCTTGTAGTTTCGCCACCACGTCTCCCGGATTTGTATATAATGTCTTCTGGGACTGAACTGAAGCTGTCGAACTAGAAATCTTAGAAGTTTCAGACAAGAACATACGTTGTGACAAAATGTATCGTGAATTTTAAAAACCTCGAGGGTTTTTACTGCGGAACATGCTAAGAATTACTTAATCGAAACATTTTTGAGGATAACGTCAACATAATTTGACAGGTGGATTGACACTAGACTGTTCAGCTACATAATCAGATGTATGAAACAGCGAAATTTTGTTCTAGTCGCATTTTCCCTGCAAGTAAATTTTCTTTTTTAGCTAAAAGAAGTAAAAAAAATAACGTCCGCCTTGCTTATTATAAAATTTTGCACCGAACACATCAAAAAATTTGAAAAAATATCTCCTTAGCGAAGACAATAAGTTCTTACTTTTCCATGACAAAAGCACTTTTCATTCAACAAAATGTTTCTGATACAATAACAAAAGGCAGAAGCAAGAACCATTATGACGTCTTAAAAAAAAGACCGTCACTACACAAGAAAAGAGGAACTGAAATAAAATCCTCTTTATGATGCAGGTAATGAAAAGAAATGGGAGGCCAGCATAATGAAAGCCTGTTCGTAAGCTTATTAACTCTTTCTTTTGTTTATTACCTGTAAATTTCCGATGCCGAAATTTCCCTCCTTGTTAAATAATATAAAAATTGCAGCGTAATGCTCTTAAAATGTAGTGAAAAAATGGAAAATGTTTAAGACCCTGTAATTGTAAAGCAGTGATTAAAAAATAATGGGCTCGAATAAAAAATATAAGTCAAAAGAGGTGAACTTCTGATCAAAGTGAAGTATTAGGCTTGACTCCTTGGGAGTGGATTGTGCCAAACTGACTTGTAATACGCTTATAATTTGACACTTAAATTGCGAATGGTGCCTTAATGCGTTAACCCTCAAAAATAAGCCTTTTTTTCTTTGATCCATCAACAATCTTGTACCTTCTGCTACATAGAGCTTACCTTGGTTTTTCAAAGCAAAGCTATTTAATAAATTCAAAATTTCCCTTACATACGACATTACTGAATACAGAAATGCTAAAACTTTCACCTATTGTTCGACTTTTAATTGTATTCAGTAACTTGACAGTTCAAAGAAAAATAAACTAATAGTGTTGAGGTAGGTAGTGAACGATTTTGCGTAAAGAGCGAATGATAAAAATGGTTTCATTTTAAATAAAACCATTTTTATCATTCGTTATAAAACTTTTAAAATTCATTTGTATGATGTGGAATGTAAAAATAATTAATAATTTATTGATAAAAGTAATTTGCTTTTTTTGTAATTTCTTCTAATAGAAAGAAACGAAATAAATTACCTTACTACTGAAAAACAAAATATATTTCAAATTCTACAATTTTTAATAGAGCATATCATGTTTTTAAGACGAGTTATTAAATTTAAAATAAAAAAAAATTGCAAGTACATAATTTCAAGTGCATTCAGTTTCCTTCATTCTTACAACCTCACTATCTTTTTTTTTTGTCGAAATCTCGTAACCCTTCAATTGTCAAGTTACTGAATACAATTAAAAGTCGAAATAAACGTAATTTTTGTGTTTGCTGAAAATAGTCTCAATCTCCAAACGGTGAATCGTTTGGAGATTGCGACTATTTTTAGCTCTAAAAAACTTCATATTTGTTTTAGTATTTTGTTAGTTCTTTGCAATAACTATGAGTACTATGACTTCTCCATTAGAATACGATGGAGCAGAATTCCTGAGGGCAAAACAGTACGAGCTCTATTTCTTAAACATAATAAAGGATTGAAACTTTCTCCCCGGAGGGAAAACTAACTTTTTTAACACTCGTTGCTGCTAAAACAATAGTTCGGTAGTTTTTTCGCATTTTTGAATTAGGATCTGTTTATGTAGTTTTGAGGCTTTTAAGTTATTATTTTTGACTTTTACTGACTAAAACCCACCCGTGTTCCCCCAGTTACCTGTGTGCCAGGGGCCGCGGTATCTCTTTCTGCGGGGCCCATCAGTTGGTGCTGACATCTCTTGGAGGCGCGCGTGGAACACAACGTGCCGTCGAACCGGGCTTGGCCCTTATCGGACAGCGAGCTACCCATTACTCGCCGTCTGCAAGCCCGCACCTACGGTGGCCGGGAATCAGCCTGGGATTCCCGACACGCAGGGCGTCTCCTGTGGAGACTAGGGCCGTGAGGGCGCATATACTGCCTCTCCCTCACGTGCGCTGCCTCCCTCTTCGCGAGCATTACTGCTTCGCAGAGGGCGGTGACGGCTACCCATGCACTCTCGCTATGTAGCATGGCCTGAACCAGGGCCGGACGCGAGAGATCGCCGCCGCCGATCGCCTTCAAGAGGACACGGCAGTGCTCCGCCCAAGCCGGGCAGACCTCCTCCGTATGCTCTACCGTGTCCTCAGGGCGATTTTCGCAGTGGAAACACCCGGGCGTTTCCTCCCATCTTATCCGAAACAAGCTTTTTAAGTTTGTGTTTAGAGATCTAAAAGCATCAAGTAGTTTGGTTTCATTTTAACATACTTACTGCATGCGGCAAAAAGTTCCAGATAAGAAAAGTAAAAAATAATTCTGTAAAATTTTGCTTTTTCCCTCGATTCAAGACCGTGTTGAATAAAATTTACTTTATTCAAAAATAAATAGAACACCTAAATTGCCTTGAAATAGCTAAGATATCGTTCTCCGTAAGCTTTAAAAAAATCCTTTCATCTGTAAAATGAACTTGTGAAAAATAGAACGTTTAACTTTAAACCAATCTGATAGCTTAGCAGAAGTTAGAGCGAAAATCCCAAATCGATTTCCAGAAAATCCCTTGTAAAATATCAAAGAAAAAACCTGTGCAAACATTCAAATGTTCGACCATTAACGACAATATTGTTTTACGGCGGAGCAATAACGATGTAGATATGGAAACTATCGCGCGCTATTGAATCGCAAGGAGCGTTGCGGGTCAAATTTGCGTATGGATGCGGGTGATGTTTCGGTTATTTTGAGTTGTACAGTTGTGCCGTTTTATTTTGCAGCGAATGTGATTATTGTTATTATTGGTTCTGTGTTCGACCGTGATTTTCTGTAGGTATGCGGTTACGAGCTTTCGGTTCGGGTAAATAATAAGGTTAATTACACTGGCTTTCAATATGTATTAGTATTTACAGTTATTGTGATTTACATTATAAACATAATCAGCCTCTTTTGGTCCCACTGCTGGGATACAGACCTGCTCTTTTCGTCTACAACGCAGGCCCAGTACGGGTCGGTAGATGTCTCATGTCTTCGAATTTTTGGTTCTAGGACATGCTGGTTTCTTCAAGATATTTCCGTTCACCATTTTGAGAGATCATAAGTACCGAAATAATTATCTATAGAGGAATAAAATGTCCGATGGCCATTGACATCACAGGATTATTTTTATTAAAATTAAGCACACGTAGGTACATTGTTTGCTGAATACTGAAAAAATTATACGCTGTAACATTTACGATGACTTTATTAAAATATTTTCATTTGAGACAAAGTTTCTTCTGTTGACAAAAATGTTCATAATCTGCACGATAAAAGGTGAAACGTTTGTTTAAATGTTCAAATAGTAACAGTCTGTTCAAAGAGAATTGTATTATGTATTTTTGTTCTCTTATATACATACCTGGGTAAATAAGTGTATGGCTGATGAGATGACAGAAGTTCAGGTGTTGGGGTGGTATTACAAAATCTGGTCTAGAGTATTAGGAATTAATATAGTTATGAAATAATATCCATAAGTGAACGTTTAATTGATTTAACCATTTATGAACCTACACACATAAACAGACCAGAAGAAAGGCACAGAAATATACGTCAAAGGTGATGCTTTTTTTAATACGTTTGTATTACCGCCAGCAAATAAGCAATTAAATGGAAATATGTTTAAAATTAAATTAAAAAATATATTGTATATGTGTTTTATAGCCTGGATGTGATTTTTGGGAAAAAATAACGTTTGCATGTAATTTATAATTTATTTTTATAATTTTGCACATTCAAAATTTGTAGCCTAAAAATGATGTGATTAAAATAAGAACAAAACACAGTTAAGCAATAAAAATATCTTTATGTTTTAAATAAAGTCTTTAAATTCCTCTTTATGCAATGATAGTAAATAAGCATCCAGTGAGGAAGTGGGGGCCCGTACAAACGGTTTAAAAGCTGCCACACCGCTTATTTTCCATTCAGTATCACATCTAAATGTAATTTTAAATGTAAACATTTCACGAAATTGCGGTCAAACACTTATTCGTAACATTTACGTGCAGTGAATACTGCCACGCGTGTAGCGACTGTAGCAAGGAAGGAATGGCGCGAAATGCTTCGAAATTTTCCCAACAATTTTATATAAATCGTCCAAAACATAAAATATTGGTTTCGTACAATATTTTTACTTTCATTTTCTCATGTGAAGCGCTAGTTTTGTTGTTTAACCTTCTCGTGAGCGGCCATAACTCTTGGAACAATGGCGCGCGGCCTGTTCAGAAATAGCCGCGGAAAATAAACACGCCTTGCGGACACCGCACTCCTTGTACAACGCACAACACTAACTAACATTACATTATAATCTTTACTACTCCCATAGACGAAAATATCAAGGAGGGATGTAATCTTTACACAATGAATCATCCGCTCCTCCGAAAACGAGCAAATCTCCGTTCAACAAAATATACGCGACATTGTATTGAAACCAATAATTACACACTTTGTACAAATTAACGAGGCCATTAACAAACGTTAACAAAACCGCTTGTTAAGAAATAGGACGTAACTTTACCTACTCATTTGTTCTTTTTATTTCACTCGCTCTAATTTACTGCGAGTTTCCGCTTCAGTTACGTTAAAAAGCAAAATTCACACATAGTTACAAAAAGAGTAAGAACTATGTTCGACGATTGTTTCTAAAAACAATCCCCCTGAATCAGTTTCAACTTCATAGCTGACTGCGCTTCGAATCAATAGTCTACTCTGTAAATGCATGAAAGGTGTATTAATAAAAAAAATGTGAAATACGAATTGCAGCGTAAAAATTCTTGGCTTTCATCGTAGCCCAATGAAACGGGGCATGTCCTAATGTAAGCAAATTGCCGTCACAGCCTTTCAGCGTCCGGCCGCGGCTATCATTCCCAAGATAAGCGCTTAAAAGCCTCATGGAAAACGCTTTCAGCAGGCGGACTATTACCGGGTGTTTCCATACTTTTTGCTTTGCATCCAACTGGCCGGGCAGAGTATCTTATATCGAACGCGCTACGTATGACCGTTTTGAGTGCACGATCCAAATCTACGTTGTTAGCGTGGATTCAGTTTTAATTCCACTCTAACTTAGAACTGGCACTTTGTATCGCGATTCTGTTATAAAATGTGACAAATTTTCAAACCGAAATAGATTTTCGCAACAACGATATAGCATGAACCGAACATAAAGTAAATGTTGGCTCAAGAAATTCGCTGTATATAAAAGACCGGTAAATTTTAAAGAAATAAGATGATGTCAGAACAACCTAATAATCTTAATGCATTAGATTACAAAGGGCTTACTCGAAGAGGGCGAGTAACGGGCGGGGAGGAGTCCTTTTATTTTTCTTCATAATATTAGATTTTATGATTATTTTAAAAGGGGCAAAGGCTCTTTGCTACTATACATCAAAAGACGATGCCATTGATCAGAAATCTTTATCGAATTACGTGATTGCGTATATACAAAACGACGGGTCTTTGGAGTTCCTTTGTGTTCGTTTCTTGTTGGTAACCTAGGCGGGTGTGTGCGGGGGTGCGGCGCCGCGGCGCGCGGGGGGCGCGGTATGTACTTGCAGCGTAATGCCGCTGCACTTGCCCTGGTCAGGAAGCGCGGCGGAATGCAGTCAGTCGCGTTTGTACCACCGCGGCGGAGGGGCGCGGGGCGGCGCCGGCGTGAGGGCAATGCACGCGGCGCCGGCGCACCTCGCTGCCTCCCATTCAGTACATCTCACTGATGCTGCATTTATTTACTATTCTTAACGTCCAGCTTTTTCAAGCGCGAAGTTAGCTGCGAGCTCAAGAAAAGGGCACCAACTAACAAAGCAACTCAATTTAAAGCGCCGCTGTAGTTGGTGAAAGTTGTGAAATGCACCCGCCATTTCGTTCAAGGAGCTCGCCTGAATTTGAGACTCGGTTGCATACTTAACATTGGCTATAAAACTTGGATGAAAGTCGTGGCGGATTATCGATAGTCTGTAAATCACAGGTCGTAAGAGTTAATGGTAGAGCCAATTTTTATGTTGGAGGCTACATTATCATTTATCAGTGTCATTACGAGAATGTAGTAGAGAGAAGTTAGTGTTTGCAAACAGACGGATCAGTGTACGTCACTGCCACGCACACACTGCCTACTGATGCACATCATGCAATGATACGGCCCCGTCATCGCTTTGAGTCGGCGAGTGCCGCAATTTCACTGTATGCCGTGCGTTCGGAACGCGGCACGGGTTGGAATGCACTCGTTATATGCACACCACTCGAAAGGATTACCCACTAGTTGGCGGCGATTAACTGGCGCGCTCGTGGTTCGCCAGCGCCCCGCTATTGGTTTGTTTCCGAACGTAGCTAACGTTTGAATTTGGAATGTTGTTTCGATTTTCGAATAACTTTAATTAAATTCGCTTTTCTAAACTTTTTTGCATTGAAATTGCAAAGTGCTCCACGTCGATTATATTCGTGTATATAAAAAGGTATCGAAAATTTTCAAAGATTTGCATATTGCGAAAGTTACAGTTTGTCAGTAAATAAACAAATATATTTTCTTTCCAGGTACGTGGGTGTTGTTAGAGAAAGTTCACGTAGATTTCATTCATTTACAACTGCGTAAGTAGCAGATTTGTTTTATTTTGCTTACTGTGTTTTCTTCGTCTAATGATACTAATGACGTCACGGCTCCTTTCATTACAAGTAGTTTTCTCTGAGGTGTAACAATTCCCGATGTCGTATAAGACTGGTCTAAGTTGAACACCTTAATGACTATATGGGCAACCACACCTCAGCAGATAAGTGCGCTAACTTCGGAGCAACGTCAAAAAACTTCAACTGCTATTTTTCAATGTCTTTGAAATAACAGTATCTTATTCGGAGTAAAGTAGTTCATTAATATTGTAGTTCAACATCTAGACTTAGTGTCATCGCATTTGAATGGGAGGATCTCGAATGGTTGTGATTATACGGGAGCTGCGAACTGGCTTGTACAAACAGAAAGGCTTTTAAGGAGTCCTTAGGTGTCCTCCTCCCTAGGTGTCAGAGTGTCAGGTAGAGCGCGGGTCGATAGCTACCGATTTGTATAATGCGAGTCACTATGTAACGCCTTATGCTGAGTTATGCTAAGTTAGCTTTGAAAGGTTTTGCCGCGCGTCTGTTACGCCTCGTTTCTATCGGAGTGTCAGGGTTGGCGTAGCAACGCGCGTTCGTTCGAAACGCACGTGCCTTGCTGTAGTCACTTGGACTGAATGATTCGCGTCTATGCGCGATTTCGTGCCCTTTGATATTTATTATGCTTGAGTTGACATTAGCTGCTCTGTTGACCGCCTCTGTCGTGTTAACTCGTGCTTGATGGTTTTCATTTTCTTCACAATATTTATTTGTTACCATGGCGCCATGTAATATAGTGCCATTCAACGGGCGACGACTTGCAAGTATTTTAATAGGGCTTCGGTGATTATAAAAAAAAAGTATTTAATTGAAGCAAGCGAAATGCTGATTAAATATTTGTAAATCAGGGTCACATGAATATATTGTAAATAAAATAATGTAATTCTTTGTGCAAAATTATTAACTTTGGCAAATTGTTTCGTCACGTTTTGCCTGGATTTCAGAATTAGGCACACTATGTAAATAAAATAACCGAAGCAAGCACACGACTTATAACGATTATTTAATATTATTATAATTAAAAAAATACTTATGTAACTGAGCGTTGACCCAGTGGTCGCAAGAGCTACTGCTGAGCGAGCATGAGGTCCTTAGTTAGGTTCCCAGGTCGGGCAAAGTGTTTAGGAGTGTGTAGGGTTTTTCTATCTGGAATATCTCAGTAGAAGCTCCGAGTCTGGTTTAGTACCGGTTGACAGCAATAGGACCATGGGAATTTAACATAACTGGCGAAATCTGGGGGTACGATATGTACACGTCTGCCCAAAACTTTGGGCAAACAAAGCGTGATGTTATGTTATGTAACTGCGCAGTAAAACTACATCACGAATGGAAAATCTCATAAAAAGAAAAAACAACATTACTTACAGTAAATTAAAAGCACTCAATCCCCACATTACAGTCTTACACACAACATGCAAAACAGCGCACCGAATTCCAAATTGAAATATTGCTGACGCAGCCCAGACTCCAAATTTACATTTTGCCGGGCAGTTTATTCCGGTAGTAAAATATCGAGTAGTGTGTCGCGGTCCCCAGGTGTTGGTTCAAACGACGCAAGTTTCACTAATGTGCGGCTTAAATGATGACAGTGTAGCGGGACTTAGCCCACCTGTGAGGGGACCGCACTTTTTACTCGTAGTACTGAAAAATGGGACTCCTGATTATTTATGAAAGCCTGGTGCGAAAGTAATGGGATGTTACTTGTTGTCGCCTGAATTTATTAAAAGTTGATGTTAGGCTGGCAACATTTTAGAATATTTTTGAAGTGAAAACTTCTTTAGGACCGTTGAGCACTTTTTGGGTGAACAAAAATCATGGAACCGTCATCGACACCGAACGCTTGAGCACACGGATGATTCGCGCGTTGATGTCTTTTGGAAAAGTCCCTTTCCTTCATTAGAAAATTCTAATTCTTTTATCCCTTTCTTTCCCTTTGTATTTTTATCGTTAAAATCTGAGCTGTTACCTTTAATGGCTAAAGTTGATCGCTCGTTTATCATATTTTACCGAGAGCAATCAGGACCCTTAGGACCCAATGTAAAATCCTGTATTAACGATTAAAAAAATACACATGTAATTGTTCATGTTTTCACTTCTGTCGGCACTCCCGGAGTGCCACTGTTTTTTTTTTATAGTACTTATTATCTAATTCCTGATATATTTTTTACGTACGTAAAACACTCAATTTCTTGTAGCAATGAAATAACATAGACATCAAATAACAAGACATCTAAATACAGACGAACGCGTGTATCATTACTGTACACTAGAATCGGAAAATTTCAAGCCTGTTTTCCCGTATAATCAAATTCGATTCCCCGTAGGATTCTTACAAATCACCGGTTGCTTATAAATCGTTCGTCTCGTCAGAGATTTATTCGTCTCTCTCTCGTCCAAATCCGGCTCCTAAAATGTTCGTCGGTTGTAAACCGCACTTGACGTAAATTACACACGTAGGTATTTGGCAACAGTGTTTAAATAGGGGGCGCTTAAATTTGTACCCTTAAGTAGGGGGTAATAGAGGAAGTTTGCGCGTCTTACGTAATCGAACCCCGGAGTTGGGACTGAACAAACTTAGTTTTTATCTGTTAACTTTAGAGTATGTTACGAGTGAGTGAGGATGGATTTATTGACAACAAAACTGGCTCCTCCGAGAGTTTTGGGTGTACGATGATTTATTTATGGAGCCTTTGAATTCTTATACGAGATTTTTATTTGACAGTGATATGGTTTCTAACATGTTTTATACAACAGTTCACCAAATTCTTCAAAACTCTACTATTTAATATTACTAATTGAATTTACCATACCCACATTGCTAAGGAGCCATCCATAAATTACGTCACATACATTTTATAGTTTTTCATTTTATATTTAGAAGTAAGAGTAGGTAAGTAGAGATTTAGTATTTTAGGTTGTAACATGTGACGTCACAAAGCTTTTGACGCCCCCCTGGCCCTTTTCACACAATGTCACATTTCGTTGACGTGACGTCATTAATGGATGGCGCCTATGGCTTCTAACATGTTTTATGCGACAGTTCGCCGAATTCTTCTAAACTGTACTATTTAAAATTACCTACTAATTGCCGTTCGTCGACTTTTCACGTGACCAAAGGGCTGGTCTATTTTTTGGCCAAAGAATCAGCATCGCCATACAACGTGACAATGCTGCCAGCCTTTTAGGCACTTTCCCTGTTGACAAAGATGAGGACGAATTTCTGTTGCCCTATGATTCTTTTCTTTTTCATATACTTGTACGTATATTATAAGTTTTTAAACTATGTAAATATTTTGATACTTAAGACTATAAAACATCCCTTCTTTTAAATTTCCATTTCCATATTCATTTAAACCGTTTTCCAAGTGAGTTTTACAACTAAAACGTTCTCTGTTTTCACTAAAAAGCTTGAGCATCTCTTAACGTTATAATGAACGCAAATGGTCCTTTTGTGTGTACGTCTCGCGATCTTCAATTACGAGTCACATTGTTACTGCGGCCCGCAAGGGAACTAAACTTAGCGATCTAATTGCTTGATGTCTAATCGATTGTGACTCGTGTTGGCTTCACATCGTACCTGTCGTTACAGATAATAGTGTAGTTAAGGTGATAATCATTGTAGATGTAAATGTTAGATGTAAGGAGTAAAGTAATCATAGCTGTTTAATCAGAGGGGCAATTCTCGTAATTTTTAGAAGCGTTCACAGTCTAATCTCAGTCTCAATCTGTCAAAAAAATCTCGAGTTTCCATACATTTTTGACAAGTTTATGACATTTTGTTGTCGCTCAGATGACACTGCGACTAGATTTTGAACGTTTTTAATTACGAGAATTGGCCTTCTGTTAGTCTTGATTCTGAAAGACTGTTTAATTTTTTATGTTGTTTGAATCTTATGGAAACTTCAATGTTGATTTGTTCAACTATTAGAAGTTTTACAATTAACTGATTAAGCTTAAAAACTAAGGGTCTTCTGCTCCGTGTCGCGTGTATGACTATATTTAAGACCTTGTTGCCATGTTCCACGGCTATTACTGCATATTTTGGGACTCTGTAGGTATCTTCATCTGCCAGCCATTTCCCAACTTAGTTGGGATCGGCTTCCAATCTAAGCCGATGCCGCTGAATACTAGTATTTTACATGGAGCGACTTCCTATCTGCCTCTGACAAATAATGATAGCCGGAACTAACGGCTTAACGTCTTTTCTAAGGCATAGAGAGGTATCGGTATGTAAAAATTGTCACCCATCTACAGACTGTCTGCGGCAAGCGTAGCTTATCCTCATCAATCGACCCATGCGGCTGTTATTACTAAGACACAAGCCGTTCAAATTGATTGCCATTCAGAAACGAAAACTCAAACACTGGCGTCTCAGTAGCCAGTTTCTTACTTTACGAATTTTACTTTATCATCCACTACAAAAGAAATATAAACCAAAACACAAAATCAAAAAACAATATTACCCTTATCACTGTGCAAATAAAATAAATTTCACACAACGCAAGTCCATAAAGGCGACCGGCGCCACCCCCATCACTAAATATGTGCACAAACAAACGAATACGAATTCATACAGGCCAGTATATTGGGCGAGTGTATCAGGCGAGTATATCGGGCGAGTAATGAAAGTGGTGTGGACTGAACCCGCCATTAATTGTCACAGGTGTCGATTACCGACAATACGTTTTTTTTCTATCGATAGTTTTTTTACGATTGCCCGTTACAGTTTTCATGACTATTTCAATGGTTTAATATAAATATGGGTTTGGAATAAATGTCGTTGTTATCTGTTGATATTGGTTGTTTATGATTAAAATGAGCATTTTTGAGAACTGGAATCTTTACATAATCTTTATCTTTATATAAACAAAGTCGCTTTTCGTGTGTACGCTTAGACCTTTTAAACTACGCAACGGATTTTAATGCGGTTTTCATCAATAGACAGTGATTCAAGAGGAATGTTATATGTATAATACTCCGACCACCACGCAAGCGAATCCGCTGGCAAAAACTAGTGTAATAATAAAATACATAATTACTAAGCACCTTTAAAATGAATATTTTCATTTATTTGTGCTTTCCTTTCTAAAGCTCTTAACCCTTATTTTCATTTAGGCGAGTATACAGTCAGTAAAAATACATTAAGAATCCCCACAATGGCAAAATTTTCCTGCGAGCTTTTAAAGTCAGCTATGCGCGTCTAAACAGGGCAAATAAACGTATATTTAAATTTGTTCCTACATTAACGATGGCTATTAAAACTTTTTGTGTAAAATTGCTGTTTTTTCGTGGAACTTGAAAATGTTTACCTTTCGACATAAAAAAAAGATGTGTAAGCAAAGGAGGTCGCGTTGGTATTAAATTCAGGGTAAAAGCCTACTATTGTACTAACTAAAACCTGCTCTAGTAAATAATTTATTCTTGGAAGAATGTTACAGAACTTACAAGAAAACCTTGCTTTTTAATTAATACGCTCTTATAAATGTAACTTATTGGAACCTTACTTGATTATAATCAACTGTCTAATAAAACAACAAGCAATATTTCTACGCAAAACTCTCGTTTTGCTCTTCAATTTAAACCAAATATTCGGGCAAACTAAAATCATGAATAGAATTACTCTTCGGGATCAATCGCGTGTTTTGAATACCAATCTTTAAGATTAACCCTCTCTCTGCAGATGTTTGACAAATAAATTAAGCTTATTAAAATATTTCGGTCGGGTCATTCAATAATCAAGTACTAACGTTATCGAGGTACCTACCTAGGTAGGTACTTACAATAACACGCAGACATGATAAACTACAATGATAAAGGGTGACCGAATACATAAAAAGCTATTGATTTTATTTTCTGTAACATTTTGTTCGGTACGCCTGTTATCAATTGATTAATGTTTCAGCTGGGTAGAAACAGCCTTTGTGTTGTTGATATGCTAATTGATAGCTGGAGTTATATTTACCTACTGTTCTACATTTAATTATTGATGATGGAAATGGGACAAGAAAATCGTGCAATCAACTGTATAGGACAAAATGATATTTCTTCTATAATGTCTATTTGAATAGTTAGGTATTGAAAAGGCTTTTATACCTCGAAGTTAACACCGACGTGAAAAAATCGTGGCGGTATTTACGCTTTGGGTGATAATCAGGTCGAAACCCATAATGTGAACCTATACTCCATTTGAAATAAGATTAGACATTTAAACAAACCTTTTTTCCAGTCCGTTCAACCGATTCTGACTTCTATACTGTGGGCATAAGGATGGCATTAAAAGCAAAAAAGTAGTTACAGTACCAACTGTTTACTGCAGCTGCCATTTGTCATGCCACCAACGCAATAGAAGTCAAAATCGGTTGATCGACTGTAAAAAAAATTTAGTTAAATATCTAATCTTATTTCAAATGGAGTATAGTGATATATTGTGACGGTTACATGTTGTAGCTGCCTTGTGAATAAATAAATCCTACTAATAGTCTGTATGCTTAGATGTTTGGATGTTTGTTATTCAATCACGCAAAAACGGCCGAATAAACAGGTAGATTATAATCCGGATTAACACATGGGATACCTACTCCCAGTAGTACGTTCCCGTGGGATAACCTAGTAAACTATAACATGTTTTTTTTTATCCCAAAAATAAATGAAGTACAAAACTAAAGTGGAACTAACAGTAAAGGTTGTACTCACATACTCTTGTTCACAGCGTAAGCACTCTATAACTCTATAAAACCAACACTACTACGTGACACAAATAATTTTCACTTAAACCCAAGTGTTGCGAACACTAAGAATTAAGTAGCGAGTACATAAATCGGTACACAAGTTGCAGGTACAAGACATACCGTGTTGAGTAAGCTTTGTTTAAACAGTACCACAAACTTAAATCCTCGAGACTTGTACCGCAAAATAAGCACAGCACAGATGGGCCCAGAAGCTGGGTCTACTAATTTTCCTACTACTTAACTCTTAAGTCAACATGCACCTTTTAGGCATTTGGAAGCAATTAGTAGCTGCAGGCTTAGCATGACGTTTTCTATTTCTACGAAGAATAGACAGTGCCTTTTCTATATTAAGTGATATTTCGTTTCTCTATTTATGACATCACACCGTAGATATCCTTCTACAGTCTGTAATTTTGTCTTTCGTTTCTAACGATCTTTGTCTAGGTCCTTAAAATTATAAATGTAAACTATTTCAGAAGAATATTTCTTCCCAAACTGTCAAAATCACATTGACATCAAACTTTCTACTCGACGGCCACAAAGTGTGTACGATGATCTACAAAATCATGATACGTTTAGAACACATAACTGTGATAATTAATAGAAAACATAGCTATCTTCTATTGTACATCATTTAGTCATGTCTATTCTTCCGTAGAGAAATCGGTGCTCGTGCCAAGCCTACTGGTCATGGATTGATAGAAGTACGGTAAAACTCGAATAATGACAAGATGTATGAAAACGTGGTAGAAATAAATGGTAATGTTAGGATCATAGGACGAAGAGTTCCGTTATCCGACCATGTTCGTTACTAGGATAAGTGGCGAGTGATTTGACACACAATTAATGATGGTATAACTAGTCGAAATTAACTGTATATTTATAGCTTTTACCGTAAACACCACGACCTTCTATAAATTACTATAGACGCTTAAAATAACAAAATGTCCTCAAACATCGATTAATTTCACCAACGTCATAAACAATCCTTAAACGGGGATAAAGGTAATCAAGTTTAAGATACTTAACCCTAATACTAATCGTAAGTTCTTTGCGGAATATTCGCTTACTTGCAACTTAGCTATCGGCCTCCACCAATTGTTTGGTTAGGTAATAGACGGCACGGAGCTTAACGGACCCGGTCGACATTACACGGTTACATTTAGAAACGTTAATTACCTATTAAATTTCACGCACAAACGATTATCTTAATTAATTTGCGTAAGCTCGGCTTTTGATTTACGTTGTAATCGGGATGCATTCGATCGCGTTTTGATATTTTTCTGTTGTGTTTGTTCTAACGTGCCTCCTAACTTTACCTTATCGACGACAACAGATAAGTTGTCTTTGATGAAAACTTTGTTGGCGAGTGAAGTGATTGACGTAAAGCGTTTCGGAAATCAGACGTGAATAATAGACAATATACATATTTAGATAGTTCGAAGAGTTCCAACGATTTGATGGTTTAGTATCTTATCAAATCAAGAGAAGTCATGTGTACAAATTGAAGAAGGACACATTGATCGGTCGCCTACGAGACCACACACATTTCGTTTTGTTGACTTTATAACTTTTTGCGTGGGAGGTGCTACTACTCCATATTTTTCTTGGCATCATCGCGGTTCACTGCGCACAGGGCTCTACGGTGCCATTCTTTATTTTATTTTTATGTTTTAATAATCGTGCCGACGGCCTTGGCGAAAAATAAATAAAAGCGAGTATTCGCGACCTGCCTCAATATAAACACGCGGTGCCAACAATAGGTGTATAGCACTTTAAATAATAAATCCATATAGAGTTGGTTTTACGAGCGCAGCTGAACACCTGTCTGTAATGACGTCCTGTGTGCACTGCGTACCAAATAATCTGCGTACAAGGTTTATTGTATACTGCGTGCATCACTATGCTATGATTGCCTAGTACAAGGAACAAAGAACGTGTTTTTTTATTATGTTTTACTTAAAATATAGATACTTGGTAAGTTTCCTCATGTGGCCCCTTCAGACAGGCGCGACACGACAGTTCCATGAAGTTTTTATAGAAATTGTTCTACTGGAGACGCGTCGCGCCTGTTCGCGGTTACTGTTATTTGTGATGGAAAGCAAAACTATGATGAAATTTTAAGTTTTTCAGTATCTTGCTACTATATATTTTTATTAAGTTTAGTCAAACTCAATAAAAATGTACTGAAAAACGTAAAATTTGTTAACTTAAAAGTTATTTGTGATGGAAAGAAAAACTATGATGAAGTTTTGAGTTTTTCAGTATCATCCTACTATATATTTTTATTGAGTTTGGATGTGTGTTACTAAATCTAAAAAAACGGCAGAACGGATTTGGGTGAAAATTGGTACGCTAATAGTTTTTATAACCTTGATTAACATATATACTTTTATATCTCGGTATCAAATTCCACGCGGACTAAGTTGCGTGTAGAAGCCGGTCTCTGATAAGCCTTACACGATATGTCTATTTTTTTTTGGAATAAAAATTACACGATGCTATATCATAGAAATAAATCAATTGGTGCGTTAAAATAAAATGCACACTTCCCTTTAAAAATTACATCCAAAAATGTAACAATGCTGTTTTCCGATCACTTTATTTGGGTTGCCTTATTGTGATTCCTATGACTGATATTGGTGATAAAATATTATTCTCAAAGTTTCGATTGTAGTGGACATTTTTACTAGGAAACAATTGAAATCAATTCAGTTCTTTCTGTCAGAAAAGTCACGTTTATCTGCTACTTTAATTTGTTACTTATTACTAATCTGGTAACAAACTAAAAATGTATGTATACTAGCTTTTGCTTGGGGCTTCGCCCGCGTGCGGGTCTAAAATTATCCCATAGGAACGTACTACCGGGATAAAAAGTATCCTATGTGTTATTCCAGGTTACAAACTATCTGTGTTCCAAGTTTTATCTAAGTCCGATCAACCGTTTTTACGTGATTGAGTAACAAACATCCAAACATTTAAATATACAAACATACAAACTTTCATATTCATAATATTAGTAGGATTCTATTACTCGTTTTCTCACAGAAATCGAAATGAAAGAACTCTCGAGTCTCATTTTTATGAGTTTATTTTATAACTGCTTCTGAAAATTATTTTTATTCGAGAATCCATTACAGTTTTTCTATCAAAGGCCATACGGCTGACACACTTTTATAAAATTTGATTTTTCAGATTTCAGATATTTGATCTACTTTTAAAAATTACTGAGTCTAGATAATTGGAGGATCTTACAGATCAATTGTCCAATCAATCATCCATCTTCAGAATCGATTACCTAATTAAACAATATTTTCAAACAAAACCCCACATTATGTAACTGAATAAAAAAACATAATTTAAAAAAATATCTTGTACCTAGTTATTATTCAAATTATAAAATGCCTTTTATCTGCCTCCCATCATTTCGGTAATATTAAAAATAATTGGAAACCAGACTACGAATTGAAAAAGAATCACCATTTCGTTTTTCAGATACAATTTAAAATAAAAAAATTACGAACAGCCGATTTCCGTTATTGACCCGTTGTTGCCCAGAAAATCGCACTGAAAGGTTTATCATTAAACAATCTCGGTCCCTTAAGTTGTTTAAACAGCGTTTCTTAGAGGCTTAAGCCCGTCAATACATTCGGTTAAGCTTTCCTTACCCAATTAATTAGCTGTTATGAAGATCAAAGACGCACCAGTTTGCGATCTCTGTGCTAAGCCTCCGACCCATTCAACTTGGTAACGAGCCTGACAGTTTAAGTTTGCTCCAATCCCTCTAATACAATGTACAGCGTGACTTCTGTCAATCAACTACGTATCTCAGTTTGCACCGACACCGCAGATTTACGCCTGCCATGATTAAATTCAACACCTATTTCGTTAAAGATAGAGTTGTTAATAGAGTGCGGTGTTCGATCGCTTACGTCGTTGTGTATGACAATGGAAGTTTATCCGTTTTATTAGCGATCCACACTGAATAAATTTACGTGGTCTTTGTAATAGTGTTTAGTGAGGATTAAGTGTTAAGGTTTGACTCGACCGTCTGCAGTTCGGTCGCGTTCGATGGATAATATTGGCGTTAATCTGTTAGCGCCTGAGGAGGGAACGTTAAATAGATATTCGGATTTCTCCAATGTTTGTATTGCGAAGTTGGACGGGGACGGTATTACGGGATACGTGTTATTAACTCCGAGATAGATCGTAGAATGAGATTTGATATCTCAGCTTCTGTTTTTCTTGTAAACTTCGCACCTTATTACATTTATTCGAGATAAGTTTATCAGATTCAGTGACAAGTTAGTTCAAGATCTGTCAAAGTTGGAAAGATTTATTTATGAGTCTAGTCTTTGACAAAATTTTGATTACTTACGACTCTCTCGACACTAAAAACGAAAACTCTTTTATCTCAAATTAGTTTAAAACTACAAATACCTATAGATTGGGCCATGAATATAATTATTTTCGTTCTTCATAGAAATACAAATTAATTAGGTAAGCTCCTTCATATTAACAAAATCCATAGGTATACCTACTTGAACGGATTAGTAAATAGTCTTAGTTAATGATCGAGCTGTGTTTGCAGTGCAAAAGAGATTGTATTGCCTCAAAAATTTCTCCTATTTCCTTTATTTGTGTGATCGTCCCACTGTATTTAATCTGTTAGTAAAAGATCAGCATTTTAATGAGGTATGAGGATAGAAAAATATTATTGCAAAGGCTTGGATTTGTTAATATTATTTTTCAGTTTATTAATAAACTCAGCAACGACATTGCAATGGACTGTAAATAGCAAATATAAATATTCATCGTAATAGTTGTAGGTACAGTTATATTAAGTCAACTAGCCAGTCTTAGCAGATTGCAGCGAAATTCGCAGAAGCACTATATTACATTGTCTAAACATTTCAAGCTTACATAAAAATAAAAAAAATCAGTTACGAAAACATTACAAAAGCATTCGAGACGAAATCGATACGACTAACGCCTTAAGACGAGCACAATACGTCGACAGATAATTCCAAATCGTATTGGCTTCATAAGGAAAGAATCCATTCCTGATACAAATATATTTTTTGCAGTCACATTCGTAAATCGCGTATATTTCCTTGTCCCGATGTGTGTCAGTTACGTTGGAGGAAATGCTCATAACCGCACGAAATGCGTTCGAAATTTTTTGCACGTATCTATACCCAACGGTCGACCAATCGCCCGCCAATTGAATGGAAACACACGAATTTTTCTACACGTTTTAGACTTCCTGTGTGGAAGATATTTAGAGCGGTATAGCGGTCATTGGCAGCGCTCGCGATTTTAGGAAGACTTCTGAGACTTGAATTTTGCTATAAGTAATACTCGAACATATTTTCAAGAATAAATAATTCATTGTTGTTTAAATTTTTGTTGTAGGTAACCTATGCCACAGGCTAGAAACCAATATCGTGTGAACGAGGCTTTAATAAACAGCTATTCTTTAAAAGAACACGAATTCGAAAAGCAAACATTCAAAAAAATCGATCATCCATTTCGAACTGTCCGAAAACATAAACAAAAACACATCAACGCTTCCTTTTATCTACGCATTCCCATTTCAAAATGCATTAAAAAAACATACGTTTGTAGAACAGCCCTGGGCCCGTTCGTCGGCTTGTTCCGGATATTGAAGCACGTAATCTGACTACAGTATGTCTCCATAGCAATTTATCGAACGATGAATGGCCCACCCATTATTTCCAACCCTTAACCTAAAGCTTATTAATATCTACATAATTTATTGTAAATTGCATTCTGCAGTGAAGCCGTGCGTGAATAGGTGTGGGATTGAATCTTAAAAATGTAGGCGCAGCTCTATGAATCGGTGAAATAGGTGTATTATATGTATGATAACATCCAACACAATGTTTACTGTTTAGTCTGAATAGAATTGTTGCAACTATTTACTTTATTTTATTTTAGAAACAAACATCAAAACCAAATTCTATCTTCGTCTGTAGCCTTTAGAAGGATAAAGCGAAAGCGCTTTTTCATATTTTGTGATTTTTTCGAATGTATTTTCTGATTTAGATTGTAAATAATTATGAGTGTGAAAATTATTATTAAATAAATGCATTCTCTGAAAAAAATAAAACTCCTGGAACTAAACCTTGTATTTCCATATGTCAAATTAGAAATTATTGACGAATTCTCCCGAAAAAAATAATTGCTTGTAGGCATCTATTTATTTACCCCAAGTAAAATAAAATATTCAAGATTTATCGACAAGGATTGGGAACTAATCGTACGAAGTGTTTTCGACAATTACCGCGGTCATTTATCATCGAACATTAGCTGAATAACTTAGTAGAAATATCACCCCTTTTCTCACCATTCCACGGTTTATTGTAAGTCCGGTTGGTTTTAAGTAGTCATCATTTGTGAATAAATCATGTTGGAAAAACAAGTTTTGGAAAATTACAAGTTTTTGTGAGTGACTTCATGCAGCATTAATGCACATAAAAAACCAGTAGAAAATGTGTTAAATATACAAGGTAGAGACCACAATATTATATACGACATTAAGTTTAACTTCGTATAAAATATCTTATGACGTTCCCAGACTGTATATAGAACAATTCAGAAAAATATATCCAATAGTTTATTCACTATGGCTAGACAAAGATTGACAAAACCCATAGACGGCCCGTCACGTGCTTAGTTTGTTTAGTTAGGATTTATTTTTTAGAGTTTAGATAGCATTTATTTTTAACCGACTTCAAAAAGGAGGTTATCAATTCGGTATGTTTTTTTTTTAATGCATGTACGGGCATAACTCGGTCATATATGTACGGATTTGCTAAATTCTTTTTTTTGTTCAAAAGGGTTTCTTAAATGGTCCCATTTAAATTTCATATAGATCTGATGATGAGTTTCGGAGACCTAACGGAACTCTTTAAAAAATGACAGCAAAACAACCGCAATTGCTGCTATCGAATAAATATGCATTGTTTTGATTTGATTGACTTTGAGACTTTACCCAAAGGATGATGAAATTTCGAATTAGTGTGGGGTAGGTACTATAACTAAAAAGTGAAAAACAAAAACTTTCCAAAAAAAATACAACCGACTTCCGAAAAAACACTAGAAAGTGGAAAATAACTTTAATTTAGGAAGGCGGTGATAAAAAAATTCAATACATATCCAAAGACACCGACTTCCGAAATTTAAGTTATTTTTCCCTTTGTAGTGTTTTTTCGGAAGTTGGTTGTTTTTTCTTTTTGGAAAAAGTTTTTATATAGTTTCAAATGATGTCAGTCAGTCAGTGTTTTCATTTATTTTCTCCATGTTGTACGAGTATAGATGTCGAATTTACATGAACCACCAGTACTGGCATCTATATTATGGACTTGCCCAAGATTACATGCAAGTATGTGCGATTCACGTTCACACAAGTTTATAAACTTAAGTAGGTATCCTTGTGCAAGTTTTCAACGCAAGTATTCTTGTCAACTATGTTCGAATTTGTTACTAATTAGGTATAATGAAAAACTTAAAATGAAATTGTAATTTGATTCGAGGAAGCTTTGAGCTGCGTACTTAGTCAACTTTGTTATCAAATATACTGGATATTGTAGTTGTATGCCTGTAATTTCCAAAGGGTTATGCAAAAGTGTACATCCACAATTACGTTTACGTCCCATATCGAAAAAAAAAGTGGCAATAAAAATAATTCCTCAGCTTATTTGACTCGTCTGTACCAAGCCTTAGCCCCGAAGAGCATCGAATACGAAATGTATGTGCTACTCGGAGCACCATTCAGCTATAATGTAGGACTTAATGAGTCTAGTGATGCACCATTAGCTCACACATTTCCGTGGAATCGTGCGACTTATGCGGGGAGGATGCGATTTTTCTTGAATGTTTTTTCTTTGTTTATCAATTTGTTTCTGCTTGTGGAAGACTTGATTTTGGATTTAGAGTTTGATGTTTTATTGAAACTTGTTTAAACGAATCACACAGGTTCTATGAATCTTGGAAAAAGATAAATTTATCCGAGTATGAATGAGTTTATTGATGCACCATTCGGTTACATTTCCGTAGTGTGCGACTTAAAGTGGTTTTTTTTGAGCCTGCGAAATCATCAAATAACTTATCCCGCTCTGAATGGAGCAGGAGGGCGTGTCAGACTTTTACTGACTAAAACCCACCCGTGTTCCTTCAGTTGGGTTGGATATGAAGACTTCCACTGTGTGTTTTTCTTTGTTTAGATATTTGTTTTTTCTTGTGGTTGGACTTAAAAGACTGTGTTTTAAATATGGTTTCAGATATACTATGAATCGTAAAAAAAATATAATCTACGTTGCAGAAAAAAATCGCTAATTGCTAAATAATCAATTAAATAGTTAGTTTCCTGTTAATCTTCTAGAAAAAAACGGTAAAAGTATCTAAACAAAAAGAAAACATTGGAAAACTTCCACAACATCCGTTTCTATTTCACAAAAAAACAACAAGATACATCAGATCCGAATAAACCAAAAGACAGGCATGTAAACGAAATTTAATTTTAACACTAAATTGTTCTTACCGCTTGTTAAAGTACAATATAAAATGCGGGCTCGTTCAAACGCACGCTCGTTCAGACCGCCTGGTTTCTCTCACTCGCCGATAGCTATCATAGTAAATCACTGCACTAGCGTCTGCTGAGAAATTTATTTTTGAAAGCGACTATTTAAATACTGCTAAATTACTACACGTATGTTCTATGAGTACTTGGTAGTTCGTATCAGTTGTGAGAATTAGTTAGGTAGGTGTATCTGCTAGGTATATATGTTTGGGTTATATGTTGTTAAGAAATTCTGGCAAAGATCGAGTTTGTCAGTCTGTGGAGCCGATATGGTATATTTTTCTCAAAAATCTTTTTCTGTGCCTGTTTTCGTCCAAAAATGTGTGTAAAAGTTGCCATTACAAGTTTGCATGTTGGAGACTAGAGAGGTAAATATTAGGTCTTTACCTATGAAATTGCCGTTTTGCAGTACTGGCCATTTCAAATCAAAATATTTTTTGTTTGGGTAAGAATTCGAATTTCAAATTAATTTTATTTTAAAAACATGGATTTTTTTTTCCAAAAGTAGTCATTTGTTTATTGATTAGTGTTACATTTTCATCGCATTTCAATCTTTTTCGTCATCATGGATACGTTAAAAATTCGAGTAATTATGGAATATGAGTACCGTCGTGGCAGCAACGCGGCACAAGCGGCACGCAACATCAACGACGTTTACGGAGCTAACACTACAAACCAACGCACCACCTGTTATTGGTTTGCTCGCTTCCGTTCTGGAAATTTCGACCTGAAAAATGAACCTCGCGGTCGTCCGAAGACTTTGGTCGACAATGACGAATTAAAGGCGATTGTGGAAGCTGATGATACACAATCTACGGCTGAATTAGCAGCAGCTTTCGACGTTAGCGTCAAAACAATATTGGTCCATTTGCGTCAAATTGGCAAGGTAAAAAAGCTTGACAAATGGGTGCCCCACGAACTCAATGATCGTCAGCGCGAAGTACGCGTCGAGACGTGCCTTGCACTGCTCAACAGACACACAAATGAAGGAATTTTGAACCGCATTGTTACCTGCGATGAAAAATGGATTCTGTTTGATAACCGCAAGCGCTCAGCAAGTTGGTTGGATCCTGGTTCAGCACCTAAACAATGCCCTAAACGAAAACTTACCCCTAGAAAAGTGATGGTCACTGTTTGGTGGTCTAGCGCCGGTGTGATTCATCACAGCTTCTTACCAAACGGGGTGAGCATTACTGCAGATGTGTACTGTGAAGAACTGAACACAATGATGGAGAAGCTGGCACATCTCCAACCAGCATTGGTCAATCGCTCGTCTCCGCTGCTCCTGCACGACAACGCGCGACCTCATACTGCACAGCAGACGGTCTCCAAGTTGCAAGAACTGGGGTTGGAAGCTCTCCGTCATCCGCCCTACTCACCAGACCTTGCGCCTACAGACTACTACTTTTTCCAGAATTTGGATAACTTCTTGGCGGAAAAAAAATTCAATACCCGAGAGGCAGTACAAAATGCCTTTGAAGAATTTGTTGCCTCCCGTCCAGCTGATTTCTTTAAGAAGGGCATCAATAAACTGCCACTGCGATGGCAAAGATGCATTGATTGCATGGGTGATTACTTCGATTAATACAAATAAAAAATACATACAAAACGGCAATTTCATAGGTAAAGACCTATTATCATAATAGGCATTGGCAGATTTTTTAAATCATAAATCCAGCCAGAACCCACAGAATAATTCACGCCCACATTTAAATGCATTTCTCAAGAAAAACAAAGGCGCCGACACATTTCGCACATGACATCACAAGTCTCACACAACATTGTAATGCTCGGCGCATGCGTCTCGCGTTGCATAATGCATCTAATGACGCGACCCGTTGCCCTTCCGTTTCCTGCTCAGCATTAATTAGCTTTTACACAGATTGCGCTTACTGTAAGGTGTTGCCTGATATTGAGTTTTGTTTGAAGTGTTGAACGAAGCTCGGGTGGGATTTAGAGGATTTATTCGTTGACATGTCATGTGGGATGGGCTTAATAAATAAAAATGTTAGAATGTTTGTATGTCTTTTTTGCTTGGTGACTTATGCATGGATTTGGATCTGATTTAGTATAGAAGTGATGAAGAAGAAGTATTAGATGAGGTCACAGCCGGACGGAATCACTCAAGAACTTTTCATGCTCTCGCAATCGCCGCTATTAATACGAATACAATTTGGCATGGACTCCAATTCAATTAGTTATCATTTGTGTTTTTTTTAAGTTGTCTTTAAGCCGCGGTAAGAAGCATTTTTTTGGTATTTGACAAAAGCGCATCGCGACAACAAATAAGGTTCAAAACAGCGATGCGTTTGATGAAGTTGAATGGACTGACCACCAAAATAAAATAAATTTTGCAGTTTTAAATAAATAAAAAAATAAATGCACGGATCAGTGGAGTATTTTTTAGGTAGTTTTTAGTTTATTGAATTCCCTTTATTTTTTTTTACATAAAATATGGTAGTTCAGGCTCAACATTTTGAGAAATATGCAACCAAAAATTTTTTTCGAGGTCTGTTTTACGATTGTTTTATCATGATACTATTTACCTACAAGTACTTGTTCCGGGTCTGGCTGTTTGTGTATGTGAGTTTAAATGTTTGTAAACGCACCCACAATACAGGAGAAATTCCTAGTGTGGGGCAAAGTTAAAAAAAAAATGTTTTCTGGCTTGTAAGAGGTATATGTACCAATATACTAAATCTTCGAAAAAAACTGAGCGGTTTACGGTGTCCAACATTTGAGCAGCATCTTAAGGGTATTCCTTGGTTAACTTTATCACGATTATAAATCAATGTCCTGTAAAACTTGATAATCCGAAACAGCACTCGACTAGAAAATACGTCGACGCCTTTCTCTTACGCACACAAACTAACTCGCACACACTCAAGTAGGTACTATGATACTATGTTATAGAGACAGTAAATTATATGTGTGATGAAACCATTTGCGCCTTGCTCATATATCCGTTTCCGTGTTAGATTAATTGGCCCGTAACGCACGGAAGGATGTATGACTGTCACAACTCATGTTAATTGCTGGTGTCTTAGAGCTACACCGAGCAAGATGCTGCTCGTATAAATATCATCATATTTTAAAGTCTGAATTATATATTACAGTCATTCATAGTTTTCTTAATGTACCAAGTAATATCGATAAAGTTAGAATGGGTAGTAGGTACTTATCCTTTGTATATTAAATTTTCATTGCAAAATAAACCATGTGATGTACCCTAAATCTGTTTTTATATAACATCTGCGTAGCATTGTTGGATACTAATCTAATTAACCTTAGACACGAGTCCAAATGTGTTAACGGGCGGCTCGGGAAGCCGGGATCGGGCCGAAGAGCACGGCAATCCGACGCTTATTGTGATCGGCGTAGGTGCCGGATTCCGGCGCGTAGCCTTCTCATTAGCATTCATCCTGCGCTCGCGGCCGCGCGCTCCCGAATAAAGCATCTGTTAAATGTCTCGTGCTAGCTAAAACTTACCCGTAATTATCTGTTAACATTCCCAAGTTTGACCTCGCGGAAATCTTGCGAATACTTCCAAACTCCGGTCCGGCCCACCGGAGGCGTTTTACTTCCCTAATAATCGGGCTCATGGAGATTTTTAATGAAAAAGATTGTTCGCCGTTATTTAGAAAGTTTGTAAAAGGGATCCAGTCTGAAGTTTGTTTTGATTTAGTGTTGCGAACCCAACGTTGATTGTGTTCTTCTACGCGGTTTTGTATCGGATTAGGCGTAATTAAAAAAAATCCTGGCTGTTAATAAATCCTTCCCATTCACTGGGATCAGTGACACGAATTAACATTTTCCGTTTTTTTTTTTAAATTTTTTATTCTTCAATATTTGTGGTAAAATAATCGTGCATGGGGCTTTATTTTCTTTTAAAAAGTTAATTTCATAATTCGAATTCACATCCGACCCGTATCGCGAGGCTTTTGTGGAAGACAGCCATTCATTTTATCGATGATCCAAACCGTATCCATTTGGGCCGCTAATGGTTTTCAAATAAACCAGTGCTGTTAATGGTTCTGAATTTGTATAAAAAAGGGTGAAATTGAGCTAATTGATACGACGTGCGCCCTTTGTTTGTATGCTATAAATTCCTGTAGCTAGGTAGGTATTTGGAAATTGATACTAGAAGGTATCTTACCTACCCAGTTTTAGGGTCATCCTACTAATATTTTAAATGTGAAAATTTGTTTGTTTGGATATTTGTTACTCAATCACGTAAAAACGACCGAACGGATTTGGATGAAATTTGGACTCAAATAGATTATAACCTGGATTAACACATACTATTTTTTTATCCCGGAAAGACGTTCCCGTGACATAATTACCGATCTCAACACTGGCGGAGCCGCTGGCAAAACCTACTACAAAATTATTTTTATAGTCTTATCTGTCGTATAAGCAATCCTAGATAACTATCTCGTGAGCAATATTGTTATGAGTACTTAAGTACTTAACTTCGCAGTGCACGCGGCAATTACTGTAGTATCATAAGGTTTATCGTACAATTTTCATCTTTAAAGTTTCTGTTCCACACTTATAAAAGATAAATAAAAGTTATTCCATACTAGGTTTTGCCAGCGGCTTGGCCCGGTTGGCGGTCGGAAATTATCCCAGGGGAACTTACTACCGGGATGTAAAGTTTTCTATGTGTTAATCCAGGTTATAAACAATCTGTGTGCCAAATTTTATCTGAATCCGTTTAGCCGTTTTTGCGTGATTGAGTAACAAAAATCCAAACATACAAACTTTCACATTAGTAAGATATATATTATGTATTATATTATAGTAAGATAAATAAAAGTTATTCCGTATTAAAAACGACTCCGACAACCTTACAATCAGTTCAAAAAATCTACAATATTTAAACAGAGCGGCTCAGTTAATGGCGGCTATAAATCATCACCTTTTCATTTAATTACTTGAGCGCAGGTATTTTCTTTCAATGATACGGGATTTTATTTTATTTGCATCGTCAGCTCCATGGCGGAAGAGTCAATAAAGCATGTCATAAGTCCGCATTAATCAAGTCGTGACTGACAGTACTATTCAGTCCTACCTTATCGTTTAAAAGTGAATGTATTTTGATAGATTCGCAAAGGTATGATGTCTCTATATCGATTTTCAATTAATCTTTTGTCCCCTTTTGCGTTTAGACAGATTCATTTTTCGTTACGTTGTACGTGAGATTTTTATTTATTTTCATTTTCTTCTGTTTGCGAGGCTAGACATGGTTGCTCGGATGCTCGGGATCCGCCGGTAGTCGTCTCATTCCTCTGTGTGCTAAACAAACATACGTGAACACAAACATTGAAATCGTATGGCAATGTTATTCATTCCTATCGATTCGTTGTCATATTTTTAACTCTTTTGCACGTTTATTTGTTCTGTGTTGTTATTTATATCGTGTGTTGATATAAAACAAATCTTTTGATTCAGTTATTTTTGATTGAGTCATTTTACGTGGCGTCTTTTTATGTTTTCATATGTTGTATAATGTATATATACAAAATTATTAACAATTGCATTAAGAATCCAATAAAAATAATCAATCTCATCCGTTACCAAAGTGTAAAAATAAAATCTATTCTTATGTGTTAAGTTAATTCTTAAAAATATAAATGCACAACAAACTAAACACTTCGTTATTCTAATCAATATTACACTCAATTTGCATGCAAAGCCATTTGAAACTGCAATTTTAATAAAATAACGTTAATTACTCCATACCTTTAGAATTATATTAAAAGCATATAGGTCTGTACATCTATCTCCCTGTGAAAACATCATTGATCCTTTTTTTTTCAGCAAAAATAGGCTGGTTGTGAAGCGAAAAGTCTCGTTGAATAGCCGGAAAGTCGGAAAAAATCGACACAGATTCGCGTCTGTCCGTTTTATGGTCGATATGTTAATAAACAGTCGACGTGCTGTGAATAGATGAGATTACGGTACAGCTACGGAACTGCACCACCATACAAAAGATTAATGAAGATAAATGCTCGAAAACCAATAAAACTACTATGTACCTACACAGCCTTAATGCATTCATGGGAGATTCATGTATTCATTTTTAATCTTGTTCAGCTTGCATATTCTTTTCATAACAGCCATCAAAGCATTTAACACCGTGTAAGCTGTTAAACTATAGCTATTATGCTGCTTAAAATAAGAATCAAAGAAAAGCCGGCAGGACGTTATTTTAGAAAATGTAATATTTCCTGTTTGTTTATTTACTAGTCGCATCATACGCGTTTGCGTTGAACACGTGTGGCTTACTCCGAACTGGCCGGCGCGTTGTAATTTTACGTTCCTTACATAGTTATTTCAGGAATCGTTTCCTTACTAGTGAATGTCCGTGTTCAAATTACCTACAACATAGCTTCGGGTGTTGCTATTCCACATTCCTTCCTGAGACATCGCGAATTAATTTAAAAACAAAACATACTTCCCAGAATAATTCATGATAAAATAGACGTTACTTTATTAAATTTCCTGCTACCTGCCCAGCCTGGCTCCGTAAGGCTTCGCTTTATGGCCAATTTAAAAAATGTTTCACATTATATGGGGAGAAAATAATACAGTCTAGTCTTACAGAGAAATTAAGGGGCTTAAATACATTTTGTACTTGTATTCCTTTAGAACGAATTATGAAATGAGTAAAACCGTTTGAAGCAGAAGGAGGAAGCGTGAAACGTGTAATTTCTTTAAAAGGTTTGTGCCGAAACAAGACCCAAAAGTTTATCGGTGTCGTGTGACCCGCCAATCAAAATGTTTCTTAATTTACCGTTTCAAATGGGTGCCTACTCCCATTGAAACAAAGAAAGAAGTGGTCAAACAACTCGCACGAACAAAGCCAAGTTTTTTTAAATTGGGGACAGAAGTCACCAAGTATTCCGTGATCAAAGGCGAGGAGGATTGGCGACAAGCTCACCGAGGGGCCTCCTCTGAACCTCCAACATTTGTCTAACCTTGGAATGCCTCCTTTGAAATTGTGAAAACTAATTCGAAGCAGTTCTGTGATTACTTCCATCTGATCTTTTTGTTGTCGTATTTAATGAAATTGAAAGCTTCTCTTTGTTGGGAAACTATTCGGGCGACATGCCTTCAAATAAAGTATCTTTCTCGGTCAAATAATGTTGCGACAAAAGCTTAGGCTTATGGTTTCTGTGAGAGTTACTCGTGTATGGGTACAGTCACGCATATTGCGAAGGTATGTTATTAAACATTAGACACATTGTGTATCTTAATAGGGGCGTAGCTCCGTCGGTTGCCTGTTTCACTCTAAGTTTCAGAAGTTCTGACAACGCATCTTCCCGGGTATTGTTTAAAGTTTATTAAGTTTTGAACATTGCATGACGTAAGTCGACGTAGACTGGTAATGAACTGAACACAAGGTGACTCTGAGACTATTTCACGGCTTCGCTATTCAGCTGTTTTGTTCCACGTCGTATTTGTTAACATTGGAATTATTTTAGCATTTCGCGACGGAAAGTTAGCGATGTATTCGGGAACGACAAAGTTAGTTATTTGATGAAATTAAACTGTGTTAAATATGAACATTGTGTTTGCTGGGGAATTGTGTAAAAATACAGTGTATTGAACTTTGCTCGCTTGGGTCATGTGAATAGATAAGTTTGGGTGACAGAATAAGTTTCAGCAATTTTTGTTTTGTGATAAATTTATTTGTTTCTAAATAGCTGTTATACTCTCCTTATTTTCCAAGTGTATTTAACAGATTAAAATGACAATTTATGTTGGCGCCCAACCGGGACTAGGATGTCCCGGTTGGGCGCCAGTAGAGTTCTCGCAATATGTACCTAAACAGATTGACCAAAATATTCTCCAAACCAACCAACCAATCTTCCTACAAAACAATGATTTTCCCGCATTCGCTCCGAACACCTATAGCAAAATTTTGAAATTTCTATATAAGTAGGTGTGTTCCTTCCAACTTCATCTTACAAAGCAAACATGGGTCGGTCGGTGTAATTAGTTAAGGCACGGTTAAGTTTAAGACATGACGGTGCAACAAGTTCAGCTGCATTAACTTGTGATCAGCCCCGAGCATCGCTGATGTTCACTTGTTCACGTCACGACTCCAAAATGGAGGATTTTCTTAGACTGACGCTCTTTGCAAATTTCGTTGCAATGTTGTGGAGATTCTAAAGTTTGTGCTTCGTTAAAATCTTTTTGATTGACGACGACGGTCTCTAGTTTTATCATGTAGTTTTAAGTAGGTAAAGGAGTACAGTTTTTTAAATAAGACGATGTGTATATGTTTTATACGTCGTTACTTCTCCATAGTTTTACGTTGCTCATTCTGGTGATGATGCTGAGTTAACTGTAGCTGTATTTTAATATCTTTTTTCATTATATTCAAACTCAGAATTCGTTTTCAAAATAAGCCAGTTAGATAGGTTCTTGTGGAACTGCTAATGAAATGTAAAACACTCTTGAATTGTAGACGTTTCACTTCCAAACTTTTAGTTTTCTTTCTTTTTTTTTACTTTTAGGTACGGTATCGCAAAGTTAAGAAAGCCGTAATTTTACAAAAAAGAAACTTGGGCAGTCAATTCTCGAGTGTGGTATAAACTAATTCACACCTAATAAAATTCACACAATCATGTACAACAAATGTACGTCTTCATTCAATATCTATCGATGTCCATTCTTACTCACGCTTGACGTAGCGAGTGACTATCGACACTTGTCCTCTTTCTGTTATCAATACCATGATGTTTGCCTTTTTTACTTCTTGGGTTTTCTGCGTAGTTCCGAGAAACAAGGTTAGTATTGTTTGGCAAAAAGCATACTCTTGCTGAAACTGAAAATCAAAAAATAAAATGAGGAATTATCTAGAAATGTATATCAGTCACACTGTATTTAATTTTGTAGTAGAGTATGTATTTATGTATCATTTCTGTCCAGCCAATCACAACACGTTTAATTTCCAAAGGCAAAATAAAACACATTTCGAATGAAGGCGTGTTTGCTCCTAGCAAATATTTCAATAAACATTAGTTTTAAAATTTCATTTATAAATCCCACGTACCAAAACATCATCATCAGCGTTTTTCACATTGATTAAAGCAGCAATATTAATATGTACAATCATACATGTGACAATTTAACAAAATTAACAAGAAAATGCATGAACACGATTCGAGGAATGTGTTCATACAGGGAGTATGTCCAGACATATTTTCCTATTTATCCTCCCATTGTATGTATTTCAATAAAACAGCAGAATTCAAAACATAGATTTTCCTTTGTTTCCTATCGGCCATTATTGAGGGATTTAGAAATAATCCTTTATTCACTGCATTCTTGTAAGCACATATTTGTTCGATTGTTCAATTCGATCGTGCTTCATTCTGGGACATAATCGCGAATGTTCCATCAAAGTATATTATCGTAGCAGTTAATACGCCAATAATGGGACTGTTCAATAGTGAGGCGAAACAATTCCGGAGGTGGTCGTTTGTCGCGTCACTATTATTCCTAATATCGAGTTTCTATGCTCGGCTACATCGAGCAGCATTAATAACAGAGATCCATAATCCATTCTCCATTACCGTCCTTTGTGCGCTAAACGTTTATTAGCGGAAAATCATTTTGGCCTTTAAACTGGTCCCTCGTTTGATCGACTTTCAGTTTTAGGCATACAATAGCTGTTCAGGTTCGGGTTAGTTTAATGGCAAACTAATACGTGTTCCCAATTTGAACGGCAAATGGGAAACGATCGGTAATATGTTAATGTTGAGCAGTTGTTTACCTTCACTTTGTAGCTAATAAATATCTGTGAAATATTAAACTATTGAATTGTTTAAGCGGCACTTTGTTGGATGTGTTAGAGAACTGTTACGTAAATTACGAAATTAGTTCAGGAATAGGTGGATTGTTTAAGATTATTCCAGATGACTGCAACTGTTTCTTTTGACTTTTTGTCATCACAACAGAAGTTTTTGTGCCCGGAAACCTTATAAAACAACGAAGGTAACTAGGAAAAGAGCAGTGGAGGCCCAGTGTGAAAGGCTGTGAATTACGAGTTGTTGGTCGCAGGTTCGAACCCAGATGACACTTGTGTAAATTTTTTCATCACGACTGCTCTCAAAACGGTGAAGGATAATATCGTGAGTAAACGGGCATGTCTTAGAACCAAAAATTCGAAGACATGTGACATCTACCGACCCGCACTGGCCCCCGTGGTGGATTACGGCCCAGTTCCTCTCACCGAGAGGATGCCTGACCCCAGCAGTGGGAACATTATAAGATGATTATGAGGTAACGAGGAAGTAGTTATTATGATCAACCAACGACTCAATTCATTAACAGAATAACACGAGATTCCCATTACATTTTTAGTGACCAAAATCTAGATTTCCAGAAACCAAAGCAAAATCTACATAAACGCATTCAACCACGCAAAATCCTCCAACATTCTAACCGCTTTATCTTAAACCAACGATCCTCTAAATAAAATACACTTCTCAAGCAACTGATTCAATTTCCCGGACGTCTCGCCGACGCAGACCGAAACATCGGAACGCATTCGGCGAACCCCCAAGAGCTTGTTTCTAGTTGACGTCTATTTGCATGACTAACCACCCTTAAACCCCGGGCCGTGGTCAACAATGGGAACGTTTAGCAATTCGCTCTCATAATGAAGTTAAGCGGAGATTGTAGACCACCCCTATGAATCGGAATAGAACAACGTTTCGGCGTAACCGGGTTTATTTGTAAACAATGCATTTAATATATGAGATTTATTCATTTGTTTATGATGGAATTTTGGTCGATTTTGGTAAGAAAGTTTATTTTGACGGCCTCGTTGGTCGAGTGGCGCCAAGCGCTACCGCTGAGCATGAGGGCCTGGGTGCCAAAGTGTTATTTGGTAGTTCTATTAGAAACTTGTCAAAAGCATCCCGGAGTCTGGATTTGTGTCCAGTAAATAGACATAGACGCGACCACTATTATATGGAATTCAAACACAACGTACAAAAAAACGTGTTTTGTTTTAAAATATGTACTTACTGTTAAATTACGTTGGTGTGCGAGTCCGACTCGCACTTGACCGGTTTTTTTCTTAACATTGTGGTGCAGAGGTAACCAGTATATCACGTTTGGTATAAAGTAAATTACTATAAGTAATAGTAGCAAGCATGTTAAACTATCCAGCTTAATTTCTAACCACTGGCTGCTACTGAAAATTCCTTGTCAGAATATCCGCGCAACACTTTTCCGATCTCGGACCATTACACTAATGAGGCAGTCACGATTCAGGTAGATAAAGTTTTTGAGTTCATGGAGGTCGCAATAAAACTGCTATAAAACTATTATTTTTTTAGTATCCATAAACAGCACATCAAAATTACATCAATAACTCCTATTTTTTCTATATTTGACGCACAATCACACTTAAACGGCTGATTGGATTTGGATTTAATTTGGGACGCAGCTAAACCATAATCTAGATTAAAATATAGGATACTTTTTATCCTGAAACATAATAAAAACACTTAATATTTACAGATAAATATTTATATAAAGGCTTACCTAAATAAATAAATACAATCCTGTAATTGAATGTTCATTGCTAATAAAATCCCGGACGCTTACAGACAAGCCCTTGAGTAGCAAAAACAAGCAAAGACAGGAAAAACATCCGATTAGAATCAGTTCAGTGAATCTGAAGACACAGGGAATGGTACAAAGGACGCACAGCGTTTAGTTCGCAATTGTCTATTGTAAATTAACAAAATATTTCAAGAAAGTCTCGAAAATTTCTTTTTTCTGGAACATAAAGCTTACAAATTGGCAAATGAATTTGAACTCGTAACAACTTTTATAGCACATGAAGTACCTGCAACTGAAAATAGATTTTTGTTTCTATTTTTAGAGAAAACAACCAGATTCCGTGCTGGTTTATCTCCTCCGCGTAAGCATCAAGCCCACACAATAGTCAATTCACAGAAACACATAAGAATGTTATCAACAAATCTTCGTTCGTATTTCGTAGATTTATCCCTCATACAATAAACGCTCTTCATTACTCGTATATCTTGGAAGCGTATTATTTTCCACGACAATCTAACCTGACAAAACATTAACATGATTTCCGCGCTTACAAAGTACCGTTTGAAGTTCACGTAACCTCTCCTAAAAAGCAGCGTAACACACAAAGAAATAGCTCGACATCATGCGATTGAACCCGGAGTACCCCATAGGACTCCATCGAATCGCTGCAATTGTTTCGAGCGAAATGTACCAGGAATCGGTTTATACGAACTACTAGTTGTAACAATACCTCTCTTTTGTTTACAGGTGAGTGAATCTTCACTACTTGAATGCAGCAGCGGGCGCTACACAGCGTCCGAAACGGTGAGTCCATTTCAAAAGTTCTCGTGCTCACACTGGCTCTCCTCAATCACGCCCATTCTGTCATTCAGAATAGTTTAAATACTTCAACTAAACACGCTTTTATTGACAATGTTTGATAACTGAACTTTATGTAGCTTGTGTTGTGGTAACAATATGTTTGCTCTGTGGTGGAGGTAACAAATTAGATTTTAATGAATCTATGAATTTTCCAGTGCACAATTTTTACCTCACGTAATTTTTTGTATAAACTTCGTTCAAATTCCAAGAATACTCAAGCGAAATGTCCAAATGAATCGTCTATTTGTTAGCAAATTTGTTTCTCTAATATTATTTTATACGGAAAACTTGAAGGACCACGAAAGTTGTTCAAAATCGTAATAAGACGAAAAAGTAAAAGATACGTCGAAATAAAAACTCCAAGAGCTAATCAACAAGACTTTTTCATACTTGTAGAAGTATCAAAGCGAGAGTCGTACTTCTCTAAAAGTTGCCGCGTTTTTTTTCTGTGGACGCTACACTTGCGTAAATATATATTTTTACTTTTTAATCCAATTTTTACTTCTTTGCCCGGAATTGCCCCAATATGGCGTTTGCAAGGCTGTAGTTTCATTCAAATATGATAAACTAGCACTTCAATAAACGTCGAATGAATTATTTTTGTTGGAAAATCATTCGAAGTAAAAATAGTGTTGTAAAAATATCCTATTAAAGTTGTTCAAGAGGAAGAAGGGGGCAATAAAAATGAGGAATATTACTAAAAAGTTTATGCTTTCTTTCTATATTGACCGAGCTTAATAACTATAAATAAAACGAGGCTTATATAAAGGTGTGCGTACATTAGCGGGTGCGGGGCCGCAGCGCATCGTTGGGTTTTTATTACTATACCTACATAACTGTAGGTTCGTAAAGTGTATAGAAGTGATTCGTGTGGATTAACGCGCTGCAGTGCGCCCAGCTGCGGCCCGCTATAATGTAGTCCTGCCTTTAGCTAGGAGTATAATGACGTGTCTATATTAACTTTCCTAGAGGGAACTCTAAGTAAGTAGATGTTGTCGGACCTTAGAAGATAAGATAATACAAAAACCCATACCATGTTTAACAACTTCATTCATAAAACAAGCAGCGGGAAACCGTAGACTAAAAATGGGGCCAGTCAGTTGTTTCAATGTAAAACATGATTCAACCGTAACCAGGGCAAACAAAATCAAAATCGTAGCAAAAATATTGCCCGTAGCAATTGAAAAATGTAATTCAGCGGTTAGAGTCGGACGCATCGGCTCCGCGGGCACTCAGCCCTCCCCCGCATCTGTTCACGGTTCGGATCTAAAGACTAATTACGACCGAGTTTTTACCACCTCACTCTAACATGTTCCCATTGCACCCGTCGGCGAAAAAGTCCACTGTAACTCCAATGAATTTAAAACCCTCGCATACTGATTCAGTGTCCAATATTCCCTGCAGCCAACCTTCCATCTTCATCGTTCCACTAAATTGAAACTTAAAAACCACCCACTAAGATTCAAGTTCCTACTCCAACATCCATCTCTGGGAAATTAAACTGCCGCAATCAAGCTATTTTAAACTCTGCTGTAAATAATATTAGGTCCAGGTTTATCTTGCTAACGATGCACCATTTTCGAGCTGGTTAAGTCTCAAGATTCGTTGGTACACCTCGAGTTTATAATTACTAATAACTGTAATTATATCATTTATAGTTTTTAAGTTTCAACATCGCTTATTACTTTTTATTTAATATGAAAAATAAGTTTATGTATCAATTAAAAAATTATGCTATATTCATTACTTGTAATAATAGTTTTTGTCCGGAAGTTCTATTTAAAGCTTGTAAACCATCGTTTTAGATATTAATTATCTTAACGCTAAGTGCACACAGCACAAAATACCGTGTAAATGAACACAAACAAACATATAGGTACGAGTATGTATGATTGAAATATGACAACACTTCTCTGAATCGACATGTAGGATATGCATCGAATGAATGTTGAATAATTAAATCGCAATCAAATTCTACAACCTGTTTGGGAATTCCAAAAACCAACGTAACTGGACTACGATGTAATTGTGCTTGGGAATATATGAATGGAAAGAATTTCATTTGAAAATAGTAGAGCTAGCTTCAGACGATCGCGCGCAGTTTGTTCGCCGTATGTATACCAATTAGCAATGAGCGCGTTTCACGTACAACTATCTCATTCCTTTTTTACTTCCATTCGATATTAGATTCAAGAAACCCTTCCGGTGCGCTGCTCTGATCTCCTCCTATTCGAATGTTCGCGGAATAAGAGATGAACTTATATTGTAACGAATCGCTCGGTTTTATTTGTAGTTACAATTTCGATACGTAAGCTTCTATTCGTTTGCAGCAAACGTTTCAATAGCTGACTTTATATTTAGGTAACCGTGTTATTCAGCGGCGCGGATTATTCCCTCGTATGTATGTACGTGGTGTAGTAGCATGCTGGCAGATAACAGTCTCAATTGCAGAGCGGCACTCGTTGGATCGCCTCACCTCGCGCACGCCGAGCCTCGACGAGTTTTTGAATTTTTAAATTACTCATTGTACGATGGTATGTTGCCAGACGCATTCCCTCGTACGGGCACTGCTCATGCGATCGAATGTGCACCCAAATCCTTGGCCCTACGTCTCATAATACAGCGGCTGTCATGTCTCCGTTGTAACATTTCGAGGCACACTAGGCGATATGCTCGCAAGCCTAGAACGACGTCCCCCTGAGTGTGATACTAACGAATGTCGTCCTAAATTTTTGATAGATAAAGTCGAAATATCAGTGACGCCCAATTGCACGCTTATTATACCTCTCGCAGACTATTCAGACCATTCCAGTGCTCTCCCACGTAATCCGTAACTTGAATCACGTTTGTGATACTGTACCAGTTTCGCAGACGGAGTATGAAATTTAGAAAAATTTAACGCAGCTTCGGATGCAGGTGCGCAGTAAATACCTGTATAATATTATGCAGCCTGACGTCTGCGAGGTCTGTCGTCTCGCGAGTTAAAGTTTAAGAATATCGTGTGCGAAGATCATTCACCTGGAATGCAACTAGATAAGCGTAACTGTATAGGGCGTTAACAAAGACAGTCGAGACGCTCTCGTAACCAAGAAAGTTATTCCACTTACGGTGACTGAATCCACGACTGCTCAATTGCTCGTATATTCTGAAACTGCTTTGCTTATATGTTATGTTGTTGAGATTTAACAAGATTTAACTATAAGTTTGTAACAGTGACTGCTTCGTTGGTCTAGTAGTCGTAAGCGCTACTGATGAGGAGTTCATGGGTTCTATTCCCAAGACGGGCAAAGTGTTATTGGTTTTTTCTATCTGTAATTTCTCAGTAGCAGCCTGGAGTCGGGGTTTGTGCCTGGTTTATAGCAATAGGCTCACCACTTACGGCCTACATGGGACTTAAACATAACTGGCGAAATGTGGGTGTACTATACGTACACCTCTGGTCTACCGGCGCAACACGGCGTGATGTTATGTTCTTGTAACAGTGGCTTGGTATCTACTTCTTTTTCAAACATATCTCTAAGGTTTCAAATAACACGAGCGCTTTTAAAACATAATTTACCAGCAATTTTACCAGCGGTGTAAGCAATTATAATTATTATTCAAAATTACAACGCTCGCTGTTAATGACTGCTAACACATCCACAGTACAATATGTTGCCAGGTACCTGTATCACTGCATCTAAAGGCAGCCTCTTTAACGCATACACGCTGACCATTGTCTTCCATACAAATAATCGTCGAAGTCATCGACAGAACCCGTTCCACTCGGCGGCGTACCGCGTCGTAGAATGTTATTACCTCGGTACCCGGGAAGCGCAGGCGCAACTGTGTGCGAGCGAGGCAACCGATGAAGAAAGTTGGGAGAGTGAGAGAGATGGCCGCCGTGGGAGGAACCAAGGGGTCAGCGAAAGTGCATTGCCACGGCGGCAGTGCAGCGCACCCGATGGGAAAAGTTGTTCTCCGTGCGCGTAGAATATCCACTAACATGGGAAATTTTATGGGCAATATTATGATATATGCTCGAACACCGCTATTACAACGGTTTTGATTACAAGACCCACGCGGTGCTAGTCGCTCCGTGTTACTTACTTAATAGCTTTAAAATTGTGACTAGTTTCCGAACAGTTCGATAAATCGGTACAGGTGATGATGATGATGATAATGGGACTCCCTTTTCCGCACGTAGACTCTCTTTCGGTCCGTTGTGCATGGGGATTCTGGCTAAAAATGCCAGCCTAGCTCCGCCCAAAAGCACAGAAGCTTCCTGGGAGCTTCATAGGCGTCACGGAGCGACCTCACTGTTCCAGGGATTTCTTCACGTTAAGAAGCCACGGCCTCGCATTCCAGGATGACGTGGGCGGCTGATTCCTCGGCGTCAAGGCAGCCCCTGCAAAGCGGGCTGTCTGTAGCGCCTATATTATAAAGATGTTTGTTAAGGGGGTTATGGCCCGTAATTGTTCCTATGATTATTCTAAGGTTATTTCTACTCAGGCTAAGAAGTTTTTTGGTTGATCGCGGGTATAATTGGATCGATACAGGTGTAGTAAATACCTATATTGTTTTGTTTTTTTTTCGGTCAATAATCATGTGGCAATCGTTGAGAAATCCAGTTTAGTTCCAACAGTTCTAGCATTAATCATAAATGTCTCAGCAGGTTCAATAAATTTTAAAGCAGCCCAGTTAACGGAGGAGAGTTTAAAATATAAAATAATGTTCTGAAAAATCTTGTTAATTCATAATGAAGGCTGATACACGGCGCATAGAAAGAGCACCCTCGCTCCAGTTTCAATTTAAAGAAAAGGTAAAAATGAAGCGTGTCAAGTGGGGTTCCCTACTCCGCCAGAGAGTAGGCCTGTTCCCTGTCTGAAACAAAGAGGGCATTTTTCGACATAACTTCTCCTTTCTTTGAGAACTTTCGAATCACCTGAGATTTGCACCCTTGAAGTCGATGGTTCGTCTCATTTGTTTCTGGTGTTCGAATTTCGAAATTAATCCGTCTTGTTCTTTTGTTTTTTGGAAATTCCATAGTGTAAGTCTGTCATGGTTGATTTATTCCATAGACAGCTTAGCAGTATAGTGCATGCTATCCCTCCACAACAAGCCCACATCTCAATATCGATTCGAGTAAAGTTCCAAAACTCATAAGTTACTTAAGAAGCATTGAAGAGCCTCGCGAGAACGAACCTAACGTTCAGGTGGGTCTGGATTACATATAAGGTTCTAGTTTAATATGCAACGAATTTAATAGTTAATGTTCGCGACGAAGCAAGCTCGTGTGCTCGCAAATTACTCCACACTTATTCCCTAGAGAGGCTTGTTGTAGATTTATGTTTGTACTTCAGCTTGCTGACACAGGTCGGAACTACAGAATCTGATTCGAGCCGTTTTGCATGCATCGCGAGTATAATTGGCGTGGACGAGTGCACGTAATTCTATTTTTCTGTTCGTGTAGGTTCGTGTGTTGTTTTGTTTTGGTGGTCGGATGTTGGTCTTCAATTGGGCTTGCAGGTTATGTAAAAAAACGGAAGAAAACCTCTAGGAGAATATGAAAAAAAAAAAGCAAAAGTTTAAAACAAATTCACAGTCATACACTACCTTTAGTAAAAGCTATTTCAAAGAGTCATTAAATAATTTGGGTATCTTAGCTGTATTATTCGACAAAATAATTACAAGATAGGAATCGAACCCTCTCCAATTATCTATTTCATTCCCTAGTAAACGAGCTGAGAGATTTACTCAAATATTTCCTATTTACCAGTTCTCCGTAATTCTATATCGGTTTTATTTTCCGCTTTCTGATAACCGCCGTAACTAATAACGGCCATACGGATTATTATAATAGGTGTATACCTGCTAATGTAATAATAAACGGGACGATCGATCAGACTAAGCTACGCTTGCCACGGTCGGTCCGTGGATGGGTAACCATTTTTACGTCCCGAGACCCCACCGTGCCGTCCCGGCTGTTATTCGTGGGTTTTCGACAGTCGTCAGAAGCCCGAAAGCTGACAGCCAAGAAGTATCATGTTACCCAGTTCCGGGGTTGTGAAGATCAGATAGGCAGATGCGTTATGTAAAATATTGGTAATCAGCTGCATCTAGTTAGATTAAAAGCCGACCCCATTATAGTTAGGATAAGGCTAGACAAATTGATTGACCTACTAATATCATTAACCGATAATCTCCTAGTACCAGTAAATACCATAAGCTAACTAAAATTAAAATTTTATAAATACTTTTAAACATAATTTCTCCATTAAAATCCAAATTCATTAAACCTTAAGTTGGTAGATTTTAACTTTTTTATGCTGATAAAATTGTTAGCAGTAGATTGAAGGTACTTTCTTGAAGTAGGTTATAGGGGAAAGTATTTTTAAGTCGCGTAAAAATTTAATCATGTCTGCTAATTGAATACGGGCCAGGATCGCTTGGAGCTGTTTTAGGTGGAACCGGTGGCTTGTGTTTGTGTTTTAGAAAAAGGTTAACGTCATGCTTCGGACCTAAAGTAAAGGCTACACTGTTTGCAGCGTACTGTCAGTCGTTCTATACATGCAGTCTGTGGGTCAACTACACGCAGAGGACATACAGCGCTCTGCGCGTTCAATACAATAATGCATTCAGGGTGTTGATGGGGTTGCCGCGATACTGCAGTGCTTCCGGCATGTTCGCTGAGGCGGGAATAGATGGCTTTCACGCCATCATGCGCAAGCGATGCGCTTCCATCATGCGCAGGGTACGCGCCAGCCCCAACAGCATCCTGAATGCTATAGCGGACAGGTGGGACAGCCCCATACTGGGACATTGGATACGCCTACATTCTACTGTGGCGTAATAATAAATATAGTTTTTAGTTTGTTTTTTCTCCAGTAAATGTAAGTACTAACACTAGTTTCTAAGTCGTTTGTATACTAACCAAATGGACCTTATCGGTCTGAAATAAAAGATTTTTATTTTTTTATTTTTTTTTAAAGTGTGGTTTTCTTTACATGTTTTGTTTGGTTGGCAAATATGGTACGAAAATCGAGTTTCAGCAGGTTTTCCGCAGATCATCCCAATCCTTTTCCCAACTATGTTTCAGTCTAACCGGATGCAGCGGAATACCATTAATTTACATGTAGCGACTGCCTATCTGACCTCCACAATTCAGTGTTATACGATACCTTTTGGTAAAACTGGTTGTCAGATTTTCGGGCTTCTGAAGATCCGTCACGACTGTCAGAGATCCACGAATAAAGGCTCGTTCAGACTAGCGCGACGCGACGGTCGCGTGCGATTCGGCGATTTATATCCTTAGACCAATTTCTATGAAAACGCGCGCGACCGTTCACACAGGCGCGACCTGTAGCGCCGCGTCATGGTCGCCCCGCGACGACTAGCGCGACAACAAATGGTACATTTTGTATGGCGTCGCGCCGAATTGACACGCGACGACGCGAATCGCGCGCGACGGCGCGAGTCGCGTTCGCGCAGCCGCTACACATACAAAATGTAACATTGTTGTCGCGCTACTCGTCGCGCGCGATTCGCGTCGTCGCGGCGCGACGACTCGTAGCGGCGCGACCGGTCGTCGCGCCAGTGTGAAAGGGGTTGCGTCGCGATTTTCACAGAATCGCCACCGCGACATGTCACGCTGTCGCGTCGCGCCTGTTTGAAGAAGCCTTAACAGCCGGGACCAAAAGATAGGTAGGGTGATATAATAACTGTAATGTCTATGCTTTTAAGTTAGCTGGCTGAAGTTTGAAAGCTGAAAGCTTTGAAAATTTCGTCCTCACCCTTTAAAAGTATCTACTTCTAATTCTAAGTATCAGGATTCTGGACAGACTTTGTGAGCTTGTTGCCTAGGAAATTCAAACCCAAAAAAATCTCTATCCGTACATAGAAAAGAAACTTTACAGCTGAAAATATTAAAAAAATGTCCTGTAAGTCTATAAATATATAAGTCGTAAAAAGTTTGCCAACTCTCTAATTTGGGCACAATTAACGACCAATTATGAAATAATTCATCTAACAACAGATTATATATTCTTTGCAAATATTTCCAACAAGTTTTTAATTAAAATTCTTTTACAGAAGCCGAAATAAATCTTAACGGTCTGCTGATAATTTCAATTTCCTATTTCAAAATCTTTATAAGCTAGCCTATATGGGTGTATCCCTTGTTGTTGTGACTGGTGTGTGACTTGTTGAGTTTTAAATTGATCTCTTTCATATTCTTTTGTATCCGTGAAAGCTTAAATGATTAGTACTAAAAAGGTCTTAAAAAAACATACTACAATCACAAACAACTAAAATAAGACTTATCCACTTAATGTGTGTTACCTACGTCTTAGAACATCTCCTGAGACTCAGTTACATAAATGTCAAAGTTCTATTAGTAAATAAAGGCAGTACATACATATCCACTTCGTTACAAAATGGTGTCGCCTACAAAGTATGAAAAACCGTCGCATTTTTTTATTTTCTATGTAACCTCGGTGTACCACTCAACGCGATTCCTTTCATAACTATGACAGTTGCCACGCCGGGTGAGCTTTTAAAAAACCTATTCATTTTGACCTCAAGACGACACGGAACTTAATAACTGTGGGCTGGGGGGAGCCGAAAACGGCGGCGAGTGAGGTTCGCATCATCATTACGATTTAATTTCAGGGTAAAGCGGCCGTGACAAAGTCCACCGTGCCATTATTCTGTTCCACCTCGCAGGATGTTTAATAAACAAATGACGTGGGGCCTCATAATGACGCCCCGGGTGCTACCTCCTCTCGTCTTTTAGGGCCCATTTTAAAGTTACCGCCATGAGCTATGTATATTTTACGGATGCGATATCGGACAACCTCAATGACACCTTTCAGCGGCGCCGACGCTGATAAAAATTAACACTGAGTTATATTTTTGTCTCGACATTTTAACACTGGCATCGTCGCTATCGTACCTACATGTTGGCACATAAATTCTCCTGGAACATTTTTGTGTAAAAAACTCGTAGCTTTTTTTATTCAGCGTCCCTCAAACTCCAAATTCGAATAATTACTCCAAAGATTCTGTTCCCTTGGAGCTGTAAAATCGCGAATGGAGATAACAAGCGTTTTGCCCGCTCCACAATTCCCCTCTTACTAATTTATTCGTGGAAGTTCTTGTCGTTATAGTCGTATCTAACATCATTCGTGGGCTTATACTTTATCCGTTTAATACCCCCGCCATATGGGATCGAGCTATATAATTTACTTGAGAATTTATCAATCTACTTATGGGACTTAACATCCGGGTATAATTGTTACAAGAATTAAATAGGATTACAAGTTTTTCTGTCGTATCATTGTTCCTGAATTCCACACGTCTTCGACGGTAAATTCAGTTCCGCAGTCAAATAAAAAATCGATTTCAATCTCACGAGGTGTCAGTGAATGTCATAAGTCATAACATATATTGTTTACATTATTTACAAATGGGTTCGATACTTTCACAAACATTAGCACCTGTCACCGTGTCGCTGTCTTAATGACAGTATTTATAAGGAAAACTCGGCCGAACACGAAAATACAATTTGGTAAAAGGTAGAAGTTGTCACAGTAACGCGAGTGAAACATTAGGCGGGCGGGGCGTCACGTGACACCAGGCCGCCCTCCGCGCTTTGCCTACGATACACTTCAAATTACTGAAAAACAATGCTCACCTAATGTGTATGTTTACGTTCCGAGAACCGAGTTCAAATATTCAAGTCACACACATATGTAATTATCGTATTTTTTGACGTTATTACTGATTTTTGTTTTCGTGTAAGTGTGCTTTCTAATGTTAGGTATGAGCTTTACAATACTTATTATTTAGCTTAGAGTTGGTTTTATTTCTGCCGAACCATTGTCATGACGTAACTTCAAATTGTAGGTACTACTAGAAATTCACGCGACCTAAAATGAATCTAGAAATATTAAAGTCAAATTATGACACAATCGTAGTTTCACGATTTCAGCTATAATTGTCGGTTTTGCGTCCATTAGTTATCAATTTGGCTTTACGTCGCGTGGTGGCTCTAATCTAGCATCGATAAAAGAGGCGATTAAACCAACAAAGGATTAATATATGACGAACTCGGCCCACGGGGCCCATGGCCAGCAAATCGTAGCCATCCCCACAAATTTACCCACAACAAACCACCTCGTGAGAGCCGGAACGAAGATTAATCGCCGGTATACGGGATTACGGTAGTTGCGGTGGACCCACGTACCTATAACTGTTCACAGTAAAGCTATTATAACCCCTAACAGTTACAACTCTAAGCTCAAATTCCCATGATGCATTCCACCACAAAATCTAGGCCCAAAGGCATTCGTTCCTTAAAGTTCTCTATTTAACAGCGTTATTTCATTATAGTTTAATGTTAGGTAAAGGTTCTTTAATATATCACCTAATTTTGTAGCAACATCATCATTTACTTTTGTGATAAATCGTGTAAATTATTTGAAGGAACTTTTGGTACATCGCTTAAGCTACACTTTCCGGCCATTAAGGGAAACAAACGAGAATAATGCCTAACTAGGTATAATTCAAAGTACGAGAACTATTTGTTCTAGGACATCATAAATTAGTAACAAAGTTAAGAAATCGTATTTTCAGAGTCACAATCAAAAGTTAAGACACTGACGAAAATCTATAAAATGAAGGAAAACGAGCAGTTCCTACGAATATGTCACAAGCAAGGGGCAACGTACGAAAAAAATAACAAAGCATCGAAGAAGAGGTCCGGATCTCATTTAGACAAATCGCTCGTAGCGGTCAGGTCAGATACCAATAACAAGGGGCCACACGTGCTATTGTACTCCATGTCGTCATTAGGCCGCTTCCGTATAACTTAACAACTTTATCTTTGCAGTATACCCCACCTTTATTACAATACTATACGGCATAAATTTGAATGTACCGTATAAATTGGTGAGAGTAAGCCCAGAGTCCCAATAACGGACGGCGGAGGGACTGGCGACGGATCCGATACAACGGCGCCGATTTCTCTTCCCAATAAATTGTTGCTCTTTGTATAATATATCTTTATTGTTGTTATAATTACTGCTAGTCATTATTGTTGTTATGATATACTGAAACATGTAACCGTAAAATCCCTTTCAACTGAACGGGGTAGTTTCAAGAACTTTGATAATTTTTTTATATTGTTGGTTCTTTTGACATATGTCAGGAGCTCAATATTATATATCAGATTTGACAAAATTTCGGCTTTTATTGTTTTTTTTTACTGCACAAGCTTAAATCTTAATTTATAATTAGATGTATAATTTTAAAATACGGTAGCATCCAGTCTTATATTCCAGCCAGGGCTATTTAATTCCGCATTAAAACACACGACGGCACTGTTCTACAGCAAAGCAAACGGAGACTTGTTACGTTTTAAGTCAATTATCTCACAGACTACGAATCTGCAGAACTAACATACATTTTTGAACTTAAAAATGTTATATTATTGTAGAAAATATTTTTAACACAAGGTTTCTTTACTCATGTTAATAAAGCCGCAGAAGCAGAGATCGTCAACGTTTACCCAGTCTCAATCAAGTTCGAGATCCATTTGTAAATTTCATTGCACTTAAAACTATCTTCATTTAATGACATCAAAAAGTAATTATTAGCCAAGTTTGCATACAAATACCCTGTTGAGACGCTATAACGAAATGTAATATAATTCTGTGTGAGTCTACTTACTTAATTCAGCAGCTTCCATAATAAAACACGCGACAGACTATCTCGAGAGTAGCGCAAACTCGGACTTGTTGCATTTAAGTTAATTAATCCAGGGGCTAGATCAGATAAAGCCTGACTCGTAGGACCAACCTCTCAGACAACCTCATGCCGTCCCCGCACCACATTATATTTGTAGAAAACATAACTTGCTAACTTTGGTTCGGTGTGAAGTTTGGACGTATGAAGTAGCTATGTATTTCTAGAAATCCTGTACATTAGTTTGTGAGTTAGCTTGGATTGAATGTACTCGGGACTGAGCTCTGAGTTAATTTATTTATTTTATAACTGTAATATGGAAAATGTTTTAAACTTTGCCATGATTAGGTAAATTCCAAAGAAGTACTACTCTACAAGAACAAAACTTTTCAATTAAAGCTTATAAATAATTGATTATATTTTAATGCAACTTACTTTTAACAGGCAAAGTTGTAGAATTAAAAAGTATGGCAACTAAAGAAATAGGTACTATTTCGTAGCGAATATTTCTCGAAATACCTTATTGGAACCGATACGATTCCGGAATAATGTTTGTCCAGAACAAACAATGTGTTGCCTTTCCTTTCTGTTTTGTGGAAAAAGCAATCTAAGGATAAATATTATATCAGTTTACGGCAATCGGTCAAAGTTTCTTTCATGATTTAGGAAATGGGACCTTTATAGTTTTAGTGGATGGCGGCGAAAAATCGTTTCCTCATTCTCGAGTAAAGCTATCAGCTATTTCTGTGATAGAAAAAGTTTTTGACGTCAATCTACGTGAAAATGAATGTTAAAGACAGCGGTTATGACAGGGGTTTTTCACTGTGAAGTATTTTAAAGGAAAATCTTAGATGATTAAAGGTTTTTTATTTCTTGCTGTAGCCTGTTTTACTTTTTATATAGATAGTTCCGCTAAAATGTTTTGATATCCACCGTATCAACTTAAAAAATAACAAAATCTACATATTTAGACTTCGTTTAAATATATCAAAAATATGTCGGTAAATCAAACTCAACGCGCCATTTGGTACCAAAAGACGATTTAATCCCTAAATTTCACTCAGAGATCTCTGTACCAGTGGAATCTGAGTGCGTGCGAAGCAGCTTAATCCCTTCTTAGCTGAGTCAAGGAATTGAGAGCTCATACAAACTGCCTCTTGATTCTGTGAACCTGGTATATCGGTACAATTATGTGCCTGAAAAATTGCTGACTGATTTTTAAATGTGAGTCGCTTCAATTGTGTAATCTTGTGCTTTTCTAATAATATTATGTGTTTTATCTACTATAATATTTGATTTGAAATCTTTCATAGCTCATTATCTTATTTTATTGAATCATTACGCTATGCGAGTGATGACGCAATAAAAGTACCTATTCGTAAAAATTACAATAATCAGCCTTTAACGTTCCGGCCGTACCACCACGTGGGCTCAGTGCAGGTTGGTAGATGTCTTCGAATTTTTGCTTCTAGGACATACCGGTTTATACAAAGTAAAGCGCCGGTCTGGGTTTGAACCTACCACTTACAACTCGTAAGTCGCGGCCGTTACCAATGGGCCACCGCTGATGCTTAGTTTTTGTATGTTTGGTAGAAAAAAAGTTTATCGGAACTTGTAATATCAATGGGCTTATCATTTCCCAATATCGGTTGATTCGGTTCCCAGAACAAATTTCATGTCTCTGACTCTCGAAGAGGTTTTTTTTTTTGGAGGATGGGAAATCATCAAATAACTTCTCCCGCTCTGGGTGGAGCAGGAGGGCGTGTCAGACTTTTACTGACTAAAACCTACCCGTGTTCCCTCAGTTGCCTGTGTGCCAGGGGCGACGGTATCTCTTTCGAACAACCCGCACCCCTGGCAGGCATCGGCCCTTGCGGACCCCACCCTTTGGTGCTGACATCTCTTTGAGGCGCGCGTGGAACACAACGCGCCGTCGACCCGGGCTTGGTCCTTACCGGACAGCGAGCTACCCATTACTCGCCGTCCGCAAGCCCGCGCCTACGGTCGCCGGGAATCAACTCTCGAAGAGGTTACTTCATAAAATAAAAGCTACGGAAAAAGATCATAAATAGCTCAAATTACTCTCCAAAAATTAAATTCAAATTAGCAAAAATATAAACCTGAAATTCAACCTCCACGTTTAGATTATGGAAATTTCGCGTGAAATTTTGCGAACAAAGGGCCAGATAATAACTGCTTGTGTAATGTTGTCTGGGCATGGTATAATAATATCGAGGTCACATTGCTGATGTCGAGTCACAAAATATAGAAGGTCAGCGCCATACAACAAGCGAATACAGGCGCAGGCGCACATAGACGCGCGTGGCTAAAATCGGAACGAACGCCGCCATTTTGTTTTTAGAGTTTTGTACATCAAGACGAAAAAAACCGAAACCCTATTAGGATGTCCGATTGTCGCAACCCAGTGCTGGGCACGACACGATTGCGGCGGTAAGTCCCCTCTTTGAGGAGTGGCTTGAGAGGTGGCACGACGTCCTCACCTTTCCTGACGCAGGTCCTCACCGGACACGGTTGTTTCGGGAGGTTCCTGTTTCGGATAAGGCGGGAGGAAACGCCGCATGTTTCCACTGCGAAGATCACCCTGAGGACACGGTGGAGCATACGGTGGAGGTCTGGCCGGCTTAGACGGAGCTCCGCCGTGTCCTTGTGTAGGCGATCGGCGGCCACGATCTCTCGCGTCCGGCCCTGGTCCAGGCCATGGTACGGAGCGAGAGTGCATGGGTAGCCGTTGCCTCCTACAGCGAAGCAGTGATGCTTGCGAAGACGGAGGCGGCGCATGTGAGGGAGAGGCAGTATTTATGCGCCCTCACGGCCCTAGCCTCCGCAGGAGACGCCCTGGGCTTCGGGAATCCCAGGCTGATAACTGGCCACCGTAGGCGCGGGCTTGCGGACGGCGAGTAATGGGTAGCTCGCTGTCCGGTAAGGACCAAGTTCGTGTCGATAGCGCATTGTGTTCCATGCGTGCCTCAAAGAGATGTCAGCACCAACTGGTGGGGTCCGCAAGGGCCGATGCCTGCCAGGGGTGCGGGTTGTTCGAAAGATATACCGTGGCCCCTGGCACACAGGCAACTGAGGAAACACGGGTGAGTTTAAGTCAGTAAAAGTCTGACACGCCCTCCTGCTCCACCCAGAGCGGGAGAAGTTATTTGATGATTTCCCACCCAAAAAAAAAAGAAAACCCTATTCGGATCACATCGATGTCCGTCTGTCTGTCAATACCCTTTTTCTTAGGACCGCGTGGAAGTATCAAGTGGAAATGAATATCAAATCAAGCTTCTAAGTCAGCGCAATAAAAAATTACATCAATCTACTGGGCTCTTCCCTCTGGCCTAGGATTATGAAAATTGGCAAGAAGCAAGGCTTCACAGCACAAGTAAAAGAAAAAGTCTGGAAATCGTTAATTTTTAGTTTCTGCCTGCAAATATAAATTTGCAGTTGGAGAATTGACCGCATCGTATACGATCATGTCGTTGTAAAGAAGAAGATGACGAACATTTTTTCTTCAACTACAAAGTTAAGTTTCTTGTAGCATTCTACGTATGGAGATCGCAAACTATCCCAAACAAAAGACAGTCACGATTTTGAACTTGATCGAAGCGTGTCTATGTGTGCGTTCGTTTTCAATCGTCGCTGGACTTCACCTTCTACACCTATCTATTTTGTGGTTAAATGAACAAGTGAAATTAAGTCTGGAGGTTATTTTCAGGAAAACGAAGTGTTTGCCTTCATTGTCTGATAAGTTGTTTTTCTCTAGAGACATCTTCGATTTGGTGATTCGGATGGTAATGACTGGAAGGTATTTTAAATTAGCGTCTTGATCCCGCCTACCAACGCTTTCGGCTAAATATTATCCAGGCGTCTTTTCAGGGTTAGAATTTCGTAAGCGTTCTTGGCTTCATTTGCCGTTGGATAGTAGTCGGCGTATCAAAATGTGTCTGTAATTTGCCAAAAGCATCAACAATGACATCGATAAGAAAAACATAGAGAAAAAGTTCGGTTGATCCTTTGATTTAGATTGTAGGAACAATCCCAAAATCCTAAATAATTCATGAGCCATAATCAATCATGGTTAAACAAAGCGAACCGTAGTTCACTTTGTTGTTTAACTAACCTGTTTAAAAATGCACACCAGTACGAGTTTGTGGACCTTAAGTAAAGTTCAAATGTTGGTACAGGGGAATGAAACTCAACTTCTAATTTATACCTACCCATACGAGAATATTAAGGGCGAGATGGTTCAGATATGTGACGTCATGAAGCGTACCACCGCGTGACGTATGTGAAGTAATTAGTACGCGCAAGATAGGCCAGTGCGGGTAACATAATTAGTGTTCCCGTATGTTTAAACTTATTAAGTGTCCTATAACAAAGTTTCGAAGTGTATTGTGATTTGATAATGGAAATTGCCAGCATTTAGGTCAGAGCGAGCGTTCAGAGAAATATAGGAATATATAACAAAGCATTTTGTGATACTAGAATTATGTAGATTGGTTTGAAAGTTATTTTTTAATTCACAAAAATATTCGAAAAAAATGGACAGGAAAAATAACACGAAAGCAACGACCGCAAACTATTCAGCGCCTAAATTTTCCATTTTTAAAAACACTTCTGTAGTACACAAAATGTTCTAACAAAAAGTATCCAGCCTCCCAATTAACACAATCCAACTTCGTCGCGACGGTTTCAAGATAAAACTGGGAAAATGTAATGGATTGAAGTCAAACTTGCCGTGAAAAATTTTAGTCAATGGGGGAGATAATTTCTTCGGAGCAAGGATAGAAGTGTTTTATAATATTTCTGTGAAAAATGGTCCTCGGGCTGAAGGTCTCCCGATCGAGCAAAGATACCGTTGTAATTTAGCGTCATTTGTTTGCGTTGAATATTTATTAGCCGAATCGAAAACAATGACCGTATTGAAATTCAATGTTCGAATTGAATGACATGTTTGCATTTCCGAAATACGCGTTTTATAAACTTGGTTACCGCACACTTACAATTCGCATAAAGGATATTATTTAAACATTAAAATTGTCATCGTTAAGTGAGAACTCCAAATTAATTTTGGGCTAGATTGGTCCCATATTTATTGAGGAATCTTTTTAAGTTAAATTCATTCTCATTGAAGTAAAATTGTATTTTAATGAAACTGTTGCTTAATGAGGGGTATTAAAACACTCGTGTGATATTTACACACTCGTGTTTTAATACGTAGTTATGTGCCGTTTCATACACTTCCTTATCTACTCTTATACTTTGAGATTGAACTACTAGATGATCAAAGTTAAAAGAGTAAGAAATAGTTTTTACACCTCACAGGCTCGGAAAGATTCTGTTTGTCATTCGAAATCTGCGTGCAAAAGTACATTTACCCGCTAGCGTGGAAAGAGTTTTTGAAATTCGAATTTTTATATTCAATAATTTACTGTACAGCCAGTCCACTGAAAATGCATTAATACTTATTTCATGTCAGTGCGCCAACCCAATTTTATAATAATATAACTGGCCAGCATGACTATTGCATGAAAAAAAAAACTTAAATTTTCCTTCTCTATTCAATTCACGTTCCTTAATTCAGTTATCTTCTGGAAAACTCGCGCGAAAAGTACGTAAAAGCGTACAATAATTTGTTCAATGCATGGAGACATTCTAAAGGCGTGGAAACGTTTTCGATGACGATGCAATGCTATCATGTTTTACTGAACCACACTAATTTAATAGGTATATTATTTAGGCTGTTTTTCTTGCACCAAGCATTTTCCTCGCTCTGTAGTGAGGTGAAAAATTGTGTGTTTCGCTCGGCAGCAAAGTTATATACATATATACTCGCTTCGCTCATGGTTCAATCCTAGAATCCTTCACTTGCTCAGCTTTCAATGCAAGTACTCGCGCCAAAAAACAACTTTGCAGCCTTGCATAACAAATGACTACTTCACATCTGAGGCTCGGAAAGATTCTGCGTGTCATTCGAAATCTGCGTGCAAAAGTGCATTTTACCCGCTAGTGTGGAAAGAGTTTTTGTAATTCCAATCTTTCTATTCAATAATATTCTGTACAGCCAGTCCACTGAAAATGCATTAATACTTATTTCATGTCACTGCGCCAACCTAATTATTAACCGACTTCAAAAAAAGGAGAAGACTGTTTTTAGGTTTGTTGGCTCAGAACTTTCGTCTGGGTGAACCGATTTTGTTAATTCTTTTTTTATTTGAAAGCTGATGCTTCCCCCGTGGTCACATAGATCTGAAGATGCGTTTCGGAGACAGACAACTGAACTCTTCAAAAAATTACAGCAAATCAACCGCGATTGCTGCGATCACACAAATATGCATTTTTTTGACCAAGGATGATGAAATTTCGAATTGGTGTGGGTACTATAACTAAAAAGTGAAAAATATAAAACATTTTAGAATAAAAAAAACATCCGACTTCCAAAAATAACTTTAATTTCGGAAGGCGGTGACAAAAATTTCAAATACAAATCCAAAGTCACTGACTTCCGAAATTAAAGTTATTTTTCGTTTTGTAGTGTTTTTTTTTCGTGGAAGGCGATTTTTGTTTTTGCAAAATGTTTTTAATTTTTCACTTTTTAGAAAAAACTAATTGATGGAAACTCCTTAGTGATATAAATTTCTCGGATTTGCTTTAAAAAAAATGTTCTTAAACATTATTTCGTTACCCAAGAACCCCATAGTAACGTTGCTTGAAGTTAAGTAATGATTAGCGTCTGTTTAACCACACATTTTTTACGTTTAAACATCTCTTAACTTTAAGCAACGTTTATAAATAAGGGAGGAAGTGTTATAATAATGTGCTTCTATTTTTAAATTTCGGACATGTGTCTTTATAGTATCCTTACTAATATTATAAACGCGAAAGTTTGTATGGATGTTTGTTACTCTTTCACGCAAAAACTCCTAAATGGATTTGGATGAAATTTGGCATATACATTATTGTATTGATTGATTGATTGTAGATAGATTATAACCTAGATTAACACATACTTTTTATCCTGGTGGTACGTTCTCGCGGGATAATTTCCGACTTACACGCGAGCGAAGCCGCGAGCGGAAGCTAGTGTCAATATAAACTCGTTTTGAAATTTATAATTCGAATTTTACGATATGAGAGTAGACAAACTTTTTAAAAAATTGAAATGTGGAAACGTTCTTCAAAAAGAGAGGCGCTAAATATAAGGTCGATTTCACAGAAATAAAAACGTTACATAAAACCCACTGAAACAAGTTTATGACAGGCCTACTCCAGTTAAAAAGCTCAATTAAATCTTGAACACCAAAGCTTATTAAAAAAAAAAAAAACTATAACCTCTTTAATCTACAAAAATAGCTGAACTAGTTGCAATTAAAAAATATATAAATAACTTAAACTCCCGTAATAATAATCCCGCGGGCAAAAGTACTGGAACCTCGTAAAGTAAAGCGTGATATTTAAATTCGCCGCGGAGACAACTTTGCGCCGGCGACAATTCAATTACAAGTAATAGCCTCTGATTCATGTTTGTATTGCTAATTAGTCGCCGGCTCAAGTTTTGTCACTCCTCACTTAGTGCCGCGTTCCCACCCAATGTACTCGCTGTTCTCTTAAATAGATTGTTCTTTGTCGACTGCGGCTGAACGTTAAAACAACGTCCGCTTTTGTTTGCTCTCAAATTAAAGCGCGCCTTTTCATCTTGTATTAAACTTTGCTGTATTTAATCAACCCACCGTCTCTTTCTTTCATCATCTGTCGAGCCTTTTCCCATGTTGGGGTGAGCTTCCAGTCTAACCGGATACCGCTGAATACCTTTATTTTACATGGAGCGACTGCCTACCTGACCTCCACAACCCAGTTACTGGATAATACGACACCCCTTGGTGAGGCTGATTGTTAGATTTGCGGACTTCTGACAACCCGTAACGATTGTTAAAAATCCACTATTGATAGCCGGGACCAACGGCTTAACGTGCTTTCTGAAGCATGAATAGGCCTTGGTATGTACAGACGGTCACCCATCCACGGACAAACCGCGGCAAGCGCAGCTGAACCTGATCGAACGACCCGTCCGGCTGGAATTACTTAACCAAAATGTCCTCTCTCTCTTTAGGGAAATGATTTATCATGCCCTCAAGCTCGACAACGCAATGACCGATCGACCTAAAAAAACACGTAAAAATGTTTTTATTGATCCCATACATAGTTATCAGATAGTTCGAAAGGGGTTCGGGGTAACAATGGATTGTAAGGATAAGTTTATTCAACAAGCGAATTTTCTTGTGGTAGTTGGGACATGAAGGAAAACCGCAAATCGACAAAATATCAAAGGGTTGGTGAAAGCCAACTTTGTGAAAACACGGTGGGTGAAATGGTGAAAGTTATGTAAGTCGTAGCCGACCTTAACAGAAGTAAGCATTTGGACCAATACAAGAAAACTTGTAAATCCTGTGGTGGGACCGCAAGGTACACGCGACCCGGGTATTAGGGGCTCAGCGCGACCGCTGTTCTTGCTGTCTTGTAAATAGCCTTAGTTAACGTACAGGTACGGGTTAACAAGATTGTTTTGTGTGTTCTATAGTTCCGTGTGTTGCCCTTTCAATATTTCTTGCCTCGGTAATTCCTGAGATGTAGTATTATAAGATTATTTAAATTACGGATATGATTAATTTATGACAGCTTAAATTAGATTTCCATATATTATGGACTAAGAAACGTCTTTGCTAGAGTAGTCCGCGATATTCAACTTTTCTTCAGGTTTTTGCATTATGCAGATCTGCCAAAAAAAAAAAATCCATTGAATGACTTTTCATGAAATACATACGTGTTACGGTCACGAATCATATTTTAATCGACATACAACCTCACACTGATCTGCAGATGGCAAAAAGCGTAAAAATATCTAATTTTCTTTGTGGCAAAAAATCCCATAACATTTTCTAAACACTAAAAAATCTCTAAATAAAATATATACTTCTTCCATAAATCACTCCACTGGCTCATAAGTGCTTTTTATCAAAATATAACCTATCTTGAAGGCCGTTGAGTGCGTCCGATAAAACAATGCCGCTTGCAGGTGAAGGGCCCTTTATATCGTGGCGTGTAATAGAGGGAGCCAAAGAGGATAGTGATGGGCTATTGTTACTGTTATTAATAGTCTCATTCATCTGATGAATTATTATCGAGTGTCAAATTGGTGATCGATCGGCAGGTGTGGTAGAAAAGTTAAGATTTGAATAAAAAAAATTCTTTGAAGAAATTTCCCAGGAAAATCAGGCTCTAATGTTCTCAGGGCTAGGACGTAGGCCTCGTCTGTGAGAAGGACCTAATCCAACACATAGGCCCAGTGCGGGTTGGTAGATGTCACATGTCTTTGATTTTTTGGTTCTGGGACATGTCGGTTCCCTTGCGATGTTTTTCTTCACCGTTTTAAGAGTAATGGCGATAAAATAATTGACACACAAAGCAAAACGCCAATTAGGATTTGAGCCAACGACCTATAACTTGTTCTTCGCGGCGGTCACCACTAGGTCACCAGTACTCGAAATGTCCTAACAGTTACTGTTATCCCGCATAATCCCACAGCTGGGCTAGGGCTTTTTCCGACGATTTCCAGCTCTTTAGATCCAGGGCTAAAATGAAGCTACTGGTCGTGTGTTTTCTCCAGCTCGTCCCGCCATCAATAAAAGTAATATCTGAAAAAGATCACCTCGTCAATATTTAGGAATAAGTACGAACTTAGAACATACAATATTCAGGATATGAATATTCAAAAGAATTTCATACACCTTTCACCGATTTCTTTCCTCCTGTAGCCGTAACTCACAAACCCGTCAAACATAAATGAGCACTTTACGAGTCAATTGGAATCCTTATTATTCCTTTGAGTTCAAGATTAAATATAAATAAACACCTTGACAAATCTCTGCCTCTTACAAAAATAAATCCGCGCATAGAACCGCGTTCAGTAAAGAAATCGACACATAACAAACTCAATATGATACAGCATCTATCTGCTAGTGCTTTACTCTCGCAAGAGGTACGAGGAATCACAGATACACTCTCATAGTTGGTACTATTGTATTGGCAAGCGAGCGGGCCGCAGCGACCTGTTGCTTCGAACTATTTTATTAGCGTGAGTGTGTCGGCGGGCCATTCTTTACGGCTCTTTTGTTGGCGTGCCGTTTAGTCCCACATTGTGCTAGCGCCGACGTGATTGGTTGAGTTTATAACGCAAACACCAGGCATATTTTCCATTTGCGCCACCCTATCCAGTTCTGCTTAAGTTCTCAGTTCTGTTGATTTGATTGTGTAATAATTTTGGTCGTTGTTGTCGTGAATTTAGGATAAAATTTAAAGTTCACGCCTTGGGTTGGATTTTGCAGTTGTAATAATGTTCTGTGAAATCTTTAGGGCCTCAAGTGCTTTGTTTGAACTTTAATTTAAGTTGAGATTCCTAATTGCTTTAGACTGGCCTTTCTTGTAGTAAAACCTTGCTTTATAAATAGCCGTAACAATCGATACATAAAACGATGAAATGGTCCGCGAAAATGCAAATGCTCGTGTACGTTGTCCTAACAAAACTGCATTGTTCAGCCGCCTCCCGTATGTCAAGATTGTCATCCGGATAGACGCCAATGCGGCCCCCTGCATAAATTGAAGGCTTCGCAGCCGCAATTCTGCCGGGAATTTCCCTCAGGGTTTTCAACACAGAAAAAAACTGGATTCATCTCCCACTTCCAATACTTCATCTATAATTCAATATTCGCTATTACCTGAGACGACTATTTACAATGGTAATTTACGCGACTAATTCGCTGTACGTACACTTGAATGAATAATGGCTGATTTTCATTGGAATATAAAAATTTCAGCAGCAATCTCGGCCGTAATGTGCGCGAATAAAAGCGAGTATAGCATGCGTCGAAACTTAGATACATTTGCATCTAAATTAGAAGTCTAGCTCCGACAAAAAGTAAATAAAAGTCGAATTAGTCAGACTGTGACTTTTCCTAAAAAGGATTTTTTATGCACATGGCGATTAATTAAGCCAATAATACAAAACAGACGTATTCTAAGTTAATCACTTATATTTATTCAAGTAACTTAAATAAAGCCCAAAGCTTTAATAATGAAAGGTGCGAAAACACGAACTTAATAAATCAATATTATAGTAGCAACCAAGGTTATTTTCTTATTTGTAAAAAATCGGAAATCGAGTGAAGTTCCCACCAGACAATCTTGTAACTTTATATTAAGTTAGGAAATCGTTTAAAGACTACCACGGAGCTCAGACGTCGGGTATCGATGCTTTCTTATTTAAGCCAACTTTCCGGACTTAGAATTCAATAAAGCGGCCAACGGAATTTACTTCTCTTTGACTAAATAGCTTAAAAGATTAATTAAGATAAAGTTTCAGCGGATCCGGTTAATGTTCTAGCGTAAACACTTTAATTTTGCTCGAAATAAGTTTGTGCATTAGGATTGAAAAAGTTGCAAGTTCATAAACAAGCTTCATTTAAAATTTGCAGAAACATCTCTGGCGTGATATGATTTTTGTTGGAAAAAAAGTACTTACCCAGTGAGTTAAAGTTATTTTGTGCAAATGAAAATGCTGAATCAAAGTAACTTCCTAGTTATTTTTTCTTATTTGATTTTGAGAGAGGAACTCATCAAGCGTTTTTTATTTCGGTAAATAAATTAAATACTTAACTGTATACAGACGCGTGGTGCGTTAACAAACAAACACGTTAGAATTGGGTAGGTTAACCGTGATAAATAATGAAAACTGAGTCACTCAAAAAACTTTGTTTATTGACTATCTCTACCTGCTTACCTAATTTATCCTACTCCTGGGCAAAAGTCTTCCTCATACTTTTCTATGAAAAAACAAAAAACAAAAATGCCTACCCAGATACTAGAGGTAACAAACAGCCTTTCCCTCGCCAACCTATTACCGCCGCGTAATCCTCATTCTCGTTAGACCTCGATTAGTGTGGATTATGTGCAAAGTGCAATACGTAAGTGCACATTGCACGATTGCACTGTCATCGCATTTCAGTTGTGCGAACGTGACCCTATCTCCTTGTAATCCTTGGACACCTGCTTTTCAAATCTTCATTTCCTCTGTGGCAACATTTATTTGATGAAAGCTGTTATGTTGTATTACGTGTTATGACGTTATCCGGTTTTTAAGTGAAATTGAAAATACAGAAATGGTACAACCGAACGAGTATCTTTGTGTGTGTTTATTTTTTAATGGAATGTATTTTAGAAACGATTACAAATAAACTGTAAAGAATATGTGGGTAGTCAAGTGTAGACTTAAAAAGCTAAAGCTCCTGTTAACATAGTTAATACTAACAACTTCTTATTGTAGAAACTCAATTACAAACCGCGTTATGCTGATGCACATTTTAATTGCGGCTTAGAGACAAAAAACCACTGAATTGCAGCAGTATCTTCAATTAACATGATATAAATGCATCACAAGTGCAAACTGAACAAAAACAGAAAACCCAGCGGTCCGTTGAAAATATTTGCCAGAGTTATAAATAGGGGCTTTCATCGAATGAAAAAACGTGGCGTTGCACGACAAATCGCGTGACGTCGGGATGAGCGAACGCATCGATCGTGACGGTGAAATGTAATCATTTTAAAGTAACTAGGTCTAGGTGAACATCGCTAAGTGGGACGTTTTTAGAGAGACGCGTTCGTCCGCTGTGTCTTAGGGTTGAACGTTTTTATTGGTAGTGGTATATAGATAACTAACTTTTGCCAGCGGTTTCGCCCGCGTGGATTTCGAAAACCATCCCACGGAAACATACTATGGGATAAAAAAAAATCCTATGTGTTAATCCAGGTTATAAACTATCTGTGTGACCAATTTCATGTAAATCCGTCCAGTCCTTTTACCGTGATTAAGTACCAAACATCGAAAACTTTCACATGGTTTATTCATTTCTGAGATTTAGGAGCGCTATGATTTAAGAAAATACTTAGGTTTACATGCTTATCATGTGTCAGTTGAAGATGATATTAAATAGGTGTAATATGAAGATAGTAAATACATTTTATTCGTATTTTATTTGGTGCAAACAAATGGACTTACATAAAGTAGATCTAACGCCCTAAGGCTGATCTAAAAACATAAGTGAAAAAGAAATGCCGTCAATCAAAACTGTTCATACTAATACAATTAATTACAACACAGATTAAACGTTAAGATAATTCATTAGAGTAATTCAGCGTCAATTTCTAGGGAAGTAAACGGTGGACAAGTGAAATGTAATCAAAGGGTACAAATGCCTATCTGCCAACCATCTAACTGACGTTTGCTTGGAACTCTTGTTTAATTAAACAAACACATTTTGATCTGTTAACCCCTTTACGCGTTCAGGTTATCAATTGTTTGTGTTACGGGTAACGAATGTGTGGATGTGATGATAGAAATATTTATTAACTTGCCTTTGTTAATGTTTATTAGGTTTTAACTGACCCGAGAGGTTGTCCTGTTTAAATTTCAATAGTTCGTAAAAAAAGGACGTTTAGTTTTTCCAGAAGTTGAATTTTCTTTGGGAAAGTTTTCCAACTTTTCTTTAAAAAAAAAACTTTATTCTGGCTATAAGGAACATTTTAAAACAAAAAATAGCCAAATCGGTACAGCCGTTTTCAAGTGATGGGCTTTCCAATGAACAGTATTATATATTTTATATATAGATCTTTAGTGCATAAGGTTACGTTTTTGTATGTTTTGTCGGCTTCCAATCTAATCGGATGCAGTTGAAATCCAGTATTTTACATGAAGCGAATGTCTATCAGAGCTTCACCACCAACTTACTGAGTAATACCCCTTGCTAAGACTGGTTGTCAGACTTTTGGGCTTCTGTAGTCTTTCGTTGATCTTTGACAGTCGTCACGGGAACGTAACGTCTGTCAAAGATCAAAGGCTACCGGAACCAATTTAGCTTAGCGTGCTTTTCGAGACACTCGAAATGTAATGGATTGTAATCCATCCAAGAACTGACCGCGGCAAGCTTTGCCTAACCTTCGATCGACCTGTTTGCCTGTTATTAGTTACCAACGAACCCCTCTCCTTCCAATCCTGATTCCCAAATACAAACTTAATATTTTTCAGCATTGCCTACATTCTTCAACTTAACATTACAGTTTGTATCAATTAAACGTTAAAGTTAAGCATCGGATAGGCATGCGCGTCGAATAGCCCATCTGAGTGGACGATTCGGAGGAAATGGCGCAGAAAATTGCGCGCCGCCTCACGTGGACGCAATATCCTAGGACGGCTACCAATTATGCAGATTATGTCGCCGACGATACACTTATTTCAAACGTTACTTTACTGTACTTTGATCAAGTTGATGCATGGATGAGAGTCCCGGCGGTGTAACTACGGCGTATTTGTGTTTGAGATGGATAACGTTTAGGTTGAAAAGTAGACGTTAGTTAGTCTTGTAATTGGAAGTTTGTTCGTCAGTTTTTAAGTGGGTATTGCTACTTTGCCTTCTATTGATTCCATACAGTATAAGAGCCATATAGGAATTTTGTCAAAAATCCTACCTAATATGTTGGAATATTTCACTTACACTAAACATATATTTTTACGTTTTGAGGGAGCAATGCAAATCATAAAAAAACATACAGTCGAATTGAGAACCTCGTCCTTTTTTGAAGTCGGTTTATATAAGTTTACTCGGTTTAGATATGTTTTTGGCTAAGTAATAACAGCCGTACGGGTCCATCGATCAGGTTAAGCTACGCTATCCGCAGTTGGTTCGTTGATGGGTGACAATATTTATATACTAAGCACATGCACGGTGCGGACCATGCTTCTCCAGCTCTTTCGTGGATTAGTTTTCTTTCTTTCTTTTGACAGTCTTTACTGGTAACTAGGTTGTGGTCAGACATACAGTCGCTCCATGTAAAATTCAACTCCAACCGATTTGACTGGAAGGCGACCCCTACATAGATTTTTTTTATTGGGTGGGAAATCATCAAATAACTTCTCCCGCTCTGGGTGGGCGTGTCAGACTTTTACTGACTAAAACCCACCCGTGTTCCTTCAGTTGCCTGTGTGCCAGGGGCCGCGGTATCTCTTTCGAACAACCCGCACCCCTGGCAGACCCCAAAATAGTTAAGAAAAGGCTAGGCAGATGGCAGATGGCAGATGGTGGACTAATAATCGGTTAATAAAATCGACGTCGCACGATTTTAATGATTCATTACTTGACAATACCTCACGTACAGAATCAGATGAAATGTCCCAAGTCACAACAAAAATATAGTATTAAGAAGGCGTAATTCGAGTTCGCGCCGTTTTGTTTTCGTTAAAACGTTAAACTAAATATTTTTACTTTGGGTTTGGTAACAAATCCTCCTATAGTTCCCGATACAGTTGTAGCTGTTGTATTCGCTCGATACTAGATTTCGTGAGCTCATTACATTCCTTATGAAGTAACCTTTCACCGGTTATGTTTTTTTTTTAATGTTTTGTGTGATACACAGCCAATATTAGACGACATCTTAAAGTATTTTGCAATTTACAACAAACTTTCTTAAGATTTCGGGCATTGCCGCAGGTATTGTATTTGCTCGGTACTATATATTTTAGGCGGGATTTTTTTTTCATTGCTGAGTATACTTACGGCCGATATGACACGATGTATGGAGTTATTTTACTATTGTCAATTTCAAATTATTTTTTAACCCTATTTTGGCCAATATTTTTGTTGTTTCTCTCTATGCCCTAGTAGCGCTTCGTCAGTTCTTGACAACGACCCCAAAATCAGTGTTCTAACTAATTACGTTTTTGCGCTATACGAATTGGAATTTCGTCTCATTGTGAAAAATAGAGGTTCGCGCGCATGCGAATCCACATGAAGCGTGACGTCATAGGCAAATTATATCCCAATTAAAAAATGTTATTAATATGACCTATCTTTTAAATGCTCAAACATTAGATATTTTAGCACTAAAGCTTTCGTAGTTATGAGCGTTTGAAATCTTAATTTTTTTTTCGGTCAGAAATATTGACCTTACCACCAGTAGGTCCCAGCGAAAAGCTGTTTTCACGAAATATGGCAGAACTCTGTATTGTGATACCTACAACCACTTATGTATTAGCCATATTTGCAAATAAATTCTATTCCATTCTATTCTAAAACAATAAAGCAAATTACTTAAACATTATTCATCAGTAAAGACTTAAAAGAACCACGTCTCAGACATGCAGGTTGTAAAAATGTAGATGATAGCAACACGTGGACCACGGGAAGATGTTTAGTGTACGTGCATATGTGAGTCGAGGGGCAATCTGCATAATGAGAAGTCAGAGGTTATTGTGCGGATCGGACCTAGTCGGCAATTTCCCGCCTCGATTGTTATAGAGACTGGGAACGCCCACATTGATTCCTATAGCCCTAGCCGGTTTATTTTTAGATACACTTGCGAAGATAGGCTAGGGATATCTCGGTTGGATATTTCTGTTGGGCAAAGTTACCACGCACCTTAATACACTAGTCCCAAAAATTACGAGCTATAAATAAACACATTTTTGGGTGGTTATGAACAGGCTGTATATCGGAGGAAAATGATCATACAGCAAAAAAAAAAAAGGAAAGTCTAGCTCTTGTCTTATTTCCAGACCTGGCCATGAAAATTCGGACTAAATACTGACAAGCCAAAATTTTGAAAACATTTTATTCAGTAGTTTTCTTAGAATTACTCTGGAACGATAGATGATCAAAACAAAATTGTACTCGTATAATATTCCTTCGAGTAATCACTTTAAAAAATATATATATTTTATATCCCGTATTTTTATGACTAGTTTAGTAGTTTTCCCCAATAAATAGTTAAATTATTTTAGTTCAAAATTAATGTTTGAGATCATTTCATTAGACAACAACATTTTAAAACGAATGTAGTTATTGTATAGGTTTCGAGAAATTCTTGAAATTTCAGTACTAAAAAAGTAAGTTCTTTACTTCCCAACAAAAATAAAGAAAGCTTAAATCTATTTAAACGCGATAAAATGTGATACAGATGTTAGCGTTACATAGCAGACCCTAGTCACGTGCTTCCTCCCCAAACGCTCACATTTACCGATTGCCCACTACAGGAGCCAAAGCGTTAGCTTTACGAGCCCTACGACCCGCGACTGTATATAGCTAAATAATATCATAGCCAGGATTATAATAGTCTTCCATTATTTAGGAACCTAGGAAAACAAAACGTATATTTAAAGTAACATTACGCTCATATTAGTATTAAAGTTAATGCTCGATTCGATTTCAGTCCTAATGACGAACCGATTACAGTTTTCTACCCACCTCGTGTAAATCAGAACCTTGAGTCGTAACTTCGACCTTTTCTTTTTTAAATCCGTTCCGAGTAAATAAATAATGGGCTGCGGACGTCTTTATTTCACGACACCGGAGGTAAATAGCATTCTCTATCAATCAACCTTCGGGTCGTACATAATTTAGTGAAGGACGTCTCTCGAGTTCACGAACTTCTCCGTCATATTATTGTAGTGTTGTTCTTGCTCATCGCAAACTCCGGATACCTCATCTGTCGCGACGTTCCGACTTTTCCTTTACCTTTTTTTCTGTATTTTACGATGTTTCTTTATTCATTCATGTGTTCGGAAAGTTTGGAAGGAACTACTTTAGGTAGGACGTTCAACTGAAAGTTGGCGAGTGTAGGAAACTCGTAAAAACTGTATCTTACTAATATGAGTGACGGACTTATGTTCTGGGTCAGTTTATTCATTTATCTTTTTGCTTCTTGCAGAAGATCGGATCACAGGTATAATAATTTAAATTTATTTAATAAAAATCAAGAGTGTTGAAGAGCTGTAATAACTGTACAACACATTGTTATGACCGACACCGACCCTATAGGTGATAACAAAAGTTACAAAAGTTATCACCTATCGGGTAACGAATAAGTTACAATTCAGATTAATTTCAAGTTGAAATATCGAATCGTCTGTATTAAAGTAATAAAAGACAACCTCTAAATCTCACCACAATCGATACTTAACTTTGTATTCCTATTCTATCGCAATACAAAAAAAATATTCTCAACATTATTGGCGGCATCGTTTACTCGGTTGACATGGCCCCAATTACCTGCCGATTGATGGCAACTGCCATCAACCTACGGCAGATCAGGTTCCGGCCACTTGGCGCCCGTTCCACCCTCCGACGTCTTTCTTAGCCCCCTTCACAGTCCGCCAGACGTATTTGACAGATTTGCCCCAAACCCGAAAGATTTTATTGACCGGTTATTATTTTATTTTATAGACATCCACTCTTATTTCATTGGCCCTAAGACGAAGTTACAGTTTTTGTCGCTCGATTATTGGAGCAAATCTTTGGTCACATCTAACGTATTTATTGAAACGAATACGGTGTAGCTTGCTGGATTATGGGATTGTCGTGAACGATGTGTAATACGAGTCTTATATTTGTGACGTATTCGAGTAACTGATGTATTTCTTTATTATTCTTTTGTTACAATAAATCTAAAATTGGTAGTGATTTAAAATAGAAACGAGGGATAAAATTGTCACCTCACAGAATATTACCAGCAGCACAAACGAATCAAGCGAAATATAAACTAAAAGGAACAAACAAAATACTGCAAAATGTTCCGAGGCGTGTCTTACAAACCGTTCAACGATATTGAATTGGATGAAAAATAAAAACTGAAGTAGTGTCCTGTAGAGTTTTCGATCAAAGAAAATTACGCAAGGCGTGGAGTGAGACGGGCGCTTGGTCTTTTCTCCGGAGCCGTTGCTCTGGAGCTCTATAAAATCCCTTTCCTCGCAACATATCGTTCTTTTCTCCCCAAATTGCGGCTGTCCCGACGCGGCAGACACGTCCAGGTAATAACGCAATAAACCACTGAGAGCTTCCCCCTGGAAAAGCGATCGAGTTTTCCTTCAACCTTTCGAAAACGAGTTGTTCCTCGACTTTCGTAGATGCAGCGATGCGAGCGTTGGAAAACTAACCTTATTTTGTGATTGTTTGTGTTGTGTTTGCCGGGATTGGAGTGGTCTCGAGTAAGCGGTGTGCAATCGGTCAGGTTGCCTGACCGCGGCGGCGTTTTTCGCGGTACGCCCGGTTCAGTGTGGCCATCACTTTGTGTAATTGAAAACTCGATGTGCACTTGTACGGAACACCCGTTTACAAATAAATCTTTTACTGCTCAACATATACAACCGGTTAGATTCGGGCTGTTATTATAGGGAAACGCCTACATAAGCAACTTGTGCTAATAATTTTAAATACAGGTTTATTAATTTGCACATTATGCCTTTTTTTAAGAGATTAAATTAATAAATATTTAGTTTATTAACGATTTACAAGATGACTAACAAAATTATTGATTTCCTTAAAATAGAAACTGAACAAAAACTTCCGTTGAATAAATTAATTACACCAATGACAAAATATTGAAAACAATCGATGCTTATATCGATTTTAGATTAAGTTAACTTCAACACGGGACGTAAAAACAATAAGAAAACTTTCCTCTCGTGCTGCGGGCGTGCTAATCCTATTTTTGTACTCACATTACAGTATTTCTCGACACAAAACAAACCCTTAGGTAGGTACCTGGTTGTTTTATTTTGTTTTTTTTTTCATCGTTTCTCGCACAAGTCCGTGTCTGGTTTAGACCATTAAGTAATCTCCTCGTCGGCTTCGAAAACGCTAGCTAATGCACCTCTAGCAAGTTACGGCTCCAGGGTTCCTAGAATCAGAAAATACGAACGATTTTTTCATTGCTTGCCTGTACGTTAATGGAACACTGCTGCAGGTCAGAAAGAAAATAAGTACCTACAGCTGTTTTGGTAACCCTAATTACCTAGTTCTTATTTTTTTTTTATTTAATGTTATTATCCGTTTTAATAGACAAAATACCTACATAACATAAAGGGGGAGGTCTATGAACAGCAGTGGTGAAATACAATAACCTCAAAAAAGTATTCCTATTTCAAATACTTATTCCCATATTCGTACCAAACTGGAAACATTCTTCAATATATTCATAATAACGTGAGAACACATCAATAATCCTCCGATATTGACAGATTCGGTTCATAAAAACAAGTGGGGTTAGGAAGAAAGAAAATATAACTGTATTCAGTAAGGGGGAAAGGAAACTGGGTGTAAGTTCAATAATGGTGTTTGTTGCGTACGACCGCGTCGGGCAAATAAACTGGGGGTAAGTCGACGATCGGCCGTCTATAGTCGCGAACAAAATCCGATTTTAATAATAATTAAGGGACGCTTTGTCAACTGCTCCTTTTAATTTTGATGAATAAAGAAAATTATTTATTTGGCGGCGTTAGCGCTTACCGTGATTTATTCACCAAGTTAGGAACATTTATAAGGCATCGCCCTCCCCAAGGGAAATATCTTTTTCATAATTCTGTGAGTTTAACGCCAACATTAGCACTGTGCTTGGAGACGTAACAATGAATTTGTTGATATAATACTGATTTTTTATTACTTGTTAATTGTTGCACTTAATTTTTTAAATAATGAAGGCATACTAATTCTTTATGGTTACGGGTATTTGTGTATCATTTTTTGTATCTTCATGATTTTAATTTTTGTTACAGGTATGTAAACATTTTTTGTTAATTTCAAGACCTGCTGGGTGAGTTGATTGAAACTTATTTAAATAAGTGTTTTAACTGTGGGAAATACGATATTAGTTAAAAGTCTAGGGTACGAAAGACTAAGTTCTACAAGCCCTATTTACGCAGCAGAAATGGTAATTTATTTACCTAGGATGAACAACAAACTTTTCCACTTAATAATAGTAATATGGACGGACGTGAATTTGGCCGATACAAAAAGATTAAAGCATTATTAAACTTGTAAAATTATTTTCTCGTAGAACTTACAGCGTAGCGGCGTAGCAAAGCTGCGTAGCGGCGTAGCGGCGTAGCTGCCACCCTCATCCGTAGTAAATCTTTTAATCTCTTTACAATGGTCCAACGTCATAAATTTGACATCTGTGACTTTTTTATTACGATATTCGAAAACGTGTCCCTCCCAACGGTATGATAAAATCGTGTTTTATGGACGCGGGTCCCGTCAGTTCATTATTTTATTCCGTCGAATCGATTAAATTGGCGCTTTTAACATAAAATCACTACGGACCATCGAACTTGATTCAAATGCTACATTGTCAAATCTCCGTTCCTAATAAATCGAATCGAGAATATTCGAACGTTGTAAACGCAAAACTAAATATTACTGGCAAGTTGGCAAGTACAAACAGCGTCAAAAACATACAATTTCAGTTGCATCAGCTATCAAATTACACGAAGCAAGCGAATCGATTCCCACCGTTAACAAAAGCAAAGAAAATTCAGACGTGCCATGAATAAGTAATTTCTCTTAAACGCTATTGTTAAATAAACATTTCTAAGATATTTTTAATGCATAAAAAATGTTTTCAATGGACAAAAGCCTCAGGTTACATTGTGATTTCAATACATTTTCGTTCGCAAGTGATCCTGTTTTGTAGTCGGGAGGGCTCGGGTCTTCCGATGAATAGATAATATCCATCTAGCTAACTGTAGTCCTATCATGAATTGGCAACTTTGGAGAAGAAAATGGTGAAACGAAATAATATTTCTTTAGTATTTTTTGTCGTCTTGAGACCGTCTGAGGTGAAAGAGGAGCTTTTAATGAACATGCTGCGAAGTCATTTATAAACGTTCATAACAGTCTAAAGGGTCCAGATACATGTTAGTACTGGTACTTCAATGTTTGGGGACAAAGAGAGCCTCGAATATTATGGTAATAGAAAACAAATGATTTATAAAACACTAGCTTTTGTTAGCAGCGAAGAAAATTATTGCACGGGAACGTCCTACCGGGATAAAAAGTGTTAATCCACGTTATATCTATCTGTGTGCCAATTTCATCTGCAATTTCAGCCGTTTTTGCGTGATTGAGTAACAAACATCTAAACATAAAAGCATTCATATAATTAAGTATGATGATGTTCAAAAATGTGCTACTATCATTAAGGCTTCTTTCAGACATTCTTAAAATTTCAATTTCTACAAAAACTTCATGGAAATTGTTCTGCAAGTGTCGCGACGAGCTGTTGCGTTGCGCCTGTTTGAAGAAGCCTTTATCCAACCAGTGTCATAACAGCATAAATTCAAATCTAAAATGGAGTTATCAGTATCTAAATCATCGCTCACGATAAAAAATAATAACTAAAGGGCTGAATAAATAAACTGCCGCCTCTCGAAATATATTATGTTCATAACATAATAAGAAATCTATTACATAATTTCCATACACGAGTAGTAGGTACTCGTACATTTGATTCGAAGCGAGCAATTTGGAGCATCTTCAAACAAAGTAGTCCTATATGACATTACTTTTGAATAAAATAACAGGTATACCTACCTTTATACAGGGTGTTCGGTAGTTATTCGCTGACGTAAGTCATAAACCGTTACTCAGCGGCTATTATGGCAGCGTTACCTAGTTACTCAACTCAACTTTGCCGTAACAAAAACACACTCACAGTTATTGCGACACTCTTAATACTGATTTTCTTTTCTTTCCCCCAACTGGAGCATTTTTATGCTCATCCTTAGAACTTTTGCAATCCAGTTATATCAGCTGTGAAGAGCTAAGCAAATACAAAAACTTTTTTGGTTTAATCTCCGCTTTTTAAGGATATTCATTGAAATTTCAGGGGTTGCTTTAAATAATCCGCGGAGACGTTATTTCTGTTTATATACGATTTTAAGTAACTTTTACACGCGTCTCTCCTAAGCTCTTACACGTATAAAAGAAATTGAGAATTTTTATCGTAGAAAAATAAACGAAACTTTCTCCGGAGGTTTGTGGACTCGACGATTTTCTTTACCAACTTCCACAAGTGTACTCCAGTAACTTTTATTAGATGTTGATAGTGGTTAAATATGTATTTTGTAACTAATTAATGTTTGCCCAATTTTGGAGCTAAATGTATTAATTAATCGTGAAATAAATTAGCTGGTCTAATAAACGAGCAAACATCTAAGGGCTACGAAACAGTGAACAGTCTGTCAAATATTTGTCGAAGTATTTTTGACAAATAGCTGGAGTAAAGTAATTCGTTGGTGTAACGATTCTCTCACACACAGTGAACGTCTCGGCGCGTAGGGAATTCTTATCTTACAAACGCAGCACTTTGATTATGAAGGAAAGGAATATTTAAAGAAGCTTTCGCGTGCTTTGTGTTATTCCCCGACGCATGTGCAAAATTTATGTAAGAAATATGAGTGAGCATTACATTGTGAAAGTATCTTTTTACGAGTGTTACTATTTTTTTATTCTTTGTTACTATTTCTTTATTTTCTTAACGCAATTTTTCTGTTGAGTTGAGTACCTACTACCAAGTTTATCATGGCCATTTTCTTGCTGTACAGGTGCCTACCTATGTATAGTAGGAGTGACATAACAGTCGGACCTCAGCCCAAGTGAAACCTCTGAGAAACTTATTCCGGTCATTGAAATCGGGCCTGATTCGATCGCATCCCCGCTCATTCCTATCACTTATTCATCAGGCCATGAATACTTAAGTCAATTTACGTATCGTAAGCTAAGCAACAACCTCCTTCGCTTAATGATATTGCAGTAACAGTGATGTGTCTATTGGTTAATAGACTATCAATTTCTAACGTATAAATACATATTAATCATCTGGATGGAAACTCCATTTGTCTACTTTCGATACTTTTGTAAATGTGAGCATATGAATTTTACAATATCTCGTAAGTGTACCTACTCAATAAACATAAATATCTATAGCTGTTTAAAACATCTTTAAGAAAGCTAGTTGACTTGCAATGTTCATTTAAATCCTGTTGTACTAGATTCCATTGCTTGAATAGTTTAAGTGACTGCTGCAGAGCTTTAAAACCACTCAATTTGGACTCCAAAACTACTTAAACCATGTCTAAGTAAACTTCCGTTAAGAGTTTATTTTTAGGCTGTGTACCCGCTATTCACATTTACGACTGGTGTTTTCGATCTTTATAGTAATTCTTTCACTAATATCGGTACATGGAGGCCTTAACCGTAAAGTTCACAACATTTACTACATTTTGGGAATTGAATGAGCCTCCTAATACGTAGCCATTCGGTATAGTTCGGTAAATGGACCTCTATGTATGGATGTATTATTATTGTTCGCCGTTTAGTAAAAAGGTTCTGTTACTTTATATTTGGAGTCGGTGCGCCCTTACCCATTAGAAGCGAGATTAGGAGTACCTGTAGGTACTTACAACTAATTTCAAATAATCATAGAATGCAATTTGGCTTGTTAGAAGGGTCTTTATAGATAAGCTTAAGGCGGTTCCCCGAGCAAAAAACCTTGAGCATTCGTTCCCTCTTTGCCGCACCTCACCTCTACAATACTTCGTAAACTTACTGGCGCCATCTGGCGAACAACTTATGATTGCACGTAAAAATCACATACCTACTTCTCAGAATCTTAGAATTCACAGACAAGGCATTCAATAAAGTTAAATAAAATAACTTTTGCAAGAAAGAAACGTAACTGTCTAAACGGAAACTAGTTTTTTTTTTAATAAAAAAAAATAAGAAAAAAGTTACCTAAATGTTAAGTTGTAGAAGTTTGAGCGATTAATAAACGGGGTCGAAATTGTCATTATTTTTGCAATAGGACACCATTCTCGAGATATAAGCAAAAGAAAAGAAAAAGATACAGTACTGTTTTTGCACCTGCAGGCTTAGCTTTCTATTTCTACTCTACCGTAGAATAGAAATCGCTTGTCTACCTTTCTCGGTTCAAAACTGTCAACTGTCTACACGGAAACGTTTATTTACGTTATCTATTTCGTTTTTTTTCATTATTTTTTTTTTATTAGGTACCTACATGTTATTTTGGAAGTTTGTGGCTTTATTAAAGGGTGTCGAAATTTTCATTATTTTTGTGATATGACACACCATTTTCGAGATATAAGCAAAAGAAAAAAAAAAGAAGTACTGTCTTTGCACAAGTCGAGGTATGGTGTGAATTTTAGTTCTTGACAACTAATTTTATTCTACACCTTTTTAATCGCGATTAAAAATATTCAGATTTTCGCAGTAAATAACACAAAAAAACTTTAACCAAAACAAATGTCAGTATCAAACTTATTATACTTATATTATTTTCTACTGATATGTGACGTGGGCGAACAAGTGCACTTGCAGCCAGCCGACGCGGTGACAAACGACATCGGACATAGGTTCTACCCTCGAGGCCTTACGGCATGCGACAGATTGAATCTCGATACCCCGCCGCATGGATACAATGGTAAATACACCCAGATGTTATAATAAAGTCGTTATAAAATCAAAATTTGGTCTTTTGAAAGAAATTGTACTTGCATAATGTTCATGATTAAATTGTCTATCTATTAGTGTCAGTAACATAACTAAAATAATGCTTACTTCACGAAGAGATGCATGTTATAAATCATTGTTATTCATTTATGTGGTATCGTTGTAAGGCGATTTGTTAAACAAATACTACTTTAAAATAAAAACGAAAACATCCATTCTGGAATCAAGATTATGTAGGATTTTAATGTATTTTTTTATAGTTGATATTTCATTTAAATAACGAGTAGAAAGCTCCAAAAAACTGCCCGAAACACGGCTGGCGCGAAGTTTTGGTGGGGCACGCGCCTTAATAACCTCTGGCACTTGAACAGGAGAAGTCTAAAACAGAAAAGAAAGACATTATTTTTACATAAAGAAAGTGAAAACTTGAACAATTACGTGTGTATTTTTTAATCGTCAATACAGGATTTCACATTGGTTCCTTGGGTCCTGATTGCTCTCGGTAAAAAATGATGAACGAGCGATCGACTTCAGCCATTAAAGGTAACAGCACAGATTTTTACGATAAAAATACAAAGAGAAAGAAAGGAATAAAATAATAAAATAATTAGAATTTCCTAATGAAACAAAGGGACTTTTCCAAAAGACATCAACGCGCGACTCATCCGTGTGCTCGTTCACCCAACCACCATTTCAAATAGACCCCTGCGGTGGCTCATAAATCTGATATGAGGCGAGTTTCATGCTTTTTGTTAACCCAAAAAGTACACATTTTTTGTTCACCCAAAAAGTACACATATATACACAGTATACATATAGCTCATGGAAAGCGTTCGGTGACGATGACGCGAGTTCCATGATTTTTGTTCACCCAAAAAGTGCTCAACGCGCCTAAAGAAGTTTGCACTTTGAAAAAAATAGCGTAGCCTTTTCACACAGTATTTCTAATGCCAAAATAAATATGATTCCAGTGTATTATTCGCAGACAAAATGTAATTTTCCCGGGCTAGCACCTACAGCGCATAAAATTCGTGATCCCTTTGTTTTGAAAGTACATTTAAATTTCAAACTTATGTATTTTTACCACATGTGTGGACCAGGCTGATATAAAAATACAAACCCAAACACCAGAGCTAATCATCGCACTCCGTTTAAAAGATAACTTACTAACTATTTCATACGTGCTGGGACTCTGCAAACTTTTTAATTTTCGTCTATGAGCCACATTGTTTGAGCTCATACATTTTTACTGTTAAATGTACCTACCAGGATTATAGAATGGCGAGGAGTTGGTGCATTCAAAAGACGAACGTGTTTTTGTTATTTGAATGAATTGAAATCATTCAAAAATCTATCGCAAAACTTGACGTAGATAAGATATTTTTGATTGGTATCCTATTCCTGACGAGCTCGTGATACAAGTCATTTAGAATGTAGAATGGTGTATTATGAATGATTGTGGGCTATGCATAAAATAAGTTTGTACCAATTACTTCAAGGCGATACCAACATATCGGAATAGACAGTAAGACGTGTTGTATGTGCTTAAATTATATATCCATCCAAATGCATCGTTCATATTTTTTTTACTATCCTCGACGCGCTGTCGATGTACCAGGCGTCCAGACTCGTGAGGTGTCAGGTGGCTGGCTGCAGTATGCACGTGCCAACGTTCATTAGTGGACAGATGCGTCTGCAATTGGAATCTAATCTCAGTGCTTTACTCCCGGAACAATGTTACGTTGGACGGTAATAGACAGCTGTTTCGAATACGCTCATCTTTGATGGTGCGTTGTTGCGGGTTCTGAAGAGTTATTTTAGGATAATAAATTAAGCCGAGGCAAAACTGTTGATTTATCAATATTAGACCTCAACTGATTTAAGGCAGCACTAATCCTCATCAAATATCACAATAAGAACTAAAAGACTGGTGTAATAGTTCCATATATCCTCATAAAAGTTCAGAAAATCCTATCAAAACCATCTAAAAATAAAACAAACCAAAACTACCGAACGTATCGAGCACGAAACTTCGGAACGGGACTCGATTTTTAAAACAAAAATAATCGCACGCTGCCTAAGGGGGCGACACGTCAGCGACACTAGCACGCGACATAGCGTCAGGAGATCTAAGGACAGTTGCGCCGTGAAATTTGCCGTTTGACACCTCCGCTCCAGCGGGCCGCGCGCGTGCGACAGCGTTTCCGCTGCGATTATTATATGTGAGCACACGTCCTGCCATGTGGAAACGGCCTTAGGGAGTAAATGCGAGTTTGATCTAATATTCACGGTCGGTGCATTTTCGAGTGTTTAGTTATTTTATCTGGATTTTTATGGCAGATTTTTCTACGACTTTCGAACTTATAGTCGATGGACACTAAAATTGGGCATCCGTTCTAAGGGAAAAAGGCACGTAGTTTGTCAGTTTTCTACGTTTTCTGTCCCATGCTCACATATATGATAGTCACAGGTAATGAGAATCTGACACATAGACTGATATATATAAACTGAGAATCTGACAAATGAATCGAAAAAAATGCAAATAATCTGAGCAATACCTACGAGTTCTGTCGTCATTCTGTCGTTTAATTAACAGCACTTTTGAGCTAATGTTGTCCCAAAAAACTATCATACGTGTCATGGTGGCACCACTTGCTTAGGAAACATGTCAAACAGCTGTCAAATCCAGTACATTCCATTTTAGTTCCCTATTTCGCCACATGCATAGATATGTCGGTGTATACTTACCTAATTGGGACAATGGAGGATGTTCTATCCGTATCTGTAGTTGTTATGCAGTGGAACGAGATATCGCAAGCTAATTAGTAAGTTTCATTCAGCATATTGAGTAGATATTTTGATGAAAATAAGACAGCAGAAAATATGTGGAAGCAAAACTCACTCGACCACAGTCATTCATTTGTTGTCTAGCAGAAAATGTCAAAAGTTTTAGTAAAAATACATGAATAATAGAAATTGGTCTAAGTACGAGTATAGCACAGAATGTCCTATTAGTCAAAGTGACTACATGACTATTCTATTCAATGTAGGAACACTAAGAGCTATTCACGATAATGATTCTTAATTTATAATACGCCTACGTGGTTATTCAGACACTCACATAATAGGATTTTTTGTGCTTACTGTCTATATAGCTTATACCAAGAATACAATTCTATGAAACGAGGTACGATATTCTAGGTAACCTAATGAAATAAACGTCCACTTAGAACCGATTCCAGGACGTATATGTGTAAGTACGTACCTTCAAAATTAAATCACTGTATATTGCATTCTGGAATGCTTGATTAAATTCAGGACTCATAATAAACCAGCTTTAAAATTCTTCGAACTCTCTAGATAAAACATTCGATTCCAATATTCAACAAACAATTTTACAATAATAAGGTAGGTATGGTACATTGAAAATAAGGTAAGATAGTATGAATTTATTAAACCGTTCTACGTTTCTACTAAACATTCAACGATAAAAATCTGGGGGCAAAAATATTTACTCCCATTATAAAAAGAAGAAGAAGGAGGTAACCAACCTCCTTGTATTTTTATAAGGCTAGATAACTATATTGACAGCAAGCCGAAAAAAAACAAAGACAATATTAAATTATATATCAAACTTTTCAAACAATTCTTTTTTCAAAATTATTTTTATGCAAAATTAAAGAAGCCATTTCGGAACTAAAAATTAAAAAATAACAGCGCGGTAAAAAGTGTAACATAATATGTACACAAACCTGTCAAATAATTTTGTCTTTGAAAAATGATATGCGTATTAATTCATTGTTGAGGGTATCTTCAGAAAAAGTTTAACTCAACATTATTTAATTACTAGTCTGTCTTCTGTCACTGTGTTAAACTGGTTGTTTTATTAATTTTGCATGTTAGTTCTCGCGTGTCTTCTAAGTATCTTCTGTATTTTAGTGAAGTTTGTTTTATCAAAATGGTGTTTAGTATTCGTGACATGTTATCCCGTTTGCGGTACACACATGATGAACGTGACTGCTTGCACGATATTCAGGTGAGAACAAAATGTTCTAGTTGAATTAATAAATATTTTAGGTTATTAAGTAGAATCTAGTGAAATCCCGTTTAATTGTGTTATTTTCAAGTAATATTTTAACTATTAAAATTGTGTACAATTTGTGGTTATTCATTTTACTTTTCGTCTCGCAACGTCATCGTTGTTTTTTCGTTAAAATATGTCTACTATTGCTTAATTTTATGTGACTGTGGTATGAAAGCACATCTCAAATATCTGACAAAATCAGACGGATAAATACGAACGCTAAAAGAATGACAACAAAGCATCGTTTTCATAATAAATTACAACTCATTTTAAAGTTATTAGCAAACAAATTATGATATAGGTAAGACATACGTGACGTAATCATATCGGTACAGTTGGCTACGAAAGCGTTTCATACTAACACGTTAGCTATAGGTAGCGAAACGTATGGTTTTCGTTCTTCGTCCTGTCATCGCGCGAGTATTAATCATTGAATGGTTATATAGCCTGCCAGCACCTGAGAGGTTACTGTTTCCTAACAATATTAAGGTCGGTAGCACTTTTGTCGAATACTGTATGTGTGAGTTTCGTCTAGTCATTGCGGTGTGTTGTAGTTTTGGTTGGCACGTTACACTACTATCACTTTTAATACGAGTAAGAAATTGTGGTTCAAAAGGGGGTGATATTTTTGGTTTTTTCACCAGTTACCTTAGCTTATCAAGTCACTTCTGGACGTATAACTCTCATCTGTCTTGCATCTCTGCAATCTTCTTACCAGCTTATCAAAGGCAACTATTTGAAATATGTTCTGCCCAAAATTCAAAAAGCAAACGTGGCCCAGTGGTAACGGCCTCGACTTACGAGGTCGTAGGTTCAAAACCTGTCAGGCGCTTGATTTTATGTAAACTATTTCTTGACCACTGCTCTCAAGGAAGAAAACATCGTGAGGAAACCGGCATTCCCTAGAACCAAAAAGAGATTCACCACGCGTCCCAGTTCTAAAACTGGGACGCGTGGTGGATCTCGGCCCACTCCCTCTTATCGAAGGGAGGCCTGTGTCCCAGTAGTGGGAACATTATAGGCTGATTATATGTATTATTATTCCCAAAATTCAGTGACGCAGTCATAAGATCATTTCTAGGTATTACTGGTCGATGGGCTTGCAAAGTTTACATAGATAGATGTAGGTCTTCAACCCATCAACATAATTGTTATTTAGTCACGTATACATTTATGTTACCATGCTCCACATGATTTTAATTCGTTCCAAATAGATTACAACCCTGATCGTTTCATTTAGATTGATTAGTTAAGTACGTAACTCCCATATTAAACCAAAATGACAGTGTAATTTGATAATGCGCCTAACTCAGCTAATAAACTGAACGATTCCTGATTCAATTCTCGATAACGATGTTTCTTTTTCCCTTTGTTATTTTTGTTGAATGTAAATCCTATTTTGTAACAGGAAAATCTTCTAGAAATGGCTTCTAATTTCATTAAAATAATTACTGTAGGTATATATATAGAGTTAGCACATTACTTAGTGAGTTGTAAAGTACCTATTTATAAGATGTAATTGAACCTTAGTAGGAATTATAGTGTTTTATTATAACATCTATTGCCTCTAGCGTTTTGTACTTACGTTAATTAATTAGTTTCGAGAAGGTTCAACCTCAATAGAAGTATCTACAGGGGAACATTTGATACAAAAACATTATATCCTTACCTGTAGCTAAAATCTCTCAAATTAATATGAAACGGAAAACTTAATAAAAACTTACACTTACTTAAGTCAGTTTTAAAATTAATGATGTTATATCAGTAATTCGGGTTTCCTCATGTTTCATGTTTCGACATGTTTTGCTTTATCGTTTTGCGAGCAGTGGTGATATAATCAGACGTCCACTACTGGACATAAGCCTCCCCCAAAAGGGGGGATTTGCCATAATCGCTACGCTTGGCAGGCGGGTTGGCGATCGCAGTATGGTAGTCAAATGCATAGAGAACGCTGCTGCCCATTCTCTAGTAAGTCCCTTAGTCGCCTTCTACGACACCCATAGGAAGAAATGGGATGATGCAATTCTTTTACGTCCGGCACCACACGGAAGACACCTAATCACTGCAAATTAATGATGGTGCTATTCTTTTACGTCCGGCACCATACGGAAGACACCCAATCACTGCAAATTAATTGTAATAGAAGCAGATCCTACATAAGTTTATTTAATTATTTCCAACTTCACCACACACTGATGAAAAATAATGCCTTTTATTTCTATTGCGACAGATTCCCACCTGCATTTCCACTCAGGAACAAACAGCAGTATTGTCGAAAAAAAGAGATAGCAAACATAAATCAAATGGCAGTGGAAGGCCGGAAATTGATACCGTTCTGACGTACCAGCTCTCAGTCCCCTCCATACATAAACTTGCTTAAAATGACGTGAATGCGAGCACGAAACGCGACTTTGTATAATCTGTGCGATGCTGAGTAAAAGGGGAAAAAGTGTAACTTATTGATGTAAGCAGCTAAATCTGTAAAGTTCTGAAGTGCTTTTTAGTTGCTTGCAGCGCAAAGTCATAAAAAAGTAACATCTAATTTACTTTTATCACAGAAAAGTAATTGAAAACATATTACTCGACACTCATCCTGAAAATTAGTCCGGTCTCGCAATCCCGTCTAATCGCTGCAACTGTTTCGCGAACCAATTTTAAATTTTAGTGAAACTGCGGAGGGCATTAAACGTTAATGCACCAACAATATTCCCCGGGACGGGCCATCGTAAAAACTTTGCCCACTAGCCATCCCGGTTGCAGAGTAAATACGAGCGTTGTGCACTTTAACATTGTTTTAAAAAGTAAATTTCAATAACGTAAGAAGTTCCGCGACACCCCTGATGGCTTTGTGTTCGCGGCGGAATTGATGAATGGCTTTGAACGTTGATCTTGTAATTAATCTTAGTAAAAATCTATATTGCTTTCATAGTTTTTAATCTTTGGGTTTAAAACTATAACACCATCAATGTTTACGCGAATTATATGCGATGCCTAACAATAGTTTTTGATGGTGCTGGTGTTGCAAACAATGGATGGCGTACAGTTACTGGTTGGAGAAAAATTGGGCGACAAAACGACAGTTTGTACAAGGGAAAGGGTGCACAATGCCTTACTTTGATGCGACGGGCCCCAATTTTCACTTGTTCCTTCGAGTTTGAACACACCAGAAGGCCAATTCTCGTAATTAAAAACGTTCAAAATCTAGTCGCAGTCTCATCTCGGCGCCAATCAAATATCAAAAACTTGTCAAAAATGTATGGAAACTCGAGGTATTTTTGACAGATTGACACTGCGATCAGACTGTGAACATTCTTAAAATTACTAGATTTGCCACTCAGAGAGCTCCTTCAAAACTGTTCAAGACTAATTACACAACATAATATTAAGTTATTAAGATAGTTTCAAAAGTATCACAAATATAAGTGTCCCATTTTGTAAAGAAAAAAGTTCTAATACGGGGTGTCCCACCCAAAATGTATCGAACACCACTAGGGTAAGAAAACTGTTATTGTGCAACGTGCAAGCAGGCAATTCACGTCCCAAAGGGTTGCAAGCTTGGCAAGCGCACACATCCGCCGGGGCACAAATTTATTTTTCAACGGGTTAGCCAGTATTGAATTCGGATATTTGTTGTTAACCAACAATTCTTTGTTGTACCCAAATATCTGAGAGGAAAATTTTGAGAGTATATTTACTTACACTTGGTTTTCTTTGCTATTCTCGTAAGTTCCAGATTGATAAAAGCAATTTACCTTCTTGTCTTATTTTTGTTTATTCTTACATTAAATATTAAGATAATCTTTCAGTAGACATACCTATTTATACAGCAACAAATTACAAAAGCCTTTGGCTAAGTCTAGTGCGAACAGAGACTAAGTTACCATTTCGCAAATAGTTATTGTTTTTTATATCTTTACAATTCAATATTTAATACAGTTATCAATTTCCCACACCAGTGGTAAGTAATAATCGCCAATTAATTAAAACTTAATTATAATTATTAAAATTCATGCAACTTTACACAACAACAACAATTAAATACCCGCATAGTTCCGCATTGCCACAGGAATATTTCCCTTCCCTATTTAATTTGGCGTAGTGATGTTTTAAAACAAACGTTATCTATTCCCGTGCAGTGATTGAACGTTCCTGTGCCGCATACCTGATCTCCATTGATTCACATAGTGGCGTTTTGTACGTGGTACACAACACGGTCGCTTACCCGAGAGTTAGGCTTCACATTCCACGTGCTCAGTAGTTACGCTAGTACCAGTAATTGGTATTCAGTGCATTGGTCGGCCCTAGGGCGGAAATTAAAAATTATTGTTGGCTTACGCATTGAGTTCGCGCTATCCAGGGCAATATGCATTTGCCTTTTGTGCTCCCTGCGCTTTTATGACAAAAAATATCGCTAGATAGTTAATTTAAATAATGACGAGAAATACTTAAGTATAAACGTATTTTTTTTTTCAAAAAAAATAAAGTAAATGATAAATGATTTTATTTCTGTAAGTAGGTTTGTACAAACACTTTTACACGTCAATCATTTTTTTTTAAACTAGATGAGGTCGGCGTTTCCTATCTGACTAAAGTAGTATCCTTTGATGTTTGGCTATCAATTCAATGTCGATATCAATATAAATAAGTTCCAACATAACGAAGACTAATATTGAATAACTCTCACAAACCATTACAGTATTAATGAAGCTCGAAAGCTACAACAAAGAGTGCACACAAAATTAAAATCGACACATACAATCAACGCCCTCATAATTACTGTGTTAATATTTACATCGACTGAAAGTTTAAACATGCGAATTGCACACTTTTCCGCCAATTAATGTTTTGAGTTTAAAATCGACCAACAAAGGCGGCCCTGTCATCGTTCGAATAAACCCGTAAATGTTTACTCGACACATCGGCCGCTGTGTGCATCAATTAAAAATATATTACTTGCCGGGTTGACTTCCGCTTGTCCGCTGCGATGGGTTTCGCTTGCCTAGGGCTGGCAAATATATCGAAGTTTTGATAAGAAATTTGAATCTTATTGTTCTAAGAAATTTTCGACCGATTGATACTTTAAAGTCGTAATTAGTATAATCAGCTTTTACAATCTTCCTACTCCTGGAACACAGGCCTCTTTTTCTGTGAGAGTGGATCGTAATCCAACACGCGGTGCCAGTGTGGGTTGGCACATGTCTTCGATTTTTTTTTTCTAAGACATACCGGTTTCCTCATGAAGTTTTCCTATACCAATTTGAGAGCAGTGGTGATGAAATAATTTATACAAAGTAGAGCACCTGTCAGGGTTTGAACCTACGACCTACAACTTGTAAGTAACGGCTGTTAGCACTGTGTCACCGGCACTCTACTCGAAGATTAGTTGCAAAATGTTCAAGACGGTTAAGATTTGTGTAACAAAAGCAGGTGCGCAACCCTTATAAAATTATTATTATTAAAAAACCTTCTATAAGGCCGTGCTTTGTGTCTCGCGCAGGACCCAATAAGATTCTAGAAAATGAAATAATCCAGTGCCCCTTGTACAAGAATGCGATAGAAGTATAAAAATAGCGAAATAAAAAGCTGAAACACGTTACTGACAACCCGTCCGTACTAACAGTGCGTGTGTTCACATTCCTATTCGCCGTGCACGCTCGCATCACGTCGCGTAGTCGCATCGCACGCTGATCATTTTTATTCGCCCAAATGAACATATTTGCACAACTTTTATCCTCACCGTTTAACTTTCGCTGGTTGCGCATTCGTTCAGTTATTTGCATATGAATTTATCGGCGACATATGTTTTTTATTCACCATACTGATCGTTTAACTACCGACAAACTATCAGTCAATTTTCATACATTCTTTATGAGATTTTTCAAATAGCTCGGTGTTCGCGACTATTGAATTCCGAAATTGAAATGCAGTTATCATATTTTCTGAGCGTTACATAATACAATTTTGTAGCGGTACAATGCATTCTTTGTTGTATGAGATTTAGTAGAAATATGGTTCATATTAACATTGTGCTTTCGCTGTCTGATTTTGAAAGCACAGGTAGAAACAGTTTCATGGATTAATAGTTTTATCTCCTTCATTTTCTCGCCCTTGTGCTTCCATTTCATAAAACCACTGTGTCATAATTAGATGACTTACCGGTTGACCTCCTCTGGTCCCGGTGGTGGTGGCTATTCTTCATATCTTAATGCATTTGGTACCAGTCTTTGCCCAGCCTTTTCCCAACAATGTTGGGGTCGGCTTCCAATGAAACCGGATTCTGCTGAATATAAAGTATTTTACATGAAGCTACTGCCTGTTGTAGGTACTTCCACAACGCAGTTGCTGGGTAATACGATAGCCCTGGTTGTCAGATTTTCGGGCTTCTGACGATCCACAAATGACAGCCGGAATCAACGGCTTAACGTGCTTTCCGAGGCACGGAGGGGTTTTGGTATGTAAAGATGGTCACCCATCCACGGAGTAACCGCGGCAAGCGGAGCTTAACCTGATCGATCGCTCCATGCGGCTACCAATACCTATTATGCTATAGATACGTATTATAAGATAAGCCACATATAGCCCACTGGTCCGAAGTAAGGGTCGGTACACAAACATGTCAGTGATCACCTGTACGCCGTCTTGTCAAACTTCTTTGTGTAGGTCCGAACGAACCATTAATATGTTTCCGACAACAGTTCCGTTACTTTTGTGCGCTGCTGCCGTAACTTGCCACCTAATGATGTGGGTTAACCGTTAAATATATACCCTCGGCTAAATAAAATTACCTACTCAACTCTTTATGGGCCTTATAAATAGCAATTATGACTATTTATGATGTACCTCGTCTTTAATTTATTTTATAAGTGTATCATATTAAAACTTAACAGTTAACCAAATCTCCGATTACACTTAAGAAAATATTACCACGAGAAAATATTCTACTTGAAAATATCTCATATCCCAATACTTTATCCGAACATTTCATATGGTCGCGGTATAAAATTTTAATCATATTCCAGAAAGGAGGAATGTTTCAGACGAATTATATGTATGAAGCTAACAAAGTCTTTCAATTTTCGTGAGCAGCTTAACCGATACGTAAAAAAGTATCGACGAAGCCTTCTTTCCCGCAGAATATGAATACAATAATACCCGAAGATTTATCCGCAGTCGGCCGCTACAATTGTTTACATGAATTCCACGAAGCGCGGAAGGCTGCATATTTTAAACCTACCGCCCGCTCGCTCCGATATGTTTATCTTGGTCTCATCTCGATATATTTATTGGGAAAAGCCACGATAGGGATCTCTCCTTATTGGTTCCAGCGGAGAACGTAATCGGTTTTATCTGTTTATTGTTATTGTATTTTAATATAAAATTTTCGTTTACATTTCCGCCAAAATTTTCTCATCACAAATTGCGTTAGCTAAAGTAATATTTACGCGCGTTAATTCAAGACTTGGAGCACTGTTAATGTTTGTGTTAAAACCGTAACGTTTTCTCGTCAAAGGTGTAATTTAACATGGAATTAAAACTATGTAGGTGCGAACGTGTGTGGTAACATGTAACATGTTCTGATGTTGGCTTTTCATCAGCATGGTAATCGTGCAAAAATATTGGCTGAAACACGGCCGAAGCGCACCTGCCTAGAATTAAATAAAAATAACCAACCGAATGAGCATCAAAATGAACGCAGTGTGTAATTTATGTTCAATGTTTGTGAAACAGAACGTTTAGCATATCAGGATCGTAACGCGTATCTATTATATCGCGTGTGAACTTAATGATATGGCACATAACAGACATTGAACAGTAGACATGACACCGAAAGAAATATCATTAATTTGATTGCTGTGGCATAACGATACATTACGATCCAATTAGCTAACGAACTGCGAAATGACCATTGTTTATGTCTGTATGTGTAGTTTTTGGTAGTTTCTCAGTTTTACGGCACTATATGTTAAGCGACACTCGTAAAAATGCGGTGTCCATGTTTTACACCGTCCGTAAACTAGTAGAAGTGTCGTTGTATCGGAGAAAAGTTGCTTGACGTAAGCGTAATCTATTCACATTGCGATCGACAAGGGACGCACTCGAATTATAGCCAGTAAATATTGTTTCATTGAATTTCTTCTGATCTTATACTGATTTCTAAGCAGGTTATAAACATAGTTAGATAATTATTTATAGTGGTCGTAAAGTTGGTACTTACTGGAATGGTAACTGTTCTTTTTTTTCTCTTAATAATTGCGTACATTGCGTGTGCCATAAAATGTGCTGTGCAGGTATTATCACGCTTGCGTTCTTTGCGGAGTGAGCAAATATGTATCTAGGTTACAGTACTTTATATTCAAAGTGACACGTGGCGCTACCTATCGCCGCTCTCACACGCTTAGTTTATTATTAATGCGTGAATTTTTTGCGATGCTTTCCTTCACAGCTGAAGTTTCAAGTAAGTGATAAAAAGTTTACGCGTGTTTCATAGACGGAGCCGTGTCGTCTAGATTTGCATTCGGTAAAGCAATATTATTTCGCATACGGCTTGGACGACGTGAAATTAATTAATCTGTAGAAAAACCTGTACGTAAAAACTTGAATGGATTCAGCCAGGGGTGACGAACATTAAAACCGAATTAAAATATGAATCATTGGCAACACTCGCTCGAGTCTAACCCTTGCGCTGCCGATAGCGAGACCGACACCCAACATTGGTTATAGTAGATTAACGGAAAACTATTGCTAGTAAAAACAGCGCGGTAGTAACTGAGCTCCAGCGGCAGTATGGCACGTCTCTAACGATTTATTACGATACCAATGGCGTTTTCGGACTCCGGCGGCCGCTGGGGTGTTACTACACAAATAAATATCGATAGGGCCGTTCTCTTTGAGACGTATATTGAAATATTATCGATATTTTATTAGATAGTGTGCTGAATATTTAGTTAATATTTTATTTGTGTGGGGGAGTTTATCTTGTATGAGATGTGTGTTTTTTCTATTTTATTGGGCCTTGTGGAAAAGAGGGTTGAAGTATCAATTTATATTATGTTTTTGTCTGAACATGTTTTGTATTGGCTTTATCACCTGTAAGAAAATGAAAACATCTATGGGTGAATGTTTCAGTAAATCTAGCATTTTTAAAAAAAAAATCTCTAAAAAAATATTTTCATGACCTGGTTAAATATTGAATCCTTCTAATATTATAATTATGAAAGTTTCGATGTTTGTTACTCAATCACGCAAAAAGGGCTGAACGGATTAGGATGAAATTTTGCACATAGATAGATAGTAACCTGGGTTAACACATAGAATACTTTTTATCCCGGTAGTACGTTCCCGTGGGCTAATTTTCGACCTCCACGCGGGCAAAGCCGCAGGCTAAAGCTAGTAGGTAAATAAAAGAAAAATTTAGCTGACTAAATAAATAAACATAGAAAATGTTCGTTATCCATATAGTTATTTCACCCAAAATAAAGCGCCAAATATGCGCGTTAATACTGTATACGGTGTTGGATGGTACACCGTTCACGACCCGGGATAACCGCACCAACCGCTGTCAACATCAGCTGTTCCAGGCCTTGCCTACATAGTGTTCACTTAATGTTACATGTTGTTTGTCAGTACTCGGCTTATATTCATCTGTTTGTTTATTTGTTTCAGGTAATTTGTTCATTTACGGAGTTGGACATGGTAATGGGTATCTAAGCTAAGATTTTATTTTAAGTTGGCGTACCACTTTTGAATGGACCTCTCTGGATGTTGTTACTGGTTTCTGTATATCGCAAAGTGTCCCACAGACAGGAGCGTGGCGACCCTAGTAGAAAAATTTATATGAGAACTTCATGGAATTTGTTCTACTAGAATCACATCGCACCTGTCTCTAAGAGCCTTATGGGTTGATGTCATGATATCAAGAAGATAAGCAACCAGCGCTCCCTCAAGATTGTATGACCATGTTTCTGTAGCCTTTTACGGTCTGGTATGACAATTATTTTTTTATATTTAGAATTTTGCTCACCTAATCTAAATCTACCCACGCCAACCGTGGGAGTTAGCCAAAGAAGATAATACTTTAATACTTTTTACCGAAAGAGGTAAATAAAGGATTCAAAAGCTTCTACCTCAACTACAGTCATTAACCTAATGAACTCAGTGAATTCTAAAGAATATTTTAGGTATCGTGAAGTAAATAATACTTACATAAAACAGATTCAAATCTACTAGTCCTATTTTCAAGAATGTTTGCAGTTACACTCTTTATGTTGACACAAAAATAAACTAGTCGAGAGAGAAAACTGTTTGACTAAGAATAACTCCAAATAGTATCAGAAAACGCCCCAGTAGCGTCGTATTTTATCGAAAGAAAATTTTGAACTAGCTACATAAAAACTAAACCTTTCCTAAGCACATGATTTAGTGAAAATTGAATACGAAACTAAATCTCCTATAGAGCAGACGTTGACGTTGTAAAAGTACCTATTTGTTCACAACGGTAGCACCCTAAATATCAGAAGTTATCCGAGAAAACCGAGAGGGAAGGATCCTACATCCCGCTCCCTCGCGGTGTTCACGCGGTGTCTACGCATTGTAGGTGTGCGAACCTCTTTCCTTCACAAAAGCCTCCTTTATTATGGTCCTGTGTAGGATATGAGGAAATTGGCTGAATGGCTTTATATGAAAAACTCACGTAATCTTCGCGGGGTGTGGCCCACAATATCCTGCACTTGGCGCCGCGAGATGATTCTTGTTAAAACATAATTCAATTGTTACATTAACGTTTCCAAAGGCATAAAGGTAGTTTTGGACTGAGGAGGTTAGAGGATTTTAGTTTCAGCAAAATGAACATATTTTGAAATAACAATGCACACTCCAAAGATGCCGAATGCATTAATTAGTAAGGATAGTTTTCAACAATGCACAGAATAGTTTCTTATAGAATATGAAATTATTTGAATACTTAGAATTTCAGTTTAATAGATTTGTCAAATTAGTATAGAAAATGGAAATAATAGAATAGTATGGAGAATAGGTCCAAAAGGTTTCATTGTGTAAATTAAGCTACAAACTCAAAAACAAGAAGTAGCCTTACATTGAAAGTACAATTTTCCCTTGAATGTCAATAACAGAGAACGGACGCGTTTACGTTTTACGCGCATACATGAACATGACACCTGGCGAAATAAAGCCTTTCATGTGGGCAGCGTTCATACGGGGTGTTTATTGTCATCGGAGGGCCGCACACATATTTGGTGAGAGGCGAGCGGGTTCCGTACCTAATAAAGTACGGCGCTAGGATTCCCCGCCGGCGCGGCGGCGCGAGCGCGAGCCGCAGCCGGATCACGATCGGCGTCGGAACCGCCTCGGGATATAAATTCGGTATCTTTCACCTGGAACGCTTCAACGACCGACGACGCCACGCGCCAGTTATGAAAATTCCGACGCTGGAATTCCAACTCACACTAGAGATTTTTGCTGAGCTTTGCGGTTGTCGTCGCCCGGATTTTTTAAAGAACAGAGTCTGTTACGTTTATTTCAGTCTGCGTTTTATGGAGGCGGGAATGTGCTCCGCTTTGGTTTATTTGCGGGCGGCGTTTCTCATGAAATTGCGCTGTTTCATTGCTTACGAGCCATTTTGAGGTTCTCGTTAGAGTTACATTTTTTATCGTGATGTATTTTTCTTTGCAAATTGTCTATCGCAGCGATGGGGTCCTATTTTATTATTTTGGAGCGTTATAAAAACCGTCCAAATATGTATCTGTCGTACTTAATGTTGCTGAATAGACGATAAAACAACAATGTCGTCTGGATATCCAGACAGCAACGTTTGTGTGATCGGTCATCTTTCAGCGTACAATTAAAGCCGTCACGCGAATCCTGAATGGATATCGAATAACAAATGACGCGGCAAAATAGGGTTTCTGAAAAAAACCGAACATAAATTGCCAAAACCCATCAACCATTAACAATTACAAAAGAAAGGTAAGGAATGAAATGTTTTATTCATTCCGTTAACGAGAAAATTACCGAGAGGGCGTCGGCGCGCCGGATCCGATTGCAAGGACTCCACGAGCCTTTGTCTTCGGGGAGAAGTGTGCCCAATGAGCACTCCAGATCCCCGTAGGTACCAATTAAGGATAGCATGTTATACAAGTACTTTATTGTATAATTCTATGAAATTGGAAATGATAACATAAATTAGGATCGAAATTGTCGTGAGCAGGTGACCTGGAAAGCAGCGCTTGAATTGGATAAAGAGCTGGTCACCAAATTGTGTCCGAAAAGTGACGCGCGCGGCAAACGTCTACTGGCTACGATTTTCAATGTAAAAACTGTTGATGTGAACGAGTCAATATGTGGCTACTTCTAAGGGCGATAGATCACAATATGTAGTGGTTTCTTCCCCATCATAATTGTAGGTATAAGCCGCTTACGTTAAAATCAGTTGCATATCTGTTTTCAAAGCTTTATCTAATAAGATCATAGAACGTGAAATTGTTGGTTAAAAATGTGTTTTCCACTGTGCGTGTTTCAAAACTGTATTATCAAACCTGAATAAACTAACCTAAAATGATGAAATAGTTGTTCGTAAAAAGTGTTTATTTCTTTTTAACATTTCGAAGTTCCGGAAAAGTTCTGCTGAACATTCAGGAAAATTCCTAATGAACATTTTCCTTGAATCGTGTTTTCTAGTATTATTAATCCTATCGTAGTAGATGCATTTTCTAAGCATTAATTTTATTTTCACTGGCCCGTATCTTTTGACCCAAAAGAGGTATCATGACGTCCCATTACGGAGAAATCTAAATGAAAGGTCCCTGCAAGGCAGACGGAGTCATCGCTCCGCTACATTGCTGAAGAATTTAATTAAATACTAATAACAAGCCAATCTCTGCGAGAGACAACTGATGTTATTATTACAGTTATTCCATGATTCTGTAGCGATTTTAATTTCATTAACAGTAGGTATCATAGCCTTAGCTCAAGGGTTAACTGTATTTTATACGGAGTATGGAAATGAAAACAAATTACTAATATTATTTTAACTTAATTACTTCTTACCATCTTTTCTAGTGCCCTAAAATATTACTTGCTATAAAACGATACTGCATTCCACAATCGGTTTGTAAACAAAGTTGTTCGCGATTACATCACGACTTCGCAAAATCTGAATACACCCCAACAACGGGGGCTAATTACGTTAACTTCTTTCGGGTCCAGTACAAATTCCGAATGGGCTGTAAAGAGTGCGAATTTGCATCGAGAATATTTTTCGTCAACAATTAGGTTGTTGGGCTTTTGTCTGTGCCGACCGGGGGTTGGTTTTAACGACGTTTTAAAAGATTCCAACTCGAGACCGGGGGCTTATCTCGAACGTGCTCCCTGCTTGTTACAAAAAACCCTTTATTAACTTTACGAGGCTTTTAACAAATAACAGAAATAAATATGAAGGTTTCACTTTACAACGCGGTGGTTTTATGACACCGGAAACTTTACAATCGTGTCGTTGCCTCTGCCCCACGTTCGACACAGAGCTTATTGATGCACGGATACATTCAGTACAAATCACTGGATATTTTTACTATCACTGTATCTTTCAAGCTTGAAATCAAATTAACAAATCCACATACTTATATCACGTAAATTTATTTGCCAGGTGTATTGGAATATAATATAAAACGTTCAATAGAAATCCCACCCTGTACCAATATATTTCGTAATTACGTCAATGTATTTCCCAGGTTTCATTGGGGAGCAGTGGTGGCCCAGTGGTAACGGCCGCGACTTACGAGTTGTAGGTCGTAGGTTCGAACCCAGACAGGCGTTTTACTTTGTATAAATTATTTAATCACCCCTGTTCTCAAAAACGGTGAAGGAAAACATCGTGAGGAAACCGGCATGTCCTAGAACCAAAAAAATCGAAGACATGTGTCATCTACCAACCTGCACTGGGCCCGCGTGGTGGATTACGGTCCGCTCCTTCTCACAGAGAGGAGGCCGGTGTCCCAGCAGTGGGAACGATATAGGCTGATTATGATGATTTCCCAGGTAAAATAACACCCAGCCAACTTCATGCATTGTTTACCCGCCAACATTTTTTTGTTATCGAAAATTCAATCCATATCAGAAAACAATACGTACACGGACGTGCATACAATATTCCTCGAAAAGTCAAACTCGACCCTTTGAAAAAAAATCATGCCACATCGTAGGTATTTAATTTCTGTTGGCTGCAGCGAGTCCGCAGTCCGGATATCGGGTTTATTATGAGATACAAAGCCTTTGGACGCTCGCTTTCTGTACCACTGTTTGATTGGTGGGACGGGCGCTGCCGCCACCCGGCTCTCCAGCGCACCTCAAACTACAAATACGATGATACGAGTACCACGTATCATATTTACCATGTTCGCCCGTTCACTATTCCAAATGAGTGACAACATCATTTGAAAGCTGAGGGAAAATACAAACAGAATTTCATTTTTATTGTAGACAGACAATGTTGTGTATCTGAAATTCTGAATATAGTTTCATATTTTAATTAAATTACTTTCGATATCAGATGGAAGGAATACCTACAAAATACAACTATCGGCGTTTGTCTGGCGAATTATGTTACTAATCAAATCTCGAAACTAATACAGAGTTTAATTAGAAATACCGAACTACTGCCGTATCTACGATATTTTATGGGCGACGTAACTCCGTGCCGTGTTGTCAAATGAATGGCAGCATGTAGGGAATAGCTAGATAAAGGCCACACAGTAGTTACAGATCAGTCTCAGAATACAACTTGGGAACGTATTATACTAAATCAGTTCCATGAATGCACAATCCTTCCCTAATTTCACCGAAACTGGTATTCTATTGTTTCGTATTTTGAGGATATGTATGCGTCTACCTAACCCGTACCTCCGAATTTAATTAGGTAGGTACATTGGTCTTTTTTGTGGTTGCTAAAATTAAAAAGTTGTTCCTTTTATACTTTTCGCTGTGGGCGGGTGATAATTTATTTTTATTCTAGCATTATTTTGCGAATACGTTGCTTTTATTTGAATTATAAACTAACTTAAAGCCTTAAGGTGAATGCGCAGTGGTAGATCGCGAAATTCAAATTTTCTTACGTTTTTGCAATTTTCAGGTCAGTATCAGGTTGCATCCTGATCAAAATGTGATTTGCGAATATAACAGGTACGTGTTAATAGAACTAAGTCATTAGAATGTCTAATATATCTCTTATATGTTAGATTTCTTCCACAAGCACTTTTCCATAAGAAAATTGTTCTTATGGAACAAACCTAACTTAGAAAGATGTATTATTGATTCTAATGATTATAAATCTGTAAATACGTACATGTTATAGTCGCAAATCTTATTTTGATCAAGTAACAAGCTGACACTCACCTGAAAATAGCAAAAAACGTAACAAAGTTTGAATTTCGCGCTCTACCACTGCGCATTCACCTTAACCACCTTTACTCGCGTGAATTCGCATTTATTAAGTTTACTCGCGTGAATTCGCATTTATTAAGTTTACCGCACAAAACTTACTTACCAGCCAGCAAAAATTGCGTTTGACTCTTTAATTCTATGTATTTAGTACATACTCTTAAAAAAAAGATGTTAACTATTTGTTGACTAGGTAAGTAAGTTATTAGAAAAAGTACATAATAAAATGGTTTATCAATACGCCAATATCTACGATCTAACTTTCACCAAATCATCAATGATATAATGTCCTGCCATTTTTCATATTTCCTCGAGTATAAATAAAAAAAAAAGTAATTTAATACAATATTTACGCGAGCTCAAAAGCACATTTATCTTATAGTTATCCCTCGAGGGATGCACACTAACTCTTTGTTTATTTCGGGTGATAGAGGTACGAAGTCATAAAATAAACCATTGAATAAATGACTGTGCATTTGACAAACGAGCATTCACAGATATATCCGGCAATAAACGAGCAAAATGATCCTCCCCAATGTATTATATAATATAGGAATTCCGCGGAGGGCCGGGAAGACGCGTATTCTGGATTTGGCATACCTTTTCCCCTTTGGTTATGTTAAAGAAAATTGGTACGCTGTTATCTTTACCTCTGAAAATACGTAATTTAAATTTCAAAATTATAAAAAATTGGATTAGATATACTTAACTGGGTCAAATTATAAATATGTACCTAATACCCAATTAGATACTTCCAATACATTGCATAAATAGAAAGCAAATATTACTAAACAATACAGCGAGAGGGTTCCGTTTGTCATATAAGCGTGTACCGCCCCGAGTGGCGTTGTATGGAGAGATACATTATTATTAACACAATTCTTCAGAATCACAACACAAGGCAACGCGCCCCGTAGCTCATACTTGTTTTTCTTAAATCTCTCCGTGAACAACTCTATTATGGGGAATCTTGTTAACATTTGAAATCATTTCTCTGCCCCGGGAATAATGAGTTCTGTGTTTTCATTTGAAACTCCGGTGACTTTTGTTTAATGGAATGATAATACAAATGCTGGCCTCTTTGTAGTGAGGGCCGAGAATATTGTTGTTTTTCCTCGGGCGGGTCACTTTAGTTCCAAGGGTAATTTCATTATTTTTCTAAAAAAATTGCTTTCACAAATGAAACTCTGGACTGTACAATCTTAATGTTGATTTATGCCCTTTGAAATCCACTTTTGTTTATGTAAAGTAATTTAAGCAGATTTTTTTTCCTGTTTTCGGGTTAAATGAGGGATGTTCTTTTATAAAATTCTAGGTAGAAAAGGATATCAAGGAAAATATTTCTATTTAAAAGGAATTTATTAAAACGTTAAATCTTTAAGATAACTTTTTATGTCCCTGCCTTTCATTAGCAGATATTTTGTTCTGTTGAGAGGAGTGAATTAAGTCTGAAGTTGTTTAAAAATCTCATCATAAACCTAATGAGTTGTTATAACTTTTGAAGCATAAAACAACGAACCGCGAAAATCTCTTAATGTTCGTATTTATAAAACTATGTAAAATATAATTTGACTTGTTACTCCCGAGGGTGTATTACCGGCAAGTTTTCGTCTCGTAACAGAATATTATGTAAACAAATTTAATTATAGCCTTGAATTAGCCACAATGGCCGGCTGCCGTCGCTGTGAATGGAAAACTTTGGAAAACCTCAACTTCGTCCAAGTAAAGTTCCCTCTGTGTGCACAGTAACGAAAGAATTTTACAAAAAAGTGCCTTGCTTATTTCCTGATAAGTGCCTGCTATGCGGGTGAGTATTTTATGAATTGTTGACTTATCTTAGCATTAAAAATGTCTAAAGCGCTTAAAGAACCCCGCATTTTCATAAACGCTTCTGTTATTAACATACTTTTTTTGAAACGTTTAGTTTCCTAACTTAATTAAGTAAGCCACTTATCTAATTTAGTAAATTAGCTTAATGTTATAACCTACCAAATTCTTAAATAAATACTCGCTGAAATGTTAGTGATTTCAGCGTGTATATAGTTCTAATCAAAAAGATCATTTAAACATTTTAAAAGCGTTGTTCATTTTGTTCAATAAATAAAACCTATTTGTATTAATTAAATAACATATCCAAACATTTCTGTCTTATCCCACGGTTTAAAACAAACGCGGACGCATCCCTAAACTTGTACAATTTATCATAAACTATCTAATCAATTTAGAAAACGATTCGGCGTTTAATATCAAATCCACGTTTTCTCAAAGGTTTGGACCGAAATTACGGCATTGTGCTAAATAAATTGTTATTAATGACCGAAACGTTCCCTACTTGCGAATAACAAAAGCTGCTCGTATTTTGTGGATAAATTTCGAATTCCTTGCATACGCTTAGACGTCGAGATTATGGATGGAGATTTTTCATCATAGTCAATATAATAACAACAAGGATAATTAAAACTAATAGTCCTTAATTGATGCCGAATTTCTTAAGTGATATTGTGCCTTGTAAATGGTTCACTTAAAACTATTAATATCTATGGGTGATAGAGACGACCTAGACGCGTATTTGAAGAGTTGGATCGTGGTGGCTCTAGAAAAGATTCACTGGAAGGATTAGAAGGCTTTGCTGAGCAGTATAATAGGGTAGGCCAATTAAAAAAAATGGGAGATTGTAGTAGTGTGTTTTCGGTGTTATCAATAGTTTAAATCAATAGCTAATTATTTATTGTCTAGGAGGATAAAAATATATGACACTGGATAAATTACTAATACTAAATACGGCAGTACCACGTTGTATGGCCGTTCTTAGCCTCTGGGTAGCTCTTGGGTCACAAGAAGTGTCAACCAGCCGTTTGAAATTTTTTTTCACCAATAATTATTTTGTAATCACAAAAACAACTAAGATTAGTTGCGCCAGGTGAAACCGAGTTCATGATATTCTTCATGCTTTTGTAGGCTGAAATAAATGGTCCAAGTTTTTAGTAGCTTCGTGAGTTTACGGTATTCATGAGCGGGTACAGAGATGTAAGTAACGGGGTGTCAGTAATTATTCAGCACGCTCACCGCTAAGAAGAGGCAGGTTCATATTTCCTATGAGCAGATAATCTGCTCTCAGCATTAAACTTGTAAAGTGCTCTGCTCCATATGTCCTCGGTAAAATGGAGGGTTGCTTTCTATTCATACGCTGTGATACTCTTTTACGGTTCAAGCAAAAACTTACCAAACGCTGGCGAAAGATAAACCCCGGGGCGGTACGAACGCTGTTGAATTTTACGATTCCGCTAAGCCGCCTTAAAGTCGAGCCCTTCCTGAATATTTTGATTTATTTATAGGCGTGAAAGCGTAAAAGGGTGGTCCAAAAACAATATACCGCGTCGTTCAGCTGGCGCGCTACTTGGGACACTTAACATTATACGCCCCTATGAATAAACCTACATATTTATACCCTTCCGTTCTGCGATACTCATTTCCCAGCTTCGAGACTTTTAAGACATTACCGTAACTATGCGCAATTTACTGTGAGCGTGAATTTCTTCCCGTAATTATTAGTCTGAGTTAATTCCGCAGAAGCCCAAACAAATTTGCGGCTGAGAAGTTTTATACTTAATTCATTAGTATGTGATATAATCGTGTGAGAAGACGCAGGCCGCATTAAACACTTGCCGCTCGCGTGTCGCGCTTCTAACACTTCATTGTGATGCTAATTTAGGGCAGCTCTATGAATATGGGGGCGGTACTCCCAACGTGCGCACTTTTTGCCTCACCGCGCTAAATTAATTTGAATAATACCGCCGATAGGAACGAGCTCCGCCGAAATGTCTTTTATATGAGTTTCCGACGTGAACCTCCGTTACCGCGAGGGCCTAGTAATTTTTTTATCCCCTGCTTAAGAATTACGTAAAGTATGTGTTTATAAATACTTAATTTATTCGAAGAAAATAACAATGCCGGTGCTTTTGTCAACAACAACAACTGTCGAATAAAACCATTTAATCAAAAGATCCACTGCACCGTTTTCCTTCCATCTCTTTGAGAGTAAGCAAAACGAATGTTCCATTAGACAATGGAATACACTCTCGCTCGCATAGAGCCCGATAAAATAAATTTCACTTAGCTGTTAATCACGTCCCTAAAGCGTGTGTGTGTCCATGTACTCGTGCAGGTAATGGCGTGAGCACTAAGACAAAATTGGCTTAAGTAATCTCCCGGTCGGAGTATATCTGCGGCGGCTGTGCGGGGCTCCGGGGCACACTCGCAGTCTCGCTCTTGGTCTCGCCGCCCAATTCCGATGTGGAATGCACTTGAGTCTCACACGTACGTGTTCGTCATAGAAATTACTCAGGCAATTTTTAAGTGAGCCTTTCCCGCTGCAACACTCACGGGTATTCAAGCCCGTCCCTATATACTGGAGCACTTAAAGGAGGTAAAGCCACTCTTAAACAAATGAAAGAGCTTTCGTTCGTCGTTTTTGCCTCACGGCAATCCGCTTTACTAAAAGGCGGTGAAAATTTTATGCACACCAAATAAAAGTATCTGTAAGGAGCTATCAGATTGGGAGTTTGTGTGGGCTGGCTTGTGTGAACAAAACATGTTACGATGTGTTAGAAATTAACATAACCGAATAAACGACGAAATAAGTGCAAAAGTAGGTGGTTCTATTTACAAAAAAAAATCCTAGGTACAGTCTGGGAAATCGCTTACCTATAATAATATTAGAAATCCGTTCACGCTGAGATAAGCCCCTAGTACAATAATTACGCGATAAATTAGAGGTTACTGCGGACTTCATACCGAATTTAATAAGTAATTCTTAACTATTCTGTGTTTCTTTAATAATGTTTGTTTGGAAAATCGCTACGCTTTTGCACTTTCATTAATGTTATTTGTATAATTTAACTCGTTTAATTTAGGCGTCAAATTACTTTTCTGTCGGACCTCGTGGCCTGTAGCGACGTCGTGCGAATCTGTCAGTGAAAGCTTAAGGTTGGGTTAATTTAAGGTTCATTTTCCTGCGTGATTAGACGGAAAATGAACGTCGCGCGCCGCGCCACACCGTTTTGTATAGACGGGCTTCTTAGCCTACTCACAATACGCCCCACGCTGTAATGTAGACAACGGTGATTTGATAAATGAGTTGAGTTTTTTACGTGAAAAGACTAACGTTTTACGCTCAAACCTGGGCTTGTTTTGACAAAACCTTTGCGGTTCCCACACCGGAGCCTGTCGCAATGGAGCCCTCTCGCCATTTTTCTAATGAATTGTGTTGGCAACGAGAAAATAACAAGGAAAACTCCCGAATGGAAGATAATAGCTGTGATAATGGAGTTCATATTGAGCGTGTTTAGTGAGAAATTTCATTGGGGTACCATAATTACAATTATTTTAAGCCAGTAATCTCATTTAAATTCTAGTCCATTTGATCTTGAAATAAAAACAAAAGAAGGTGTAACTGTGTGGTCTCCTCTTAGACATTATGTTTATGATACACGTTTATCTCGCTTTATCTAACGGACCCTGGCCGTGGTATATGAGTTGTCTAGTGCTAGGAGCCCGTTATGGGCCTGAACTTCGCAGCTTGTAGAACCTGTTCTGCGAAAGACTTGCCTGACGTAAGTTTTATTTAAACGCTTTTATTTGCAAATCCTTTTAACTGCAATAGTTTAGGCATAGGAACTAAACTTATAATTTGTTCTCGAGACTAATCATGAGTTATAAAGTAACGGAATACGTATGTCAGAATCTAGCTGTTTTGTGGGTTCTGCGTATAAAGTACCTATGTAATTTTAAACACGCTTTGAAAACATTATTTTGGCCCCGTTTAAACTCTTATTTCTCATAGATAACCCAAGGTAACCAGTCCAGTATCTTTTTAATAAAGCCAACAGTAACTCCGCAATATTGCGGCAAAGTAATATCACTAAAACGGCCACAATATTATTTTCCGTTACATAGATGCGGCAAAACCGTTTAATATTTAAAATAATCACAGTATTGTCGGAAACGGTGTCGACAGCTAATGTTCGGTGGCAAACCGCCACGCGGCCGGCCCGCTCTTTGCCTACCCTACATATACAATGTACGTAGCCATGACAACCGCGACGTATGTTTGCCCACAAACTGTTTGCTCGCATATCCGTTGTTCTACCTATTATTTGTACAGAGAATTAGACGTAATATTTTATACAAATAAAGGTATCATTGCCTTATTGGTTCTTTGGTTTGGCAGGTTTGTTTAATCGGTTCTTGGAGTAGCGTTTTGATAGGACGTAAGGTTAATTTGTTTATAGTCATTAGTGCACGTAAACATAAGAGTGATTTAGGGCTCAACTGCAATATACGAGACCTGTTTGGCTATACATAACGATTGCGCGATTATACATAACGTAATCAGCCTATAATGTTCCCACTGCTGGGACTCTTTGGGACGGCTCTGTGGGAGGGACTGGGCTGTTCGACACGCAGGCCCAGTGCGGGATGACAGATGTCACATGTCTTGGAATTTCTAGTTCTAGGACATGCTAGTTTCCTCACGATGTTTTCCTTCATCGTTTTGAGAGCAATGGTGATGAAATAATTTACATACTTAAAGTAAAGCGCTCGTCTGGGTTTGAACCTTCGATCTACAACTCGTAAGTTGCGGCTGTTACCCCTGGGCCACACCTGCTTTTGTGCAAGTGCAATTATGATGAGCAGAAATAACCAAAGTAAAACAATTAAATAAGAAGTAATTCCTAAAGCTACCGTTTCTTTGAAAGCGGTGGCCGCCACATAAGTCATAAAATGATGGCAGCGGACTTTGAGTTTACGTTGTTAAAAAACATTCTCTAGGAAAACACACAAATTTACTTTTATGAATAACGTCTTAATGACGTCATTCACCGATAAATTCCTGACGCTATGTGCTACCGCTCTTCTAAGAAAACCGTAGCTTTACCCAAAATATTAATTACTATTAAGCTGTCTGTGGTCTATAAATATCTCAGCACAAACACTGCTGGGAACAGGAATCAGAGATACTCCCGTCTTAATTTTGATTATGTCAAGGACACGTAATTATTGAAATTGGTATCGTTTTAAGAGCGTCCTGAATTTCTCAGGAATGTTCGGCTCGGTAAGGGCGTCATTAAAACATTCTCCAATCGCGAAATTTGTTAAGTACATACATTTACTCGGTATATTGTAAAGGAAACTTTATAATGTAACTAGCTGTACTCCACGAGCTTTTCTGAATTTAATCCTTTTCCTTGAGAGTTTGTTGATACTTGCCGTTTAAAAATTCATCAATTTATTAAGATACGATTTACTTTGATGTGCCGTCCGGATCGGCCTTCACAGTTTCTCCTAGGTGATTAATGCTGTAAGTCTACTTAGGTAGGTATTAGATATTATAGGTACTTATTTTCCACGATTATACAAGACTGTCTTGTAATCTGGTCCTTGCTGCTCCGAGATAGAGAGCAGCCGTGGCCCAGTGGTAACGGCGGCGACTTATGAGTTGTATGTCGTAGGTTCGATTCCAAGCAGGCACTTTACTTTTTGTAAATTATCACATCACCATTGCTCTCAAAACAGTGAAGAAAACATCGTGAGGAAACCGGCATGACCTAGAACCAATAATTTAAAGACATGTGACATCGGCCATCCGCACTGGGCCTGCCTGTTGGATAATTGCCCACTCTCACAGAGAGGAGGCCTGTGTCCCAGCAGTGGGAACATTATAGGCTGATTATAATCGATACTTTTGTATATAGGTATGTACCTCTTTTACTGCGAATAATTAAACCTCTGACAAAGCATTTGTTAAATTTTTACCTCTGTAATTGAAAGAAAGAAAGAATAAATAGGAAAAGACGAAAAACTATACATTTCTAAATAAGACAACTGAAATTTTAAACCTAAGTATTTGGGAAACTGGATAACTTCTCATTTATCCTGTTTCCCAAATACTCAGGTTAAAACACACACACACACTTAAAGAGGCTTCTCAGCCTCTTTAAGTGATAGTCCTAGGTCCCTTGAGATCCCATGTATCCACGTAACACTGTACCTAATACCAATTTTTATTCGGTACTGTTGCCACGTGTCACAGTAAACATTCATAATCTCTTATGATATAGATCTAATGTTAGGTATAAGTTACGGGTCGTATCGTTGAATAACAGTGACGTCACGAATACGCCAACTTTAACGAGATGACATTAGGAATATGTTGTGCATTGCGGAAATGTGAGCCGGGTATTATGAGCACGCTTAAATCTCAGTCAGTCAAATTAATTATTAGTTCTGCTACGTGCAGCCGGGACAAATTGACGCTTGTTTCTCTAGAACACTCGTATAATTAAACACACAAGCATTTAATCAAGGTACTGTAACACTGCAAACTCATGTACGTAATCCTTCAGATATGTAATAACGTTGCCGAGGTAACTCGAAGTTTCCCGATTTAACCCGACGCAACCTGGCGTCGGTTGGCTTAAGTGTGCCACCTACACAGCAAGAAAGCTGGGTTGAGTTGGTTGAGCCGATCTTAACCCGCTGCCGCGAGCCGCGTAGGACCTGTCCTAATAACCGGGTACAATAGTGGCCCTGAGCAAACAACGCTCGCTTATTGCTACTCGGCACTCCGCAATAACAACGGTAAAAACAATAGCGCGGCCATGCTCCTTGTGATTGCGGCGGCCACATTGTTCCCATTACGAGGAGCAGCTTGTGTCAAGTTGCAGTTTGGGGTTCAATGGAATGTAAAATAATATATTACCTAATGTACATAATTTTCTTTGCAGGTAAGCTGCCCTGTTATCGGTATCGCGGATTATACATTCGTGAGTTTCCATTATATCAATTTTGTAGTGAAACTTCATACATGTCACATGTTGTATCATCTATTTCATGAATCCATCGAGCATGTGTAGAAATTGTATGTAGTTCTTATAAAAATCCTGCATCATAAAAGCGAGTATTTTCAACTTATTGATATCTGAAGAATCGGCATTCGTTCGAATGACTGGTCAGGGATTATCTGGAAATCAATTCGTAACGTGGTGTCATTTGTCGCATTCGGCACCGAACAGTCGACAGTCGGTTTTAATTCGCTGATATCGACCTTTGATCCGGCTTTTCCCAGATTATATCGTCGTATGATAGCGTTTGTCCAATCATGCTTAAAACGACTTCGACACATTCACACTGCAATCAAAGTTAACGATGCTATGACCGATCAGATTATAACAGTTTCGGGATTCTAACAACACGTGATTAGCCACCTATGTGGGCACATGATTAATTTAAAACAACTTATACGAAAAACATTATTATGGAACCGCACGGCTTAGTCCTAATAACCGTAATAAACATCAACGGTAACGAGCAATAGGCAGCGATTCGTGCTGATGTTACACTGTTTTTATACACGACCGGTACATGGGAAAGCTTTCTAATTGCCGGAACAATGCTGAGCCGGTTATTTGCCGGCGGCATTGTTTTTGTCCGCGCCGGTTCATTTTACCCCACCTTCCCCCGGGTGGGAGATTAATGGAATTTGAATACGCATAGCCTTTGTGTTCGGCTTTACGCGTAATTTAAGCGTATACCGGCCGGGTGAGTCGGCGGTTTGCAGCCAATCTTACGGTTAGACTCGCAGGTGCGCGACTTCTCTTATAACTGTTCCCTATGTAAAATGACGTCGCCCCTACGAACCCACCCTTGCCTCGGTGGATTCCCTTTTTGCGGACTCACAGTTCAGACAGAAATTGTGTTTTTCACATAACATAACATGACGCCTTGTATCCCTGAAGGGTCGGGTAAAGTTGTACCTATAGTACCTACTTTACTATAGGTACAACTTTACCATATTTTACCAGTTATGTTTAAGTCTATGTAATAGGGGCGAGCCTATTGTCATCAATCGGGCACAATTTTACACTCTAGGCTGCTACTGAGAAAATTCAGATTGAAAAAAAAAATACAAATTCAAAAAACCCGACTGCCTAAAAAGTGAACTTTAATTTTTTTTTTTTAAACGTTGCCCCACACTAGGAATTTCTCCTGTATTGTGGGTGCGTTTACAAACATTTAATCTCACATACACAAACAGCCAGACCCGGAACAACTACTTGTAGGTCACACAAATATTTGTTCCGTGCGGGAATCGAACCCGCGACACGCAGCGCAGCAGTCAATCGCTTAACCACTGCGCCAACTGTGCTGTCAAAGCACAGTAATTAAAAAAGATGGAAACAAGAAACTGGTTTTAAAAGGATAACTCTTAGACTGAAAACTATAAGCAATCTCATGCAGTTGGAGGCATCTTCTTAAATTTAACAATAAAAACCTTTATTGCCTCCGACTGTATATTTCTTTGGTATGCTCTGTAGCCTAAACGGGTTGATCGATTTCAGCTTGAGAGAAGCCGTTAGATTCGTCTTTGCGAGAGTGACACTGGGTATATCAAAATTGAAAAAAAAATGCCCATTTTTGGCGCCATATTGTCTTATTTTATTTTTTTCCCAAAACCTATTCAGTGGGGTATCAAAATAAAGGGTTTCATGTATGTACATACAAACATATAAACACTCGAAAAACATAACCCTCCTTCTGGCGCAGTCGGGTAAAAACCCGTTAACACTGCCCGACCTGGGAATCGAACCCAGGACCTCATGTTCACCCGTAGCGCTTGCGACCACTACACCGACGAATCAGTCAGTCAGTGTGTTTTTCATTTGTATCGATGTAATTTCACCAGCTCACGAAGACCGTCGACATGACCTCAATTGATTTCCAATCATTTTTGCTTTCAAAAGTTTGCCTTTAATTACCATTTTAGTGTAGATTAATACATTTTTGATAACATACCTCTGTCGGTTCGATAAAAACTGTCATTATTTCGGTGGTCCCCTCTGTTGTCGTTCAATAAGCGTTGTGTGCTCAATACACTATCAATCATTCCCTTGCGCCTACTAGACACGTCGTGAAATAAAATGTATTTGTTTTATTAGGGCTAAATATTGATTTTGTATGAAATAAGCATCAGTGTAAAACAAATACGCTTCTGTTATGTTTCGACCGCTACTATTATCGTCATAATTACGTGCGGCGCTAATGTTACTCAAATAATAGATGGCTCTGTAATGTAATCGTCATAAATGTTACACGTGACGTAGTGGAAGCTGCATATCAATCAGCTGAAGGCGGGCCTGTTGTAGGCAGAATGCTGCAAATCCATTAACATAATTGAGCGGCTTGTATCCGGGACACTTCACGGTCCGGATCGTGGACGTCTTTGATGGCGCATCGCCGTAATGAGGAGCCGAAGCCAACGTCTTCCGCCCTAATGCATATTTACAATAAGGACGACGAATTGAGACGCTACATTTTGATAACAGACTACGCGGCTTTTTATGGGCTAGTTATTCAACCGCGTACACGAATTTCGGTATTTCATACTTCATGATTCCAAATGGGTTCCATTAATACCTATTCATTTACCTACTCTGATTTTCTGCGCCCATTTATGTGCGTTATGAATTTTTTATTTATTCGTACCTATGCCGAATTAATAAATTGATGATTGATTTATAACCGCGGCTATTTGAAAAGCTCACGTTAATTCATTCACTAAATGAAAGCCATTACATTATTTACATTTTCACTCAGAATTGACGAGGCACGCGTTCACAAACAAACCGCGCAAAAACAAAGTGCCAGCAAAAATAGCGTTTACCACACAACGGCGCTTTATGAAATTTTCGAAATCCTCATTTAATTGGGCGCCTGTGTCGCCACAAATTAATTAAAAGCGCTGTGGGATTTTATTAACTTATTGCAATTATATTTAAACGGTACGATTACAGGGGCGCGGCGCGGCGGGTCGCGGCATCGCGCCTAATGTCATTGCGAGGGCGCTTACACGCCGCCTCGGAATTTGATCAAACTCCTCGTAATCGGGGACAAATAAATCTCACCATTAAAATTAACGGCGACCTGCCCGGCCCGCTTCCGACCTCTTCACTAGATTTATAATCACCTTTTAGAATATCGCCACAGTGATGTTAAGCCGTTGAATAGTTATTAGTAAAATTATACTTAATGGACGTAAGATAATGCCATGTAATCCGCATAATAAAATTATTATGCGTAGCTTTGTAGCCCAGAATAATTACATGTCCGAGACCTTTAGTCATTTATGACGGGAAAGCATTAATTTAATAAGCACCACTAATAAACATTCAGTCCATTTAAACTTTATTTGGAACCAGCAGAATATTCTTGAAAAGTTACCAATTTCTTCGAAAAGCAATTAAAGCAAGACTGAACGCAATTTAAGTTACTAGAACAACTCGCAATTGGAGCTTACGATTGATTGGTAGAATGAATCACAAATATTCTTTAGGCTGACTGCATCTGACACATTTTAGGTAACAGATTGGTGTAGGTGAGGGTCCGCCGACCGCCACAGACCACCGCATTGACAAACGACTCGGACCACTTCATTAATTGCGGGCCAGTCGGCCGCGCGACCGCCTCTAAATAATTCACATACGACTGCCCTCACACGCCGCAATCTACAGCGGACATGGCGAAAATTACGAGCTCGTTCCCTTGACGATTTTAATTTATTCGCCCTAATTAATTTGGATTTTTTTTTAATACTCCAGCATTGGCCTGTGACGATGGGTGCTCAGCGTTTATCTGTATTTTATAGACATCGATTAATTTTAAGCTTACTTTTTGCTACGTATGATTTCTGCGACTTCCCTTTTATCGATCGTTCACGCGACATTTTTTAATTAGTTTGTTTTTGTTTAGTACAGCACTTAGGTACCCACATCAAGCAAAATAATATAAAATCCGATTTTAAATCTCTAAGTAATCGACGTTTACCTTGGAACAAAACAATCATAAAATAGAATAGTTAAAACCGCGATATTTCCAAACGAATTAAATGTAATTTTTAGTTGGAATCGTTCTGGCTGCGGTTACCCCGATGATACAGTTGCGTTGAAGGTAATCCATTACCGAGCCGCCAGCAGCGAACGCGTGCGGTCGTCGTTAAATACACACATGACAACGGTCACTCGTTTAAAACTGTATCACGTTGCAGGCACATGCTATTTATAGGAACAGATTCCGTTATCACTGAGATGTGTCCAGTAGAAGATGTAGTAGACGAAAAGGTAGCCAGAAACTGACCTAGAGGTCCAAGTCTGTTTACTTTACTCCTTCCATAAAACTATAATGAAAAGGTTCGATGAATACGTAATATCTTAATCTGAGGCGTCGAATGTCGATTGTGCAATAACAAGAGGTTGGATGAGCAAAAAGCAGCTGCGGACCCACTCGTAATGCTCGTAACTAGAGCCGTTACGCAATTCGGCAACGGCCTAATTGATTCCTCTCCCATTCGGCCAGACGGGGCGGCGCATTATCGAGCACAGGTGCCCCTACTCTCCGGTTATTTGCCTCCTCACGACAGACGCCGACGGTATCGGCCCACCTCTGACTCAAGATCTTCGACACCCGTTTCACCTTTAATTGTATATCGGAAATTCTTTTCGTGACGTGACTCGATTAGTAATAAAGTTAGAACACGACGCTCCTAAACGGAAATGGCTTAATTTTCACCGAGTTGAGATCTCTGCATCGGCACTCGTCCATCGCGGCGTTTACCCTCCCCCGCCTATTACAGAAGTGTGTAAATCGAGCGAGTGTTCGGCAAGGTGAAATATGGAGAATCGCTGGCCGATTTGTATGCGCGCAGAGTTCGCTCTAAGTAATTTATCTGAAAGTATTTTTGGTCGCGAGCGAAGGGGTGCGCGGTGCTCGCTCACTCCTTCCTTCCAATCGCAATGTGTCTCCACTCCACTCATTCAATTACATTAAAAGCTTAATTAGGAATATTAGCGAAGAGTCCTCGTTTACTTCCATACTCTTTGGTAGTTGGTTTCTGTGAATTTTCTCAAGTTAGTTGAAGGCTTCTTCGTTGCGGACCGAAGTTGTGAGATGCTTAGATGAAATGCGGCTCGCAATTAGAGTAATGGACTACTAACCTTTCCCGGTGAAATTAACGCGATTCGTCTATAGCAAAAGTAAAGGCACACTCGTTACAATTAAGTTGTGGAGTGGAGAGAAATTGCAACAAGTGCAGCGGGCCTCGTCGCGTCCACGCTCCATTTAACCCACTCAGTTAACGGGCTGTTCCGAAACCTCCACCAACTCACCTTCGCATAAACACCTATTACATATTGTGCAGTTCATCGCCCCTTTTGCTTCGTTACAACATTTCGCTGGTACACTTAATTACGGCTGTATACACTACAGCACGAGGCAATGCTAGAGTAGTGTGCTATCGAATTGTCGAGTTGCCGTCAACTTGAGTCTCAATCTGTTAATTGAAAACTTGTCCCGGCGCCTCCAACCGCGTCTCTATTGTTTACCTCAGCTTTTCGATTTTTTCCACGAATCTCCTCTTTTCATAAGTATCTCTTTTAACGAGTCGTCTCCGTCCTTCGTTTATATCGGGCTTCTTTTGGACTCCTCACAATGAAGCGGGGATGCACAATTGGTTTTTCCCGTTTTTTCCTTTCTTTCTAAAGTATTTTCTTTTGGGACGTTGCCGTTTGAAGGTGCCTTAGCTTTTAATGTCATTGCTTACATTACATACTCCTGTATAAGCTTGTTCAGATTTATTTACTCCAAATACGTTCATTTTAGAATGTTGAATAATGTTTGTGTAATGGAGGTTCGAAAATGCGTGTCGTGACTTATTTGAATAAGATTAAACAACTAGCGATCAGTGTCACAAACTATATCTTTTTCGTACATGCCGAGCCACCAGTGTGCCCAAGCGCAATAAAACTAAGTACTTGATTCAGACTATAACTCGTTTTCTCGCATGCCGCTCCATCACTTTCACATTCCTCCTTGTACAGGCATGCATGTATTCTCTTCCTGGCATGCGCACGAAATAAATTAAACTCTTTATTCTTGGGTACAAAGTTTGTATTCCCATGTGTAAATAAGATACTTGTTGCTGCCCCTAAAACGGCCGTACACCGGATCAAGCTGTCTTGCCGAACTACAGTTCTTCCTTCCCCATTTCGGGTAAAAACAAGGGAAAAGTGTTTTTGGGGCGACAATATCGCTATCTGTTCGCGGGCACATAATTTGTCGTACGAGAGTTGGACACCCTCGATTTGCCTCGACGCGACGTCGCCCTTTGAAGTGACTGTAACTCCGTCTATACACGAGTAATACGTGCTTATGACGATTTTCAAGACAGTTAGCTTTCTGATAAATCTGATTTACTTTTTATATTGTAGACAGAATAAAATGTTACCTACCATAAGGGCAAGTCGTTGAAAAGTAGTTTGTTTTTGTGATTTTAATATTCTACTTAGGTACTTACCCCCAAAAAAAAACATTAGCAATATTTAGTGTAGGGACTATGTGTCAACTGATTTCTCTTCGTATTTAGTTTTTTTGCCTTCCTGGACATGAACCAATAAATCACATAGTAATACAGTAGTCCAAATTAAGAAAAAATATAATATTTTAGCAGCCACATAAAAAAAAGCCGTATCACTTTTTATTTCACTTCCAGAGGTGACGTTATGGCTCATAAAAACTTCATATCTATTAACTTGCATGAATCTTGGCTCACAGTTAGCTTTTCCCACGACACTGCCATTTCAGCCAGGTTTGTATGTTTGAATATTTCATAATAAATTACGTGGTAGTATAGTTTGATAGTTCGCAGCCTCACAATATTGTGGATTTTACTTTTATGGGGCCAAATAAAATGTTGGTGATATAGAGTTATTTTTTCCCGAAATATACTTTGTCTGTTTCATCTTTGTGGAAGCTAAGGTCTTGTATATAATTTCCTAGTTATTTGTCTCAAGACACCCTCTGAAGGAATGGATATTTTCGTTCTAGGAGACAGCCTTGAAAGGTGCTAAATCCATCACAATTTTACTCCTTTTATACTTACCTTTTCGTTCACAATATATTGTCACTGTCTAGGCTAGGATTTTTATTGTATCGTCGTTGCTGTCTTTACTTTTATATCTCTCATGTTTGCGAGATATTGCGGCCGCACTTTTTAATAAAGTAAAATTTAGAGATTATAACAGTATTGTTAAAATTGCTGCTTTTCCTAGCTGTTTCACATCAAACAAGCGATTCCGAGGTAACGCAATAACGCCTCTCGCACACCGTTGAAATTCACCTTATTAATTTCGTTAGCGTGAAATAATCACACAGCCAGCCTCCACTGATCCTTCAAATTATTTACGTTTAATACAAAATTTGTAGGTAGGTATTTATGTACACATTGAAGCCTTCAATCGAATAAGTAAATTGGTAGGTCCTAGTTTCTAATATTACGTAATAAAAAACAACCGACTTCTAGAAAAACACTACAAAGTGAAAAATTACTTTAATTTCGCAAGTCGGTGACTTTGGATATGTATTTAATTTTTTTGTCATCGCCTTGCAAAATTAAAGTTATTTTTCACTTTGTAGTGTTTTTCCAGAAGTCGATTGTTTTTTTTTTGGAAAAAGGTCTTATATTTCACTTTTGAGTTACAGTACCTACCTACCCAACACCAATTCTAAATGTCATCATCCTTGGGGTCAAAACAATGCATATTTATGCGATAGCAGCAATCGTTGATTTTTTGTAATCTTTTTAAGAGTTCTGTTGTCTGTCTCCGAAATGCATTATCAGATCTATATGAAATTTATTCGGAATAAACACCTTTCGAACAAAAAAGAATTTTGCAAATCCGTCTTATATGTCGGAGTTAGCCCGAACATACATTTAAAAAAAATATGTCGAATTGATAACCTCTTTCTTTTTGTAGTCGGTTAAAAATACATTGTCGTACCTACACTTCAAATAAAGAGTGGTTTGTTTTGAATTGTTATTTTACCAGTTTCGATTACACAATATTTTTTTTTTTATTCTGAAAGTCAAAGTTCTTGCTGTTGATTAAAATAAGTTGATTTTTGTGCCTGGTGCTGATTTAGTTTGGCAATTAAAATATAATCTGTGTGGTTCTTTCTACAAAAGACCATTTCAGAGACTAATCTACTTGGTACGGCTAAGATTATGTCTAGACTTTAAAGGAGACCTCTAGTTTGTATCGGTGTTTTGTCTCAGAGTAGTCCGATAGAAAACGCCGTCCACATCTAGTTTTTTATTTAAAATATGATAGACGAGTAAAACTGTTGGTAAGTACAATACTACTTAAAGAAATAAAATCATTTATCAAATGACTGAATTATTAAATATTTTTTTGTAAAAAAAAACAACCTTGACACTAACAAAACCTACATCATGAATAAGCTACTTAATAATTCAAACCTACTTTAACTCTTACAAGAAAAACCAATCCATCTTTTCAGGGAGAAAATATGATTGAAACAACAATAATATCGACTCAGACTTCCACTTCCCACAAGATGTACCGTTGACTCCTAAACCAGCCTTAATAAAATAGGTTCACTGGAAAACCTAGCTGGGCTATAAATATCCAGTGGTACTTGGTTAAGGTGTGCTTACACTGGCAACTAAAATTGCGCAATCCTTGGCGACTTTTGGCAACTCGATTTTGTAGTTAGAGATAACTCCACCATTAATGACCTTGATCATGGCGCCACTTAATAAACTATGCATAAAAACCCATTTGATATTTAGCAATTCATTTTGGCGACATTTAACGATACAAAATCTGTGGAGTCATTATTAAAGGCAATATTTAGTAAAATTATCCCGGATTTGATTCTCAGGTCGGGCAAAGTGTTATTGGGCAGCTGGAGTCTGGATTTATGCCTAGTTGATGGCTATAGGTTCGACCCCTATTACTTGGGGCAGAAGCATAACTGGTGAAATGTGGGTGTAACTATCGGTAGATTCTAGATTACAGGCATGATGTAAGTAATATTGCCAAAACTAATTTAAGAAATTCATGGCATGAAAAAAATATTTTTTTTTCGTTTTAGGTTATTCTTTCTCACTCTTTTTTTGTCTTCTACATCTAGCAATTATAATTCCCGGTTGAAAAAATTGCCCGTGTAAGCGCACCTTTACAAGTGCGGTTTGATACACCCACTTATTGGAGATCCCGTTTTAACCCGACACGTCGCCTTATCGCGACGTGTTATCTTAATTTGCAGTTAGTTAACGGTATTCCGGTAAAGGATTACCTAAGTAGTGTCTTAGTTCACGAGCGAGTTCCGAGGAATTAGTAGTGTTAATTAATCTGACGATATTTGTGCTTAAGTAACTTAGTTCTAAGAATAGGGTTATGGTATAATTATGTAGGTAATACTTTATAAAGAAGTTATACAATCTGTTTATAGGAGGATATTCTGTAGTAACAGTGGTTCTTCCATTAAATGATTGAGTTTTGGTTTATTTCTTAACATAATTCTGTTGCAGCTGTTACATGAAAGCTTAAGTTATCTTCCAAGATTTCCATGAAAACCAGAACTTAAACTACTTCACTTAATAAAGTCTAAGCACTATGTGGATTTACTTGCTCCAAAATTCCTAACACACTAGATATTCGAGTAAAAAGGTTTGATATAGCGCGAGCTTAACCCGTAGTGTCGGGAGCACGCGCGTTTATCCACGCAATCTAGCTTCCGTGACGTGACTCTTTTTGTCTGCCACACAATCTGATCGTCCAACTTCGTCCCACTGAGTTATGGCTCAGAACTTACCACTTCACCCAACCACGTCGCCGACAACTTTAAGGTCTACGTGTCTTTATCGGTCACTTTGTTCCTACAAAAACTTTCCAAAAAACTTTACCCGCAAACTGACTCCTATTAATATACGAGTCTGTTTGCAGTTTTCAATCAAGCCAAAATTTTATCGCCAACTTTTTGTCTAGAGAATTTTACGATATTAAAAGGCCGGTGTTTGCCTCTGATCCCTGGTAAATTACATCAAAACTAAGGGTTATGACAAAGAAAACACAAAAACTTTTCCAATTACATATTCAACGACTCCGCTCAGAAGAAATTCACCACTCCTTGAACAAACGCCTCTATGAAAAGAAATCACCGAATAGGTGAGTGCGGGGGTAAACTCACGAGTAAACATTTGCGTATGTAAACTGGAATTATTCACGAAAAAACTTTTAATGGCGTCCCCGGAGTTCCCGTCAAACATTTATCAACAAAAGAACGAACGTCCCGCAGGCGATGGAACTTGAAATGTATGGAAATTACCCAGTCACGAGCGGGAGAACAATTCACTAACGTCGGCATAGGCAAATGTTTTTGTTGCAGCTTGTTTCGTTGTGTAACTTGTTCAGATTTGAAGTTACAACTACAAAACGCGGTTAGGCGCTAATGACGCACACACATGGACTGTATAAATAAAACAAACCAAACCATATGGCTTTAAAAATGAGAAATTCCGCGGATACAGATTCAAATCTGTGAGTGATTCGTCAGATGTTCGCCGTCGAGCGCGCGTAGCCCCTCGTTGGGCGCCAAATAACTCGGAACGGAATAATGAACCGCTTCAGATTCTTCAGCAAACAATCCCTGTCATTGCTCGACTGCAGAGAGAAGATTAAAATTTCATAAATGTTACTACTAATGTTGAGTTATTAAAATTTAATATTTTTATAGTTTCTTGAGGTAATATCAGGAGAGGTACAAAATGAGGAATTTAATATTTCCCTAGGAGTTCAGTAAACAAGGGTTTAGTTAAACTTGGGTAGATTTAATTATGTACTGTTTTATTATCTTTCTAATTTGGCAGATTAGCCAAAGAGGTAAGATAAAATAAATACATTTAGAACGGACACCGTTTCATTTGCATTTCAATCAGAACGATATAGCCGGTGGAAAAGAAAATCTGCTCCGTCGCCTCACTTAAAGCTTTTGAAATATTCCTATAACTTCTGATTCTACGAGAAAAAAAAGGCCTATTTGAATTGGAAAGATCAAAGCGTAAAAATTTATCGTTACAAAAAAAGCGCGGCAGGAACGTCCAAAAAGACGTCAGGCACTTATTATTTCAACAGAGCGAGTGTCCCGTCTCCTCTCTCATTCTATTTGTCTTTTCGATTGTTCCGGTGCATAGACTCCTCCATTACTCGGCACTGAAAGGAAAGTTTTGTATTCAATTTGGTATTATAATTCCCATTTGAAGTCGCCACGCACCATCGCGCCGACATCGGCTATGTAAATGGGCGTTTCCGGGACTTAGTCGCATTTTCGCCAAAAAAAATGTTGAATAATTTCATGTTGACATTTTTCACTCAAATCTGTGATTCTTGATTTGGCGCACCGCTTTCTGTCTTGCTCTGATAGAACGAGCAAAATGATCATGTTAGTACCATCACTTATTGCAACATCATAATATTTTCATGTAGTTTTCCTCCCCAACTGACGCTTTCGAATCGATACGAAAGAGTTACGATAAGGTTAAGCATTTATTTATATAACCACTTGCAACTCCCAGTAAATTCTTCAGTTGTGTAAATATTTCCGTGTGCTTACCTGACGTGAATTTTTATTCAGGTTCGCGCGCTCAGCCCCGTCGGGAGACAAGGAAACATTTCAGAGTTTCTCTTCAATTTAAAATGGAAACTTATCCCTTGGCTACCATAAAGTCTGTATTTACCATAGAAATCCACCTAGCTCGCTGGTTTCGATCCTAACCGGTGTCCACACTGAATCCACCTGGATTTAGAGCGTGCACATTGGCTGAACCGCGCCTCCGATGGAGAGGCTTGCATCTTCGTACAAGGCGACAGGTTTTATTTTACGATATGTTTTCCGCGACCGTTTCGCAGATACTAAAATAATAAGAGTTTTACGTCGCCGCGTATTATGTAGCTTTTATGGCCCCCCGAGCTCGGCTGAAGCGCTGTTACAGTGGCTTACGAGGGCTCTTGTGACGAAATAATTAACCCAGTTTTGCTCGTATTAGACTCCGCTTCCACCTAACATTCACTACTTATACGTTTAACATTTTATTGTACTTTTTATACGAAATTTCCTCAGATTAGCGATGTTTTTTCTTTTGTGCGATTTAATAAAAAAATAACAATGCCTCTGCTCCTTAGCTGTAGGCTATAACTCAATAAGCAGTATAATGAGGCTGTAACTTTGTGTTTTGCAAGGAGTAGATCACTTTTAATTAGCAAACACGGCTGTGGCTCTTATTCAATTGAATCCCTCCTTCGAAATTTCGTATTATGCGATGAAATTGAAATAGCAATAGGTTCTATTATATTATTTTAGCGTAATAATTACCCAGTACAATGTTATCTGTGTAAGGGTTGCTGATAACGATATAAACAGGGAACAATGTGTAATGAGGCACAATGATCACAACTATAAACGGTGATGTTTACTGGCGGCACAAAATCACGATCGAGATATAGGAGCGGGCTGGACGTCTATATTCCAGCCAGAGACAAGGGACCGATAACAGATTACCCGCAAACACGTTTTAAATTCATTTCCCGACCCGAGCGCCGATCGCTCCCCGATAAAATGTGGGGACGACCCGGGAAACGGGGACATATTTACTTTGTCTCCCCGCGGCTGACTCCACCGCGGCCACTTCCCCGGTCAGGTAACGTTCCAAAGTGGCAAAATATTTGTCCTGGCTCGTTACCCGTCTGTTCCGATTTAAGAACATTAGCTACTTCCAAATCTGGACTCACTTTTAAACTCGAATCTCGAATGTTGTTTTCTTAATTTTATTCAACTTGGTAAAAGGAACGGAGTTTTGTAAGAGAAAAAGTTTCAAGCAAACCCATTATGTCGGTGATTCTTTTCATATGGAAAAGCTACCAACTTGCACTTTCATGTAACTTTCTTATCGTATGATAAGTTGTTTCAAAACTTTGCTTAAATTCTAATCTTGTCTTAAAAATACATTTTCAATATTTATATTTTCAGCTAAGCTAACTCACAGAGCTCTCAGTGGCTTGTAAATTTTTTGACGGAAAACTAATTTCCTAAATCTCTTAGACATTGCGGTGTGTTGTTGATAAGCGCTCCAAACTAGTAACATGGTTGTTGTAACGCTACAAGGCTTCCAAACTTGTACCAGGGGTAAGTTCATTAACGCGTCAAGAGCTGTGGACTATGTTTTGACGCCAGATATTTTGATACACAACGCTTTTTGGCACTCGCTTCGGCTAACAATACTTGCTTTATCCGGTCAATTGCTTTGTGCAAGCCTTTGTACGAAAATTTCGTGTTTTTATTGGATTATGGAAGGTTCTCACCAAACTTAACCGAGCTGTACTGTTCAACAATGCAGTTTTCACGTTTCATTGCTTTGTGGTTGTTAACAGGCGAGCTTGGTGGCTGAAACAAAAATCCCTTTAATCGTTTATTGGTCCTTATGCCTTTGGTTTGTTTTTTCTTGTTACTATATCAATTTTATGCGTATCCATATTCTTCCCCAAACATCAATTTATTCATAGTTGCAACATTTAACCTAATACGGTAGTGCAGAAATTAAAATATATGTTTTTAAAAGTTTATGAAGGAGAACCTAATAAAATTATGAATGTAAAACTAACATTACGTACGGTTTGCTCTTTCAGCAAAAATATTAGAGAGGTGCTGAGTGGCTGAAAATCATACTCAAAAGTTTAATGTTTAATTTTAAAACTTCACATTCTTAAAACATAACTAAGATTTTCTTTCCCAGCCTTCAACCGGTGTCAAAGGTAAATAACACCGGTTGTATTAAATTAGTTCAGCTATTGATCCACATGAAACATCGGTCCTAACGTCTGCCCACCGCAGTTAAGCCAACAAAACACATGCAACAACATAACAATAGTCCTATAGTTCCGTATAACAATAACATTAACATTTAGTTAGTCCTGTATACTCGGTAACTTGGTATCGGTCTCGATACCGTTGTTCCGAACTGCAATGTTCCTGGTATTACCACCTCCGGGGTCTAATCAATAGCTGAACTGGCCAATGTTCGCAGCGGTACTCTAAAATACACCGTATTAAGTACTTAGTAATTAATTAGTGCACTTGTGCCAACTATGGTCGGTAACTGTTCTGTTTGTGTATTTTTGGCTTGATGTTCGTATGTCAATTGGGTATTTTACTATTAATGAGAAAAAAAAGAGTATATTATTGAGATAGCTTAGGCAAAAACCAGTCGGAAAATGTTTTTTATTTTGTTCATGAAATAACAAAATAAATTTTAAAATTCAATTCAAAGATTTCAGTTTTTTTAATCTGTTTTTGAAACACTATGAAATAGTAGCCGCCATGTTATTACGATATACCGCTGTTTTAACTAATCAACTGAACAACTTTGTACTTTTATTATTTTCGTAACCAAAGTAATTTTTATTGAAATAATATCTTACATTCAGGAACAGCAAACCAACGATAAGTAGAATAATAACCCAATTTTCAATTATAAACAATTATCATACTAAATATCAACGCATTTGTTTACACAGAAAACTGACATCATACCCACAGATCAATATGGCGACCACTGCGTCCAGTGTTTTCTATGCATTTTTACATGCATTTTTATGGCATTAATCGATTATGGAATTAGCATTTTAGAATCTAATTAAGACAATATTCAAAAATGGGTGTAGCCCTGTCGGCGAAGAGTCCCGTCGAAGTAGTCTTGTCGGTGTTCAGTCTGTCGGCGTAGTGTCTGTCGGCGTTGAGCCGTACACTCCTGTTTTTCGACGCGCTGGGATGCTCCGGGACGCTCTGTTGCATTCTCAATGCTCGTTTCAACACCGAGAGTTGATAATCCAGTGCGCAATAAAATCTCGTCGCGATATTTTTACGCCCATTCAAAAGTGGTCTCACAGCTTGACTTAGACAAAATGTAACACACGGGGGAATTATGACTTGAATAAAAACATAACATACTTTTTTATACGGATATAATGAAGTAGTTTCCTTAGAGCGCGAATAAAACCGCGGGCTACAGCTAGTTAAAAATAAACCTGTTTCTATTCTGGCCAGATTAATTAATCCAGATCCAACGGTTTCTAGATAAGTATCAAAAAGTCAATTGCAGTCTATTGGTCCGTTTCGACTGGAGGTTTTTGATTGGCGATGGTCTGTTTGAGCACGTTTGGTACACACCAACCGTCCTCAAAGCCCATGTCTGGTAACTAGTATGTCTGTCTGTCCAACGGAACAACGTTAATGAACAGATTGATTAAACTTTCTCCGGTTTTACTCATTAAAAATGAATAAACGATGACAGTTTAATGATCGTGTACCGTAGAACCAAAAATGAAAATTTTCACGCCCTCTGCAAACCAGCCAATAAAACTTCAGAACGATCTAATGATAATTAAATATTGCCATCCTACGTTAATAAATATAAAGGACTCGCTTCAAAGAGGGAAGGTGAAGAATAGGAACGAAAAGTATTTAAATCTCAGCCGTTTTTATTTATCTTTGCGAAGCGCCGCCGGCGGTTAAATATCTGAGGCTACCCGCCGCTCTTCTGAAGACAAATGTAAACACAGCATTGCCTTTGAAAACGTCATCCGCGTATATACGCCAGCATACCTACCGTAAATAGTTATGACGTGAAGTTAAAATTGTTTGTCATGTGACGTATTCTATTTGACGTTTTATATTCTGGTTTGTTTGTTTTAAATGTAATGTTTTTTTACTCAGCGTGTATAAGATATGTGCGGTCATAATAAGGGTGCTGAGAGAAGCGGTAGCCCAGTGCTAACGGCTTCAGCTTACGAATTGTAGGTCGTAGGTACGAACCCAGACAAGCGCATTACTTTGTGTAAATTATTTCACACACTGTAATTGTCCTGGCTCTATGTGTAGGTATACTTGCATGAAATTGTGTAGCCTCTTTTGGATATCCAATAAATAAATAAATATTTGCGCCCGCGCTGTGTCGCGCGTCGGGGATTTCGGCCCACTAAATCTCACAGAGAGTCAACTGCCCAGAGAGCCTTAGTCCCAACAGTGGGAACGTTATAGGTTGATTATATATGTATGTAAATATTTAAGATTGTGGAACGAACTAAATTACTTTTTCCATGAGACCAACATCGTAATTGTATCACACCCTCCAATATGACCACGCATTACTCATACACGCTGAACATATATGATTGGAATAAAGATTTGATTTTTGAAACACGATATAGTTAGTTAAGTTTCTAATTCCCTAGTTCAACATAACGACGATTGTCAAAGAACAACAGTGAAGTTCATTCGTTTTCGTAAATAAAATATGGCAACAAAAAAGCAACAATTTATTAAAAAGATTGACTTTACAATATTGCTTGTTCTCCGTAAACATTCAACACAGAGAAGAGGCCAACGTATTTTAACCCCTTTCAAGAAATAAAAGAAGAAACAAAAAGTGGTTACAAAGTCAAAAAGTTTTCAGTTCGCGAAATTCCCTCAATAGTTGAACGAAACATATTTCCTTAGAGTTGTTTTAAAGATGGCATACATAATCAAGCGCGGGATGCGTTTCCTCAAAGACACTGTATCAGCATAAGCTGTGAAACGGTCTTCTTTGACGCAGCCTCACGAGACGAGTAAAGGGTGTCACGTTTTGCATTCTCTCGTAGCTATCCGGAGTGCGATTGTTACTATTGAAAATGTGACACCCTGATATACCCTGTTATGCTTTTCGTTGGTGAAATAGAAACGTGGGTCGATGTGTAGAGGCTACGTTGACAAGAAGTAAATATATAATCAGGGATGTTCATTATTTCGCTAGTTGCCTACCAACTTCTCTGTACGTAACTATGGTGTTCCCACGGCTGGGATGCAGACCATCTCTTGAAGGAGTCTTAAAGACATCAAATTTGTATGAAATGGCCTGGTAAATTAAAGTTGTGTGTTAATTAGAAAAATAATTAAATTTTCTGACTGGACCTACCTCTATATATTAGTAATTTATATCATATATTTAAGTAATAATAACATTAAAAATTAAAAATAGAAAACGTTATTTTTCCATTCGACACAGTTTTGCCTGTAAGAAAACTCTTTTCACTTAGAAAAATCAGTCTCCATCGCAATTGAAAACTCAAGTGATTCCATATTTTGTTTAACTGATGCTTCACGTGTCGATATACTAAATCGGAGAAGCGTGAGAGGGCTTGAAATAACAAACGCAATCGCTGCCTTGTATTGGGCACGATACAACATTTGGAAGGCAAAAGGAAAATATGAAAAGGCGGAATATTGCCAGACGAAATTACGATCGCTTTAGATTCGGTACGGCCCATTGAGGGGTGAATTGTTACCTTCGTACATTGCCATAAAGAATCTATTTGTTTTTCCTTAGTCAAGTGATATCGATTGTCTACCATATGAATGTGCTAATGCGATACAAGCGAGCCGATTCATGGGCCTTTGTTGAAGTGACATCTTTGAAATTATATTTTTTGCCTTACACATTAATTTTTGTTACTTTACGACTTGAAATATAGATAGGCAGTCGCTCCATGTAAAATACTGGTATTCAGCTGCATCTGGTTAGACTGGAAGCCAACCCCAATATAGTTTGGACAAGGCTGGGTAGATGATGATACGATTTGGAATAGAAGGGCTCGTGGCTAAATAATAACAGTCGCACGGGTCGATCGAAAGTACGCTACGCTTGCCCAGGTTGGTCCGTGAATAGTTGACCATCCATTATATAGCGGGACCCCTCGGTGGACCGATGACCTAGTGAGGGCCGCAGGAGTCCGCTGGATGCGGGAAGCACAGAACCGGTCGAAGTGGCGGAGCTTGGGGGAGGCCTATGTCCAGCAGTGGACGTCTTTCGGCTGAAATGACGATGATGATGATGATGACTCCTCCGTGCCTCGGAAAGCACGCTCAACCGTTTGTGTTATTTGCAGATCTTTGCCAGTTGTTACGGGTAGTTAGAAGCCCGAAATTCAGACAACTGGTTGTCACCAGTGGGTACGTATTACCCAGTAACTGGGTTGTGGAGGACAGATTGTCGCTCCATGTAAAATACTGATATTCAGCTGCATTCGGTTAGGCTGGAAGCTGACCTCAACAAATGTACCTAGTCGGGAAAAGGCGAGGCAGATGATAATGAGTTTACGACTTGGAATATGAAGTTGATTTGATTAACGTGCCTTAGGTGCAGGAGCAAAGAAATCCCCTAAGTACTTAACTTGATTAACTTAATTTTCCCTGGCTGCATTTGGATCTGCATTACATGTCTGTTTCTACACTAGACCACCGGTACACGACCAACTAAAAGTCTAGCGGCGCAGCGTCGCCTAGAGAATTGAATATTAGCATTAACAAGACAAATGTGCCGTTGGAGTTTGATAGTTTCTCATTAGGAGTCGGCCGGACCTGTCTCGTCACAACTTACAGTAAGCCGCTTTGCAACTCCTCAAGTATTATAAATATGGGTAGTAAAAGCTAAAGAAAGTTACTTCAACTTCAAATAATGAATGCAACACTTCGCTCTAGCTGCTGAAAACATTGAACACTGAGGATGTCTTTAGTGCATTTTTTTTAATTTTAGTTTGTTATACACCGTGGCATTTTAATCGTCTTACAACGGCAGCCCATTCTATGTATCCAATGACTACTTATTAAAAAAAAAAATATGAATAATTAAAATAAAAATATATAAAAAAAAATCACTAAGACGCATGACGTAAATTTTGAAAGACTGTTATGGAGATGGAATAAATGATGGAATGTAATGGAGCTGGAGTCTTATCAATATCTTGTACCGTTTGACATGTAAACATTATTAACAGGGTGTTTCATAATTCTAAAGCATTATTTATTTTTCTGTGCACCTATTATCATAATGGTAACAATTTTTTAATCGCGCCTAGAGGTATTTTATGTTGGATACATAATGAGTGGACCACCTTTGTAAGATGACTAAAATATCACGATTTATATTTTTACATTGCTAGCAATATTGTCTCATAAATCATAACTGGTTGGCTTATAACATCCTTGTCAGGGAGCAGAGTGTATCTGTGATTATTCTCCCGTTCGCTAGCCTCACACGATAAATAACAACCATTAACACGTTTCTTATAGTGACATTAGCCTTTATTGGATCCACGGGACTAACTCAATCTCATTGAGCCCAAATAAAGTAAGCCCCTTATTATTTTTATAAAAGATAATTAGGGAAAGGTAGATAGAAATGATGACTAATGTAAGCTTCTAACTTTTCATTAACTCTTTTTATGATAAATGCTTCCACGCAAATTAGTTCTTTACGTAAGTGTCCAAGGTTTCATTTCAGTTGTTTATAAAATAGTGAAAGCCATAAAACACAGCAATGCGCCCACTGCACTGTATTCGTATCGTCTCGTATGCAAATGGACGTCGTCTCTAAACGTTGCCCTTTGTTTCTCTCGCTCTGTATCTGTTAACTTTTATCGCACAACTTTTCCTCAGACCAGATTAGTTTTGCTCTAACAGTATCGTAAATTGAGCGGCCATTAAGCTCAAGTTTAGTGAGCGTAATGATCCGATCTATCTTACAACTTTAACAGGTGCGATTTAAAAGCGGATCGTAATACACGCGGATACTAAATAACCCTTTAATTAATATATTGTTGAGAGTAACAGCAGCTTGCCGCATCGATCCTGGCGTTAGCCCGACATAGTTCGGCCCGAGTTAAAATGGCACGCGAGTTGCGCTCGAGTGGCGGTTACCTCCTGACGTCTCTATTCGTTACTGAAGTAACCAGGCCCCTACAACTTTGTTCACACAAACTCGCAGCTCCTACTTTCCCTATAAAGTATAGTTGTGACAGCGAGTAATGTCTCCTTATATTGTTCTGGGGCTAAGAGGTTTGCCTCCTAGTTGTGATGAGAATTGTTAACTTTTACATCGTCTCGTATCTGCCTAATTTATCGCAGTCACACGTTGAATTTTTAATACAGACTTCTCAACTACACCGGCAAGTGCAAACATAATAAATTATGACTGGAATTTATATTGCTCGTTGGAATCGAAGAAAACATCGTTACGGCTTATTAATGACTGCGGAACGTCTTAATATCCGAGTTGGGGCAAAGAGTTTGGGCGATAATCGATATTTCCGAATATCGATTATGAAGTTAGTGCGAAAATCATCCGGCGCGGGTGGGCGCTTGACAAATGTCCGTTATAAGCGCAGAACAAATTGGTGCAATTAATTACGAGTGGAGCTTGGCAGCGCTGAGCCGACAAATATTATCAAGATCGTTAATTTCGACATCTTAGTCGAAGGCGGTCGGGCGGGATGATATTAAGCATTAGACGAATGTGCGCCGCACACGGTGCGACTCGCGATGATGAGATCGACAGCACCGCGGTGCTTAACGCGCATCTCCTGGTGTACACAGGCTTGTTAGCGCGCCGTCTGTCTACACGACACGCTACTCGCGGGCATTAGCGGTAACGTACATAATAGCGTAGGTGCCTAGCTTTCAAAGCTTACCTTATTTCCCAGAAAATTATTTTGTCTCAAATTTTACTTCAAAATTTTGCTTGGTTTTAAATTTCCTCTGAACAAGCTCCATTTATTATGTAGGTGCACCAGGTAGTCTTAAGCTAATACGCTTATGAGAAGTTAGTATTACGTACGCCCTGTTTTAAGAAATTTTCCACGTAGTAGTATTTATTTTTGATTCATTTTCCTTCCCCTTCTTTTAATCAAGGCAAAATAAGTTAATTAACACTCTCTGAGCACGAAGGTGAAAAATTGTTCTGTTAAGAGCTTTAAACGAATTAGGGAGATTAACCTAATTAATTGCCCTGAACTATACAATATTATTTTGGTTGATGTATTGACTTCTTGTTGGTAGCATTTGTAGCAAGCTGTTACGCAAATCCATGTATGTTTTTGTTAACGATTCAATTCCGTCGAGTTGCTTGCGCCCATAAAACATGAATATAAAATTGTGCGAGTAACGCATGACTCTTAATGAAAAGTATATTATCTCACATAAAAACATTTTACGCTCGTTTTCAACGCTGGTTATTAAATTAAATCATAATTTACACACGTCGAGTTAAATCAGACTGTAAGCTCGTGAAATCGCAATAAAAATTATTAGACTCGTTACAGCCTTTCCACGCTAGACCCTTTTATTTTTTTCATATTAGATTCATTCTCAGGAACAATGACGTCATAAATGCCGATGCGATTTTTCATTCGCATCGTAAATGTTCGTTTTCTCTTGTTTCTCCCTATTTTATTCGGCCACAGAAGCAAGGTGCTCCCGACACGAGTTTTATTATATAAGCTTACCCTACTCATACAATGATGGTGCATAGTGGATATAATATTTTATTTGACATCCGTCGATGCCGCCAAATCTTGATGGAATTGCATCGATCTTATCTTACAGGGTTCGGAAATATCCGTGATCTCCAGTATCACGATTCAATGAATCTCACGAATGTTTTATTTTAACTCTTATCTTTTGCTATAATAATCGAACATCCTCAAACTGTAAGGTAACCATTATTCAGTTAAATACGCACTTCTGAGCCACGAGATACAAGCAACGCTTAGTCATTGGGCCACCGAACAGGCAGTTATACTATTATGTATTCCTACTCTGTGATGAACAAACGTTATAATTATTTTGTTAATAAAATTTACTTTCTCAGTTTCCTAGAACCTGGCATTTATTAAATCTCACGGGTGTAAACCAAGGTGAGATTAGTTTGAGTAGATTAGGTATTTTGTATTGCATTGAAATTATTATTGAAATCTAATTGTAGGAATTTCAGATTTAATATTATTAATGACAGAATCTTCAAAATAATGTACCTATGTAGTATTGTTTTCGTTTCATTGAATTTGCGTACCTAGTATATGTACGAGTGTATCTACATATCGATTGACTGAAGAGTGTTAGTGGCTCATAAATATTTCATATGACACGATAGTGCTGTCGGATATCTTTATACCTAATGTTCATAAAAATCGCTCGGTCCCAGTTTAGGAACAAATGGTATTATTTGTTATATTCTGGCTATCGTTTTACACACTTCACAGAGTTTTATTGCAGACAGGGTTATTTTTAAACGACTTTAAAAAGGAGGAGGTTATCAATTCGACGTTTTTTTTTTAGCATAACTCCGTCATATATAGACAGATTTGCAAAATTATTATTTTTTGTCGAAAAGGGTTTATTCCGAAATGGTTCCATTTAAATTTCATATAGATCTGATGATGCGTTTCGGAGACAGACAACGGAACTCTTAAAAAAATGACAGCAAATCAACCGCGATTGCTGCTATCGCATAAATATGCATTGTTTTGACCCCAAGTCTGATGAAATTTCGAATCGGTGTGTGGGCTGTAACTAAAAAGTTAAAAATTAAAAAAAAAAAAACAAAAAAGAAGAGGAGTGGTGATGAAATTATTTACACAATGTAACGTGCTTGCCTGGGTTCGAACCCATGACCTACAATTCGTAAGTTGGGGCCGTTACTACTGGGCCACCACTGGTCCCAAATCCTTGATACTAATTCAAATATTTGTAAATGCCCATTAATTTATCAATCTAGGCCACTTATAGCACACAATGGTTTTAAGATATCTGAACAGTTTGTTGTGAAATCTATTATAACTAATAACCACAATAAAAATAAGGTACTTCTGTAATAGCCCATCTTTTTAACCTATTCAAACACCCGGCGATCTATTTCCACAAATTGACCCTTACCTAGACTAAATTTGCTGAAGAAGTCGGACTACAAGAATTCAATACCTACTAGAACCAGATATTCTACTTATCCCTATTTTGCTGAAGCTTTTTCAGTGAATTCATTTCCAGATGTTATTTGTCAAAGTATCAAAAGTAATATTTATCTTATGCCTATAGATTTCGTAAATAACAACTGAATCTTTATGTGCCGTCCGTCCCAAACGTTTTCAGCACATTTTAATATCACTAATACATTATCCGTATTGATTTCCTACAATGGACTTCGATACTCCTCTTTGACCACGTAAACATATCATTTTGCGTCCTTACTATCTGTAAGAGGGACCCCAAGCTCGTTCGTCTGTTATAAGTAAACCTTTCATGTATATTTTATTCCCTATATTTTGATATGTGGGCCCCTCGCATCACGCTCATTCAAATGACATATTGGAGGAACGTCTGAGTATGTTTCTCATCGGGAAAAGATCACAGTTTTCTTTCGAGAGTAAAACCAAATACCATCTTGTGAAGAACCAATCTAGGGAATTGATTTTGCGTCGTAGGTCCCATTCGTACATAGCTACGCACGTATTATGTGGACCGATTACATTTTTTATTAATACGTTCATTTCGCGATATTACATACCTAGTAAAGAAAATATATCTGCTTTTATAAACTGTTGTAACTAAATAAAATAAAATCAAGATTTTTTGTGTCAAAAAAGTTCAAACGAATATGTTTGGGTACAGACTTTAAATCTAAAGTTATTATAATAAAAAGTCCTTGTAAAAAATAAGCGTCCATCATTTAAACAAAATGGTAGCAGCTTTTATGTTTCTGACTGATACGTTTTACCTGGTACTGATGAGCCTCTAGACAAATAACGTTAGACCCGTGTTTATACCCAATGTCACCATTGTCTTCACCATGAAGGCATCATTCAACATCATTCTCCATTAAGTTGAGAAATTGCGAAGGAAACGATAACTGCCTTCTTTCCCAGCACAATCCGCCTTCCTTCCGCAAAATTTTCATCCGTGCTGTTTTTTCGTTGTTGTGAAAAATGTTATTTAATTTCGGGCAATTATTACACGCGCTCTACGAAATTACTCCAAGGAATAGGACTCGCGAATGTTGGTTTTATTTGAGAGAGAACGTTCCTTTTCTACAATGAAAGCTTTATGGTGAAAAATGTGAATCCCGCTGTTACCTTTATCTGTTTTTCATAATATTAAGTAAAATGCAAATAAAGGGTCACAGTTATCACAAATGCGAAACTAAGAGCTAAAAGGTTTTCTTTTATTGGAGTGTAGTTCAAACAAAATCTGCATACTTTGTTTCAGAATTTATTATTACCTTAAAATATTGTGAAGCTTCACGAATATTCTGCTCTGATAAAAAAATAAAAAGCCCGTCCCAACAATTCGAAGGGATTACGTAGGTTTGATGTGGATGCTCCTAATAACAGATTACTTTCCTAATTTGCATTTTCATAATCGAATGTAAGTTTACATAGGTGGGTACATGTATCACCGTCTGTCATTTTTTGCGTAAGGAACAATTGATGTGTTCGGCTTTATTAAGTGTGTCGTGTGAGTGATATCCAGGCGTCGTCGCCAGGTGTGAGCTTCGCGATACAAAATCCGCGGTGTTGCGTCATTTGTACGTTTTCTTTATTACGTAGCGTGATTTATACCTTAGCCCGGTGCGTTTAACTGCTGAGGTCTGTCATTTCGCCGTCTTAAATTGAGATTGATCCCGGGGAAGGGCGGGTTGACGTGTGCGTTGGCGTGTCCCGGAATTGTGTTTTTGTTTTATTTTGTTACGTTTTTCCCTTTGTGCCGGGGGAGATGACGTCTCCGCGCATGCAAAGTCACCTGTCAATATTTTGGCAGCGACGCGGCCTTATTTCGCGTCGTTTAAAGGCTCGGTTCACATTGTGGTAAAGCTCGATATTGATACGTCCTCGTTTCGAAAAACGTCGATAGAGTGCCAATTAGAACATTCCACAGTTTTATTAAAAGTTTTGTGGAATTTCATCAAAACAAACTATACAATTAGGTGCTACCATCCGAAAATATTATTCAATCATTTTGTAACTGACGAATTGAAAATTATCCGGTTTACAATTTGTCCAATTACTGCTTTTCAGTACAAGCATTCGCTTTCATTTGATTTAAATTTGTACGTTGATTTTAAATTAGCTATATTTTGATTTATAATTTGTGTATACTTATTTTGAACGTCAGCATACATCTGTAAACTGGGCTGGTTTTCAGCAGGAGCATTCGTTTTTGTACAAACATTGATTACAAATTACCTTTCTACGGATTTGATTTACTTTATTTTAGCTAAGTTAGAGATGACATTTGTCTATTGCGCAGTGTAATTATTTTTTATGCTCATTTACGCACCAGCAGCCGGGTCGAGTGGTCGTGGGACGATTACGGAATTTAAGACACAGTTTAATCTGAAATCCTTTAGTATAAAAAACTTTCACACATCAATAAAAAATAAAAATAACTTTAGTTAGTTTTCCACTCCATAAAGTAATTAGCAATTCTAGCTCTCAATTAGTTGAATCTTCTACTTGAGACAGTTTTCTATAAAATATTACTCTTTTGTCCACAGAGAGGCTCTGACGAGCTTCTTTCGCAGAGTGGCGTCACCGTCATGGCGCCCGCCGCTCCGCACCACGCCGACAATAACAACCAAGACTCTGCTGCGAAAAAGGTAAATAAACCATAACATCTTATCAGTAAGATTAAAGTAAAATGTCGTGATGGCCCAGTAGAACTAGGTTGTGGGTTCAAATCCAGGCAAGTACCAGTGTGACTTTTTCAATTCATATTTACTTTATAAGTTTATCTTAGATATTACCGACATTGTTGAAAAATAAACATCATGAAGAAACCTGGACTTAGACTTCAGACGCCAGACTATAAGTCTGAAATTGCCAACCCGTGTTGAGCAAGCGTGGTGATCAATGTTCGTGCCTTCTCTGTATGAGCATTGGCATATGAACTCCAGTAGGACAAGGCTGCTATTATTATTACCTAAAAGATGCCTGTTCATATGCATGTAGACAACTGTCTCATTACAAAACAAGTTCTAACTTACTTTGGTTCAAGCTTAAACCTTCGAGGCAGTTTTTGTATTTCGTACGTTATTACGACTGGGGTTATCGTTCTTAATATAAAATGGAAAGCTTAGACTCAGGTTTAAAATTAGATTTCGTATTTAGAACTTTAACTTCGGCGGAATAATTTTCAAGATTTAAAGAAGTCTCGATGGTTAAAACCACGGGTTTAAACCCAAGCGACATTATTTACTTATGTAAAAACAAAAATAACACGACAACCATCGCTGGCGCAGGTGAAGTGAAGTACTACGGCATTGAGAAAATTCTAAGTTTTTTGTATTAATATATCGATTCTGATTAGTACATCATGAATGTAAAATTCACCCACGCACAATACAAAGACGAAATGAAGTAGCTACAGCCCATTCTTTTACTTACCTTTTTAACGGCACTTCTTTTGCTGAAATGTGTAATTAACTGAAAAACGATTAATCGCGATAAAACGGCGGAATCGCGAAACCGTAATAAGTATTAAAATAAAAGGTCCCTCGTAAAAAGCCAACGTGCCATAAAGAGCTACCCTGAGGGTTTGGGGGCCAAATTTTTATTAATCTCCACCCCTGAGTTGCCGATACCGGGATGAATTTTTACATATAGAAATTAAATCGATAAGGTTTAACCCTTATAAGTGGTCAGTGTGTATAGGCCTTAAAATTAAATAAAAATATTTTCTATTTTGCATGTATATTTTTTCTTTATATTTTTTAATTAATGTTTAAACAAGACGAAAATGCGCTGAAAAGGAAACGTAACGTTATTCAGAATTAAATATTAATTGAATACGGATGCGTATAAAATAAAGTCCTTTGTTCAATATTCAGAAAACAATTTGAAGTACATGAAAAGAACTTCCATTATCCTATTTCTTTGAACATTTCCTCGTTTCACTCCTTCGCTTGATAATTTATTGCGTTTGCAACGAGATGTGATATTCTATCGGCTTGTTATTACATATATTTGTTATTTAAAAAAAAAATATTCTGCATCCATTTGAGATAACTCGCTTATGAAGAGTACAATTTGTACCCATATCATATTTTAGTTAGGTAAAAGTATGTTGCAGTATAATGTTCACACAAATGAAATACCTACCGTACTATCTACATCTTTGTTAAATGTAAAACAAAACTTGTAGTTTCAAATAAATGAGCAGTAAAATATTTTAATAAACAGGTAATGAGCTGTGAAACACTTTAATAAACCAAAACTTTATAGGTTATTTAGTGCCCATATTTCAATGTAACATAAACCAACACCGTTAACCGAAAGGTTAAATGCGTCAACAATGTATACAGTGTGTACACAGCACTAATCAACGAGATGCTAGAGGGTAAGGTTAAAAAAAAATCTCATCACTAAACGCGCACGTGGCTTAAAAAAAACAAAACAATCAACATAGAAGAAAACTGTTTTAAAAATAAACAAGATCGCAGTTTTGGGTCTCTCCTACTGCACTGTAAAGTTGTTTCATCGTGTATTTACATAAATACGGGGAGAGTTTTGCATGCACACTTTGTTGGGTACTATTCAAACAGTTCTTTGTTTGTCGAGACCAGTGCTGGCCGTGTGTTCCGACCACCAAATGGATTGCATCATCCATTAAAACGAAATAACGTGATACATGCCTAGGTCAGATTGTGTTACATTTTGCTAAGAGGCTTGTAGCTAAGTAATAACAGCCGCACGGGTCTATCTATCAGGTTAAGCAATGCTTGCCGCAGTTGGTCCGAGTCCGTTGTCCGAGTTTTTTCCGCTACTTCTTCTTCCCAGCTAAAGCACTAGGAAGTGGTGATGGGCGGGCTTTTTGGGGGGACTGTCTTATGTAATTTTATTTTGACGTTCAAAAAGAGCTGACTCTCAGCCTAGTTTGAATAAATGACTTTTGATTTTGATTTTGATGGGTGACCAGCTTTACAAACCAAGACCTCCGTGCCTCGGAAAGCACGTTTAGCCGTTGGTCCCGGTTGTCATTCGTGAATCTTTGACAGTCGTTACGAGTCGTCAGAAGCCCGAATGTCTAACAATCAGTTTTACCAATGGATATCGTATCACCCAGTAGCTGGGTTGTTGAGGTCAGATAGGCAGTCGCTCCATGTAAAATGCTGGTATTCAGCTGCATCTGGTTAGACTGGAAGCCGACCCCAAAATAGTCGGGGAAGAGGCTTGGCAATGATTAATCCATCATCTCCCCGACCCGTGCAGGTTTATTCCCCCTACAGTCGTGATTGAGCTTAGCAAACTAATAAAAACTACGCATTGCTTGAAGAAGTTTTATAAAAATGTTCAGTTAACGTAGAGTTAAGTCCCGGAGTGCTAATTAGCTCTACGGCTGCAATTCAACTTAAGAAGGCGCAATTCGTGACTTTCTCTGACGTCTTTGGTAGGCTCATGTAAAAGAACCGTGCGGTGTTTCAAATAAGTTTTTTTTTATAATTTAAAATCCAATTACTGAAAACCATCATCTGCCTAGGCTTTGTGCAACTATATTAGGTCAGGTTACAGTCTTACTGGATGTAGCTGAATACCAGTATTATATATGGAGCGACTGCCTATCTGACCTCCACAACCTAGTTACTGGTTAACACGATACTTACTGAACATGTCAAAGTTAATATCTTCAGAATGGAAATATGATGTATCATCCTAGACAATTTAGGAGATAACGTAGGAGGTGTAGTACGTGACCTACCTTCACTTAGTAAGCGATGGACCTGTCACTACGTATGCACGGCTAAGAGTTTTAAACTCAATATATTACCGCTCCTCGATATTTCTTGGAGCATCATACTTCGTAATAAACCGTGAGCGAGAGTAGTATTGTCAACTAAACATTTTACTTTACGAATATTATAAACGCGAAAGTTTGGATGGAAAGGATGGATGTTTGTTACTCTTTCACGCAAAAACGGCTGAACGGATTTGAATGAAATTTGGCACACAGATAGATTAAAACCTAGATTAACACATAGGATACTTTTTATTCCGGTAGTACGATCCCGCGGGATAATTTCCGAACTCCACGCCGGGGAAGCCGCGGGCGGAAGCTAGTTATATTATAAATGTGAAAGTTTGTATGTTAAGATGTTTGTTATTCAATCACGCAAAGACGTCTGAACGGATTTAGATAAAATTTCGCACACAGATAGTTTGTAACCTGGAATAACACATAGAATACTTTTTATCCAGACAGTACGTTCCCGTGGGATAATTTTCGACTACCACGCGGGCAAAGCTGCTGGCAAAAGTTAGTAGGTAATACTGTAATAGTGTGTTCTCATTCCCAAACCTTATATTTAACATTGCCGTAGGTATCATTTACGCAAATTAAATATAAGCGAACCGAACCGCTGAAAAGAAACCATTTTCTTATTCTTCCCTCAGGCAGTTTATTTCCCCCGCTGTCACCGGTCATTATGTCACTGGGAAAATAAAATATCATACTGGCTGTTTCGTACAAGAGAAATGTTTTTTTTTTTCAATAGGAATTATACTTAAAACCTTTTTAATGATTCTTGTAGGTAGCTATTTCAGATGTGTAGTAGCTCTGGAGAAATTTAAATAATTTTTACTTTCTTCGCGATATCGCATATTCAAATAAATTGTAGCTTTTTTTATTAGGTTAGTATCATTAGAAGGAACGTGGGAATAACATTATTTTAAATTGAGTAGTTTATCCTATATAATATATATTTTATAACTTTGACAAAAACGAAGACTTTTATAAGTTGAGTAGATATTTTAATGCCCTTTAAACTTGTTCGATTAAAAGATCATTAAGCCATACAAAAGTAATCCTTGTAACAATACATCGAAGATCCATTAGTTTGTAATCATCTTATCCCAAACAAGATTCATTAAATGATTCCCCATCTCAGGCAAAACAAGGTAGCCATTTTAGTATCGCGGCGTTTTGCCGTCCATTTACTCTCACTTGTTAGGGGCGCCCTGAAAAAACCTTGCCGCAGTAATCTTAATTACATTGTGATCTCGTTACTGCTCGGCCTTAATTCATAATTAAATAGGGACGTGTCCCACCGTTGCTTATTTATTTGCTATTTTATGGTTTAGCGATTGCCCCGCTTTTTTCTACAATGAAAATTAAGGCAGTGCCTTTTTGCGACACCCCTTCTCCTTTGTTGCCCTGAATATTCATTTGGTGCCTATCGGCGGAATGGCGACTCGTTTTTAAAAGTATTTTTTTTATATTCTGCCTTTGTGTTGTATTGCAAACACTTCATGCTGTGAAAATATTGAAGGAAAACTCAGAGCTTCTGTTTTTATATAGAATGTTTTATGAGCAGTATTTAGGCCGTTACAGGAAAAATAAATACAGGTAATTTTTCAATGTTTTTCGAGTTCTCATCTCGAATTGAATGGAAAATGCAGACAGTTTTATTTAATTTAAAACGTTGGCTTCAAGTCTTCAACTGTGATGTCATATATACAAGTTTATTTTGTAGAGTCCTCTCTTTGAAATAATACTAATGTCAGAGAGGGCACGTCTGTAGAAAACACACTAATCAACCCTCGTCCTCTTTGACCGGGTCATTAATGTCCAAATCAAGTAATTAATTATGTTCCCCGTTTTTTTCCTCATTTTCTTGACGTTTCCTGTAAAAACGCAAAGGGTCTGCCTTGTGAAGATCAATCAAATCAGAAGATGTCTGGGGACTGCGTTTACCACTACTTAAGCATTTACGAGCTTGTCTTACGGAGTTACGACTTCGCTTGCACAGGTTGACTGCTGATCTTATTTGGAGAAGAATTTATGATCTATTCTGTCCCTTTTTTCTTATTCATTCGAGTACCTAATTGTTATTTTCTTTTTAAACTGCCCCACTCGGCGGAAAGGTAAATTAGCTGGCTAAATTATAAATAGCTTTCTGTTTTATATTCGAATGACGCTCTGAAGGCGAGAATAACTTATTTAGTAAAGTACCCTAAACAGCCTTTGGAGTTGTAAGATATTTGCGTATTGTGAGTGCTAAGCGCGTACGCAAATAACGCGGCCGCGTTTATTGACTTCGTTAGTGCATAGTTTAGTTGCTAAATAACAATTAACATCAATATTGCTTACTAATGAAGCCTTGTAAACAAAGCTTATTTTGTATAAAGTATCTAATGGCGAATTCCTATAATTTACGGACAGTTGTAGTTTAAAATGAAGACTCTTGTTTCTTTACCAATAATGAAACAAAGACCTTATAACCTTGGCATAAACCTCCCCCTATTTGAAAGCATCAAGCTATCACAGGTAAAATTAGCTTACAAAACTATTTTATTTTCCTAGTTCGGAAATAAGAAATGCTACTGTTACGCGCTAAAGCTAAAGTAATTAGTTACCACTAGCGTCATCTAGTATCGAGTAGCAGAATTAATTGAGTCAAGATCTATTTAGCAATTTCGATACCAGAATCTTCTATATTATCAACATCTGTTCAGTCGGGGCCGGTATGTACTCGAAGATTCTAGATGCTTCGTTTCTCGAATGTTCTTAGGGCCCTATAAAAGGCAGGAACGGATCAAGACCGAGCAGTATGGTCAAGCGATACAGGCGAGAAACATCGTAAGCGATCTTCAAGTGCGATTAAGAGTGATCAGTAGTGAAATTGTATTTTGTAATTAGTGTGTTTAATTAAAGTGTCATCTTTGGTAATGTTTATTGGCAGTTTTTAATTTTCACGAACCCGAAGCTCCTAACACTACCATTGGTCAGCAAACCGATCCGTTTTTGTATATAGGATCCAAGCATAAGTTGTCTATCTTAAAATAAACTTAATATATTAATGAAGCAGTTCTTAAAATCGAATGAAATATAATTCAACCACTCGCCTTCATTGATTTCGTTCCCAGAAAATTCAGTAATCAATCAAATGATCTCATAAAGATATTCATTGCCGGGCACTTACTATTTTACTGCTAGTTTTAGGGGGTACTAAAACCATTTGGCTATCTTATTTTACGATTTCCAACCACGAACGCGGCCTGAGCGTCTGTTCAAACAAAAACTTATGTTACGTGTGATTTAAGACATAGTTACAGATGGAGGGGAATGTTTACTGTACACCTTTATAGTTTGTTATCGTTACTAAATACATTACATAACATTCAATGTAAGAGTATATGTATTTTATGAATCGTATGTTTATTTCATTGATTTATTCTGTTAGTTTTGTGTGAATATTTTAGTGGCTATTAACTGTTTTGAGAGTCTTTACAGGCCTTTCAAATGTTCGTATCATTGGCTAATTAAAGTTCTTCTGAATTAATTCATTGTATAGTGCCTCATCTAGACATTTTTTTTTCATATCTGCATGTTTTCTGTTAAATGCGTTCACTGACTGGACAGATTCACTCATTCTGTGTGGTTCTTTCCTCAAAAGACCATTGCAGACACCAATCCACATGGTTTTCACATGATATTACCAAGATTATGTCTGGACTTTAAAAGAGACTGATCTCTGAGTGTATTTCGGCCTTTTTTCTCAGAGCAGTCAGTTAGTACACGCCGACCTCATCTAGTTTTTAAAATATGATTGACGTGTAAAAGTGTTTGCACAAACCTACTTACAGAAATAAAATGATTTATCATATCAACCCATAAACGACCCACTTGAATATAGTGTGCTTGTGACTGCTTGCTGTAGGTAATAAAATTGTTATGGTAGAGTAAAATTTTGTATCTATAAATTGTATTATAGATACAACCATTTATCTTGAGGTACTCTGATAAAAATCCTTCATTTATTCTGAATGATTAGACTACTGATTAGAATCTTACCAAGGGGGTATTTCCCAATAACTGAGTAGTGGAGCAATAGGCAGTCGCTCTATGTAAAATTACTGGTATTCAGCTGCATTCGGTTGGACTGGAAGCCGACTCCAACATAATTGGAAAAAGTCCAGACAGATGATGATGATAAATATATAGACGCATGAGGAACAGGGTGTAAAGTTCGCTCATACTCTACAGGAAAGGGAGGATCCTCCGACTAGACGGGTGTTGTGTCTGGTGGGCAACTGCCCGACGGTTGATGTCGGGATGTTGTACCTATGCGAATTGCGCGGTAAACTCTGATTGCGCGATGCAGAATTTGTGTGACGTGAGTCTTGCGTAGTTCGCCTGTGGCATTGTAGATGGCGCACCTTTTCTTTTCGTGTTTTTAGATATTTGTTGCGAAGTATTTATCTGTAGTGCCGCTACAAATATTACTGATTTCAAATAGTACATTTCTACCATTCTTTATTCTTATAGCCATCACGATTATCACAATCAAACAAGCTTATCTTACACAATTTTATTGAACCCTGCATAAAAACCGATCGTCCCACTGCAAACTGGAAAAATACCTTCAACTTAATTAAAAATTAACGGATAACAATATTTATTTCAATGAATAATGTTCTTAAGGCAAAATGGCTGGAAGTTGCAAAGCGATTCAGGCCCAGCGAAGGCCACTATTAAAAGTTTACCGACGCGAAGTTGTCCCATTCTTATGCATGGATGAATTAGCACCTAGCTAAGTAAAGTACGGATGTTCGACCACTTTACTTCTGGAATATTCTTTGGCGAATTCGCAGCTATTTGGCTTTAAAATAAAGTTTAGAAGAGTATTTTTTATTTTGAGACCGATATTTGAACCGGAAATGCTGGTAGGCACAAACGCACAGTCAGCGACAAATGTATATTGACACTTAAGAAATGAAAAAAAAATAAGCTAAATCCTAACTAATATTATTTATGCAAAAGTGAGAATGATTGTAATGCTTTCACGCTCAAACATCTGAACGGATTTAGATGAAAATTGGCACACAGATAGACCATGACTTGGGTAAGCTATGAGAGCAGATGTGCTGTTAGATCAATACAATACTTATCAAATATATCGAATAATTTTGTATCAATTTAGATGATGTGTAAAAATTTCTGTTTTAATCGACTTTTGCCGTTGGCCATACCATAGGGGGGGAACCATCAAAATAAGTGACGACTATACAAAATAAAAAATGTCGGAAAATCGGTGTTCAACTATTATATCGGCTGTAAAAAGGCTATTATAAGTAGTTTGTAGATACGTGGGACACTCAGAAAGTTTTGCGAAAATAAAAATAAGTATTCTATAGGTATATATTTTTAAATTAAATCTTTTCAAAGGACTCTCCATTAGCCTCTATACAAAGTTTCATGCATTTGAACCAGTTTTCGAAACACTTTTTCCAGTCCACCGCAGATACCTCGTTTACAGCCTGCTCGAACGCTGACAGCGCATATTCCGGCGACGAAAATTGTATCCCTTTGAGCTGATTTTTAATTTTCGGGAATAAAAATAAGTCACACGGTGTTAGGTCAGGGCTGTAAGGAGGGTGACCCAGGAGTATGACCGGCACGTGCTGTCCAGGAAGTCCCTTGTTTTGAGCGCGGTGTGCGAAGGCGCGTTGTCGTGGTGGAGCAGTACCCCGCGGAGCTCTGTGTTTGGTCGATTGATGCTCACAACAGAGAAAACTTCTGACAAACATTTGGTAGAATACCATTCAACGTTGATGCTTCTTTGGTTCTGTAAAGGAATTAACACCAAGTAGCCAGTCAAATTGAAAAAGCTCGCGATCAATATCTTCCACCCGCTTCTAGGTCGCTTCCCTTTGGTAGACGTTGATTCGTTTTGAAACACCCAAACCGTCGACTAGCGCTTCGATTCCGGATCGTATTGATAAATCCAAGACTCATCACCTGTAATGACCGAGACGAGCCTGCTTCAAATTTGTTTATCATATCACGGCACCATTCCACCCGGGCCTGCTTCTGAGCATCGGTGAGGTTGTGTGCACCCAGCGTGAAACTATCCTCCTCACGCGAAGACGCAGGTGTCGAATTTCGTGAAGGCTTCCCGATCCAACCTGCAGTATGTACTGAATATCTTGATACGTAACTCGCCTATTGTCATGGATTAAATTTTTCACTGCTAACACGTTTTCTTCCGTAACAGCCGTCAAATTGCGACCACTTCTTTCTTCATCCCCCAAAGTTAGTCGACCGCGCTTGAATTCGTTATACCAACGATACACGGTTGCCTTAGAAGGGCCTTCATCCATGAATGCCATTTGAAGTCTATCGTACGATTCGTCCGGTTTCAGGTGACACTTGTAATCATAAAAAATCATAGCGCGAAAATGTTCCCGGCGCAGATCTATTTTTGAATGTGACATGATAATTTAAATTAGCTCGTAAACAATGTGGAGGGATTTTTTAAAATTGGAACATAAATACTTTTTTCACAATACTTTCTGAGTGACCTGGTACATCATATATTGACTTTATATCTGTATCATAATGTAGGTACAGCCTTAAAACTTCAGTGTATCTATAATATTTTCCGAATATTTTACATGTGGCTACCCCTTCGAATTTTATGAAGCATCTCGTAAGTTTCGAGAACAGTATCGCAGTAGAAGTCTTAAACCAGTGAGCAACACTAAGTTTATCGATTCGTCTGTCGTCCCCACGTATCGGCAAACCAATTTCCTGTACCTGATTTTTACAACTTTTCACAAGAGATAACAGGTTTTGTTAGTCTTTATTTTTTTTTCTTTTACAAGATAGGCGTTAGATTTTATTGTTAAGTTAAAATTAATTGAAGATATTACTAGCCGATTCTCATATCTATCATCGTTTGAACTATTATTTAAATAAGCCTTGTCTACACTTAACTTAGGATCTATTCGAAATGATTTAATGCAACACTTTTTTATCTTTATTTATTTGAAAGGGTTTTATCACTCTAAATAATGTCACCCCCGTAACAGAAAACGTAAAACAACTTAAAAGTAAACAATGGGTAATAAACAGTTATTATTGTTATGACCTACATAATTGTGTTGTTGCTATTCGTCTGGGTAAATAACCAACAATAGTCGACACAACATCCTAGCCTCCTCCGACAAGGATGCTGTTACATGCCCCCCCCCCCCCCCCCTCTCACATCAAATTCCACACCAAGCTAATATTGTTTATCGTGTATGATCCGGTCACATTCCATAATGCAACACTTAAAATCAACGTTTCCATTTCCCAAATATACTGAAATCAGTAATACGTGGGACACTCAACCATTCAACGTTGCTGCTTCTTTGGTTCCGTAAAGGAATTAACACGAAGTAGCCAGTCAAATTGAAAAAGCTCGCGATCAAAATCTTCCACCCACTTCTAGATCGCTTCACTTTGGTAGTCGTTGATTCGTTTCAAAATACTCTAACTGTCATACCCGATCCAACCTGTAGTGTCATGTGCTGAATCTCTTGATACGTAACTCGTCTATTGTCATGGATTAAATTTTTCACTGCTAGCACATTTTTTTCCGTAACAGCCGTCAAATGGCGACCAATTTTTTCTTCATCCCCCAAAATTAGTCGACCGCGCTTGAATTCGTTATACCAACGATACACGGTTGCCTTAGAAGGGCCTTCATCCATTAATGCCATTTGAAGTCTATCGTACGATTCGTCCGGTTTCAGACGACACTTGAAATCGTAAAAAATCATAGCGCGTAAATGTTCCCAGCACAGATCCATTTTTTAATGAGACACGATAATTAAAATTAGCTCGCAAACAATGTCGAGGGAAATTTTGAAATTGGAATGTACCTATTTGTACTTACAAATAATCATATTTTCAAAATAGATTATAACTGGCCAGTCTCTCATACATAAAAACTTTTTTTCGCAATACTTTCTCAGTGGCATGGTAATACAGACCAACTAGATATTTTCGTCAAATTCACCAAAAACGCCTATAATATAATTTCATACTAAATGCTACCCACATTTACTGAATAATTTCTACACAATACCAATTAATAACGACCAATACTATAAACGCTATGCTTCAATTTGTTTGATGGACCAACTATAATAACAAGCTCGGAAGTAGCTCTCAACCTGTATCAAATATTATCATTGATGGTTTGCAATGAAATACAATATTCCACTGGACTGCCAATTAAAAGTTTCAACGAATCGACTCCAACGATTTCTGGTGTAATAATGCTCTTGAAATTTTTACGGTGGATGCAACTGCAAGTGAGGTGCAAGTCACAAGCATCAATTATGGCGGATTGTTTTAGTAAAACTTGTAATAAGAGGATGGTTAGAAAACAATATTCCCCTGGATACATATCGGTTTTCTTTATATTATTTGTTTGTTCAAGAGGATTTCGATAAGTGCTGGAATTTATAAACTTTGGAAGGATTTGGGTTTAGCTACAGAGCAATGTTATTCGTTCTCTATTTATCAACTTGCATTGGTATTTTGCAGCAGGTAAGCTAGATTCAAAAGTGTGTTTAATTTTAATTTGATTAATAAAATTTATGTTATGAGCTTTGGTAACAGTTTATATTAGGGGCCAATATTGTCAGGAAGCTTAAATCTACAACAACAAACCCCAAAATACAATACTTATTAAGGCTGCAAGTTCCGTGTGGTGCGAGATGTAAAGAGTAGCACCATCCCATTTCGTCCCGTGGGTGTCGTAAAATGCGGCTAACTATTACACAATTACAAATACTAGGTATACAATTTTATTTGCGGACTTACTAGAGAATGGGCAGCAGCGTTCTACAGTCATACTACGAATGTCAACCCGCCTGCCAAGTGTGGCGATTATGCCCGCCCCCCCTTGGCCCTAGTGGGAGGCCTATGTCCAGCTGTGGACGTCTTTGGGCTGAAATGATGATAATGAAGGCTGCACGGAAGTAATCAGCGTTAAAAACAAATTCAACATTTATTGCAAGCCGAGTCGCCGGCGCAGCTAGTTACGATAAATATCGCTGTTATATGAGAACTTGTGCTCCATATCTGTGGTGCTCAAACTTTCATCGAGTTGCTACCGAATGCCCCACTAAATCGCGATTGTTATTAGTTCAAGAGTTCCGATACTGACAGAGATTTCTCTGCGATAGTGGATTATTTCTCAAATGACAGATATGGTTAAGGGCCATCAATAAACGTACTTTATCGTCTAAAATAACTGTGATAACATTGTCCACTTTGTCGCGAATTTTCGATGTTTGTGTTGCAATTGATGTCATTACAAGAAAATCGGAAATATAATTTAAAAAAATTAGAATACCCTTCAGAAAAAGTCCTGCAGTTAAAATATTACTCTAATTAGTCTTAAGAACATCTTACATGCTAAGATATAAAATTCTCCTTGTTTGAAATGAAGAAAATCATCTTGAAAATGTCCGGACATTCTACTGTTATCTTAAAAATCTTTAACTTTAAACGTTTAGAAGCAAGAAGCGACGCGGAATGTTATAAAACGATTGTAATCAGAATCTCTAACAATTCACTAGGGTATATTTACTAAATTGAACGAGCCAACAGCTACTTAGCACAACATTAATTTATTAAATAGTAAACAGTTCAGCTAAAAGTTTCACGAATCCTCTTACGTGCGTTTCCTAGACATTTTGTTTGCATAGATAAAATTTATATTTGTTGGAAGTTTTCCTGCATCATGAAATCGATTACAGTGTAGGCTCGGGGGTCGTTTTTTTTTCATATTCGCTCAGTCATTGTCTGCCTCCTGCGAATGCCGTGACTTGTATGCTTAATAAATAATTGAAAAACCCATAATATATAATTTAATAAATTATAGTTTATCTACACTAGACTCGCGTCGTACATGAAATGAAAATTTATACATACAGTATACATTTTCATCTATTAAGCTTTCACAGCCCAGTTACCTAACCTAACAACAAAACCATCAACTACCTTATTAGTAGGTTACCATATTTCTTTAAAAAATACATCTCTGTGGTCAATTACTGTACCACTACCCGATGAAAATTACCCGTCCAAGACAGGTACGCGACGAATATTAAAAATATAATATCGTTAGCTTGGAACGACTATTACTCTGTACTTGTAAAGCATAAATGTTTTTCAAGGCTTAAAAACCTGAACATGATCCCAAACAGATGTTAAAAAGTATGACGTGGCTCTTAAACGGGGTAATACCACCCGTTTCTGATGGGTCGAGCCTGACCCGTGCGCCACAAGCGGATTACAGAATGTCGTTTCCTTAGTCACTGTGCTACCGACGACGGGGCGTTTGTCAACGGGCCGTAAGCAGAATACTTAGTGTGCTCAGGTACATTTGACTCGTGTTATGTTTACTTGAACGTGCCAATATTAGTGTTCGGTTACAGGGGCGTTACATGATTACAAATTCCGATGCTTGAGATGTGTTTGAAGTTGCTTAGTTATGTTGTGAACGGGTGTTAAGATTGTTGTTGTCATTACTGTTAGAGAAATAGTATCTATAGATTTTGATGTCGTGGTTAAATGGGTTCATCTTGAGATAAAACTGTTTTTTCCCTCTCCCAAACTCGGAAAAAAACTCACAAAACTAACTACTAAAACAATTATCGCTATTAACATAAATGGTTTGCAAAACAAATAGCATTTAGATGGAAAAAAATGGGTTAAATTAAACTGATCACGGAGTTTTCCTTTGAGGAAAAATGCTTTCAATAATTAAACAGCCACTGAGAATTCTTAAATACAACACAGACATGTGCTGTAATTCGTTTTTAAAAACCTAATAATGTAAAGTAGTTGTGGCAGCGAATTTATAGTTCCATAATATTCACCGCAAACAAGTTTGAAAACAGTTCTAATCGCTGCTAATGTCAAATTTTCCCATATTTTATCAATTTACGACAGTACTTCAGCCCGGTTATGTTATTCGATACCCGGTTTAATATCTTAATTTATATTGCACCTGAGTTCATACTCATAGCAAACTGCTAAGAAATGTACACGAAAATTATAAAAATGTGAGTAGGTAAAAGGTATAATATTAATTAATTAATATCAGAACGATAAAATTGGTGTTGATAGGTCAAAGTAGAATGTCAACACGAGTGTGGCTGTAGTTATAGTTAATGATATGGTGCCATAGACGCGGCCAACTGAGAAATAGTGTTTCAATAAACACGGCCCGCTCGATCACCGGGAAAATTGACCGATTCCGGGAAATCCTCACAGGGAAAATGTCATACGATAGCTTTTTTTCTATCCAAAGAACCAAGCCAAGATTTAATATTTATGGATGAAATGTGAGACGGAGCGGATGATTTAAAGTGCCTGATGTGGAAATCGTTCCTCGCAGATTTTCTGACCCAGCGAAAGTAATGTCCTTCTTTACGTTTTACGTACCAGTTGTTTTCTTTCGTGAGAAGAGAAAATACCGAAATGTACCTTCGAGGTGGGCGAGCGTGTGCGACGATTTATTCCTCCCTTTGCAAGTCACTTTAGAAAAATATTTTTTATTTGTTTATTTACGGAGATTTGGTTCTTTTGATGTCGATTCTAACGAAATTCGGTCTGTTCAGAAATATCATATCTGTGTACTCTTTTCTTTTAGTTAGCGTTTTGTTTTTATAAAGATCTGAGTGTTCGATTGTTTTTTTTTCTTGGTTGGTTTGGATCGGTTGGACGTAACGTAAAAATATTTATTTTGTAAAACAGATTGTGCGCCTAGTCAGTATTTTTCCTACCCTTGATGAGGAATTTGAATTATGAATTAATTAATCGGATCTGTGTAATATTGTGATAACTTTCATTTAAGTAAGATCTCTTTTGCCCTCTTAATCGCTATTTTTGAACAAGTACGCACTGAAGTCTAGATAAAGAGCCTATCGCACTCGCACGTCTTAATTGAGTGCCGGTAATTAAAAAGTCAATCGCATTGTATCAACAGTATACGGAGTCTAGCCACTAAAAGCCACAATGGAAAAGTTCTCCAAGTGTTTCGACTTTTCCCTGCACTTTTGTCAGACCAGCTGCTCACTTTGTCTGAACTTAACAAGGTCGAACTAATAGGCATTAGACTCATTTGTTACACCTCCACGCTTCGCCGCCCGCCAAAGAACGTAAAAAGGGAGACGCTTAGATACCCCGCAACTCTCCAAATCTTATTCGCTGTTCCAACTGAAATGCCTGCTAAGATTTCCTCGAAAACATAATTATAATCGTGAAAATATTTGATAACACTGCTTTATTACACTTTGTGAGATTTAGAAATTTTAGAAATGTGTTTATGATTTTTTACAATCATAAATTGCGCTGTAAAGATTGCTCTTTTCACTTCAATGGAAAGTGAAGTGTCATACAAAGCTACAATATATTCGGGACTCGGTTCGAGCCCGCCGCCGTAATCAAAAGGCTCTCTGGGGAACAATGGCGCCCACATCGGGGTTGGGCCCGATAAGCCTCGACAATTATACTACATCGACTTTTCAATTATCCAACCAGCTCTTCCTCGCGAACAATGCTAGCTTTATTTATGTATATTAGAACGGTCATTTTATACGCAGTGTGCCTTTTACATTCCCGTTTGCTCAGCCAGAATCGAACGCCATTTGATTACGGATCATCGCGTCCAGCGAACACTATGGGCAATCATCTTTATAGTTGTTTTTCTTTACTGAACGTTACACTTCATTAAGTCCTTTGAGTAATATTTTTATGGATCTTTCTTGTCTTCATCTTGGAAGATTAACAATCAGTTATCAGTTTATAACTTTGTTTATTTACATAAAATGTTTGAATTAACATTTGTTTTCTTTGACAGGTGAAACTCGAACAGAATGTCGGCAAACCGTCGCGAGTCATCCACATACGGAACATACCTAATGAGACGACAGAAGCCGAGATCATACAACTCGGCCTGCCCTTCGGGAGGGTCACTAATGTACTCGTGCTTAAAGGCAAAAATCAGGTAAGATACTACATTTGTTTTTGGTCAATTTGTTTTGTAAATGTAATCCTTTTAATTAGGGTACTTACTGAATTTGAATGGTAGGTTTGAGATTTTGTGTAACGAGGGTAACTGTTGTCTACCACAATTTTTGCACAAAACCTAGAGTAGAAAGTGACTGATCATTCATTTGGTAGGTAGGACCTATTACTCTGAAGTGAACATTCTTACCACTCACGATAAGAGACATAGGTAAGCGGATTTCCATCAATCGTAACTACATTCAGCATTGCCTCAAAGCGGGGTATAAAACCGAACATTTACACAATTAAGTTCAACTTTGCGAAGCCTCTCGTCAACCACGAAGGCAGATTAGCCAAACTTAGGCCACGTAACCGATCAGGCCTCATTTAACAAATGAAGTCGGCCATGTAGCTACTCTAGTTACAATGGCGCTCGCCTCCACAGGAAGCACAACAAGTGGCAGGCACGGCTTGTCCGCAAATAGGCCGCTAACCATTGTGACAGCCTACCCCTACCCACGTTTTATTGTAACTGCAGTATTAGGGGGACAAGGGATGACTGAAGAGGATTTGTCGGTTACAGCACTAATGAGTATTGCTGTGAAGTTTCTTGATTCTTTCTGTATGTGTCCCAGTAACCTACAATCATATTATGGTTTCTAAATACTAGGTGCAACCATATCGGTCAAAACTTTAAGAGACGTCTGTTAGAAGTCGTAATTAAAAAGTGTTTAGAGTTTTCCTGATCATTTGTTTACCAAACAACAAAAACGAACCCAAATATTGGAGACGCACGATAAATGATGCTTTGTATATTTTAAAACAAAATGTTACGCCGACGATGGAAAGCAATTTTAGTATGATCGACATCCCTACTAACCCCCGTCAAACGAGAGACGTTTATCTATTGCGGGGTCAAAATGAACGGCGAATTTGGAACAAATATTCACTCGTACATTTTAGGCCCTTTTCCCATTTTTACCAGCTTATTTTTAAAAGTAGGTACACTTCGCGAATTGAAACCCAAGGGAGAGATTGCATCTGAAATTGTACATTGCGGAAATTAAAGGCGATGACATCTAATATAAATTTCAATTTGGGTCGAGAAGGGCTCATGAATGAGTGTAGATCGAGATACGTTTTGCCGTGATTGACCTCCTCAAATGATATTTTATGATGATATTTTATTAAATTTCTGTATCCGTTTCTGGTCGTGTTGTGGTGAAGGTTTATGTAAAACAAATGGCGTTTTAGCTCAAGTATGCAATATACGCGGCGTATAAAGTCCAGGAATAAGTTGGTGAGGTACAGTTAGTAATCCATCAAAAAGTATGTCCACATCATCACGCGAGCGCGAAGTGCGAGCCGGGCATAAGGCGACATACAGCCAGTTTTACTGCGCATTTTACGTCGAAACACCCACCGGGCACGTGCAATGAGAAATTTACGATTTCCCGCTGACAAATTAAAAATGAGTTAGTTTACAACCGAGAAATAAAATAATAAAAAGAAAATCCTATTAAGCGAACGCAGGAGGCAGCCGCGACAATGTTATCCCGTCTAATAAATAGCTCGTATGACATCCACCCTGTGTATAGCGTGGCGTGAAGGAAAACAATCTCTCTTCTAGCACGAGAAACAAGTCGAATCCCTTTTTATGAACGGTCACAGGCTCTTTACTTGCTTTTGCTTATAAAATATTCCGTGTCCTTTTCTAGCCATACTCGAGGTGCAAAGTACTGGAAAATTTTCATAAGTTTCCATTCTTTTTATTTTTGATTTAAATATTTCAGTCTTAAAACACTTTGTACGCATTACGGTGTTTTTAAGAAATAATAAAATCGTTTGAATTCACGTTTAACGTAAAAAAAACGTCTCGTTCTTTTGGAAAAGTTAACACACCGCTTGATTATTTGAAACTAATCAATATAAAGTACCGAACGTGGTCGACGCTAGTCCTTTGACGCACTCAGAGTGGATGATGAAAAGTATCGTTGGTAGTCGATGGTTACCGAACCTGTGAGAGTCCGGTTACAAAGGCGCCATCTGTGGAGAGGTGGGCAAACATGGATGTGAGTGGGAGCGGACAAGCGGCCCCACTCTCGGTGATTAAAGCGAAAGAGGCGTTGACACTATTTTACGATCGTCGCTCGCGTGACAGCTACGGTTCTATTAATTTGTGCTGCATCGATTTTGATCCCGTAACAGTTTTCAATGGGTTAGAATTTTGGAACTAAGTCTTTAGTCTTCAAAATTTATTGGAATCTGTAATCGAACATCAAATTCAAATTTTACGATCAAGCCAAATAAGGACGATGCCGCATTAATCAGTAAATGCAAAGTTCGTATCCAATGAAAACCATACAATTGAAAATGTTTGTTCACTTTGAAAATGCAATTCAAATAATGTTTTTTCTAGTTCATCATTATTTTGTTTTGCAAATATGTTTTGCATATCAATGTGTAATCAATTGTGTATCCATTAGATAATAAAGCAAATAACTACTCCAAAAATAAGGCACGCAAAATTTAGTTTTTATTATACCTACATATGTCAAAATTTTCCGCTGACCCCGCTTTTCATCGCCGTGTATAAGAATATTTTTAATTAGCCCCGGGCAGTATTTAATTTGCGGCATAACACACACAAAGAGCCGTGTGTTTCGTACTGTTCGATGCCAAAAGCAGGATACTGCGGTTTGAAAACGACGTGGGATAGATGAATTTACGGACGAAATGGCCTTTGAAATCATAACGCGTTTAGAGAATGATGCAGACTACCAAAATACTACATAACAGATCACTCGGTGTGTGGAGCAGGTTTATGTATGGTCGGAGCTCGGATCCGATTAATTGGACTCCATAGGCCCGGCAAACACAAACCTAGTTGGGGTGCGCCACATTACACTACCGCTGTTGTTAAACAATTGATTTATCTCTACGAGCGTTGAGTTTGTACGTTTTAACGACCCTACAAAAGAGTTTGAGAGCTATTATTCTGTCTTGTTTGATGCTCAACGTTGGGTGCTTAGAATTTTTGGAATAGAAGCAAAGATGGACTATAGCGAAATAGTGATCACAATAGACCTTATCGTCAAATTATAATAGAGAAGTAAGAACGTATCTTGAGTTTTAGAAGGATGTTGTAAACGTTTAAAACCTATTAAAGTATTAATATTTTCAGGTGACAACCTGGTTAAAGAGACATCTTTAACCAACAAAACTTAATGTTTATTTTTTTGTGCAGGCATTCCTCGAAATGGCGGAAGAGATATCGGCAGTGGCGATGGTGGCGTATTTCGGCGGCTGCGTGGCCCAGCTTCGCGGTAGAGCCGTGTACGTCCAGTTCTCTAACCACAAGGAGCTCAAGACCGATCAGACACATAGCAATGCAGTAAGTACCTTTATTTTGTAAAGATTTTATTTTAATTTTGTCCACTGAGTCTTTGAAGACCAACAGATAACGGAGTAACTTAAATTCTATGAGCTGATCTCAGGCAAAAACTATACTAAAACAAAGGGGTTTCATTACGGAAATTCAGAATACGTTAATTCTACACACAAATCATACCGCAGCCAGTTATTATAATCAGCTGAAAGGCTACCAAATCCATATACATCCCATGTTTAACATGGGATATAACAGTAACTAATTAGGATTACGTTCACGGGCTGGATAGACACAAAACGCGGCCACTCAATACGTAATAACGTAACGACAGTTCAATTAGGCCTAATACACAACAGCGGGATTATCGTGCGGTATGCGATCGGGCATTAAAGCCGATGTTACAATTGCGGAACAGACCCCCCGGCTGTGGCCTGCATTCGACCTGTTAATTTAATCTTTGTTGGGGGCATCAAGACCCCACAATTTAGATAACGGTATTCAATAAACCCGCATGCCGCGACGGGACATAGTCGCCGACGCCGACGTTCCAATTTGATTGAGTTACTAAACTATTACTGTTCTGTCTATACGTTTGTCGTGATACCGGCCGTGCGTGTCGTGACTACTGAATAATTTCACGAAAAGTTGCCTCGTTTATGGGGTAAACGGTCGTAAATGGACGAATCAGTATGTGTCGCGATTATATTGCTCGTATGACTAGGCAGTGAATATCTTGATGACTTTGATTCATGATGTTAGATTTTTACGATGTGGAATCACCCTCACTATGTCAATAGGCGTATTGAACTGTATAAATAGTTGTACATTCTTTATAAACTTGTCTATCATTCATCACAATTATGAAGTAATTAACATAATTGCTGAGTTATGGTGGGCCAGTGGAATAGGCCTCGAGCTACGAGTTGCAGGTGGTGAGTTCGAACCCAGACAGGCACTTTACTTTGTGTTTTTAACCGACTTCAAAAAGGAGGAGGTTATCAATTCGTCGGAACCTTTTTTTTTAATTTTTTTATTTTTTTTTATGTATGTTCCCCGATTACTCGAAGATGGCTGGACCGATTTGGATTTTGTTTTTTTTGTTCGAAAGGGTATACTTCCCAGGTGGTCCCATGATCATCAAGTCAGGATCTGATGATGGGAACCTGGAGAAATAGAGAGAACTCTTCAAATTTTATAGGCACACGAAGCGATTTAGCTATTTTTTGGAAGAGTACTTTCTCGGAGTGGTCTCATTTCAATTTGGTGAAGATCTGATGAAGAACTTTGGAGATAGGCAACGGAACTCCTCAATAAATGATAGCAAATGGACTGGGATTGCTGTAATCTCATGTCTGTCTATTGCTTACACCAGTTCATAACATAACATCACGCCGGTATGCTGTGAAGGGGTAAGCACATGTGGACCACTAAAAAGTGAAAAATAAAAACTTTTTCCAAAAAAAAAACAACCGACTTCCAAAAAAACACTACAAAGTGAAAAATAACTTTAATTTCGGAAGGCGGTGACAAAGAATTCAAATACAGCTCCAAAGACACCGACTTCCGAAATTAAAGTTATTTTTCACTTTGTAGTGTTTTTTTGGAAGTCGGTTGTTTTTTTTTTGGAAAAAGTTTTTTCTAGTTTATCATCACTGCTTTCAAAACGGTGAAGAAAAACATCGTGAGGAAACCGCCATGCCCTAGAACCAAAAATTCGTTGACATGTGACGTCTACCAACCTGCTCTAGACCCGCGTGACAGATTACGGCCCACTCCCTCTGACAGAGAGTAGGCCTGTATCTCAGCAGTGGGAACATTATAGGTTGATTATGCATTATGCTAACATAATTGCTTTTTCTCCTAACGAAACTTTCTCAGGTTCAAGATAAAATTCATATTCGAGATAAAATTGTTCTCCATCTTTAATAGGATGTCACTCCATCAGCTCTCTATAATTAACGTTCCCCCTTAACATCTTGGAGCACTAAAAAATATGCTCAACTCTTTAATGTCGCCGGGTCTTGTTGATTGCTTTAGTTTCCTTTACTTTATTACTTCACCTGGTCACTTATAATTACGGACACATCTATCCACAACTATAACATATTTTATGCCTCCTAATAAGCGGTTGTAATCAAATAGACGAGACATAGATAGCCCAAGTTAAACTAAAGTTACTCTGGTTAAACTGGGAACTAACCCTTTAGGAACTTATTTGTATCTACAGACAGGTTATGTCGCTGAATCTGCTCAGTTAACCGCATCAAAACGTTAGTTAGCTAGTTATATCCCCTAGTTTGTTACTAAACGCTACACAAGTTCGGGACTCTCGTACTACTTGCTTGTTGTGCAAAAATAAAGCTGGAATCCCGAGCACCTATGTCGCAATTCGTCACTATAAGAATCAACTGGCAACGCTCGCCGAATCTTACCACCCGCCATAATAAGGCTTGTGGGATAACGTTAGGTAAGAAGGAGATAAATGCCGAACATTTGTGAGTGAACCTTTCTTACCGGAGGCTCTTCGGCAATGAGAAAGGTAATCAATATTTTGAGTAACAAAACACCCAATGGGAGGATTAATTAAAACGCTTAATTAGTTTCGTTTATCCACGAAACCTATCAAAAACAAACCCTCAACCATTTTGATGGTTGATAATATTGAGAAATTGTTCTTGCCTAAATTTGTGTTGCCATAATTGAGGGGATGGCACTCGATAACATGCGCTAGGGTTAGCGTCGGACCACGGGGAATATTTACCCACCGGATTGTCTAACAACACAGTCATTATTTGCCACTAATAATATAATTTACCCTTTTTGCGGTAAAAGCTTCTTTAACGTCGTAATTTATAAACCAGAGGAAAGTATCGACAAGATATTTTGATTATATCACGTGAAATGTACTGAAAATATTGTTAACTATTCAGTTAGCGCATTTATGTATTATTAGCAAGTCTGCAATTAGTCATTTATTCACAAGTTTGCCTTTCACAAATATGTACAGAACACTATTATTGTAACATTAAATAATATTCGCGATACATTGTTTATTAAATAGTTCAGGTTGTTTGATCAAATTGTCGGCATCGCAAACAGGCGTTTGTGTCAATACGTGGCTAATTAATGTGATGATTAAACTCAAAACGGATACATCTAGGTGTCTATTATCTGTTTGCGCTAATCCGTGTTTCTCTGTAGTGGAGTGTAAATATTGATCTGTAACATCTTAAGCGAATTATGGTAGACACTGGTTACAAATACCTACCTACAATTTTGGTTGAAGTAAGTGTGGTTATTTGGTCTTTGATAGTTTGAGGTAGGGTAATCCAACGACATTTTGGGGTTGAAAATAGGTGTTTATTTACAAAGCTGTGTAGATTGATAAAGTAGGTAATTGGATAAACAGGAATTCTCAAAATTTGCCGAAATAAAAATAAAGCTTACATATGGCCGGCCACAAACGTAAACTTTGTTAAATAGTTTTATTTGGATTGTCTTCAAAAGACCCGTCCAGACACTGCCCTGCTTTGTTAGTCTCAAATAAACGTCTAATTTTGTTTTAGCATTTCTTCTCAAGGATTAGTCAGCTACGAAATGCCGGTGCCATCTAGTTTTAAAATTTTGACCATAAAAGTATTGTCGTGTAAAAGTGTCTTACAAGATCTAGGTACTAACAGAGAAAAACATCTCATTTCATTTAATTGAAAATATTAAGCAAAAATAATTTAGTTTACTACATTCTGTTTAAAATCATCATCACAATTCCAGGCACAAATAATCACCGAAAAAAAACGATCTATCTTCCAAAAGAAACTTAAATTTCCTGTTCAAAAAGAAGTCCTTATTTCGACGCCTAGAAAGCAAGAATATTATTCGACGTAGCGTCATCTGTTCGATACCTCATAATGATGTGACTCCGACGAGAACTCGTTACCATTACCGACGACTTTATTCCCTGCACATTTTTCATGTACCTTTTAAACCTTTAATACTGGGATTTCTTTGTACAGGTGCATCTGATAGCTTTTTAAAATAATTTCACCGTTTGAAGTAGATTTTAACCCCGTATTTGACTAGATATTACCAAAATTCTCATCCATATTAATATCACTCACGAAATATTGCTCGAATGTTTTAATTGAAACTTCAGCGCTCCTGAAAGCTTCAATAATTTTAAATTATTTAAGCTACAGCAAGTCAACCCCTTAAAGTTAATAAAAGTTAACAATGTAGGAACATAGTGAACAGACATGACCCAAACGTTAGTGAACGGCAAAGAATCAAAGTTATAGTTCATAAAACTAGAATATAAGTGCACCGTTCACTTTTATATTATCCACTACTCATTTCTAACAAAATATCAGTTTGAGTCTTAACACTGAACGCATAAGTACATACAAGATAATGTGACTATAAAGATATATCGCTATCTTGTCACATTTCGGGATCTCTTTGTAGCGCACTATTAAAAGTTATAACGAGGCTGTTACGAATAGACAGACTAGGCTTTGTTATTGTGATTCACATGAAAAGACACGCTTTATACATTACTACATCACTGAGCATCCGAATTTAATCGTATTAACGGAAGTGTCTTCTGAATGCTCCCGACTTGAGAGAATGACGTCCACCAGCTGCATTTTAAAGAACGTGCATTGAACGCAAAGCTTTGATCAATCATGCGATGCAAAAGGTTTTTGTGGTGGTTGAATAGAACTCTCGTGGTGCGGATGGAGTTATTTTGTCGCGTGTCCTCGACGACTGTCTGCCAGTGGTCGCCTCTGAAAGATTGCGCGTCTCCCGAATAGGACCTTTTAAATATCTTCCAAGTTCGACATAGCGGGCGCCGCTGACACGGAAAATATTTTTGATGGCATTGCATTCCTAAAATCCTTTTGTTGTGTGTTTGTAAACGAGAGTTTTTTGCTTTTGGATTTAAATCACAGAAATACGGTTTTGTATGAAATAAGCGATACAAATTTACAAATAAAGGAAACAATAAATATGAGTAAAAAGCTCTAATGAGTTTTTCCACAAATTAGGTAACAGTTTTTAAACGCCTACTGGGCAGTTATGCTGAAAACATACATTTTGGATAATAGTTCCAACATAGACGTATCAAAGAATTCAAGCAGAGAAAAAGAGGAGTGTGGGGGAACAAGTCAACGTGAATTTGTACCAGAGCCTTTGCCGTCGGCGGCAGGCTTACCATGACACGGTTAAAGCCTTATTTTTGTGTCTGGCCTGCCCGCTTGTCAGCCCGTCGTCGCACAAAGCCATGTGAAAATATAGGATCAAAGTGTGCCGCGCCCTTGCATGCGATCGTAACGTGTAAACAACACGCTGTATTTCACTCCCGTGTCATTACGTTTTTTTATTTGAACCTACCGTAGATCGCGTTGAAGGCTTTTCACGTGGATATTGGGTTTTTTTTTGCAGTAGGCTCAAACTTTCTATTTTTTGAATTTGTTTGAAAAACTTTTAGAGATTTTTACTAGTGAAATAAATAAAACCTTTTAGTAAACGAATAAAATCAAATTAGTCCGCGACAAATATTCGCAGCCATTTCAGCAGAAATACTGGAAAAAAAAACCCGTCATTTATATGACGAATTTATGAATGTTATCTAACTCGCTAAGCGCTCAAAGTGTCGCGTCCACAATGCCGTCCGCCCCTATATAACGACGCAACAAAGTACCAAATTGTTCCCGGACGATACAAAATAAGTTTATGACCCCCCCTTTGTTTGATGTGGTCAATGTTATCTGTTGGTCTTGGACACTCGAAGGTGGCTCACGCGTGTGTCAGATAACTCTCCTCTCCATTCCCCTATTACGTTTCATTGTTCGCGAAATTATGAGAGCGAAGGGCTGTTGTTTGTAAATACTTTTTTCTACGTGACAATGAATGTTTTTGCTTACTGAAGGACATCCCGAAATGTGGGAATTAACACGTTTTGTGTTGATGTGTGTAGCACACTTGACATTTGGAAATCTGGATTCAACTTCCTTTGTTTTATCTGGATTAGAATGAAAGAAAACTTTAGGTTTTCAATACTTAAGTTTAAAAAACCGCTCTAAAAGTCAAAACCTTGCATGACAGAATCTTGATCCAGTTGTCCCCACCCATACCCTTTAGTTAGCTACTATACTTAGTTAAGTTTTAGCATAGTTATTTTATAAGCTAACACACGACATATACCTTCGGCGTACACTTACCTATTATTTATAGGTAATATTTTTGCAGTCGGCATCGGCGCAGGCAGCGCTACAAGCAGCGCAGGCCATCTCCAACAGCGCCGGCGCCGCGCTTGTTGCCGGCGCGGGCGCAGCTCTACAGCCCGCAAATGGGGGCACGGAAATACAGGTAAGCATTAAATTTTTCTTGACTTCTGTAAGTACCTTATTTTCATAGAGTTACAGATCCTAACAGCATTTTTTCCATGGTATTATTACTGTAACATAGACTTCTGTCATAGCTCAGCTAAAGATGATGCCCGTAGTCAATAGTCGTTTAAATGATGGAAACAATTTGGACATAAATAGATATAAAATTGAATGCCGGGTTTTCAGTTTCTCGAACCTTAGTAAGAAATTATCTACAACTGTATTTCTCAGCAAACGTATCCCAATACATCACAAGGTATTCAAATAAACCCTAAATTAATATTATTCATAAACTAATACCCTAGCGTACCCAAAATAATTATTTCCAACAATAGTGTTTAAAACTATCCATAATTTCATCTGTATCTATTAATCATCTTACCTTTCCCGATAGACATAAGTAAATAACATATAACCTAAGTACTACAGTGAAATTCCAATATAATTATGAGCCGTTGAAATAGAGCCGATTACAAATACCTTTAAATATTAAATCTGCTCCACAAATTAGGTTTGGGTATTCTCCTGAGGTCCCAGACTAAGATGTAGACTGCGGGTAGCATGCAGATAGACTGGGCTAAGACGTTCGACAGATTGTCGCCCGGAGGGTAGGGATCATGCAGTTGCATCGGTCAATACACTTTGGTAAGATACGGACGTAGTGGGCTAGATGGCGATTTTCCGAAGGATCTTCAGAAGTTTCTACCAAGAAATCTGATAACTGTATCACCCATTCGTTTCTGAAACAGATTTTGGTGACATCTATTGGCGCTACTTCACAAAATCATGATTTGCCATTAAAAACTGTGTAACAAATATAATTTATTAGTTCATTCTTATTGGATTTAACATTAAGTCCAAAGTTCCTCGTGTACCAAATCTTCATATCTAATGCAATATCTAACGGACATCTCCAAGAAACACCCATGGGCTTAAAACAAAGACACATTGGACAATAACGTGCCGCTCCTCAATGTGTCCCTATCTTTACCTCTATACATAGAGCTCTTAAGCTTAAGTCACAAAGTGTCTGTGGGGACTTTAATTATTGATAAGCTTTTCTCATAAGCAATAATTAATGCTTTTAACGGAAGTAGATTATAATATTCTTTGTTCGTAATTACCGTGTAATTGATAGCTGAACTTTCTTTTGTATTTTAATTAATTAAACCAAACATTTCATGTTAACAAGCAGGTACTTAGGAAAGATTTTTTTGTGCTTATTTCTTGGGTTATACACGCGCCGTCATAATTTTCAATTTTCCTTATTAAAAACCTTGGTTTATATTTATTCAACCACTGGTTTTGAGCGTGAAATTCTTGGTTCGAAGCCTGGATCTGCCAGAATGTATGTTTTTCCTATATCTTGGAGCAGTTTGAAACAAATCGCACCTGTGTAACTGTTTGTATTTAAACACAGCATATTTTAATGTACTAGTTTTGTTCACAGGGTGGACCCAACACAGTCCTGCGCGTGATTATAGAACACATGTTATACCCGATCGTGCTCGACGTACTGTACTCCATTTTCCAACGGTACGGCAAGGTGCTCAAGATCGTCACATTCACTAAAAATAGTAAGTTCAAAGCTTCCTTTATTTACATCACGCCCTTTGATATAAATGGCATACGTACGCAGGGTTGAATTAACGGAATATAATTATGCATATGCATACTCGTAATGTTTGCGGAAGACAGTTACATCTTCAGCGACGACGCAATTTTGATGGATGAACCCCAGGTACGTCGGCAACCGCGAGTGAGGAGTAGGCAGTGAAAAAGGAGGAAGCGGAGGGACGAGGGAACATTACCGCACGCCTCACGCACCCTCAAACAATACCTCCCAGCCTCACACACCACACCTCAGGAGCCTTCCGTTTGTTTTAACACAATTTTGCACAAAATCCACCTAATTAATTATGCAGCCGCTCTGTAATTTGCTTCAAATATATGGTTTAATAAGCCTTTTGTCACAATCGCTTTGTGTCTATGACAACCCAGGATTACAGCGGCTAAAACAACTATTATTGAAACGGAACGAAGCGAGCTTTAAAATTAATTTCGGTAGGTGTTATAGTGATAGATTTACCAAACATAATACAGGGCCGAAATCCAAGGGCGCAATCCGTTTAAAATTTAAATTGTACCCTCATGCATATCCTAAATAAATCCGGCACACAGGAGGCAGGTAGGTAGGTACATATTTGATAAGCTCCCCTGAGCCGCGGGCAGCGTGCGGCGTGGCGGTGCCGAGTGCCGACATTACAGTTCACTCTTGGCTAATTACACAGTACCTAGTCGAGAAACCTCAAATCAACTTTATTTAAAAACCCCGCTGGGCAACGCCCGCGGAATTATTCAGCCGAGCGTGAAAATTGCAAGCTAAAACGATTCTTGACGACATTTTCACTTAATTAACCCAATTGAGTTCTATTTAATTAAAACATTGATGAGGTGAGAGACTTCAAACATTGCAAGACTGTGTGATACAGCAAAATTAACAAAGATAATTGATAAGCTGCTACGAGTTTCCGTAGCAAGGCAGCTACGAGTTGGGTGACTAAACCTTGCTTCAAGTTTTGTCCACCTCACCTTTACTAATATCATATAGGTAAACTATATACTAATTTCGCAGTTGTACCTTACGTATACTAATCAAGCGATAGATGCAATGCTCTAGAGTAGCGTAGAAGTTGACAAGCGAAGCACCCGCCGCTACGTGTGCTACGCAAAGCAAGTGCTACGTAGCCTTACACAATGGCTGTAGCGCTACGGGGCCTGTACAGAGTGGCCTACCAACACGAGCCAACGCAAAGTAGCGCGCACAGTTTTACAAACATTTGTTTAGTACCTATTAATCAAGTTATCTACATAAAGCATAAAACAAGTGATTAAGTATGAGGAAGAAGCTCTGAAATGCGATATTAATTTGCGGAATTAGCTCACAGAAATTTATAATTAAAGCAATTGTATACACATAAGCTTAAATAATCTCTTTGATGAAAGCTATAAATTACGATCTTCAATTATGAAATACCTCTAGAGATCCGATTACTGAAATTAATGATAGATGAATACTCATAGAGCAGTGAAATCGTAAAAAAGAATTTGAGTAATTAATTTTTATCGGTCCCTTCATTAATTAAGGCGATTCGGACGCCGTTTTAGCGTCAATGATTAACATTTAATTTTTAATATCGAAACCATCTTTTTCATAAAATAAACAGGATTTCAGTTCATTTTCTTCTTATTGAAGCGTTATTTTGACCTTGACCAAGGAACTGTACGAGGGTATAGTGTTATTATGACTACGTTGGGCAGTTTAGTGATCGGAGTACCTAATGTTATTAGCAGATAAAAGTATATTGCTGCCTATAACGTTTTGACACTCTCTTAATCGCAACCCACGAATAGATAGAAATAGCCAAATGTTTGTCTCAGAAAACCCCGCAAATATTGGCATAACCTATTTAATCTTACACCTCTTTATTGTAACACTATTATATACCGGTCCACTAAAGGCAAGCAATGGTGGCCTAGTGGTATTGGCTCCAACTTGCGAGTTTGTAGGTCGTGAGTTCGAACCCTGGCAGGCGCTTTAATTTGTGTAAATAATTTCATCACCATTGCTCTCAAAACGGTGAAGGAAACATAGTTAGGAAACCGGCATGCCTTTGAACCAAAAAATAATTTACAGAATCAAAAACCCGACTGCCTACAAAGTGAACTTTAATTTAAAAACATGTAATAAGCAATCTCATGCAGTCGGAGGTATCTTCTTAAAAACAATAAACACCTTTATTGCCTCCGACTGCATGAGTTTGCTTATAGTATTCAGTCTAATAGTAATCCTTTTAAAACAAGTTTCTTGTTTCCATCTTTTTTAATTAAAGTTCACTTTTTAGGCAGTCGGGTTTTTTGATTTTGTAAATTATTATTTTTATTTCACAGTTTTCAGTTAATATCATTATTTTTGACGTTAATGAAACCTATATACGAGACCCTTTATTTTGATACCCCACTCAATAGGTTTTGAGAAAAAATTTTTTTTTTGGGGCCACGATGTGGCGCCAAAAACGGCCATTTTCTTTTTTTGATATACCCAGTGTCACTCTCACAATTAAGACGAATCTAACGGCACCCCTCAAGCTGATATCGATCAAGCCGTTTAGGCTACAGAGCGTGCCAAAGAAATATGCATGCATACATACACTCGAAAAACATAACCCTCCTTCTGGCGCAGTCGGGAAAAAATCGAAGACATGCTACATTTACCGACCCGCACTGGGCTCACGTGATTGATTACAGCCCACTCCCACTCGAACAGAGGGTGCCTGTGTCCCAGAAGTGGGAATATAATAGGCTGATTATAGGTATTGTCTTGTTTTGCATAAAATAATTTGTACTATTATTGTTTTCCATAATCGTCCCCCCTCATAATATTTACTTGCACTATTATCATTTATATACTAATATCGCTTGTCATATCAATTTATTAGTCATAACTTTTATTTGCCATACAATAAGTTTCCATAATAGCATTAACGTTCCGTGTGGTGCCGGACGTAAAAGAACAGCACTATCCCATTTCTTTCCGTGGGTGTCATAGAAGGCGACTAAGGGACTTACTAGAGAATAGGCAGCAGCGTTCTCTATGCATTTTACCACCATAATGCGATCGCCAACCCGCCTGCCAAGCGTGGCGATTATGGCAATCCCCTCCCCGTATAGAGGAGGCCTATGTCCAGCATTGGACGTCTTCGGCTGAAATGATGATGATGATGAATAACATTACATTAGTTTTTTAAAGTAACACATTAAATAATCGATATAACGATTAAATATTCGATATCGATCATAAGCAACATTTAATATAATTTAGAAACGTTTATTGTTTTGTACAAAAAATAATTTCATTAAGGCATTTGGTCTGTAATCAAATGATTTATTACAGCAAACAATCTTTAAACAATAAACAGAGATAAGCAAATTGTTTCTTCGAGCGAATTACTCAGAATGATTAGTTTTCTAACATATATGATTGCCATTTCGACATCGTTTAACGTTTTTGAGAAATTAAATAAAATGTAATAATTCCCATACAAAAAAAAAAAATACGAAACATTTTTTGAGGTACAACAATAATATTTTTTTGTCTTATTTGTTATCACTGCCATAACATTAGAAAAAATATCAGTGCTGTAGGATCAATGTCCCTTTTTTTTATTAAATCGGGACTAGTGTGCGACGGCGCGTTGTGTTCCACGCGCGCCTCAAAGAGATGTCAGCACCAACTGGTGGGGTCCGCAAGGGCCGATGCCTGCCAGGGGTGTGGGTTGTTTGAAAGAGATACCGTAGCGCCTGGCGCATAGGCAACTGAAGGAACACGGGTGGGTTTTAGTCAATAAAAGTCTGTCACGCCCTTCCGCTCCACCTATAACGGGAGAAGTTATTTTATGATTTCCCACCCTCAAAAAAAGAATTAAAAAAAACACAACGAGCGTGCTGCAGCAGCGGCCGCCGAGCGCTAGATTCCCTGTCTTACAAAGCAAGCATGCATGGTAGATTCCAGTCTGTCAAATTTGAAACGACTAGGTTATGTTAGGTTAGAATTGTGACCACACAACGCGTGAAGGCCAGCGAGCGAAGCGAGCGTGCCGCGCCTGATTTCTTCTTTTGCAAAGCAAGCATGCAACATGATGATAACATCAAAATTGCAGGCGCTTGTACCGAACTAGCATTGTTGTGCTAGTATGGGCAAATGAATATTATGTTATGGAAAACGCCATAATTGAAAATGAAAAAAATTGCATATGGATTAAAATCAATATGACACTTGATCGATTATTACCAATGAAATTAATGAAAATGATTTTATGTAATTAAATTTCACGATTATGGCAACTGAACTGAATTTCTAATTAAATTATGGCAAATACAAGTAAGGTATTTAAAATTATTGCATTTAAAATTATTGCCAACATTAGTAAACCCTGATTATGCTCATGCCACTAAAGATTTTTACAACATGTTCCTTCATCTCAAACTCGCCGAGTAAAAAAAACAAAAGAAACTTAATAGTGCCATGTTCCCGGGATAGCGACTTGTCAACTTTTATGAAGAAACAGTTGCAATTTTAAATCCGATCCGCCTTGTTTTATCCAACGTCTATTAAGTTTTGTTTCATCCAAGTACTTACATTTAGTTCGGGGCATAAAATTAAATAAGTTTATTTTACTACTTCAACAGAAGAAAACGACTCAGAAAATCTCTGCCTCATCAATAAAAATACAGTCACATCTGTATCTAAACGTTCAAACATGAACGCAACCCCTATTCAATACGTGTAAGGTAAACAACATTCCCATAAAAAAGCTATCAAACTGAAATCACAGCAATCTGCCGTAACAGTTAATCGGTTTTGTTCCGCAAAATCTCAATACACGTACCAGGATCGCAGCGAGTTTAAGCAGTTCAGTCTCATAACTTGTCGGTATCATGACATCAGTTCTCCTAATGCAGCGTTTCCAATTTCCGAACGTGTCCACCTTTACAGGCGGTTGTTTGCTTTTTTACCACATTCATCATTGTCCAATTGCAAAAGCTTTTGTCTCCGGACAATTTCCCGGCACCTATTGCACCTATTCTGCTTCTGAATATTCATAACGGCACCTGACTGGGGCGTTTGACTCTTATATGTACTGCAGTGATGTTATAAATAGCATCAGAAAAGGTCCTATTACGTTCGAGGAAATTGAGGTGTCGTATATTTTTTGTAAGGTATAAACGAAAGCATAAAAGTTTGTTTTTCGCAATCTGGTTATAAATTAGTTGATCTAGCTCTGATCATATTAAGTAGCCAGAAAAAATAATCCTTTTCCAATACAAAAAGTAAGTTGTTTTGCCCTCGATAAGCTCAACATTAATTAAACTACATGCGTGCCCTAGAATTATTAAAACCGTACCAGATACCTAGACGCAAACTGAAGTAGGTTGCATATCCGAAACGTATAAATCCTTATTTCAATTATCCTGTCTCGTAGGGGAGCAAATAAACCACATACCTATATCGCTCTCATTTTCGCTTTCAATACCCTCTGTGTGTCACGCACCTGCCTAAACTTACCTACAAGTATATATATTTTACCTGTTACACGATTTACATAAAGCGTTTTCTTCTTATTTATGCCGATGATATTCGTGCTTTTTTCTAAATCGCTTACATAATCGCTTTGAAATTCCTCCGACGCTGCGAAGTTATAATGTGCGACATAACTTTTTTTTCCCTATTAAGATACTCAATCTCCTATCCTGAATTATTCGTATAAGTCATCGCTTGAACAGATTAAAAATTGAAGGGGTTGTCAGCTATCCTTATCAACGTGAGCACACGGGAGTTTGAGTTTCCAGGCATCGGAAATTTAATATTCCGCATTTATTTACGAGTATATTTACACATTCGCCGTCTACGTTTGGTAAAGCCACAATTTTCTTATAACATTAATCGCATAGAAGTTGTTACCGAATTTTGATTCATGTTGTTTCATGCGTGTTACTTTCATGAGTTCCGAAGTTTGCCTGATGAATATTCCGTTATGTTTATATCGCGTTAATATTGAATGCGGCGTAGAGAAAACGTTTATAATAGCGGTTCCGCTCTGTTGGCGCGTCGGCCACAGGCTGACGGGAGGTTACCATCAAACGCGTTCCTAATCCCGAAACAAATCTCAATGAAGAGCGCGGAGTCGCCGTAATCCTACACCGCCCCCCGGCCCCGACCCCTTGCCCCGCAACCTGCCCCGATTGGCTTTATTAAGGTGTAGCAGACCGCTACAATTATTATGCGTCCCCTGTTTGCGGTAGGTGTCGTGTCTATGTCGTCGTTAGATTCCCTTAATTAAGGATTTGATTCGTCTACAGATATCATCTGTGCGGCGTCTTAGTTTTCGCAGAAACACCGAGAGTGAGCTTATTTACATACCCCAATGAATACCGACGCGTCGCGTCGCAACTATTTCTGCTGAGCAATTTTATGGAACAACCTAAATGTGTTCTCGAAGTTTAAGTGCACCAATGCTAACGACATTGCTGTGCAAGTATTTAGCAATTTGCAAGTAGTATCCGAGTGTCGGAGGCGGAGGTTAGTTGAAAAGGCGCGTAAATTGTGAACGAGGACGCATTCAGGCTTGACAGAGCTCGCTCATTTCAGGGGAGACGTCGAGATTTAAGATATCAAATTATACTGTAATCGGTCGGCCGGCGCACCGCCCTGCCCCACCGCTTAATATTAACATAGCGGAAGCAACCTCTTTGCTACACAGCGAAACGTGGATTACGAAATTTTAATTTTACCACAACTCCCATCTTGTTTTTGCGCAGACATTGACGTTTAAATATTCCATAAAGTAATTGCGCATTCGAGTTGAATTTTTAATGAAACATAATGAAGCGGCGCGTACGCTACGGATTGATTGAGATTTGAATTTCTTGCGCGCAATCGGAGCCGCAAGCAACGTTATTGAATTAGCGCTTGAATATTTCAGCTTGGATAAATAAAACAGAGCAAAGGGGACAATTATTTTGCCAAACTTCCATTTTGATTATTGCCTAAAGTGCATAAAACTTTCTGTGTCAACAGCAGCTTGTGAATGGGTTTAATTTATATTAATATTTAACATTTGTACTGCTAAAGGAGAATTTACTGAAAATTTCTCATAACTCCTACGAAAAGTTCAGCTGTATTGCTCTCTGTTCTGCAGAGCTAATTTTTTATCTATATTTTACTATTCTTGTCAAGTGACGGTAACACTTACTAAAAAAGAACCTACTGTATACAAAGAATAATTTCCCATTACAGAACAGACCATCTTTGTAAGAAAATCAACCCTATTCAGCTAATTAAAGCTAATTTCCTAACAAAAATATAACATCAAACGAACGTAGTATGTAGCAAAATATCTCGACAGCACCCGTAACATCCCCCCGGCTAAATTGTAACATGCCAGTGTATCGTACCGAAGATAACGAATAAATAAAAAATATCATAACATTATTGGAATAAGCAAAGTCTCTTACATCTTAATCCTTTGTTTATGTGGAGTTGTGTTTCGGGATACAAGATGTTTTCCTTAAAAGTTTGAGGTAATTAATTTCGTACGCTTTTAATCTTTAATACCAGTTCGATTTTACCAGAGTACAATATAAGTCTATAATTATTTTGGATATTTTATTACAATACGATTCATAACATCGTGCGCTAAAACTTATAATAACATTAAAGAATCAGCGTTGCCATCCAACGTGGCAACGCTGCCAGCCTTTTGGGCACTTTTCCCACTGACAGCGATGCGGACGAATTCTTTGATGCCCAGTGAGCTTTTCCCTTTTTACTTTATATACTTGTTCATAATTCTAATATAAGTTGAATTAGAAAAGTTTTAAATTTTATTTAAAATCACTATTATCTTAAGGTTTTACAAGACCTCAAGAAAAAATAAGTACTCAGTAACTGTTGTAGAGGTCAGATAGGCCGTCGCTCCATGTATTATACTGGTATTCAGCTGCATCCGATGTAACTGGAAGCCAACCCAAACACAGTTGGGAAAAAAGATGATGAATTTACAAGACCTCAAGAAAACATCTGTCATTATTATTTTTCGACATTTAAATAGAGCAACCTGCATAATTCCTTGCAACTTTTAAACCTACAACGACAAACATTTTCTTCCTCAAAACAGCATACCTAATCTCTGCCAAGATCGGCTTTCTGACTCAGTCCTTATTATAAAAATTCCGTAGTAATATAAAGTGAAAACATTTTTCAGAATACCAAATAAACCTGAGCTACATTTTTCCTTTGTTTTCATGAACTCAGTGCATACGAAGTAACTATTACATTCAAGTGGCCGTCTCCATTGTCCCTATAAAAAGTTTTTACTTATTCACTGTGTAATTACATAAAAACTCCAATTTGCGGTAAGCCTTTTATGCATTCCATTTTAACGTTCCCAAATGGGCCAAAGAAAATATGGGGCCTTAAAGAGCATTTAACTATGTATGAAGGAGACACCGCGTTATTTTTAATTTACGCCGACGTTTCCTACCTTGAGTGGTTCTACGTTCTATATTTTATAGGTGCAGGCAAATTGTTAAGGTAAAAGAGAGGTCCAATAACAAATTTTGTTGCCGGGAGTTTTGTATGTTGTTATATTTAAGCTTCATATTTTGTACAATCTAATCTCTTCCTTGTCTTTAGGAGTTTTCCTTACTTGCATGTTTTTGGATTAACAAGAAGTAAGCCTTGGATAAACAGGTTTTTTTGCGTGGCTGTGCTGCCACGCTGTTCCATTACGCTGTAGGCGACGATTCTGATACCCACGGGAAGATTTGGGGTTGATTGGTAATCTGGTCTAATACACAGCTATAAAGTTATTTTTGCCGATTTTTCGAAATAAATCATATCAAATAATGGTTTCTGAAAAGCTAAAGTTACCTAGTAGTGTTACTCTACCATGTTTCTTAATAAATAAATCGAATACTGAAATCCTTGATTTTTCTCGAGTGCAAAAATATTTACAAAAAATACTTCAGCTTTGAGGTCTTTCATAACAGCTAAGCAATCTCAAAATAACGACATAACAGTGCCTTAACCGAGCGGGAGTCCGTGTCACACCGTCTAATGGTACGTAATGTGGCCAACGCAGGTGCTACCTACCCGAACGATGTTTCCTAAAAATGTGAATTTATGGTCTCGCCCAGCGGACGGCAATGATCGCCCGGCTCATGCCTTAAATTAGGGGGTTTAACGCTTATCCTCGCACTAAATATACTCCACCAACTATATTACTTGTGGGACCATTCCAGTTGAATGTGCTCCCAGTTTCTCCGTTGTTTACGCACTTGTTTTTGTGATTAACGAGTTTTTTGAACATTGATTACCTCTGAGAATACCGTGCAGTACACGTGTAACTATGTGTTATTTACAATAGTCTCGAAGTAAGGCCGTTTTACACGCTACCACATCAAAGTTTCACAAGGTGAGCGAGTGAAACAACGCGACAGACGCAATAAATTTCTGCTTTCGAGGTTTATGACGAAAGTAAATAGGCATGAAACTTGTTTAGTTGGATATTCGGTAAAGTGTTGATGATAAAATAGCTGTGGTGCACCTGCGACTGGCTCGGAGAGAGTTCGTGGATCGCGGGTGGCCCACGTCGGGCGCCAATTTCACCTTGTTTGAACGTTCTTGTGAACAAGATATTGCCTGTCAGGAATTCCGTGAGACATCCAACACTCGAGTACTCTAGAGGAAATTGTTTTACGACTACGAAAATTGTTATATTTTATAAAATCCACATGTTACTCAACTATTGGTACCTATGAGTGAGTTAAGTTGAAAGGCTGCTTTGATGAGTAATGTGTTGTACAAGCGCAAATGTGATTGATTTAATAGGCTTACTCAGCTATAGCATTTAGATTAATAAAGCTACGTAAGAACTTGGTATAAAATCTACCTTCGGTATCCATCATCATAAATACATATTTAAATTTCTCAAATACTTACTAATTAAGGATCTAAAAACATCGAGTAAACCATTATTTCATTTTCTTTAAATAAAGATCAACAAGCTTTGCAGAGTTTCTTTTTCAACACTCCAGTTCTCATTAGTCCTAATCCGAAGTCTATTTTGTTTACAGATTCATTCCAAGCCCTCATTCAGTATCCAGACACGGTATCGGCGCAAACGGCAAAAACAGTAAGTAAAAGACTTCTTCGTTTAATTTAACTGTTTGTAAAGTAAAGCTATAAAACAAAGTTCCTATTGCCGCACGTTTCGTTCACTTTAATGACTCTCGAACTATCTCGCAATGAAGTGGTCTTCACTTGAACTACGTCGCCGCAGAAGTATGACATATCACTAACGTTTCGGAAATACACAACCAAATGACAAACGATATAAACATGGCAGTGGCAAAATTGTTGGTGTAACATTTAATCAAAATAAAAATCAACTTTGAACAAACGAATGAAAAAAGTTGTGGGAAATCTATTCAGTTCATTTGGAGTGTGGACGCCCTCAAAACATTTAACTTTCGTGTACGTACGTCGGCAGCTTACCTACAACAAAGCTTTAACAACAACAGAACGTTTATGTGCATTTAATAACAATAATATCGAGAAACAACATGGCAGAGCCGTGAGCCCGCGACAATAGTCGGCGCCCGACTCGGCGAGTGGGACATCATTTTTCTCGGCTCAACTTTTCCCATTCGCTATTCATTTGCGTTAGAAGTTGGGCGTACTGCCGCCTACTGCAGCGACTGTTTTAACTTTATTTCTGATGCAGCGTTCAGGGCAAATTAAATTTCGTTTTGCGGCTTCCGCAAACTCGCTTTACGAGTATAATTATCGAGTTTTGGTTTTTTTTCGGTGCCATACGGTTATGAATCGCTGAACGTAACTTTGTTTCCGAACGATGGCGACGGCGAGATTCGCTTTTTGATTTTTATCATTCGAACGCAACGATCCGTGCGAAAGTTTCTTTTTGTTATGTTCAGAAATTTCATATATACGAACGAAACAATTCGTAACAGGGATAATAATAACACAAAAGATAATTTTAACGTGCTTGTTACTCCATTCATTTGCCGAATTTGTCTGTAATACCTCGCGGCGTAGGTATAATTTGCTAATGAATTCTACAATAGCGAGTCGACTATTCGTCCTAATTAGTCGCTCTTTACGCCCAATTCCTGTGGAGCTTAATACGATTGGTATAAGCTGCAAACTGGTAGCGCGTTGCAATTGAAAGATTCAGGTATATTATATATTTAAGAGTGTGCACCGCGTTCAGCTTATGACTTAACGTTAGAAATTAATGTCGGGTAGCCGGGAAACCCTTCGTGAAATCGAGATATCAGCGGCAGAGCAGAGTGGTGAAAACTTAGCAACGCTAAGTCCCTTCAACTGCGTTGTGATTGGGAGTCGAGCATAGTACCGTGTTGGCGCGATTAGTGCAGCCGGATCAAATGTGGCTTTATTTTCAGTGTAATAAACGCGGATTTACTCAAACTACCATTCGGTATTTTGAATAAAATAGATAGTTACATTGTGCTTTTATGTTACAAAGGTTTTGTCTGACTGTATTGCGTGTAATGCTTCGTCATCGTGAATTACTGCAAATTGCGTACCTGTATTGATTAAATTATGAAAAACCAGCTTTCGCCAGCGGCTACGCTCGCGTGGAGGTTGAAAATTATTTTAGGATAAAAAGTATCCCATATGTTTATCCAGGTTATAAACTATCTGTGTGCCAATTTCTTCCAAATCCCTTCAGCCGTTATTGCGTGATTGAGTAACAAACTGCCAAATATCCAAACACCCAAAAATCCAAACTTTTACATTTATAATATTAGTAGGAAGTAGGATGAAGAATAGACTTAGGTACGATAGATTGTTCACTTCTTAATAAAATAAAAATTCCCAAAAAAACTGATGAAACCTAAAGACCATTTCAATAAAATTTAATCGCATGGTTAACACGTAATTGAAATGAGTATAGCACACTTTAATCCCAGTGTCAGCGCAATAACATTGGTTTAGTTGGTACTCTAGTTCCGGCAGTGGCCGCGACGACGATAAGTCTGCTCTCGTTAACGGATCTAAGGTCGTAACTCGCGACTCCGTAACTCCGATGCGACCTAACGAGCATACAATGTCGGCTACTACATCTATTTTTATTGCCCCTCCTGTTTATTGCAATGCTACATGCAATCGGCATGTTCTTGTTAATCATTGTTTAGTTTATTTTATTGGGCTATAATTCTTTTTCGTTTTCTGGCTGGTGATAGTTTTATTATGTGCTGTTTGTTTCGTGTAAGCAGCCAATTACTTATTAAATAACTAATTAAACACTCTTGGGTATTCCTATCGCTAGCTTTAGTAAAATAAAACACTTAACACACTATTTTAGGGTTGAGGTGCAGACATCTTTTTATCCAAAAGTCTTAACTCCTCGGACCAACCTAATCCTCAAACAGACTTAGAATTAGAACAGACACACGGAATTAGTTACACAGCACCTTTACAAACCGAACGTTATCCGGGAGCAGTCCCGTGTAGGCACTCGTTACGGACTCGGTTTTTTCTCGAAATGGAATTAAAACGTCCCGCGAGTAAGTGGCAGCACAAGTAAGAGGTACAAAGTGAAGTGAAGCCGGATAGTGCTCCAGCCACAAAGGGTACAGTCGGATGTTAGGAGCTCTGAAATCCCCCGATCCCGCCTCTATGATCCTTGACATAAATCTCTAACCTCGCCATCAAATCTTTTCAGAAGGCGGCTTATGCGCCCAGACACGAAATGTGCGCTCTTAATGCGCTCGACTACATGTACTTACATGTAAATATATTTAAATAGCCGTGCAATGCTTTGGGCAACCGACCAAATGTACGATTTAGTGTGTGTGCTCGGAGGATGTCGCTAGCTGCAGGGTAGTTTTTAGTAAAAATGTCAACCATTTTTTAGTATTGAAAGAGGATCAATCATTTTAAAAGCATGAACAACACTCGTTTATCACATTCATCACACGTTGTCAAAAATCTAAAACGCGATATTACGCACAAACACAGTAATCCTAGAAGAGAACGACTCGCTACACGCTAGTGAGACAGTCATTAGTGTAGTGGTTGTATCGTAGGCCGTTAATCAGAACCTTGGCCGCTCCATCAGTAAGTTATGATTGATAACAATGTGATTCATGCTGCCCTGCGGCCTGCTACTCCTGCCTCATCCATAACATAGCCGACGCTGTCACAGACAATCCATATTAACAGTCCGAGGTGCGTCCCCATCTATTGTTTATATCGCACACGATTTTTCATCACGCACCCCAATATAAATATGCACACCCCGATTACATCATGTTACATCCATATTTTTTCATTACACCCTGAATATAGCCATTTCTGAATCGTTTGACCCGTAACGTAGCACGAATAAATAAAATATGAATCGTTTCCAATATCATAAATAATTGTCAAATTCATACAGCGCAGTCTATTTGCATGAATTATTGTCATAAAAAGTAATACGTGTCAGTAACAGCCGTTCGTATTTTCTTCATATAAGTAAACGAGGCAAAGTTGACAAGACTTCGTCTCCAAGGTTCAATAAGGCGAAATCCGAGATACCGTTTATGGACTCAAGGTGCGGGCTTTGTTTACATTTTAAAATTGCACTTTGCACTGCGGCAACGTCTAACCGGTGTCTTTGTGTCAACACTGGGACGTGTTCAAACAATGTAACCGTCAAAAATGTTATATATATCTTCGCCTTGAGCGAGTCTGTAATACTTGTGCCCAACGCCGGTTGGCGTCTCACGAATCTAGTGCAGTAAAACTATCTACTGAAAGAGATCAATGCACCATCAAAGGAAATTTCATTCGCTGCCTCGCAGAACTTTGCTTTATTTGAAATATTGCTATTGACATCACAAAATACATTGTATCAAAGTCTGAAACTACCTATAGAGTCTCGTTTGCTCTGTGCTAGTGACGGTCAAACTTCATAGAAATTTCACGGCGGCTAACAAACAGTTCGTCGTTCACCTGCACCGAGGTCCGAGTCCCGTTTAAAATTGCACGTACCATCGCCCACCCCTGTTTGGACTCCTACAGACTGTGTAAACACCGCTTGAGCTGCACTCTGCATCACCTAGTTACGTGTCAAACATTGTTTAGCAGTTGTTTTGTTAGTGTTCTGTGGCTGGTTTGCTTACCGTAATCAAGAGGCGACTGACAATCAAGCGTCCAACACGACAAGTTTTAAACTTTCGACACTCGCATGGTTTACTCGGCCACTTCAGAATACACCGCCCGTAGGCTGTATTACACGCTCATTTTACATGAATATAGGTAAAACAAAGCCATTATGTTTCATGAACAATATATTGTTCATGGACAAAACTGATTCACGCCTTACCCCCGCGGCTAAAGTGGTAGAGTTCATTATTCATGATGTCATAATGTACATACATTTAGCACGAATTTAGTTTCGTTTCCAAAGCAAACTGGAACGGTGTGTTAAGTGGGCGCGGTTGTTGAGCTATCGTCACTCGATTTTCGTTCGTCACTATCAGTCAACCACAATTAGGGGTAACCGCGAGTATTAATTACATTGTCTAATGGAGCGAACGCGGTTTGTTCGGTGACGCGTCCCCAAATGTGTACCTACGTACCGTAATTAGGTTAGAGCCACTATCAAAACTTAATTTATTATTTCCCCTTTTACTGAAGTCCGCTTTTCGCAGTAAATTTGGTGGAGTATTCACATGAATTAGGTGTACCTATGGCATTCATTGTGGTGCCGGACGTAAAAGAATAGCATCATCCCATTTCTTCCCGTGGGTGTCGTAGAAGGCAACTAAGGGACTTACTAGAGAATGGGCAGCAGCGTTCTTTATGCGTTTTACAACCGTACTGCGATAGCAACCCGCCTACCAAGCGAGGCGATTAGGGTAAAACCCCCACTTTTGGGCAAGGCCTATGTCCAGCAGTGGACGTCTTTCGGCTGAAATAATGATGGCATACGGGTACTTTGCTACAAACTGTTGTTTACGACATACTTGATTTATTTTACTTTATTAATCAAAATTAAGTTTACAATAAATATCGGATGCAGTTTCGACACGGAATTAAAACCGTATTAATTTTTTATTCCAACAAACCAAAAAAGAAATTACTCAAAGTGCCATTCGTCACAGTGCAATCTCATTTTGTGCCGATTTAAATTTTTAAATGCTTTTCCAATAGCAAAAGCGAAGTGATTAAAATGAGCAATTTTGCAATCGTTTTGTTTGTTGGTTTATTTTTATGAATAGTTAAAAGCTTGCTCTTGGTGTACATTTTTTGTACACCGCCGCGTGGCCGCCCAGCGGCGCCCGTGCCCCGTCCCGATAAGTGATCCTTTATCCGTGGCTAATCGAGCGGATGTCTACCCGTCCAAAACATTGTTTAGTGAACCAACCTAACTATTCTAAATTAAAACGTTACACTCAATACATTCTTTATTTCACTATCAACACAAATCGGGCACAATTCAAAGTCTGTCACTTGATAAAAAACGATGCGCCCGAAATGTTTTCATTACAATTTCTCTGACGTCATCTGCGGACAAAAACCAAATGCATTCTGGCGCTAGCGTAATCCTTGCACCGGCAACAGAAGCACTCTGAGCTATGTGGGCTCTTATAAATATTAAACGCGGCGTGCTCGGGACCCCAACAAAAACGTTTATCTGGTCTCCGTGGAAAAACCGCCAGAATTAGCAGCGGGGGGTGGATTAAGGCGGACCGCATTTAATCCTTCACTAAGAAGGCTTTGCTTAAACGAGTTCTAACGAGCTAAAGATAAAACAATTACCGGAGACGTGATTAAGAGATACGGAGGACACTTGTTACTTCTTACGTTGACGCCGACGACACCGGAGCCGCGAACCCTAACCGTCTGCTCCAAGTGCTCAAACTTAACTTTCTGCCCCAGAAAATATAAGTGACAAATTCTAATTTATTATCAGTGTTTGTCAAATCCAATAAATCGACTGAACGGAAATTCGTTCACCCTATTACGCAGTAAAAGATTCCAATATAAAATCGGGCGTGACGTTTGTCGTTTTATCACCTTGTCACTCTTCCTAATATTTTTTTTACCTCAATTACGACTCCCTCCGCGAGCGCAAATAACCATTTCAGAAGATTAAAATGAAATTCTTGAGAATATTGATACTGAGCGAGACGAGTAGATCGGCCGGGTGTTATAAACTGAGCAGAAAATTTCCTTCCATAGTTTGAATACCGGATTTTTACAGAAGTCAGGTGCTAAATGTTACGGAATAACTTTGTTCGCCGGCGGATCTCATAAAGTCATATCTAAAATGAAATATTAGTCTCGGGGGGGACTTGACCTACAGACTGCAGACTCTGCGTCGAGATAAAACAACGGAACAACTAAGCAGAAAGATCATGGAATTAGTCGCCGTGAAATGTGACTATGTCTACGATTCCTTATTGCTAAGCAAGAATAAGAAATTATAGAAAATATTCATAAAACACATTTTCCAACGTAGTAATGTTTTCGCAGATCCTTTCGTAAAATATATACAATCTTTTCTAAGTAACATTGAGATTTTTAGATTAAAATAAGACTTCTTAAAGTAACGACCGAGTTAAATTCAAAAGTGCCTCCGAAAAAGCTTATAAAAAGTAAGAAATTAATCTGCAATTCAAAATCCTTCTTGCCCTCCTATTCTTTTTCGTCTCATTCTTTTCTTTGGCAAATCCACGGCAAACGTTCAGCTGAGATACCTTCATTAAAGATCTAATTGGGAATAAAACAGTGTATTTCTACTTATCCTTATGAGACCTTTATTCAAATTTTATATGTGATTGCTTGTTTCGGTCTTAATAGTGAATATGTAGCTAAGGAATATTAGGAATGGACCTGAAATATACATAAAAGGATCTCCTAAACAAGTCTAAACTATTATATTTCCTCAATCCTTTTATTCACTTGTACTGGAAATTCCAACCCCTAAAATCCATTTAAGACAAATTAGTTTCATAGTGTTCTCGGGCAAATTAATGAATGAGAATATGACACACAATTTTCAATAAATATATTCCAAACAATATCTACCAGTATTTTAGATATACTTTTGTTTCCGTGAATTATAAATCCCTGTTTCAATGTTAATTGCAAATTATTTTTCACAAATGAACAAAAAATCTATGAATCCTAGGCATTCCCCATTTGGGATACGAGTTCTTCGTTATTGTCAGCTTTATCGCGCTATCCCATAATTTTTGGTGTAACGAATGCAAATTGCTAAAATGAAACAATATTGGAATCACAGATTATGTTCTCATTTGACTTTTAAAATGTCACTCGACAATGGCTATGTATTAAATGGAAGTATATTAGAATTGTAAATTAATTACTCTGTACATTCTCTTGCCGCGGTACATTTGGCATTCAAAATCGAATTCGGGCCCGCGAGGCTCTACAAAACTAATTACGTATCGAATCTATCTTCTTCCACGCTTTCTTACGTGCCTTTCGCATTTCCATATAAGTTGAGCTTTAAACGAGCCAATCTATTCACGTCTACACATCAGGGGGTCGCATTTGCATATAGAACAGAAATTTATTAAATCTACAGCCAATATCCCACGTTCCGACATCGAACTTTTGCTTCTTCGACGACTCCCCTGATATTTTTTAGTGCACTGTGAAACTGTTGTTATGAGCCGTACTTATTAAAATATCTACTTGATTTATTTCTTCTGCAGCCCTTCATAATTTTTATTCCCGACCTTCTTACTTAAAAATAAAAATAACAGAGAAAGACAATGGCGACGGCAATCATTAACGATGGCTACCAGCACAATCATTTACGTAACTAAGGCATTAAAAGCCCAAAACATTTTTATTCAGCTAATGGAGTCCGTCGTAAAAATGTCATAATTCATTTGACAGATGACGGTTTACAAAGAAACTCCAATTTACTCCACAGGAATTAAGTAATTCAGGCTTTTAATTTTTATCCTCTGATAAAACTTTCTCTCGGCAAGCTTCTTACATATTTTAGTAACGCTACCTTATAACAATGTTAGCACGTGCCATTTTTGGAATATAAAATAAGTTATACTAGCAATAGAAATTAATTCTAAGAGTATGTCTTACGACACAGCTACCCAAGCATGTTTTGTATTCACTGAAATGTTAACAAAACCTTTTAAAGCCCCACTGAAACCGCTGGGATTCTTTACGAACGCTAAGTTAATTCTACGAAACTGTTATATTAATTTGGCAAATTGTTAAGTTTAACATTGGTCCCGAAAGACGAAAATCTACTGTTCCAATTGAAAAAGTAACGTTCAAGACCCAAGGAGTATTACGATACCTCTTACACCAGCGATTATGCTTTTTCGACTCAATTCTGTTAACTTGAAAACAAATAATAAACAGAAAACGTTGAGTGCTCTTTGCATAATTCTATGCCATTTGTAACAATAAATTATGCCAAACGATTGCACTGAGTACGCGATCATAAATATGACTGTACGGTTCCTTTATAGCATTAGTTTCATTAGTGAAAATAAAACGTGTTGCATTCTGGTTTCATTATAAAAATATTATGTACACGCCGGCCGCGCCGACGAGCTTTATGCTCGCAGGAATGGGTTGAGTGCTGTTGCATTTTAATTAATTCTCTTTTCTATCGCGATGTGGTGTTATCAGCCTCCCGCAGGCGTCGCGGCCAAACAAATAGCTGTTGCTCTCGCTACGTAACAATTTTGACACGGCCATAATGCGAGTTTTTCTTCTTTGTTACGGGTAGTGTATCGATCCACTTTTTTATCTCGTGCTAAAGGAATTATGCTTTGTTGGCCTTATACTTCCAATGCAAATTATGAAATGAATAAAAATACAAGAACCCAGGTTTACCGGAGGCCTTTTCTTTTAACCTGATCGTATTAAAAAGTTAAATTGAAGGAGATTCATTTTATATTACCTACTAATAAAAATCGTCACATCCTTATTATCACTCAAATAAACGACCCTCAAAAGAAGTGAAACTTTTCCGACTTGTAATATGTTTTTGATGAGATTTATAATTCGTTCTGTTTTCGTGTCAAACAAGAAAAGTTATTTCAATAGTAACTTTTTTATTTATTTTTAGGCTTTAGATGGGCAGAATATTTACAACGGTTGCTGCACACTGCGCATCGACTACTCGAAGATGACGTGTCTGAATGTGAAGTATAACAACGACAAGTCTCGGGACTACACGAACCCGACGCTGCCGTCGGGCGATGGCGACGCGCACCAGCTGTTGACCAGTGAGTTGATGCCACTGCGGGCACGCCTCGCCCTGGCCCTCGCATCCAGGATGAGTTAGTCCTCACTACTCCGCGCACCTGGAAGCTTTCTCACCGCGCTCCAACTCTCACACATGTATCGTAGACTCTTACGTCCTGCATCCAACGATTCCCACCCAATGGGGCAGATGATTGGTCCAATACACTTTTTTTGTTTTTGTTTCAAGCAATTAATCATCTAAAACGCCAAGGTTTTTAGCGCGCTCCCGGTAATCTACGTCTGCCCCATTTACACTTGGCTATTGGACTTGACTTCGATCGCTCTTGCACCTTTTTACTTAGGTAGTTTACTGGTTTTCTTATCTCAAAAAGTCTTTCCATTTTAAATCTTCAAGCTCAGGTATGCTCATTACGTTAGAACTCTCAGAACATTTTCTATGTCCCTAGCAATAGCATTAATCTTGAATGCTTGAGAAATATGCTTTGTTCCCTGTGTAGCCTGATAGGTCCCCATATTTTATTCATTTTCACTGTTTTTGATGTTTTTGTATAAAGGCGCCTTTGCCTTTCTTTCTTTATGTTGCAAATTACGGTGATTTTGTATTCTTGGCTGTAAATGCGTATGTTTTTGTAGCGTCAATATATGTACGTATGAAGTTACAGTGTGAAATAAATCTTCAATAACGCTTCCAAATTACATTTGCTATTCTACGTTAGCTCTTTTCTTGTTTATTATTCATATTTCAATGCTAAATATTCCCGCGGTGACTAATAACTCGTCATAAATCCGTATTGCACCGTAGAGGGTTGTAATATGTGTGGATCATTCCGCCATTGCGAATGTTCTGCTTTTGTTATAATTATGTTCTTTGTCAGATTTGTTTATGTAGCTTCTGAAATTACACGTTACTGTATTGACATATTATCAACAGTATTTGAACAAATTATAATTTGCATGTAATTTTGAGCATTTTTAATATAGGTTAGGCTAGGCAAATCATGAAATATTTTTTAACTAAACATTTTGTAGGTAGATCTTCTGTATTTTTCTTACTTTTTTCCTTTGATTTTTTACTGAAATTAATCAAAAAGCAGCATCGTAACCCGTGTCGCCTCGCCGCAGGTGGCGGCGTGCTGGCGCCCCAGTTCCTGGGCCTGGGCTCGGGCCTGGCGTCGCCGTACGGCGTGGGCGTGGGCGGCGTGGGGCTGCCCGCGTTCGGCGCGCTGACGCTGACGCCGGCGTCGCCCGGCCTGCGCGCGCTGGCCGCGCCGCCGCTGCCGCTGGCCACCGTGCTGCTCGTGTCCAACCTCAACGAGGAGGTTGGTACCGCCGCGACCCGCCTCGATACTGGCAGGCGGATTTATACCTCTCTCACATAACCGCCCTTTTCTAGAATTCAGAATTCAAAACTTGAATTTCAAAAATCACTCCCGATTGTACTTAAAACAGTTTAGACAAAATTCCTACATTGTTCCGACTTAGTAGTTTAATGTTTATTGGCAAATTTATTCATTACGCTAACACAATGGCCAGTAACGCCCGTATCAGACACCATAGTAACTGTGGGTTCACTTTCGACTCAAACAAACTAATGCATTAACCACACGAAGGGCGTTACAGGTTGTTCTATTTATATATTCTACTTAAACTCCTTAAAGATAAGTTGCTAATTTATTTATAGATATGATGTCAGATATCTTTTACGACTATTTATAATACTGTCTCTTTTCTCTTTCCTATTGTTTTAGATGGTCACGCCTGACGCTCTCTTTACCCTTTTCGGTACGTGTGCACAAACATTCCGTATTTTATATTAAAACATTAATATTGCTCCTGAGCCCTGTCGCCTGAAAGACAAATTGTCAGCTAACATTCTCGACTTCTGTACTGATAACCGCATCCGACCACTTGTCGAAGCTTTGCTTGATAACACTATCGAATCTAAATTCTAAACGCTTTATTAACTCGTATGACAATTTGTGTTTCAGACACCCTAGTCGTAGCTAAGTTAGTTAGATCGTCTATTGTTTATCCAACGTTGTCTTTATTACAGTTTATTTTATTTTCCTTGTGTGCTGTCTGTTTCAAAGTAGATACGGTACAGCGAAATACGCATCTCTACAATATGTGACGAGGATGTCATAGTTCTTATTTTATTTTTATGTTTTTTATTAAGTTACTTAGTATTAGTCCCTATACTTACCTACCTGAAAATCGGTAATCGAATAGCGACACCACAAACATGGTAATCGCTGTTATGAGCTTTTTATAAATGAGATGTGCGTTAACTATGAGCAAACGAGAGTTTAAGAACTCATTGCCATTTAAATAGTGAGTAGAAGTGAATAATTGTTTGCAGTAATTTGCTTAACACAGCGCGCCAGTATACGGCCGGTGCTGTTAACCGCTAAAGCATTAATCGAAAGCTTAACGTGACCAATTTAGAGCTTGGAGTTGTTTCTTCTTGTATTTTCCGACTGTCCCGTTTCACGACATTATATATTACAAGCCGTTGTACTAAAATATGCTGTGTATTTTAAAGAAACCGTGTTAAGTGTAGTGACTTAGCTATAGGTATACGTTAGATATCATTGAGAGTGCATCATCCTATTGTTAGACTGTGTTTCTCTCACCGAAATCCATTATAAATAGAACCAGAATTCATGACATTATAATACAAAACACACTCTACACAAAAAAGGGATACTTATCCATAGTTTCTACATCTAAATGATCTCAAAGCATGTTTGTAAGACCTTTGTTTGCGTATAGGCGTGTACGGCGATGTGCAACGAGTGAAGATCCTCTACAACAAGAAAGATTCAGCCCTCATTCAGATGGCCGAACCACACCAGGCCCATCTAGGTACGTATTCTATTACAAATCCTATCTCCATTATCCCAGGGTCGATTTTACGTTAACAGGGATGTATTTATTTAGGATTATGAGTGTACTTATGGTTCTCCTCTTTGCTGTAGTTTGTTTTTCTTGTAACATGAAGTGTCGTTGTTTACTTGCTACTTATAGTCTTAATCATTACCATTTTCTTGAGAGATACTTTGTCTTTTCCCCTTCAGTTAGTTCAGTATAGATTTAACTTACATAATCTCTTGCTAATAAGTTATTAAGAACTATAAATTGTATCTAAAGAATTAGGAATTAACATATCAGCTGATTATCAGGTATATAGAAACTAATATTATTTTTTACATACGCCTCGAAATAGTCACTTAATATGTAATCTTCAAACAGCCATGACCCACATGGACAAGCTGCGCGTGTTTGGCAAGGCGATGCGGGTCATGCTCAGCAAACACCAGACTGTGCAGCTGCCCAAGGAGGGTCAGCCAGATGCTGGACTCACCAGGTACATCAATATTTTATACTACTATTATAAATGTGAAAGTTTGGATGTTTCGATGTTTGTTACTCAATCAACGGCCGAAAGGATTTGGATTAAATTTGGTACACATATAGTTTATAACCTGGATTAATACTAACATTATAAATGTGAAAGTTTTCATTGTTTTTTTTGGTGGGAAATCATCAAATAACTTCTCCCGCTCTGGGTGGAGCAGGAGGGCGAGTCAGACTTTTACTGACTAAAACCCACCCGTGTTCCCTCAGTTGCCTGTGTGCCAGGGGCCACGGTATCTCTTTCGAACAACCCGCATCCCTGGCGGGATATTTAGATGTTTTGATGTTTTTTACTCAATCACGCAAAAACGGCTGAACGGATTTGGATTAAATTTGGCACACATATAGTTTAAAGCCTGTATTAACATATAGGATACCTTTTATCCCGGTTGTACGTTCCCGTGGGATAATTTCTGACATCCACGCGGGCGAAGCCGCTGGGAAAAGCTAGTTAAATAATAATACGGCATATGTTAAATACATTTGCTGTCCTCATATCTAAATGAGAACAAAATTAAGAAAACCAATATAAAACGTTATTATTATGCTATTCACTCACTAGGGTCTTAATTATTAATTTATAACCTGTCGACTTATACCAATTTAGGTTCCCAAATATAAACATTTTCTATTTACCGTGTCAGTTTTCAGTAGCCACGATATTGAAGTGATTGACATGACCTTTAAACCTACATCACTCAGTCTGAATCACAGCTTGACTTTGTGATCCCAGTTTGTGTCCGATATTTGTATTATTAAGAGTTGTTAAGCCGATATTCCCAATACGTTATTATATTCGTCAAATAGTCTGAAAGCTCTGAGAATAGAAAGTTACGATGTATAGCGTTACTGATATTTCGCGACGATTCTTATAACAATAAGGATATCTTTAGATAAATATTGAATTTTGGAATTCTTATTTTCGTACATTTGAACACAATCCTGTAACTACAATAAACTAAGTCTTATTTTAGTAAACGTACACGCCTGTTCTAACGCCAATTGCTTTGGCGTAGCAATTTTATCCGTCGTCTACGCTACGCCGAATTTTCGTAGCGGAACATGTCGCTGCTACGTGCGTAGGCGCACTGCTACGAGACGCGGCGTAGCACGGAACGCGCTACAAAATTAACCGCTTCGTGTTTTCAACATTTTTTTCGTGCATTTTTCAGGGATTACTCCCAGAGCCCGCTGCATAGATTCAAGAAACCTGGCAGCAAAAACTACCAGAACATCTACCCACCAAGCGCGACTCTTCACCTGTCCAACATTCCGTGAGTTTCCGACTATTTTCAAAACAAAAACTTTATTCTGTGAATTGGAGAGATAGCTTGAATGTGTGTTTTGTTCACAGAGCTACGGTGTCTGAAGATGATATCAAGGAAGCCTTCACCAAGCGAGGATTCACAATTAAGGCTTTCAAGTTCTTCCCGTAAGTTGACATAAATGTAGTTATATTTGAGTGTCTAAGTATAATGTTTTTTTTTTAATCATCTTGCATGCATTACAAAAAGCGCTGCCAATAAAACTGAGGCTTTTAAATTTCCCAATTCCAGGAAGGACCGCAAAATGGCGCTGGTGCAGCTCCCGTCGATCGACGACGCGGTGGCGGCGCTGATCAAGATGCACAACTACCAGCTGTCCGAGTCCAACCACCTGCGGGTGTCCTTCTCCAAGTCCTCGATCTAAGCGCGACCGGAATATCACACAAGCGGCGCAGTCGCGTCCGAGCGACGCGCGACGGGAGCCGAGCGTCCCCGACGCGACTGACCAACATCGTACCTCTCACACAAATCGAGAATTTCCCTCGACTGAAATTAAAATATATCTGTATTACGCTTACACGGATCACTAGATATTAAGTGCTATTCTATTTTCTTAATAAATACGTACGTTTACTGTTACTGTACATCTAATCTAAGATACTATCATCACAGTCGAATGCTGCTTATATCTACTGTATTTTCGATACGATTCTAAACGGACGTATTAACGTAGAGAGGAATTATATTTTGTGTGATATTCATTCCATATTTTAAATAAGTATATCAATTATTTTATTTTTTATAAACTCGTAATATTTCCCGGTGATTACAATATATAGTTTCGTTATAATGAATTATCAGGATGGTATGTTTTGCAATTAGATTGCGCTAGTTACGTTTGCACTGGGCAATTCGCGTGTGTACCGATGGCTCGCAATGTCAAACATTGCTCGCTTGTTAGTCCTCAGTACTGCAGCCAGGTTATGTACCACCTTACAATTTTATATTCATCACATTATTAGCACATTGTTGAAATATCTCTTTGTCACATTAATTTGCAGTTATTACTATTAAATTGTATTTTATACATATATTTTATTGTCTATTTTAATATGCACAATTTACTATTATTGCATTTCTTTGTAAGTAAATATAGTTTTGTACGCATACACATTTTTTTCTTATTTTATTAATGAAATGTTATGTTTAGAAATGTGTATGTGTGTGCAATATTAGTTATAGACATAATTTTAATAATATATTTTAGATGTAACCGTGTTCAGTCACCGGTGGCCGGTGATCTTGCTTCCATTCTTGTTTCGTTGTTAGGAGAAAATTGTCAGTTCTTTACTTCATTCATAGTTATTGACGATTAGTTAGTGTAATCACAACTCTTATCGCTAAGCATCTAGTTGTATATCACTATTTAAACGTTATGTTCAGTAACATAATAGTGACATGATGCATTTATTTTGATGTTAATTTATATTAATGGTAGCTACAACATATATAAATGCTCGTGCATACGTTTCACTAAGTGGTTAATTTTAGATAATTATTTATTTGTGAGCGGTGGGAGGCGGTGTGGCCAACCTCGCGAACTTATGTTTTAGAATAATTTTCACTATTGCTATGGATGCCACATTGTGTTGGAGTTGCGGCGACGGTCTATCAAGTATTAGCCAGATCTGATTTTGCTCTACGACATATTTAATCAACAGTATTTACACTAGGTCACAATAACTTCATGAAACAGTATTTTAGTTAATGAACTGTCCTTCTCGATGCTTCGTTTTGTATATAGACACACTCCCACTTCGATGTGTTAAGCTTCTCACACTTCGGACTTCGCTAAGCTCTCGATTGGATTTCACACATCTTTGCCTTCTTAAATTAATAAAAAAAAATATGTCTAGTCCAATGCAAAAGAGATTAAGTTTGTGAATTAAGTGATTACGTTATCAAAATCTTATGAATTCGTCTCAAAATATTTAAATTCTGGTACGAAAGCTTTTGTAAAAAGATTGTGTATGGTAACGAATTTGTTGGTAGAGGGAAGCCAGCGAGAGCCGCTACCGTTAGGACCAGTTTAAGTGTTCAGATACACGTCCAGATTATGTGATTAGGCAAAGCATGCGTGAAACAGATACCTGAATATGACGAGTTAGAGGATACTGCCACCCCCGCGGGAACATCGCCGCGTGCCGGCTGGCGTGTTAATTAATATTGTAAGTCACTTATCAATCAATGCATTACATATCTCGACGATGCCACGGTCGGTATTCAATTAGGATAGAAAAAGGGAATGTATATTGTAGGATAAATAAAACGTTACGGTACGAGGTGTACATAGATGGAATCACACGAGTGACACACCCTACCCGCAGTACGTGGTCACGTGGGCAGGAGCCCGGCAGGTGTATGCGCGTGCGCGTATACCACAACAGGCAGTCTTAACTACTACATTACTTTGAACATATCCCATTGTCGAAAAATAGTCGCAAAAAAAAGTAAAAAATAAACTTTTATTTTAGAAAACGTTTGTGAAGTTATAAAAATCACATATTTACACTATTATGAAATGTATAATATATATCACGTAACTTACATAAGAAATAAAGATAGAGCTTAGTAAGATGATTAAACTGAAAAAATATTAGATTGTCAATACGATGTAAGATTTAATAGAAAAATTTAATCATACAATTGTATTAATCAGTACCTACCTATAATAAGAACGTAAAAGTAGTTATTTGGTTTAGATAATGTTAGGTGACCAGGGTGTGGTGATATTTTGCACGTTTTTGAAAATGTTTTTCTATACGGCGCAGGATTCTGTGCCTGTGTTTTGAAATGGTGAGAAGTGATGGTCGAGTGACGTGAGAGCGGCGGTAATCGCATTTGTAATTTTAATAATAATTGTATTATTATTATGTATTTAAATTAAACAAGAATCACAAAGAGGAGATTACATATCTACTGTACTCAGCGTAGAACGCTACACACACGCCGCGGTCCCTTCCGTCGATGGCTAGCTCGCAGCTCGCGTGTAGTACAGTTACTCAGCCGCTTGTGCTCAATACATTCGTAAACTTGGTCGATTACTATTTACTGTGTGTGTAGCGTTTTCAGGCCTAAAATTTTCTCAATAACATTGGTATTGACTAATAGATAATTATAGGAATTTATGTGTTTAGAGAAGTATTTTAAATATCTAGATTTTAATGGTAATATTATTAAAGAATAAATAAATAGATCAGTGTTTAGGATGAGATGCCAAATTTAAAGTCAATACAGATTATTTTAGGTAAAAGGTAATTGAAATAATCTTAACATTTATTGAAAAGTTGATGAAATGTTACAGTTAAATTATATTTGAGAGTTTTATTAAGCGCAATATATGCAATTTTATTCATTGTAAGTGAACATTGTTTCAATTTGTTAGTTAAAGTTATGCGTTGAAAAATGATGTGAAAGTTGTTTTCGAATGTGTTAATTGATATCCATCCGTGCGATGTGACTGTTGTGTCGGCGCGGTCTGCACGCCAATCTCTATCTGCGTATCGTGTACCTCGTATGTATCTCTTGCGTTCCATACATATCTCCGCATATCATACTGAATATGCTTATATTTTATTGCGCTTTATAATATTTATCTCTACTACATACATATATTAGCTGTATTTAGTATTTCATAATGATATGAATAAAGGCCAACATATCAATAAATAGAACTTTGGCTAAGGCGCATATATTATACTCTGTCATGCTGCTCGATATTCTGCTTAGATGTTGTCTGACTTCCTTCCACCTCAGCGGCGACCGCTCGATGGTTCATGTAACGTTCGCGTGTCGTCGTTGTCTTCTTATTTTAATTTTAAGCCTTTTGTGTGGTTAATTTCACTCTTTATTTTTAATTTCATAATTAAACTATTATTATCATTGATACTTTTTGTTCTTTATTTTCAATCCTTTCCCTTTCTACCAAAATCCCTTTTTATTTCAATTTCCATACCAATTGTCTACGAAACGACAGCGGGCGGAATAATGACAAGACAACGTTTAGTTCAATCACTCACTGCCTTAATTCAGTTTGTTGTTCATGAATGTCTGTGGTTTTATTCATCCCTTTATTTCAGACCACCTGAAGAAGTTTCTAGAAATTATTTGTAAATAAAACTTATAAATGTTAAAGGGGATCAATATAATGAGATGATGTACATTAGTACACAATTGGTATTCTAGACATATTCGTACTTATAGAACTTAATTATTACTATCCTGGCGAAATCTACACTCGACTACATTTTAAAGTATATCTATTACGCTTCGATATATTTATATAACTTGTGAATAAAAATTCTCTACCTTTTTCAACTGAGTCTTCTGACTTGAGAAAAAAATATTTAGGCGAAATAAAAACACGTCGTTTAGTTGAATTGTAAAGGGAGTAAGGGACTTAAAATATTGCCAATGATAATTATGTTTTATATAATATTATCAAGTGGAATATTGTATTTCGCACAGGGTATAATGTGAATTAAAATTATAGCGCTGCCCGTGGCAGTTGATCGCCCGAGGCGGTTATTTTATGTCCGTGCTACGTCCCTTATTCCTACTGTGTGGAAAGAACTGAACCATTCCGTAATGAAACGTTATTAGCGAAATTATTGTGTGCCTGCCACTTTATCTACGAGACCCAAGCGACAACAGGAGAGACCAACCAACCAGTGACATTGTATTGAATGTTTTTAAATTAATTGTTTCGAAAGCATTACGTGCGGGAAAGTGGCAGTTACACTCATGTTAAATTAATCAGATGTAAATAATATACACGACTATGTTAATAATTACAAATTAAATTATTAGGATCTATAGTAAAGATTAACATAATCATTACTTTAAGATTTACTAGTTAAATATCCTATCTTAATTTCAGTAGTCGCTCTAGTTAATTATATACCTACCTAACTTATCGAGAACCCTTCTTAGGAAGTATTACTGTTACTACCTCCCTTGGTTTCCTCTTGATTTAATAATGTTTTTGTTGTTAAAAGAATTAAATAAAGGTGTGCAAATTAAAGGGTTGTGTGTAAAGTTAAAATAGTTAAATAGATGTAAACAATCGTTCGAGTAACGTTTATCTCATCAGTTTTCTAAAAGCACATCTAGTTTTGTTCACTATCGTAGTAAGACTTGCTGAAACAATTCGAACATGTCAATATTAATTAGTCTTAATTCAATATGCCAAAGACCAATCGTTGGGAAAAATAACAGGGATATAATAATATTTTTCCTTTCAACTTAACTAATGTTCTATCTCTAATAAATACACGTTTAAAATCAAAATGGCAAGCTTTAACGAGCTATATTTCAAGAAAAACATATTTTGATGATTGTTTTGTGAAAATTAATTTTATGAAATGCGTACGGCCCGCCTGAGAGGTCGGACGCTCACTAAACTACATTATGTAAAACAGTTATATGAATTATAAATATATACAACAATATTAATATCTAAGTGACTACCCTATTGAATTCTAGATTTATTCTTTGTGATTTTATAATAAAATATAGTTGAAAATGGAGTTTTTATTTTATTTAAAATTCCCACCTTGCTCTTTACTCAATTATAACAGTAATATCAACCTGTTCCTACGAATATCTACGTAAGTACTTGCACAGGTAACACACTCAATGATAGCTAACATGATATGTCTGGGTACCTATTGCTCACATTACCAAACAATTTGGCCACGCGGGTCAAACTGGCGTAGAACTCTAGCCAGGCGTTATCATCTTCAAAATGAAATAAGTCATAAAGAATTAGACTAAAACCTGATCCGTAAGCTAAGAACAGACTATAGATTTTTTTGAAAAGTGGGTAGTTGTTTGTTTACACATTTTTCCTAACGCAAAGTGTGCTATAAAAAATCTAGATGGCGCTTTTGTTGGATCACTGGATGACATTTAACTGGACGTTCAGAAATTGAGAAGCCTTTTTCAAGGTTTTTCAGTTAATTTATAGGTATTTTAGAATACGATACCAATTTGCAAAGCTTTTTTTGAAATATGCCAATGCAAAATAATTACATGGTGTGTCGAGATATTTAGACGGATTTTCTGAGTGAGCTAGAATACGTTGGTCTTGTAACTCAAGGCAGCTAAATGGGTATGAAACAATAATTTAGCCCATGTAGAGTTCATAAATTACTTCGATGGCCAAAAGCCTTTGTGCCACTGCGCGTGCCGATGAAATAGCCAAAGTTTCATTTCTAAACGACATTAATGTCAACATGACAACTTTATGACAATTTCAACAACACGTCAAATTGTCAATGCCATTACGGGAAAATAAAGTGCTAATTAATGTCACCACTCACCGAGAATCGGAATTTGTTCATGGGTATTGCTGAAGAAATAATCAAATCATATAAACTAAACTACGTTTAGCAAGAATTTATATGGAACCAGAGAACTTGTGATGTTGGTGTTCTTATTGTCAAAATCTGTCCTTTACAATGTTTCGGACAGTGCTTAGATTGACTCCGTCTTTTGCGATTCCAATATTTCAGAAAGCTACTGGCCAATATGACCACGATTTACTTAGTAGACCTGAAATGACTCCTCCTCAAACTGGTTGGGACCGAGTGAAATTAATGTATACTGGAAAGTAAGTCAGCAAACCGAAAATCCTTCAGATAATCTTCCTGATACAGTGATGTTTTTCTGAAGGATATTTCCATTATTAAGTAATACATAACTAAATTATGTATTTCCTTAAAGTTTTTAAACATTTAAATATAATAAACAAGTTCAGAAACCCTACAGAATCTGTTATCTTGCTAAAGCTCCTAACCTCTTTTAGTAAAATATAATGAACCACAGCATAATAACCAAAAGGCATTTACTCAATTTCAGTGAATATGAAGAAATGTCTGAGGAACTGAATACAGTACTACAGTCATCATTATGTGGGGCCTTCATAGGGGCTTGTCTGGGAGGATTTGTTAGCTCCCGTGTGGCTTATATGAATTTTATAGAAAATAATCAAGCAACTATATTTAAATCTACCGCTGAGGCTAAGGTACTTCCTTCATTATTAAGTATCACCTAAACATATTTCATAATATTTACCTAGATTTAGTTTTTTTTTTTTATAGTGAATGAATGAAAGAGATTCTTTGTATTTCATTAAAATGTATTTATACCTTTTTTGTGGTAAATAATACCATTTAAACATGAAATTAATGCTTGATTCCAGAAAAGATTACAAGATTATGTGACGGTGGCCTTTGCAAAAGGAGCTTATAAGTGGGGCTGGAGATTGTGCTTCTTCACAGGAATATTTAAGTAAGTTTTCACTTTATAGAAATCATAATACACATTTCACTTATTTCGTCGGATGACGAACTCCACTAAGACAAAACTGAGTCTGTTTATCTCTGAATATTTATGTGTGAGTGTTGCGTTTGCATGTATAGTTTTATTTTTTTATTGAGTGCTCTAATGTTCGTGTATGACGCGTCTATTTATAATTAAGTTATATATACGGGTGGAAACTTTCAGCTGGGCAGTAAGGGAAAGTACCTTATCCGTTGCAGCTACGCGAAAATGGTCTTAAGAGACTATCCATAATTTTTTATGGAATTTTGATCCCCATTCACAGATTTAAAAAAAAAATTACAGTTAGCAAAAAAAATTAGCGTAAAATTTTCATACAAAATGTACGGGAAAAGTTTTTTGCAATTTGTGACTTTTTGAGTACTCCAACGATGGTTGGTCCCATAAAAGTTTTTGATCAGTATTAGAAACAGGATCGATTGGCATCAAAAAATGTTTTTGTGTAAAATGGCTATTTTCTTGCTAACTGTATTTTTTTTTTTTTAATCTGTGAATGGGGATCAAAATTCCATAAAAAATTATGAATAGTCTCTTAAGACCATTTTCGCGTAGCTGCAACGGATAAGGTACTTCCCCTTACTGCCCCGCTGAAAGTACAAAAAAACATACAAAAAAAAAACACAACACAATACACAACACAATACATAACACAATACATTTACATTACTTTGATCAAAAATTGGCTCAAGTTAGTGTTCCAGAGAGAAAAACCCTGACTTCTAAACTAGGTTTATGTACCTGTATCTTAGAAGCCAGTGTCCCTTCAAAGTGATGTGCATATACAAAATAGGACAGTACACGTTATACACAATAATCAATAATCCATTCGGGCAAGTCCAAGAGAAACAAAAATAAAATAGAAATAGGATGAAAACAAAACAAAAACAAGAATAAAAAAATAAAAATAAAACATTAAATGAAAGTGTTGTGTATGTCTCTAGTCAGTTTGCCTGGAGTTATGTGCCTGTGTATTTGAGCGTGTGTGTATGTTTGTGAAAGAGTGTGAGTGATTGTGAGTGAAATATGAGTGAGTGTGCAAGCGTATACGAGAGTATAAAATTTTTCACAAGATTTACAACTTTTCCTCGTAAAAAAAAAAATCCTCAACGATTTATTTATATTTCCGAAATTTCCCAACAGAAGATCCTCCGTATTGCGATGAGTTAGTTTTAGAAGATAGTCCTGTAGCTTAAATTTTAACTGATTTTTAGTATCGTGAATTTTTTTTGCACTTTATTTAGCTGGTTATAAAGTTTCGTGCTGGTGACGTAATGGTGTCTCATGGCTATAGTGGCCAACCAACTACAATAAATAAATGTGTGAATGAGTCCGGCCTGTATGTACAGCGAGCTGGCTGCTACGAATCTAGCAGACCTTCAAAGCTTCCATGAATGTTTTTATCATCGTAATCTTTACATTGATCTTAAAGTAATGAAATTGAATACTTATTTATTTCAGTTTAACATCAACAACAGTCTCAGTGTACAGAGGTGACACATCTTTAGTTGATTTTGTATGTGCGGGAGCACTCACAGGCGCGTTATACAAAATCGATATGGGATTAGCTGCTATATTAGTTGGTGCTGGCTTAGGTATGAAATATCAAATCTATGATGCTATGGAACTAATGACAGTTTTTTAAAAGAAAACTATACGTAACAAATACTAGAACCCACTTTGGTTTAAGTCAAGATTTTTGGAGCCCCATCCTTGTGACTTAGTTTATAGATGACCCCTTGTCCTTTTTTATATTAATTATGAAGTTTATATGGCGATGAAGTTTGGCCGGTATCTTATTATTTTATTATCTAGATTCATTTTAGGAACTATGATTACATAGATTCTAAAATGAAATGCAAAACAACGAAAAAAAATACTTAAATAAGTATCAAAATCATGTTTTACTGTTGCAGGAACTGTATTAAGCACAGTTGCTGGTCTGTTGATTATAGCAATATTGAAAATTACTGGTCTCAAAATGGAAAATATCAGGAAAGCTTTGTATACGTTGAAATCAGCAAGGTAAGTTGATCAATAGAACTCTATTCTTCAAGTAAATTAGATAGAAAAAAAAGACAATATTTATTTATGTATGGGTATTCAAACAAATTCACTTTATAACAAACTAGTTTTTGCCAGCGGCTTCGCTCGCGTGGAGTCGAAGATTATCCCACGGGAACCGGGATAAAAAGTAACCTGTGTTAATCCAGGTTACAAACTATCTGTGTGCCAAATCTCATCCAAATCCGTTCAGCCGTTTTTGCGTGATTGAGTAACAAACATCCAAACATCTAAATATCTTGCCAGGGATGCGGGTTTATCTTTAACTATATACTAATTATAAAGCTGAAGAGTTGGTTTGTTTGATTGAACGCGCTAATCTCAGGAACTACTGGCCCGATTTGAAAAATTATTTCACTGTTAGATAGCCCATTTTTCGAGAAAGGCTACAGGCTATATACCATCACGCTAAGATAAATAGTAGCGAAGCACCAATAAAGAATGTTTCAAAATCGGGGTGTTTTTTTTCCTTTTGAGAGCTTCCGCTGCGTGCGGTCCGTAAATCATGTATGACAGAATTGTTCCTAAGTCCATCTTTTAAAGTTGGCTCACTATAATCTTTTTTATGCTAACCAAATTTGTTCTAAAATAATGCATTATTTGCGAAGGTGTTTTTATTAACATGATATTAATCCTTATCCAAACATTATTATTATTATATCGTTATTCATCACAAGTATTTAATTTAAAACAATATTGTCCTAATACATCATTCGATTTCAATGAATATCTTAGGAGGTAGGTACGCACTTTTAAAATAACATCGTAGCAAAATAATGAACAAGTACTGCGCGCGTATAAAAATATTTTCACCTTCTACGTAAACGAAGTCCCGGGTTAAAGGTAGTTATATAATACAATGTCACTTGCGTCCACTGCGTAGGGAGCCGACCGACCTATTTCATAGATGCGCACACCCCTCGCCGTTGCACGCTGCGCTGCGTGGAGCCACACCGACCGGTGCGTCGCCGTCGGCGTGTATTTTTTGTTTATAAATATTGACATTTTTAATTTCGTAATATCTTTTGAATAGAATCTCCGATTTCAATAATTCAAAAAGTAATCAACACGTATTGAAACAGTCTTATTATATCTTAATAATTTATTTGGATAAGAATCAATACAAAAGGTATGGATAACATGGACTGATTTTGATCGGCATTTCTATCAACTTTTAAAATGTAAAAAAGTAGTTATAGTGAGATAACTACAATAGCTGGACATATTATGGTCTTGCGAAGTTTTTTGTAGATATGTATTGATATGTTCTATAATATTGTAGATTTTTTTTTTGTTCTATCACCAATACTTTCCACAGCGCATGCGATGAAAGACATTTTATGGCTAATTTTAATACAACACATTGGGTTGGTTTTAGTAGGAATTTCTAAGGATCTCTAAATTTTTCTAGTAATAAATATATACTTAACCTATGTGGCTCATAATATGTTACTTGGTCCATATTGGCCCAGGATCGAGTTGAGTGGAAAAACAAAAGGGAGGCCTTAGTTCTGCTGTGGGACAATACAGGCTGATTATTATTTATTATTATTTACTCAGTGATAAAGTAGCTATCTAACGGCAAAATATTTTTTGAAATCGGCCCAGCAGTTATTAAGTTTATTCGTTACATACAAAAATACAAATCTTTCCTCTTTATAATATTAAGTAATAAATGTCTCGCAACCTGCGTCACTTGCAACATCGCGCAACGTCGCTGCGTCATCAACAGGTCTGAATTTTAGTGCCTTCTCCCATATTTTTTTCTTTTTTTTTCTATTTATTTAACTGCAGACAATCGCCAGACTTTTATCAGATATGTTGTGTGAATGTAGGGTTTTTAATGAGCAGCAGGCCGATGCCTTGCTGCCACTTCAGAGTATGTGGTTTCTGTTTAGTCATTTTTCCATTAATTATTACATGTATACCCGTTTTTACTAACACCCATGCGACATACACACTAAATGAATGTATAAATAAAAGCGCGCTTTGGTATTTTCAACTTTCGGCAGTACAGTCATCATAAGAGGTTGTAGAACCACTAGAACCAGGGTCGTCGGATATACATAGTTGAAGTTTTGTAAGAAACCAATGGATGTTTTAAAATGAAAAAAATTATAAATAAACTGTTTGTTTTCTAGTAATTAAATTAAATTAGAAAATCCTTTGCAACATTTCAATTATATCCGATGACCTGGTTATTTCATCTCTTTTGGTGACCGTACATAAAATCACACTTAAATGTAGAAAAACAATAGTGTTTGATCTTGATGCGTTTTCTCTTTATTCACAGAGATGACCAGTTCAACCAAGCATTAGAAAAATCAGCAACAATTAAGAATGACAAGCTTACGGAGCACCATAAAATGTTAATTTTAGAAGAGGGGGAGAAAAAGATAGATGATATTAATTAGCTTCAATATCAGGTTCTACTTTATTAGTTCAGGCTCTTTTCAGGGGGCTATCGGCTAAAGCTCCGGTTTTCTAGAAGACCAGTGGCCACCACATAGTGTCTGCAATTTACCAGTGATTTTCACTGGTGAATGGCATCACTGAAACATTATTAATGAAAATAAGTTGGTGTCTTTTACAAGAGAACGTTTTTTACACCGTAAAGTGTAAAAAATTAAGCAAGAAGGAAGATCAGAGGTGTTGATATTGTGTTAGGGAGGACTACGTATCCCTGAGGTAGACTGTTCTAAACCAACCTCGGTTCAGAGCTTTCTCCGGGAATTCTGAGTTAACAATATGATCTGAACTGCATATATGATTTGACGAATCCTATCCGAGTTTCTCAGCTCGTGCATTTAATACCTGAAAACTGGGAGGAGGACAGAATCATATTCAGTTGAAATGTCTAAGAAAGAGGCTACCACATACTCATTCCTACTGCCAGCCAGGTCTCCGAATTGAGTCATTGACGGTAGTTTCCATAATTTCATGATAGGCGTCACTGCACCCGTTATATGGTGGTCACCGCTCTTTTATGAAACCATAGCTTAAGCGATAAAATACTGAACACCAAAAAGTAATCTAAAAAGCACTAATAATGAGATACAATTAAAAAAAATAGCAGATGATAGCATTTTTACATTTGTAAACGTATAGCAAATGTGATCAAGTGTTTTATACGAATATTCATGAACGTTATCGTTAAAAAATAAGGTTAATATTCGTGTGACGCGCTGAACCTAGTAAATTTAAAGCGCGGTGTGTGAGTCTCAAAATAAGACTGTCTGCGAAGAATCACAACACAAGCTAAACATCACACACAAACTTAAGCTTTAGCAGTTCAAAAGTTGAGTTAAACTAACTAACGCGACTTTCGAACAAATCAGTGGCAAATTATGAAACAACCAGTCACCGAATTCCGAGAGTGCGGTGTGGTATGGTAGACAATAATCAAACGAAAAAAAAAATGCTGACTTTGTCTAGTTTCTAAATGCGAATATAATTATGACTATCAATGTTAGTAACGATAAAAATGTAACTGGTAATCGGTTATGTGCTGTAAATATATGGTATAATATATAAAAAAATATATAAAATATAATATATATATAAAAAATAATAAGTAAATGGTTTGTCGCTCAGACTTGCACTGGTAAACCGTTTCATACGAATCTGACCCTTATTATTATGCAGATATTGCAGAATTGATCACATTTGCGTATATTATTTAAATAGTATAGGTAGATAATTACTACCGTCTTTAGGGAAATTGTTAATCGTGTTTTTTCTTTTATTCTTTGTGTTGTAAAATGGAGTGGGACAAATAAAGTAATACCTCAAAAAAAATGTTATGTAGATACATTTTCAAATACTTATTCTGTTTTATACTGTACAGTAGAAATAGTTATCGAGTCTAAAATGAAGTGTATTTTAATGTAAATAAAGTACATTGATAAAGAAAACAAAGGCAATATTTATAACTGGTTTTTATTTAGAGTTAAATAAATTGTGGCCTCTTATTTACGAATTCTTCTACTTTATAATGCTGACACCACTTACAGAAGAATTTTAACTTGAATATTTATGTCATTTTCTTTTATTCATTTAATTCAAGCAACTAAAACTTGCAAAATATGTTAGTAAAAATTTAACACAGAAACAATCTGTGGTATCACTGCTGCGTGGTGACTGGCCCAGCCGATACATTGCAGTAGTGGCTCACAAACGCACAGTCTAGCCTGCTTGCTACCATAGACAGGATGCTGTTGGTGCTGCCCCGCTAGGGTGCGGGGCAGCACCAACAGCATCCTGAGATGCGGAAGCGGTGCGAATTCCTGGTTAGTAGGGTCTAACCAGGGATTCGCACCGCTTCCGCATCTCAGTGTAGATGCAGTGAACGCGAGCTTCAGCAAACATCCCTGACGCGTTGCAGTACCGAGGCAACCCCATCAGCGCCCTGAATGCGTTATTGTATTGAACGCGAAGGGCGCCGTGTGATTTCTTAGCATAATGTGTTTCTTTACAGTTTTAGACAATTCATCTAACTCCACGTGCCATATTAACAGACGCCCCGTTGGTTTCGTGGTCACAAATACGACTGCTGAACGTTGTGTCCTGGCTTTGATTCCCAGGTAGGGCAAAGTGTTATGAATTAGGAATTTCTCGGTAGCCGCGCGGAGTTTGTAAGTTGGAGGTATTTATTTATTTTTTAGTTTAAATATAACGGCCGAAGCCAATTACACTATTTAAACATATTAATGTACACATTACAAGCTGTTTAACACAGTCATGCATTCTTCTCACAAAAATTCAAAAATTCTGACAGCATCATCTTCCATTCATCCGCAAACATATCAAGATTTGTATTCGAGTTCAGGAGAGCGTTAATGGCGGTTAATGTCCGAGGAATAGGTGACTTGGAGTGTGCAACAGTACGGCAAGTTGGAACAGCCAGTAAGCGGTGCTTCCTGCCACGACAGTAATTGTCTGGGACAAATAGATTGCAGATTGCGTTATGTAGATCAGGAACATCAATAATCCCCCTAAGAATTTTAAATATTACAGTCATCTGATCGCGCGATCGTCTAACTTCTAGAGAATTGAAACCTATGCAACCCAAGAGGAATTTAGTGATACCCCCAGTGTGTAGTGCCTCGTTGCGCACGTGGTACCGCTGGTCCTGCGCCTGATCTCTGCCCGCGAGTACCGAATTGCCGTCCCATCGGACTATGAGAGTAAAAAACAGAGAATCCACCTGTGTCTGCACACACACTTGTGCACTCTGATATCTCCTGCGTACGTGGCTAATCTCCGTTGAAATTGGCCGCCGTGACTGAAATCGGTCGGGAGGATATACAAGGCCGATGGAGACGACAATAAATATAACTCTATCCTCTTATTACAAAACAAGGTTTTTTATTTAGATCAGGTTTAAACCACCAAGCCAGTTTTTGAACTAAGAACACAATCCTAAAACTACGGCCCGGCGAACTTCGTACCGCCTCAAAATCAATACCTACCTAAATGTTGTCATAAGTGTGATAACTTATGCGAATTAAATTCAGTTTTTTATTAAGATAAAATTTACCTACACAAAATGAAATAAGCTCAATGAAAATTAAATGTATTTTAATTACATTGAAATGCTTTGCATTACTTTATTGAAGCGAATCAAAGTGCTTGGCGAAATCTTCGGCAGATGAATCGTTTAGCAATGCAACTCGCATGTTTGTCGTCAGCTGAAGTTTCTTCACATATTATCGCCACGAAGGCATAAAGCGTTTTCTAGCTGACACAACTATGTTGGGTGTGCTCCTGCCGAGTTATGACAACCTAGTACTTCGGAGGCATACAGCGTTTTCTAGCTGACACAGACAGCTGCCTATGTTGGGTGTGAGCAATGACTGGATATAGGTGTAGCCTCTTGACTGATCATACGAGCGACTCAGGCTCACGGCACATAAATGAAATAGCACAATGAATGAAAAAATGAGTGGCCATTTTAGTATTGACCAGTTATTGGGTCGCACACGCGATTATTTTGATACCTCAAAGAACATTTTCTGCATAAATACAAACAATTTATGAGTTCCTGTTCAATTAAATGATGTGGGTAACCATCCAGAACATCCAGGTATAAAAAAGATGGCATAACTTGTCATCGGTAAGTAAAATATATTTATAATTTAATTATTATGAATAATTGCAGGGTTTAAGCTAAACTGGTTGGTTACGTAAAATTGCACAAAAATGTATACCACGTTGATGTCTTTTTGAAAAGTCCCTTTTTCTCACTAGGGTATTGCCAATACGTCTGTCCCTTTCTATCTGTACTAATGCTGCAGTGTTGTGACAACTTCAAAACAAATCGATAATGACAATACAAATTATCGATGCTTCCTAATGGTAAAAAAAGTAATATTACTTAGTTTTCCAAATATTTCGGAACTGAAAGAAAAGTGGATTTCATTTATGAGAATTTTTTATTCTTTCCGACAGGGATTGACGTAATTATTATTATTAGACCTACTTTCTGTCAATTAAATTAGCCGATTGATTTAATTGAATAAAGTTTACGTCAATGTTTTATTTGCACCCAGATAACAACCTAACAAAGTCGTGTCCCCTCACAGTACCAAGGCAGGGTGCCCGCCATTCCTGGCGGAGTCCTGAACAACCTAACAGTATAGTTAAAAAAAATGCAGAAAAAATACCCGTCGATTTTATCGATATCGAAAATATAGTTGCAAAACTGACTTGTGCATCACTATGTTTGGAAAATTCGTCCTGACATTGTTGCATCAGCCAATCACAACTGCTGTATTTCCTTCGTCCCCCGGCCCGCAGTGGTGAGTCGTGTGCCTAGACGAAATCGGTCTATCAGCTCTCAAGTGGTTTAATTCTCTTTGGGTGTGAGTTATGACAACCTGGTACTTCGACGGCATAACATTTAAAAACCTGACACACTTCATTTGTCATATCATTGTCTCCACATAGTATACAAGTTTTCTAGACGACAGCATTTGGCTTATTGTTACCTAAATAAAAGTCAAGATTATATTAAAAGCATTTTATTGTTACAGACATTGCACAATACAGATGTGGTCGAACCGATTTACAAAAATATAAGGAAATATGTATTTACAAACTTCATAATTATTGAATTTGTGCATCGATTTCAGAATAAAAACAAAATTATTTTCGCTTAATTTTAAATACGAAAGGTAAAAAACGCTAAGACTTACAATATTTATATGCTGAAACAAAATTATAAAGAACGCTTAGATTTAATAATAAAAGTTACAAAACTTTAAAAATGGCAAGATCTAATTAATAAATAGATTGAGCTACATACGCGTTCATAATTATATTTTCAAAACACGATATTAAAATAAGTCATTGCACAATTTTAAGAAAAATACAATTACATTTTAATATTCAAATGAAAAATATACATGATTATAAAAATGTTTGAAGATAGTTAGTAATGTAACTGCACATCATTTTCCTAGAGAATATTTTTTTAAACCGTTTTATTTAGTTTAAATACATTTTATTTCATTCGAATTTGACATAGATACTTGTACAGCTAACTGAATGACTCAAATACAATAGAATTTAAACTGAGTAACATGCACTAACAGAGTTAGTAGAGCTACGTATACAGCCCCTGACTACTTTTATTATTATATTTCATTCACGTTTCGTTCCCTGATAAATACATTATGCAACATCAAGCCATTTCACACCTCTATAATTTCATTGTTGACTAATTCGTTTCTTTTACCAATAATATTGTAATTAATGTAATAATACTTTGATTTTCAATATACTTAAATACACACCATACTAAATTGTTTTAAACATTTTTAGAGTAGGTATACAATTTATACTTTAGTAAATAAACTTCATTACTGAAAAAAAAAAATTGGTTTAGAATTCCTTTCAAAATAATCGATGTTTTCAACATTTGAATTTCTGTTATAATTTTGTATGTTATTTATTGCACATTGACCTACCAGTCTTTATTTATTTTCTACATTTTATTGTTTCAATATCTTTTTAATATAGATGGGTAACTATATAAGCAATGTTGTATTTCGGCAAGTACCTACAATTCAGAAGTAAATATTTTAAATCACGTGGCTTTATTGCATACCCCGAAACGATCAATTGCCATCAATTGTTATTGTAGTAATATTGTCAATTGCATTTAGTAGACGATCGATTTACGCATCAATGTGTACCTATCCCGTAATAATTGTCAATTGCGATCGATCGTTTCGGGGTCCCTTTAGGAGTGAATGAAGAAATCATTAATCGTCCTAGCAACATACATTTCAAACATAAAACTTTACAATGATAAATTTATTTTACCGATCTCTTTACTAGAACTAAATTGGGTATCAATATTTTCAAATACAATTCGTCATTAAACTCGTACATTTTCGCCCTGGCAATTATTTAGCCTGTACCTATATTCTGTAAAAATCTCACCGTGAAAACCTGTGGAGCGAGCCGTGTGATTCCTTCTGCTTATTCCTCCCAGAGATTAAGACATTGACAGCTCACTTTAGTCTCACTTCACCTTACTTGTCGCGGTGAGATTTATACAGAATCGGTCGGCAGGACTACGTTAGAAAAATACAGTATATATAAAACTCACAATTGGACGAAGGAAAAGGACTAAGTATATGAGCATTTATGGCGTTCTGTAATTTCTGCCTCACCTCTTGGGCAAAAGGCGTGATGTATAGCCGATCTCGTAATTGGCTTACCACCCTATGGTTGTATGACAACTTACATGTCAAAACGTCAAGTTCTATTTTTGCTTAAGCCCAATTTGACAGTTGGATATACGATTATACCGCTTTATGATCTTTTGACGCCTAGCCAATTTCGGAATTAACACCGTAATCTTGTTTTTTAAATATATTTCACAAAACAATAAGAATTACGCAGGTAAGATTTTTTTGTCGACAAAAAAGCAAATAAAAGTACTTACAAAAACAAAATGCCAATAGACACGGGCACCTTAGACGCCCTCACATTTTGGCACGATTGGCGTGATTGACCTCATAGTCTATGACATTGACAACGGACTGAATCGCAAACACTCCTTATTTATGGTGGTCATAGAGTTTTACGTCACACTCGCTCTGCCCAATGTCGTCGCATTTCAAATATTTAAATTTCCCAGTTTTATTGCTTTTTAACATTAAATTATTTTGCAAAGATTTCTAGTAATCAAAAATATTTGTGGAGTCATAATACTGAAGCAGTATAGTTTATTAAAACAAGTCTTTGAACCTTATTTGAATTACATGCATATTCCTATTAAACAAAATTTACTGGTTGGTAAACGAATTACGAGATAGACGATAATAGTCCGTTCACACTTCTTTTACCTCTGATTTTGTGTCACTGTAAAAACCACTTTGCAAGATCACTTTGCAACTGATGGGTTGCTGCTGTTTGAGGTAAAATAACTGTTAACGGATTGTAAGTATGTATACCGAAAAGTCGTTTTTTTTTTCATTTAAATTCTTCTTAACCACGTGATTATTGAAACAACTACGGTACTTATCATAATTACTGCGAACTTTGTGACTTGGTGATTCGTTTTGCGCCCCTGTTTGGTGGACCCTTGGGCTTGGCGAAGGCGGGGCGGTGCAGATTCCTCTTGGGATGAATCTCCTCATACAAGAACTCTTCAGTCAGCTCCTTACCGTCGTCGATTTCTAGCTGCAAGGAAAATCTATAATGAGTATAAAACGAAGTCACGATTGGTCTGTGGGTTTGCGCTTAAGTCATCCAAACCACACAATGGATTTCTATGCGGTTTTAACATCATTTAGAGAATTTATTTCGGAAGGTTTAACTTAGTTATAGCACAGAAATCGCGATGTTTTGACTAGCTCATCGCACTTGTGCAAAGGAAGGGCGGATCGTTAGTATGGCTATAAAATTTATTCGATTTTTTTCGTTTTATACGTGGATCTCATACACATAACATATCATCAATACTGTTTTCCCCTGAAGTTTAACCACAAATGTATTTATAGTAAACCTACGAATAATAACGATGTTTAATCGGCTTATTTTTTTTAAGTAGTTAGGGAAAACAAACTTTGACACATTTTTTTTGTAGGCAGTATACAAACAAGATATGGACAATATATAACCAACAACATTTTCCAGTGCGTATACATAACCAATTTATCTTTACAAACCCTGCGATTTCAACTCAAACCTAGACTACAATCATTTAAGTTACTAAAAATAAGAAAGGCGTAAAGAAAAAGTACTTATTGTGACTCGCACAGGAAGAACACTGACCAGATATTAAAGCAAAAACATAAAAAAATAAAAACAAAATAACAGTATACACGGTAGAGACAAGCATGCGACCAAAAAAATTAACTGCCATATCTAATGACGTTCCCTCTGCTCAAGAAAATTGGTTACGTAGCTTGTGTAAAAAGTGAAAAATGCAAAAAATTCAATACAGATCTAAAGACACTGACTTCCAAAGTACTAAGTGGCAACTCTAAAATTGAAAAACTGGAAATCTCATTCCCAGATTTTTTTACTGTCATCTTGTTGTCTCCACATTGCATACCAACAAACAAAAAACAAAATTAAGCAGCTACTTAGGTGTTATAAAGTAAAACAAAAGCTTTAGCAATAAAAGAAAAAATCATCAAGGCATGCAAATCTTAATTAGAATGACTAGTGACCTAGTGTTTCGAGTACAATATTGTTGCCTTCACCAACAGACAGAGCAAACGTATCATGAGTGCTTGTTAGTTAGTTAGTAAGACGCCGAGGTGCCCGCATACCTGCGTGACTGCGACCAGAGGTAGCTCAACTGGCTCACAGGCGGCCTGCGCGCACCCCGCGGCATACTGACGCTCTACGAACTATGCAACTTATTTTATTACGGATATCAATAAACATAATACATTGCTACACAAATAAAAAATACCGTCCTTAGGAGAAAGCAGTTTAAACGGCATGTATTCCATTTTGCACTCCTAAAAATATTATTGAACATTCTAATATGATGGTTGCGCTTCTTTTTGTGAACCTTAAATAATTCCTATTTTAGGGAAATAAAAATACAAAATAGCCAAATAACTGTAACTTCAATGTACCACACGCAGGCCGGTACCGCGGCACCGCTCGCTTTGCTCGCTCGGCTCGCTCGCGGTTGGTCACAATTCTAACCTAACCCGTTCGTGGGGGTACCATAACTTTATTAAGGTGGGGCACAGTGAGAAAAGGCCAGAAAGTTAAAAAAAAAGTGGCATCATCAAAAGCGCAAACAGTTTTTAGAGGTTCATAATTTTTTTTTAGTGTCCATCATTCAAAGGTCAATAAGTTTTAAAATATTTCCCATTTTAAACCATATAATTTACACTTTGTTAGCATGAAAAGTAAAAATGTGTAGAAGCAACGGCAGCTAGGAAAAGCAACTAAAAATACATAGACGCCACCTTGGTGGATCTATTCTTTAAGACGCTGCTGGATTATACTGTTATAAAGAGCAAGCTATAACTTTATGGTGGAGTGAAAAGGTTCGGCAATGCTGCCACAATGGATGATATTCCCAATATCAGAATAATCATACGTGTACGCACTGGGACTACAGCTTAGTACGGTTGATAGTCAGTTGGGTCTTAGATAACTGACAGGTACTAGGCTCAATTGTCTCAAACTTAGCCACACTGTACGCAATTGGGAGGACGGCCGTACTAAGCTGTAGTCCCAGTGCGTACAATACGAATCTAGGTTGACATTCTGTAGTCGTTACTAGAATTCAGAAACTCGATAATCTGATATACCTAACTTGCTGTATTTATGTATATCTCCTGTGTTAGTATTTTTCCCCTAATGTAAGGAAGCCGACCGAAATATTTCAAATGGATAAAATAGTGATCTAACTTACTCGTTTAACGATTTCGGCACCCAACTGCTCGATAATTTCTAAGAATTGTCCTTTACAGCTTGAGTACATCATTCTCTCCTTTATACTGCAGTTGTATCCGGGCATAGAGTAGATAAACACTGCAAAATTAATGGTAAAAAAATGATTTTATATTTCTACCTGAATACGGGGCTTTTGGCTAATTTGTATGCGTGCATTTTATGCATCTTTTTTTTTGTAATGTGCGTTTTGTTTGCGCAGAATAAACAATTTTCCTTTCTTTCTTTATTTTTATCATTTATTCAATTAAATAACACATATAAATTATATTTTTAAATATTAGTATACAAATATAAAAACATTTAAAAATATAAAAAATAGTAGCCCACCGGTATCGGGAACAAGGTCCAAGCTACCGGCGGTCAGGGCTCCAGAGAGAGGAACCTCCTAACAATGCGAGCCGTGTCCAGGAGTACCGCTTTCTGAATCAAGCCCTTGACCCAGCTGCCCAACGAGAGCCTCCTCAGATGTTGGTCGAGGCTCTTGGCTATTAAGCCATTGGCTGTAACAACTATCGGTACAATGATCGCTGAGTCCACATCCCACATGTCGACAACCTCGTGAGCCAAGTCAAGATACTTGATTTGTTTATCTTTCTCGGCTTTCACGAGGTTCCCGTCATGCGGTACCGTTATATCAACGATCATTGCACGCCGCTCTAGTCGATCCACCACCACTATATCAGGTTTATTGGCAACAATAGTCCTGTCAGTGATGATGGATCGATCCCAGTACAGTGTGACATGTCCATTTTCGAGAACTGGGTCGGGCACATACCTGTAGTACGGCACTTCTGATTCCACAAGGTTGTATTTCAGAGCAAGTTGCTGGTGGATAATCCTGGCTACTAGGTTGTGTCTATGCAAGTACTCCTCGTTAGCTAGACGAGAACACCCAGAGATTATGTGTCTGATTGATTCTCCTGGACGGTGGCATGCCCGACAGATGTCAACCGTGCCATCTTTCACAATAAATCTCCGGTAATTGTTCGTCATCATAACTTCGTCCATTATTGCACAGACAAAACCTTCGGTTTCCCCAAATAGGTCACCGAAACGTAGCCAGGCTACGGACGCTAGAAGGTCTACATCGGGTCCATGTAGGGCCCTGAAAAAGCGTCCGTGAAGCTCCTTACTCTGCCATACCTCCATGCGATCTTTAGTGTCAAGCACTACAGGCTTGCGCCAGTTCTCTTTACCCAAGGAGAGCGGGGTGAGGCCCTTGTCCACCGCAACCACATCTCGATGCATCCCCACGTCGGTTTCTAGGAAATAATCCCTGAGACTGCATATCTCGCGATTGTGGAGAGTCTTAGCATTTAAAAAGCCTCGACCTCCACATTTTCGCGGGATATACAATCTCATTACCGATGACCGTGGGTGATGCATTCGATATGCAGTCAGCAGCGTACGGACCCTCCTATCCATGGCGTCGAGTTCGGTCTGAGTCCATTTGAGTATGCCGAAAGAGTACATCAAGACCGGCATGACCCAACCGTTGAAGGCACGCACCTTGTTTCCGCCTGATAAAAGACTATTAAATACTTTTTTCAGGCGGCCAAAGAAGCGTTCCTTCAACGATTGTTTCATGTCAGTAACATTGATGCCCAAAGCTTCCGACATACCCAAATACTTATAGGTTTCGGCTGCGGAGAGGGCTCTAAGTTTTATGGAATCCGAGAGTTGGGTTCCCACGGATTCCACAATCTCCCCTCTCTTTACATGCATGACCGCACATTTGTCCACACCAAAATCCATCCTGATGGCGCTACTGAAAGTTTCAGTTACTTTCAGTAGCTCCATCAGTTGCAAATTGTTGGGGGCAAAGAGTTTTAGGTCATCCATGTAGAGGAGGTGAGATATAACCTGACCACCTCTCCTCAGTCGATAGCCTATACCTGAATCCTCCAGCAGTGTGCTTAGAGGATTCAGGGCTAGGCAGAACCAAAGCGGACTCAAACTGTCGCCCTGAAATATGCCTCGCTCGATCCTTATCGGTTCGCTATTCCTCTGGATATTTCGAAATCCTGGATATTGAAGGACCGTCCTCCATTGTCCCATACATGACATCAGGAAGGTGCGCAGAGTTGTATCTACTTTATACAACTCCAACACCCTCATGAGCCATGTATGTGGCACCGAGTCATAGGCCTTCTTGTAATCTATCCAACATGTCGAAAGATCCTTTCGGAAACGACGAACCTGTTGGCTAATGGCCATATCAATGAGGAGCAGCTCCTTAGTACCGCGGGACCCGTTCCGACATCCATTTTGAGAGACAGACATGATGGAATTACTGTCTATATGATTGTAAATCTTAGCTCTCAAAATGGATGTAAGAACTTTATAGACCGTCGGTAAACATGTGATCGGCCTATAATTTTTGGGTTCCGCGGTACTACCTGACTTATGGAGCAGGTGGGTTACTCCTGTCGTGAGAAACTGGGGTAGCGAACTAGACTCTAAAGCAACCTGGTTGTGAGGGTTCTAGGTCTCACACTTTATGCACTGGATTGGAGGATACTACTACGTGGTTCACTGATTAAAACTCTTTAGAAAACTTGAAGACTATTTATTTATCACTGTACATTTATAGACTTATTTATAGCTCACTTATTTATAGTCCACTGTTCATTGTTACTGTTCACTTTTTACTTATTTACTGGTTATTATTTACTGTTCATTGTTCACTGTAAGCACTGGTTTCACAAACTGAACGAACAGCTCAAAATGCCCTATACTTATACTTGGGCACATAGGTACAAGTAGCGGTGTTGGCGCCGCTTTTCGCAATTAAATTTGCCAATCATATTTTTCTAGATTAAGTTGTGTTCGTGCTCGACTCTAGATCCACCAATCAGAAACGAGTGTAGGCGTGGCTAAGACCGGACAGGTTTCGACAAGTTCGAACCTGCTCTGAACTTGATCTAGAGTTGAGCGTGATCATAACAAGGTTCTTAGTATCTACTTAAGGAAATCAACAAAACTTATAGCTATACACGAATATTATGTACAATGATCATTATATACATTCAATTAGGCTATCTATCTATTGTTCCGTGCGTGGGCGTCCTGCACATTTCTCCCGCCGTGCGCCGTCCGCCGCTGACGTCGCAGTCGTAGAGACCGGTGCAGGCTCGCCGTGGTCGATCGATAGCACCACTATCTTCTTCACTGGACGTCGCAGGATACCTCCTTTTGTAGACACGTCCACTGTACGCACTACTCCATCTGGACCGGGAAACGTAGCGCTGATGCGCCCTCTGACCCACATGTTCCTTGGTAGGTTGCCATCTACGATGAATACTAGGTCGCCTATTTTAGGGATCGTGCCTCTAGTGTGCGGTTCTCTGCGGTTCCGTAGTTCCGGTAGATATTCTTTGAGCCATCTGGCCCAGAATATATCGGCAAGCCTCTGAGCGGCACGCCAACTGGCTCGTAGACGTAAGTCGCTGTCGTCGAATTCTCCTGGTGCCGCGATGCGTCCTGGACCGCCCAAAATGAAGTGATTGGGGGTCAAAGCCTCAGGATCTTCGGGGTTGACGGATACGTGCGTAAGTGGTCGGCTGTTTACGGTATGTTCGGCTTCGATGAGTAGGGTATGAAGCACTTCTTCGCTCGGAAATCGTTCGTTCAGTGTAGTGGCTAGCGCTGCTTTAACTGATCTCACCATGCGTTCCCAGGCGCCTCCCATGAACGGCGCTCCTGGTGGGATGAATCGCCAGTCGATCATCTTCTTTGAAGCTTCTTCTGCTGTAGCTGTGAAGATGGCTGCTCGTAGTTCCTTTTCAGCGCCGTGGAAGTTTGTTCCGTTGTCGGACCATAGTTGTGCGGGACATCCTCGGCGTGCTATCATGCGTCTCAATGCCATGATTGCTGAATCTGTGTTAAGCGATGCCACAAGTTCCAGATGTATGGCTCGCGTTGTCAGACACGTGAATAAAGCGACGTATCTTTTTTGGTGACTCCGTCCCGCCGTAATGGTCAATGGTCCGAAGTAGTCCAGTCCGACGTAGGTAAATGGTCTCTGGTGATGTGCTAAGCGACAGGAAGGAAGATTCCCTGTCATCGGCTGAGGCGGAGAGGCTGCCTTGATACGACATCGCAGACATTTGCTTATAATGTTCTTGACGGTCGGTCGTAAACGGAGCACCCAATGCTGCTGACGACACTCGTTTACTATGGTCTCGGTACCTGCGTGATGTAATTTGCGGTGTACGTGTTCTATCCATAATCGCGTCGTGATATGGTCACCGTCTAGTATCATTGGTTTCTTCAGGCATTCTGTGACGTCAGTCATGGCGGTTATTCTGCTCTTCAGGCGAATCTCTCCCTTCGTGAGTTCTACGCACAGTGCGTGCAGGCGACTGTTTCGTTGTATGTGCTTCTTGTTTCTTAGGGCTTCTATTTCTTCCTTGAAGGATTGTTCTTGTGAAGATCGTAGGATCAGACTTTCGGCTTCGCGCAGGAGTTCAGCTGTGAGAGGCAGGTGATTGTTCGTGATCTCTTGCTTCTCTCTGGGTTTGATCGGCACTGTCTTCTTACTCCTTCTCCAATCAGGGTCGTTGCTGCTGTTCTTTTTGGTTCTTTTGTAGTTAACATTTTGTCTAGATTGGCGGCAGAGATGTAGAAACTGTAGAACTCGCGCCGTAGCTCGTAGATATCTTTCCCAGCGTGAAAACCTATTGACGTTTGGTATAGCTTCGCAGATCTGTATGTTCTCGTCTCTAATGCTACAGGTTCTCTCTTCTCCTGTGATTATGACGGGGTTCTTATCATCAGCTGGCCATGTTTCCGGGGGCCTACGAAGGAATTCTGGTCCATTAAACCAACGATGATCTTGATCGTAGTGTTCTGGTACGTCTCTTGTAGCGTCGTCCGCGGGGTTCAACTTGGTCGGGACCCAGCGCCATTCATTGGTGGAGCTGTGTTCTTCAATTGCTGCGATGCGGTGCGCGACATATGGCTTGTAAGATCTGGACCCAGTCCTTATCCATGATAGTGTAGTTCTGCTGTCGGTCCAGAACGTAGTTGACTCTGGTGTCTTTTCGTGTTCTTCTTTAACCGCTGTTGCCATACGTGCGCCAAGTACAGCTGCTTGCAGTTCTAATCGCGGAATCGACATCAGTTTCAATGGTGCTACTTTGGTTTTAGCTGTGATTAAGCAGACGTAGACTCTTCCGTCCTTGTTGATTGTTCGCCAGTATAGTGTTGCTGAGTATGCAGATTCGCTTGCGTCGGTAAATATATGCAGCTGTAGTGATTCCGTAGTACTGAAGCTTGGATAAGTTCGTGGAATGGAGACGTGTTCTAATGCTCTGAGATGAACGAGCCATTTCTTCCAGCTTGCGGCTAGGTCGCTATCTAGGGCTTCGTCCCATGCTGTTCCACGGCGCCACACTTCCTGTAGTATTTGTTTGGCTCTGATGGTCACCGGCGATACAAGTCCCAAAGGGTCAAATAAGGACATGACTATTCGGAGAGCTTCCCTTTTAGTAGGCGTGTCGTTCTGTAGGATGTTCTGAGGTATGCGCGTCAGATTCAAGTTGAAGGTAAGCGAATCTTCCGTTGGCCTCCATATCAGACCGAGAACTCGTTCTGTCTGGATGTTGTCTTCCAGCTTGATCGTGTCTTCGGTCTTGGTTACTTCCCCTAGTGCTTCAAGAAGGGCGGTAGAGTTTGATGACCATTTCTTGAGTTCGAAATGCGCTTCCCTGTGAATGCTGCGCACTGCTTGCGAGATTCTTACTGCTTCTTCTAATGTGTCAAAGCTATTTAGATAGTCATCCATGTAATGCTTCCGTTTGATAGCTTCGACTGCCTCTGGATGTTCATGTTGGAATCTCTCGGCGTTTGTGTTCTTTATGTATATCGCTGTAGCTGGTGAACAAGAAGCTCCGAAGATCAATGACTTCATCCGGTATTGCCCCGGCGGCTGGTTGTCTCTTCGGTCTCCTCGCCACAAATAACGTAGGGCGTCACGGTCTTCGGGTCGAAGTTCTATTTGTAAAAACATTTCAGTAATGTCGGCGGTCACGGCGATTGAATGTTGACGGAAACGCATGATCACTCCTGGTAGGGATTGCAGGAGGTCTGGTCCAGTGAGTAGTTGGTCGTTCAAAGAAACTCCCCTGGTTTTGGCTGCTGCGTCACAGACAATCCTTAATTTGTCCGGCTTCATTGGGTTGAAGACTGCGAAGTGAGGTAAGTACCAGGTTCTGTATTTTGACGTGGTTGGTGGAGCTGGCTCGGCGTACCCTTTTGATACTAGTGCTTCCATTTGTTCAGAATACCTCTTCTTCAGTTCTGGATCTTTATCAATTTTCTTCTCCACGCTGCTGAGTCTGTTCAAAGCGCTGTCATAGTTCTCCGGCATTCTTATGTTTTCATTTCGCCATAATAGAGCGGTTTGATATCGTCCTTCTGTGGTTCTCTTCGTACACTGCTGCAGGATTCGAAGTGCCTTTTCATCAGGATCATTGATGGGTTTCTTAGGGTTGACTTGCATGTTGTCCATCGTGATGTATTCCTTCACTAGTTCATGCAGGTCATCGTCTGTGTTAGTATGTGTGATGAAGTTCACTCTGTGGCCCAGTGCTCGTGCGTGGCTACCGTGCAGGACCCAACCGAGTGGTGTTAGTGAGGCCACTGGTTGGTTCTTCTTTCCTGTCTTGATTTCTGTTGTGATGAGGAGGTCCCAGTTATCTTGGCCGATCAGGAGTCTGGGTCTTGCATCTTCAGTTACTATATCTTTGGCTATGTCTCGAAGGTGTTCACAGTCCTTAACTGCTTCTCCAGGTATCCTTTGTGCAGCCAGCTCTAGCTGTTTGACTGTTCTTGCATGTAGCTTGCGTTCAGATGTGTGGAGTCCCTTGATGAAGAAGTTCACTCGTCGAGATGTTATGTCGATTGTAGGTTCGCCGTCGAAGGATGATATTCGTAGTGGTTCACATGATCCTTGTGCTCCGATTTCATTGGCTAGGCTCTCATCAATCAATGTTACAGTAGAGCCGTCATCCAGGAGCGCGTAGGTATCCACAGCTCCCGCCGGTCCAGAAAGGTGTACTGGAATTATTTTCAGGAATGACACCTTAGGTGTCCATGCTGAATGAACCTTCTCTTGTTCTTCTTTGGAGCACTCAGGTTCTTCTTTCTTTTTGTTCACTGCACTGTCGGCGTGTAACATCTTATGATGTAAATGTACACAGTCGTTTATTTCACATTTCTTCGGTTTACAGCTGTGTTGCTTTGTTCTATATTTGAGGCAACGAAAACACAAGCGATGTTTCTTAGCCATATCCCATCTAGCATCAGTAGCTGCTTTCTTGAATTGTTCACACTCCATGATGCTGTGTCCCTGACGTTCACATAAATTACACTTTGGTTTATTTGTTTCTTGCGTTGCGTTTACTCGTTGCTGGCGTCGTTGCGTGTTCTGAGAAGTTTGTGTTGTTGCAGCGATGTTTTCAGGCAGTGCATATGGGCTGCATATTTCAGCTTCAATCTTGATGAATCGAGTAAACTTCAGAAGATCAGGTTCTGTTCTTGGATTCATTGCTGAGAACTGGTACCAGTCTCTTCAAGGTTGGTGTGAGTTTTTCAACAATAACTTTTGTCACTTCTGGATTGAAGAGGTAATGTCCACAGTTGAGTGCTTGTAGAGTTCCAACTATGCTTTCTACTTTGGTAGCGAATGTACATACTTCACGCGGAGATTCAGTGAGGCGCGGCAGTGTTCGTAGTCGTTCTATCTCGGCCATTGCAATTGAGTCCGAACGTCCGAAGCGTAGCTCGAGTGATTTCATAACTTCACTTGGGTCTGCGTTCACTATTAGTAACCCTTGTACCGCTTCCTTGGCTAGACCTCGAAGGCTTCGTCTAAGTCTAGACATGTTCTCCATTGCTGTTAGTCGATGTGCTGTTTCCACGTAGGCGGCACGGAACGTGAGCCAATCTTGATGGGCTCCGTTGAAGCAGGGTAGTTCAGTGTGTCTTGTTGGCTGCTGGTACTGTGTGGATTGCATAGCGTGTGTGATTGCAGCAGCAAGTTCTCTTATGTCCGTCCTAGGTTCTTGGACGGCCAGTGTTGAAGGCTGATGCAAGGCGTGCGCTGATAGCGTGGACTGCGGCACCCGGGTTTCGGGGGCATCTCCCGGAGCGTAGCTGCGATGTGGTGCCGTAGTGTAGATCGGTTGCCATGATGTGTTCGTTGGTACGTACGTGGAGTTCTGTGGCCAGTGTGCGACGGGTTCTGTCGGCGCTGGCGTTCGTTGTGGCTGCGCAGGCACGTAGTTCGGTTGCCAGGATGCAGATGTGATCACTGGCTGTAGGTTCGGATGTGGCTGCGTGTTCACTGAGTTTTGTAACCAGGCGGTGACTACAGGTGGTGGGTTCAGGTGCGGCTGTTCAGTCGCAGTGTTCGGCTGCCAGGAGGCGGCGTTGCTCACTGGCAGCATGTTCTCAGGTTCCATGTTCAGGTTTTCAGGAGGCGGGTGCATGGTGCTGACTCCCGCCGGTAAGGTCGCCGGGATGCTCCAGGACACGGCGGTGGTTACTGGAACTGCAGGTTCGGTCGACGACTTTACTGGTTCATGTGGTCTGTCGGCGATGGCGAGCAGCTGGCTTGATTGTAGCCAAGTAGTCACTCGTTGATCATTGCCAGCTTCCGAGGCTACTGAGGATGAGTCTTCCTCAGTGGATTCAGCTTCTACCTCGGCTAGGCGCGCGTTTGCTAACTCTACTAACCTTTGTGCTAGTTCTGCTTTGGCCTTGGCTATGCGGCGCGTTTTGGACACTTTTACACTTTTTTGAGACGTAGGTTTACTTCGGCGACCACTTTCTTTATTTTCAGGTTCTCCGGTGCGTTTGATAGTAGACGCGGTCGCGGCCGGTGCTTCTGACGTTTCAGCTGTTGTTCTGGTAGTTTCCGTGGTGCCCGTCTCAGTTGTAGCTTCAGTAGTGGTTTCAGTGGCCGTTTCAGTAGCCGCTTCAGTGGCTGTTTCAGTAGCTGAAGTTGATGCTTGTCTGCCCTTTTTGCCTGTAGACCTCGTAACTGGCATTGTTCTTGAGTCTATGTTCTTCTAAATATTCTTCAAGAGGTTCACTAGAATCTTCTTAATAGCGTTTTCCTCGAATCCGGCTCTCGAAGGACCAGACAATGTGAGGGTTCTAGGTCTCACACTTTATGCACTGGATTGGAGGATACTACTACGTGGTTCACTGATTAAAACTCTTTAGAAAACTTGAAGACTATTTATTTATCACTGTACATTTATAGACTTATTTATAGCTCACTTATTTATAGTCCACTGTTCATTGTTACTGTTCACTTTTTACTTATTTACTGGTTATTATTTACTGTTCATTGTTCACTGTAAGCACTGGTTTCACAAACTGAACGAACAGCTCAAAATGCCCTATACTTATACTTGGGCACATAGGTACAAGTAGCGGTGTTGGCGCCGCTTTTCGCAATTAAATTTGCCAATCATATTTTTCTAGATTAAGTTGTGTTCGTGCTCGACTCTAGATCCACCAATCAGAAACGAGTGTAGGCGTGGCTAAGACCGGACAGGTTTCGACAAGTTCGAACCTGCTCTGAACTTGATCTAGAGTTGAGCGTGATCATAACAAGGTTCTTAGTATCTACTTAAGGAAATCAACAAAACTTATAGCTATACACGAATATTATGTACAATGATCATTATATACATTCAATTAGGCTATCTATCTATTGTTCCGTGCGTGGGCGTCCTGCACACTGGTACTGAGCCGCCAAGCGAGCGTGCGATCTTTGAAACCATTTAATCCAAAAGTTGTGCAGCCCGTCCGGCCCTGGAGATTTCCAGTTGGGCAACGGACGGACTGCACGAGCTACATATTGGGGGCAGATGGTAATAGCCCCCATTTCTGGTATTGGATCGCAGGCTCGCTCGACTTCCCGAACCCAATCACCTTCGGTGTGACTGACAGGCACCGACCAGATACTACGCCAAAAAGAACACATGGCATCATCATCCGGTAGGCGCGTGTCAGCCACACCTTGGTCTGATCGCTCCCAAGCTCTATATACCCACCTTTCATCACTTTGGAAAGTACGGTTCTGGGTGTATCGATCCACTCGCCGCTTATACCTACGAATACGGTTTGCCCATGCATACACTTTCTGCTTCAGGAAGTCGATGCGCTCTGTGACACAGGACATATAGTCTTGAGGACTGATATTAGTCCCCGAGAACGCCCGTCTCACAAAGCGCATCACTCGAGGGCGAGTATTGCCCTCCCTGAAGGAGATTAGTTTACCGATGAGCGCTCTGGCCCCACCAATACGGCGTTCAATTCTGCACTGCCAAGCTGGTGCGGCTGGTTTCGGTCGTGTAGCTCTTGAATCACTCGCGAATTTGACGTGAGCTACACGACATGCCGCTACAGCCGCACAGTACAGAATCGAATGAGTATCGGTGAGGTCTTCGCAGTCATCAAAATAGTTTGACAACTGCGAATCCAGAGCCGCCACCAGCGCTCTATTTTTATTTTTAATTAATTTAACATTATTTTTATTATTAATAAGAATGTAGCATCACCATTTTTTAATCCAGCGGGGTGCTTGCGTAACACTAACAGTAGGAATGGCTTTAATTTTGACAGTTCAACAAAATTCATTGCGTTATTTACGTTATTGAGCAGACAAATCTTCCGAGCATTTGAAGCAATGGATTAGGGATATCCTTCAAAATTATTCAGATGGTGATTGATAGTGTGTAACGCAATTAGGGTGCTGATTGTGATGAAATGTGTAGACTGGTTATTTTTCGCGATTGTGATGTTGGTCCCATGTATCACAGCCTTAAATATGACCATACGTTTCTGATACATGCTATTTATTGGAGTTAAAATAATAAGTATCTAAATACAACTTATTTTAAATTGTTATCTTATGCCAACTTGTATGGCTGTAATCTTTTCTATCTCTCTCATAATCTTATGAGCTGCCGATTGGTTGAACAGCCATACAAGTTGGCATAAGATAACAATTTAAAATAAGTTGTATTTAGATACTTATTATTTTAACTCCAATAAATAGCATGTATCAGAAACGTATGGTCATATTTAAGGCTGTGATACATGGGACCAACATCACAATCGCGAAAAATAACCAGTCTACACATTTGGGTCGAGTAGGTAGGTGCTGAAGTTTTGTATGAAACAGTTGATATTTTTTTTTATGCTCATTGAGTGAAAATAGTTTTTATTTAAATAATCCAAAGACCAAAAAATATTCGTGTCGTGACTGTTTAAGATATGCCTACAATTTTAGCACTGTATTATTATAGTAGTTTAGCAAACTGCACAATTGAGGTTATTATTTAAAATTGGCAACACCTTTGTATCTAGAAAATGATTTGAGCCAAACATGATGTTTAATTTTTAAAGTAATTTGTATGCTTAGTACCAGTGATAGGAATAGGTAGCGCCTATTAGCCTAAACTTCGAAGAACAGAGACAAGAAACGGAGACTTCCTTAGGACTAAATTATTTCCGGCACATTGTCTCGCTTAAATACATTTAAAAAAATGTGTTATTTGGAATAAGTAATTCGTCTATATTTATCTAAAGTTTGTCTATAAATGTGATAGTTTACACTTGAACTTTAGAACTTTTTTACACTTGAACTAGAAATCTCATTAAACGTAGCCGAGAGTGAGCTAGAAAGAAGATATTTACTTCGAAACGTGTACTGCTTCTTATTGAAACATTGTGATTCATTGTGTATTACGATCAACAAGTAATTTACAAAATGTTCTCCAAAAAAAAAATCAGAAAATTTTATGGTTGTAACGACTGTGTATGTTATTATTTTATTATGATATATCTAGTCGCAAACTTTAGGTAAATATAGACGAATTACTTATTCCAAATAACATTTTTTTAAATGTATTTATGTGTTGTCTCGAAATTTCGGGACAGATGTCTCGGAAAAAATTTAGTCTTAAGGAAGTCTCCGTTTCTTGTCTCTGTTCTTCGAAGTTTAGGCAAATAGGCACTACCTATTCCTATCACTGCTTTGTACCCACCTATGCTCTCCATGTAGTCACTTTCATGTGTGTGCTTGAATATATACAAGTGGTATCTGGCTTGGTCGCTCGGCACCTGCTGCGGTAACTCAGTCAGAGAAATGTTGGCCGCTTTGGATAAATGAATCTTCTCTTCTTCTAAATCTGAAATTGATCAAAGAGATAGTAAAAAATTAAGCTCCTGAGAAACTTCGTAACGTCGTAAGGAAATCTTGTTTTTGGAAAGGAATCACAGACGCCTTTGAACCATACATGAGTTACTATTCCAGTCATCTACCTTAAACACCACCTTTAATAGCCCTCTAACACGTATGGCAAGGTTATATAACGAAAGGTCAAACTTGACGGCTTACCGTATCGAAGTTTTCTCAATGAGTTTCGTTTCATACAGACGCTCCCTGTATAAACAGTGTGAGCAATGTACGCCTACATAGCTCAAACTGTTTAGATTTCCGTAGTGTTCTAGATTTAGGTTTACTGGACACACTTTTTATTTTATTTTCTTATTGTCTCTAATTTTTTCATTATGTCAATGTCATGCATACCTGTTATTTGCACGGTTACTGGAATGCCAATGTTAGATGTAAGTTTTATTTGAAATGTAAGTGACAGTGCTGTTGGTGTGCTTATAAATAAATAAATAAGCTGGAATTTTTCGCATGCCGTCCGTCACCGCTGACCTTTACTAAACTAGTATGCTGGACTAAACGTTCTACTCGAAATGACAGTTGTTTTTGGTGCCAATTCAAAGCACGAAGGTCTCAGCAACTAAAATTGTGAATTTCATGACTATACATACATGTTTCGATTGCCTGTGTGAGCCTTTTTTATAGCAATTTCATATTTCGAATAAACGTTTTTATTCAAATACACATTCTGACTTCTAGGTCGTGTGATGTTTATAGGCCACGACCTAGAAATTGATAAACACTTTATGCAATAAAATCCATCAAGCCGTGAAGCTGTTTCGAGGGTTTAAAGAATCCCCATACAATGCCACAATAATACGCGTGAAAACATTACCCTGTCTTCAGTGCGCAGTCGGGTAAAAACTCACCTATCTTAAATTGCAAGTAGTTGTAGGCACCTCGTTTGAGATCATGAATTCCTTGTTTGGCGTCTTCTGTAATAGGGAAAGAAACACCACCCATCGTCGACTGTCTGAAATGAGAGATAGATGCAAAAAATTATATTAAAAATAAATATATTAAAAATAAATATATTAAAGATAAATATATTAAAAATAAATATATTAAAACGTATAAGATTTCCTGCTTCTATCATCTGAGGGGGCTTCTAGCTTAGTAATAACCACCACACGCGTCGATCGATCAGGTTAAGCTATGCTTGCCGTGGTTGGTCCGTAGATGGAAGACCATCTTTTAAAAATTCTATTGCTTCCGGCTATCATTCGTGGATCTTTTACAGTGACCTCAAAAATATAAAAAAACAAAAAAAATCGTTTATTTCAGACTATTCTGGGGAACCTAGTCGCAGGCTCGAACTCACTGGTGGGCCTGGCTAAAAATCACGTTGACTCACCAGGCTTCGTGTCCGACAGAGATAGATAGTATCAGTGATGAGCAGTTAGACGCTAGTCTACACGCACAACGTTATTGAGTGAGATGCAGGATCATTTATAGTAAAAATTCGCGAAAAAATTAAGAAAAGTCCTTTGGAAGATCGGTTTTTAAGAAAAAGCCAATGCATAAATCAATGATCAATAAAGTTTATTGTACTTTTCGATAATTGAACTTTGTCGGTATTGACTTGGTTTTGAAGATTTTACACTTCTTTTATTACCTAAACACGCCCGAAGTCAAGTAAAATTAGCAAGAAAAACGAATCTTTGTTGGCTCCTAACTTTCTAATGGGTTTTTATTTTAGTATACTGTTTCCGTACAGACAATTTTAATAATGAGACAAAACGATATCATATTTTACTTTGGATGTGCCATGTGAGACAGTGGAGTAAAACACTCCCGAAGTTTGTATACAAAAATGTGGACTAGGTTCACCTTAAATTGTCCATATTTTGTTAGTTTATCATAATCTTAAAAAAACTATGTTAGTTGTGAGGAGATCAATCGTATTTAAATCAAATTGAAATAAGTTAATTAAAATAAATTAGAATTAAAACAAATTAAAATGAAATAAATTAAGATAAAATTGAAATAGTTAGTTGTACATAAGTTAAACAAAGATTTAAATAAATTATTAAATATGACAGCTACATAGTTTTACTAAAGGGCTGCCTCTAACTCTCCCAGTCTCAGTCACTCCAAGTAAAATACCGGTATGGAGTTGCATCTGGTCAGACTGGAAGCCAACCCCAACGTAGTTGGGAAGAGGCTGGGCAGATTGATTGTTGTGTCATCTGTGTTTCCAGTCACTATAACTCACTCCAGTACCTACTAAGTTTTCTTTGTTTAGTTGATGGTGTACAACTACCTAATATGAACGAAATAAATTATTGTAGCATTATTACAAAAGAGAACATGATTGTAATATTTGGCGGTAGTTGTTCCAAAGACTATTTGTAGCTAATTTGATGATTATTTATTTCCTCATGTGGTTTTCCTTCTAAAAGTGATTCAAAATGTATTGAAAATTATTTTGGAAGAAGATAATTTTAATATATATAATAAAATAACCATAAGTTAAATAACCTACACATGACTCTCCGGAATAAACTCCTTATAGTCTAAAAGATATTCAAACCAGCATTAAAAAAAAATCCATTGTATAGTTTTAAGGTAAATCCAGTTTACAGTTTTCCCATACAAACTTCGGGAGTGTACTATTTTACTCCACTGTTCGACAATGTACATCAAAAATTAAATATGGTATTGTTTTGTCTCATTATTAATATTGTTTGTACGGAAACAGAATACTAAAATAAAAAGCCATTAAAAGTTAGGAGCCAACAAAAATTAGTTTTCCTTGCTAATTTTACCCAACTTTGGGCGTGTTCAAGTAATAAAAGAAGTGTAAAATATCCAAAAGCAAGTCGGTACCGACAAAGCTCAAATACCGAAAAGTTCAATAAACTTTATTGGTAATTTATTCATGCAGTGGTTTTTTCATAAAACCCGATCTTATGAAGGTCTTTTCTTAATTTTTCACCCGCCCTTGTTACTATAAATGATCCTGCATCTCACTCAATAACGTTGTGCGTGTAAACTAGCGTCTAACTGCTCATCACTGACCTCTGTCGGACACGATGCCTGGTGAGACAGCGTGCTTTTTAGCCAGGCCCACCAGTGAGTTCGAGCCCGCGACTACATTCCCCTTAAGAAGAACTAAGCCGTCACTCAGACAGACACGAGAAGCCACTTCAATTTTATAATCTATGTTATAAGGTTTCGTTTCCACACTTGGTCCTTAGGAGAGCAGTGGTGCCCCAGTGGTTACGGTCTCGACTTACGAGTTGTAGGTCGGAGGTTCAAACATAGAAAGGCGCTTTACTTTGTATAAAATATATTATATATTCATCAGCACGGCTTCCAAAACGGTGAAGGAAAACATCGTGAGGAAACCGGAATAATCTTCTAGGACCAAAAATTCGAAGACAATATGACATCACCCAACCCGCACTGGACCCGCGTGGTGGATCGTGGCCCACTCCCTCTCACAGAGAGGAGGTCTGTGTCCCAGCAGTGGGAACGTTAAAGGCTGATTATGACTTAGTAGTTCAGGTGGAACATTGTGTGTGGATTTATTATATTTAGATAGAAAAGCTTACCTAGCATCAGTTCCATAGTTAGTGTCGTGTTCACTCTCCTGTAGTTCCTTCAAGGCCTCCTCCCGGTCGGTCAGCGGGGCGGGCGCACTCACCCCGGTCAAATGAGCCTTGTAGCCTTTCAGACTTACTTCGTCCTATTAATAGAAAGGTTAAAATATAAATAGGGACGTAATTTGTCCGCCTTTAGGAAGGAAAAAGAAAACAGTTTGTTTTTGTAGGTACCTATTGTGTTTATGATGTTGCATTTTTCTAATGTATTCCTATTAGGAGATCGCCTAGGGAGAGTCTATCAGATGATAGGCTGCTTTTAATAGCCCACTGTTGGATGTACGCCTTTCTGATATTCCAATATTAATTAGGAGTAACAGAGAATTATCTGTTTATCTGTTACAAATAGGCCAAATTCATTCAGAGTTTGTTGACCCTAATGAATAAAATCCTTTTGTTTTCTTGTTTAAAAATTGATACCGGTCTGCAGAGTTTGATTCGCTAGCTAGTTTAATTTGACCTTGTGTGTCGGTAATAAATTCTAAAAATATTAAAACTCAATAGAGGTATACAGCTGCAACCGGTTAGACTGGAAGCTGACCCCAATATAGTTGAGAAAAGGCTAGGATGATAATGATTAAAATTCAAGAGCGGTTCCATATTTTGCGAGTTTAAAGTAATTTCTTTAAAGCCGTAAGACGTCCACTGCTGGACATAGGCCTCCCTCAAAAGGGGGGTTTTGCCATAATCGCCAAGCTTGGCAGGCGGGTTGGCGATCGCTTTATGGTGGTAAAATGCATAGAGAGCGCTGCTGCCCATGCTCTGGTAAGTCCCTTAGTCGCCTTCTACGAAACCCACGGCAAGAAATGGAATGGTGCTATTCTTTTACGTCCGGGACGACACGGAACAGCATAACATAAATCGATTTAGTAACTAACTAGATTTATTATCTTAACTTATCACTATGTGAGTCATAATTCCCAATTATTAAAGACTAGCTTCTGCTCGACAATTCGTCCACGTGATTATTTTTGTCGCCCCGCCTCACCCTGTCGCATCGCATGGCCTGTCCGCGCTATTAGTTCTTATTTAGCGTTATTTCTGAGTTCGTTTTTCTTTGCTTGGGTCCTAAGGGTCCTAGCGTGAAGTTCAATTGCCTATATATAGCCTTCTTCAAGAATTAGGCTATCAAATACAAAAAAAAAAATACACATCCGACCGGTAGTTCCAAAGATAAGCGCGTTAAAAGAAACAAACTCTTCAGCTTTATTATAAGTACTGTATAGATAAACTTCTTATCAAATTATTTGTAAACCATTTCTAATCAAATATTATGTCATTGTAAACGAATTTTGATTGTTCGGTTTTTGCAACCAGAAAAAAAAGTTACTACTTAAATCAGCGGAGTTCTAAAGACGGAAGCAAACTTATATTTTGCGAGGTCATTGCTTTTTTTACACGCTTTATATTAGCATCACTTGTATGTTTGTTTGTATGTTTGTATGTAACCGACTCCTTTGAGCGCGATTTTGACCCACTTTAAACGGTCAGATTTCATTGAAACTTTGTAAACTTGTCGAGGACCGATGACAATACAATAATTTAAAAAAAAAACAGAAAAAAATCACGTTTTTGTAGTTAGCAGAACTAAAAAATAGAAAATAAATAATAGTTAAAAAAAACTAAAAAACACGCTTTAAAAACCAAACTAAAAAAGGAGAAAATAATTTAATTCAATTAAAAAGCGTGGGGTGCTTGACATTCATTGATTATAAAAATACCTCAAAAAGCACCCCACGCTTTTTAATTGAATTAAATTATTTTCTCCTTTTTTAGTTTGGTTTTTAAAGCGTGTTTTTTTGTAGTTAGAAATCGATATTATAAATAACACTGTAAAATAAATAATATTTATACCCGTGTAATACAGGTTCCACCTAGCATGGGGGTCATTGATCAAATCTCTGTGCACTTGTCCTACACTGTAAATGCTGCGAATACCTACTTTGCACACAATTTTTAGAAAGTAAATTATTTTTTTCGTTTATTTATTTTCATACTTAATGAGTATATTTTTACAAAAATCATACAAAAATATTTAAAAAATAGTGGCCCATCGGTATCAGGAGCAGGGTCCAAGGTGCCGGTGGTCAGGGCTCTAGAGAAAGGAACCTCCTGACTATGCGTGCCGTGTCTAGGAGTACTGCTTTCTGAATCAAGCTCTTGATCCAGCCCCGTAATAACAGCCTCCTGAGGTGTTGGTCGAGGCTCTTCGCTATTATTATGTTTATTTTGTCGTTTTTTGCAAGGAGTTTCTTAAACATTGACGAAAGAATAGACGACTATCACAATAATATATGAACTGTGGCCACCAATCAGATTGTCAATAATGGTTAATCACTTTCTCAAGAAGGTAACTATTTATTATATTTCCCTTTAAGATACTTCACAATGCACTTTGCGGCTTTCATTGGTCCCAAATGGCTATGAGTAGTGTACCTTAACAGTGGCATGCATTTCATCCTTTATGTGTGCAGATCCAAACTCCTGTTTGAGTGTGGCCTTAGTGGAGGCATACAGCATCTTGTGTCTGACCGGGGCACTGTCTGGAGACCAGCTGAGGAGCAGCCACTCATGACCGAGGGAATTTGTTGAGTCAAATCTGAAAGACAAGGAAAAATATGAGCTTGCCTACTTTTATTTGAGGAAATATTTAATAGAAAAGGATGTTAAGTAGATTTCTTTTCATAGATTTAATATTTAAATTATTATTCAGTAAAATTATTATGTTACATTTCTTTTTACACGATATTCTGTTTATATTTGTGTTTGTGTGTTTGTTATGTATTTGTGTGTACGTACTTATGCAGTGCCTGAAATAAAAATGATTTTGATTTGATATTGGCTGATAGCAAATCAGAAAAAAATATAATACTGAAAGCGAGACAACTTAATGGACTTTTGCATTCAGTACTTTATTAAATTGTAAGTTTAGAGACAAACACAGGTTTTTAGAGTTAAATGACTAACCTATATAAAATGTAACATGGCATTTCTTCAACTACCAATGAAGGTAAATATTTGTCGAAGTCTTGTTCCCATGAGTGCTTTGTCGGGTAATACTTGGATAATACCAGCTGCTCTGAAATTCAAAACAATAATTATATGTAAGTACTATATGTACTGGGCTAGAGCGTGCTGGCCCAGTGGTAATGGCTGCGACCCTCACAGGCGCTTTAATTTGTGTACATTATTTCTTCACTACTGCTCTCTAAATAGTGAAGGAAAACATCGTGAGTAAACCGGCATGTCCTAGAACCAAACATTCGAAGACATGTGACGTCTACCAACCCGCACTGGGCACGCGTGGTGGATCATGGCCCACTCCCTCTCATTGAGAGCAGGCCTGTCCCAGCAGTGGGAACATTATAGGCTGATTATATTATGTTATGTACTGTATGTAGTATTGAAACAAAAATAAAGAGATTGCTGTTGGCACAAATCAACTTTGCAGAAAGATTTTATTTTGAATTACTTAATTGGTTTAAAAAACACTTTTACACATCAAAATAAATTGTTTTAAAACTAGATGGGCTCGGTGCTTCCTGACCAACTACTCTAAGAAACACTGAAACAAACTCAGTCACAGTCTCTTATAAAGTCCAGACCTTATCCTGGTCATTGAGGACCAAGCAGATTAGTGTCTGAACCCGGTCTTTTGAGGAAAGAACCACACAGATTTAAGTTGACCAGTGCAGTGCTATATCAACTGAAGCTGAGAACTTCTTGCCGTGGACAAGCAAAATAAGTAACCTTTTGTTCTTTTTTAAATTGGGTTTTAAAGATGGCCTGCTTGATTAGGTATTCCAGGTTGTAGATAAGTTGCAGATATCACCTGTACATACAAAGATAGCTTACCACTTTATTAGTTGACTAAATAAATGACACAAGCTGCATAAACAGTGTTAAATTGGGTTTTTGGCTATAAAAAGCTAATAATTTTGTTGATAACATGGGGGTGATTATCGACACAATAACTAATAGAGAAGTATGGAACAAAAAGTCATGTTGCGCCGACCCCAAATAAATTGGAATATGTACTGGAGAATGATGATAATGATTTTGTTAGTTCCATACCATTTTCTATGCTGATTTTCAACACTCGAATTTTTCCATCTCTACATTTTCCCAAATATTTCTTCAACTCTGCATTGGCTGAAATTAAAACATGAATTATAATTTGTGCAACTGTCAGATATTCACCAACCAGCACTGGTGGACTACAGAAAAGTACCTCTCGCAATGAGGACGCCTGTATCCCAGTAGTGGGGACATTAATTATAATTTGTGCAACTGTCAGATATTCACAAAACATGAATTATAATTTGTGCAACTGTCAGATATTCACCAACCAGCACTGATGGACTACAGAAAACTACCTCTCGCAATGAGGACGCCTGTATTCCAGTAGTGGGGACATTATAGTCTGATTATGCTCCTTTGTTTCATTGAAATATACATATGTAATTATATTTTTAAATAATCCATTATAAAAAAAAGTATAAAAACACTAGCTTTTGCTAGCGACTTCGCCCACATGGAGGTCGGCAATTATCTCACGGGAACATAGTACTGGTATAAAAAGTATCCTATGTGTTAATTCAGGCTATAAACTATTGGTGTGCCAAATTTCATCCAAATCCGTTCAGAAGTTTTTGCGTGAAAGAGTAACAAACTCAAAAACTTTTACATTTATATTGCACAAATTTCTTGATCCTATATCCACCACGTTGCTTCGAATCGCCTGCCCGTGCGATTACTTTGTATTTGATATTTTTTATCTTTACTCAACTCCTAAGAGTCTTAGCGTGATGTTATATAGCCTACAGCCTTCCTCGATAAATGGGCTATCCAACACTAAAATAACATTGAGATTAGCACGTTCAACCAGACAAACAAACTCAGCTTTATAATATTAGTATAAATGTACTTAAAAATCTAAAATTATGATTATGCTTGATGATGATGATAGGACTCCCTTTTCCGCACGTAGACTCCCATTCGGTCCGTTGTGCGTGAATATGATTATGCTTATTAATACTGTTAGTTGTTCCAATATGGGGTATGTTAAAATTTCCTTACAAGTGGCAATCACTTAAAATATAGGCAAGGCTAGATGTTGTTTGTGGAATTTAGTTTTACTCAAAAAATTTAGTTATCCTAATTGATTGTAGTAGAGATGATGATCACTCAGAGAGTAGTATGCTGCTAAATCACCATGACTTAGCAGCATACTACTGTCTTTGGGAGTATTAAATATCTGCATTTTTCATCAATTCTGTTTTTTTGAGAATTCATGGCAATGAACCTTATTTTCAGATTATTTTACTCTTGTAACCTTCAAACTAGAATTACTTCAAAAATCATGACTAATATATTTCATTAGATAGTTATTATAGCAGCTTTCTCGAGTTAGAACTAAATAAATAAATCATAGGCTTCACAATCAGCATATTTCTTCCTGTGTTTCATAACAAGTTCTAGATATCTATTCAAGTTTTTGCTTACACTGTTAATAGAATCTAACACATTTACGATTTCATTTTTGGAATTCCATTATCAACCATCGTTATCAACATGGAATTTTGGCGTGGGAGAGCTGGTTGGTCGCCAGAGTAACGTTATTTCTAAAAATATACTAGATTTAATTTAGTTAATAAATTATTCGCCTTGAAAACGGAAAGAAAATGTTTTTGCCGGGATTATTAGCATATTACGTGGTTTATTTTGAAATAAGTAGATAACTGTATATTTTCGTACCTTGAATTCCTGTTTGATGAGACATTATGAGGTTACACCGACAGTTATCTTACAATACACACACTTCACTAAACAATGTAATTCACAAATAACCGTACAAAATAAACTGATTAAAAGAAATTAAATAATAAAATTACAGCCGTCGATCATGCAGTAGGTTGATTTGACAATTTGACATCATGAGTCAATCATGACATACGTGACAGTCACCCATAGACACAAAACAGCTGTCAATCTCAAATCGACTACGTTACCTATTGATTTTTCGTTTTCACAGCTGTTCACAACCATTCAGTTCGCTATTCGATTCGATTGTAACAAAATTGCTTATGAAGTATAAAATACAACGTGAATACAACATACAAAATATTATTCCTATGATTATAACGCAGCTTATCTTAAGCGCTTTTGTAAATCATTAGTAGCGTTTATAATATCTATCAATGATGATTTTCTTATTTCTAGTCACTTTCTAGTAAACTTGCTTTGCATACGCCGCTTAGAGCATTTAACCTAATAACGCCGAGAAGTAAATAAACCATAGAATTAGTGAGTACACTTTGAAGTAAACTCAGTGTGAATTATTATTCTAAATATTTTAAAGCAAAAGCAACTTTTTTATTTCGTTTGTTACTTTATGTAGCATGACTTTGACAAACTACCAAAAATATTCGTGGTAACAAAAAGCGTTGTTAATTTATTGGCAATAATATGAATATTATTTATGGGTAGGTTGTTTTTAGCAGGCCAAGTGTTAAGTTTTTTTTTTTTAAAAACGTTGTCCCACACTAAGAATTTCTCCTTTATTGTGGGTGCGTTTACAAACATTTAAAATCACATACACAAACAGCCAGACCCGGAACAAGTACTTGTAGGTCATACAAATATTTGTTCCGTGCGGGACTCGAATCCGCGACACGCAGCGGAGCAGTCAATCGCTTAACCACTGCGTTACACGTGCCAACGTGCCAGTTTCAGAGCAGTTGTGGCCCAGTGGTATCGGCCCCAACCTAAAAGTCCCAACTTAAGTCGTAAATTCGAACCCAGGCAGGCACTTTACTTTGTGAATTTTAATATCATCACCACTGCTCCCAAAACGGGGTAGGAAAATATGGTGAGGAAACCGGGGCATGATCGAGAACAAAAAAATCGAAGACATAAAATTCGCCAAATCGCACTGGGGCCGCGTGGCCCACTCCCACTCACAGAGAGGAGGCCTGTGTCTAGCAGTGCTTATGCTCGTAGAAATTATACTTTCACCCAGCGTTGCTCCCAACTGACGAATGTCAAAAATCAGTTAAAATAGATTTGATAATAGTTCCAAAATCTGCCGTCTCGCAAGATATTTTGAGTCACTTTTATGCATAGATAGGCGCGATTTGCCGCTCGATTGCGTCGTTAGTTGTTTTTTTACGTTATAGTTCGTACAAAAAGACGAAAATAACAAAACTTTTTCGATCGAACGAAATTAATAACAAAAACAGTTTTGCTAGGCGCGAACTGATGCAGCCACAGTCAAGACCACGACCCGGCTGGCCGCATGTGACTAATAAAAACATGAATTTGGTAATATAACGCAATGCTGCGGTTACGACTTGCGTTTCATAGACGGTCGGACCTAAGCCTGTGAAAAAAAGTGCGTGGATTCCCTCCGCGCGGAAGAAGTGAAACCGACACACTCTGTTGCGTCGGTTGCGATAAACGTTTAACGCAATCTTTAGCGTTAAACGTTTAACGCAACCTTGTTGGAAGTCGCATAAGAAGTTTCACTTCAAAAGTGCGTGGAGTCCCTCCGCACGGAAGAAGTGAAATCGACTCACTCTCTTTCTCTCTCCTACTTTCTACTTTTGTGTATCTTTCTTTCTCTCTCCCTCGGTAGCGTTAAACGTTTAACGCAACCTTGTTGGAAGTCGCATAGCTAAGAAGTTTCACTTCAAAAAGAAAAGTGCGTGGAGCCTCTCCGCGCGGAAGAAGTGAAACCGACTCACTCTGTTGCGTCGGTTGCGTTAAACGTTTAACGCAACCTTGTTGGAAGTCGCATAAGAAGTTTCACTTCAATAATTTGATTTATAAACTGTTCCTTTATTAGTAGTTAGTAGTAGTAGTAGTAGTAGTTATAAGAAAACACACAAAAATACTGCCGTTTCTAGTACCTACCTACGTTAATTAATCCTCCTTAATTAACAGGTCTTAAATTATTTCGGATGTTTGCCAGGATACACTGTACAAAATGAAGCTTTTGGGAGCAGTGAGGCATACTCTAGAGCGCGCAGTGGAATTATCTCATGCAAATTCGAGTTTCTATTTAACAACTGGGTACCTAGCTATCTTTCGAATGCACTTTGAATTTATGATACGGTTGGACCTGAGCTTGTAGTAAAAAGGGTTAATTAAATGGTAAGGTTCAAGATTAGGGATCTAGTGACCGCGGTCACTGCAGAAGAAGACGCCTTGAATGCGGTAGGGGGTGGGTAGGTGTGTGTTAACTCATGGCGCTAAATATTCAAATTACGCTCCCGGTATGAGTTATTGTTAGGTATGATGCAAATGGAACACTACTTTGTAGCTCGGTTGAGGAATGGGACTAGTTTTCAAAGATTAGGTACGCCACATTATGTTTTATTATTTCGCCCTTTTCAAATCTTAATTCTTCAGCCGTTGACTCTCATCGTACGGACCTGAAACAGCTTGTAGTACCTACCTATGCAATTTGGTTTGGTTTTTATTTTGTCGTTAATTCTGTCCAAATGACAATAATAGGATTATTTACCTACCTAATTCACTTACGTGGGTATTACTAACTTATTTATTTTAAGTTAAGTATCTACTTACATACAATTACTTAATAATTATGAAGCTTTCCAACAAACTAACCATTTTATTGTATTAAAGTTTGTCAATAATTGTGAACAAAACGCGATTTTAACTCGCGGTTCAAGACCTACCTACCTAGGTCCCATTTTCTATAATTATCTTCTTTGACGTGTTTGTCTATAGGAGTCATAACAACCAATGAGCAGCACCGTAATTGCGTAACTCAAGATTAACCATAATCTGTTTCGTTTTGAAACAGATGGCTAAACCATTGCTTCATATGTTAGAAAAATGTGTCTGCTCAGCAACGTAGGTAAATAACGCAATGAATATTGTGGAACTGTCAAAATGAAACCGCGTGTTACGCAATTAGGGTGCAGGTTATAGTATCGTCACAGGTATCGTCGGGTTTCAGTTGTTAGACTATTCGCAAATTAATCATGGTACCTAACGGTCCGTTGATTGAGCTTCTAGGGTAGGTTCCCATAGTCATATATTTTTTACAGTCATCTTTGTAATCGTACCTAGGTATGTAATACCTATCTGCCGCACGGGTCGACCGATCAGGTAAAGCTACGCTGACGCTGGTTGGTCCGAGGCTGTGTGACCATCTTTACATACTAAGACCCCTCTGTGCCTCGGAAAGCACGTTATACCGTTGGTCCCGGCTGTCATTCATGGATGTTTGGCAGTCGATACGGGTCGTTGGAAGGCCCGAAAGTCTGACAACCAGTTCAGACCAACCACGGGGTGTCGTATTACCCAGTAACTGGGCTGTGGAGGCCAGGAAGGCAGCCGCTCCATGTAAAATACTGGTATTCAGCTCCATATGGTTTGACTGGAAGCCGACAGCAACATAGTTGGGAAAAAAAAGGGTAGACAGATGTTCTCAGGTCAGGTTAGGTCAGGTCAGGTCAGGTCAGGTCGGGTCAGGTGTTCATCTTAAGCTAAAAATAGGTGTAGATAGGTAAGATAGGCTAATATTATGTGTGTTCTAAGCTACCTTATTAATACACACGTACGCACGGCTACACATCAACCTATACATTTCCAGTTTACGCTGATCTCGCACTGTACGGAAATCCTATACAATGCGAGATCAGCTTATACTGGAAATGTATAACTTGATGTGTAGCCGTGTGTAGATACAAAAGCGTTGCTTAGAAAACTAACAGATAACAATCAATCGTATCCCATCCGTCCATTAATTGTATCAGAAACAGACTAGGTCATTAAATACTTCTGCACAATTAAGGCGTAATGGCCGCCACCAATGATTTCCCGCCACTACACAAATACAATGCGGAAACACACCACAATTATTGTGGCAATGGCGTCTCGCTTGATGGTAATAATTAACCGCTAATAATACGCAAAATACGTGACAATAGAATCGCTGCTGTTATTTGGTTTTTGAAATGGTGGGCAGGTATAATCATATTGCAATTTCAAATAGTTATGCACGAGCTCTGTTTACCCGAGAATTTAAGCCTAGGACTATTGTAATAATCTTCACTCATGTCTTGGATTGGGGCTTCTTCATCCTTATCTGGTCGTAGGTTAGAACCCAAACAGGCGCTTTCATCACCACTGCTCTCAAAACGGTGAAGAAAAACATCTTGTAGAAAACATGTCCTAGAACCAGAAATTCGAGGACATGTGACATCTACCAACCGGCATTAGGACCGCGTGGTGGATTACGGCCCCTCCCTATCACTGAGACAGTGAGAACATTATAGGCTGATTATGCATCATCAACATCCACAGCCTGACTTCCCAAACTACGGAAGCCAGGCCTCTCTTTTCTTGAGTCAATCCTCACGCTTCTGAACCAGCCTTAGACAGGTCTACTGTACCATGTAGTTATTGAGGAATGAGGTGATCAGAGTGGCAATGGGTCGGCCTTGTTAGCCCTAGAATCGATGTTCAGGGAAACGATTTCTTGAGTGGATACCGCCAATCGGCAAGCGGTAGCAGCTGGATTGTGTAAAGGGGGAAGGCAATTTTCCAGTAATGATTAAGACGATGCCATTGCATATACTTGAACACCTTAAAATATCTACAGCCGCAGGACGAAGGTGGTAGCCATTAAGGGGTTTATTTATAAGCGTTGCATAAAGTTATAGCAATGATTAGCGACTGCCTAACCATATTGACGTCTAAACTAAGCAATGTTTATAAATAAAATCGAACCAAAATTTTTCCAACCAAACATTCTCCAAATAGTATAACATGAATAATGGCGTTAATCAAATTAAGCAATTATTTGACGTCTAAAACGCGATATTTGGACGTAAATAGGTCGAATCCGTTATTGTCTGTTGAGCAAATGGATACGTTTGGCTGTATCTATAGATTCTGCTTTCAGATGCAGTTAATACAAACACATTGCCGACGAGAATTTGTTTTAGCTCATTGTTCCCGTAAATACAGGATTTGATTTCAAACCGCATTTGGTTTACATCGGTTTTATCGTATGGGAACAATTTCACTATTATGATTCTAATTAAACATTTTGTTCATAATTTTGATGTCTGTTATTGTTGTGAACGATTTATGGCAATAGCTGAGACAGGTTTGTGTTTAATTTTAATCTATTTCAAAGGACTGCAACCTCAGGTAAAAAAGAATGCATACCTATTATTAATTTCCTATTTGGACACTTAGGTATATACCTAACTAGATTGGTGGTGTTTATTATTTAAAAAAAAAATTAAAAAATCATATCTAGGGTAGGTCGAAAAATTGATGTTGACATAGATAGGTATCAAAATAATATTTAATAACGAGAACTGGAATACTTATGTATATGCGGAAAGCAAGTCAACTCGTGTAATATCATCCCACAAAAATAACACCATCTTCTCCTATCGATAAACATTGTAGCATAACAACGCTATCTAATTAGCCAGCACATAACCAGACAGATGAAAGCAATTCGCTTTAAACAACCTCGTAGAAAGAGCAAAACATACCTTGCAGTAATGAGACTGGCCACAAAGCGGACATGAAACACTACGAAATGGATGAAAAATGTGAATCGGGAAATCTGTACAGCTCTCATCAATTAAATATTTCTGACCCATTAGCACAGGTGGCAAGCATCGTAATGGAAGGCCATTAGAGTTGCCGGCCGCCCAGATCCGCATTAAAGCCTGCGTTTACACCAGAGATGAGCGAGGTAGCTGAGCGGTACGAGGTTGCGTAGTGATATGTTTTTATCAATTACAAAACCTCTAACAAGCACCATCTATTGACTGTTACTACTAACTTATAATAGGTGGCACTCCCAGCTCGATGTATTTATTCTTCCCACACATCAAAAATTCAAAACATAGCATAGAGGGTGAAAATTGGTACTAGCGGGGCGGTAGTGACTATACCTAGTGTAGTAGCTTGCTTAGCCACATCAAATTGACCCGTAAAAGAAATATCATATTTCTTTTTGGGGTCAACTAGAGATTTATATAATACATGTGATGGTAAAAATCTTTTTTTTTTGTTATACGTATCGTGTTTAGTTATTGATACTCATTACATCTGTGAAATTTACAAAAGAAAAGTTACTTTCCGCCAGAACTGCGCAGCTACGCTGGACGAGGCTGGGAGAATGATGTAGGTACCTAATTCTATTGTGGAGTTTTCTCCTCGCTCACGCTATGCTACCTCGCTTAGCTCTAGTGGAACCGCAGCCTTACACGTGTGTGTGCTAGTTAGCCGCGTATAAATTCCTATAATACTGGTTTTATATCCCGCTAGCTAAGTTTGTTAGTGTTTGATCTATTTGCCTCGTTTATAGGTGGGATTGTGGCTATCGTTTGTGATTTAGACGATTAGTTTGATGATTTATGTGCCTGCAGAGGTGTTAGTGGGCTTTTTTTTGGGTTGTGTTCTGATTTAAGTTAGTCATAGAAACGCAATAGATGATCGTCAGCTTCATATGAGCTGAGGAGATGTTAGATTTATCAAATTGGACGAAGAAAAGCACGAGCAGTAAAAATCAGAAATATTTTATAGCTAGATTCGTTGCAGAAAAGGATGAAGTAGTAAATTTTCCAGAAATATAGTTTTCAGAGTGAGTTATTTCAAGAGTGAGAGAATAATCCTCAAATATTTTAAATCTATTAGATTAAAGCAAAAATGAAGTCGTGCCCTGAATTGTTTATCTTTCTCCAATATCAGGAGTTACCGTGAAAGCTACAAGTTAACACCAAGTCCTATTCCAGATGTCGCAAGTCCGGATAAATTGCTGTAATCTCACCGACGCCGGGCGCCTATCCAACTCAAAGATTCCTTTCACTCCGCTGATTTAACGAAACCGCTCGGTTTTGCTAGCTACGCCTATTGTCCGCCCGTTATTATTAGTGCTTCATGGGTCAACTGTTTCATAGCAAAGCAGGGACCCGTACATTGCAAAGAATTGAAATCCGTCTTCATAATGACCTACTTTTCGTACACGACAGAAGGTAACACGAATGAAAATGCATTTCAACCGTCCCATGCTATGTCCCATGTTATGTAATGTCCATTATTAACTTAACCAATTTCGCGTTACACAAATCTTTAACGAATTATAGACATAATAAACCTTTCTCCTCCCTTTTTTTTGACTTTTCAGTTCAGTCGTTTTTGAGTTTATCGCGAACAGACAGACAGACGCGGCGGGGGACTTTGTTTTATAATATGTAATGACTTCCCCATAGTGTTTTAACAGGATAGGAGAAGGTTTATCGGATTGCGGAATTTCGTGGAATCACTGATGTTTATTTAAACACGACAGCAACAGTAAAGGGCACCATTTTAAAATTGGATGAAGTCCCCAAACTGATAGCAATAAAAAAAGTACGTCACGAAATTTTTGCTAGCAACTGCATGAATTTGGTGCGCCAACAAAAATGGAGATTTTTCGCCGATATTTTGCCGAGTAAAGCTACGTGTAATATCTGCCGCGTTCCCGGGCTCTTGCGGCGATTGAAAGTAAATTATCTATGGTAGCTAGTTTTTTGCTGGCGGCCGGCGCAGGCTGCGCTGTAGTGCTAATTGTTTTCATTTTTTGAGCGGAGTGCGCACTGAGCTTTGTGGAGAGACATTTGTCCCGTTTTTATCATTGTGTGGTTATTTATTCGGTGTCCAGCGGTTCGCGGCTTGCGGAATTCGATTTTGGATTAGGCTTTTTTCGGTAGAGATATTTTGATCCGTTTTGTGAAATGTTTTTATCAATTCCTAAATCCATTGAATTCGACTAACAATATCAATCAATTAAGAGCAATAGCCTCTGTGACTTTATGTTTATTTAAAATTATTTACCGAATATTTTATTCATGTGCTGTTTCTAGACGGACTCGTGTTAAATTTTTAATGCAAGAAACGCGACTCCGAGGCCACAGTAATGGGAGAGTAAATATCGCAGTGCTCCTTATGAATGAATAATAAATATCGAGCGTCGGTGCTACGCTGCAAATACAACCGCCGGGAATTTCGCCTACTTCGCTATTTTGCTTGGATTTAGGGTTGAAACACTCACGAATTGACCGCTACTCGTATCGCATCCGAGAGATATAACAGTTCCTTCAACCGAAATAAATAGTGATGAGCCATCGCCAGATAGTAGCGCACGGAAACTCCGTAAATTTTCAGCGCTATCTTGCAGTCCGGTGCAATAATATAATATCTAGTCTATAATATTTGTCCAGATAAGTTTTGAGCGCAGACAGAGTTGCCGACATAAAAGGTTTTGTAGTTTCGTAATTTAAAAACTAGTTTTAAACGCGGGTCCTTTTTGCTTTCGCTACGTAGGTATTTGGATAGCGGAGGTCCACAGTTTGTCGGAAGGTTGCGTTAAATAAAACGAACATTGTTTTCAACGCCGCACCGTTTCACGTTAATTGCGCAGAAGTGTTTAATGAACGCTTGTTCACCGTGTTTGCAGGCCGAGCTATTTGCCGGCCCTTCTACACTCCCTTCAAAAATAATAAAGCCTTGCGAGTGTCAGCGGCAGTTCGCTCTGGATGACTGCACGATTATTTTCCGTTCGCATTATGATCAAAAAAGTGTACGATGAAGGCTGCATGTGGAGGCACGACACGTGTAGCATGGTGTGAAAATAAAAGGACTTTTTGGTCGTTGTAGCATCTACTTTCCGCAGTTGCGTCCTGCGCCGGGGATATGTTAGTGCTTGTCTGTGTGATTTAGTAAAAGTAGAGCCTTATCTGTTGCAGACGTGACAGGACAAAATATATCATGTGTGTGATATTGTAGTTTGTTTGTTTCTGTACTTTTTTGCTTTTAAAACTAAACAGCATAATAGAATAACGCCTTTTATCTGTCACAAAATGTAGATGTTGGCGTTGGGGCAGAAAATTATGCTTTGTGAGCATGCATCATGCATTGGCAAGTCTGGCATAAAATCAAAACCATTTATGTCTACAGAATATTCTCCATGACGCATTTGCGCTCATAAATTTATCAATACGGATGTTATAATAGGAAATTTTCACATTGTGTTCAACGCTTTGAGATTCAATCGACCGTTGGACTCGCGTCGAAACCACGCCGAATAAATACACCTCATAAATATTTAACTTTACGAAAAACTCACTACAAAATACTGGGAATAATAAATTATTTACAAGCGCTGCATTATTTTAGAAAAATATTTTATTTGGAGTATTTTGTGGTTCAGTGATTGGAATAATTATTGATTTTCATTTTAGAGGCTTCATTTGGGTAGCTTCATTTGATATGATGATGGAGTTGTTGTATTAATTCGTGCGGCTAACCATTGTTTTTGGTTTTAATATATGTATTACTATTTTTCAAGTTCTCTAAAAAGTTTAAAAGCTGTTTGCTATGGCTTAACTGACAGTAGCTAATACCTTTTGAAATATTTTTAATCCGAGATTAAACAAACTATAATTTTATTGATGCACACAGGACCACTGCACCTACTTCATACTAAACGTTCAAATAGTAAAACAAGTTCATAAGAAGTCGATAACATAACATAGAATGGCATTACAGAGCGGCGAATATAGAAAATAGAACCAGGATCTAATAAGCAGTAAGAAATACAAGATATTTTTCGTATCAGATATAGCTGTAACATATTTTAAGGACTGTATTAGAACTAGTTTATTTTTCTTCACGAATATTATGTATTATTATAGAAATAAGCTGTAAAAGGGTAGTGTACTTTGCTTTTGCGTGTATTAGGGAAGAATAATCTTTGCTGAGAGCTATTTTGCTCATAAATTTATTATTATTTTTAAAGCACAGAATAAGCAAGCTTAAGTGGCAATGGGCCGGCCATATTTGCCGCAGAACCAATGAGCGTTGGGGTAGACCTGTTCTTGAGTGGAGACCGCGAATCGGCAAACGTAAGGTAGGACCCTCAGGCTAGTTACAGCGACGACCTTCGTAGGATGGCTGGTATCAGCGGGATGAGAGTTGCCGAGAACCGAGCTGAATGACGTGCAATTTGAAGACTGCTGTAGGCCGATGATGTTGATTTTCCTCACAAAAAAACTTACCTAATTTTGATTAAATTTACGACTGAGTGACAATAAATACTTTCTAATAATGCCAGGTATCTTCATTCAGAGTTTCATGTTATCTACTCAATCTTCTTGTTCTTAAAACGGAAACCAACAAACGTGATCATTCATTTCCAAAAAAAAACTGGTTGTAGGTACCTACCTTCACATACTATACATACCTATAAACTTGTGAGCCTGACTTCTTTTTCTTTTTTCAGGCAGTGATTACGAAAGGTTTTACTTTCGACTGGATGGAAAAAAGAAAGATTTCACCAAATAAACTGAATGCGATTAGCATCTAAATCGCGTTCACACTATCAGTGTCATCATTGTTGTGGAATATTGACACTGACAGCTCTTGAACGCAGTTTCGATGTGCTGACCGCATTCAGTTTCACTGGTGAAATTGGCACTAATACTGAACGTCTACCACGTACTAACGTCCAACATTTATAACGTACCAATAATATCCCAGACTGACTGTCAATTGCTCGATACCGTTCGATAGCCAAGCCCCAGAATTGGTAACTCTGTGTGAATCGCTTAGGTAGGTAAAGTACTCTTGTTTCAAATACCAGGAGCCATTCTTTGAAATTGCTTTGCGCTTTGCACTTTGCATTTCCAACTCCCTTTTTGTTCTTGACTTTCAATTTAACTTTTATGGTTTTGAAGAGTTTTGAACTTAGGAGTGTGTTCGTAAAAGGAGCGGATGTTAAATATCGAGTGCTTACGTAGTGTCGAGATTGTGTTAGTGTCACATCTGGCCCAGATATTCCGAGCTTTTTCTTTTTTTGTATCTTATTTTTTGCCATCTGGCGTATCTATTAGGAAAGGGACGTGCTTATCTTTTATTAGTGATAGATTGGCTAAGATTTATGATATTTTTCGTTGGACATGGAGAATACATTTCTCTCGTAGCGGGAAATATAATATCACGCCTGTATTCCCTGTAAGGTGTGCGTGTACTTATAGTTCGCCTATCTTTCGCCAGTTGCGTTTAATCCCAAGTGATGGGGTCAAGCCATTGTCATCAACCGGGCACAAATCCAGACTCCGGATTGCTACTGATTCTACTTCCCTACCATCCTACATCCTACTATCTATATAAATAAAAAGAAAAGTCCTGACTGACTGACTGACTCATCAACGCCCAGCCCAAACCTTTGGACCTAGAAAGCTGAAATTTTGCACAGAGGTTCCCTTTATAATGTAGACAAGGAATAAGGAAGGATTTTCCCAAATTCAACCCCTAAGGGAGTTAAATAGGGGATGAAAGTTCCGCGCGGGCGAAGCCGCTCGCAAAAGCTAGTAATATTATGAATGTGAAAGTTTGTGAAGATGTTTGGATGCTTGTTACTCTTCCACACAAAAACGGCTAAACAGATTTGGATGAAATTTGGCACACAGATAGTTTTTAACCTGGATTAACACATAGGATAGTTTTCATACCGGTAGTACGTTCCCGTGGGATAATGTTCAACCTCCACGCGGGCGAAGCCGCGAGCAACAGCTAGTATATTATAAATGTGAAAGTTTGTAAGTTTAGATGTTTGGATGTTTGTTACTCAATCACGCAAAAACGGCTGAACGGATTAGAATGAAATTTGGCAAACAGATAGTGTGTAACCTGAATTACCACATAGGATTGTTTTTATCCCGATATTACGTTCTCGTGGGATATATATTTTCGCCTTCAACACGGGCGAAGCCGCTGGCAAAATCTGGTAAAATATAAGTAAAAATACAGCTTGTGGTATAAAATACAGATAAATCTGTATTTTATATCTTGTTTTTTTTTTTTTGTATCTGTGTCTTAAAAGACGCTGAAAAAAAAATCACACCTGCCATCCTGGCGACATTTCGCCATATGTAAGTAACATTATTGGCATAAACCATGTTTATTATTCAAAATGCAAAGACGTGTCATGTCTGTTACCATATCATCGATCTTAGTCGGAGGGTCGTCTTCAAGCCTGTTTGCTTAGGACGGTTCCATGTCCTCACCGTTACTCCAAATATTTGAAACTGTTGATGGCAAAACGCTCAGGCTCGTATGTCATTCGAGTGTTCTGTGTGTATTGTGTTATGGATACAAAGGCTGTGGTGATTGGGGATGTGTGGTAATGTTGCTGCTTTTTGTTAGTATTCTTTCGATAAAATAGCTTTTTGATAGAAGGATGCACCATGCCTTAAATTCATACCCAGAGTAACACAATAGTATTGGTAATTGTAAATAAGATTACTTACCTTTTTATTAAAGTACATTGAAACCACGACCACAAATGTAGAGTAATAGTCAAAATGTAAATTTGTATGGTTCAGAAGACTCATTGGAGAAGAATAATAGACCAAAAGGCCAATTCTCGTAATTAAAAACGTTCAAAATCTATCGCAGTCTCATCTCGGTAACAAACAAATTTCAAAAACTTGTAAAATTTATGGAAATTCGCGGTATTTGTGAACGTTCTTAAAATTACGAAAATTACCGCTCAGATGTACTTAAAAAAAATTAAAAGTCTCAAACCATTCACCTCAATTTGGCTGCACACTATCTAACTTAAACATCACAGGAGAAACTAAAACAGGTTTATTATTCTATTCATGGATCTGACTGAAATCAGGAGATTAAACAGCTATTTTATCTGTAAAAGGTGTGGTGAAACTGGTCAGTTTTGAGAAAATGAAGAAACGACTCGTCAAATCAAAGACTTGTCTGTACAGAATTGAGGGTTTCAAAACTACATTTTAAGCAATAGCTTGTCATACTTTGTTTTTTTGACATTATTGGTAGAAACATTTTCTGGCATCCACTATGACCCCTATTTTTTTGTCACCCAGTGATGATAACGGTCAATTCATAGAATACCATGATATAAATCTTGAGGGGGCTGTGGCTAAGTGATATTAGTCGCACGGGTCGATCGATTAGGTTAAGCTACGCTTGCGGCAAGGGTTGGTCCGTGGATGGGTGACCATATTTACATACCAAGACTCTTCCGCGCCTCGGAAAGCACACTAAGCCGTTGGACCCCGCTGTCATTTCTGGATCTTTGACTGTCGTTACGGGTCGTCAGAAGCCCGAAAGTCTGACAACCAGTCTTACCAAGGGGTACCCAGTAACTGGGTTGTGGAGGTCAGATAGGCAGTCGCTCCATGTAAAATACTGGTATTCCGCTGCATCCGGTTAGACTGTAAGCCGACCCCAATATAGTGGGGAAAAGGCTAGGCAGATGATAACCATGGTATAAATCAGCACAATAGATATGCCGTAGGTATAACCATAACTATGATCAGCCTATAATGTTCCCACTGCTGGGACACTGGCCTTCTCTCTGTGAGAGGGAGCGGGCCGTAATCCACCACGCGGGCCCAGTGCGGGTTGGTAGACGTCACATGTCATCAAATTTTTGGTTCTAAGACATGCCGGTTTCCTCACGATGTTTTCCTTCACCGTTTTGAGAGCAGTGGTGATGAAATAATTTACACAAAGTAAAGAATTTACATCTCGTAAGTTGCAGCCGTTAACCAGTGGGCCACCACTGCTCCGCGAAATTTTCTGTGTATTTTGGACGCGAACTCTAATTACTCTCAAAGCACTGGTACCTAGATATCTATGTTTATTCATTAGTACCTAAGCAACGCATGTGTTTACCTGCCTCGGTCTAAAGTTGTTGATGAATATATGCATGTGCGGGCTTTGGCTCGATTAACCACCATTGATGGAATACTTCATTCAGCAATCTGCATTTCTAATTATGATGGTTTAAAGTTTGGATTTTTTCATTTTCGTTTAGTGGATGGGCAGCAATAAATATTAATTAATTATGAATGCATGCTTCAATTGAGCTCTTTCGCTAAATATTAAATTATATTTTAGATAAAAAACCAAATATTTTGTTATTGACATTAAAATACTTACTACAGTAAAGTATCTAGTAGTAAAGTAAAATATATTAAAGTACAAGGACGGGCAAAAGTAATGTCATAATGCGAATTATAGGCTGCCATTGGTTTGGAAAAGAAATAGGCTCTGTTTTCAAGAAAAGTTTATTTAAAGGTGTATTTATGGTATTAAGTCGAAAAAATATTATCGATGAAATCCAAATTGATGATTTCTTCTGCAATGTTGGCTTTCAAGAATTGCAAGGTTTGTGCTTTCTGTATTCTGAGGTTCGTAGTTGGTTGGTGTATCGCTCCTTTGCTTTGTCAAATAATTCTCTATCTGTCTACGAAAAGAAAGAAAGAAAGAAAGAAAATACAAATACAAATCAATAACAAATTAAATCAATATCAAATTACAATGACATTATAACGTGATTAGCAAGAATTATGGCACATGCACATTAGGACATTACTTTTGCCCCTGCATGTTCAATATTTAAAGATGATCCACATTCTGAAAACTATGTTTTTAACACTCTGTCCTGGCCACACACTGATCTACACAAGAGTACAGTATGAGCAATAAAAAAAAAGAAAAAGAGTTTATGGCAAACCGTCAGAAATATAAACAAAACCAGCCAATTACGTGCTCTAAACACACCAAAATATGTAATTAACCGAGCCGTAATTGGTCGAATCATGGCGGAGCAGGATAGAGAGAATATACCTCGTTCCCCCGAGCGAATAACTCGCGGCCTAATGAAATTGGCTACGGAAATGTAAATTACGGAAAAGGCCTTTGTTTATTTAATAATAGGAACCAAACAGATCCGTTTGTCTAGGTCTATTTGGTGAGGATCCCGACATTTTTGTTAGGGGAATCCGTACCGTACGACAATTTAATTGAAAACACCTACATAACAGTTACATAGAATAGAGGTGGGATCGATGCAGACTGAACATCTCTAAGAGTTGGAAGTAGGTTTTTTTTGTGTCGTGTAGCCTATTATCATCATGATCTGACTAGCCTTTTCCCAACTATGTTGGGGTCAGCTTCCAGGCTAACCGGATGCACCAATATCAGCAACATGGAGCGACTGCCTCCACAGCCTAGTTACTGGTTGTCACGATACGTGTAACCTATACCAGACAAAAAGTTTTATCCTTGGTTTTTAAAGTTACTTGGTTTTTTTTGGCAAAGTTTAATGGTTAGTTGGATGAGAGTAGCCTTGAATTGAGTCAAAAGAGTGCGTTTAAAAAAAAAACATATATGTCCAACAGAAGAAGGTGATAGCGTCATGATATTGGTCGAAAGTGTTATGAGTAGCCTAAGTTCTTAACGAATACATAAATCTTTATTAAATATTCTATACTAATATTAATAAAATTATAAGTAAAGAGGTATTTGTTTGTAAAGCGTGTGGGCCCGGTAATCTCTGGAACAGCTCGGATTTGACAAAAAAAAAAAATGCATTTTATAGCCTACTTCTTGGGGAAGGTTATTATTTTACATCACGCTACGACCTTAAGGAGCCGAGTAAAAATAAAAAATAACCAAATAACAGAACGATGTTAAAACAAGAAATTTCACGGGGACTAAGTCGCCCGCCGGCAAAAACTAGTATTAAATAAAGTCGCCTTTCGTGTCTGTCTGTGTGATCGCTTAGCTTCTTCTAAAGTACACAAAGGATTTTACTGTGGCTTATAAAATAATTTAGAGAATTCATTCCCGAAGGTTTACAGTGTGACCTTATATTAAACTTAAGAATCTATAATCAAAATGTGGCTAAGTAATAACAGTCACAGGGTTCGATGGATCAAGTTAAGCTACGCTTGCCGCGGTTTGTCCGTGGATGGGTGTCCAGCTTTACATGCCAAGACCTCTCAGAACCTCGGTGTTCGTCCCGGCTGGCAATCGTTGATCTTTGACAGTCGTTACTGGCCGTCAGAAGCTTGAAAATCTGACAACCAGTCTCACCAAGGGGTCTCGTATTACCCAATAACTGGGTTATGAAGGTGAGATAGGCATTTATTCCATGTAAAATACTGGTATTCAGCTAGGCAGATATTGAAATCTATTTAAGCAATATTGAAATCTCGACGCTTTGACAAGTATTAAAAATCATACGAAACGAGGCGGGTCAGCAGTGCTAAAATAAATAAAATAAGCAAGCTATCGTGCATCAGAGAATTACAGACACAAATAAAATACTTCAAAACATCGTTAGCGATGTGTGAGCAATTTATCTGAAGTGTTACATTAACACTGCTTGCAATAATGTCTAGCAGTTAGCAGTACCACCACCACCTATACCTATCCTTGTCAACCGATTTAAAACATCTAGGTACAACAGAAATTGGGACTACTTTTACATTTATATATTAAAATGTACAAATAAGGTCACAAAGCTATGAATTTTCATGGTAGTTATAGCGAAGTTATTAGCCAGTTCTTGTCTGATTTTAGTCCACCTCAAGTCCTGGACCCACTTGCTCCACCTGCTGAAAATCTCACACCTGGACATGAGTTGCCCTGATTTTCCTGGAAGTCTTGAAATAGACTTCGGACTCAGGTAGGCCGAAGTATTATAAACCTGCTTAGGTGGAGATTTACAGATGACTCTGCCCTGGATTGTAAATGTGGTACGGTCCTAAAACAAAGGGGCACTTAATATCTTGTCCATCTATACTCCATTTGCAATAGCATTAGACAGAAGTTAAAAAAGGTTCTTTTTAATGTATACTTCGTAACAAAATTACATTAAACGTGTTGCAGTTACGATTAATGCCAAAAAAATTAAAGTGTCAATGCTAAAAACTTAAAAGAAGCAGGAGTGAACAACACCGAGTACTAAATTAGCTGATGACGACGAAGTTTTACCAACGAATTGTGGGTCGTAAGTTGTTATTTAAAATAAAGTATTGTAAAAAAAAAAAACTTCCATTTAATCTTAATTAGATTTAAATCATCATGTGATTGTTTGTTTCATTCATTCGTTTTGTTGTAGGTTTGTAATGTGTGATGAAGATGTTATTGTAATTAGAACATTATTAAAATAAACATTACTTTTACTTCGTTTATCTCAGTATTTAGTACTGTCTTAAATCTACCTAAAAAAGTTAGAACTTAACTTTGAAATAAAGTGTTTTGCACTCCTGCTTCTACGAGCCTTTTTTTTCTAAAGCTGTAATAAATAGGGTATAGTTCTATTGTCAGCACACTACAGGAGTTAGGTTGCTGCTAAAAGTGCCAAGTTCGTAGCCAAATTCTTGGCTAACTGTATTTAGATTGCCATCGACATGCTAAAAAGAAATGAACCTGTCTCAGCGTGCGCCCAACTCACTGCAATGATGTGTCGTAATGAATGCATTTAATTTAAATGCGTCATCAAGACTTTCTTTGAAATCTGGATAGATATCAGTTTTGACAATAGGTATAAATGAATGATCAAAATCATTTCTTTAAACTAGGCTGAGAATTTTTGAACGTCAGAATTACGTAGCCATGTATACCAGTTCCTAGTGCTTTAGCTGGGAAGAAGAAGTGGCGAAAAAAGTCCCGAGCAGCACAGCTGACTATTCAGTTAGAAGAACTTGATTCTATACAAGAGTAAATAATTAACATTATGAAACACAAAACATTACTTATATAAAATTATTTGCCATATGTCAGCTAGCACACGCCAATATACCAACTATAATGTAGCAGAATACTAACGAGAGTGAGATGAATATTTGCACAGTACATTCCTTACGGTATAAAGATCTTCTAAAATTCCTTTATGTATGTATGCGACATGAACTTGGAGAAAAATATGATTTTTGCAAAAGCGCCATTAGGGCGTTTTCTCAAAATAGTGTATAAATAAATATGAGCTCGTGTTTCAGCTACCTTCACCCACCCCATTTGAGCTATGAATCCTCAACGGTCTGATTTGCATCTCAAAGATGAAATCTGTCGCAAAGTGAAGTGATATTCTTATAGAAAGCAGAATATCCACCATTTGAAAAAAATCAATAAGTTCCTGAGAAATATTTCATAGCTGTTGTCATAGAATAATGATATCGCTTGCAGACCTTTCAATGCGATAGTATTGTGGAAACGTGAGTTTCGAAATGAAGTTAAAGTTTTCTTTGAGATAAAAATTTAGTTTTAATGCGAATGAGATCGATGCGCATTTTTTTCGTAATAGTGATCCCGACTATCCTACTCCTTATTATTATTAAATTGTGAAAGTTTGTATGTTTAGATGTTTTTTAGGTACCTACTAATACACACTTATATACACACATTTTACGCCACATACACACACCACACACACACGCCACACACACGCCAGACACTACACAAACGTTACACATACCTACACTCATAAAATATCATACTTGAAAGCACCTCTCTAGTCTCCACTCTTGTATTCGTATCCTGAACCCCAAGATACAGACTAACTGTCTAGTTTGGGGTTCACTGGCAAATAATATTTGTAGACAACTAGCTGTAGGTAATATTTAAGCTACTCATATGTCGTCTCAACTTGTTGTTAATCTATCTATGCTTACTGTATTACCTGGACAACAAATATTTTCTAAAATATTTCTAAAATCTACTCAATCAAGCAAAAATGGCTAAACGGTTTGAACGAAACTTGGCACACAGATAGTTTATTAAGTTTATAAACTGGATTAATACATATAAGATACCTTTTATCCCGGTCATATGTTCCCGTGGACGGAGCCACTGGTAAAAGCTAGTCTAGCTAGTAAAAAATTATGCCCACTTACTAGCTAGGCAACACCACGTCTGTAGGGTGATCAATCAATCTGCCAAGCCTTTACCCAACTATCTTGGGGTTGGCTTCCTGTCTAACCCGATGCAGCTGGATACCAGGGGCCTTAGTCTGCTATTTTTATAAATTCGTCATTCCAACACGATCCCATTGTCATTCATTTGTCATTTTGCTAAAAGTTCGTAATCTGCTAAATTCATAATGGTCGATCATTGGTCGGTCAATGGTGTCGTAATAGAATTGTGTCATAATGGCATTTCGTATTGCCATTATTATAAAACTCGTTAGTAGAAATGTTTTTCGAAAAACTACTACTAAATTTGAACATTTATTCATGCCAGATTTCATTTATATATATTTTTACATATTATTTATTAGTGTTTTAAGCAATCTAAAGAAGAGGAAGTTCGTAAATTAAGTCAGTCATTCATTTGTCATAATGTACGAGATTACCAATAAATGCCATTTCTTTCAATGGAGTGTCAGTGGCTAACCATTGGAAAGTCATAATGACGCCATTTTATTAGTAGATTGCCAAACTTGTCAAAATCAACAATTATGAAATCAATGATAGACCATTCTGACACTATTGTAATAGCAGACTTGAGGCCCAGTTAGTAAGTTACTGGGTAACTTAATATCCTTTGACTGGTTGTCAGAATTTTGAGCTTCTGACTAGCGGTAACAACTGTCAAAGATCTAGGAATGCCAGCCGGGATCAACAGCTTAGCGTTCTAGGCACGGAGGGGTCTTGATACGAATGGATGTTCACCCATTCACAAGTCGACCGCGGCAAGCGTAGCCTAACTTTTATCGACCCGTGTGGATGTCATTGTTTAGCCACGAGCTCCTAAATAATTCTGGAAAATTTTGTATGAACTTAGTCTGGAAAACCAAGCCTATTTCTATGATATCTAAAAAAAAACTTCACCTTGAAAAAAATAACACAGTCCAATTGAATTTGCCCTAAACTTTAATAGCCACAATTTTTCACAGATTCAACAAGAAATTACGTTTCCAAGATCAAAGTAGTCGTATCTATTCACGACTAAAATATTTACAATATTTCAGTTTGAATGCCTCCCCTAGGGGTTGGAGTGGCTGATTTACATGACAAAGTCTCTAAGTAACCCCCGAAGGATTTCGGCGATGCGTCTCCACTTTGCCTACAGCAAAATTCATTGGTCTACTACCGACGCCGTGCGAGACCCGAATTTCAAACGAGCATTCGCTTACGCACATACGCTATACGTATGATTTAATTGAGGAATCTAGGTCGTACTACATACAAATAAAGATATTAATAAAACTTTGAACTTACAGTGCTGTTGCACTCCAAAAATATTTCCGTAGACAATAGAAGCACGATATGTCTGCTCAAATCAGCTTTGTGCTCACGACGCGAACTGTACATAAAATCTCTTTTGAATCAAAATATCAAAGACGGGCCAAAGAGCAAATTGGACAAATTTTCCGGCTTTTAAGGAATCTCCGCTACAGAGTGCCACTAACGGAGGAAAGTGGGGAAAAATGTTTTCTTTCACAGTCCGATGAGTTGGCGTCGTAAACATTTTTTGACACGACATGTTCGAGTGTGTTATTTTCATGGCATTTGTGTGGATGTGTCGAGTTGAACATGTTGTCGTGACGTGTCGGGCAGGTTAGACGCGACTCGGGTGCTAAATTTAGATGGATGTCGTGTAATTTTGCTATGACATATTCATGTACCCGCTACGTCTGGACTCGATCGAAATTGGCAGTTATTTTGATGTCACTTTTTGATCGAGTGGAATGTTGAGTGGATTCGTCAATGGAATCTGTCTGTTCTTTATCGACACTGGCACACATCTGCAATGGTTATACAAAAACATGATGCCACTGAGCCGAGCTCAGAGTAATCATAGGTACTACGTTTATCACGGATTTATTATCCCTTTTTCCTATTATGTGTTGCACAATTATAGGGAACATATATCTCACCGCATCCCATTAAGAACCTACACCATTAAGAGACGACAAAAAGTGACGGACATTATTTAAACAATGAATTAATATCATACAAACATTATACAGATATCTGTCACTATGGTTTTACATTACAAAGCCCATAACATACCGCACTATTGTTTCCGACCGCCGCGTTCGGTACATTGCACTCATAATTAACGAAATTATGTAATCATTTTAATTTATTCCATTTTGCCGCGAATTCTCTGGCGTAAATGCAATATTGCCAGTATTGAACCAAGAATTTTTAATAATACAGCGTGTTATTAAAAAGAAACCATTTAAAAAAAGAGGTTTAATTAAAAATACAAAATGTTTGCCGCTCCGTTTTCTCGTTTTAAGTAAAAGGTGTAAAAATGTTAAGCTAATTTGATAAAGACAAATGAAATATTAAAGAGCTAAGTGAAAAGTTTTTGTTTTAAGATTTTGGTAGTGCGAAAAAGGTTAAGTACTGGGTGTTAAACTGTCAAATATTTCTTTATTTTCAAAGAGCAATCTAGAGAGCTTTACTGTTGCGAAATTCGATACGAAAATTTGGTAGGTAAGTACTGCCACTATATTATCGTTTACAAGCTTTTGCCAGTGGCATCGCCCAGCGGAGGTCGGAAGTTATCCCACGTGTGCCTAATGTGTGCCAAATTTCATCGAAATCCATCTTTACGTTATTGAGTAACAAACAATGAAACATCTAAACCATAACATACAAAATTTCATATTTATAATATTAGTATATATCTAAGAATAGTAGGATCTTGACTAGACATTAGAAGAATTCACCATGTTCCCTTAAAAAAAATTTCAATACACAATAACAACGCATAACAATTTTCATTAATCACACTCGTTAGACCTCAATGCAAAACTTATACTATGTTGTTACTTAGGTAACTTTACGTTGAGCTACCCTGTACATACCACAATACACAATAAACCATTCCAGCTCCGACTCCGACGTGTGTTAAAAATTATGCACACCAAAATGACCATTCCAACTGCTTAACCCAACACGAAAGGGCCGTGAATCACACGTGCTAAAATGAAAAGTCCTTTACTATTTTGAAAACGTGGTCGAAAGCTATTCGCTTCTTCCGGTTCAGTGGCCAACGAATGAAAATGCTGGGCTGCCTGCGTTTGCGGCCGGTTTCATTTAGCAGCTAAAGGTAAACGTTTGTTCACCTTTCTGTTATAAATAGAGTCGTTTAAAGGCGTTTGTGGTGTTTGCGTCAATGTTACTGCCATTTGTGGTTGTATTTTGAGAGCTGCCTTCGGAATGAATGGGAAATGTGGTTTGTTAGTTACAGTTTAATGAATTGTTTTTGTTTACCTACTGTTTTTTTAATCGTTTGGTCTGTTTTTGCCTGTAATTTTTTGTGTATGACTTTGTTACCTACGGGTAGCTAGATAATTTATAAACAGAACATTCCGGACAGTGATCAATAACCACACTGTCCAATGCATGAGAAGAAATATCAACAGAAATAATCGTTTTTATTTTTTAATGAGTTTTTTGATAAAATGCAAACTATTGTCATTTAAAATTAGGTTGAGGAAGTAGTATCAATTAGGTGGTCAGATATTTTAGCCGAATAGGCAAATGAGGACAGAAAAAATGGTATAAAAGCCATCTAGTACGAGGTCTGTGCCCAACGGCAGGCACATTCCAAATGACAGACCCTTAAGACAAGGCAAAGAAATAAAACTGCAAAAACATTTCTTCATTTTGACGACTGCTGACAGGGGTTTTTTCCTTTTACACTTTTTCGAGCATTTCAAGGGTGTTTATTTTGTGTTGGTTTTTTTTTTCTTTTTGGTATTTCAGTTTTGAATTAAGCGCCTAAGCCGGCCGATGACATCGTTCTTCTATTAAATTCTGTTGAGTCTAGACATGAATTCTATTTCTCTTGGAATGTGATTTCTATTTTTGATTTTCGATATGCGCATACATTCGGAAGGTATCGCCTGGAGTCTTTTTTAAAAATCTTTATTCGTTTACAGATGGTTTGATCAGTTTGACCATGGTTCATAGGAGCTTTCTATGTCTATCTACGCTTAATACCTAGGTATACAATTTTGTATAATTTTTTGGCTTTCCTGGATAAAGGACCAGCCAAAATTAATAATGCCAACATTAATAGAATTAAAACTGTTTTCTATGAAATAGTTACTCCTCTCAACCTGGGTCCGGACACATTCCGCTAAAATATGAGTGGTATCCTATGCCTTAACACACTCAGAACAATTGGGCGAATCAGTCTTTTTCATTAAAAAAGCGAAGCTAGTCAACGGAATATGTCCCGAACGTAGAAAGCAGTCACAATCTCATTTCGATGTATATCTGTACCCACAAACCAAGGAAGACGGGAAAGGCTATATTGAATGGTTCTATACCAAATTCCCTTACTTAGTAATCTCTCATCAAAGTATTCTTTCCATAATTCTACACAGTGATCGCGAACTCGATACAAGAGGTCCTATATGAGGGAAAACATTCATCAGATATTCCGTCTGTAATAGCCTCTTTTGCCAAACGATCTACTTCTTCATTTTCATCCAAGCCAATATGGGATGGTACCTATCATTTCGACCGAAAGACGTCCAGTGCTGGACATAGGCCTCCCCCAAAAGGGGTGGTTGGCGATCGCAGTATGGCGGTAAAATGCATAGAGAACGCTGCTGCCCATTCTCTAAGTCTCTTAGTCGCCTTCCACGACACCCACGGAAAGAAATGGGATGGTGCTATTCATTTACGTCCAGCACCACATGGAATTGGTACCCATTGAAGAACAATTCTTTTGTCTTGGGCCTTACCGATGGAGTCAAAAATTTTATAGACTATCGGTGTACCTCGAAAATTTGAGGTGCATCGAGCCAGGTGTTGCAGAGCACTCCTAGAATCAGTCAGTATTAAATAATTTCCTGATTCGAATGACTCTTTGTATGAAATAGCTTCAGAGATCACTAGAAATTAAACGTACATTATTTAGTACATGATCGAAACTACGAGATAGATGCCTTCGTTTGCGGATCAATATAGCCCATCCCGACTCGTTACCTTCCTGGGACCCATCAGTGTAGACTGAGTAAAAATGTAAATAATTTGCATTTAGATAGTGATCACAAATTTCATGTATATCGCTATATCTACCTATAGTTTTTTTTTTTGGGTGGGAAATCATCAAATAACTTCTCCCGCTCTGGGTGGAGCGGGAGGGCGTGTCAGACTTTTACTGACTAAAACCCACCCGTGTTCCCTCAGTTGCCTATGTGCCAGGGGCCGCGGTATCTCTATCGAACAACCCGCACCCCTGGCAGTCGCTATATCTATACTGAGGTTTTGGTTTGTCTTTGACGTCTATACACGGTTTTATGACATTGGATAGGTCCACAACGCTAAGTCATGCGTTCAACCAAAATCTTTCCAATTGCTGCGATGAAAGCATAGGGTAATCACTAAGCAACTCTACATGAGTTGCTTATAGGCCGTCACTAATAGTGGTCTTTTTAACCCCTCCAATATAAACTCTAACATGACTCGACAAGATTTTTTATCAAAATAAATATTTTACTGCCCCGGAACGAATTCATTTTCAACAAATATATGCCGGCGAAGAAGTACCTGCGTACATATAAAGGTTGAAGGTGAAGTTCACACTCCATCACGTGTATTGGAGTAGTCCTCACAAAACCACTGATAACGCGCATACACTAATTTTGTATTCTGTCCAATTTGACTAAGTTGCTCTTGTATCCGTTATCATATAAAAAGTTTCCATAGTCCAGCCTCGAGCGAATAATAGAAACATACAATAGTCTCAAGTAATATGGATGTACGCCCCACCCCGTTCTCAGCAAGAACTTGCAAGATTCTCAAAGATTTTAGAAATTTTTCAACTAGTTCCCCAATTGGATTTTTTCCACCTAAGCGAGCGGTCTAGCCACAATCCTGAGTTCTTGTTATCTACTAGGTACTTGAAGCGATGTTTCATTTATTATCAGATTACTACATTCCCTTTTATACCCTCTCGTAAAAACGCATACTACCTACTCTTTGACGATGAGATTTCTAAGCCTAAGTTTGAAAGCAATTTAATTAAAATAGGTATTGAACGAATTTTGTACACGATTAATACCCTCTTGAACATTATCACTCACTGAATAAAGTAAAAAATCGTCCGCGTACTGGGATATCAAAACTCCGCTGCTCATAATACTTGCACATATTTTTATTTTTTTGGATGGGAAATCATCAAATAACTTCTCCCGCTCAGGGTGGAGCAGGAGGGCGTGTCAGACTTTTACTGACTAAAACCCACCCGTGTTCCCTCAGTTGCCTGTGTGCCAGGGGACGCGGTATCTCTTTCGAACAACCCACACCCCTGGCAGGCATCGGCCCTTGCGGACCCCACCAGTTGGTGCTGACATCTCTTTGAGGCGCGCGTGGAACACAACGCGCCGTCGACCCGGGATTGGTCCTTACCAGACAGCGAGCTACCCATTTCTCGCCGTCCGCAAGACCGCGCCTATGGTGGCCGGGAATTAGCCTGGGATACCCGACGCCCAGGGCGTCACCTACGGCGACTAGGCCCGTGATGGCGCATATAGTGTCGCTTCCTCACGTGCGCCGCCTCCCTCTTTGCGAGCATTGCTGCTTTGCAGAAGGAGGTGACGGCTACGCATACACTCTCGCTCCGTACCATGGCCTGGTCCGGGGCCGGACGCGAGACTTGGTGTTAATTCCTTTACGGAACCAAAGAAGCATCAACGTTGAAAGGGATATCAACAAATGCTTGGCAGAAGTTTTCTCTGTTTTGAGCAACAAACGACCAAACACAGGGCTCCGCGGGCTATTGCTCCACCACGACAACGCACCTTCGCATATCGCGCTCAAAACAAGGGACTTCCTGGACAGCACGCCGGTCAAACTCCTGGGTCACCCACCTTACAGCCCTGACCTAGCACCATGTGACTTCTTTTTATTCCCGAAAATAAAAAATCAGCTTACAGGGATAAAATTTTCGTCGCCGGAATCTTCCGGCATGTGCGCTGTCAGTGTTCGAGCTGGCTGTAAACGAGGTGTCTGCGGTGGACTGGAAAAAGTGTTTCGAAAACTGGTTCAGACGCTTGAAACTTTGCATAGAGGCTAGTGGAGAGTACTTTGAAAAGATTTAATAAAAAAATATTTACTTTCGCAAAACTTTCTGAGTGTCCCACGTATATCTCTATTTGATCTATCTCAAGCTTGTGCTTCTTTTTTCTTTTGGTTTCACCTGTGTCCATTCGGTATCATCGTCATATCCTTTCCTCCGAACTAGTTTCTTCCTCCATTTGAATGTTATCTTTATCTTGATATTGTAACTCTTCTAAATCTCGTGTTACTAGATCATTCCACGAACTGCTGCTCGGGATAGTAGTCGCATCACAAGTTGCATACACATGACCTTCTATAATTTCACTAATCACGTAAAATTAAAAACTATACATCATTATAGTTGCGCGCAGCCAGTTACTGCGGCTACGCGCAGGTACAACAACAACGTAATACTTAGGTGCGCGCGCGGCTTGAGTAATTAGCAAACGACTAACTCGCACGAACGCCGTATCGAGACTGAACCAGTTTATATACATTAGTCTATGGACTGGACTGGAGTCTTACGTAGGTATTATCAGGTACAATCTCTACACACGATGACACGTGAGACAAAACAGGATTGATTATTTTATTAGGTATAAAATAATCAATCCAGCACCCTAATTGCGTAACATGCGTTTAATCATAATCGGTTTCATTTTCACAGTTCAACAATATTCATTGCGTTATTTATGTTGTTAAGCAGACACATTTTTCCAACATCTGAAGCAATGGTTTAGCCATCTGTTTCAAAACGAAACAGATTATGATTAATCGTGAGTTACGCAATTAGGGTGCTGTTTTGACTCACGTATAAAATTCAGGTATCAAATTATTATCAATCTAATGCAGCAATAATATTAAGGTTTAAAATAATATATTGTTTGCATTTATGTCTGTTGTGAAAATTTTTGTAAGTATATTTTTAACACACAATTTTCATATTTTACATTGCAGCAGTTGAATTCTTCCTCTAATGAGACGTAGAATGAGAGAAATCTAAAGTGCTTGGCTTGTTACTGATTATGAACCTCTAGAGTCGATAATTCAATATTACAATTCTTTTGATATTGGCTCGAAGCAATCAATTTATGAAAATAGTCACCGTCTCTCGGGGAATAGATTAACATATTTTTTTCTAAATTGGCGAGGAATATTCAGATTTCCTTCCAATTTTCTCCTGGAGGACACTCTATTGAAATTCACGTTGATATTGAATATTGCGATCGGCCGGTTGTTGGCTCGAATGCATATTATATAGACTCTTTGTTTGTGTATTGTTTTAAGGCGGGACATACTTTCAGACTTGTTTTGGTTTTCTTTGCTGAAAATTAATTGAGTTTCTGATTAAGTTTAGTTTAAACAAAGTTCACGTTAGATTTAGATCTAACGTGAACTTTGTTTTTCAGTTAACTGTTGTTAGAAGGTGGCTTTTATAAAATTATGTTTATTCTTACTGGTTGGTTGAAATTAAAGAACATTTTACACTAATTTGATAGCTGTGTTTGCTAGCATATGTATGCTAATTACTACCACGTAATTAGTAAGCAAACAACTAATTAGAAAGCTAACGACGACGTGAAGTTTAATCTTGCTCTCAGATGCTCAAAGCTGTTCTCAAAGTTTAGTATTGGCATCGGCATCTCGACTAACAACGGCATTTAATGTTTTGTAGTTGTTCTGTGTAAAGGTCTCAAGTTTTTTCATGTTACCTATAGGGCATTTTTTTCCGCATACATTGTGTAATATATTAGGGCAAGTGCCCTTATAAATATCAAGTCGATTTTAAGAAAAACATTGGATTTGGTAATAGCGCTTTGACGACATCTCTGTTACAGTCGTATTCTAAAACTTTATTTGCCGGCTAAATACAACGACTCGCACGAGTTTATTCGCCCAAATCGGGCGAATCGTCACTTTTAAATAATATATTTGACACGTATTTCTTGAATTTTCGATTCGCCCACAAATAAATTAATTTCGTGTGAGTCGCCTAAAAATCTATTTTTTGTATAATAATAGAATAGATTTAATAATAGACGATTCGGGCGAGTTAATTCATGCAAGTCGAATAATATCCCCATTTGCCATTACATCAATTTAATGTGATTCAAAATCAAAATCAAAATATTTTATTACACATAAGCCTGCATGGGCACTTATGAAACGTCAGAAGCTAGGTGCACGGTTCCAATTTGTCGTTTCCTATGGAGAAGAGCCGGCAAGAAACTCCACGGTTACTCTTTTAAAAATAATTGGCTTTTACAATGTTTTAAAATTACAGTGATAATAGGTATGGGAGGACAGTGCTATGTTTGATTAGTTCAGTGACAGTGATTAGTTCAGTGACAGTGGTTAGTTCAGTGACAGTGATTAGTTCAGTGACAGTGATTAGTTCAGTGACAGTGATTAGTTCTGGGACACTCCATAAAAACGACGTTGTCATTAGTAGGATGTTTTGTCTGTACAGTTAAACAGACAAAACATCCTACTACCGCCACCTATCCTACCTACCATCCTACTATCCACCTACAGGTGGACTACCTATTTAAGTAAGAAGGTACTTATATAATTTCGATGGACGTTTTCAATTCCGTTCATTTTCGCCGATGTACACATTTTAAATCACAATTTATTTGAAAAACACATTACTACACGTCCTAGAATTAATTACATTTTTCCATTTTACAGAAGTATTGGGACAGACACCCTTTTCAATTAAAGAGTGTAGTCCCTAAATAATTAAGGGTCTATTCTACGTTATTGATCTGACTGTATTAGAAGTGCGTTGGTATGGGTATTTGGAATCTTACCAAATGGATGGAACCTACATCAAAGTCTTTTGTTAATTTGGTGCTGTAACAAAATAAATAATTGCTTACATCTGCTTGTTTGAAAAAAAAATAGTAAGTAAGAAATACCAAAATTCTGGCGACCAGTCTAAACAGGGTTGTGGAAGTCAAAGTCGATATAATATTATGTAAAATACTGGTTTTTAGCGGAATCCAGTTACATTGGAAGCCGACCCTGACACAGTTGAAAAAGACTAGGCAGATTGGATAGTATGCAAGAAATAATGACGATAGTTATAAAAATGTGGATAAGTTATAATTTATCTCTACCAAACAATTTTCTATCTTGACGATTATGATGACGGTGAAGATGATTTATTTGTTGGGTTCTCCAATAAAGGATACACATATCACTACAATATTAATCACAATAATATTTCCCTATTTCAATAGTACCCTATCTATTTGCATAAAATTTTAAGACATAGTTTAACATGGGATACTTTTTTTAATCCTATGCATACTGTCGAGAATATAATGCCGCGCCGGGCGACCGCGGGGAAGCTGCGGTGGCGGAGGGGGCCCTCGAGCAGCGGGCGCGCACCGGACGGCTCGCACTGCATCAGCGTCCGAGCGACAGTACACATACATAATATAAACTCCTTTTTCTCGCCGGTTCAAATCTAGTTGACCGTTTTTGTTACCCCTTTTTATAAATCTTGTAATACAGTCCACTATTAATGAAGTTACGCGTTTTAGTCCTCATACCACCTGTAGGATACTACCATTTCATTCATTTTTTTTTTAATTTTTTTTCTACCATCCTACACATACGCAAAACATATTTTTTTTATAATCAGGAAACATCACACAGTTATAACCTCATCTAACCCACCCAAATGATTCACCAACAATAGAGGATCTGGCGCTCGGCGGCCGCTGCCCCGGCGGCATGCTCGATTAGCTCGCTCGCCAACCTTTTTTTTTACGTGGAGAATTTCTCATGCATACTGCGCTACCACGGGGAGATAACGCAGTTACGTGGGACTCTAACCCACTAAAACTCCACGGTGTCCTCCAGTGCCGCTTGTGGCGGGAACATGGGAACGCGCAAGTCATCCGCGAACCCGCCGCGGCTGTCCGTCACCGGACCCTCCTCGGAGGGGAATAACCCCCATCGATGGCGCACAAGAACACATGGCACGCCGTGACCACCCCAGGGACCAAAGAATAAAGGCACCAGAGGACCCCGTGTATGGTACTCTTGGTCCCCCTACGACAGGTCAGCACAGTGGCCCCGCCGCTTATCACTTTTCGGCCGCAGGGGATAGGGAGAGCGGCCAACGCTATACCGACACTCCTCTTCCCCTGCGGCCCCACCGCGACCGCCATTAAACGGTGGCGGCCCCGTCCAGGCAATGAAAGGGAAGAGCGCTGCTCAGAAACACCGGCACTCCTCCTCCGCCGCAGCCTATAACCCTCAGCCACGATGCCTCCCATACGGCATCGCGGCCCGTCTCAGTTGCGATGCACCTCACCGCAATCTACATTTGGCCGCTACGTCGTCGACTTGTGGGAAAAAGCCCTGACGAGCGGCCTCACCTCGGGGTTCCTCTTCGCCTCACCGTGGGTGGGCAAGCCACGGCTACTGAGGCCCCCGCAACGACAACGTGGGAACCCACCCTGGTCACTGTTATATCCTAACCTAACCCAAATTCTTCACCAACAATCTTCTGTCAAAATTACGTCAAAAGCAATAAAATAATACTAAGTTGAGGTTTTTTAATAAAAGATTGATAATTTTTATTACAGAAAGTATTTATTTCCTAAACCTGAAACTTCGTGAGTTTGTTCGAGGTAATAATAAAAAAAAAATACTTTAATTTAGACCTTGATCCATGTGGTGTTAGTAATGCACACTACTTATAAGCTATGTTAGTAAAAAAAAGATAACACAAAAACTTAATTCGTATATCATGTACGTTATACACAAGCCCATGCACTTCTGTATAAGTTTCGCAGTCTGCCAACAGCTTCCTGAGAGCGCAATAGGTACCTACGCAGCACAAAAAAAAATTAAGAGTCTACAAGTCCCGTACATAAAAGACGAGCCTTTACATGATTTTACATCAGTAGGTATTAATCGCGTTGCTACTGAAAAGGCGGTCAGTCAAGAAACCTTGTAATCGGAAAATCGTAGCTCGAAGTCCTGCGTGAGTTGTTGACAAGTTGATTGATAGTAAAAGACTAAAGTTTGCCGACACCGACACAGGCCGACGACGGGTCAGGCGTAGGATAGGCAATTAAATTGTCCAGACTTAACTACAAGTACATGTCAGCACAGTCTATCGCGAACATAAAACACATTAATCTTTCTACAAAAAATGAGATGTCAAAGGTTCATGTTTTTTAGAATATTTTCTGTAAACAATTGTTTTTTTATCGGTTGGGACAATCTGTGATGTAAAATGTGGCGAGGTTCGCGATGTTGTTCTGAATGTGATAAAAGATGGCGCTACTTGTTACGCTCGCAGTTAAAATATTGTTATCTTGGAACGTGATCACCTTTTTTTACATGACTGTGGTAAGCAGATTTTTGTTTTTTCAGTTTCTTGTGCTGAAAATTTGCTACTATACGCAAAGAATAGTTTTGTTTTTGTTTTTCCAATTGTATCAGATGGATGATGAAAAATTGAACATGCTAATAACATTGTCTGAGAAATTGACTAATCGAATAATCACAATGACCCCATTTTATTGCCCACATAACTACGGATTAATAGAAGAGCGGTGGCCGTCATATTAAAACGACCGTCATGAAAATCTCTCATTTTCATAAGTACTTATTTGACATTAAGGTGTCAAAAAACGCTTTGTTTTTGGACAGACGTTATAATGTGACCGTTCGCCGCTTTCTTAGGAAACCAAACCTTGAGTGAGTGAATGTAATGTACCTAAGCATGCGTGTAATTGAAGACCTTATGTCAAAAATCACCTTTGTCAATTTCATGTTATGCGTTAGTTACGCTACGCAGTTCGTAAATTAAAAAAAAAAATCAAGCAAATTTCTCGTGCCTTAAACTTGTTTTTGAAGAAATATAAAATATAATCAGAAAGCTTAAAAATTCCTCTATAGGATGTCGTAACTAACTCATAACATGGAATTGACAAAAGTGGTTTTTGAAATAAAGTCTTCTTGTGCAGCCTCTGTTAGAGATTCAATATGGAAATAACCAAATTCAGCCTATAACGGTCCCACCGCTGGAAAACAGAACTCTCTGTCGGACACACAGTGCACGTGGCATACCGGCGCGACAAGACTCTAGAGGATCAATTTCCTTGAAGGCGTCATAGAAATTCTTCTATTAATATTGAGTCACGCTGTCGCGTCGCGCAAGTGTGCCGGAGCCTTGATCCCGTTAGTCGATGACACCTGTCTTCGAATTTTTGGTTCTAGGACATGCCGGTTTCCTAATTTTATTATCCTAAATATTTTTTGCTAAAACTTGCTGCGACTTGACCATTATCATCACGGAGCAGTGGTCCAGTGGTAAGGGCCGCGACTTTGGAGCGTGTGGGTCGTCGGTTCAAACCCAGACAGGTGCATCACTTTGTGTAAATAGTTTCATCGCCACTGCTCTAAAATTGGTGAAGGAAAACATCGTGAGGAAACTAGCACGTCCTTGAACCAAACATTCGAAGACATGTGACATCTGCCAACCCGCTCTGGGCCCGCGTGGTGGTTAACAGCCCTCTACCTCTAACAGAGAGGAGGCCTGTGTCCCAGCAGTGGGGACGTTACAGGCTGATTTTGTTAAGATTTTTCCGACAGAAATACCAGAACAGCATACCATTGGTACCTCATTAACAGCAAAACTGTGTGAAAGTCTAATAACTGCTCCCAAATTGCAATGTTAATTTTTATTCTTTTTATTTTTTTACAATGTCTGACATATTCTCGTCATTATTTGACATTATACATCAATTTTACTACTATTTATTATTAGTGATTGTCATCGAAATCATGTCACTTGGTTCAAATAGATTCATTTTATATAGGTAGATTCTTTTACATATTGTGAATGAGAGAACGTTGTAGGCCTTAGAGACTTGATTTGTAGACGTTTTGTCTATTCTGTATTTTCATTCCTCTAAGTACCTGGTACTTATTGACTGGCCTGCACTATCCTCCCTTACCTATTATCATTGTAATTTGAAAACATTGTAAAAGCCAATTATTTTTAAAAGAGTAACCGTGGAGTTTTTTGCCGGCTCTTCTACATAGGAAACGACAAATTGGAACCGTGCACCTAGCTTCTGACGTTTCATAAGTGCCCATGCAGGCTTATGTGAAATAAAATATTTTGATTTGATTTGATTTGATTGAAGGAGCTACAATGCTACAATTAATTGACTACAGATGCACAGTAATTTAACCACAGTCAACAGCCCAACATTGATTCGTTAATGCGATAATGTGCACTGTGTCAATTCATTAATATGCTAATAATTAAGAGCTAAGCCGTGTCTTAGCATATGATTGACTTGATTTATATTCCTCTTGTGTGTGTCACAGGTATACTATCAATATGGCTTTCATATAATTACCTACATGTCGCATCATTGCAATAAATCTGGCCTCTTAATGAACTTCACCATGATTTGCAGGGTTGGTAATTCGACCAAAAACTCTAATTCAAAGCATTTATTTCAATAAATCCATTGTAATGTAGTTTTGAATCGTTAAGGCTCCAGTCAGCCAGAAATATGATATACTAGTTTTTGCCAGCGGTTTCGCCCTCGTGGAAGTCGGAAATTATCCCACGGGAATTTCGGGGATCTCTGGTTATAAGCAGAGATCGGATATTCAGATGCATATTCACCTAAAGTTGAGATGTTGGCTAACATGGAATGCGCTTTTGTACCGAAATCTAAGTAAGTAATTTGTTTATTTTTTGTTTTAACTAATACAAACCACCCCTCCTCCAGTACAGTATACATATTTGTATCGGGTTAAAAAATAATTTTAAATTAATACACATCTGAATAGTTATGCAATAAAGAATCCCAGAGTTTTTAATAAATATTACAAAGAATTTATAAAGTCGCTTCCACTACGCTACTTTCATAGCTAAAAATTATCTTTAGGTAAATATGCATCCGAATATCCGATCTCTGGTTATAAGCTATCTGTGTACCAAATTTCATCCAAATCCTTAACCGTTTTTACGTGGTTGTGTAACATACATCCAAACATACAAACTTTCACAGTTATAAGTAATAATAATAGAATGAGCCTCTAATAACTTTTGTGACTAAGCTAATAGTGCTCAATAATGTTTTAAGGAAAGCAAAATTGTTTTTTTTTTATTGAGTTTCGATTAAAAACGTACCTAAATTATTTAAGGCACGTTTTTGAACCCGATTTAGAATAATGCACATAAAAAAGACTATGCCTCTTTTTTAATTTTTGTCCTTTTATCACAGTCGCAGTAACTTAGTTATAGAGTTTAATAATATTTTTAGGAAAGCAAAATTGGATTTATTTGATTCAGGTCCGATTATATAGGTACCTAAATGCCCTAAATAATTTAACCCGATTTATTTTGACAATATGGCTGCGACATATATTATAGTCCGTAATCCACTTAGTTAACCCGTGTTAGCCAATGTGTTTACCAACTAGTTATACAATTTAGTGGTTAATAAAATTGTAGTTGATCCAATTATTTGGTACCGACCGGCGTCGGAACAACATTGGGTCGGTGTATAGAATATTAAAGACTGTGTTTAGATTTACATAGGCACCTTATGTTTGTTGAAGATAAACTTAGTTGGGATTTCAGGGTAATTGTTTTCGTATGTATGTGTGTTGTTAGGTATCTATATATTGCCCTAATTCTTCGGGTAAGATTCTATTTATACCTAAGCCTCGTATTGATTTCTACTACATTTTCCGAGGTCGCTGCTCATTCGCTAGGTCTACAATTTTCACTATGGTTAATATTGCTAAGTTAGGTTTTAACCTTGAGATACTGTGGCCCCTGGTACACAGGCAACCGGGGGAACACGGGTGGGTTTTTATCAGTAAAAGTCGGACGCGCCGCGCCGTCCTGCTCCACCCAGAGCGGGAGAAGTTATTTGATGATTTTTCACCCTCAAAATAAAAACCTTAATTAATATCAAGAAATTGTCTTATTAAAATAAAAGTGTTGGCAAAAAATGTACAGACGCCAGCACATCAAGCTATCCCAAAGTGTATAATTTTCCCAATTGAACAGGAACCTTATGCTTTTGGAATAAAGTTGAAAATCGATCAAAGAAATTTGACAGATTGGGGTAGCTTGATGTGCTGGAGCCTGTACTTTTATCATTTATCCGTATGGACATACTCTTGAATACTACGTAAATCGTACTTGTTCTCATTTAGTATTAAAAATTGTTAGTAGGTAGATAAATGATAAATGATTTTATTTCTGTAAGTAGGTTTGTACAAACACTTTTACACGTCAATCATATTTTTTTTAAACTAGATGAGGTCGGTGTTTCCTATCTGACTACTCTGAGAAGAAAGGCCGAAACAAACTCAGAGGTCACAGTCTCTTTTAATGTCCAGACATAATCTTGGTCAGATCATGTGAAGACCATGTGGATTGGTGTCTGAAATGGTCTTTTGAGGAAAGAACCACACAGATTGAGTGGACCTGTCCAATCAGTGCACGCATTTATCAGTAATCATGCAGCTCAACTCAGAACTTGAGGAGCTCAAAGATTGATACTGAGAGAGATACTGACTGCCTCGTTGGTCTAGTGGTCGCAAGCAGTACTGCTGAGCATGAGGTCCTAGGTTCGATTCCCGGGTAGGGCAAAGTGTTATTGGGTTTTAACATCTGGAATTTCTCAGTAGCAGCCCGGACTCTGGATTTGTTGATGCTATTAGGCGCGCCCCCTATTACATGGGACTTAACCATAACTTGGCGAAAAGTGAGTGTACTATAGCCGCTATGTTAAATATGTGGTTCCTCTAACTATATTTATTTATTTAAACTTCTAACAAACAAAAAGGCACAAAGGCGGACTTAATGCCTTAGGCATTCTCTACCAGTCAACCAAGGGTGGTGAAGAGATTAGATGGCAGGTGCTTAGGTTGAGAGGAAAAACGATTTAAAAAAAAACATTACGAATAATATCATAAAGAATAATAAATAAGATTGGTACATAAATAGTTTATAAATACACATACAAGCATACATATCTACTATAATATATATATATAGATAATATTTCAATATTATTTTTCTAATATTTCGTTAGATTAAAAATATTTAACCTTTTGTAATACTTAAGTAGGTCTTAAGTACCTGAAGTCAATAATCTTTTTTTTTTTTTTTGAAAAACGTTGCCCCACACTAGGAATTTCTCCTGTATCGTGGGTGCGTTTACAAACATTTAAACTGACATACACAAACAGCCAGACCCAGAACAACTACTTGCAGATCATACAAATATTTGTTCCGTGCGGGAATCGAACCCGCGACACGCAGCGCAGCAGTCGATCGCTGAACCACTGCGCCAACCGTGCCGTCATAATAAAGGACATATTGACAAAGAAGTCAACATTCGCATTATAAGCTGTTTGTTTATATAAATTCTACATAAATAATAGCAGTCAATTCTCAAAAACAACCGATCATTTGAAAGAAAGAAAAGCGAAAACCTTCGAATATTAAATCACGTTCTTTTGAAAGGAAGCAAAAATACTTGTTACGTGAAATACATTCCGTTAATGTGATTAAGGAAATCTTCAAAGAACTTCATTTCAGGAAAAATACTCCTTTTTTATTGTATTTCTTAATATCGAAAGGAATACTTTTATAAGCACATAGCTATTATACCCTCTCCTTTTAATTTAATTAGGAAGTTAATTATTCCAAGTTGTATTAATTTAGCTGAGCTCTATTTGGGTAGGTTTAAATGAGTTTGAATTAATTATAGTACACTGAAATAGTCGTGATTCCTAATTGGCGTACCTACCTGCTTATTTAAGGATAAGATTAAACGGGAAATTAATTATTGCTATATTTATCAGAAAGCTTAGTTCGTACTTATAATCCTAATCTCCTACTATCCTACCAATATTATAAATGTGAAAGTTGGTTTGTTTAGTTGTTTGTTACTCAATCACGCAAAAACGGCTGAACGGATTTGGGTAAAATTTGGCACACAGATAGTTTGTAACCCAGAATAACACATGGGATACTGTGTAGTAAATTAGTAGATTTGAAAACTTACCTGTAAACTCCTGCCACTCGCCTCGCTTTCCTTTGGTCTCGGCGTCGTGAGCAGTCGTCATAAATCCAGCTAAACTTCACTGCACATTTATTTCAATAGGTGCTGGTTAATGTTATTGTTCGTGTCTTGAAGAGGGTGTAGCACAAAATCACAGAAGGACCATTTCGTATTAGAAAAAAGGTTTTAGCGCGTGGACCACGTTGTAGTTCATGAACGATCAGTTGAAGTGCAAAAACACGCGGCAGCGCGGCGCCACTGTCGCCTTTCGTCCACCAATTGGATTGCTTAGCGAATGGGTGAGAAGCAAGCCGGCAACTTAAGGTGAATGCGCAGTGGTAGAGCGCGAAATTTAAATTATGTTACGTTTTTTGCAATTTTCAGGTGAGTGTCAGCTTGTTACTTGATCAAAATATGATTTGCGACTATAACATGTACGTATTTACAGATTTATAATCATTAGAATCAATAATACATCTTTCTAAGTTAGATTTGTTCCATGAGAACAAATTTCTTATGGAAAAGTGCTTGTGGAAGAAATCTAACTTATAAGAGATATATTAGACATTCTAATGACTTAGTTCTGTAAACACGTACCTGTTATATTCGCAAATCACATTTTGATCAGGATACAACCTGATACTGACCTGAAAATTGCAAAAACGTAAGAAAATTTGAATTTCGCGGTCTACCACTGCGCATTCACCTTAATCAAATCAAACCCTTTCTACTACACACAAATGCTTGCGTACCAGTTAGGGGTTGAAAACTATCCAAAATTCCTAAGATTAATAATGCGGTAAGTAATACCTACCTTAAAGAGAACGGTACGTAACAGATACTTTTTATCCCGATAGTGGACATACTTCGACCTCCACGCGGGCGAAGCCGCTAGAAAAAGCTAGTTCTTCACGATTTATATGCACACATAACATCACGGCTGTAATCCCCGAAGGCTAAGGCAGCTGCCAGGGGTGCGGGTTGTTCGAAAGAGATACTGCGGCCCCTGGCACACAGGCAACTGACACGGGTGGGTTTTAGTCAGTAAAAGTCTGACACGCCCTCCTGTTCCACCCAGAACGGGAGAAGTTATTTGATGATTTCCCACCCAAAAAAAAAAAAGGCTAAGGCAGAGGTGTAACTATAATACACCCACATTTCGCCAGTTATGTTTAAGTCCCATATAACAGGGGGTGAACCTATTGCTATCCACCGATCATAATTGCGGATTCTGGGCTGCTACTTAGAAATTCTTCGAAATTCAAAAAACCTTAACACTTTGCCCGACCTAGAAATCAAACCCAGGTCCTCATGATCTGCAGTAGCGCTTGCTATCACTAAATCAAAGAGGCTGTCTCACTATTTAATTCCTGAAAATAGTTATTCTTAGAAAAAGTCAAGTTTAATTCGTAATAGTTAAGTAATAGTACCGATTTTTTGTTCACCACCTAAACTAAAATAAAAGTATTGCTATCTCTTACGGATACACCGCGAAAAAAAAGACAAGTGACGGTTTAAAACTTTCAAACTAAATAAGGTCTCGATTGCCTTGAATTTAGCGCGATTCACCTACCAAAAATCACGGGAAATGCTATAGAGGTTCAGCAAGATGAATTTAGTTCGCCAAAATTTGACAGCTCTAATTTATTTCCGTCTCTTTCTTGTTTCATTAGAAGGAACACGATAGCAATAGCCTGAATTAAGTTTAGTTGGTGCACAACAGAATCATCACTAATGTCGAAGTAATCGTACTTAAAAAAAATATGTCAGTCTACATATTCTCAAACAAATATTTCAAACCTACCGCAGAAAAATCTCTTTTAAAATAGAATCTCAGAACAGGGAGGGTTAAGAGAACCAAGTTTACTTAGGGTTATTTGTACCCTTTCGTTCAGGCATTGTCAACTGAAGGAAATTGAATGACCCTTGTAACTATTGTGATAAACTTCCTTTGTAACTAGTTTGAATGTATGGATTTATATGCAGAGTTAAGTAGTTCGGTATTCCTAGGGGCTATGCGGAAAGTTTGTGACGACGTGGGGCGTTGGCATATCTTGAGGATATTTTACATGATTTTACGTAGTTATTGACGCATCAATTTTTGGGTGGGTTTTTGAAACTTCAGGGTGAAAAACGTATGAGAATTATTGAAAAATAGAGAATAGGCTGTATTTAAGAGATAATCACAAAATAATCTTTAGATTTTTTAAAGATGCAGAACAGATGGCCGATGGGACCGAATGGTTCTGGAGAGTCTACCGCGTACCGAAAGACGTAGAGTTGGAAAGCCTTCCACAAGGTGGACCACTAATAAATTAATAATTTCGTTAGTTTTACGCTGTTGAGTCATTTTGCGTTCAGAAGTGAACTTGTTCAGCACCTCGAGCAGCAGCCGCATTCAAGAGCTGTCAGTTAGCTGTATTATTGTTGTCGAATATTGACACTGAAAGCTTCTTGAGCGGGGTTCAGAAGTGCTGAACGTGTTCGCAGTTTCATTGGTGAAACTAGATAAAAAATAACATAATGCCACGCATTGTTTTCCCTAAGGGGGCGGTGTACACCCACATTTTGCCAGTTGTCCCAAAGTGTACCCATAGTACACCTCCAGGTGTGTTTAGTCCCATGTTATAGCCATTGGGAGCCTATTGCCACCAACCGGGCTCCGAGCTGCTACTGAGAAATTCCAGATAGAAAAACTCATTAACTAACACTTTGCACACCTCAATCATCACACACACATCTCATCCACATACTCACATCATACATACACACTCTCCACATACTCACTAACACTCATCACATTGTCGTACATACACTCATCACATACACACGTACTTTTGGTTACCTTTTATTCGTTTTAGTGAATTATTTAGTCTTAGTTTTCGAGAATTACTTAATTATTTAAACCGTTGCTCTTGTATACTTATCTTTCATAATTTCATATAATCTGTTGAAAGAGACTGCATCCTGCGACACAGGGTATCCTAGTGCGGGATTCAGTGTCACACCTCAATATTGTAAAAAAAAAAAAAATGAGCCAATGATGAGTATGGATGATGATAAACTATTTATCGTTCACCCTGAGATAAGAAAACTGTCCTCCTGTAAGACTTGGCGACGACGTCTTACCACACTCAGACTGTGTGAAATACCTTGGCTTCCACCTTGATAGGCGCCTCACATGGAAAAATCATATAAAACAAAAGAGAGACCAAGTCAACCTCCAGTTTCATAATATGCACTGGCTCATGGGAAGAAACTCTATACTGTCGATAGACAACAAGCTTTTTGTATGCAACTCGGTATTAAAACCAGTTTGGACGTACGGAATCCAGCTATGGGGTGTTGCAAACAAAAGCAACGTACTCTGTCTGCAACGAGTACAAAATTGCATCCTGAGGACAATAGTTAACGCTCCGTGGTTAACTATTGTCGAAAATAAATAAATGATGAAATTCATGAATATCTTAACGTCGACCGTTACATCTGAAATTGAGCGGAACAGGAAAAAAACACAGAGAGCAACTAACCTCACACCAAAATCCACTAGTAGCGGATTTGTTGGACCCGTCTGTGGTGGTAAGAGTCTTAGAAGGGGCCACCTTATTTGATTGGTAGGGGTGGCCCTAGCCGCCCCACCAGAAAAGCCATATTATCCCACAAAAAAATCGCTTATGGTCTAACGACCGATTGCAAATAATAATAAAGAAAAAAAAAACTACATAAATAAATAAACCTGGGAATCGAGACTAGAACCTCATGCACAGCAGCAGTGCTTGCAACCACTAGACCAACGAAATGAAAAACATAATTTATTATTATTCATGAACTAGCTTCTGCCCGCGATTTCGTCCGCGTAGAAGTCGTAAGACATCATAATGCCACATTTCATAAAACATTTCTGTGTAGGTACTACTTCTGTAGTTTTGGTAACAGTACAGTTGTACGTGTGGGAAGCAGGTTGTCCTGAGGTCAACACCCGCAGCCTTCAGGGTCTGCCCCTATGATTGGTTGATAGTCATAGCGAAGCATACGCTCACAGGCAGCTGCATGCGCTTAAACTGGAAGGGGTAACTGTGGGGAATTAGTGGTATACGCGGTATAAACACTGTCTCCACAACACCACTACCTGCTAGAATTTCAGTATCGATGAGGTTTCACTGCAAAGACACGACTTTAATTACCCAGTTGCTTTCAATTTTCTAGAATACTGTGGTTAATCGCTGCAGCTTGATCATTTTTGAGCGTTATGTGACCCGTTCACACACCCAAAATTATTTTGGTACGGTATTCTTCTGATGTCCCCGTTAACCAGTACTGAGAAAATGTAAAAAGATAACAATAGTTGGGAATCGACCTATCAACTACAGGTCCACAAAGGAATCGTCCAATTGCTTAGTTATTTTGTTTTGTCGAAAGATAGTTATATAATAGCTGTTCTTAAACTACCTATGTCATGATTAACTGCTTATCTATATAAAGGTATTGTGGTAAGTTAAACATATCTGTAACCATCTGTTTTATTTCCTATTCAGCCGAGTGAAGTAATGGAATGATTTGACTGTCGTCATAACACTGGTATTTGTATTCGCTCACATCTAGACTAATTACCTACGTAAATGCATGGGAAGATTTTTTGTGATTTTCGACTTTTCTAATACCTACTTAAACTTTAGTGGTGCCATAGAGTTTCTACAAGAAACAGATCGATTGGCATCTCATTGTTTTTGTGAACATTTTCTATTTTCTTCCTAACTGTCCTTTTTTTTTAAATATCTGAATGCAGATCAAAACATTTCAAAAACTTATGTAAGAACAGTCTCTTTAGGCTATTTTATCGTAGCGACAACGGTTGAGTTACCTGGCCTTATTGCCCCATCTTAAAACCTGTGTATGTTGTGATGGACTGGTTAGCTTGATAACAGAATAGCGTGATGATAATCATTTAAAAGGTTATATCTGTAACTATTTGCAATATTCTAACCTTTTGGCTCGTCTTTTTATAATTTGCGGTAAACCATAGAAGAATACGAAAATATTGCAATACTGCTTATCCCCCATAGTAACTAGCGTGATAATATATACCCTACGGCCTACGCAGAGTTATAGGAAATATGTGTGCAAAATTTTAACCAAATCTATGTGGTAGCTTTGGCGTGATGCTGGAACATACATTCACACAAACAGACAAAAAGACATACAGACAAAAATTATAAAAAATATATTTTCGCTATTAGAATCGTTCCCAGACCTAATATAAACCCAGAAAAATATATTCAATGTACAGTTTTGATTTCGCTATGGTTTTATTGCAAATAAATGATTATGATTATTATATGTATAGATATAGCTATAGATATGAACTAACCGCCTCAATTCAAACGCTGTCAAAGATAAATTACTATCAACAGTTTAAGTGTACAAGGCTCAAATTAATTCCGGCTTGCTTGGTTTGTAACAACAGTTCGGCGACACCTGTTCCCATCTGTATTATGTAACAACTTACATAAGCTTTGGCTTTTAACTCAAAGGCGTAACTTTGGCCGCCATATTGAAGCAACAGGTATATCATGTACTTACATTATTCTATTAGACTGGATAGGTACGCTTTAAGTGATAAAATTAGGGTACATTTCGGGAAGGGACGACGGACGTAGAACTTTGGTTCTGTGAGTTTACTTAGGCTTATGTATTGATATAGATATTTGATAAGTTTCGTCGATTTTGCGTCCTGTCTGTGCCCAATTGCGCGTTGAAGGTTTAAACCGAAGCAGGAGTATTACGTTGTGTATATAATTACATCACCACTGCTCTCAAAACGCTGAAGGAAAACATCGTGAGGAAACTGGCATGTCTTGGAACCAAAAAAATTAAGATATGTGATATACCCACCCTGCACTGGACCCGTGTGATATGTATATACCCACCCTGCACTGGACCCGTGTGGTAGATTACAGCCCACTCCATCTCACAGAGAGGCAGCCTGTGTCCTAGCAGTGGATACATTATACGAGTATACTGATTATACTGTGCCCAAGAGCATTCTAAGAACTATGACGATGTAGCTTGTTGCTTCCAAAACTGCTAAAAATGTCCATCGTATGATCATTAGAAGGACAAAATCTAAATTGGACTAAAACACACGCATGACGAGTCAAACGGATAGCAGATAAGAAAATGTATCAAAATTGGAAATCCTAAACAAAAGGGGTTTAGATCCGCATTAAGCCTCCACGTGGAAGGCTAGCTTTTAAACAAAGCCCTTAATAACGTACTTATTCAGGCAAAAATAAGGTCGAATGAAACGATCTCCTAGAATTTAGCTCATAAACATATTATTTTACATGAAGGCGAAATAACGGCTGAAAGCCTTCAAACGTAATAGGTACGCAGTGCTTTTATATAACCCATTTTTCCTTTGTACGCGGGCGGTCGCACTTTAACTTGTAAATTAAGTAATAAGTGGTCTTCAGTGCCTAAGTAAAGTAACACACATACGGTAGTGCCTCGTCTTGATGGAGCGTAACGACGCGTGCTGAATCTTTGGGTTTGGATCAACAGTGATGTTCATTTGTTTTTTCACTGCCTAGATATTTCTTTCAAAATAGTTGCGTTGAGTTTATTTTTAACCGACTTCAAAAATAAGGAGGTTATCAATTAGACATGTTTATATGTTTTTTTTTATGTATGTTAAATAAACGGATTTGCAAAATTCTTTTTTTGTTCGAAAGGAGTTTATTTCTAATTGGTCGCATTTAAATTTCATATAGATCTGATGATTCGTTTCGGAGAAAGACAAAAGAAATCTTCAAAAAATGACAGCAAATCAACCGCGATTGCTGCTATTGCATAAATAATTGTTTTGACCCCAAGGATTATGATATTTCAAATTCGTGTGGTGTAGGTAGGTGGGTACTATAACTACAAACTGAAAAAGACTTTTAATTTCGGAAGGCGGTGACAAAAAATTAAAACACATATACAAAGTCACCGACTTCCGAAATTCAAGTTATTTTTCACTTTGTATTGTTTTTCCGGAAGTCGGTTGTTTTATCACCTTTATTTGTTTGCGAATTCCGTTAATATGACCGAGAACGTTGTTTTGGATAAAAGCGCATGGAAGTTCATACTATCAGTAGAAACAAATTATATATCTTAGTGCGTTTAGGAAAATGTTCTTAAAATGAAAGCCAGCTTGGTTGGTAGTACCTCAGAGAGTACTGGAATATTTCAAAATATGATTATTTAACTTGACTATCCCAACTAACTAAGTATGAATATGCAGACCTGTCAGCGGACGTGAGACATCTTTACAAAATTAATTCATCAAGTACTTATGTACGGTTTCAAAAGGGACTCGTACGCAAAGTTTTAAGTCCAAATTAACCTGTATTTCGGTACTAACAGAAATCGGCTATTTATAATTTAGATACAAAATATTTGAGCCTGGGCCTAGGCCAAGCTTAGACAGTGACGCATTTGAGGCTTTTAGGTTTAGGCAAACAGTAACATGTTATTTCAGTATGGGTTTTACCGTCCTTAATATACAGTGTCCTAGTTTCACCAGACACTATTTTGTGGAACACTTAATAATATTATATTTGGCAATGTCTTGTCAAATAATATCGGTAAATATTTATTATGAAAAATTCTTTAGTCCCTAATAATGTTTTTACTAAGAATTTTATCTTTGGCACAAAAATAAAGTTACCAGTTGGCTACCAAATTATATTGTCGTCGTTCGTTCGACATCCAGAGAAAAACAGCCCTGAATATCTTGCTTAAACTGAGTGTCTTTGAAAGCAGATATTTCGCCACCTAATACCCAAGATCTTGTAATTGGCTTTTAAAGACCTCGTCTCCAAAAACATCCTATTTTTAAATAAGGATCACAAGTTCTTCTTAAAGTTTGCATAAGCGTAATTATTCTTGACTTTTTTCGTACGCATTTTACCAAAAGGTCGAATATATTTGGCCATTTTAAGGCCGAATAAAAGTGTCATCTAATATAATCAAAGGGCTTATAAAGACGTTAGCGAGCCACTGAAAGCAATTTTCATAGTAATTACCTGCGGAAGCAATTGGAGTATATTTTCTTAAATTCTTTGTAAAGACGCAGAAAAATGGTGGTTTCAAAAATGTTCGCTGGGCTTTATGATTATGTTAGTACGTTAATATGTTAATTTTAGTAATTGTTGCTAGAGTAGCGTGGGGTAATTAGAAGCTTGTTATGTTTTCAGGCGTATTAGACTTTCAGCTGTTTCTTAGTTGCTTAAGGCAAAGCCTATTTTATTTCAACCGAAACTTAAATTTAAAGCCTATTATATTCGCTCGTTATTGCCTGTAAACATAATAAGTTTTTTCACAGTAATGTTTTCTTACTAACTATCTTTTCAGTTATACCTACTTAAGGACCATACATTGATATGACAAATTAAAATAATTTCTAAATTTATTTTTTTTTCAGAATGTTTTTTTTTTAAATCTTGCTTTAAACGTGCACGTCTTTTTATATCGTCTCACATGTATTATTTCAACATAAATGATTTAACCAATTTTTTATAATTGTTTTTGGGAGAGTGTCCATGATGAATCTTGTTCGTTTTTTTCCATGCAGAAGAACTGTGCTTTGGAATGGGTCAGTCAGAAATGTGAAGCTAGTTGTTGTGTCCTGAACGTATTTAAACTTGTCCAACTTTGTACCTACCATATCCGACGAATAAATATCTTTGGCTTCTTTATCTATCTTCTTTATCTATCTTCTTTATCCGACTGCCGGACCCCTCGACAATTCAAAACTGCCTGTAATTTGTTTATTTAAATAAATGTTTTGAGTTTGATATCATTATTTTCATTACCAATTTTCATGAAAATTCGTTGCCATGCAAATATAAATTTATTTAAGGTTCATATAACATTAGTTAGTCGTACATAGTTTAATTTATCATTCAGGACACAGGTTCAAACAAAGAACTTGTAGGAGGCGTCTGAAATCCTTTCCAAGTATTTCTCGAGTAATTAAATTTATCACTAAATCTGTTATTTGGAATCTTAGCTCCACGAACAATGGAGAAACGGAAGCTTTTCTTCCGTTGGTGTAAAGTTCAAAGTTTCAAACTATTCATAGAAATTGTATTATTCTTTTTAGCAGCATTCTTAGTCTGAGTTTGTCTATATTTGCTGTTTCAAATTTGTGAATTAACGTTATCTACAAATTGTTAATTGCAAAGGTAGTAATTAAAGCACTCTGCAATTGGCATTGTGGTTTTTGTTTTGATTGTTATTATATAATTATTGCCAGTGTCATAACGCAGATCCATCTCTATTGTCTTTGGTCACCAGCCCTGACATTAACAAGTAATGGACAAAATTGAAAACTATTTCTATTTGAATACGGGGCTTTTGGCTACTTTGTATGTGTGCATTTTATGTGTTTTTTTATAATGTGCGTTTTGTTTGTGCAGAATAATCAATTTTTCTTTCTTTCTTATCTCTTTTAGGTTTTTTTTAAAAAAAACTATTGTGTATTAATTTATTTTCGTTGTTTTTTAATTAACTTATCATTCTCTTGCTCTTATCGAAATTTATTTGGGGTCGGTGCAACATTAAATTTTCTACCACACTTCCCTATTAGTCATCATCTCGTTAGTCACTCCCTTTCTAGCTATATCAACTTTCACTGTCCATCCATCATTTCCTTGGTCTTCTCCTACTCGTTTAGACATCCACATTTTACTCAAAACTTTCCTGACGACATTATCCTCATTTCGCATCACGTGCCCAATTCATAACTACCGATTTTCACACAACTTTTCAGTCACCGGTGTCACTTTTAGGCTTCCTCTTATATACCTACAAATTTATTTTTCTATCCATTCGCGTAACAACACACATCCCTCTTAGAATTCCCATATCAGCTTTCATTACCTTGTGTGGCCTAACATTTTGATCCATACAAGACAGCAGGTCTAACCTTTGTTTAAGGGCAACTGGATTAAAACACAGGGTACTTTTATCCCGGTAGTACAGTCGAGTTCATTAATATATTGGCACTATAAAGGATTCAAAATTCTGTGAGCATTGGATAGCTCAAGCAGTCACATATTAATGAATCTAAATCTTGACCACAATTTAATGATGCTTTTATGTAGTTGTCACAATATTATGAACTTTTTTGACGTTCATATATTTTTTAAGCCTGAAAGGGCCAATATATTAATGAAGTCGACTGTATGTTCCCGTGGGATAGTTGATAACCTCCACGCGGGCCAACCCTCTGGCAAAAGCGTTTTGTTCTAATAAACCGAATTAAAAATGTCTACACTCCGGGGTTCTAGAATCATGTGATGAATTCATGGCACCTACAGTTTTCACGTCTCTATCCCTGCCACTCTGTATAAAATGACCCTCGGTGGTAGCAATGAAAATAAATAGGTATACACCTTTCTCGGTAGTACAAAATGTGTCACAGGAATATCATATTAGGTACTTACGGCAAAATTCCTGGAACTAATTGAGTGCTATATTAAATTGGAAATGAGGGTCGAGAGCTTTTTAAAAACTCTTTTGTAATATTACCCCCACGCAAATACTGTAGGTATACTGATGAAGTTATTTTCTGTAATAAAATTTGATTAAAAAGCGCTTTAGAGTACGACTACATTAGCTTCCTAGATAAAAATTCTAGAGATTTTCCACTGTCAAAAGTTAAAGGCAACTTTGAAGTTGAGCCATTCATCTCTACGACATTTTAAGTGCTTACTTAAGTGGCTCGGCTAGATGGTGAAACCGTGTTTAATTTTCGTTGGTATCCAGAAATAAAAATATGCTATCGTTTTGTGTACCTACTAGACCAGTATATGACCATGTTGATTGATGAAAATCCTTGTTAGATGTATGTATTTCCGTAAATAAACGTATTTGATTTCGGCTGTGAAGTTTCTTATAAAACTTGGATACTACCTAATAACGTGTTTCAAATATTTAATGGCATGTTTACTTTGTGATGAAATAATTTACACAAACTTGCTTGGGTTCGGACCCACGACTACTCGTAACAACCAACCCACAACTTTACCTTGACTAAATTATTTCATCACCACTGTTTTTTTAAAATTACTTAATGCGCCAGCTCTTGACCTAGATCACGCTTGATGAAAAGCGATTGATGAGGTCTCTGATGGATCGAGCGTGCCCAGAAAATGCCTGTTCACTCTTGTTTTGAAGGTAGACGGGTTCAATTTGGAAGGAAACACAGACGCAGGCAGAAAGTTCCACACTTTGGCTGTGCGCATAATAAATGTGGAGGAGTAGCGCTGAGTACGACTGGTCGGGAGCCAAGGAACCAAGTGCGGATGGTACCCTGTATTGCGTTTGGTAGTCCGGTAGTCGAAGTGCGATGGTGGGATCAGGTTGTGGGGCTCCTGCACACACTCTCCGAAGTACAGTCTGTAGAAGACCGATAGGCAAGCAACATTACGCTGATGAGCCAAGTTGTGAAACTTAGCCATCAACGTTTCGTCGCCTATGAGCCATTTTGCTCTGCGTTCCACCGAGTCAAGGTCAACAAGCTGGTATTTTGCTGAGCCATCCCGTATGTGGCTGCAATACTCCATACAAGAACACACTTGAGCTTTATACAGGCTCAAAAGCTGTTCAGATGTGAAGTATCGCCTCACCTAATTTAGGATGCCCAGCTTCTTAGCTGCAGTCTGAGCTTTTGTCTCGATGGTTGAGCCAAAGTTGAAATCGGACGTTAACTCCATGCCGTTGCGTTAGACGGTCGGTAACGGGTACAGATGCACCTCAGAAAGTTGGGAATAACCGGAACTGGCTCCTTTTGGCAGTAAAAAGGCACTCCTGTGTTTTCTGAGCTTGAATTTGACCAGATTGTCGGAACCCCACTGGGAAACAAGATTTAAGGTGAAACTCAATCGTTCCACCATGGCCTCTCTAAGAGCGGCTGATACCTGTTCGTCAAGAGAACACTAAAACTATTCGTAGGTATTCAAACTCCATAAATGAATAGGGTTCGAATATCTACACGAATTGTCATTTTCCAATTTCCCTGATACCCTTTACCGTAGTCCTTATCACCGTTTCAATGAGCTATTTATTCAAAATACGACCCTCAAAGTCAGGTAACCTTACAATTGAAAATATAAAATTCTAATAAAGACGTCTTTATTACATTTTTATTCTTTTGATTCATAAATAAGCTAGGTATTACGGAGCGAGGTAGTTACGTAAGTCACGGAATGCTTCATTATTGTAAAACACAAAAAGTTGAAAGCAAAAGATACATTTTCACGAGAGGACTTAAAGATGACAGGCGAACTAATGATCTCCACCTGTCCCCCTGTCGGATAGTGTCTCAGAAGGTCGCAAGCATGTACTAACATCGTCTCTTGGCAAATAGCCGAGTTAATTAAGCCGCTAGCCTAAATCCATACATCACTTAGTAGGCAAGTTTAATTTCTAACATGTTCTTTGTTCTAAAATCAGGCTTGTAAACTCAGTTCAGCGATAAGGCATTGTTTATAATTGGTGAGCTTTATTCCGCCATATCTGATGGGGTAAGGCCAACTGCTTCATTTATGAATTTAAGAGGGTCACAACAATTTCTTGACAAAGGCAGGGTGTCCTTTTTGAGTGCTCACGCACCAGCGATCAGCTCGGGGTGGCTTGGGACAACAGTCATTAATACCTTCAAGCAATTTGGCCTCATTTATTCAACACCAAGTAAAATTCTGTCGTGTACGCTAAGATTTACGATGAAGTCATTACGTTTTATGGGCCATAATTGATAGAGATAACATCTCAGGGCTACTGAAATTGCAAAGTGCTGTTTCAAGCACGTTGAACTCAAAGACGCGCATTAGTGTAAAGAAAAATAGCCTGTATTACCATAAACGACTGGCGTCGTGGTTATTAATTACAAAATTTTATAGGCAGGCGACACGCAAAAGTTCTTTTATGTTTAACACAAATATTTCTTTTTTGGGCGTTAATATCGAGCTCGGTGATTTGGTTGTGTAATAACGATCACGTTACGTAATTAAGTCTTTAAAATTGTTCGTTTTTTGACGTTCCGTCCAAAAACATTAAGTAAAACACACACCTAGTTATTTACCCCAAACTTCAGTTGGCTATAATTTTCTACCCATACCAAATACCTCAGAATAGTGCACTGATCCAATAATAGTAGCTACAGATTATTTGATGATGTACAGCCAGTATCTTGTCAATGTACACTTAATTATATTCTTGATCCTTTCAATTTTCCCTTGATCCTGCAACTAAGACGGCCAAGTCCGTGGATACACACGGAACTTAAACAAAGTATCAAACGCAATAATCTCTGCTTATTTACATAAAATATTATGGGGAATCACGCGATCATCCTTGAAGTTAGGCGATTTTACTTTTGGTGGGGATTTAAAGCTTTAATATGACTTCTTATAAGTACCTATTGTTTAAAACATACATGATAAGCCTATAATGTGCCCAGTGCTGTGAGGAGGAGTGAGCCATAATCCACTCACCACGCGGACCCAGTGCGGGTTGATGAATGTCACATGTCTTCGTTTTTTGGTTCTAGGACATGCCGGTTTCCTCACAATGTTTTCCTTCACCATTTTGAGGGCAGTGGTCATGGTCATGTGGTCTCTGTTTGTATCGGGAATGGTGGGCATAAGCACATTGGAGCTGAGACGTAAGTGTGCGCTTCTGATGCACTACTACCTATTACTGAATAACAAGATCGATGACGCGACTACCTTAGCTCGCTGTTCATTGTTTGTTCCGGACCGGCTGCGGCGGTCGCGCGCCTGTGCCTCGCGGTGCCTGTTCGCAGCCCCGCCAGTGCGCACTCATACTGCTCGATATGCTCCCACAACCCAGGCGATCAATCTGCTTAACGCCCTGATTGCTCAGAGGCCAGATATTGATATATTTGTGTATAGCAGTAGATCTATGTTAAATGTTTGTGTGAAGTTTTTTAGTTAAATGTATTGTTTTGTTGGCTTGTTGCGCGCTTTGGTCCTGACTGTAAGTGCAGCAAACAATTGTTATAAAAAAAAAAAAATGAAATGATTTACATAAAGTAAAGCGCCTGTCTCGGATCGAACCTGTGACCTACAACTCGTAAGTCACACCACTGGGCCACCACTGCTCCTGCTGCATATGGTTAATGTATATATCTATTTATTGTATATTTAAATCCGGCCTTATGCTTATAACTCCATCCAAGGGTTGTCTTAAAAATATCGCTTTTAGCGATAACGCGATATAACGATAGTTTGGTATAGGTTACCAAACTAGGTAAATTAAAAAAAAAACAGTGTAGGTACGAGTATCATCGACGCGAAGAGAAGAAGAAGAAGCGATAAAAACGCCCATGTTGCAACCCTTTAAAAAAATTCTTAAAATATATCTGTAATTAGTATAGTCCAAATAACAAACAGTATTCTATTCTTCTTATAAGTTGATCTTTCATAGCTTTTTAGCAGCTTTTGAATTGTATGCAGTTCTTCATTTGCATTGTTCGTCTAAGCTGGTCGGACCCGGACAATGCTGGGAAACTAAGTGACCTCATTATGAAGTGACGTAGGAGGCGGAACTGTCAGGACTAGTACGTTTAATTACCAATGACCGGCATCAAAATCAGAAGGCATTTGGTATTTGCTCACTAATTTTTAGTGTAGATTGGAAACCTTTATCAAGTAAAATGAAATTAAATTGCCGGTCAGATAAAGCTAATGGGCGCAAGATTTCATGACTTCGTCATCATCTGCCTAGCTTTTCCCCAATTATGTTGGGTCAGCTTCCAGTCTAATCTGATGCAGCTGAATACCAGTATTTTACATAGAGCGACTGCCTATCTGACCTCCACAACCCAGTTATTTATTTCTTTAATACTTTAAGCACACACATGTACAGAGACGGACTTAATGCCATAAGCATTTTCTGCCAGTCGACCTTTGGGTGATGCAGAGAAAAACAGTGGTAGGTGCAATAAATTAGAGGAATAAAATATAAGCGCACAAAACTATTTAAACTACAAATATAATGTATATACCTAACTTTATATAAATATCAGCACAAATAAATATACATAAATAAACGAATTCACTAAAAAACAAATGAGACAAGGAGAGAACATTACCGTTGTAATGATACTGCCAACTTTAGTTAGTGGGTAATACGATAACCCCTTGGTAAACCTGGTTGTCAGACTTTCGGACTTCTGACGATCCGTAAAGGGATCTTAGTATGTAAAGATAGTCACCCATCCACGAGCCGACTGTGGGAAGCATAGCTTAACCTGATCGAACGAGCCGTGTGGCTATTATGGCTGTTACTTCTCAACTTCTCCCATATTACTCGTTGACACGTTGTCTTCTTCCATTCTCCCCTGTCAACCGTCACGTTATGATTCACACCCTTCTATTTCGTATCATCCCTCACAGAATCCATCCACCTTTTCTTTGGCCTTCCTCTCCTCTATTACTTCTCTCAAAAATAAATGAACATCCCAAGTCCAACTGGGTGCATAAGCACAACTACATCACAGTTTGTGTTAACGTGCGTCACTTAGGCACGTGTCGCTCTCATTAAACTTGTACGTCGTACCGGCGTGCTAATATATTTATGGCTAGCAAGGTAACTTGTTACGCAAAGAGCACTACAGCATTAATGCCTCCTTTGGCTTAAGAGGACCAACTTTATACGTAGAAAGTTCGCGAACTTATGATTAATGATACTAAGTGTGTTTGGTCTACAAGTGATAGTTTGGACTCGTGTTGGATTAAGACTTGAGGGCATGTTGATTTGGAGGAGCTGCGCTGTACACAAGATGTTATTGAACTAAGCGCATTAAGGTGAATCTTGTCGACATTTTTTCCAAACAAACTTCGGGAGTGTATTACTCCACTGTTCGACAATGTACATCATAAATTAAACATGGTACGGTTTTGTCTTATTATTAATATTGTCTGTACGGAAACAGAATACTAAAAGAAAAAACCATTAATAAGTTAGGAGCCAACAAAGATTCGTTTTTCTTGCTAATTTAACCTAAGTTTGGGCGTGATTAAGTAACAAAAGAAGTGTAAAATCTGCAAAACCAAGTCGGTACCGACAAAGGTCAAATATCGAAAAGTTCAATAAATGTTATTGGTCATTGATTTGTGCAGTGGTTTTTTCAAAAAACCCGATATTCCGAAGGACTTTTCTTCAGTTTTACTTGTCTGTTTTACTATAAATGATCCTGCATCTCACTCAATAACGTTGTGCGTGTAGACTAGCGTCTAACTGCTTATCACTGATACTACCTCTGTCAGACACGATACCTGGTGAGACAGCGTGCTTTTTAGCCAGCCACCCAGTGAGTTCGAGCCCGCGACTAGATTCCCCTTAATAGTACATTACGATAAGTCCATTGACCATTACTGCACGTGCTATGCACCCTCGCTACGCTCGTAAGTCACACGTTTCTTTTATTATTTAACAGCACGTGTGACCGAAACCTACACTTTTCAGTGTTAAAATGGACTACTTTTTTTTTTTATTTTTTTATTAATCAAATACAAAAAGAAAAAAACATTTATTTGGTACAACATACCACACAAACCATCGCGGGTTTAACAGCGGTATGGCCAGACACGGCAACTCGGTGCCACTACATAATAATAATCTAGGAAGCAATTTTGCAATTAGATCTATATAGGTACTTATATATCCTATTATAACGCACTTCGATCTAAAAAGTATCTTTTTAATACCTTTGAGCAGTTCTTCGCATTTAATACATTGCAGATTTCCAGAGGTAAATCATTCATAAACGATGGTAGCATACATTCCCACGTCCGAGCTCCATAAGCATTATTAGATTTAGGTTCGATAAATGCGGGTAGGTAAGTCAAACAACGCAGCGACTTAGGTCTTACGTATTTACGAATTTCACTTACGTTATGGTAGTTCTCACTTATAACACGTAAACGTACCTTGTCAAAGACATTTACAATTTGACAGTGCTTAAATAAACCCGTATCATTGTCTTGGAATTCGTGTTTTATTCTTGTGGGTACAATCGTTTTTAATATGCGTAACTGTAACTTGTAAATATCCTCGAGATAAGTCTTGTATGTACGCCCATAACTACTTAGGCCGTAATCAATTACGGAGTCGGCCAGTGCCAAATACAATGTTCTAAGTGTTCCATAGGGTAGTTAATACTTAAGTATCGATAACTTTGCCAATATAGATCTAAGCTTATTACATACATGATCAATGTGCGGCCGCCAGTGGAAATTACTATCTATTATCACACCAAGATACATATGTCTAGTCACCAACTCTAATTTCTGGCAACTTAAGTTTCGTTTTACGTCACACAGTGCTAATAATTATAATAATGCCATCTGATTATTGCCCCATTATGCTGCAAAGGCCTCTTCTCAGGTGGAGAAGGCACGAGCATTGAGCACCCACAAAGATTGTAGCCTAGTTATATAAAGAACTGGTCTTGGCCCGCGATCTCACCCGCGTGGAGGTTGGAAATAATCCCACGGGAACGTACCAATGGAATAAAAAGGTAAAAACTCAGATCAGGGTCTGTCTGTGTGCCAATTTCGAAATCGAAATCCATATAAGCGTTGGGCCGGAATTATGGATACCTGACCCATATCCATATTTCTATAGGTACTCATAATATAAATGTAAAAACATCTCGGTCTATTACATGTAAAGGAGAATGCCGAAGTTTCCTACAAGACTCGGCCAGAACCGACAAAGATGGACTGTATACACATCATAAAAAGAGGAAAATAATTATAGAATTTGATAGTATCATAACTTTTCTATTAGAAGTACACCGAGAAAAGTTATAGTTCTTTAAAACTGACCACTTCATACATTTGATTTTAACTATAACATGAAATAACTTTTAAATTAATTATTGAATCAATAACTTTTGGCACATTATCCTCGCATATATTAAAGGTTTTATAGTAAAATCCATCTTAATTGGTCCTTGTCTATGGTGATCCATTGAGATGGGTCAATCAATCAACTCAGCCTATCGCAGTCCACTGCTGGGCATAGGCCTCTCCCAGGTTATGCCACAACCCCCGTCCTCTACCTTCCGCATCTAGTCTGACCCAGCTACTTTCTTTAGGTCGTCGGTCCATCTAGCTGGGGCTCCACTCCAGGAGATCGTCTGTTCCACCGGCCATCAATCGACAGATGAGCTGAGATTGGTTAGTATAGATAAATCTAAAACTATTAAACACAGAGAAAGTTCTAAGACAACATAAAGTCAATTTTAGAGTTATGTAAAACTGCATTCAAACATTTTCAAAGCAATGAAAAGACTGTCAAAGCTGAGTTTTATGGGACCATATTTTCACCAGCATTATGAAATATTTTACTATGAAAGACTATATTAATAAAGTTGCAGCTAATTGGACTTTCATCGATACCTAAATATTTGAAATTTTGCCCAAGAATTTGAAATTTTAAGCTTCGAGCGAAGTTTCAAGTGTCAATTTTCAGTTCAAAGTTTTCCGCTCGAATAAGCTGGCTTTAAGAATTTTTGGAAACTTTAAATTGAATCTGTATCGAGGAAGCTTCGATAGTGTAGATATGAGCAATATTAGGAAAAACAATTTAACGAATATCTTAAGAATGAGCTCCTTTGGTTACAAGTTTTATTGTTGTATTGTAAGTCAATTTAACTTATCTGTACTTTGGTCTTAACAGTCGACTAGCTTAAGCCAACGGCTTCGCCCGCGTGAAGGTCAAAATTATCAAACAGGAACGTACTATTGGAATATAAAGTATTTTATGTGTTATTCCAAGTTACAAACTATCTGTGTGTCATATTTAATCCAAATCCGCTCAGCCGTTTTGCGTGATTGAGTAACAAACATCAAACTATCTAAACATACAAACTTTCACATTTATAATATTAGTAGAATATTATGTATTATAGTAGGATTAGTACGAATTTACTCACCCGTTTTGTATTTTGAAAAAGCTAGTATTATTTAAAAGTGACGATTCCCCGATTTGGGCGAGTAAATTCGTGCCAATCGACTAATACGCCCTTTGGCAAGCTGTAAATGGAAAATGGTTACCGTCGTCTTCAAAATCTACGGCTTTACTAATTAAGATGCTTTGCTTGACTAACCTTAAACAGTGTTTAAATTTCGCCGTACTCGAACTCTATGCAGTAGGTACTCAAATTTCATAATACCTAGCAATGTTCCTTTCATCCAACCAGTAATTCCTGTTAACTTTCAACTAAGTTAAAGATAAGTACCTACCTTTACAACTCACACTTTTCTTCTTCGTTACAATCTTGTTAAATCGGTCGTGGTCCTCATGAAACTTCTTGTCTAGGGGCTGATGTGATTCGCCTCATGATTTCCGATTTTAGGAATTGAATGTGCACTTATGGAATTATACAAGGGATCGCCCACTGCGGATTTAATTTGGTCAGTCCATCTCATGGGTGAGCGTCCGCATGGTGCAGTGCCCTCCATACCCTGCAACTCACACTAGTGACTTTTTATTACAAGTTGCCTTCCTCTTCAGTCTAGAAGTACAATTCCAAAGGCGACCACACTGCAAGCAGGCGACATTGCCGCCTGTTGCCGTTTTCATAGAGTTACATAGAAACCAGTCATGATGCTGTTCGGGTCGGTCGTTGCGATTGCACGACGTTGCCGCTGCGTCTGCGATTGCATTTGCTTTCGGAAGAGTACCTTTATTTTTACACGCTTTATATTAGCTTCACTTGTATGTTTGTATGTAACCGACTCCTTTGAGCGCGATTTTGACCCACTTTAAACGGTCAGATTTCATTGAAACTTTGTAAACTTGTCGAGGACCGATGACAATTCAATAATTTAAAAAAAAATTGAGAAAAAAAAAAGTTTTTGTACTTAGCAGAACTGAAAAATAGAAAATAAATAATAGTTTAAAAAACTAAAAAACACGCTTTAAAAACCAAACTAAAAAAGGAGAAAATAATTTAATTCAATTAAAAAGCGTGGGGGGTGCTTGACATTAATTGATTATGAAAATACCTCAAAAAGCACCCCACGGTTTTTAATTGAATTAAATTATATTCTCCTTTTTTAGTTTGGTTTTTAAAGCGTGTTTTTTAGTTTTTTAAACTATTATTTATTTACCTGTAGTCTGTAGTTTGCCCACGCATAATCAGAATATAATGATCTCACTGGCCGGGACGCAAGCCTCCTCACGATGAGATGTAGTAGGTCGTAATCCACGACGCGGGCCAGTGCGTGTTGGTGAATGTCACATATCTTTGAGTTTTTGGTCCTAGGACATGCCTGTTTTCTCACGATGTTTTCCTTCACCGTTTTGAGAGCAGTCAGAGCAGTGTGTGATGAAATAATTTATACAATGTAAAGAGCCTGTCTGCTGGGTTCGAACCTACGATCACCACCTGCTCTCCAGTAGTTTGCCCTATTGCCACCAAATTAAGGTTAAAAATCATGATTGTTGATTTTTTTTGACGTACCTATCCTCCATTTGAAATAAGATTAGACATTTAAACAAACCTTTTTTACAGTCCGTTCAACCGATTCTGACTTCTACATCGTAGGCATAAGGATGGCATTAAAAGCAAAAAAGTAGTTACAATACCAACTGTTTACTGCAGTTGCCATTTGTCATGCCACCAACGCAATAGAAGTCAAAATCGGTTGATCGGACTGTAAAAAACTTTTAGTTAAATGTCTAATCTTATTTCAAATGGAGTATACCTAGTTACCGTTCTTCAAGCACCATATATAGCGCCATATGTTTATTTTAATTTTATGATTATATTTCTAATTAACTTTTATTCTATGAATTTTAATTGAATATCGAAATTTTTATTAATATTTTTATCTGTTAATGTTATCAATCTGTTTGTTTTTCAATTATTTAATATAAATTATTATTGTTAAGCATGAATAACCAAACAAATATTGAATAACTTTGATTTTAAATATCTTTTTTCGCTTTTTTATTATTATGTAAAATCATTAATTAATTAATTTATTTATTTAATACTTCACGCACAGAAATGTACAGAGGCGGACTTAATGCCAAAGGCATTTTCTACCAGTCGACCTTTGGGTGATGCAGAGACAAACAAACAGTGGTGGTGGTTAATTGTACATGTTGTGTTAGCCTATAAGTAATTGTTGCACTTATGAACGTACCATTATTTAAATATCTTTTAATGTATTGTGTAAACAATTGTTGGTTAACCTATATAAATAAATAAATATAAAATACCTAAAATTGGCATTTCATATAATCTACGTACGTACACCTAAATGAGTCTATAGCATGTCTGTAAAGGGGTCTGTGAAAATATTTTGATTAGGCTGTGGACTGGCAGTGTAGGTAACAATGAGCTCCAATCAGGAGGGCTCAAAAATTATGGTAATGCCGTTTCTTTGACGCGAAGCCTTTGTTATACATGACTGTCGAATTATTAGGTCGGCTTTTCAATATATTTTTTGAATTTTAATGCAGGTTAATGTTGAGACTCGATTTGAATGTTACTTTTGTGATGTAAATTCACTAGGCTTGTTATGAAAACCTGTGTTAATTACCGTACCTAATATTAGTACATAATAATTATTCATGTTAGTTCAAAGGAGCGAAATTAGTCGTGTTTAAAAACACAACACGTACACTAAATGTTCCCTTTTTCATTATTTGTATTTTGTGTTTCACGATCTGTTGCCAAAAAACTTTTTCCAAAAAAAAGGTCGGTTGTTTTTTTTTTGGAAAAAGTTTTATTTTTCACTCTTTAGTTATATTCACTACCCCACCACCAATTCGAAATTTCATCATCCTCGGGGTCAAAATAATGCGTATTGATTTATGCAATAGCAGCAATCGCGATTGATTTGCTGTAATTTTTTGAAGAGTGCCGTGGTCTGTCTCCGAAATTCATCATCAGATCTAGGTATATGAAATGAAATGGGACTATTTCGGAATAAACCCGTTTCGAACGAAAAAATAATTTTCCAAATCCGTCTACATAAGACGGAGTTTTTCCCGAACATACATAAAAAAAACAGTGGCACTTCGGGAGTGCCGACAGAAGTGAAAACTTCAACAATTACGTGTGTATTTTTTGAATCGTCAGGATATATTTTTTGAATCATCAGATTAAACAACGTTCAACGTTGTTCGTTCGTACGTTCGTGTTGTCAGTAGTGTCGGTAACAGTATCACATTGTCTACTCATGTGACAGACAATGTCGTGAGTTCAATTGTTTTTTCCCATCTCAAAAAATGCCCAACGCGCCTAAAGAAGTTTTCACTTCAAAAAAATTATATAAACATGTCGAATTTCGATAACCTTCTCTTTATTAGTCGACGGTCGCACGCACGTACAAATATCGCGGTGGGATTTTTTTGCGCATTGAATCTTCAACGCTCTGCTAAGCGCAGAGAGGTGAAAATCGAACAGTGTGTTTTTTCGACTCACTGGGATGCACTCTGTTGGATTCTCAATGCTCGGTTTAACACCGAGAGCATAAAATCCAGTGCGCGATAAAATCTCGCCCCGATGTTTTTACGTCCTTACAAACGTGGACTTATTATTTTCAGAAGTATTAAATTGTTTTTATATCCGCTTGGAGACAAATACGTAATTTAACAAAACACAACGTGATAATAACTAATATAGACACTTTTTGAACAATTAAGTCAAAAGTTAAGTAAATAAAAACTAAAATAAAGGAGGTACTACAATAAACTAAAACTAGACTGAATGCCTAAAAGCTTAAGTGTTCCATTTAAATTAACGATCTAAGTTTTAAGGATTAAACGAACCGAAAGTTACTTTGAAGTAATTTGTTACGTCTTATTTTATTTGACTCCTTAATTATGATGTCTAACTATTTAACAGGCTGGCTGAAGAGAAGAAACAATTAGGCGTAGAGGCTTTATTTTCTGCAAGGAATTGTCTAAAAATACTTATATTTAACATCACCATTAGTTAACCCAAATTTTGCCCGTTATTTATGTTTTATAGGGGCGAGCCTATGGCCATCAATCAGGTACAAATCTAGACACAGCCTGATACTGAGAAATTCTAGAAGCAAAAACCCAACAAAACTTTGCCCCGGTGAAACAGCGCCGTTCTAAAAATCCAAAAAAAGTATTTTTGATGATCCATGTCTTCACGTCAAGCCATATACACAATTTTTTCTCAGAATGTCGCTCCTTAGTTGATCCAGGGCTTGCATAACCAACTTTTTATCCTCACACTGACAGCATCATTGGCCAAATCGGTTGGTTACTGCAGGCACTTTATTCAAATAGATGGTTATTGATTACGTTGCTGTAGCGTCTCTTTAAATCAATTGATTGGTTTACTATGTTGTCCGTCGGTCGTCAAATGAATTAGCAGAAAACAACGAACATATTGAAAGAGGGATGTTGACTTTTAAACAGGTAGGTTTAACAAGTACTTTCCTCTGCATAAGAATAGTCAGCCTATAATTTTCTACTGCGTTTCCTTGGTCTCCCTCAACAACGACAATCCTGACACGCCCTGAACATCCTTATGTTTGACTTTTGCAACAAAAATAAAACCACATAAAACTTCACTTACTTGCACTTCCATTTAAGCGTGGCAGCTTTCGGAGTGACATCAGTTATTTTAATGATGGAATCCGATTGTTGTTTTCTTAACCCGGTCCACAAAAAATAATAAAGTCCCACACAGAACACTCCGTTCCTTAGCTCTCTGACAAACCTGAAGCGTGAACCTCTGCTGAATTAAAAACTTCACTACACCAGTATAAATAACAGACCTCTAATTCCGAGCTACCCATTTGTGAACTAGTTACGTATTTACCATACAACTAATGAACTAAACAGTCAATAAATTTCAAGAGCTGTACCACATATATTGCTGGTCCACTCAGTCAGACAAGATTGGATAAGTTTATACGACCTTACAAATTGTTTAACGACGGTTCGGGACTATGATCCTTATTTTGTCTCGGTAAATGATGTCTTTACACCGGCCTTAACTCGTGTACTGTTATGAGTTAAGTTTTATGGTTGGAGGCCTTCTAATGTGGCTTTGGTGATAGGTTTTGGCGTTTTTTAACAAACTTCAAAAAGAAGGAGGATGTCAATTCGACATGTTTATAATACACTCGAGAGCAATGAATCCGGGTCGCTTAAAGAATCCTAAAAATCTCGGAAACTAAAAATGCTAGGTTAATGCAATAAATTGTATTTAATAGACAATGTAATACTCCTTAAATGAAGGTATTAAAACTTCATAGTTATTGTAAAGTTATATCATAAAAAAATCTAATTTGAAAAAGGGCCACTTTCGAAGATGGAACTACGAAATTACAGCATTTGGTTTTGCTTTTGTTTGTAATCTGTCATTTATGTGGGTACTGTAGAGGTGTGATACCTCTGTGAAGTGTATGGGACACAAACTATTAAAAGAAACAACGATTGGAGCTTAAGTACGTGTCACCACGTATAATTCAGATAAAAGGTACACGACAATGCTGCGCTAAAATTAATTATTGAATATTTTAATATTAAAGAAAATTATCCGTCACTGTATTTTCATTATTAAATCTAATTAAATACTTTCTGGCTGTTCGAACAATAGCCATTATTAGCTGCCAGCAAACATAAGGTTTCATGCTGGGCATACAACCTTTACATGAGCTACGCCCACCCTTGAATAAATGGATGAATGCACTCCCATAATTGTGCAATCCTTTTATTCACAACGTTCGAACAATCAGAAGGTTCCTGCCTAGCCCTAAGAGAATTTAATTTATTGACTCGGGAGACGTTGAAACAAAATGAGGTACCTCCCTTGTAAGGGAAGGCTCAAGGACAGGACAAACAAACCACAAGTTTGACATCATAATAAGTGTCAATGAAGTTAAATATTTAAGTGTGCCATAATGCACCTTATGCAAACTATATTTGTCATGCTTGAACCTCGTCACGCCAAAACCCGAGGAAAAGACGCGACGAGTCCTCAGACACAATCAAACAATCAATGTGAAAGTCCACATTGGTCCGGAAGGGTTAAATTGAAAAAGACCTAAACATCAAAAACTTTTGTTCCATCGGACGGCATTAAGTCAGAGGGAAGGAAAAGGTTAAGAAGTCAGACCACCCTATAAATTATGTTCACACTCCAGAGGTAAAATCTAGAAAAGATAATATAATCACTCCTCTCTAGTTATTAATAGTTACGATGAAAATCTGTGAGTCCATAATCAAAAGCTGTACCAGCAGTGTCTACTCAACACTCTTTGCGAAGACTATGCTTCTTTAGCAAAGTTGGTCCCGGCTTGCGGTGCAGGTAGAGAGTCCCCAACTATAAGCTGAACCACTGGTGTCAACTCAACACCCTTTGCGAAGACTATGCTTCTATAGCAAAGTTGGTTGCGGCTTAGAGTGAGTATCCTCCTCCCTCTATGTGGAATCACAGATTTGAAGATTAATTAACTCGCGTAGTTACTAAACACACGTTATTATCTTCTGGAGTACGTTCATACTAGTTCACCGTTGTGAACCCTAATTAAAGAAGACGTAGGGGTGGTCTCCTTCCCGCGGACTCAGCATGGCTGTGAGGAGTGACACCCGGTGACCCGGTGTGGCCTCACGTTGTCGTCCGATCTTGTCTCATGCAATAAATACAAAATAACAAATATTAATAAAATGTACAGTTAACCAAACTAAAATAATGGATTGATGTTTACATCTTGACATTGACAAATCAGTCATAAAAGCAGCAAAGAGAAAAAAAAAAATTATTTACATTCTTACATGAAAGGCTTTTAATCTATTTACATGCACAATGTCCCTAAACCTTCTATTATTTAATTTTCTAAATTTATACTTTAAAATGAAAAATGTTTCTATAAATTGCCATAGAGAAAATATCTTTATAAAATGTTTATTAAACTTTCTAAAACTTCTTTTGAGTTTATTTAATTCTGAAGTTAAGTTTTTTATTTCGGTTTGTCCAGCATATTTGTATGCGACATTTTTGTTAATAGGCGCTATTTTTATATTATAAATGGTGCGCTTTCGCCGTAACGAAACATTATTTCGTTTTCTTTTGTCATTTTTAATTTTTATTGGACAATTGCGATGACCTATAGATTTGAGAGTTTTATGAAACTTTATATTTTTGAACTGTTCAGTCAGAACTTTTACGACATTTCCTTTGCTTGTTTCTTTATATGGCGTTGGAATGACCTTAACTTTGTTTACTAACATATATGACTGCTCAGGTGAATCTATGATGATCTTAGCTACCTCCCGTTCAACTTCATTTTCCTTTGACTCAACAGCAAACTTAAAATCATCACCCTTTGGAGTCACGAATGACTGCTCGTCCTCCTTCGTATCGGTTGGCAATGCGAGTTGATCGGTTTCAACCACCGTGGACATTTGTTCATACTCAATGTTATGATCGACGATGACGTTATTTTTATGTGTTTCGTCATCGCGAACATTGTTTTCCTTGCACAAGGATTCATTCCGAGGCTCTGAAACATAGCTACTATGATTAATAATTGGAATGCTCTGACCCGATTCGTCCATCTCTTCCTCGTGTTCGGTCTCGAACACTTCGCTTAAATCTTCTTCAGCATTCACAGGACTGCATTCGACTTCCTCCTTGACATCATGGCTGTCATCGTGGATGTCATCCTGATTGTCATCATTTTGTTTCATTCTAGAAAATAATTCAGCATCATTATTTTTATCAACAATGCTTTCCTTTCCGACTTCCTCGGACGTTGCTAGTGCAATGGTTTCCTCTTGCACTAAATACTTGTGCCATGGGTGGCATCTGCACTCGAACTCTTCCCTCAATTTGTTGCACATAGTCTCGAAGGTCATACCTTCACGGTATATATATCTATGAAACATTAGGGCAGCGCTATCCATATATGCGCTTATTATGAGCGCCCAATCGCTCTTACGCCATCCATAATGGTTAGCTTCTTCAACAAACTCACTAATAAATTGTTCGACACATTCATGTCTATGCGTGCCCGAAAAGAATTTATTAATTTCTGGCCAAAAACATTGATAAGCCATCTTCCTTACTTTCTTTTATCATACAAATAATAAAAACCACTTAGCTTTATTCGTCTTCGTCTTCTTGGTGCGCACTATTTTTATAGGGGTGCTCCGGTGTCGGCCACGGCGCACGCTTATAGGGTTTTTTTTTTACAATATGCGCTTTGTGCGCGCACTTATATCTCGGGGGTGCTCCGGTGTCGATCGCGGCACCTCCACCAAGTGTAGAGGTGTGATACCTCTGTGAAGTGTATGGGACACAAACTATTAAAAGAAACAACGATTGGAGCTTAAGTACGTGTCACCACGTATAATTCAGATAAAAGGTACACGACAATGCTGCGCTAAAATTAATTATTGAATATTTTAATATTAAAGAAAATTATCCGTCACTGTATTTTCATTATTAAATCTAATTAAATACTTTCTGGCTGTTCGAACAATAGCCATTATTAGCTGCCAGCAAACATAAGGTTTCATGCTGGGCATACAACCTTTACAGTACATAAACCATGTTGATAGTGCTCTATATTCATTGTTCAAGCTGAAATTATGTCGCTTACGCCTGAAGAATGCACCAGAATACTTACAATGCTGGAAACCGGCCGGAGTCAGCGCGATACAGCCAGGACTGTCGGTGTGTGGCTGTCAACAGTACAAAGAGTTCTCCGACGTTACGAAGAAACTGGTTCTAACCTACGCAGACCAGGAACGGGCAGAACCAGGTGTACCACAGCACGAGAAGACCGATACTTGGTGAACACCATGCTTCGAAATCGCTTTCTCACAGGAACTGAACTCACAAATCAGTTTCGACGCCTCGGAGGAAGTAACCCAAGTGCATGGACAGTAAGACGTCGGCTTGCTGAATCTAACTTAAAACCCCTTAGACCTGCAAACGGCCCTAAACTGGAGCGTGGGCATCGTATTTCAAGACTAAGATATGCCCAGAGCCACGTAAATTGGAGTATTGAAGATTGGTCAAAAGTTATGTTCTCCGACGAATCAAAATTTATGCTCTACAAGCACGATGGAAGACACAGAGTGTATCGAAGACCAGGGGAAAGATTCAAGCAAGCATGCATCGAAGAAAAAGTAGCCTACGGTGGTGGGTCTGTACTTGTGTGGGCCGGAATTTCTTCTGAAAGTCGCACAGAGCTGGTGATCATAGAAAACGGCTCTTTAACTAGCGTAAGATATGTGGAAGAAATCCTCAATGATCACGTTGGTCCATTTATGGTCAATTTAGGTGAGGATGCTATATTTATGCATGACAATGCCCGACCTCATACAGGTAGGATTGTGAATGACTACCTTCAAGAGATGAACATTACTCGTATGGAGTGGCCAGCGCGCAGCCCGGATATCAACCCGATCGAGCATGCTTGGGACGAGCTAGGCAGATGCGTAAAACAACGAAACCCTCCCCCAATCACGCTTCGTGAGCTCAAAATTGCTCTCACAGAGGAATGGGAGAATATTCCCCAAAATCGTATAAGGAACTTGGTGTACAGCATGCCAAACCGCGTAAACGCAGTAATGGAAGCACGAGGAGGCAATACGAAGTATTAAAATTCAAGAAAATCGTAATAAAGTTCAAAAATTTCATGTTTCCTATTTTTGTTTTAAGGAGAGATCAGCTGTTTTTTTCTTTATGTAATTTTGTGTTAATAAAATGTATGGTGACTCATATTTTTTTTACTTTCATTTAAGGAGTATTACATTGTCTATTAAATACAATTTATTGCATTAACCTATAATTTTTAGTTTCCGAGATTTTTAACATTCTTTAAGTGACCCGGATTCATTGCTCTCGAGTGTATATATATTTTTTTATGTATGTTTGGATATATCTCCGTCATTTAAAGACGGATTTATAAAATTATTTTTTTGTGCGAAAGGGGTTTTTTATGTTATGTTTTTTTTTATATTTATTAGAACCATCTATATGAAAAAGAACAGGTAAAAAAAAAATTGTTAATGTGTTTTGTCTGTGGTTTTGTGTTAAGTGGATCTATTTACTAGTTCTACTAGCATTATCAAAGGAAAAACTAAGTTTTCGGAATAGTTGACTAGCTACTTACATAAGTAAGTAGGTATACATAATGTAAATTGTTTTTCGTCAAGTTCAGACTACAATTGCGGTGGATTTGTACGATATTTGTAATGTGTTGTCACAAATTCCGCTCAGTAAAGTTTGTAGGTACTTAATTACAATTAATTTAATCTGTTTAACACGTTAAAGCTCGACACGTAATTTAACCAAACAATATAATTTAGAACTAAAACAATTAGTGCATTCATTGGTGGCGTTATGAGTACTTATGAGTCACTGAATAATGTTCAGATTCAGATTCATTTATTTTGTAAAAATATTTTTTTTTATTCATGAATGTTATGTTTTTTTATGTAAAAATATGCAACATTTAAAAAAAACTTGACGGTGCAGGAAGTGGCGCCATCTAGTATTATTAAGAAGTGACTGGAATCTCCGAGGAGGTTGGATAAGCGGCCCCTGGCACACAGGCAACTGAGGGAACACGGGTGGGTTTTAGTCAGTAAAAGTCTGACACGCCCTCCTGCTCCACCCAGAGCGGTAGTGGTTTGATGATTTCCTACCCAACAAAATAAAATAAAAAATGATGAGGTATACGTAGGTATTAAAACTTTCACTGAATCGTTACGAAACCAGAAAAAAATACAAATACGTGGGTAAAGTTAGTCATAATGATGGTAAAGCAAATTGATTATTATCAATTAAAATTTTCCGTATATTAATTAAATCACAAATGACTGTCATTCTTTGACAGTTGTGTGAAGTGGCTAAAACGAGGCAAATTGACGTATGGTGTGGATTGATAAATGATTTTATTTCTGTAAGGTCGACGTTTCTTATCTGACAACTCTGAGAAAGAAGAGATTTCTTTGAAAGAGATTTTAAAGTTTAGACATAATCTGGGTCAGATCATGTAGATTGGTGTCTGAAATGGTATTTTAAGGAAAGACCCACACATATTGAGTGGACCTGTCCAGTCAGTGCACGCATTTGTCAGTAACCGAGAAGCGCAACTCAGAACCTAAGGACTTTTGCATAACAATTAATTTCCCTGACTGTACCTACCTGCGAGCCTTACTTCCTTATTTCGGTAATATTATTTCTTCCTTTGATATAACGGCGCTGCTAATATTATTAAAACTGAAATACAATAATCCTTTCCGTATATCTCCAAATTGGATAATGCAAAGTTCAAGGTGATAGTATAAAATCTGCATTTGTGCTACGTGTTCCGCGTATAAACTAGTTATTTTTACGAGCTCAACTTTTAATGTTTTAAAAATTGTTTATAAACAATATGTTGCCTTGTTTTTATGATAAGCCATTGTGTAGACTTGTGAAATATAAAAATAAATAAAAATTAATGATTGTTATTTATACGTTTTTTTTTATAATTTAATATTGGTGGCACCTACGTGGTGAAAAAAGTCTAATTATGTTTTTTTAATGTTTTATACCTGCCTTTGCAGTATCAAAACTGTAAGTGCAAGCTGTACCTAACAAACAAAATCATGATTCATCATCATCATCATCATCATACTGCTGGACATAAGCCTCCCCTAAGCTCCGCCACTTCAACCAGTTTTGTGCTTCCCGCATCCACCGGACTTCTGCAGCCCTCACAAGGTCATCGGTCCACCTTGTGGGAGGCCTTCCAACTTTACGTCTACCGGTGCGCGATCGCCACTCCAGAACTTTTCGGCCCCATCGGCCATCTGTTCTGCGAGCAATGCGCTCTGCCTACTGCCACTTAAGTTTGTCAATTCTTCGGGCTACGTCGGTTACCTTGGTTTAAAACAGGATTAGATATTTCATGACTTAGTTAGAGATACTAGTACCCGTTACAAAATATGTTTATAATGATAGTATAATAGTGCGCTAGTTACTGTCATAAGGTAAACGCGCCTTAATTTAACATACACGTCTATAAACTTAGTCTTTCTCAACTTAATGAACACATCATATTGAAACGTATGTTTACCATCAAAAGATCAATAAGTTATTTGATTCAAAGGATTAAGCTACCTCTACCGACCGATTAGGAAGGAATTACCTTAGGAAGTGGTGAAGGGCGGGCGTTTTTGGGGGGACTGTCTTATGTAATTTTATTTTGACGTTCAAAAAGAGCTGACTCTCAGCCTAGTTTGAATAAATGACTTTTGATTTTGATTTTTGATTTTGATTAATTAATTATTATTTACTTTGTTAGTGATCCAAATTAAAATTAATAATGTCAATAGATTATAGGTAATTAGAAATTACAGAAGCAATGCTTCTGTAACTTATGTCAAAAAGCTTATTAGCTTATAAAGTAGTCAGATAGGAAACGCTGATCTCATCTAGTTTTAAAAATGTGATTGCCGTGTTAGTGTTTACACAAGTACAAATCTACTTACAGAAATAAAATAATTTATTATTCTAAATTGGTGTTAAAGTGCATAACAATTTGTTGTAACTTATTTAGTCATAATAATATTTTTTATCTAGTTCTATTGAAGTTTTAAATTAATTATTAAACATAACATCACGCTTTGTTTCCCTGAAGGGTTGGGCAGAGTTGTACCTATAGGTACACCCTCATTTCGCCAGTTATGTTTAAGTCCGATGTAGTAGGGGGCTAGTCTATTGCCACTATTGCCACAAAAATCCCCAGGACCACATGCAGCAGTAGAAAAATATATAAAAACGATATAAACGCTAGACAAAAATTTACATTCGACTGTGTAACAAACTTTTCCCAGTTCCAGAAAATATCGTATACATAATGTCCCTCGTGAGCTTGGATTACATTTCTCGTAATTAGTAAGTTTATGAATATAATTTCCTTCTCCGCAAGTGACTGGAGACTGAATTGTCTCATGCAGGGCTGCAATAAATACGAACACTACCATTGTATTTCTAATCATACCACGAACAGGTTTAGTTTGTTGGTCCAAGTTATGAGAGGTTCGCGTTTCCGTGTAGGAGGGAAAACTTTAGAAAATCATGTTTATCGCTTATGTTTTACAATAGCAAGGTAAGTAGGTAGGTAAAATTACCTTTAAGGTAAGATACGTTTCGTTATTTATTATCCTTTGTAAATGAAAACCTCAATAAAGGCTCCCGTAAACAGGAGCGACATGTCGCGCTTGTTTGAAGAAGCCTTAACAATTTCGTCAACTTCTCCGGATTCGATTTCGTCACTTGATTAGTAAATTAAGTTACTGCATGTTGGCCAAACGTTTTTTTAATATTAATATTTTATATTTAATATTTTATTTTCATCACGTGTATCTTTTCAATAATCTTGTTTGAGTTATTTCGTGTACTATAGATTCATTAAACATGTACCTATTTCTACTACCTATAGTGTTATGATGTTTCTATCTAATCTTATTGTTAATTGAAAAAATCACTGTTATCTACTGTTAAGGTGAACCTAGTCCTAATTTTTTGCATATAAACTTCGGGAGTGTTTTACTCCACTGTCTGACATGGCACATCCAAAGTAAAATATGATATCGTTTTGTCTCATTATTAATATTGTCTGTATTGAAATATAATACGAAAATAAAAACCCATTAAAAAGTTAGGAGCCAAAAAAGATTCGTTTTTCTTACCAATTTTACTTAACTTTGGGCGTGTTTAAGTAATAAAAGAAGTGTAAAATCTCCAAAACCAAGTCAGTACCGACAAAGTTCAATAAACTTTATTGGTCATTGATTTATGCACTGACTTTTTCATAAAACCCGATCTTCCAAAGAAATTTTCTTATTGTTTTCGCGATTTTTTTACTATAAATGATCCTGCATCTCACTCAATAACGTTGTGCGCGTAGACTAGCGTCTAACTACTCATCACTGATACTATCTCTGTCGGACACGAAGCCTGGTAAAACAGCGTGATTTTTAGCCAGGCCCACCAGTGAGTTCAAGCCCGCGACTAGGTTCCCCTTTATTAATTGAGTTATTCTTAATAACTGAAAATTTGTAAGTCATGCGGGTTGTTCGAAAGAGATACCATCGCCCCTCGCACACAGGCAACTGAGGGAACACGTGTGGGTTTTAATCAGTAAAAGTCTGACACGCCCTCCTGCTCTACCCAGAGCGGGAGAAGTTATTTGATGATTTCCCAAAAAAAAAATCACTAGCAGTGTTTCGTTCGTATATGCACACTGGACATGCAAGTAGGTATTTCTAAATAAAACTAAACAAAATCCAAAATCGCTATAGCCCATCACAAACACAACACCCCAAGGTAGTCTCGTTAGCAAACCGTCTGCCACTGCCTCGGAAGCCTTTATTAAGTGAGGCAACATTAAACGTGCGACAAGACAGTTTGTTTCTGTTCCGTAGAGTTGTTTGATGCAAATCGACATGAGATTCCGCCTCGTCCTACTTATTGTTGTGGCTGCGGGCTTCGTGAGTGCAGTAAGTGTGATTTCCGCTTTACTTGTGATTCGTGTTTTGAAATTGGAAGCATTGCTGTCGTTGGCTGGAAATTAGAATAATTTTGAATGTTGATGATTTGGAACAGTTTTTGAATTTGAATTACGATTACGACAGACATTGATTTTCGTTATAAATTCCCTACCAAAGAATTCAACGCTAAATAATTGAAATGTTTATTGTTTATGTAGAAATAAAATGGTTTAAGGTTTTCTTTATTAAATTCTTTCTCATCTCAGTTTGTAAAGACGAGCTGTAGAAAAACAATTTGTAGAGGCGTTGGTCGGAATTGAATCATAATAATGCAATACTCCACTTTACCTGCTCCTTGCTCCGGAACTTGAGAAATACATTCTAACTTTGCTCAGCTCTAATAGAACTTAACAGTTTCCTTTTTGTTGCAAGTTTTTTTCTTAAACAGATTAAAATGCAAATTAGGCATTCCTAGTTAAAGTTTTTCTTTATTTTTTCTAGCTACCTGAGTAGTTGTAAAGATTATTTTTTTAATTAATTACAGGAAATCTCATTACTTACAGGGAAAAGTTAAACGAAGCAACGACCACTGTAAGTACTCATATATCATTTTTATTTCGCTTCGCCTGCCGAAACGTTATTCCTTGGATGTTAATGGGCTGATATCAGTCTTGAATCATTACATTTTTTTATTTATGGCACTAAAATCAACGTAGATTCTAATTTAGGCGCCATTTTTAATAACATTTTAAAAGATGGGAGGAGTATTAAGATGTTTATTTGTAGTCTTTTATACCTGAAAGAGCAGTGGTAACGGTTGCGACTTACGAGTTTGTAGGTCGTGGGTTAGAACTCTGACAGGCACTTCATGAGAATATTTTTAATCACCACTGGTCTCAACAACGGTGAAGAACTTTAGAACCAAAATTTCGAAAAAAAATTACATCTTCCAACCCGCACTGGGCCCGCGTGGTGGATTACGGCCCGCGTGGTGGATTACGGCCCACTCCCTCCCACAGAGAGGAGGCCTATATCCCAGCAGTGGGAACATCTTAGGCTGATTAAGCATACCTGAAAGAAGAAGAAGAATATTATTACGTGAGCATAAAAATCTGGAAATCAATCATTACATATTGGTCGCGAAGATAAGCAATTCCGATTCAACTGATTCCACATTCCTTTGCCCCCAAATCACTCTCTAATATTTGCTCGCAAATTTATTTACCTATAGCCAATAAATTTCCCATTTATGAATAAACTTGCGTATAACTTGTTTTGGAGTAAATGTGTTGACTTTGGCAAAGAGAGAGGGAAGGAGTACGGACTGAGTATGTTACATTAATAATGTATCAAATCAAATAAACTATTGCCTCCTGTTGGCGCTGCTGAAAGTTTTGAGTTTCAGCGATTGATATGAGTTGTTCGGGCACTTTGGAGGTTAGAGTAGCTGTATTAGAACTGTATTATAGCTGTTATAAGTCACTTTGTGTTGCTTCGTTTGAGACGAAAAGTGTGTCGTTATTTAGGTACTCGATTTTGATATGGTTTGGTGTGATGAGATGTGATGTTGGACGATATTTTAACAGGATAAAGCAAAAAAAAAAAAAAAATTAACATTTTTATGGAAAAAATTAATGTTCTTGGTTTGTTTTATCATGTTTACATATCGATGTCCATCACATCTGTGAACTTACCCAAAAATACTGATTTTTTACTCTAGTTACCATGCGGTAAGACCCCAAAAAACAGGTTTTTTTTATTTTTTTATTTGTCATGTTCAGATGTCCCATTATTTTTGCAGTTTCACTAAATAATTTGATTTCATCCTGTATACTGGTTTATAGTTTTTGACAAGACAACCTATAATGATGCTGGTTTATCATTTCTAGTTACGGATACTGGTACTTCAAAGCTACTTTTTATAGGAAAATCCATCAGATAAATAAAATCCTACCAATATTATAAATGTGAAAGATTGTCTGTTTGGATGATTGATGACATATTCTCGTCATTATTTGACATTATACATCAATTTTACTTTCGACTATTTATTATTAGTGATTGACATCCAAATCATGTCACTTGGTTCAAATACATACATTTAATATAGGTAGATTCTTTTACATATTGTGAATTAGAGAACGTTGTAGGCCTTAGAGACTAGGTTTGTAGACGTTTATCGTTTCTGTATTTTCATTCCTCTAAGTACCTGGTACTTATTGACTGGCCTGCACTGTCCTCCCATACCTATTATCACTGTAATTTGAAAACATTGTAAAAGCCAATTATTTTTAAAAGAGTAACCGTGGAGTTTCTTGCTGGCTCTTCTCCATAGGAAACGACAAATTGGAACCGTGTACCTAGCTTCTGACGTTTCATAAGTGCCCATGCAGGTTTATGTGAAATAAAATATTTTGATTTTGATTGTTTCTCAATCACGCAAAAACGGTTCAACGGATTTGGATGAAATTTGGCACACAGATAGACTATCCGGCAGTAGTACGTTCCCAAGGTATAGTTTTCAACCTTCAGGCGGGCGAACCCAATGGAAAAAGCTAATAATTATAATAAATTAATATTATGACCAAGTACTCTCGTACTCTCGTCTCTGAAAAAAAAAACAAAAAAAAAAGAATTGCTAGTTGGCTGAAAATGTCTAGAATGAAAGCTGAATGAAAAGGTTTTTCGAACGCACACAACCGCTTTCTAAACGTACTCGATTTCAAGTAAGTCCTTAAAATTAATTGCCGGCTAGCCCAGTAATACGATATTCATTAATAAACCTAAGATTATATCTAAACTAGCACTTCGCCCGCGAATTCGTTCGTGTAAGTTTCGTATTTTAACTCTAACACCCCTAATTACCCTACACCCCTAATCTCTCTTTATGGGGTAATTATTAAAAAAATACTAACTTTATGATTTACTTAGATAAATATTCGTGCCGACTTTCAAGTTTATTAACTCAAGGAATATTTTAATACAAACTAAATGGCCTCTTTTCAGCCACTTTAAGTCGAATTTCCAAAAATCACTTCTTAGTGGGTCCTACATTATAGAGGTGCCCGTGTGCAAAATTTTACGTTCCTAGTCCCAGTAGTTTCGGTTGTGCGTTGACATGTCAGTGAGTCAGTTTTATATTTAAACTAATGGTCCCCGAGTAGTCGAAACTCGACCATAACTCATTTAAAACTTAATATAATGCATTATTTTATAAAAATATTAGCTTTCTACCCTCATTCTCCATATAAACTTTAATTGTGCCTAATTTCATACTTCTCCGTCCGCGTAATTTTCATGCTTCTCCGTCCGCGTAATTTTCATACTTCTCCGTCCGCGTAATTTTCATACCTCTCCGACCGCGTAATTTTCATACTTCTCCGACCGCGTAATTTTCATACTTCTCCGACCGCGTAATTTTCATACTTCTCCGACCGCGGAATTTTCATACTTCTCCGTCCGCGTAATTTTCATACTTCTCCGTCCGCGTAATTTTCATACTTCTCCGACCGCGTAATTTTCATACTTCTCCGTCCGCGTAATTTTCATACTTCTCCGACCGCGTATTTTTCATTCTTCTCCGTCCGCGTAATTTTCATACTTCGCCGACCGCGTAATTTTCATACTTCTCCGACCGCGTAATTTTCATACTTCTCCGACCGCGTAATTTTCATACTTCTCCGTCCGCGTAATTTTGATACTTCTCCGTCTGCGTAATTTTCATACTTCTCCGACCGCGGAATTTTCGTAAAAAGGGGTACAAAGTTTTTGCTTCGCGTATTAATATATCAGGGTATCCGGTAATTAATGGATAACTTTGAAATGGTTCATGGTAGAACAAATGGCCATTCAGAAACAAACATTTAATATTAGTAATTTTTCTGAAAAAAAAAACAAAAAAAAAAAACAACCGACTTCGGAAAAAAACACTACAAAGTGAAAAATAACTTTAATTTAGTAAGGCGGTGTCTTTGGATATGTATTTAAATTTTTCACTTTGTAGTGTTTTTTTCCGAAGTCGGTTGTTTTTTTTTTACAGATTAAATCCAAATAAAAATGTTTTTTTTTATGGCAATTAGTTCTACCATGTACCTTTTCAAGGTTATCCAATAATTACCGGACACCCTGTCTGTATAATATGTCACCGTATGATTGTGAACACTTAGTTTATAATCTATCTCGCGAGATTATAAATTGTCGATAAATTGTGAACTGGCACCATACTGCTTACCGACCGAATAGGTTAGGTTGGAATAGAACTGCGACAAACCGCGCGCGAGCTGAGCGAGCGTAGCGAGCGGTGCCGCGGCAGCAGCCGGCGAGCGCTACTTCCAAGTTTTGGCAGTTTCTTGACTATTTAGTAATAGCGAAAAGTACTATCTGTCTTGATACCAGTTCACAATTTGACGGACAGATTATAAACTATCGAAAAATAGTGCGATAAATTAAAAATGGTTTTTGCAGTTTGCAATTTATCGACAGTTTATAATGTCGCGAGATAGATTATAAACTGACGATGTTCATAATGTTACGGTGACATATACTTAGATAGACAGATCACTTTGAATGTACTTACGCTTATTTAAAGAAAACAGGTTTGTTATTAAATATGTGGCTTACAAAGTAAGTGCGTGGGTTACACCGACTCGCCTTGAGGGCCATATTGTTGCAAGCGATATTTAAATGCTTTTTCTTATCTAGAATACCGATGTGGTGACTAATTTACGTTCCAACATCCTTTGTTTCATGTGTTGTTGCACCTTTATAATTATAGTGGTTACTGTGGTATTTTGTAATGTCTTTGTTGCTGTCCGAAACGTAGACATATCTGTTTTTTTGATAAATGATTTGATTTCTGTAAGTAAGTTTTTACAAACACTTTTACAAGTCAATCATATTAGGTCTTTACCTATGAAATTGCCGTTTTGCAGTACTGGCCATTTCAAATCAAAATAATTTTTGTTTGGGTAAGAATTCTAATTTCAAATTAATTTTATTTTAAAAACATGGATTTTTTTTTCCAAAAGTAGTCATTTGTTTATTGATTAGTGTTACATTTTCATCGCATTTCAATCTTTTTCGTCATCATGGATACGTTAAAAATTCGAGTAATTATGGAATATGAGTACCGTCGTGGCAGCAACGCGGCACAAGCGGCACGCAACATCAACGACGTTTACGGAGCTAACACTACAAACCAACGCACCACCTGTTATTGGTTTGCTCGCTTCCGTTCTGGAAATTTCGACCTGAAAAATGAACCTCGCGGTCGTCCGAAGACTTTGGTCGACAATGACGAATTAAAGGCGATTGTGGAAGCTGATGATACACAATCTACGGCTGAATTAGCAGCAGCTTTCGACGTTAGCGTCAAAACAATATTGGTCCATTTGCGTCAAATTGGCAAGGTAAAAAAGCTTGACAAATGGGTGCCCCACGAACTCAATGATCGTCAGCGCGAAGTACCTACGCGTCGAGACGTGCCTTGCACTGCTCAACAGACACACAAATGAAGGAATTTTGAACCGCATTGTTACCTGCGATGAAAAATGGATTCTGGTTGATAACCGCAAGCGCTCAGCAAGTTGGTTGGATCCTGGTTCAGCACCTAAACAATGCCCTAAACGAAAACTTACCCCTAGAAAAGTGATGGTCACTGTTTGGTGGTCTAGCGCCGGTGTGATTCATCACAGCTTCTTACCAAACGGGGTGAGCATTACTGCAGATGTGTACTGTGAAGAACTGAACACAATGATGGAGAAGCTGGCACATCTCCAACCAGCATTGGTCAATCGCTCGTCTCCGCTGCTCCTGAACGACAACGCGCGACCTCATACTGCACAGCAGACGGTCTCCAAGTTGCAAGAACTGGGGTTGGAAGCTCTCCGTCATCCGCCCTACTCACCAGACCTTGCGCCTACAGACTACTACTTTTTCCAGAATTTGGATAACTTCTTGGCGGGAAAAAAATTCAATACCCGAGAGGCAGTACAAAATGCCTTTGAAGAATTTGTTGCCTCCCGTCCAGCTGATTTCTTTAAGAAGGGCATCAATAAACTGCCACTGCGATGGCAAAGATGCATTGATTGCATGGGTGATTACTTCGATTAATACAAATAAAAAATACATGAAAAAAATTCGTTTAAATTTTTTCATACAAAACGGCAATTTCATAGGTAAAGACCTATTATTAAAAACTAGATGAGGTTGGCGTTTCCTATCTGACTACTCTGAGAGCAAAGGCCGAAAAAGAGGTCACAGACTCTTTTAAAGTCCAGATATAATCTTCATCAGACCATGTAGATTGTTGTCTGAATAATGGTAAAAAAGAGTCACACCTATCCAGTCAGCACGCACTTGTCAGTAATAGTGCAACTCAACTCAGAAGACAAGAAACACGTTGGTGATTACATATTGTTTAATGAATAATTAAGGCTAGGTGCCAAGCCATACAGTTATTGGTAACATTCTTCAACTGGCCTCAAAAAGGATCTCAAACTGAAGTTATTACTGGTGTACTTTTTTAAAGAGACTTTAGTGATCCTGGTTTTAAGTACTAAAGACATTATCCCTTTATGTATAAAGTTCTTAGCAACAATTTAAGTCCAGTCTATTCAAAGATTTTCTGGTTACTCCTATGAGGGTCGTCAATGTACCCCAGTTTTGAAACTCCATGGTCAAAATCAGCCTATAATATTCCCACTGCTGGGACACAGGCCTCCTCTATTTGAGTGCTAGTGGGCTATTATCCACCACGTGTGGCCAGTGCGGGTTGGTCATGCTGGTTTTCTCACGGTGTTTTCCTTCACTGTTTTGAGCGCAGTGGTGATGAAATTAAATACACAAAGTAAAGTGACTGCTTGGGTTAGAACTGGGGGTCGATACTGTGGATTACAATTGCTCAGTAGGTACAGTGTGTAAAATAGCACACCTATCCTAAAGTATCTATTCACAAGGCATTCATTTACCTATCTATGTATTTACTATTGGTAAATGAATGCCTAATGCTTGTAATTTTTTTTGGTCATTGCACATCTTTTAAGGTAGAATATTGTTTAAAGAAACTTTTGCTAAATCTACTTACGAGTACCATCTCAATCCTTATGTTCAAGTAAATAAATGGGTTTAATTTGTATTTTTTTCCAGTGATAGGCTCAACGCACCTCGGTGGTACAGCTACATTTGGAGAACAGGTTATATCAGACTGCTTGGCTGAAGGGAATCCTGTTTGGAAGTGCTATACTGAAGAGACTGGCTTCAACCCTCAGTGGCGATAACCAAGAACTGCTCTAGTTTGTTATGATTAAATGATTTATTGTTAGACTTAATGTGTTATTATCATTACTTTTTGAAATAACGCAGACACAGTAACCTTTATGAGAATGACGTGTTATTATTTACATATTTTTTTACATATTGTATTCGTTAGTACCGTTTCGCGCCAATAGATGTCGTTACGTGTTTCAACATTACGTAATTAAATTCTTCTTGAACACTTTCAATTGATCATATCTTTTGATTGAGCGAAGCAATTGCGATGAAACAAAGACTAAAATATACTCCAAGTTATAAATAATATTTGAATATAAAAGTTAACCATATTAGTTTCGTTCTTTTGAGGTGATAATTGATCTATACACACATCTAAACAGATAATCAGAAACACCGACATATCGACACCCGACAAACAGACAAAAATTTAGAAAAGGATTAAAATGGCATATGCTGATTATCCTTTACCACCCCAACTAATTTTTATCGATATATTTTCAATGTACAGAAACAGTTCGTCTACAGATTTATTATATGTATATAGTATATATAGATATAGAAGAAGAATAGATATAGAATAGATATAGAAGATAACTTAAGTTAATACTCCCACGATCCCTGTATTAATCAAAACATTGTGCTAGATGCATAGCGTTGTATGAACTTATAGGCACAATGATGGTGATATTTTGACTGCCTTACGTTGCGCACTTCCGTAAACAGCGAATTTTTACACCGAAAATAAACGTCGTGTCCCAGCAATTATTTTTACACAAAGTTACTTAGTTTGATGTACAGATGTACGATAGAATATACACATGTACAGATGTAATACGTAGATAACGGTTACCTGAAGGGTCACACTACACCATAGAGTATACTACACCCAGTAGATTCCTACCTACCTAGATAGGCAATAAGTATGATCATCATCAAATTCCAGCCATAACATTGGAATAACGTTAGAATAGCTAGACCATAATAATTAGGTACCTATAAGTCGTCCTCAAGGAGAGCATTTAATTTTGTTCTGTATTTGATTTCATCACCACTGCTCTCAAAACAGTGAAAAAAAAACATCGTAAGGAAACTGACATTTCTTAAAACCAAAAATTCAAAAACATGTGTCATCTACCAGCCCGAACTGGGCCCGCTCCCTCAAAAAGAGAGGAAGCCTATGTCCCAGCAGTGAAAATGTCAAACAGTAAGTGCAAACCAGAAACAACCTAATCCGTCGCCTAACATCCACCAGATGGCGCGTAGCTCCTCAAGTCCTGCGAACAACTGGAATGGCGCTTTGTTGCTCAGCAGGTGAATGTGCCGGTCTAGTATGGAGCCGATCTGTCTACTCTAAGTTAGTAGATACCGCTCTCAATGAGACATATCACTGCTTGCTTAAAACCGACCCTGTTGCGAATGCTATATCCACTGACAGGGATCGCGCCTCCAGAAATTCGCCGGACTATAGCCAGCTGCAGCGAGATGGCGAAGCTACAGGATGACCCACGCCACCCAAATGCACAACTCTTGTCCAGTGCCACAGAGGCTTAAAAGCCGTAAAACATTTCTTGGGTGCGTGAGTCCAGCCGATGGCAACCCTTCCATAGGGAGACGCGATCTTTGGCAAGAACTACTTAAGCCTCCTGATTTCTTCATTTAACCATCAGAGAGCCTCCCATCCGGCCACAAATTATTGTGGCCTACTTGGAAAACCTTAAATAGACTTCGAACCCAAGTAGGTCGCAGCAATGACAACCTCAACAAGTGGGGATTCATGGACGGCTCAGATCTCCGGTGTGTGTGCGGCGTCTCTCGACAGACTCACACAATCTCGACAAGCTCACCTCCCATCTTGCACTGCATGCCATATTACCTGCACACGAGAGGGCTTAATGGCTGCATCAGCAGACGGTATTCGCGTTGCTGAATTTTCGGCCAAACAAATTTAAATAACTGTACATATTATGTAGAGTTTTTTCGTTTTATGTTTGCCATCGACACGCTAAGAAGTATATTAATGTAAAAGTTTGGTTGTTTAGTTGGTTGGATGTTTGTTAAAACATCCAACCAACTAAACATCTAAACTTAACTCAAGTAACCTCAATCACGCAAAAACGGCCGAACGGATTTGAATAAAATTTGGCAGACACATAGTTTATAACCTGGATTAACAGAAAGGCGAAAGCCGGCAAAACCGCTGATAAAAGCTAGATAGGCTATAAGTCTTATCTTTCACACAAGGATTATCAAATCACTATCATCCTACCCTAAACCCGAACATTAGTTTCATTATAATTTTAACTTTCAGACTGCACGTACTCGCATAGACGGGCAACTTTAATTCTAAGTCTAGTTTCATAAATCGTCTCACTTCCCTGTATCCGGTCCGTTTATTATCCGACTCGTACCAATTTAGATGGTCCCACTGAATTTCAGATATTATACAAGTGCTACGTGACTTTAGAACCGTGAAGATTCGCCAGCTATCGTCGAATCAAATGCGGTTACTCGTATGTCGGCCTTAATTTTAACTTATTCAGCTTGGTTCTTGTAGTTCTGTTTGTTAGTGGTGTATTGTTATTTGATTATTCTTGTGTAGATAGATTGTGTTGCGTGCTTCGTGTATTTCTGTGAATTTTACTCATAACCACGTATTTGCTGTCTCATTTGTTGAGCTTAGGTATTTAATAATATCTATGTAAAATTAGGGTAGGTACTACCGCATGGGGTTAAAAAAATAAAAAAAAAACAACCGACTTCCGGAAAAATAGTATCAAGTGAAAAATAACTTTAATTTCGGAACCCACCCTAATTTTACATATATATTATTAAATATCTATATTTATTTTAGTTATTTGTCACCGCCTTCCGAAATTAAAGTAATTTTTCACTTTGTAGTGTTTTTCCGGAAGTCGGTTGATTTTTGTTTTGAAAAAAGTTTTTTATTTTTCACTTTTTAGTTATAGTACACACCATTTTGAAATTTTATCATGCTTGGGGTCAAAACAATGCATATTATGCGATAGCAGCAATCACAGTTCATTTGCTGTGATTTTTTGAAGAGTTCCGTTGTCTGTCTCCAAAACTCATCATCAGATCTATACGAAATTAATATTGGACCATTTCGGAATAAACCCCTTTCGAGCAAATCCGTCTATATGTGACGGAGTTATGCCCGAACATACATAAAAAAAAAACATGTCGAATTGATAACCTCCTTCTCTTTTTGAAGTCGGTTAAAAATATTAAATGTGTCTAACTCTAAACACGTTTAGTTTCAAGATATTTTTAAATTTTGTATACTTAATAAAACAAAAATGGAGGGTGTAGTGCAAGTGTAAGTGTTGTTGCGTCAGCAGGTTGGTGAGTGAAAGTGATGCATATGAGGGTCGATCGCCAGTCGCTGTGCACGGGTCCATTACAGTGATTGGAATAAATAAACTTTAACTGTGCTGGTACCAAAATCCTCGCAATACACAATAGACAATATTACAACAGTAGTCATAAGGTAGATTCCTACACACTCATCCATAACGAAACTGTGACCTCACAGTCGCATTTCCGTTTACGTTCTAGGATTTAAAAAGTTGTCTTTGTATTTCTGAAACAGATACCTAAGTCATCGTCGTGATTATTTATTTATTTATTTATTGCATTCCATATTGTAAAAAGATGTAAAAAAGGGCTTAAAGCTAGGTGCAGAAATATGGACCCTGTAAGGGCATAGCAAAATAATAAAATTAAAATTAAGATAACAATAAATTAAATTGAATTATTAAATTACATAATACGAGTACAATATTGATTCTAATTGTTACAATTAAATTATTACATGATACAAAACATTAATCAATAATTCATTACATTTTATTAAAATAAATCATTATTAGCAATCCATGCATTCGTTTTAGTCATAAAAGTAATATAGGTAGTCATTTATTTATTTTATGTTTACGTCAAGCATAATAATAGGTATAAAGGTCGATCGATTCACAAGTTGTCTATTTTAAATTCCTCAATGGTATAGTAGCCTTTCTTTATTAGCAGAGATTTCAACTGTTTCGAGAAATTTGAGTCATTTGGTGGGGATTTTAAACGTTCCGGTAGCTTATTAAATATGTTAGCTAGTCTTGAGTATGGACTTTTCCCGATAAATTTCAAGTTTGTGATGGGTAGTATTAATCTATTCTTGTTCCGTCGGTTATAGTTTTCATTTAGCTCGATATTAGATTTGAAAAGATGTCTATTTTTCCTAACGAATATACAACTTTGCAGTATATAAATTGCTGGTAGTGTTAGAATTTGTTGTTTAGTAAAGTGTGGCCTGCAACTCTCTCGTGGACCTATGTTCATTAATATTCTGATACATTTCTTTTGCTGAATGAAGAGGTCCGAAAAGTCAGTACTTTCTCCCCACAGAATAATACCATAATTTAGCCAGGAGTAGGCATACGCATAATAGGCAGATAAGGCGGTTTTATAATCCGTGTTGCATTTCAATATGCTTAGCTTTCAATATGATTATCTTGGATGTTATTTCTAAATAACACCAGCATCAATCTTAACACCTATGTTAATTAGCTAAACATCAGAGGACTGGTGTAACCCTACAAACATTCAATTAAACAGGCATTTACAGATCTCATCATCATGTAACTAGCCTTTTAAGAACTTTTTTCCCAGCGACTTCCAGTCCAATCGGATGCAGCTGAATACCAGTATTTTACATGGAGCAACTGTCTATCAGACCTCCACAACCTTTAGTAAGACTAGTTTGTCAGACTATCGGGCTTCTGACGATCCGTAACGACTGTCAAAGATCCAGGAATAACAGCCAGGACCATCGGCTTAACGCGCTTTCCGAGCACGGAGGGGTTTTGGTATTTAAAGATAGTCACCCATCTACGAATCAACCGCAGCAAGCGTATTTTAAGCTGATCGTTCGACCCTACGGCTGTTAATACTTAGATACAAACCTCACAGGTATTTAATGAACCGAAACATTTAAAACACCATTTCTAAATGTCATTGTAACCATATCTAAAAGAATCCTCTTGGCCCAAAGCGCCTCTGTTTTGTTGATGGTATCTGACACCATTAAATATTCAGTTGCAATTCTGAGCTGCCAAAAACACCCCATTCATAGAGCCACTTGCTTTGATATAAGTAGGTAAGGGACCCCCTCGAGACGCCGGAGATACCTGCCCAGAACGAGGGCCGCGAATTGGTTGAAGTGGGTCCATTAAAAGGTGTGAAAGGCACTGATAGTCTTTTGTTTTTACACGCTTTATATTAGCTTCACTTGTATGTTTGTTTGTTTGTATGTTTATATGTAACCGACTCCTTTGAGCGCGATTTTGACCCACTTTAAACGGTCAGATTTCATTGAAACTTTGTAAACTTGTCGAGGACCGATGACAATTCAATAATTAACAAAAATTGAGAAAAAAAAAACACGTTTTTGTAGTTAGCAGAACTAAAAAAAAAAATAGTTTATAAAACTAAAAAACACGCTTTAAAAACTAAACTAAAAAAGGAGAAAATAATTTAATTCAATTAAAAAGCGTGGGGTGCTTTTTGATGTATTTTTATAATCAATTAATGTCAAGCACCCCACGCTTTTTAATTGAATTAAATTATTTTCTCCTTTTTTAGTTTAGTTTTTAAAGCGTGTTTTTTAGTTTTTTAAACTATTATTTTTTGATAGGTAATTAAAAAACGGGCAAGACTTGTGTAAATTCTGGTGCAGAGAAAGACAAGAAAACACGGTGGATACCGGGTGCTGGAATTAATTAAAACGTGTTCACATGTTAACACTTTTCTATTCAGTACCGAGATTTTTACGCTGGAAACATTGGAACAATGCGAACCAGTCTGAATCCTTATTGCGTAATGCGCTATAAATCAGAATCTGAATCATTGTTAATCCAATTCTTCATATGTTCGAAAATTTGTCTCCTCAATAACGCAAATAACGCAATTAATGTTGTTGAACTGTCAAAATGTAAGTTATTCCTACTGTTAGTGTGTTACGCATTACCCCGCTGTTTCCGCATTACATATACGACCAGTGTCCAGTTCTCGGGCATTCTGGGCGAATTGGACTGCATGCAACAATACAACTATTTGAAAATGAAATACGTAATGTTTTTCTTTCGAATTAATAAGTACTAGCATTTTTTTACACGCTTTATATTAGCTTCACTTGTATGTTTGTTTGTTTGTTTGTAACCGACTCCTTTGGACGCTATTTTGACCCACTTTAAACGGTTAGATTTCATTGAAACTTTGTAAACTTATCGAGGACCGATGATTATGCAATAATTTAAAAAAAAAATTGAGAAAAATGAAAACAAAAAGGAAAAAAAACACGTTTTTGTAGTTAGCAGAACTAAAAAATAGAAAATAAATAATAGTTTAAAAAACTAAAAAACACGCTTTAAAAACCAAACTAAAAAATGAGATAATAATTTAATTCAATTAAAAAGCGTGGGGTGCTTGACATTAAGTGATTATAAAAATACCTCAAAAAGCACCCCACGCTTTTTAATTTAATTAAATTTTATTATTTTCTCCTTTTTTAGTTTGTTTTTTAGTTTTTTAAACTATTATTTATTAATAGCCAAAGCATAACCTTTATCAGCCTATAATGTTTCCACGATTGAGACATAAACCCCTCTAGTGGACCGTTATCCACCACCACGTGGGCCCAGTGCCAGCTTGGTCGTTGGGTTTTTCAATCATCACAAGTAATAATCACATAATTTAAAACTGTGAAAATTTATAAAAAAGCATAACCTATATATAGGTTCACCTATGAAACGTTCCGGTAACATGTTTCAATAGTTAGGGAACGTGGGGTTAGATTGCGCGAACGTGCTACGACTGTTAGGCAACTGAAATATTTTTGAACTTATCTTCGGATCGGTCTCTCTTGTGTGCGGAGAAAATTAGATAGTGAACTAGTTTTAAGGTTATTGTTGATGTTGTAAAGGTTACCTAAGGCCGAGATCTAAAAACGTTACTTGGCTCGTGCTTCGACTAGATATGTTCCTGTCTCTATCTTGCACTCGTAGTTTGACAGATAAGTGAAAGTGACAGGAATAACGATAAGCCACAGTACGTGTTAAGTAACCTTTTAAGATATCGGAATAAGTATTTCTGCGACCAAGATATATTGCTGTTTTCCGATTTGAACTGGTAAAGTGCCACTTTAATGGTATGGATACACTGTCGCGTTAACACAAACTGCACTTCGCGCTCTCTCTGTTGTACAGCTAGACGTTGACCGGTGTGCGAGGGAGAGCATTACTACAATCATATATGACATGCGCACTTTGCCTCTACTCTAAAGTGGACAACCCATCTGTGATGCTTGCTACGGGTTTTACTGATGTCCCATTGACAAAGATAAACCACTTTACCATTATTAGAATCCTGTCGATCCCATATTTATGATGATTAAGTATATCAGTACACTGGCTCACTGAGACAGGCATCTGCAGAGCCACTCCACTTTTAAACTTTTCTCCCTAATACATATATACACTTCACTATTGATTCATCAGACCAGGAACTCTCTAAATCCGTCAACGAAGATACAAGCTCGTTCGAAAGTAGTTGATCCAACAAAGCAAGTGTTAAATTTACATTTTTAGGACAGGCAATGACATATCGGGAGTACGGACAGCTGTCAAATCGTGTTGTCATTCATTCCTAGTTCGGCGTCCGAACTAATCTTATGTCTGTTTGTGTTACGGAGTAGGAAAAGCCCGTTACTTAGGGAGGAGGCCCCAGACGATCGGGTCTTCTGGTATGTCCACGTGCTTGAGTGATGGCAAACTGGCCTCATGCTGCATGCTAACATTTGGTCTATATTTTGATAATTTCCAAGTATTAGATTAGTTACCGCATTAAAACTCAATTACCATAAAACAAAAAGTTACTCCTACTTATCATAATATCTTATTCCGTACTCAATTAGAAGCATAAAAAATATATGAAACTCAGCGACGAATTATAAAACTAGTTCGAAGAGAGTACGAATGATGGAAACGTTATTCCTATTAACAATTTTTTACTTTACTCAAAATAAAGCGGTGAGTAGAAGAGAGCAGTAAAAGAAACGGTTATAACAGGGAAATGTTAATTTTCAAAGGAATTCATGAGATGCTTTAGCGGTTTTTAGATGAAAATGCCGGAGAACAATTAACAAAACGTTAATTATATCTGAGTCTATACCGCTCTTAAACTCGCACCTAAGGTATGGAATTATCCTTTGGGGCAATTCGACTGACAAGGATATACCTTTCAAAGCCCAAAAACGGTGTATTAGAACGATGTTTAACCTTTTGACCGCCACGTCAAAAAAGCAAAAACGTGCCCTCGCCGCCAGCGGCTTTTCTTTAAGTATAAGTCTGTCATGTATTCGTGACCGTAGCGTGATGGGCACATTTTTGTTTGTCATCTATACATGACTGTGGCGGTCAAAAGGTTAAGTTAGATTCGACTGACAGTTGTAAACCTTATTTCATTAATTATAATATACTGACATTACCGTTTCTGTATATATTCGAAGTTGTCATATTTGTAAAATGTAATCGGCAATTATTTCCACGCATGGCAGACAAAGTCAGTCGCGCCAGACGCGATAACACTATGCTTTGCTCACATCTAAAACAGCATTAATGCGGAAAAGTGTATTTTGCAGGCGCCTTTATTATTTAATAAACTTCCTAAGGGATGGAGGGAACTAAGCGAACACATACTAAAAAAGTGCCTAAAATTATATCTAGTTGGGAAAACATACCACAGTATTTTAGAATTTTTAAATGACAAAGTGTTATATTACGAATTTAACAAATAATTACTTTCATTTTATAATTTTGACAATTTATAATTAGACTATAGGACAATTTAATTAAAATTTATAATTAATTGTTTAAATAAAATTTTTAGTTAATGTGCTTTAATAATGTTTTTAACTTTGTTTAAATAGCCATGAATTACTTTTCTTACATAAATAATTGTATACCATAAAGGTCGAACATGACGGATCTTTTTTGTTTATGAACAACCTGCATGCCTTGTATGTATTATAAACCTTGTTCCATTGTTCCTACAAATAAATGTCAATATGCTTATAAGTCAATCAATATTCCCTAAATAATTAGACAAAGGTGTATCTATAATACCCACATTTTGTCAGTTTTGTTTAAGTCCCATGCAAGCAAGCCAATTGCCATTAACAGGCACAAATTTAGACTGCGAGCTGCTACAGAAAAATATTTTCATCATCATCATAACAGCCGAAAGATGTCCACTGCTGGACATAGGCTTCCCCGAAACTCTGCCACTTTGACCGGTTCTGTGCTTCCTGTATCCAGCGGATTGCTGCGGCCTTCACAAGGTCATCGGTCCACGGATCGCGGGCACCACTCCAGCACCTTTCAGCCCCATCAGTTCTCCGAGCAATGTGCTCTACCTACTGCCACTTAAGTTTAACAATTTTTCGGGTGAGTAATCTTTTACTAAAATACAATAATACTTTACCCAACTGCGGAATCAAACCCAGGACCCTTATCAGTCGCATTTGCAGAGGCAAATGCGACTGATAAGGGTGGGGATGGTTTAGTAGAGACTAAACCATCGAGGCAGTTTTCTGACATATTAAACTTCAAAAGTATGAAGCCGCGAGCGTCAAGTTATATTAGCAAGATAATTTTCTAGTAGTTAATGATGTAGGCGAGAAGCTTATGAGTAAAGTTTCTTTACTTTAAGTTGCAAGAAATGTTTCAGAAATTAAATGCTCACAGGTGTTCACAAACAAAATAGCAGCCAATAATTTAATTCTAAAATTATGTTGGTACTTAGTTACTTTTTTTAGCTGTCAGTCGGCTACTGGGTGATTCGGATAACCCTTGGTAAGATTGCAGGTTGTCAGAGTTTCAGCGTCATGACGAGACGTAGCGCCTGTCAAAGATGAACGAATAATAGCCGGGACCAACGGCTTACCACGTTTTCTGAGGCACAGAGGGTTCTTGGTATGTAAAGATGGTCACCCATCCACGGACCAACCGCGGCAAGCGTAGCTTAACCTGATCGATCAACCCAGTACGGCTTTTATTACTTAGCCACAAGCCCCTGTCGATATGGCACATACTGTACACATAAATAAACCACCCATGTGCATAATATGGCCCAGTTATACGTATAGTATAGTTAGTCAAGTTATATAAGTTAAGTCAGAACGAAGTTGGCCGTGTTCTAAGTAACGTTATGAGACAAGGACTATGGAGGAAGTGAATATGGTACACAATTTTCAAGTGTTATAGTTTCAGAAATGTTCCCATCTTTTCCTACTCTTTTTTGTAGCTTGCTGCCTTTATGTACTATGCCATCTGTTTTCGTCTTTGTATAAAATGGGTGACATGGCTGAGAGGTTATGTAAATAAAAACCATCAGCCTAGTGGGCACTATTAACATGGGTAGGTACTCGATCTTTACTTCACTGCTGGATTATAGGCCTCTTTTGCTTTTGAGCAATTAAATATTTGCACACCACATGTAATGGTAGAATGTAAATGGGCCACCTTTATAATAATATCATACTACTTTGTACACCTACATTTTGGCAAATAAATTACTTACTTACTTACTAATCACCTGAATAATTGCATATACAGGGTAAATTTTTAACCAGTGCGCAAATTGCAACCATGAATTCATCATACCATTCCAGACCCCCCAGCGCAGAAATTTTTCGTCGGTTATACAAAAAAAAATCAGCTGTTCCATACATTTTGACCGCGTAGGTCTTGCACTTTTCTATGAAACATAAATTAATTTTTTTGTTTGACCGACGAAACATTTCTGCGCTGGTGGTCTAGAATGATATGCTGAATTCATGGTTAAAATTTGCGCACTGGTTAAATTCGCGATTTCAGGTTTGGTCCCATATTAAAAGTTGTTCATAATGATGAGTACATTGACCTCTTCTTTGAAGACTTTGTTGGTGTTTTTCCAATAACCCTGTACATGTTATAATGCCATCATGGTCTCCCTTCTGTCCCCTTTACTTTTGGCAATTAACATTATTAACTAACAATTACTTTAAAAAAAAAAGTTAAGTAATTGGAAAACTTTGTATCAATTGCTAATTTTCTCGTTACCTTTATATCGGCACACATGCAGTTATTTATAATTTATATCTCACTAAGTAGCTGATGCCCGCATCTTCTTCTGCCAAGTTATGACCTATCTGTGTAAAAAACTTACAATGGCATTTATCTGTTATAGTTATTAAATAAAATACAAATATAAGTTAGTATTACTACCAATTTTGAAGCAATCGTTACTAATCTGATGATTGTTTTCATGAATAAACTTTCATTAATCCCTGTGTGTATTCCTTTCTTACATCTTTGTAACATGCTTATGGTCGTTGGGAATTTCATAGTCTTTGATGCGTTAGTCCGATCAACTGAGTCCAACTATTACTTCTGCTCAAACTATCTCGAATGTGAAATGCCAGATATTTAATAGTGTGGTATAAATAATGCAATTAATTTTCTGCTTAGGACCGGTATCTCGGATTATATTAATAACTAGCTTCCACCCGCGGATTTGGCCGTGTGATGTGTCGATAAAAAGTATGTCCTTTCTCCAGCATTCAAAGGATCCCCAGACCAAATTTCATAAAAATTCGTCCAGGTGTTTTGGTTATTAGCCGGAAAAAAAACATTATTTTTTAAATGTTATAAGTACCGTAAACACCTCCTAAGCATTAAGTAAATAGCTGTTATTTTGACATTACAAACAGGCACTTTAATTTTATTTATTTGTACATATGTATACTTTTAGAGTATGCTGTATAGAAGTATACATGTTCTTTTCTATTTGCGTTTCGAGTAGATGAAACCATATAAAGCCTGCCTATTTATGGTATCTGTTATATATGTGTGTGTGAATCGGAAAATTGTGTATTCAACTTAGTTGGGCAGTTAATTTTCACTATCGTCAGCCTACAGCAATACACTGCTGGATATAGGCCTCCCCAATCGAATTCTATTCAACTCGATTCTCGGAATTCAAGGCTCTCATCCAGCTACTGCCACAGCCACCGCCGCCACCAGCTACCCTGGAAACCAGTCGCTCGTCGACGTCGTCGGCGAAGTTCGACGTCATAGATCGTCGCTCCACCTAGCCTGAGGGCGTCTTAATTTACGTTTGCCGCGCGTCTTGTCGAAGAAGTACTTGCTTTTCTGATCTTTTTTATCTGTACTGATTTGTACCAAATCCTTACAAAGTCAAACTAAGTAGGAATCAAAGCAAACCAGCTAGGCCAAACTTTTGAAGATCTTGTTCAGAAAATCGTAGTAGCTAATTATTTCTATACAAATTGTGAGACTCAGCCAAGTTTACCTAACGGTCGCAGTGCACTGAAGAACTTTGGAGCTACAACTATACCATAACTATTAAGGTAAAGATTGGTCTGCCGGTAAATTAGTTGACCGTCGGAGTTTAGCGCCGCTTGCGAATTTCACAATGAACTATGGACCACTAACTATGAACATCGGGTAGCCTCCCGATAAGATCAATTTGCCGGAGAGCCAGCGGTCTTTACAATCGACGGAGTTGAGCTAAATTTACGACGAACTTCGATGTTATCCGGAGCTAATTTACTGGTCTTACTTATCGACTCGTTTCGCTATACCTGTTGAAAGTATGATTTTAGATAGTTCAGAGACGATAAGGGAAGATAATTTCAAAGATGATGAACGGCTCTTAGTGCTCAGCTTTTTGCTCCGACTGAAGCATAGTACGGTATGATCGCATGTGCGTCTGGCTTGCCCGGCTACGAAAGAGAGCTTCTAACTTTTTTTATCAAATAGCTTTACCTTTTGAAGTGGCTTAAATTCGATTGATACATGTGGTACCACCGAAAGACAGGGGCCAGGCTAGCTAGACACAGACGTGATCGCAAGGAAAAGCAGCCTCCAGGTTACAACAAGACGATGACAAGTAAGAGAAACCTGCTGTGGTTGTTCAAACATACAAAGGGTTACAGGGATCCTGTGTAGGTACCGTCATGCATTGCTTAAGGGACCGTTTACTGTTGACCACAGTCCCCTTTCAGGTCTCAAAGGAACAGATTGTCATGCGAATATCTACAATAGTCGTCAGGGACATTCACGGGCCCTAAAGTTTGAACATCTGTTTCAACAATAGCAACATTGTCATTCACTTGTTGATTATTTCGCTACTAAATTACTAACCACTACTAAAATAATAGTTATTACAGTTAAAATATAACATTGCTTGGTTGTTTCTTCAAGCAAATTATCCAGCTCCAAGTTTCTCATAAGAACTTCAATATTGTGTTCACCCTTTGTGAACGCTATTAATACTGAAGCGTTCAAGCAAAGTTCATTCAATAAGAAATCATTCAACAGCGAACGACCAACAACGCGAACTATTTTACTTTACCACATATCCTATGTGGATGTTTTCGCTAAACCGCGGTGAACAAGATAAAATACTTCAGCTGACTTCGTAAACAGATTTTGTTCCGAGACGTTGTTTCTTAATTACAAATTCCGATGTAACGGACAGGATTCTCCGACGATCTCGAACTGGAGCAGCCCAATACACAAGTTTGAGGGCAACTGCTTAATTAAATCATCAATATAGGAGTCTCAAGGGGAACCACGGTCCGTGCCCGAGTGATGTATTGCTCGCTTTATTTGCAGATCTTCTGATAATGTACATAATCTATAGGGAATATACCGAGTCGTAAAAATATATATATCCTCACATTGTGATTGTACAATCATTCAATAAAAATCACTGCCATTTAAGCTTTGTGTAACATGCTCATGAACTGTGGTGACCCAGTAGTTTTTTTTTTTTGGGTGGGATATCATCAAATAACTTCTCCCGCTCTGGGTGGGCGGGAGGGCGTGTCCGACTTTTACTGACTAAAACCCACCCGTGTTCTCTCAGTTGCCTGTGTGCTAGGGGCCGCGGTATCTCTTTCGAACAACCCGCACACCGTGGCCCAGTAGTAACCTCGACTTACGAGTTGTGAGTCGTGGGTTCGAACCCAAACAGGCACTTTACTTTGAGTAAATTATTTCACCACCGCTTCTCTCAAAACGGTGAAGGAAAACATCGGGAGTAAAGCGGCATGTCCTAGGACCAAAAATTTGAAGATATGTAACATCCGGCAAACCGCTTTGGGGTCGCGTGGTGGATTATGGCCCACTCCCTCTCACAGAGAGGAGGTCTATGTTTCAGCAGTGGGGACATTATAGGCTAGTTATGCTATAATGTCATTGGCGTTTAACAAAAGGTTATTTATAGAGGGTTGTGATTTAGTCACCTGCATCCGACATTTAATAATATTAAAAAAGTACATTACTATTACCTAACGCGTATTTTAATCCCTGTTTTAATTTTACTGTAAGCGTTAAATTCCAAATTGGTCCTTTAGCATCTGGTTTCAATTCGGAAGCACAATGGGATCCGATTAAATCCATTCATAAAAGTATTATCTAATTCACAATTTAAATTGGAAACTGAAGAATTGGATGAGGTTTAAACTATCAAACAGTTTTGTAGGAAAGCGAAACAAACGTTTCATTTTCACCAGAACTGTAGGCCATAACAACATTTCCTTCAGAAGATTATCTAGGATTTTGCTTGGATAAGTGAGATCTAACTCGTAATTTCATTTGATCCCGTCCTGTCGATATTCTCATCCCCGAGGGAGTTCCAATAATACCTGTTAATTGGAAACTAGTCCCTCAATGGTATGTCCTTGGTAACCGTCATAATTGGTCTACTATAATTTTGTTCTTACTGACATTGGGTTATTTTGTAGGGTTGAGTTTGTTTGTCTATAGAACGACTGTAGAAACGACATCCTAATTACTTTCGTCCAATTTGTATTCAAATTGCTTGGCGATATATTTTTCTAAACCTCGGAATAAGTGTTTCAAGTGCTGTTAATGACTAAATGAGGACAATTAGAGCACTAAACTGTTTTAAGATAAAGTCGTAGATACTTTAATTCTGAAAGACTATTTATACCAGTCAAGTTTCAATGTTTAGTGTCACTTTATGATTAATGAACATATTGGTTTATTATCTCGCGAGATTGTAAACTGTCAATTAATTGTGAACCATACTGTTTGCAACATAACGTATTAATTTTCGATAGTTTTTAAATCTATCCATAACAAACCGTCAAATTGTGAATGAATCTGCACTTACCGATACGGTTTATAATCTCCGGTGTATCACCCGTAAAATTGTGAACCGCCTCTGATTTGTCGGTCTTGGTGGTACCCGAATTTATCCGAATTTATCAAGCCGGGGCACCCCGCCCTAATGGCTAGGTTAGGTTAGCTTAGAACTGTGACCAACCGCACGCGAGCCGACTGAGCGGAGCGAGCGTAGCTGTGGGAGCGACCAGCGAGCGCTACTTCCAAGTTGGTCGCAGTTACCTGGCTATTTAGTATTAGCGCAAGGTGATCCGTCACATGCAAATTTGATACTACACTCGAGAGCAATGAATCCGGGTCACTTAAAGAATCCTAAAAATCTCGGAAACTAAAAATGCTAGGTTAATGCAATAAATTGTATTTAATAGACAATGTAATACTCCTTAAATGAAGGTATTAAAACTTCATAGTTATTGTAAAGTTATATCATAAAAAAATCTAATTTGAAAAAGGGCCACTTTCGAAGATGGAACTACGAAATTACAGCATTTGGTTTTGCTTTTGTTTGTAATCTGTCATTTATGTGGGTACATAAACCATGTTGATAGTGCTCTATATTCATTATTCAAGCTGAAATTATGTCGCTTACGCCTGAAGAATGCACCAGAATACTTACAATGCTGGAAACCGGCCGGAGTCAGCGCGATACAGCCAGGACTGTCGGTGTGTCGCTGTCAACAGTACAAAGAGTTCTCCGACGTTACGAAGAAACTGGTTCTAACCTACGCAGACCAGGAACGGGCAGAACCAGGTGTACCACAGCACGAGAAGACCGATACTTGGTGAACACCATGCTTCGAAATCGCTTTCTCACAGGAACTGAACTCACAAATCAGTTTCGACGCCTCGGAGGAAGTAACCCAAGTGCATGGACAGTAAGACGTCGGCTTGCTGAATCTAACTTAAAACCCCTTAGACCTGCAAACGGCCCTAAACTGGAGCGTGGGCATCGTATTTCAAGACTAAGATATGCCCAGAGCCACGTAAATTGGAGTATTGAAGATTGGTCAAAAGTTATGTTCTCCGACGAATCAAAATTTATGCTCTACAAGCACGATGGAAGACACAGAGTGTATCGAAGACCAGGGGAAAGATTCAAGCAAGCATGCATCGAAGAAAAAGTAGCCTACGGTGGTGGGTCTGTACTTGTGTGGGCCGGAATTTCTTCTGAAAGTCGCACAGAGCTGGTGATCATAGAAAACGGCTCTTTAACTAGCGTAAGATATGTGGAAGAAATCCTCAATGATCACGTTGGTCCATTTATGGTCAATTTAGGTGAGGATGCTATATTTATGCATGACAATGCCCGACCTCATACAGGTAGGATTGTGAATGACTACCTTCAAGAGATGAACATTACTCGTATGGAGTGGCCAGCGCGCAGCCCGGATATCAACCCGATCGAGCATGCTTGGGACGAGCTAGGCAGATGCGTAAAACAACGAAACCCTCCCCCAATCACGCTTCGTGAGCTCAAAATTGCTCTCACAGAGGAATGGGAGAATATTCCCCAAAATCGTATAAGGAACTTGGTGTACAGCATGCCAAACCGCGTAAACGCAGTAATGGAAGCACGAGGAGGCAATACAAAGTATTAAAATTCAAGAAAATCGTAATAAAGTTCAAAAATTTCATGTTTCCTATTTTTGTTTTAAGGAGAGATCAGCAGTTTTTTTCTTTATGTAATTTTGTGTTAATAAAATGTATGGTGACTCATATTTTTTTTACTTTCATTTAAGGAGTATTACATTGTCTATTAAATACAATTTATTGCATTAACCTATCATTTTTAGTTTCCGAGATTTTTAACATTCTTTAAGTGACCCGGATTCATTGCTCTCGAGTGTAGTTCACAATTGGTCGGTATGCCAGATAAACTAGAAAAACAAAGCATCAAATTTTAAATGGTTGGTTGCAGTTCACAAATTCACGATAGTTTAAAATCTCGCGAGATAGATTATAAACTAACGATGTTCATAACAAAAAGGTGACACATATATACTACGTAAGGCTCCAATGTGTAATAATAAGTAGGGTCATTGGGTGTGAAATAAGTATACAATTTATTATTGACCAAAATTTTATTCCAAACCAAAAGTTTTAAGTTTTCTTCTAGCGCATCTGGAAAAAGAAAATTTATCGTTATTTTACATTTCTTGAAAGAAGCATATCAATTAATAATATACATCAGGTACATACGTACATAGCAATAATGTTAATAAGGAACACATAGCAAGCAAAGCCAGCACACTAAGTATTAAGCTTACTTTGCCAATCATTCCCGATATTAGAATACAAATAAAAAGTATAATTAAAAAAGAATAAGAAGAACACTGTATGGTGGCAGAGAAGAAACCACGTAGGAATTTTATTTAAAATATCGTAAAGGTTAAAGATAATATAAACGGGTAGGTAAAGTCATGCAAATGAGACTGGAGTCAACAATACCAATCTGAGGTTATATAAAATAGACCCAATGCGTATTTCTTTAAGGATCCAAAAAAATACAACGGACACGGAAGTTGTCCTGTCAAAGGTAGTAAAAAAAAAAAACGTATTAATAGTATTTAACGAAATTGTTGATATTTACGTTTGTGTTGGAGATTAAAACAGGTTTTATGGTCATTCTACTTTGCACCAACAAACGCCCCACTAAATATAAGTTTCCTATCAGACGTTATAAAAAAGAGGTAAGGGTGGTCAGCATTAAAAACTTTTGGAGGCGGCGGTATAAAGCCAGAAAACCCAGCCAATCCCATAACTGAAAAGAAAATTAATTTAGATACCACTTTCAAATTTAATTTCATTTAAATAGTTGACAACATAAAATAAATTCATTATTTCAATTGTTGTTGTAAACCAGTACCAATTTATTTTTGCCGGTAAATGAATGCATATTTAACCTCGTGTAGATGAATTAGGCGCGATATTCTTTTTTTTGACAATTATTTATTTTAACGAGAATAAAGTACAGACTGTTGAAGTATTTAAAAAAAAGAAGGTATACCCACGTAGAAATTATTTTTGTGACTCAAAATAATTGTTTAGTCCACGCTCGGCCCCTAGACCCCTTCAAAAAGATTTGTTTCCTCTCAGCCCTAGTTCACCGTCGACCCCCAGGGAGTGAGACTGACTTTTCATACAAAGGGCGCCATGCCTGGTCCACTTTCTACCCCTAGTTCGGTAAGTACCTAAAATGAATATTTTGGTACAGTAAGGTACAGACTACTTTGGGGGTCGAAAGGATACTAAAACTTGGGTGGAAAATAAAATACAATGTCGACCACCAAGGGTCGAGACTAAAATATAGTCAGGGGTCCAGTGGACACATTATTTATTGGGGATCGAGGTGCCGAAACTGGACTAAATGGAAATAATTATGACAATTCGAATCATTAAGTATTTATTAACGTGTTGTTGAAGACTTGACGGCCACTCTAGTTTATTTTCTTACAAAAGTCCCGCTGATTATTGGTATATTTCTGGATAAATAAATGGCGGTTTGCCTCAAAAAGCTATTGGTTCATCAGGAGGTAAAGGAAGAAATCTGGTCCAATTTATAAAATTAAGAAGAAAGGCTTCCAAATAAGGCTTCTACTTATTCTTTCTTCTATGTTGGGCTATTGTTGAGATTTTTTGACAAAAGCCGTGAATGATTGAGTACCTACCTCCTATTACGCAGGTTAAATAGAAATACTCAATTCTTTTTTACACGCTTTATATTAGCTTCACTTGTATGTCAGTATGTCAGTATGTAACTCTCCGTGGGTAATTTGCGCACCTGCGGCCTTCCTTGGTTCTGGTAGCCGTTTTTTATAAACTTTGCTTTAAGTTAAGTAATGATTAGCGACTGATTAACCATACATTATTGAAGTTTAAACATCTCTTAACTTTAAGCAACGTTTATAATTATAAACAAGAGGGTTAATGTTTAGGTTTAAACGGACCCGTAGATACTGGGCATATGAGACCAGAATTATTTGTAATGATGTACGTATTGGTTTATTTTACACGCTAAATATTAGCTTCACTTGTATGTTTGTTGGTTTGTTTGTTTGTATGTAACCGACTCCTTTGAGCGCGATTTTGACCCACTTTAAACGGTCAGATTTCATTGAAACTTTGTAAACTTGTCGAGGACCGATTACAATTCAATAATTAAAAAAAAAATAGATAAAAAAAACACGTTTTTGTAGTTAGCAGAACTAAAAAATAGAAAATAAATAATAGTTTAAAAAACTAAAAAACACGCTTTAAAAACCTAACTAAAAAAGGAGAAAATAATTTAATTCAATTAAAAAGCGTGGGGTGCTTGACATTAATTGATTATAAAAATACCTCAAAAAGCACCCCACGCTTTTTAATTGAATTAAATTATTTTCTCCTTTTTTAGTTAGGTTTTTAAAGCGTGTTTTTTAGTTTTTTAAACTATTATTTATTTAAAAATATTTTAAATAATATTCTAGAACGTTTTTTACATTATTCATTTTCAGATAAGTACACGTTCGCACAGGCGTAATACATAGCGCTTCGGGTTTTTTTGCGCACTCGTTCTTCAACGGATTGCTTAGAGCCGAGAGTTGAAAATCGTACAGTGTGTTTTTTCGACTTACTGGGATGCACTACATTGGATTCTCAATGCTCGGTTGAACATTTCAAAATCCAGTGCACGATAAAATCCCACCACGATATTTGTACGTTCGCGCCAACGTAGTCTGAGAGAAGAGCAAAGTATGGACGGTTGAAGTGTCTTGTAGACCGTGGGTTTAGTTTAAGTTAGCAAAAATTTATAATATGCACAAAAACTAATTCCTGTTTTATCTTTTATAGGTGAAAAATAGGTATTCAATAATCTATAGATAGGCACATGAAAAGAACCTTGAGAATAATAATTATTATTTAAACTACTGTTGAAATCGTGGCGACCAATAATATTTAACATAGTATACTGGGCGCCTACGAAAACCCCGCTGAATATAATGTTTTTTCCAGACAACAACTGGTATATGAAAAGCCGGTTAGCTTCAAAAAGTTTAACTGGCTCTGGGTACATGGTGGCTCCATTCAAAAACACGATTTCTGAAATACAGAACGTGATCTTTCAAGCCTACCTTTATTTAAAATAGTCAATTTATATAATAATATAGTAAATTCCTAGATAATTCCTAATTTTAAGTAAGGTCCTTTCCAAAGTTATTACAATAGCTTTATTAGCCTGTAAAGTCCACAACGTAGCCTTAATACGGTCACGAAGGAATAATTATAGTCACAATAACTAAGTTTGCTAAATAAGTACATAAATGGAGCATTCCTCTGAATTCCTGCACCGAAGTCAGAAGAAGCAGAGGTAGCGGGGGTAGGTTTAGCGTGTAGTCGGTTAGCCTTTAAACCTTGGCTGGAGGCCTTAATTTATTGAGGCAGCTACAGGCGAGTCCGGTTAAGCAGCCGATAACCTCATAGGTTGACCTGCGAGATGGTTTAAAAAAAAAGCCTGCAAAGTGAAATCTGGAGGATACAGTCAGATCACGGTCGTAGCTTTGTTGTTTTAAGAATTTTATGCTTAAATTGAAAATAATTATGTATACATACATTAGATCTAGATATTCCACCACCAAACCAACACCACACCTTCCACCATTGTCAATTGCTTATAGGTCTGGTTATTTTACCTACGTCACAGCACTGCAACCCTGTTTATGGGGCGCCAACAAAAGTTCCACAAAATACAGGAACGCCATTGAATAAAATATAATAAATGAAAGAATGTATCGCTTCGAATAAATAGATCTTTGGAGGATCTAATTGGACAGAAGTTGCAGTAGCTCCAACTATAGCTGAAAGGAATAAACAAAAGTTGAAAAGCAAAAGTATTTGACGTATCTTTGACAATAGTGGAAAATGATTGAGTAAAATTTGAGTAAAATACTCTTTCACATCAATGATGAAAACTTCAAAGATATATTTTTCAATAGTTTTTATTCACAAAACTTTCAGAATGAGGGAGCTCATAAGTACGTATCATGGCTGACAGAAACAACTTGGATATCCAGATAAATATTGTGATCTAATATTAGTTCGAAAGCATAACGATTTGGAACGAGAAGACGGAATGTAGCCCGTCTTTCAGAAGACGAAAAGACCACGTAGCGCGAGACGACGCAACATGTTGCACAAACTGCACAAACCATGAATGTAGCACATGATTTTCGACACTCTAGCGTAGAATTTTTTTGTTGGTTATCAAAAAAAATCACCTGTTTCATATAAAAGTGCAATATAAACGCGTCCAATATGCATGGGACAGATTTTTTGTTTTAAATAACCGATGAAAAATTTTAGCGAATGGGGGATCAGAATCATGGACTGAATCCATAGTAACAAATTGCGCGTCGATGTCGCTGCCAACCTGTTATATATGCTGAAGTCCTATACGAAACTAGTTAAAAGTTACGGCATGTAAGACATCAATGATGATAAGAACACTACTGAAAACACTATCAAAAAGTTTCCGTTACACTTTTTGGGATTCCCGACGCCCAGGGCGCCTCCCGCGGCGACTAAGGCCGTGAGGGCGGATATACTGCCTCTCCCTCACGTGCGCCGCCTCCCTCTTCGCGAGTATTACTGCTTCGCAGAAGGAGGCGACGGCTACGCATGCAGTCTCGCTCCGTACCAGGCCTGGACCAGGGCCGGTCGCGAGAGATCGCCTCCACAAAGACACGGTGGTGCTCCACCCAAGCCGGGCAGACCTCTACCGTATGCTCCACCGTGTCCTCAGGGCGATCTTCGAAATGGAAACACACGGGCGTTTCCTCCCGCCTTATGCGAAACAGGAACTTCCCGAAACAGCTGTGTCCGGTGAGGACCTGCGTCAGGCGGAAGGTGAGGACACCGTGCCGCCTCTCAAGCCACTCCTCAAAGAGGGTACTTACCGCCGCAATCGTGGCGTGCCCAGCACTTAGTTGCGACAATTGCGCTCTCCATGTCGCCATGAGATTCCGCCGGAACTCTGTCCGCTGTGCCGCGATTTCTCGCGGCAACGGAGTTACGCCCCGGTGTTTGGCCTCCTCGCGCCACTCCCAAATGTGTGCGAGGACCTTTGCCTCCAGATGTTACACTTTACTATTCAATATTCCCACAACCATGACTAATAAAATATTATTGACGGAAACAAAACTAAATGTCATAAATACTGAGATTACCCAATAAAGATACCCATTATTGGCCACCAACAAACACGCCACAGAATATAGGAGTGCTACTGCCGAAGACGATATAAAATATGAAAGGACGATCTGCATTGAATATATAAATCTTTGGAGGAAAAGAAGGAGCGGACCCTCCAGCAACTCCTATAGCTGAAAAGAATTAGAATCGATAATTAAAAATATTGAAAACCATCTCAAAATAAATCAAATATCAAAAGGGGAATGCTCGTAATTCTAAATCTAGTCGCATTCTCATCTCGGCGTCAATGAAAATATCAAAAACTTGTCAAAAACGTATTGAAAGTCGAGGTATTTTTGACAGATTGATTGAGACTGAGATCAGACTGAACGTTCTTACAATTATGAGAATTGGCCCTCAGTTATGTCTTGTATTCTGGATTGCAGGACAGGGACTGTCAAATCTCTATAGGTATTTATGGTGTCTGGTGAAAACGTATACTATAAACGTGAAAGCTACATATACAAAAGAAATTATACATAGTGCTTGTGAAAACAGTACCTACTCCTTCACCAGATAACCAACCACCATTTCAAAATGATCATATTTCCTTTAATTTCACCTTTAATTTGCTCCTACAAATGTTCCACAGAACAATGGCGCTTTGTATGGACTTTCTGCACTTCTTAATAATATATAGAATGCGAAAGGTCGAGTTGCTAAAAACTCATAGCGCTTAGGAGGAGGATACATAACTGACGTAACGCTGATTGTAACTGCTGAAAATGCAAAATGTAGCTTAAATTAAGGATAACTGCAGATCTCAAGTCATTTATGGTTGCCAATCTACTTGGATTAAAGTTGTAGTTTGAATGAAAGATAGTGTGCTTCGTAAACAAGATGTTTGAAATGAGTACCTAAGAAGATTATTAAAAATAGTAATAAATTTTGAATAAAACTATTCTGCAGGCATAAGTAGGTAACGCATGTAAGCAAAGAAATATAAAATAATTCATAATTTAGATAGAAAAATCTGGCATAGCATATACATGCACAAGCACACAAACATGCATTTAGGGCATCTTATTTCACCTTATTGGACGAAGGCTCCAGAAAACAAAACCATTTCTCTTAATTTTATATAAAATAAAAACGGATGGTTAGCATTAAAAACTTTTGGCTGATTTACAGGTGCTATATTCATTCTTGATAGAATAACGGCTGTAAATATAAAACATTAAGTTATTAAGAACTAAAAACTGTGAAATGCCATCTGATAAAGCATTTGTTATATGAAATTTCTTATGATCGAAATTAACTCAGAAATGTATGGAAAAGTTCCAAGGTAGAAATAGTGCTTGCGATATAATATGTCATATCCTTCACCAGGTACCAACCACCAATTGGTAAGTTTTAACAAATTCTGTACTACAATTTCACCTTTTACTGCGCCCCTACAAATAGCCCGCAAAACAGAGGAATTTTGCCAAACATTATATAGAATATAAAGGGGTGTGTTGCTTCAAAGATATATTTTTCCGGAGGAGGATACTGGAGTGACAAAGCAGTCACTGTTAAAGCTGAAATATATTCAAAAACCTTTCGTATTATAACTGTGGACTCCAACTGATATCACAACTGATGTTAAGAGTGAATTCACCTTAATGAACAAAGGCTCCGCAGAATAATACAGTTTTCTTGTAAAGAATGTAAAATAAGAAAGGATGGTTAGCATTGAAGATGTATAACGGAGTTAAAGGGCGACTCCTCTTAGTTATAACGACAGCTGTAAATAAAGTATGAATTATTAAAATAATTAAGAGAACTTCTCCACAGACTTGGATTTTGAATCCAGGTATGTGAACAACATCGATCCATCGCTCAAGATTTGCCTAAACAAAGTTTTTTTTTAAATGTAGGTTTCGTTATAATCGATCGATAATTGATGAGCCAACTGTTATGATTCTTACATACTCCTTGATCTTTATCCATGTTCATACTTTACACGCACGCACGTTGTCAGTACTATGCACCAAATCTTTTTGAATGACGTCACTGGTAAGATCAATGTTCTATCTAGGGCGTTCCTACTGACTTTTCTCCTAGTATCCGCCTTATTAATTCCTTTTATTATTTTAGTCTCTCATTCATTCTTCCAACATGCTGACTGATGCCGATGTGAGTTACTTTGTGTTGTCGATACATACCAGTGGCAGCCGCTGCCTCAGTTCCTGTTTCATCAAGTGCCATGTAAGCTTTCTGTACAGCATCAGAAACATACACTGGTTCTGGTGTTTCTAACAATCCTACAAATCCATCGCTGCTTGGATCAAACATTTCATTGGCCCCGTTCTAAAATGGTACAAAGTTTTTTTTTTATTATTGTAAAATGCAGTAATGTAATGGTCCATAGACTGGTCCCTCAAAAAATTTAGTGTCGAAAGTCAATTTTCCATTTAGGTTATAAATATCTTTAAAAAATTGTGCATAATAATACCTCCATAAGCAGTTTTTTTAGATCTATTTGGGTGTTTATTAACAACTTCGGCAAGTAAACATCACATTTTTCACGTTTGAGGCTTTGCATTATTTTGTTCCACTCATCAAGTTTTCCAATAGTCTCAAGTGTGATCAGTAAGTCTTTTTTATCTCTTGGAAGAACAACTATGAAGCTGAAATTGTCGCCTTTGTAAAACATTTCTAGGACCTGAAATATGAAACAAGGGAATCAGGTTAGATATATGTATGTTCAGACGCCAGCATCTCAAGCTACCCCAATCTGTCAAATTTATTTCATAGATTTTAAACTTTATTATGTAAGTGCAAGGTTCATGTTCCCTGGGCGTCGGGAATCCCAGGCTGATTCCCGGCCACCGTAGGCGCGGGCTTGCGGACGGCGAGTAATGGGTAGCTCGCTGTCCGGTAAGGACCAAGCCCGGGTCGACGGCGCGTTGTGTTCCACGCGCGCCTCAAAGAGATGTCAGCACCAAAGGGTGGGGTCCGCAAGGGCCGATGCCTGCCAGGGGTGCGGGTTGTTCGAAAGAGATACCGCGGCCCCTGGCACACAGGCAACTGAGGGAACACGGGTGGGTTTTAGTCAGTAAAAGTCTGACACGCCCTCCCGCTCCACCCAGAGCGGGAGAAGTTATTTGATGATTTCCCACCCAAAAAAAAAAAAGGTTCATGTTTAATTGGATTTTTTTAATAGTTTGGGGTAGCTTGATGTGCTAGCGTCTGTACATGGGGAATACAGAAAAAAGGTTAAATAAATATGGCATTTGTTCATTTAAACTGGTTAGGATGTTAGAAAACATACAAACCTGGTATTTGTCAGTCTCAGCGTAGTTAAAAGTATTTTGTTGGTACATGATTTTTAAAGGTACAGTTTCTCCGTTACTTTTGTTGAAGTCTTTGGTTTGTGTATCGTTAGGATTGAATTGATTAACCCAATTACCCTGAAAAAAACAAAAATGTTATGATTCTGGATAACTATCTTATTTAAGCAGAAAATTATGGCAAATTCTTACCAGGAAATAAATTGCGTTGACTAAACATAGTCTTGTATCCCCATTAAACATATCTGCATTTACAAGTTCTTGGATTTTACCCCGAGTACGGTCGGAAACCTGGTGAAAAAAAATATTATACAATGGATTTCAATAAACTCGATTCTAAATTATTTTTTCTTAAAACAGGCCGCCCGCAGGTAAAGTAGCTGTAATATTTTGACTCACCCATTTATTTATTAAGGCAGCAGCCGCAACATTTTTACTAAAGTCAACGTTTTCTCCTCCAGCTTGGAAATATTGTAGCGAGTCACTTATGAAATTTTGGCTGAGTGGATAGTTCTCGTTTGCGTAATATTTAGTAGCCAATTCAAAATCAACGTGTGTTTGATTGTTGAATTCGGCTGTTAATCCGGGGAAAACAGCCTTTATCTAAAATAAGTTTTCAAAGAAGTTGATAAGGTTTCGATGTATTTAATTAATTTATCCAAAGCTTGAAGGCAAAACATATGTAACATACCTCTTCTTTATTCTTAAGACCGAGTAGTTTGAGTAATTGTTCTAAAACCAATCCGGTGGCATATAGTGCAAGTTGTGCCAAGGGAATCTGAAGAGATGTAGCTGATGCTACGCAGTTTGCATCAGGTTTGCTGGAAACCAGGAACTAAGAAAACAATTAATAACGTTAAGTTCAATTAATATTTAGATAATCATTATACTACTTGATTGCTGGCATAAATCTAGATTTTCATTAATGCATTATCAACTGATTTGATGAATACCACACAAACAGATTAAAAAAAGATTTTTATTTTATAAAAGGCATCTCGCAGGTCAGCCTAAGCGGTTGTCGTCTGCTTACCCAGGATTGCCTGTGGGTGCTTCAATAAATTGAGGCTTCCAGCCAGGGCATAAAAACGAAGTGACTAGGGCTAAGGGCAGGCATCGCTGTGGGAGGGCAGCAAGGTACATGCTGCATCAGATTAAACAGAATAACTCAAGTAGCTTTAATGCTTACGTGTAAAAATTTTGCAGATAAGGCAATGCTTCCTTGGTCGAGGCGAGCTCTTGCCTCTGTGACATTCACCGTCGTGTTTCCAGAAGCTAGTAAAACAACAAAAAAACATTAAAGAAAAATAGTGGTCAAGGAAATAGTATTTATTTTAAAGGAGACTGGCCAATTTTGTATCGGTAGTGGTCTAAGTAGTTCACCTTTACCCTGAAAAAGGATGTCAAAATCTGACCCCACAATTTAAGATAAATATACTTTTAGTACTTACAGGATTATCAGCGGCAACTTGCTCAAAAAGTTTAAGAAATCTCCTATATAATAACGTTTCGCTGTGCATGCTCTAATCATTTTTCTGAATATGCACCCTGTATATTATGTAGGTAAAGATCCTTGGAAGTATCCTTAAACAAATATCAATACCCTATTTCTATTGGTCCATAGACCATTTTTACCCAGTCTCCTTTCTTTTGTTTCATTAATAATATGTTTAATGTAGATATTTAATGAATATTACGGATTATGAAAGAAGGCAAAAAAAAGAAAGAAGGAAAGAAAAATGTGTTTATTCAGACTTTTACTTCTAACAAATAAATTGTATACGCTTCTGCCTTTGCCAAGGCATTTTCAATTTATTTTTCTTTTTGTTATTTCTCTCCAAACTAAGACTTTGCTGACGTAATACGCTTCAAGTTATAAGCACGTGATGACGTGATTATGTGATTTTTATCTTACTTATGATTACTTAAACTACAAAGGACCCAGCCTTGATGAAGTAATTTCAAGTTATTAAGTTGTGCTGATAATTATTTACGGTATTACTTACGCTATCAATATACTATATGTATTGTTAATATTTTTCAGTCTCTTGCAACTTTTTTTTACGATATCGAAAGCAATTCTTCGATACGAATTTTTAACCGACGAAAACGGAGGAGGTTTTCAAGTCGACACGTATATTTTTTTTAATGTATGACGCATAACTTTGTACAGAGTAGTCCGATTTTGATAATTCTTTTTTTATTGGAAAGGGTAAACCCCGAAGTTGGTCTCATACAAATTTGAAAAAAATACCAACCCGAAGGCTAGGAATACGGGATGATTGATTGTTTACTCACAGATTTTAATGCTGAGTTGTGTATTACAAAAAGTAATCAAATATTTAACATGTATTAATTAGTAGATTATAGCCACAAAAAATTATAAAATAAAAACTTTTTAGCAAAAAAAACAAACCGCCGAAAAAACTGAAAATCAAAAAATTCTAATTTTTTTTGCTAAAAAGTTTTTATTATATAGTTTTTTGTGGCTATAATCTACTAAATGTTGAATTTTTGATTTTTTGCTTGTCAGTATTTTCGGCGGTTATCGTGTGTTTGAACGTTTGTGAAAATACGTCAATTTTTATCTCAATGTCTACAGACTGTACAGTGTATTTAACGGAGGTTGTATAACTATAGAATGTCTCAACGTGGCGTAGACGGCAACAGGGCATGCCGGCGGACCGCTTATTTCACTAAGAGCGATAAATAATTTTAAATCTGTGATATATTCTAAGATATTCATTTCAATGAAATACGTTAAAGGTCAATTTTGATCTACATTAAATTCACAATGTGTGTAATGAATTTAATAGGAAAATAATTAATACTGTATTGTTTAAAATAGCTTCGTAATAACCATTTTTTTTTATGTTACATCAAAAATAAAAATGCTTACTGTGGGTTATCCTTGGGACTTAGATTTAAGATATACAATTTTCTTGTACATTAGTTTGATCTATGTCGTTAGGTTTAGCCGGCGTTAGTAATGTAAGCGCACAAAAATATGTTTTATACGACATCATTACAAATCTTTGAAATTGTCGGCTACATATAAACAATCCGGAAGAAAAAAGTGAAATCTGTTGCGTTGCTTAGAACAAATAAGCGGAGAAACAGACAGACGAAAACAGCGACTTTACTTTATACTATTTAGAGGTGGTTGTTACAAATTTTTCTGCTTGTATAATTAAAAATGGTTGATAACTATGATGTAAAAGGCGATGCTTGAACCGATTTAATAATGTAAGTACAATAAAAAATATTTACATGCACTGTAGCACGCTGCATTCAGGAGAATTAGTAAAGCCACGAAGTGCGATGACTTAAACCTTTTATTAATTCCTAAAATATGCACAGTATGCCCCATTTGTTAACACTTAATTTGAGGATAGCTGTACTGAAACCTTTGTGATGCTAAACCAAAAACACGAATGATTCGTTATAGCCTTACGACGCGTGTAGAATAATGTCATGCACAATTACCTTATACATAGCGAACCTGAACTTCAAGATTAGAATTCTTGTTCAGCAAATAAGAAAAAGATTATGATAAAATGGCCAAAAACAAGTTTTCCTTGCACATGAAGGGTTTTGCGGATTATAACATGGATTATAACATTCTTCACTTCTAAGAATAAGTGTTTGAAATCATCTCTATTCTTTGGTTTTAATTTTTGGAATTTGAATTTGGGGCGTTTTTAGGCGTTGAATTTGTGCAGCTATTTACGATTTTTATTTCTTTCTGTATCATGTTTGCATGTACCTATGTAAAAAAAACAGTAAAAACTGTTCATCCTAAGGATACGCTTACAGGGGCAATAAATTGCGCAATTTTCGGCAATGACGACAATTTTAAGATTGTAAACAAATAGCCAGGATTCACGCAATTTTAGTTGCTCGTTTAAGTGTGTAAGCGCAATATTAAATATAGAGAAAGACAAACGTTTATATCGAGAACTATGCAATCAATTTGGCTACGTAGTTTTTAGGTGAACTGGTAAAAATTAATGCATATTTAGTATTCAATAAATAACAGACATAAAATATTAGGCTGATTCAGTGTTGAACCCCAAAACGGGCTCGACCTTGCTTTTATAATTTGCCTTGTTTTAATTACGGATGGATTAAAATGTAATTATGTACAATTTTACTATGTTATTTTTCTCTTCTTCACACCTATTACTCTTTAGCAGCGTTAAGCCCATAGCAACGCATAATCCTAGTGGGTTTACTATAGTTACACCTCTGCTTAAATAAATAAATCATTAACCCTAATATCAACATTGGGCTCACAATGGGCCTCATAAGAAGGCTTAAAGTCACCCAAAGGGCAAGGGAGAGGGCTTTGTTTGGAGTTTCCCTAGGTGATCGAATCACGAATGAAGAAATCCGCAGGAGAACCAAGGTAACCGACATAGCCCGAAGAATTGCCAAACTTAAGGGGCAGTGGGCATAGCACATAGCTCGCAGAACAGATGGTCGATGATGCTGAAAAGTTCTAGAGCGACGACCGCGTATCGGAAGACGTAAAGTTGGAAGGCCTCCCACAAGGTGGACCGATGACCTTGTGAGGGCCGCAGGAATCCGCTGGATGCGGGAAGCACAGAATCAGTCGAAATGGCGGAGCTTAAGGGGGGCCTATGTCCAGCAGTGCACGTCTTTCGGCTGAAATGATGATGATTATGAATATCAACATTTATGTGATGAGTGGCTCATGTGTTAGACATAATATTTGTATGTAGGTAAATGACATCAGAAAACATACTCGTAAGTTAAGTTAATGCCCAACGACGGTTTTATTATTAGGTACAAATGTAAATAGTAAAAAGTGAGTATTTTATTAAAAATGTATTTATTTTATTTTAAGTTCACATTTAAATAAAAGCTTTGAAAAATATAGGTATCCGTCGGCCGAATGTCAAGTCAAAAGTCTAAGTCGAAAAAACATTTTTAAATAAATCTTTATAAGTACTTTTATAATGACCGACTCAGTCTCTCCTTAATATTGAATCCATATGTGAGAAAAAGTTGCAAAGAAAAAGAGTTTGACAAAAATATTTATGAAATCACTCACGACATTCACAGATAGGTATGCAAACTCCATCGTCGTTTCTCACAAGACCGTATTTACAGATACAGGCAGGTGTATCATCACAATCATTATCTTCTACGGGTGGACAGTCCATTTCCATGCCAACTTCAGAACAGGTGAGCGGCTCGCAGACCCGGCAGGGACTTTCCTCGTATCTCTCGTCTGGACCACATCGGGATGCTAGAGTAAAAAATATTTTTAAGTAATAGTTTGAGATAAACCCACTTCTTCTCCACACGAGTTCTTAGACAATCCTTTGGGTCTACTAGTCGAAGACCTACCAAAAGGTCCCAACGTTAGTCCGTCAGGGTCAGCGTTATTTCCGGATTCCTTGAAAGGGTTGTAGCAATATTGGCATCTATGATCTACCCTAGTTAGTGGCAGTTTAGCCTTGCAAATGAGGGTGTTCTGAAATGACGTTCACTAGTTGCCAGCACTGAGATGTCAGTTCCGGGAACCTGTCAAAAGTGTCAAAGCGCCTACGGACTGAATGGTGAACGAAAGAATGAAACGAATGACATCAAATATTTTAAGTTCATTTTCGAACTGGAAGACCTCTTGCCAAAGTGGCGCCAACTGGTGGCTTGAATGAATATTAACCTGAACCTGGTCTGCATTGCAGACCAGGTTCGCGAACGTAACAGGCTTTACAGACTTTATTTATTTAAACTTCTCGTACACAAAAATGGTACAAAGGCGGACTTAATGCTTCAGGCATTCTCTACCAGTCAACTAATTATCATCATTTAAATCATCAATGCAACCTATACTTCATTTATGATTATTTCAACTTGGAGGATCGTATTCAATGATTTTTTCATGCAATAATCATTCAATGGGAGTTATTGAACTTAGAGGGTTATTTTGATGATTTTAATATAAAGTTACAATTCTGTAGATTTGCAGCTAACACGTATGTGTTAGCTGCAAATAAAATTTCGCGGGATACCCCGGCGTTTCGGTCTTTACGTAATTTTTGTCCGATTACAAATTATACACAAAAAAAATATCAAACGTGCGTTTGTTAATTATTGATTAGATCGCTTGATATATTGTAGTAAATAATCAAATAAATTAAATGCTAAAAACCTTCCACAACCGCGAGACTTGCAGTCTCAGAGAATATTCCCTTCACACTGACGTGGGGATGCATCGAGATGTAGTCGCAGTAGAAAAGGGCCTCACCCCGCTCTCATTGGTGAAAAAGTACTGGCGCAAACCTGCAGTACTGGATTCTAACGATTGTAAGAAAATATGGCAAAGCAAAGAGCTTCACGGACGCTTTTTCCGGGCTCTTCATGGGCCTGATGTAAACTTTTTGGCGTCTGTATCCTGGCTGCGTTTCGGTGAACTCTTCGGAGAAACCGAAAGTTTTGTCTGTGCGATTATGGATGAAGTTATCATCACGAATGTACATTCTCAAGGATGGTACGGTTGACATCTGTCGGGCATGCCACTGTCCCGGTGAATCAATCCGACATATCGTTTGCGGTTGTTCTCGTCTTGTTAACGGTGAGTATTTGCACAGACACAATCTAGTAGCTAGGATTATCCATCAACAACTTGCTTTGCAGTACAAACTTATGGAATCTGAAGTACCATACTACAGGTATGTGCCCGACCCAGTTCTCGAAAATGGTCATGCCACACTGTACTGGGAACGATCTATCATCACTGACAGGACTATTGTAGCCAATAAGCCTGATATTGTGGTGATAGCTCATCGAGAGCGTCGTGCAATGATTATTGATATCGCTGTCCGTCTTGACGAAAACTCGTGAAAGCTGAACAAGATGAGAAAATCAATTATCTTGACTTAGCTCACGAGGTTGTCGACATGTGGAACGTGGACTATGCAATCATTGTACCGATAATCGTTACAGTAATTAGCCTAATAGCGAAGAGCCCCGACCAACACCTCAGGAGGCTCTCATTGCGCGGCTGGATCAAGGGCTTGATACAGAAAGCAGTTCTCCTGACACGGCACGCATAGTCAGGAGGTTCCTTTCTCTAGAGCCCTGGTCACCGGTATCTTGGACCCTGCTTCTGATGCCGACGGGCTATTATTTTTGATATTTAAAATGTTTTTGTATAATTTTTGTACAAATATTTAAAAATGTGCATAATATGTATAAAAATCAATAAACGGAAATCAAATAAAATCTTACGAGGACAATCTTTGATGGGTATACAGATGTTACTGGCATTCCTGGCGTATCCTTCTTCACAGTAGCACATTTCGTTGCACTTAACGTTGACGATGGGACAGTTGGTTTGGTTCTGTTCATTCAGTGTTTCGCAGACGTTGTCACATGCACCGCCACATGAGTAGTATTCGTGTGGTCCGGTACATCTTACTAGAAATATCAATAAACAAAAAAAAATGAGCCCACCTACGGCTTCTCTAAACGCAACATGCAGGTTTTATCAGTTTCTGCTAAAATAATGACATAGATTCACAAATAGAGACCAAACCTTGATGGTTGCATTATTAAGCATGCGAGATCTGGTACCTAAACTGTTCTTCTCTTATGTGATCATGTGGTTCTCCACATGACGTGACGTGCAAATGTTTCTGCATTTGCACGTCAGTCGGGTTAGCAAGGCAGGTGATTGGACAAGATCCTGAACCTAAGGCATCATGAGTCAAAGAAACATATCATTCTTATCAAAATTAGCAACCAAGTCTTGCATCGCCTATAATGCTTAGCTTCATCGAAGAAGCCTAGCTTCGTCAAGTTAATAATACTACAGTTTTTGTTATTTGTTCTGTACGTCGTTTATGAAACATGCGGCCAGCCTGAAGCCAATACTCACTATGTTTAAAAAAAAAGATGTATTTAGGTATAACTTACAACACTCCTCCTTCGTTAAACATTCTCCAATCGCGTTCTCATAGTACCCCTCATCACAAACACAGCCCGGCTCACAAGGAGGTTCCGGCTCGCCAGTCTCCGGATAACAGATGTAAACTTTGTCAAGACTTTCGCAGGTCTGTGGTGGGCACGTTCTAGGACATGGGTTGAAGACCTTGTGCTCTCCGTTGCATTTGACTGTAATTGAGGAATGTTATGAGGCTTCTTCTGTATGGCTAGATAAAATACTAGCCCTCAGGTTTCTGAAAATCTAACTCTAATTAAATAAATTAAATGCTAAAAACCTTCCACAACCGCGAGACTTGCAGTCTCAGAGAATATTCCCTTCACACTGACGTGGGGATGCATCGAGATGTAGTCGCAGTAGAAAAGGGCCTCACCCCGCTCTCCTTGGCGAAAAAGTACTGGCGCAAACCTGCAGTACTGAATTCTAACGATCGTGGAAAGTATGGCAAAGCAAAGAGCTTCACGGACGCTTTTTCCGGGCTCTTCATGGGCCTGATGTGGACTTTTTGGCGTCTGTAACCTGGCTGCGTTTCGGTGAACTCTTCGGGGAAACCGAAAGTTTTGTCTGTGCGATTATGGATGAAGTTATCATCACGAATAACTATCGGAAATACATTCTCAAGGATGGTACGGTTGACATCTGTCGGGCATGCCACTGTCCCGGTGAATCAATCCGACATATCGTTTCCAGTTGTTCTCGACTTGCTAACGGTGAGTATTTGCACAGACATAATCTAGTAGCTAGGATTATCCATCAACAACTTGCTTTGCAGTACAACCTTATGGAATCTGAAGTACCATACTACAGGTATGTGCCCGACCCAGTTCTCGAAAATGGTCATGCCACACTGTACTGGAATCGATCTATCATCACTGACAGGACTATTGTAGCCAATAAGCCTGATATTTTGGTGATAGCTCGTTGAGAGCGTCGTGCAATGGTTATTGATATCGCTGTCCCTCTCGACGAAAACTCGTGAAAGCTGAACAAGATGAGAAAATCAATTATCTTGACTTAGCTCACGAGGTTGTCGACATGTGGAACGTGGACTTTGCAATCATTGTACCGATAATCGTTACAGTAAATAGCTTAATAGCGAAGAGCCCCGACCAACACCCCAGGAGGCTCTCATTACGCGGCTGGATCTAGGGCTTGATACAGAAAGCAGTTCTCCTGACACGGCACGCATAGTCAGGAGGTTCCTTTCTCTAGAGCCCTGGTCACCGGTATCTTGGACCCTGCTCCTGATGCCGACGGGCCACTATTTTTGATATTTTTAAATGTTTTTGTATAATTTTTGTAAAAATATTTAAAAATGTGCTTCATATGTATAAAAATAAATAAACGTAAATCAAATAAAATCTTACGAGGACAATCTTTGATGGGTATACAGATGTTACTGGCATTCCTGGCGTATCCTTCTTCACAGTAGCACATTTCATTGCACTTAACGTTGACGATGGGACAGTTGGTTTGGTTCTGTTCATTCAGTGTTTCGCAGACGTTGTCACATGCACCGCCACAGGAGTAGTATTCGTGTGGTCCGGTACATCTTACTAGAAATATCAATAAACAACAAAAAATGAGCCCACCTATGGCTTCTCTAAACGCAGCAAGCAGGTTTTATCAGTTTCTGCTAAAATAATGACATAGATTTACAAAATAATAGAGACCAAACCTTGATGGTTGCATTAAGCATGCGAGATCTGGTACCTAAACTGTTCTTCTCTTATGTGATCATGTGGTTCTCCACATGACGGGATGTCAGTCGGGTTAGCAAGGCAGGTGATTGGACAAGATCCTGAACTTAAGGCATCATGAGTCAAAGAAACATATCATTCTTATCAAAATTAGCTACCAAGTCTTGCATCGCCTATCATGCTTAGCTTTATCGAAGAAGCCTAGCTTCGTCAAGCTAATAATATTATAGTTTTTGTTATTTGTTCTGTACGTCGTTTATGAAACATGCGGCCAACCTGAAGCCAATACTCACTATCTTTAAAAAAAAAGATGTATTTAGGTATAACTTACAACACTCCTCCTTCGTTAAACATTCTCCAATCGCGTTCTCGTAGTACCCTTCATCACAAACACAGCCCGGCTCACAAGGAGGTTCCGGCTCGCCAGTCTCCGGATAACAGATGTAAACTTTGTCAAGACTTTCGCAGGTCTGTGGTGGGCACGTTCTAGGACATGGGTTGAAGACTTTGTGCTCTCCGTAGCATTTTACTGTAATTGAGGAATGTTATGAGGTTTCTTCTGTATGGCTAGATAAAATACTAGCCCCCGGGTTTCTGAAAATCTAACTCTGGCTATCTATCTAGCAAATACAACAGCTAACAAAGAAAACAACAATTTTAAGTGAAGTGAGCTTGAAGTGAACTGATAATAGTGTCAATCCTAGCGGTCTCTAGTATTTTTGGAGTTTCCCTACGCGATCGAATCAGATATGAAGAGATCCGTAAGGTAACTAAGGTAACCGACATAGCCCGATGAATTGCTAAACTTTAGTGACAGTACATTGCTCGCAGAATAGATGACCGAAGGGGTCGTAAGATTCTGGTATGGCGATCGCGTACTGGAAGACATAGCGTTGGAAGGCCTCCCATAAAGTGGATCGATGACTTGGTGAACGCCGCAGGAATCGGCTGGATGCGAGAAGCACAAAACCGGTCGATGTGGCGGTGCTTCAGGCTTGTGTCCAGCAGTGGAGTCTATCGGCTGAAATGCTGTGGTCTTTTTTCATCTTAAAGTATACTGAATTATTATTACCTGGACATTCCTCAATTGGTATACATATGTTACTTCCATTTCTGGCGTATCCTGCTTCACAGTAGCACATTTTGTTGCACTGTATGTTGACGATGGGACAGTTAGTTTGGTTCTGTTCGCTCAGAGTGTCGCAGACATTGTCACATGCACCGCCACATGAGAAATATTCATGGGGTCCCATACATTTTACTGAAAAGACATTATTATTAGAAATATCTTATACCTACCCCTGTAGTATAAACTGTATCAATTTTGCGTCAAAAAAAAACAGGTGTTTCTTAGAAAAGTGCAAAATGAATGGAATAGCATTATTTTTTTTAATGACGAAAGATTTCAACACAGGTGGTTCAGAATCATGTATTGAATGCGTGGTAACACGCTTCACGCTACACTTAGATGTCCTTGCCACCCTGCATATGAATACGTTTAATTTCGGATTTTGGTACAGTAAGTATTTAATAAAGTATTTAATAAATTCCAAAATTTAGATTAACTAAAACTAGCAAGTCATTTCTAATAAACAGTATCCGCTTCTATAACAAGTTGCCAAAGTCGGTTGCAGAACTTAGCGATGGAAAGTTTAAAACTCACATCAAACGTGTCCTTATCAAAAAAGCATATTATAAGATAAAAGACTACGTTAAAGACAGGAAGTTTGGCATTAATTCCTTCTGCACATGTGGCTACCCTGGTACCTCATTAACACCAAAACTGTGTGAAAGTCTATTAACTGCTCCCAAATTGCAATATTATTTTTTATTCTTTTTATTTTTTAACAATGTCTGACATATTCTCGTCATTATTTGACATTATACATCAATTTTACTACTATTTATTATTAGTGATTGTCATCGAAATCATGTCACTTGGTTCAAATAGATTCATTTTATATAGGTAGATTATTTTACATATTGTGAATGAGAGAGCGTTGTAGGTCTTAGAGACTAGATTTATAGACGTTTTTCTATTCTGTATTTTCATTCCTCTAAGTACCTGGTACTTATTGACTGGCCTGCACTGTCCTCCCATACCTATTATCACTGTAATTTGAAAACATTGTAAAAGCCAATTATTTTTAAAAGAGTAACCGTGGAGTTTCTTGCCGGCTCTTCTCCATAGGACACGACAAATTGGAACCGTGCACCTAGCTTCTGAAGTTTCATAAGTGCCCATGTAGGCTTATGTGAAATAAAATATTTTGATTTTGATTTTGAATGAGAGCGGAATGAGAGCAGTGGTGGCCCTGTGGTATCGGCCTCGACTTACGAGTTTGCAGGTCGTGACTTCAAACCCAGGCAGGCACTTTACTATGTGTATTTAATTTCATCTCCACTGCTCTCAAAACGGTGAAGGAAAACAGCGTGAGGAAACCGGCATGGCATATCCTAGGACCAAAAGTTCGAAGACCCGCACTGGGCCCGCGTGGTGGATAATGGCCTAGTCCCTCTCACAGAGAGAAAACCTGTGACCCGGCAGTGGGAACATTGTAGGCAGATTAAGATGAAGTATTTAATCAGAATGATATCTTTTTTGTTGTGTAAATTAAATATGATTTGCATGTCACGGTAGGACATGGAGGACTATTATTTAAAAAAAAAAACATCTATGTTATAATGTTTATATAAGATTGATTATTTAATATATTATTATGATATATTGTGATTTCAGTAAGACAATTGTATAGAAATTAGGAATACCTACAGTAATGGACCAAATAGATTCAGCTGAAAATAAATAAATTGGTCCTAAGAAGACAAATTTGACGTTGAAAATTCAAATAAGTCTTTTAAAAAAAGAGCTTATTATTTTTCACGTACAGTCACCAAAAGAGATAAATAACCTAAGAAAATAAATTTGATATTAATTATCTGTTTATTTTCTATAAATCAAATAAAATTTTATTCGAAAACATCCATCGGGGGTCTTTTTAAACTTCAACTATATCTGGTTTTTGTCTCTTTTGGTGACTGTAGATAAATGCATAATAAATTAGATGTTTTACAGCCAAATTTGTCTTGGCCGAAAGGCGCCATCAGTTTGTTTAAAATGGACTTATAAACATGGGTTTTAACACTCACAGCAATCTTCCTGAGAAATACATTCCCCAATCTTGTTCGTGAAGAATCCTTCTTCACAAACACAGCCAGGCTGGCAGTCAGGTTCCTGTCCCCATTCAATGGGACAGATGTAAGCCCTGTCGAGACTCTCACACGTTTGTGGTGGACATGTTGAGGGGCAGGGGTCGAAGAATTCATTCGGTCTGTTACATTGTGCTGAAAATAACATTTAGCTTACGACCTACGAAAACTTTAGGTGATTTAATGGCAATAGTGTCTATCCCTAGCATCTGGTGGAATGACAGCTCACTTTAAACTCACTTCACCTAAGTTTTCATGGTGAAATGTTTACAGAATAGACCCGCTGGTATCGTTTTATCATGTGAAAGACGGCTGCACAGGTCGAATCCAACCCTCTTTGGCTACAGAACTTTGATGACTATTAACACTTCCTCATAATGTTATAGAGTCCAACAAAGTTATGTAATATTATATAGGGCGACTGGTAATTAGTGGCCGATATTTAAACACATGATTGTACTCATCATAACAAACAACTTTCCCAAAGAAACTATTTTTTTATATATATATACCTTATTGACCCCAATTTTGTTACCTCAATAGAATATTGACCACCTAACAAGAATATTACACCATTAGCTGTAATTTAATTAAGTTACCCACAAACAAACAAAACTGAATCCACTTTTACCATGCATTATTCTTTTTTTCATTAATTTAACAACGGACCGGGCGCGCCTTCAACTGTGAGTCACTTGACCCCACGCGTCAACGGTCAAGCGACTCACAGCTGATAGCGCGCGCGCGTTCCGTACGGTGGTGGTTAAATTAATGACAAACGAATAATGCATGGTAAAAGTGTTTTTTTGGTTGTTTGTAGGTAACTAAATTAAATTACAGCTGATGGTGTATTATTATTGTTAGGTACTCAATATTCTATTGGGGTGATTCTCGGAAATGCGCTAGTTAAATAAAATAACAAATGGTTTCTTTGGGAAAGTTGTTTGTTATGTATGATGATTACAATCATGTGTTTAAATATCAGTCACTAATTACCAGTCACCCTATATAGCCTAATTATATAAGAAAATTGGGGTACTCACGGTTGCATTCGCTTTCTGGTACACAAACACCATCTTCGTTTCGCAAATATCCTTTAATACAAACGCAGTCTCCAATACATTCGAGAGGGTCTCTACAAATAATGGGGCCTGTTAACTCCGAACATTTTCTTCTATTGCATCCTCCGTTGGCACATCTATCAAATACTTCGTTTTTGGGACAAACGGGTGCTGAAAACAATCATAGGTAGTCGGATCAAGACAAACCAGTTTTTTGTACATGTCAATCACTTGCAATATTTAAAAAAAAAATGCGTTGTATATCGATATTGTATTATGGGTTCGTTTTTCTCTTCTGATTCCTAGTAAATTATTTACCAGTAGTTAAATCTGTTGTCAAGTATTATGATTTGATATGATCAGGATTTAAAAAAGCGGTTTTAGTCATGATTTATAAACTTACTAGGACATTCGTCAATCGGCACACAAGTTCCATTTTTAGCTCTTAGGAATCCTTCTTTACAAAGACAACCATCTATACATTCTTTAGGATCTATACAAATATCAGGACGTCCTAAATCAGAGCAATTTTTCTTCTGACATCCACCATTGATGCAAGTGTTGTAAACTTCGTCATTACCACAGACTGGCGCTAAAATTACAATGTCAAAATTTGAACATCTTTTAAACATATGAATAGTAATCATCACTACTCCTGGATAAAATACCTGGATAATTTATCTAGTTTATCATTTATTTTCGGTTGTTAAAGCCTACCCTGAGGGAGACACTGACAAAAAATTATAATAACCAAACTTTGTTTATGATCTGTATACCACATCAGCAGCCGGCGCGGCGATACTGTACAGAGGTAACACCTTTGTTTTATTCCTCTGAATATAAAATAAACAAAATTTTAATTGATTAAATATGCTGCAGTATAGCATACTTACTGCAGTCTTCAGGCAGCACGCATTTTTCCAAATTGTCGTCAAAAACGTAGCCTTGTTTGCAATCGCAACCATTTAACAAACAGAAGAGTGGACAAGCGGTCACTGTTTTATTGTAGTTAGAACATCGATTACCGCAGTAATTACCGCATCCTGATATCGCATTTGGATCCCCATTGCACGATACTAAAACATAATTATGAATTAGAATCATAAATCAGGAGCTACACTTTGAAGTGTAAAAACATCACTGCTTTTTTTTTTGGATGGGAAATCATCAAATAACTTCTCCCGCTCTGGGTGGAGCGGGAGGGCGTGTCAGAATTTTACTGACTAAAACCCACCCGTGATCCCTCAGTTGCCTGTGTGCCAGGGGCCGCGGTATCTCTTTCGAACAACTCGCACCCCTGGCAGCTACCTTAGCCTTCGGGGATTACAGCCGTGATGTTATATGTGTATATAAATCGTAAAGAACTAGCTTTTTCTAGCGGCTTCGACCGCGTGGTGGTCGAAGTATGTCCACTATCGGGATAAAAAGTATCTGTTACGTGCCGTTCTCTTTAAGATAGGTATTACCTACCGCATTATTAATCTTAAGAATTTTGGATAGTTTTCAACCCCTAACTGGTACGCAAGCATTTGTGTGTAGTAGAAAGGGTTTGATTTGATTAAGTTGAAGTGTAAAAACATCACTGCTCCGATGCTAAAAATGGACACTGCTAAATCCTTCTATAGAAGGATTTAGCAGTGTCCATTTTTAGCTATAGCTTCCTCTCTTTCTCATTCAACGGCATTTTTGTCTAGGGAGGCTGTTGCCGATTACGCTGCTTCTTGCACTTCTTACCTACAGCATACATATTAGATTCGTGAAATATGAGAGTTTTTGAGATTGTAATATATAATTATTACTTTGTCTTTGTTTTTAGTTCTTCGAAGATCTTACCTCCACATTGGTCAATAGGAATACAGATATTGTTATCATCTCGAGCATATCCTTCATCACAATAGCATTGAGAAATGCATCGCTTATTAATGATAGGACAATTTGTTTGGTTCTGCGTCGATAATGTAGCGCACACGTTGTCGCAGGCAGGACCGCAAGAAAAGTGTTCGTTGGGTCCAGTACATTTCACTGTGAACAAAATACAATTTTATATGTCTACGATGAAAAATTACGTAAGATCAATTATATCTACTTTTGTGTCTTTGTGCATCAAAAGCTACAAAAAATACTTAGGAAGGTAGAATAAGAACACTAGTATAAGTTGATACCCCATCTGAAGGGTTTTATATATTAAGGCACCATAGAAATATTCGGTTAAAATAGCCATAAACCTACTCGGATGATCTGCGAGATGCAGAAGATGAAGAGCAATTTAGAAAAAAAAAAAAATAGAAAAAATACGGGACCTTAGATCTCTACACGTCGGGGTTGGCGAAAACTCTGGGAACTTAATGTCTAGTCTTAGTTAATAAAAAATACTTACAACAATCTGCTTCTGATATACATTCATCAACAGAATTTCTGTAGTAGCCGTTTTCACATCGACAGGCTGGCTGGCAGAACTCTTCGCCTTCAGGTGGGTTCGGACAGGGATAGGCAATTCCAATGGCGACGCAAGTTTGTGGGGGGCAAGTGCGCGGACAGGGGTCGTAAATTTCGTGCGGTTTTGTGCATTCTACTATTGTTGATAAATTAAAAAATATTAGACATTGTTCTTTAATAATTTAAAAAAAAACTTACCTGCTTGATTCAGTTTTTTTTTATAATCTACAGTTAGCAAAAGACTCAGATAGACACGCAATATATAATAATTGTTATGACTTAACCCAAAAGGTCGGTAAATTTGTTTGTGTAAAATTTGCTACCTTAAGATACTGTTGACATTACAATAATACCTAAAGCCGCCAGTAACAGTCACAATACCCCCTGTACTACTTGATACAATATTATATAGTGGGTAGTATTTCTTATTGCTGTGACCCGTACAGTAAATTCAAATTTAAATAAAAACTCATATATTTGCAAATATGGGTGAACAATATGCAGATGTTTTAAATTCATGTAATAGTAAGTAACAAATGAGAAAGAACTTACGGTATGGTATAAAATAAATTGTGTGAGAGCAAAAATAATAAATAGATAACTCTTTTTTGCAGTTGGCTAATGGTTTATCTTTCAGTTCGACATTTCAGTTACTTAGCACAAGCAAAATATTATAAAAAAAATTGATGGTTAAAACTTAGGTAGTTGGATACTAACTACTTTTGTTGACTGTAAATAATTAATGGAAAATTTGGTAAAAACTTACGTGGACATTGATTTTCTGGTACGCAAGTTCCGTTTTTGTTTCGTAGGAATCCCTCTTGACAAACACATCCTCCGATGCACTTTATAGGGTCTATACAGAGCATAGGTTCTCCTACTTGAGAGCAGTTCCTTTTCTGACATCCACCGTTGGCACAAATATCGTAGACTTCATTTAAACCGCAGACTGGTGCTAAAAATCGAATTGTTAAAGTGTTTAAATGTAAAAGAAAAACCTGGTGAAATAAAGCTGCTAGCTATAATGTACCCACATGTTGGGTATCGACAAAGAAAATAAATGAAAAAATATATTTTTTTTTCGTCATTCGGACTTAGTTCAAAACTTTACGTGACACTGTGACATGTACACACGGCTACACATCAAGCTATACATTTGCAGTTTACGCTGATCTCGCACTGTACGGAAATCCTATACAATGCGAGATCAGCTTATACTGGAAATCTATAGCTTGATGTGTAGCCGTGTGTACAATAAGGCAACCAAACGATTGTTATCCTATGATTTTTGAAAATTCGTATAAACCTGCACGTTGATCAACGAAAAATTACAACAGCTGAGTCATCTACGCGCACCCAGCCGACGCGGTTTTTTTTTTGGTTTCATTACTTTCCGATATCGATGGCCAACACGTGCGTAAAGTATTGCTAGCTAATTTAATTTGAACCTGTTTATTACATAACATAACATCACGACTGTCATCCTGAAGTGTACCTGCCACATTAGTAGGTACACTCACGTTACGCCAGTTATGTTTAAGTCTTATGGAATATGGGGCGAGCTTTTTGCCATCCACCGGGCACGAATCGAAACTTTGTGCTGCTCCTGAGGAATTCTTAATGGAACCCAATAACACTGTGCCCGACGTGGGAATCGAATCCAGAACCTGATACTCGGCACCTTGCGACCTCTAGGCTAACGAGGCACTTAAAATATGTTTATTATAGCCTGGCTGATATCGCTGTACCGCGCCTTAGGTATGCGCGGCGAGGTGGGACACGGGACGCTATGAGTGGTGACGAAACAGCGGCCTGCACTGCTCTGCCGTCGCGCCGCGCCCATGCCTAAGGTGCGGTACAGCGGTATCGGTCAGGCTATAGGTACTAAAATTTACGCGAAGTACTTACTACAATCTTCAGGCTGGACGCATTTATCTAAGTTGCTATCAAATACGAATCCATCTCTACAATCACAGCCATTAAGTTTACATATTAACGGACAAACAACGTTCTTTTTCTTGTAGTTGGAGCACAGTCTACCGCAGTTGGAACCGCAACCTGACACCGCGTTGGGATCGCCTCCGCACGATGCTGTAAACGAAATAGTAGTTAAATATACAGTTTCAAATATTTTGTTGGATTGGGTGAAGCTTACTTACTTACGCTCGGTTCTTATAAACAAAAACGTTTTGATTACCAATGGCAGCATTTTTTTATTTCCAAACTGGGCAAATAAATAATTTCGTAAGCTAATTTTACCTGTGATAGCTATTTCAAAATATGGGGGTCTACTATGCGAAGGTATTTAGATCTTTGCTTCATTTTAGGTAAAGATACAAGCGACAACTGTCCGTAAATTATAGGAGTCAGCCATTAGCTGACCGCTGACCGCTGTTTAGTCGGTGCATTGGTATCGACAACACAAACAGCGATTTAAAAATGTCATGCTTTAGTATACAAAAGAATCAGCATCGCCCAACGTGGCAACGTTGCCAACCATTTGGGCTCTTTTCCCATTGCCAGCGATGCGGACGAATTTTTTGATGCCCTGTGATACTTTCACTCCTAAAATTAATGTAATAATGTTATGTAACAACATTATTTTGTGTCAGTTTTTGATTATATTTAATATACGAAATCTAGAATTTAGATTTCAAGAAATTTTGAACAAGTGTTTCCTATATAACGTAAGTGAGCAAAAAAGTTTTTTTGAAAATTAATCACCAAAAGGGGTATTATTATTTGTATGTTACTTCATAATTTTTGGGAGATACCATCGGGTGAAGAATTATTTCAAATTAGATACATTAAATTGTGGCTATATTTTTAACAGGTAATTTTTAAAACTTTGATAAAATCTCTGAAAATCAATCAGTTTTAAAAGTCTTATTATTGCTGTTGAAATAAAAAAAAATACATTAACTAACCCAGGGACTTCACATCATTAAACGAGAAATCGGGGATTACAAATAAAATAAAAATAATATGTTATACTTACGGCATTTTTTGATAGGAATACATTCCCCGGCATCATCTCTTACATAGTTATCAATACAGACACAGCCTGGTCTTCCTGGGCAGCTGGTTTGATTGCCACTGGAGTCACCCTGGATTGCCGGGCAAGCTATTGGGTAGCCAAGCTCGGAGCAATATTGTGGTGTACACAACCAATCTGGACAGTCTTCCAGTCTCTCGTTTTCACCACATTTTGGTGCTGTGGAGAAAAATAGAGATTATAATCTAGTAAAAGACGAGTTTGGCAGTTTGTTACTAAATCTCGGTATAGGGCAAGAATTGGTTAAGGTGATATTATAACCATGAATTGGATTAACAGATATGTTAGATACTTTTGATCCCGGTACGTTTTTGCCTGAAATTTATGATTAGCAAGCGAACGAAGTCAAAGGATAAAACTTTTATTTTTTTCTGTTTTAAACACTAATCTCAATTCAAACATCTGGGTGTCTCAGAGAACCCGGACCACGTATCAGTCGAACTCAGGTGGGTTGGTGCTACAGAGGTATGAGGAACAGGGTTCATTCAGTTCACTTATCCTCTATTGAAAAGAGAGGATCCTCCGACCAGACGGGTCTTGTCTCTGGTGGGCAACTGCCCGACAATTATGCTAGTGTTCTATAAATGCACGATAAACTCTACTTGCGCGATGTAGGATTTTCTGTGACGTCAGTCTGCTGCGTAGTTCACATGTAGCGTCGTAGATGCCGCTACAGAGCCATCATCGTTTTAGTGTGAGAAAGAGATGGAGTTACACAGTACAATTACTACCATCCCATTTTCCCAAAGGAACAGTGATGGTTTTGCCACTTCATCCTTATTAAGGTCCTAGATAAACTGTTCTGACAAGAACTGAATTGATATTAACTTACGTGGACATTTATCAATAGGTACACAGATATTCTTATCGTCTCTAGCGTATCCCTTTTCGCAGTAGCACATAGGATTGCATACAATGTTGATAATGGGGCAGTTGGTCTGGTTCTGTTCAAGTAAGGTTGCACACACGTTGTCACATGCGCCACCACATGAGAAATACTCGTTAGGACCCGTGCATTTCACTAGAAGTGTAAAAAAAATCTTATGAAATGATCATTTCCGTCGGTGATTGGTGGCGGTTGTGTTGTTATCCACAGCTAACTTCAAGTCAATTTTACTAGCTTCACATATTTAATTAGTTTATTCAATAATTTTGCATGCTAGTTTTAACGAAATCTTTATGTAAATGCCTTGCAAATAAAATAAATACAGGGTGAAATTGAAAACATGCGACAAACCGAAATGGGAGATAACAACTTTTACTAAGGGACCAAAGATGCAATCGCAAAAAAAAAAACAGCTGTTCCCTACATTTTGACGAGTCATGCGAACATAAATGTAGGGAACAGATGTTTTTTTTTTCGCGATTGCATCTTTGGTCCCTTAATAAAAGTTGTTCATAATGATGAGTACAATCTCCCATTTCGGTTTGTCGCATGTTTTCAATTTCAACCTGTATAATTTTAAGTTTTTGAAATTCTTCGTTTCTGTATTTGTTTAATTATTTTGCTTGCATACCGATCTCTTTTGTTCGAGTACCAATTTATATTTAGGTGTTACTTACGACAATTCGCCTTTGAAATGCATTGTCCAATTTTATTCCTGAAATAGCCTTCCTTGCATCGACAAGCGGGCTTACAATCTTTCTTATCAGTTTTTATAAGAGGGCAATTATACGTCTTGTTGATGCTCTCGCAAGTTTGTGGTGGACAACTGGGTGGGCAAGGTTCGTATACTTCGTTTGGTTCCCAACAGTTTCCTGTAAATAGTGACTAGTTTAGCAGTCGTTCAAAAATAAATTAACACATATATATCTGCATCAAAATAAGCTTTAAGAACTGTGTTGGACAAAGCTGTCTTTTCTGTAAAATTGTCACCGTGAATACTTAGGTGAAGTCAGCTTGAACTGAGCTGTCAATCACTAGCATCGATAAATGATAATAATTAATGTTTTTATTTCTGTTAAAATTGGTTTGTTCAAACAGTTTTACACGTAAGTAATATTTTTCAAACTAGAACTAGTTAATAATATCTGAAAGAACATTTGGGTAGGCCGCATAAATTACTCAAACTGCCGGATGATAATAAAAACTGAATGAGGGAACAAAAGAAAAACATAAATTATAATAATATAAATATATATTATTAATAATATATATTTATATTATTATTAATAATATATATTTATATTATTATAATTAATAATATATATTAATTATATAATTTATATTATTACAAAGTTCCAGATGATTAGAAAATACTAACTTCCGCATTCTTCCTTCGGTACGCACACACCATTAGGTTCTCTTAAATATCCTTCTTTGCAAAGACATCCCTTTATACAATATTTCGGATCTATTTTCACGCAAGGAACTGGCTTTCCTAATTGCGAACAATTTTTAGGTTGACATCCACCATTGATACATTCCGAAAATACTTCATCCTTTCCACATATTGGAGCTGAAAAGGTACAATTATACATTTTAAAATTTGGTCAACGGTAATGTAATTTATAAGTCGTTATTATATGTCTCATGTACACTTACTACATTGTTTTGGGCGCACGCATTTTTTGGTATTTGTATCAAATACAAAGTCTTTTTTACAGTCGCAAGCATTGACTTTGCATATTTTAGGACATGGTACGGGTCCTTTATTGTAATTGGAGCAAAGTCTACCGCAGTTGATACCACAGCCTGATTGCGCGTTTGGATCTCCACCGCATGATGCTGTAATGAAACAATACGTGACATAAAATATAGATAAAGTAAAAAAAATATGGATAACAATGGAAAGGTTCCGTCAAAACTGGAAGGAAGATTCGCGGGCTCGTGAAAGATGGACGAAGTGGACAGAAGCTTACCCCACTAGTGGGACAGCGTTACAAAAAAAAGGAAAATAAAAGAGTATTTAAGCAATATTAGGATAGAAATTTGTCAGGTATTTAATTGGTTTTGTTGAAAATATGTTTAGACTTTTATTAAAGTATGTTTGCATCTATAACAGGCTTGGATAAAAAAGGACCATAGTAATTTTTTAACCACATTTTTTTTATTTGTCGTTAATAAAAGGGTTGTCTTTAAAATAATTAGTAAGATACTTACGGCATTCCTTTTTAGGTATACAAATTCCAGAATCATTTCTTACAAAACCGCTATCACATATGCAAGCCGGTTGTCCTGGACAGCTAAAATCACCTGTTAATGCTGGACACATTACTGGGAAGCCTAGCTCTGAGCATTTCTGCGGCTCACATAAGGATTCTGGACAAAATTCGAAACGTTCGTTCTTTTCACAAGGCGGTACTGTAATAGAAAAGTCAGGTTTAAGTTCAGATTTTTCCATATGAGTTATATTTTTATCCATTACATACGTATTTACATTATATTTTTAAATATTAGAATGTAAAATATTAAAAAATATTAGCCCACCGGTATTGCAAACAGGGTCTAAGCTATTGGTGGTGAGGGCTCTAGAGAGATGAACCTCCTAATAATGCGAACCGTGTCCAGAAGTATTGGTTTCTGAATCAAGCCCTTGATCCAGCTGCTAATTTAGAGCCTCCTAAGGTGCTGGTCAAGGCTCATTGACTATCAATACAAAGGGCATCAGTAGCATGTCATATGGTTAATGGGCGAAATCGATCACGCACATCTTCAAAAAAAGCAGCAACTGACTTTTCACTGCGTCAGAAGAAGATGGTGGATTAAGCTGGACTTCTATCCAAAAGCATTACCTTTGGATAGAAGACCAGCTTAATCCACCATTATCATCGCCCCAGTTGGCAATAGTCAGACACAATTGGAATGAGGAATTGGAAGCCTTTTCCTTGCATTAATGAGGTGTAAATATTTCAAAACTATACACAATCTAAATCTAGCTTATGACTATGTAATAGCAGCCACACGGGGCGATTGATCTGATTAAGCTACGCTTACCGTGGTTGGTCAGTGGATGGGTGACCATCTTTACTTACCAAGACCCGTCTGTGACTCGGAAAACACGTTAAGCTGTTGATCCCGGCTGTCATTCGTGGATTTTTGACAGTCGCTACGGGTCGTCGGAAGCTCGAAAGTCTGACAACCAGTCTTACATTACCCAGTTACTGGGATGTGGAGGTCAGATAGGCAGTCGCTCCATATAAAATACTGTTATTCAGCTGCATTCGGTTTGACTGGAAGCCGACCCCAAGATATTTGGGGAAACATCTAGGGAGATGATGACACAATCTTAATAGAGATACCTCTATTAAGATTCACCAAACAAAACTTACTTGGACATTGGTTAATAGGTACGCAGGTGCCATTCTTCGCTCGTAAGTATCCCTTTTGACAAATACAGCCTCCAATACATTCAATAACATCAATACATAGATCAGGTTCTCCTAACTGTGAGCAATTCCACTTTCCACATCCACCGTTGGCACATGAATCATAGACTTCATTCTTTTTACAAATAGGTGCTGCGAAAAAATATGAGAAATGCATGAATATGATTATAGCAAATGAAATAAACAAGAATAAATCATGCTAAAATATGAAAAATTTTGAGAAAAAAGTTGAATAAGGGCAGGAAAAGATGGTAGAAATGAAAGGGTTGAGAGATGTAATAGCTTGAAAAGACTTAATACAGCCACCATCTTATGAATGTCTATGGAAAAGGGAGACATACAGCTGAGCCCAAATGAAGAAGTGACAAAGGGGGAAAAGGGTGTTAGTTACTCTTAACAAGCGTAAATTAAAAAAAAAGTCTTACTGCAGTATTTAGGCCGGACACATCTCTTTATATTGTCATCGTATACGTATCCCTTTCGGCAGTCACAAGCATTATCATAACAAACTGCAGGACAACCAATATCTGTCCTGTTGTAAGTAGAACATGTTCTACCGCAGTTTACACCACAACCGGATACCGCGTTGGGATCCCCTCCACAGGAAGCTGAAAGAAAATTTGAGATTGAATGTTGAGGAACTAGAATTTAGCTATTGACTTATTCATGGTAAAGTATGTAAATAAAAATATCGCGTTTCCTAATCCGACGCACAATTAGATCGAACTAAGGATTCGTTTTAGCATTAGAAATTTCCTGTAATGATAGCAGTGTTTGTGATAAATAAATAAAATACATAGTTTAGTTTTGAATCGAGTGTCTTCCTTTTTTTGGGTGGGAAATCATCAAATAACTTCTACCGCCCTGAGTGGAGCAGGAGGGCGTGTCAGACTTTTACTGACTAAAACCCACCCGTGTTCGATCAGTTGCCTGTGTGCCAGGGGCCGCGGTATCTCTTTCGAACAATCGGCTCTTGCGGACCCCACCATTTGGTGCTGACATCTCTTTGAGGCGCGCGTGGAACACCATGCGCCGCCGACCCGGGCTTGGTCCTTACCGGACAGTGAGCTACCCATTACTCGCCGTCGAGTGTCTTCCTTGATAGCTGATAAAAATACAGGCCTTAGTGCTTGCGATGGGCACTACAGTAAGATTGCTTATCAATTATCTGATATTTTTATTTTATTAGCAATCTAACGTTCAATAAATAATGATCCTACTTAATATTATAATTGTGAAAGTTTGTATGTTTAGATGTTTGGATGTTTGTTACTCAATCGCGCAAACACGGATGAATAGATTTGGATGAAATTTGGCACACAGATAGTTTATAACCTGGATTAACATATAGGATACTATTTATCCCGGTAGTACGTTCCCGTGGGATACTTAATTTCTAAACCACGCGGGCGAAGCCACTGGCAGAAGCTAGTTCAAAATAATTTCTTCACTTACGACAAAACTCCTTAGGTATACACCTTCCTCTGGAACCTCTCACGTAGTTATCAATACAGACACAACCCGGTGGTTCAGGGCAGCCGTACTTGGGTAAGTCAGGACAAGTATAGGGAAAACCTAACTGCGAGCATTTCTGTGGCGTGCATAACCCAGGTGGACATTGTTCTAATCTTTCATTTACTCCACATCTTGGTTCTAAAGAAAAAAGTGTAATTATTTTTCATTGCTAAAGTATACACACAGATAAAATGAGTAGGTGAAAGGAAGAACGAAATGGCGTCGGTAACAGAGAAGCTGTGTCGTGGTTGGTTGTGACAGTATGGGTATGTGATGCGCAGGAATGAGCGCCCAGTCATAAGGAAACTTTTGGATATGAATGTGATTGGGTTTAAGAGTAGAAGGAAGACAAACTATGTATTGATTGTGAGGAAAATGACATTGCTAGATCTCTATCTAGTCATGCCAACTTATCACACAATTCAAACATCGTGAATGTTGATGTGAGAAAAAAGAAAGCAGACAAATAAATTGGAATAAAGGCAGTAGGATGACACAATAACGTATAGAAGATTATACATACTTGGACATTTATCGATGGGTATGCAGACATTGTATTTATTCCTAGCGTATCCTTTTTCACAGTAGCACATAGGGTTGCATTTTATATTTTTGATGGGACAATTGGTCTGGTTCTGTTTGTATAATGTTGAACATACATTATCACATGCACCGCCACAAGAGAAGTACTCGTGGGGACCTCTGCATTTCACTAAAAATTCGAAAAAATACATTAACAATACAAGTTGGATCAATATCGTCATTTAGAATATCTATTGGCAATTTTGATGAAACAGTATAACGAGGATTGCTTTATATTTAGATAAGTACGTCACGATAGACTAAGGATTTTCTTTGTATCAGATTAAATTTTATCAGCACAAATAGTTAGCCAAAATCTGAAGCATTTTGAAAGTTATTGCTAATCCATTGCTTCATATAGTCGAAAAAATTGTCTGCTCCACAACGTAAATATCGCAATGAATACTGTTGAACTGTCAAAATGATAGCCATTCCTAATGTTAGTGTGGTATGTAACTACCCCGCAGGGCATAAAGTTTTACGTACAGCAATCTATTTTACGTATACATTCTCCTATCTTATTTCTGAAGTATCCCTTATCACATCGGCAGGCTCCCCTACAAACTGCAGCAGTTATGGGACACTTGTACTTTCTCCCGATGCTCTCGCAGGTTTGTGGTGGACATGATGGAGCACAAGGGTTGTAATGCTCGTGGGGTTTGTTGCAATCTGAAAGAAAATAAGGTTTTGTGAAGGCTTATATTATGTGAGACATTAATAGGTGAAACTATTTTTTGCTCATATTGGGGTAGGAAGGATTAGTCATATTGAAGAACCAAAGAGACTAAATGAGATGAAAATATAAGACCCAGGAGATAAAATCGAGAACAGAAAAGATGCACACTTTATAAAAACACTGTTTGCTGGTATTACTTACTGTCACATTTATCCACCGGGACACAAGTACCATTTCTTGCTCTTAAATATCCTTCTTCACAGATACAACCTTTGATACAAAATTTGGGATCCAATTTTACACAAGGCACAGGATTTCCTAATTGAGAACAATTTCTAGCTTGACATCCACCGTTGGTACATTCAGAAAATACTTCATGCTCTTTACATATGGGTGCTAGAAACAACATCATTGATGAGTACTTTGTCTACAATACTCACTTATTTTCACCATTATTAATTGAGTACTTACTGCATTGTTTGGGGAGAACACATTTTTTTATGTTTTCATCGAATACATAGTCTTTTTTGCAGTCGCAAGAGTTGGGTTTACAGATCCTAGGACAGGGTACTGGACCTTTGTTGTAATTGGAGCAAAGTCTTCCACAGTTTAGGCCACAACCTGCTTCGGCATTTGGATCACCTCCACACGATGCTGTAAACAATTCAAAACTTAGATTGACTCTGCTTATATATTATCACCTTCATCAGATAAAAGCAGTTTATTGTGATCGTTAACCTCTTCAATTACCCTCCCTACAACTGTCTTACGTCTGGCCGATTTCGGGTCTTCAGAAATATTCGTCGAATAAAGTAAGTTATCGATTGCTGTATTAAATACTTGTGTTATTTTAGAATTTTGACTTACGACATTCTTTTTTAGGAATACATTTTCCATTTTCATCTCTGACAAAGTTGTAGTCGCAGACGCATCCCGGAGGTCCGGGGCAGGGTGTATTGTTTGCGTTGACACAAGCTATTTCGAAGCCCAAATCTTTGCATGACTGCGGCGAACAAAGCCTTGCTGGACACTCTTCCCATCTTTCGTTCTCACTGCATTTACCTATGATACAAAAAAAAATGGAAGCGATGGATGTGTATTGGATGGTAAGGCTTAACGTGAGTAAAAAACGAGATGATTAATGATGAAGAATAATGGAAGACCAAGAACTCCAGTACCAATGAAAATGAGGTTTAGACACTATCAATAGGAAGCCGATGTTAGCAGAGTTATTTTCAATGCGCAAATATCAGTTGTTGTTATATACGGTGCACTAACACTACGTATTTTTTTTCATCGAATTATTACCTGGGCATTGATCTATGGGAATGCAAATTTTATTTTTATCTCTGGCGTATCCTTCTTCACAGTAGCACATTTCATTGCACTTGATGTTGATGATGGGACAGCTAGTCTGATTCTGTTCGTTCAGTGTTTCGCAAACGTTGTCACATGCACCGCCGCACGAGAAGAACTCATGAGGACCCGTACATTTCACTATAATTAATAAATAATTTTGCCATAAATTACATATTAAGCATGAGGTCGTGGGATCGGTACCCTAGTCGGGCAAAGTGTTATTGTGTTTTTACACGCTTTATATTAGCTTCACTTGTATGTTTGTTTGTATGTAACGACACCTTAGAGCGCGATTTTGACCCACTTTAAACGGTCAGATTTCATTGAAACTTTATAAACTTATCGAGGACCGATGACAATTCAATCATTAAAAAAAAAATTGAGAAAAGTGAAAAAAAAAGGTTAGCAGAACTAAAAAATAGAAAATAAATAATAGTTTAAAAAACTAAAAAAACACGCTTTAAAAACCAAACTTAAAAAGGAGAAAATAATTTACTTAATTTAATTAAAAAGCGTGGGGTGCTTGACATTCATTGATTTAAAAAATACCTCAAAAAGCACCCCACGCTTTTTAATTGAATTAAATTATTTTCTCCTTTTTTAGTTTGGTTTTTAAAGCGTGTTTTTTCGTTTTTTAAATTATTATTTTTAAGGAGGAATTTCTCAGTAAAATCCCTGATTCTAGATTTGTACACGGCTAATAACAGGGTCTGCCCCAATTACATAGGATTTAAACATAACTGGTGACATGTGAGTTTCTAAAGGTATACATCTGCCTAACCTATCAGGGTATGTTACACTAACCATATTTCACGACGAGAGGTAACAGGAGCCAAGAATATGATAGAAGTTCAACAATAATAAAAGCTATAGAATCTCAAAAAAGTTTGAAAACAGACAAAAAACTTACAACAGTTCTTTGCCGAAATACAATCTCCGATCTTGTTTCTGAAGTAGTTTGGTTTGCATCGACAGGCACCGCGGCAGTCGTCGGAAGTTTTGTTAGCGGGCATCAATGGACAGAAGTATTTTTTTCCGATACTTTCGCAAGTTTGCGGTGGACAACTTGGTGGACATGGATCGTAGATCTCATTTGCTCCTTTACAATTTTCTGCAGGAATAAAAAGTTGGTATAAATAGATATTTGTTTTAACATGTGAAATTTAGTATTCAATGCTTAGAATTACTGATAGACCACATTTGACTAAATAATTAACAGGCTTGCATCGATTAACGTGTTTCATATTTCAAGATAGCTCTTTAAAGGAAAAGTTTAGTGCTTAATTGCGGAGATAATACTTACGTGGACATTGGTCTTTTGGTATGCATTTACCATAGGCATCTCTAAGGAAACCTTCAGCACAAAGGCATCCCGGCTTACATTCAGCAGGTTTAACACATGGGACTGATTCTCCGATCTGCGAGCAGTTCTGCGCTTGACATTCGCCGTTGACACAAGGGGAGAAAACTTCGTTCTTGCCACAAACTGGTGCTGTTAATGATAAAAATAACTTTAAAATAAATATTTTATGACCGACCTGGGGGGTAATTTTCGATTTCTGAAGAGAACTTTCCACTCCATAGGAAACAGTATTTAAATCTTAACCTGAGCCTTGTCATTTCTGTATAACATTATTACCATGGTATAAAAGAGATATAATAAAAACTTACTGCAGTCTTTAGGCAGAACACATCTATTTGTATTTTCATCCAATACAAATCCTTTTCTACAATCGCAAGCATTGTCAAGGCATACAGTTATACAGGAAACATTTCCTGCATTCTTGTAGTTTGAACAAAGTCTTCCGCAGTTTATGCCACAACCTGCCACTGCGTTTGGATCACCACCACATTCAGCTAGATAAACAAAATAATTTATTTTGATTTTAGTTACATAGGTACTTGTATTTTCGTAATGTTAAGTAACAGTTACTGAATTTCATCTAAAGTAAATTTTATTGCCAAATAATGCTCAAAGAAACCACGGGAAGTAAGCTATAATACTGACTAGACAGTCGGTAGACTGGTTGGCTTTGAAACTGGTTTAACTTAGAAATGTGTACAGGAAAACTACAAAGCGATATTCGATTTGATTATTGGAAAGAGCATCCCGACAGCCATTTTTTTTTTCTTACGCAAAAGATATTAATATTTTTATATGTAACATAATAATAATTGATACTTACGGCAATCAGTGATTGGAATACAAACTTCTTTGTCATCTCTTACATAACGGTCTTTGCAGACGCAGTCGACGATACAATATTTTTGATCCATTTTGACGCAACCTGTAGGAATTCCTACATCCGTGCAACGCCAGGGTCCACATCCACCATTGCTGCAGTTTGAAAGGACTTCGTTGTTGCCACAAGGTGGAGCTAAGGAGAAGATACAGTTTGGTATTTTAAGCTTAATTTCTGCGGAAATCGTTTCACCCAAGACCCATCACAAATCCATCCTGTACGCATTCTGTACATCAAACTTTGTGCAAAAATAATGACTTACTGAGAAACGACTTTTATTAATTTTGGCGTAGAGATCGCTGTTTAGTGTTCACGGTAGTGCGTAATGTAAAGCACTCAAAACATTTTGCTTATGGGTGCCAGGGTTCATGAGAGTACTTTAAGTTATAACATTTAAAACTTGTCGCTATAGTTATTCTAAATATTATTATAGACAAGCTAAACGTAGGTGGTGCTGCGTGATGAATATGGCGTGTTCACAACCGCAACGATAGCAGCGACGATGACTCCATCTAGGACCGACTGTCGATCGTCATTGGTCATGTCGGATGCAAAAATACTCTCAAGAAAACTGTTTTGTTTTCTTACATTAGTACTTAAATACACTATTAAGTGGCACTTACTGCATTGTTCTAGACGTACACATTTCTTGACTTTAGGATCGTACAAAAATCCGTCCTTGCAAACGCAGCCATCTTTATAACATTTGCACTCAGCTGGTTTGGGACCAGGGCAACGTTTGGTGCAGTTTTTGTCACATCCAGGTTTGGCATTGAAGTCTCCACCGCAAGAAACTGTATTAAAACGATATTTTGTTAAATTTCTTCATAATTAATTCCTTAAGAATATATTTTTATATTTTGTCAAATGCATCGGGACAGATAGGACAGGGTTGGTAAACAGTGGGAGCCAGAATAAGGACATTCTTATCGAAACTGCTCTTGGAAAGTTAAGAGTGAGGACTTGCATTTTTGCCTTGGCCAGTAATAAGAGTAGTATTGGCTTAGTGGACCCGACTTAAGAGCCCGAGCATAAAATTCACTCGCTAGAGTTTAGGCAAATTCATTGTGACTATGTTTGTGTGCACGGTTACACGCCTAAAGTTCGCGCGTAGTGATCGCTTAAACAGTTTTCATCTTATAGATTATATTTTTTAAATTATAAAGGTATGGTTGATTTTTTTTTTGTGTGGATTCGGTTGTTGAATTTCATCACCACTGCACGCAAAACGGTGAAGAAAAAACATCGTGAAGAAACCGACATAACCTAGAAACAAAAAATCTAAGACATGTGACATCTACCAACATGCACTGGTCCCGCGTGGTGGATTGCGGCCCACTCCTTAGCACCAAGAGGAGGCCTGTGTTCCAGCAGTATGAACATCATAGGCTGCTTATAAATTGGCCAGAAATGGCAACACGGACAAAGATGTTCAGTCAATGAGAATTTCTGGTTTAAATTCTTTTATGTCGCTGGATATGCCAAAAATGGCAACGGTGAGGAATGTAGAAGTTTAGGGGGTATACCTTTGTCCAGTTGTAGTAAGACATACGGGTCGACTAAAGGAATTTTATAATAGCATGGAAATTATGCGAAGACTACTCACTACATTGATTCGGACGGATACATTTTCCAGTGCTGTCGTCCAATACGAAACCATCTCTGCAATCACAGCCGTTTATTTCGCATATATCTGGGCAGATCACGGGTTTTGTGCTATTATAATTGGAACAGCGTCTGCCGCAGTTTTGTCCACAACCTGATACCGCGTTTGGATCTCCTCTGCATGAAGCTGTTAGAAAGTTAAATCTGATAATAATCTATCAATTGTAATTTTGTTCTTAGCCGATATTTTTAAAGGTACAGTTTACTGCACCTCCCCGTTAACGTGCGGTTCTTATGAGGTTATCCGCATGATTAAATTTGCCAGTGACTTTATGTCTAGGCAATAAGGGTTGTATTCGTTGAGCAGGTGTTAATAATGACGTGCCGGTCGCCGTTCTCAAATTGCTTGTCTTATCGAACATTATTATACAGGGTGGAATGGACATCAATGCGCAAACTCTTGCCATGGATTATACATGCTTCAGAACACGCCCCCGGGGTTGACGTTTTTCGGAGGTTATTAAAAAAATACAGCTGTTTTCAACAAAAATGCAATACCTACGCTGTCAAAATGTCTAGGTCTAATAATGACTGTTCAACAAAACAATATACTAAATCCATTTTTAAGAGATACTTACGACATTTTTCTTTCGGTATACAAGTGCCATTTGCGGCACGTACGTATCCCTGTTTACAAGAACATCCTTTGATGCAATATGCGGGGTCAATCCTGGGACATGGTATCGGAAACCCTAATTGAGAACAATTCTTCGGTTGACAGTCGCTATTGGTACAGGCTGAATAAACTTCATCTTTCCCGCATACTGGTGCTGTTAGAAAAAATTAATATTTATTTAAACATCCAAATACTTACTTACTAGATTGTGGGAGTATTGAAATGCCAATATTAGATATATATAATACCAACACACTTATATGTTTTTAACCGACTTCAAAAAGGAGGAGGTTCTCAATTCGTCGGAACCTTTTCTTATGAATGTTCCCCGATTACTCGAAGATGGCTGGACCGATTGGGATTTTTTTTTGTTTGAAAGGTTATACTTTCCAGGTGGTCCCATGATCATCAAGTCAGGCTCTGATGATGGGATCTTGGAGAAATAGAGAGAACTCTTCAAATTTATAGGCACACTTGAAGCGATTTGGGTAGTTTTTGGAAGAGTACTTTCTCGGAGTGGTCCCATTTCAATTTGGTGAAGATCTAATTAAGAACTTCGGAGACAGGCAACGGAACTCCTCAATAAATGATAGCAAATGGACTGCGATTGCTGAAATCTCATGTCTGTCTATTGTTTACACCAGTTCATAACATAACATCACGCCGGTACGCTGTGAAGGGGTAAGCACATGTGAACCATTAAAAAGTGAAAAATATAAAACTTTTTCCAAAAAAAACAACCGACTTCCAAAAAAAACACTACAAAGTGAAAATAACTTTAATTTCGGAAGGCGGTGACAAAAAAAAAATACAGTTCCAAAGACACCGGCTTCCGAAATTAAAGTTATTTTTCACTTTGTAGTGTTTTTTTGGAAGTCTGTTGTTTTTTTTTTTGGTAAAAGTTTTTTTAAGGTAAAAATTATTTTGTTTGTGCTCAACTGGCAAACAAAGCAATTCTTTGTTTTTTTTTAATATTGATTTCAGTAATACTACTTAAACCAAGTTTTAATATTATTAATGTGAAAGTTTCGGTATTTGGATGTTTGGTACTCAATGAAACAAAAACGGCTGAACGGATTGGGATGTTTGGAACACAGATAAGTAGTGTATAACTTGGATTAACATATAAAATACTTTTTATCCCGCTAATACGGTCCCGTGGGATGATTTCCGACCTCCACATGAGCGAAGCTGCTGTCAAAAACTCGTTAATAATAATTGCTACTATAATTTATAACCATCACATCAAAACTCTCTATGTCCTTATTTTATTGTTAAGATTAATTTAAAAAATGTAGTTTTTATATTAGTAGTACTTTTTTTAAAGTTATTTTTTGTCGTTTTAATTAAGTATATCCTTTTTCTGTGCCCTCACAGAATCCATGTAAGGTATATTTTTTTACAATAAAGAATGCAATTAATACTTCATTATGAATATAAATACAAGGTACGTACATACGAGTATACGTCATTGACGTCGTGATTCATTTTTATTTAACGATTATTGTAATTTCAGTGTAATGTTGTTTGCCAATTTATTATTTTCCATATTGTGATTATAACAAATGTTTAATTTGTTTTTTTATTCACAAAACACCTGTTAATTAACTCATTTACCGTGACGGTTATCGCAAACACGTGTACAAAGAGTAAGTACATGCGTAACAGAATACGTTTAAAGGTCATTTCGTAGAAGATTCAAAGTCAAATAACGCACTAACATTTACAGGTATACACTAAGTACCTACACTAACTTTATTACATAAATATAAAACGTACGAGTCACGTATAAAAAGTATTATATTATTTAAAAGTGATGACTTCCCCGATTCGGGAAAGATATTTTTTAAGCTTTGCCCCACACTAGGAATTTCTCCTGTATTGTGGGTGCGTTTACAAACATTTAAACTCATATACCCAAACAGCCAGACCCAGAACATCTACTTGTAGGTCATACAGATATTTGTTCCGCGCGGGAATCAAACCCGCGACACGCAGCGCAACAGTCAATCGCCTAACCACTGCGCCAACAGTGCCGAGCGATTCGTGCGAGACAACTAATAAGCCGATTCGTCGTACCGGATATAAATGTGTGAGCAGACCGGTAGATAATGTTATAATTTAAGCTTTCTCTCAATCTGCATTTTGCATCTTTGCCACCAACTGCCGAAATAAAAGTAATTTTTCACTTTGTAGTGTTTTTTTTTTTAAGTTAAGGTTTTATTAGCAAAAAGGTTTTAATTTTTCACTGTTTAGTTATGGTATGGTACCCCACACTAATTCGTATACCACAACTAGACAGGTAAACAACAGTGACAGGCAGTATTAGTACATCATCATGGTACTCAAAATGGATTGAATACGTATTATCGAAGCTTAAGTAAAAACTATCCAAAGCAAAGTGGTTAAAAACTCACTGCAATCTTCAGGAAGAACGCATTTTCCTGTGTTATCATCATACCAGAAATCTTCTCGGCAATCGCAACTGTTTTCTTTGCATAGTTCAGTGCAAGCTACAGTCTGTGTCCTATTACGATCGTAGCAATGTCTACCGCAGTTCACACCACAACCCGATACCGCGTTAGGGTCCCCACCGCATGAAGCTGGAAAATTTATAACATTATTCTCTAGGGCGGTTTCCCCTTTTGTTTGCACAAAATTCAAAACAAAATGACATTAAAATTAGACATTGAGCTAAGGATTTCGGTTTATAAAATTGGATTTTTCTATAGGGATTCATAAGAATGAATATAGTTTACCAAATACAGTTGGTCTAAATTTAAAAAGTGTATCTGCAACATACAGCTTGGTTGTAAAATTATCGAAAAAAATCTCTTGCATGGTTGGGATAAACAGAAAACTTAACTATATACAAGTACTATTCTAAGTAATACCTATAGAGAAAGACAGAAATAAAAGATAGGTATAGTTACACATAGATTTAGTAAAAAAGAAAGTAGGTAAAAGTTTAGGGAGTTTTCAAAATATTAATTAAATGAATAATAACACTTTTTTAATTAGTAACATTCGCAGTTGTTTTTAAACATACGATTGTCAAATCTTATCCTACTAATCACTACATAGTATAAAACAAAGTCGCTTCCCGTTGTCTGTCTGTCCCTATGTATGCTTAGATCTTTTAAACTACGCAACGAATTTTGATGCGGGTTTTTTAATAGATAGAGTGATTCAAGAGGAAGGTATATATGTATATAACATGCATAATATAGTAGAGAAACACTGATAATTTTATAGGTTTCTAATGTGATGTCGTAAATAAACACATTTTTTTGCGCTTACATTGCAAACGCTGGCTGAACCTTACGAGATAGATCAAAATAATGTACTACAGAATTGTACACCTTAAAAGGTCTACAAAAAAATTTGCAATGGTATATGTCTATCTCTTAAGGATATCTCACAATAACCATTTTTTATCCTTTACTTTTTACGAGAAATAATGGCTTATTTACGAAGTGATTTTAAGTAATACATTAATCCTTATCCAATTAAGTACCTTAAATACATTGTGCATTTATTAAAGATCAATATGGCCCTTTACAGCATGTAATTTAAATTAATGTTTTCGAAGATATTACAGATTTAAAATGCAGGGACATGGCGGTTGCGGCGGTACCGGGCGGGGGGCCGCCCGGTGGCGTATATACGATACTTTTTATGCCGGTAGTAGGTACGTTCCCGCGGGATAATTTCCGAATTCCACGCGGGCGAAGCCGCGGGCGGAAGCTAGTAATATTATAAATGTGAAAGTTTGGATGTTTGTTACTCAATGACGCAAAACGGCTGAACGGATTTGGATGAAATTTGGCACACAAATATTTTGTAACCTGGATTAACTTAGGATACTTTTTATCCCGATAGTACGTCCCGTGGGAAAATTTTCGAACTCTACGCGGGCAACGCCGCTGGCAAAAGCTAGTTATACATACTTAACTATAAAATAGACTCATGCTGGAGAGAGTACAAAACAAGTTTGTGAGGTACTTGTACAACCGCTTGTACGGTGTATACCCATTTTATCCGCTTATGTACCCAACTTTATTTATTTTGGGTATGGTTGGATATAACGAACTGAGGGTCAGGAGGGATCTCGCACTCGTCTCGTACATATTCAAGGTACTTAGAGGGAAGGTACATAATGCGGACATTTTAGGGCAGATAGGTTTGTGTGTTCCGGACAGATACGTGTGGCGACGACGACAGCCACGGCTGTTGGCAGAGCCGCGCGCTCGGACCAATCTTTTGAGTGAGGCGCCACTGACGCGTGCACTCCGCACTCTCAACCTCATAGCTAGTGACTCAGACCTTTTCGGTTGTTCTCTGAGTGAGTTCACAAAAAATGCATTATTTGTAATATGTTACAAAATTTTAATATTATAAAAATAATTATAAGTTAGTAATAAGTTAAGATAAGAATTTAGATGTACACACTATCGCATTAGGTGCAATCCTGTAATGATAGTTGTAAGTTGGAAATAAATAAATAAAATTAAAAAAAAAAATACACATCATTCACGTAGATAAAATTATTTTAATACTCACGACACTTTTTTATAGGGATGCATTTTCCGCGGCTGTTTCTGGCATAGTCATATTCACAGATACAACCAGGCTTTCCTGGACAACGTGATGGATCAGGTCCAGGTATTGGACATGGCTGTGGAAACCCTACTTGCGTACAATTCAGTGGTCGGCATGCCAAAGCTGGACATTGAGAGTAGATTTCGTGCTCTCCTTTACAGTTTTGTGCTGGAAGAAAGAAGGGTTGAGGAGTTGATGGTAAGAAAGAATGGTCTTAATGATGCCACTGAGGAATAACGTCAATATACTTGGTTAAAAGTTACTAAAACAACTACCACAAGACGTAAAACCTCGTATGCAAGGACGTAAAAATATCGTTGCGGTATTTTACCGGACACTGGATTTTTAACTCTCGGTGTTGCATTGAGCTTTGAGAATCGAACAAAGTGCATCCCAACGTGTCGAAAATAGCATTGTTGGTTTTTCAACTATCGGCGCTAAGCAGTACTGTGAGGATTTTACGTTTGTGTGAACGTAACGTGGACACTTGAAAAATCGTAACACGTAGAAAAAATTTAATTACAAAAAAAAATGGTTACTTACGACACTGATCCCTTGTCACGCATATGCCGTCCTCATTCCTCACGTATCCATCAATACACCTACAGCCTGGCTCACACTCAGGGTCACCGGGCTCTGGTGGTGCTGCACATCTGATTACACGAGGATCGACATCGCATCGTTGAGGCGGACAGGGGGCAGGGCATACGTCGTACACTTCATTCGGTCCCGTACATTGAGCTGGTGTAGAAAATTGAGTGTTTATTAATTTTTGGACTGATACACGAAATAAATATACCAGGGCTATTAACGATAAAAACTGGCTAGTTTTACACAACGCACCAAAGAAACTTTGAGGTTCCAGTTAAAAAGGAATCGACGATCTAACACACGATAATATGAAATAATTTTATAGCGATTCGTAGGACTGATGCTAAAAATCTTCAGATTTACAAAAAAGAAATCACTTACGACATTGATCTCTCGTAACACAAATTCCGTCAGGGTTTCTCACAAAACCGTCAGCACATCGACAGCCTGGCTCACACTCGGGGTCACCAGGTTTTGGAGGGGGCATGCAATCAATCACTCTCTCGTCCACATCGCATCGACGGGGAGGACAAGGGGCGGGACAAATATCGTACACTTCATTCGGATTCGTGCATTGAGCTGTTTGCCAAAAAGATAGTAACTCAAAAAAGCCTATTGTTATTCCTATTTTGACAGGTATTTGATTTGCGTGCGAATTCCGCAGTGCTGACTCATGGTAGCAGAAAACCATCATAGATTTCTAGACTATACACGTCCAACATGTCTACGCCCTCTCGGATGGAGGTCAATCAATCAACCATAAGGGTTTCCGTACGTCACAATCAAAAAATAATAAAAACAATACCTATTATCGCTAAGTTTTTGTACTTACGACAGTCGCTCTCAAGTACACAGTCTCCCTCCGCATTTCTTAAGTATCCGTCACTACATCGACAGCCAGGTTCACAATCACAATCTTCTATTGCAAGGCACGATACTGCAGCTATATTCACACCGCAAAAACGGGGTGGGCAATCAGAGAAACATGGGTCTAAGGTTTCATTCTTTGCACAATCATATTCTGTAAAGAAAATTATTTGTCTTAATATGAAACAAAAGTTTCATAAAAGTTTTTGATTTTGCTAGCTAACGTCTTCAAGTTTATAGCTCCAACTTGTTGTCAACTTCACTCCAATTGAAACCAAACTAGATACCTACCTATGACCGAGAACTCAATGATGTTGTTTGATAGGTTTTTCGACCACAATAAACATCGATATTTCTGTTACTAAAAATAAAAAAAAATACTTACCACACTCGTCCTCAGGGATACAAATACCAGCTCTGTTTTTAAGAAAGCCGTCTGCGCATCTACAACCAGGTTTGCAGTCACTAGAACCTGGTTCAGGTGCAGGGGCACAAAGAATCAGAGCTTGGTCGATACCACATTCCCTTGGCGGACATGGATTGGGACAGAGGTCATAGATTTCATTAGGTTTTTTACATTTACGATGAGCTGGAATGAAATGATAAGATATACTTAAAGTTCTTGTTTAAATTAGGTAACTACTTACTATTGTGATATCTATACTGTTACTGTTTTGTTCAATTTAAATATTCATGTATTTTATTAAGTTAGAACAGATTATACCTTAGCTGTTCTACTAACCACCAGTTGTCATACTTATCATGTAAATTGTCAAAATATTCTAGTTTCAATACATTGAATTTACTTACGATTACCAACGCCACTTTTTTCAGGATAGGGGCCAGCAGGATCGGTTCCTAAAATATTATGTTTAATTTTGATTAAACTCCCTTTAAAGTTAGTTTTAAGAGATACACATTTTTTTTTACATTTATTGAAAAAAAAAAATACTTAGTTTGTATTAACATCACTTCGTTAGAAAAAAAATACAGAACTGAAGATTACATAAATGATGTTTCTTTACATAACTGAACTCAAATTATCATGAAAATAAATCATACCTTCACAGGGTTGTATTAAAGCCGTATTCGCCACTATGGCTAGTACCACGAGTGGCCTCCACATTATCACCAACAACACTGTCTGGGGTGCTTATCAAGGCTGTTTACCTCTTTTATACCTCCTCACACGACTTCGTGCACTTGTTTCAATATGGAAGGTATAAACCAATAATGTTCCAGTCACCATAACACTGAGTTAATGTAATATTTTTTTTCTATCTTTTGTATTTTTTTATTATTGTATACTTAACACATGTGTAATTTTTCCATGGTAGGTATGTACACACGGCTACACATCAAGTTATACATATCCAGTGTAAGGTGATCTCGCATTATAGAGGATTTCCGTACTGTGCAAGATCAGCGTAAACTGGAAATGTATAGCTTGATGTGTAGCCGTGTGTACGTAAACAATTGAATGATTAATTATAATTTATTGAGACCATTGAATAAAATTTGCAATGCAAACAGATTGTATTTCTTTATAAATGGCGGTGTAATCAGTCGATTACGGTTCTATTGTATTTTTTATAATTTGCATTAATTGTAAAGGAAGTGAACACAATAAAAAGTGAAATAAAAAATAAATTATTACTTTTCTATTTATGAATTTCTTGATTTTAAACTAACAATTCCGCGCGCCATAGAATAGTTTAATTAACACATATCGATACGATAAGATAGTTGAATTCGTGAATAGCTGTAGCATCGTTTTTTAAGGAGCACGATTCGAAGATTTGTGAAATACCTAATTGTTAAGCGTGTTTCGTAAGAAATAATTGGTAAGCGTTTTGAGTGTTTTTTTTTTTGAGGGTGGGATAACATCAAATAACTTCTCCAGCTCTGGGTGGAGCAGGAGGGCGTGTCAGACTTTTACTGACTAAAACCCACCCGTGTTCCCTAAGTTGCCTGTGTGCCAGGGGCGAAGGTATCTCTTTCGAACAACCCGCACCCCTGGCAGGCATCGGCCCTTGCGGATCCCACCAGTCCGGCGCACCAGGACACATGGCACGCCGTGACCACCCCAGGAGCCAAGTAGCACAAGGGCCCCAGACTACCCTGGCACCCTTGGCTACCTTGGGGCACCAAGCTTCAATTTTATTTTGGGGCTTGTTTTTTCTTTAGTCTCTGAGATGGTCTTCTTATTTCCTGTTTACCCAATTAATTTTATCATGTGCACCAGACTATGCAGTAAATAACTAATTAAAAACAAAATGTGCAAAGAAACGAGTTTATTTGGCCCAATATAATCGGTCCGATTAGAGAATTATACAGTCAGTATTGAAGTGCTAGAAAGTTGTAACAATTTATAGAATTGAAATGTAGCATTTTTATTATTTTTATAGTAAAACTAAGTTGGTATTCAACTGTGTTTCTATGTTATATTCGGTTAACAATTGATTAAGAGGGGACGGGGCCTGCGAGGAATTTGAAAAATAGGTATTTGAAGAAACTATTACCGTCGCGCTGCGCCCAAACAGCCGAGTAGTGTGTGATAAGGACAGCTGCAGCTCAGACCGAAATTATCACAAAAATTTTGACGAGATCGACGTTTTGTATTCCCCTTTTTTCTCCTCGAAAACTGTGCTGATTCAATTATTTTAACATTAATATTTTAAGAATGTTCCTATAATTTTTTTTATATTAAACATTTTCTAATTTGTCTGGTAGTCCTCTAATCACGGCGTACTGAGCCCGCGTGGTGGATTACGGCCCACTCCCTCTCACCGAGAGAACGCCTGTGTCCCAGCAGTGGGGCCAACGTTATAGGCTGATATGTTAATAGATTTAAGTAGAATAAATGCTGTGGAAATCCGTTCTTTGCGAAACATAATATGTGTGGTATGACTGTGAATGATAAGCTGAAGATTGATGTGGTAAGACAACGCTGCGGTTTAAAAGAAAATGTAGTGACAAAAATTGAAAAGAGTATGCTTAGATGGTTTGGTCAAGTTTAGAAGATGAATGAAGGGCGGTCAACAAAAGATATTTACAAGGCAGATGTGAGTGCATGGTAGAAGGGGACGCCCCAGGAGAACATTTAGTGACCTTATTGGTGAAGTGCTTCAGAAAGGTCAGGTGCGTAGTACTTGCAACCGTCGTGGGTGTATGACCAGATTTTCGAACGTAAACGAGGCCAAAGGAGTATCTGAGGATCGTAGCAGGTGGCATTCAGTAGATTCTGCCTACCCTCATGAGAAAAAGGCGTGAGTTTATTTATATATGTATGTATTAGGACCCTATATCTAATTTTGGGTACAATTCTCTGTTTACTAATAATTTAAACAATCTAATGATGCACCAGTCGGGGGCTCGGCGAATTCCGAGTAAATCTCGGGCTCTTCATGGTAGTGGTAGGAACTGTTGGGTTTTAGCTGCTAGGAGTCTGACATGACCTTCCGTTCTACCTAGATGGAGTGTCCTCCATTAGATGTCTCTAGATTTATTTCCTTTAGATGTCTCTAAAGGTTCAAATGATACAAGGTTTGTAGGAAATAAAACTTGCAGTGATAGAATCAATAAAATATATTTTTTTATCTTATATTTTAATCTTTCATGCCTTGTTACATTGTATTTGAATACGTTTTATCGGGTATTTTACTTAAAATTGACAAATCAGGAATACTTGCACTAAATACACAATTATTACGTTTCTCTTTTCCATTATCTATTCAAGCTACATTCATTCATCTGCGCGTCTTATTTTTAATAATATTGCCAGCTATCGTTCCTCTTATTAATAATTTGATGATTTTCTTCTTTGAACCTAGGGTATCGCTTAAGCTATTGAAGACGTTTGATACAATTTACATCACTTAATAAATAAGTTACCAGTCATTCAGTTCTTTCTGAAGCACAACAAACTTTTTATTCACCCCATATTTCATTATTCCGAGTTTTAGTAAAGAGTATTCCAAAACAGCAGTTACTTCAAGGTCCGGTTGTTCCAACGCATACAACATTTTGTGTTATTCGTTACGTCAGCATCACTTTACGGGCCTGTGAATATTCCTACGTTAATCACCGTTTTGTCAAATGCCACCATAAAAATGAAAGGATGGTCGACATTCATAACATTTGTAAGTTCAAATTTGGATACTTTCGGAATTTTTTCTTGCTCAATGAAATCTGAAAAGTGAAAAAAAAAATGTAATTATGGTTTTTTTCCTTAAAGAATTTTTACAGTAGCCTTATTTCGATGACAATGGACTCATCCTCTATTACCTTAGTGGTATTTCCAATCAATAACATTCCCATGAAATCTATACCTACTGTGTCTTCTCAAGTCTGTAGATAAACATATGTTTATATTGAAACAATTAAATCAAAATTCTTGCTACTGTCCTACCTAGGTACTTTTCGCCACACGAAATAACTTATAGGTTGAAATTAAAAAGCGTCCTCATGAAGTTTTTATTATAATACTAGCTTTTGCCCGCGACTTCGTACGCGCACAAACTTTACTCTGTCTTTTCCCGTTCGCGTAAGAATTTTGGTAAATTCTCTCTTAGTATTCCACAACAAATAACTTGACGTGCGCTGTCAGTTGCATCGCGTTGCGTTTTGTTAAAAATAAACGGCTAGATTTTTGTTTTGATTGATATTTTTTATTAATAAATATCATATTTTAATACTTATTATCCTATTCCTGACGAAGACAAATCTAAAAAATCAAATATCATTAAAATTGGACCAGCCGTTCTTGAGTTATAAATGGTGTAACTAACACGACTTTGTTTTATATATATAGACTAGCTGTCCCGACAGACGTTGTCCTGTCTTAACTATGAATATTAAATTCGCATTCAACCACCAGGTTATGCCATTTAATTGTAGCTTATGTGAAACGTTAGTACTTGGAACACAGCGCCATATAGATGGCGCTGTGTTCCAAGTACTAACGTAACGGTTCAGTAAGTAATCAATAGTGATTACTTACTGAACCCAGTCGAAAGGTATCGACATCTGTTAGAATCATTTGGAGTTAACAGATAATTGTGACTGTCAAATAATAACAGACAAATAATTAGCAATAAATTAAAATTGCGACTATAATTTGAGATTTAAACTATCCTATCTCTCAAGTTGGATCGAACTGCACATGGTGTGCGAATTTTATTATAATCGGTTAAGTGGTTTAGGAGTCCATTGAGAACAAACATTGTGACACGAGATTTATATATATTAAGAAGATGTATGATGTATATATTTTACCTACATACTCACACTATGTACAGACGGGTTTTTATGTTGTATGTGTAATGTATGTAGTTTTTTTTATATTCTGTGAATATGATAACGTTGTAGGTATTGTAGACTGTAGATTTGTAAACCATTTTCTATTTTATAAAGCATCTGGTACTTGTTGTCAGGCTAACACTGTCCTCCCACACCTATTAACACTGTAATTTCCTGCCAGGGGTGCGGGTTATTCGAAAGAGATACCTTGGCACCTGGCACACAGGCAACACGGGTGAGTTTTATTAAGGGCCTACGTCCCGTTTGGTAGCGTAACACGGTCACTTTATGAACCCTACTGTTCATTAACGGCTTGTCTTGAAGATTTGAAAAATATATGATTTTGCTATAGATTCATATAGATCATTTTGCCGGAAGTACTTTTTTTGTATAGTTAATACTTTTGCTTTAAAAAAATATTTTCCAACGCGCAATATTTTGGCTTCTATTCCATACTCCTACTAAACGGCTTCGTTATTTGGAAAAAAAAATACACTGAAAAATAGAAAGTTAGAGGTACCACAGAATCGCCGAAGCACAATTGTAAATTAATCAGTATTTGCCAAGGATTATCCCCATTTTGAGATAAAGGCTCAGAGGTGCCCTGCGCGGGCGCGGGCGGCAGTCGTGCTTTAGCATACAAACGGGAGATGAGGGTACTATGAGCCTTAAGTAAAAGTCTGACACGCCTTCTTGCTCCACCCAGAGTGGGAGAAGTTATTTGATGATTTCCTAAAAAAAACTGTAATTTGAAACCATTGTAAAATCCAATTATTTTTAAAAGAATAACCGTGGAGTTTCTTGCCGGCTCTTCTTTATAGGAAGCAACCAATTGGAACCGTGCATCTAGCTTCTGACGTTTCATAAGTGCCCATGTGGGTTTATGTGAAAATAGAATATTTTTGTTGACGAATCTTTTTTTCTTACCACAGAGAGTATCACGAATATTTGACCCGAAAGTTTTAGTGAAATTTTATCACGAAGTAACAACTTGATCATCTGCCTAACCTTGTCCTAACTACGTTGTGGTTGGTTTCCAGTCTAACCGGATGCAGCTGTTTACCAGTAGTGCATATAGATGGAGCGACTGCCTATCTGACCTGCACAACCCTGTTACTTGGTTATGCGATAACCCTTGGTAAGACTAAGTTCAGGTCAGGCTATGTAATAACTTACCATGGTAAAAATTGTCTCCCATTCCAAATTCGTTAACGGTGGAGTTAAGCCTCTGGAGCAAGGCTGTAACATATGGCGGTTTCTTGGAGCCAATGTCCTGGAGCCCTGTTGTCGAGTTGTTAAATATTTCCTGTACATAAAAAAAAAAAATTAACAGTCAGTCATATACATACGTTAGGTTATGCAAGACGGTTATCTGCGTAAGCAAACATACTGAATTAAAATAACACTGTTATTTGTTGACTGGGAATTGCCGTCCACTTCTGTAATTGGCTAATATTTGACAAAAAGTATAATAAAACAGGTTTTCAGTAAGGTGTCAAGCTATTTTGGATCATCTGCAGTGCAACTATTGATGCCACCTCGATCAGCCCTGGGTTTAAACTGCCCTGGAAACGGTTATGGGACGGGTCCTTGTAGGTACTACTTCCAGGAAGAAGAAGGCCTTTAACTTGCAGTGTAACAAAATAGTTCTTGTAGAACTTAATATTGCACTTACCAACTCCGACATCCTGAATATGTTTGCCACTGATATTTTGAATTTCGGTAAATATAGTTGTACTTGCTTATATTCAAGACTATCAAGTGCTAATTCTATGTTTCTAGGATCTTCCATTTTTTTTTGCAGGTCCTTGATCCCATTAATAAAATCTGGTAGGATCACAATAAAACTGAATCTCCCACCTCTGAATTTTAGCTTCACGATCTAGAAATAAATTAACATAGGTTACAGTACCCGGCCATGGAAATAAGATGTCGAGATTGGGAAAAAAAACAGCTTTGTAGAGCATCTCTGTTACTTATAACTACGTAACAGTCTCTTTTCAAAGCTTGATAAATATCTCAATTGCACTCGGTTGTTGTTTAAATAAATACTTACTGGCGGTGCCAGAATGGTCATCGTTTGTGTAATGTAAACTCAATTTAAGGCCCAATCTAAAGAATATTGGTCGAATCCAAAAAAAAATTTAAACAATCAACATAGTATTTACAAAACGCCTTATTGATTGCACATAATAGTGACTACAACTGCGCATACGAACTACCGACACATACAGCCTGCGGCGTAGCTTGGTAGATGTCATTTATTTATTTTATTTATCCTCACACTGGAACGCCATACAGCAATTACACCAACGGAGCAAACAATAACTTCATGTGCTGCATACGTGCGCGGTGAACATCGAACGAGCGACGATGGGTCACGCACGCTTACGCAGCGCCAAGACACTTCACCATACTTCCATGTCATGTCCAGCAATGGACATCTTTCGTGTGAAATGATGATGATTGCGAAACATTAAATTGAATAAGTACCTTTGCGTTGAGCTTAGGGCTGTATACATACAAGAACATGTCTTTGTGAGACATAGTAGGAATTGTCACGATTCTACCCGGAGGGAAGAAATCTCTGTTGATTGTCTTCGATGGTTTGAACGGTTTCTCCCATGTTCCCTGAAATAATATTATTTTGTTAATATACACATTTCATATCTTCAAATGTTGGTTTTAGTTAAATATTAAAACTTACCTGAAAAGCTTCGGCGTCCACTAGTATCAAGCCAGTCAATGCTGATAATGTGCTTGGTTTTAAGTAATTTAGGAAACCATCCTTCGTATATTGCGCCACCTGATTAAAATAATCGATTTTATAAATTAACTTCGTATTTGTATGACATGTAGATTGTAGTACTTATTTATGACCAACTCACATCAGCATTAATCTTTTGTGCTGCTTCCGAGGAACTAAAATTATGATTTTCTGGTCCTATTTTGAAGAACTGTGTTATTCTCTGAATATAATCGTCATTAAGTGCGTAGCCTAAATCAGCGTATATTTTACAGAACAGTTTGTACTCAATGTCTGGATAATCAGCAGTGAGTTCAGCAGAGATATTCGGGAAGAAACATCTGATCTGTAAAAAAAGTTAAAGCTTATAATTACGTTTGTTTTTTTTTTCATTTAATAGTGTACTCTTTGAATCCTCTCAGTCTCTTTAAATTGGGCTAGCGTGTTTTCAGTAAGTAGTTTTTGTAAATAAGGCGAATATAAATAAATGGCAAATGATCTACTAACCTGTTCCAGAACAATATATCGCTTGAAAAGAGCCATTATTAAGTAACTTAAGCTAGCCTTTCCACCGCATCGGCACATCTGTGGTGATGAGGAAAATGCAATAATGAAAAAAGCTTCCTTTGTGAAGTGGTAGTTTTGGCATGTGTAGTGTCAAGCGATTTTGAACCATGTGCGAATAAGGTAAGAGCCTATTACATCAGCAGAGGAGTTTTTCGGCTGAATGATGATGGAGATCACTTACTTGTTCTGTATAACGAAGATTAAACAGTTCCAAGAGTTCTGTCTTCACTTTACCCTTGGATTCTACAGCCAGTTGAGCGAAGAGGTACAAAAAGGATGCCCCCCCGACCAGCACATTGTTGTCGGGATCACGTTCTGACATATCCTGTACAAAAATTTACAAGTTGACAAATCTAAAACATTTTGAACAAGATATATATTACAGGGTGTAACAGAATAGACGCAAGACCTGAAAGTAGTTTGTTCCTAATTGACTACTGAATCGATTTCAGTAACTTTTAATATTCGTTTTTTTTTTGGTTAATTTGGTTAATTATGTATTTTACCATACCTACCACTGATTGAGCCAAAAAAAAAACAATCTTATGCTAGAAGAAATAAGACTCAATTTTAAATGCATAAAGTAATGCTTGAGTCGACATATTTTTCTAAATAATATCAGTTAGCTTAAAAAAAAGTTTTATCATCGTATTATGCTTTTAACTCAATATTCTAATTGGGCTGTATGAAGTCTTGCGTTAATTATGTTACTTGTTGTATAGTTAAAATGTCTCATGAGGTTATAGCGGGTACCATACCCTGCAAACCGGTACACCAAAAAGCAGTGTAGCAGTAAAAATTTGCGGTAAGGGTAAGGTAGATTAGTAATTTACCGGATAAGCTAAGGTACTATCAAAAAAGATTATGATCTACCTAGCCTTGTCCCAACTATATTGGGGTCAGCTTCCAGTCTAACCGGATGCAGCTAAATACCAGTATTTAACATAGAACGACTGCTTATCTGACCTCTACAATCCAGTTACTGCGTAACATGATACCCCTTGGTAAGACTGGTTAACAGACTTTCGGATTTTTGACGACCCGTAACGACTGTGTTATCGTATTAATACCGATATTAACTTAAAATATAGTGGGCCAAGAACAAATCGGGCTCCCAAAAGTAGGATTCTGAACCAAATTGCACTAAGCAGACTATAGAATCGCAGGTCTCCTTTTATTTTTATTGCTCAAAAATCAATATTACATACTCGTAGATCTAAAGGCTTCCGTAAGAAGGCAATTAATGGAAAGTATTTTGTTTTTTAGCAACTATAACATGTTCGAAAAGAATTTCTATGTGGCCAAAATATCTAATAACCCGGGAACGGTAATTTTTTGTAAATTACCTTCGTCTTTAAGATTTGGACGAAAATATTTTTTTTATTTTTAGTGAACGTTTGGGGAAATCTCTTTCAAATCATACCTAACACGACACATATCATAAACTTCTTTTATTTATTTCTTAGGATCGAACTGAACCCCCTTAAATAAATTTAAAAAATATCTTTTTTAGACTGTTTCTGGCGATCTCTTTGCGCGTCATTAAGACTTCACGTTAATAATTTACACTTACTTTCAGGAGTTTTATAGTGAAAGCAAGGTTTCCGGTTATGAATAATTCCTTTGCTACGTCTGCACAATCCGGCTCTGGTGTCGTAGACACCATTGTTGTGGTAGACGCTGCTGTTGTATCTAAGATAAGTTGAAAAAAGTTCGTCAGAAAATGATTTAATTTAGTAAGTTAATTAGCAATTTGAAGCGTTAATTAAGTAGATTAGCGATCAATGAAGCCTAAAGATTATTTTACCTTTTAGTATAATGATTATAACAGGTTTGGAACCAATAGCTATGCATACAGTCTTAGTTAGAAGAATATATGTATTGAAATAATGCTTTACCACAAGCTACACAGAACCATGCTTTCTGACGATTTTGCGTTGCGCATTAGTTACCTTGATTTGCAGTTGTGGTTGATGATGCCATTGCAGCAGTTGTTGATCTTGCCAATTTTCCTACAAAACAATATTCGATGAAGTAAGTACTACCCACGAATCTCTGCTACCCAGAATTATTGAAAAATTTACTAAACTTACTGCATTCCCATGTGCTCAAACAATTTCCTTCGTCGTCTTTGTAGTATCCGATTAGGCATCGGCATTCGGGTTTGCATTTTGGTATTCCAATATTTATCGGACATTTAACTCCATTTATGTAATCAGAACAAGTCCTCTGAGGGCATGACGGCGCACACAGGAAATACCATTCCTGTCTACCTTTGCAGTCTTTTGGACCTGTGAGAATTTGCATATTTTTTTTTTGTAATTTACGAAGACACAGTGTATCTACGAATTCAGAAAAAAAAACACTAACTACAACAGTAACGGGTAAAAAACGACTTCCAAAATAGCGCAGATAATTTAATATTAACCATACGTAGTAACTAACATTTCTACGTAAATCAATGGGCTATTATATACTATTGCGAATCGTAATGTTTTTTTTAATTTGTAACGGTAGAGAATTTAAATCTTATTAAAGTAAAACTGAAAATAACGCATTATCTTCCTTTCGATGTCTGCAGAATTACCCATAATATTATTATCAAAACAGCAGTTATACGTTTTGTGTAATACTCTTAGCAGACTATGACCTCTAAATGTTTTTTTTTGTTACCTCTCATTGTGGTGCTTTGTTCTTCCGTAGTAGTAATTGTTGTATTTCCTGAATCATGTGTAGTAGTAGTGATGTCGGACCATTTAGACATAGTTGTAGTTTCTGTTCCTCCAGTCGTCCCTTCTCCTAAAGCTGTGGTAGTCCTAGGTGTTGTTTTATGTTTTTTTGTTGTCCATTTGGTAGTTATAGGTTTCCTCGTTGCTTTTGGTCTATGCGAGGTTGTCGTTACTCGAATGGATTTTTTTGTAGTTGTCGGTCTTTTTCTTGTAGTTGATACTTTAGTAGTAGACGTAGCTTCTGATTCTTCTTCGGTTGCGGTATGTGATTCGTCTGTTGATCCAATATCCGCATGTGTTGTCGTGTCTCCGCCTTCAGAATCCTCTGTCGATTCTATGGTTGATTCGTCATCCGGATGTGCTGTCGTCATTCCACTCTCAGAATCCACTGTTGATTCATCTGTTGATCCAGTATCCGGAAGTGCTGTCGTCTCTCCGCCTTCAGAATCCTCTGTCGATTCTGTAGTTGATCCAGTATCCGGATGTAATGTCCACTCTTGGCCTTCAGAATCCTCTGTCAATTCTGTGGTTGTTCCGGTATGCTTTTCCATTCCTTTTGTTGTCATTTCTGATCCAGTGGTTGATGATCCCGGCTTTTCACTGGATTCAGAATATTTAGTTGTCTCATCTGGAAGATAAACGTACATTTTATGTGTTTTTTTTTAACTTGTTAAATAATTTCTATCTACGGCTACGTAAGGAATATGCACAAGATGTCCCTACTGACCAATAACATCGGCATTCATTAATCTACGAAGACACATTGTATTTACGAAATACTTTGCATGACCTGGGAATCGAGCCAAAAATCGAGTTCAGCAGTCGCGTTTTCAACCACTAGACCAACGAGGCAGTAAGAATATTAAAGTATTTAACAAAATGACTGAAGTAGTTAAAAACGGTTTAAGAAGTCAACAACGCCTACGAGAATTAGGGTAGAAATTGCTTTAGGTAGTTCAAGGATAGCACTACAACGCAACACATTAGTCTGTCTCGGTGCCTACATTTACGTTCACACATGCATCTTTCTGGCTCACATTCTGCTGGCAATGAATAAATTTCGGTACAATTGCTAGACAAAGGGGAATACTTCAACTTGCAATTAAGAAACGGACAATCAGTGAACACCTCTCCTATAATTCTGTTAATTTGAAGAATGGGTTTACGAGTACAATAGATCCGATCTCAACGGAAACACTATTAAATCAAATGTTTTGTTGCTTATATTTTCAAGCATGTATTGCGGTTGTTCATAAAGTTGGATATGTTTAAACGACACATACACACGACATATGTTTAAACAATTAGCACGGCATCGATTCTATTAGGGCTTTGGATAAGCAGTTGGGATTAAAGAAAGAAGAATAGTTAATTCTGCTATCTGCAGTCGTTGTTTTGAAAACGATTAAAAGTGAAATTTTGATTTACTAATTATGTGGTACGAAATACTTCTGAATTGATATATTCTTAGCCTCTTATTCAATACCATTCTTGTGCTTTAATTTATTTTACCGAAAATGTGGCTACGGAAGAAAATCGACAATCCTAACTAGCCTGGTTAGGTAATCTTATGACGCAGCTGTTCCTACCACAAGCGGTGCCCGAATTTGTAAACTTTCTGAGTTTAGATAATGGGCAATACACTTACATATCATAGTCGTGACCTCATAAAAAAAATTCAATAAACTAGATTCATCATAACAATAGTTTATCTACCAACATGAAAAAATGTTAAAGCGTTCTATTTCAACTTCAAAAAAATTGTGGTAACATTTTGGGGATAAAATAAATAAATAATAATTAACATCTCATTTACCTTTCGTGAGGTTGACTTAAAGCCTTTATTTGTGTAAACTAAGATATAGCGGTCACTATCCCTATCATGATGGTCCTTCTACCATATATCCTGTATGATAAGTAGGTATGTGAATGCTGCTTTCGTCTTTTTACACATGATACCATCATCTAAGCTTGGACTAGGACAATGTTTCATTTATCCAAATTAATCAGGGGGCTGAAGCCTACTAGCTGCACTTGATGCTAAACAGGAAGTAACTTTTTGGATGCATCAGTGCAGTAACGGTATTGCGGGTAAAAATCGATTTCCAAAATAGCGCTTCTACGTTAATCAATGGGCTACTAAACTACTGCTAATCGTTATGGTTTTTAATTTATTTGTAACTGTAGAGAATTGATATCTTAATAAAGTAAGACCGAAAATAATGCATTATCTTCCTTTCGATGTCTGCAAAATTTCCCATAAGTTTAGTATACAAACAGCAATTATACGTTTTGTGCAATACCCTATCAGACTATGACCTCTAAATGTTTTTCTTTGTTACCTCTCATTGTGGTGCTTTGTTCTTCCGTAGTAGTAATTGTTGTATTTCCTGAATCATGTGTAGTAGTAGTGATGTCGGACCATTTAGACATAGTTGTAGTTTCAATTCCTCCAGTCGTCCCTTCTCCTGAAGCTGTAGTAGTCCTAGGTGTTGTTTTATGTTTTTTTGGTATCCGTTTGGTAGTTATAGGTTTCCTCGTTGTTTTTGGTCTAGGCGTGATGTTCGTTCCTCGAATTGGTTTTTTAGTAGTCGTCGGTATTTTAGTTGTAGTTGATGCTTTAGCAGTAGAGCCACCTGCCGTCGATTCTGATGCAGACCCTTTTGTTGTAATTTCTGATCCATCGGTCGATGAGTGCGGTTTCCAACTGGAGACAGTTGTGGTTTTCCTTAGTTTCTTCTTATGTTTATGAGTTGTAAATACTGTTCCTGATCCTCCTGTTGTTGACTCCATTTCAGTGTTGCCTGTCGTTGCGTCCGATCCAGGCCCTCCAGTTGTCGTTTCCATTTCAGAGCCTCCTGCAGTCGCATCGGATTCAGACCTATGTGTTGTCATTTCTGATCCAGTGGTTAATGATCCCGGCTCTCCACTGGATTTAGAATGTTTCGTTGTAATATCTGGATGATAAATGTAAATTTAATCTGGTTATTTTTTAGTTTCATTGTTGCGAGTTGGGTTCGAAGTCTGTGTAAGATATTTGTAGGTTCGTAATGCAGAAATAATACAAATTAAAAAAGTTGCTTTCCTAGGCAAGGAAAAAAAGTACCAACGACTTAAATAAAACTTAAAAAGCAAATTAATGAAAATAACCTGATTTTATAATAATTATATGATATTTTTAAATCTAGACGTGACACTTAAGACACCGGTTTTATAAGTGAAAACTAGGATATGGCGGTCACTATCCCTATCATGTTCATCCTTCTACCAAATACTCTGTAGTTATAATAAGTAGGTTTTTAAGTATGTCAATGCTCCTTTCGTATTTTTACACGTGGGTTAATCGTATGTATAGGTCATGATACCACTATCTAAGCTTGGATTAGGACAATGTTTCATATATCAAAATGAATCAGACGGGTGAAGCCTATTAGCTGCACTTGATGCTAAATAGGAAGTATTTTTTTGGATGCATTGATGCGGTAACAGTATTGCGAGTAAAAATTAATATTAGCTAGATTTTTATAACGCATTATCTTCCTTTCGATGTCTGCAGAATTGCCCATAATGTTATTATCAAAACAGCAATAATACGTTTTGTGTAATACTCTATCAGACTATGACCTCTTAATATTTTTCTTTGTTACCTCTCATTGTAGTGCTTTGTTCTGCAGTAGTAGTAATTGTTGTAATTCCTGAATCGTGCGTTGTGGTAGTAGTGATGTCGGACCATTTAGACATAGTTGTAGTTTCTGTTCCTCCAGTCGTCCCTTCTCCTGAAGCTGTAGTAGTCCTAGGTGTTGTTTTATGTTTTTTTGTTGTCCGTTTAGTAGTTATAGGTTTTCTCGTTGGTTTTGGTCTAGGCGTGATGTTCGTTCCTCTAATGGGTTTTTTAGTAGTTGTCGGTCTTTTACTTCTAGTTGACGCTTTAGTAGTAGATATAGATTCTGATTCTTCTTCAGTTGTGGTATTCGATTCTGTGGTTGATCCATCATCCGGATGTGCTGTCGTCTCTCCACCCTCAGAATCCTTTGTCGATTCTGGGGTTGATCCAGTATCCGGGTGTGCTGTCGACTCTTCCCCTTCAGAATCCTCTGTCGATTCCGGGGTTGATCCAGTATCCGGATGTGCTGTCGACTCTTCGCCTTCAGAATCCTCTGTCGATTCTGGGGTTGATCCAGTATCCGGGTGTGTTGTCGTCTCTCCACCTTCGGAATCCTCTGTCGATTTTGTGGTTGATGCAGTATCCGGATGTGCTGTCGACTCTTCGCCTTCAGAATCCTCTGTCGATTCTGTGGTTGATCCAGTATCCGGATGTGCTGTTGACTCTTCGCCTTCAGAATCCTCTGTCGATTCTGTGGTTGATCCATCATCTGGATGTGCTGTCGTCTCTCCATCCTCAGAATCCTCTGTCAGTTCTGTAGTTGTTCCAGTATCATCCTCCATTCCAGAGTCTTTTGTTGTCATTTCTGATCCAGTGGTTGATGCTTCCGGCTCTTCACTGGATTTAGATTCTTTAGTTGTCACATCTGGAAGATAAATGTAAATTTAATGTGTGTTATCTTTTTTGTTTTTTTGTTGCGAGCTGGGTTCGTAGTCTATGTAAGATGTTTATGCAAAAATACAAATAAAAAAAAAGTATTTCATAGGCAAGGAAAAGAAGTACCTATTACTAAAATAAAACTTAAAAAGCAGGTTTTTGTTTCACTTGTTAGTAGATATTAAATTGTTTAATCTGAACACTAAGATCTATCAGATATTTTTAGTCAAAGATATTAAATATTATGTTAATTACTAGATGTATTATTAATAATACAGGTTTTCCTAGAATAGCGGTCGTTGATCATTTATTCTGTACCAGGCTAATTGCACGTTTAAATTAAGTGTCATCTGTATCAGTGTACTTTATGTCAAATAAATATTTTATTATTATTAACGGAGTATTCTGGGTATCAAACCTGTGGACCGGGTTAAGAATACAACAATCCGTTCAAGTACGAAAATAACTGATGTCACTTGGAAAGCTACCACGTGAATTGGGCTGGAAACATCTACCGTACGTCAGACGATCAATGGGCCAAACTTACGACCCAATGGGTCCTGCTTAGTGGCTAACGACATCGCGGCAGGCCCAGACGGAGATGACCGAATGAGCTGGACTCCTACACTAAGAATTGTTCCTTGTCAGCTCTGAACAAGGAGGGGTGAAAAAAGAGTAGGGAGGCTATTGACCAGCAGTGGGACGTTAAAGACTAGTAAAAAAAAAAGTTTTTTTTTATAAACTAGTTAACAATTCAACAACGCCTACGAGTATTAGGGTAGAAATTGCATTAGGTAGTTCAAGGATAGAACTACAACGCAACACATTAGTCTGTCTCGGTGCCTACATATACATTCACACATGCATCTTCCTGGCTCGCATTCTGCTGGCACTGAACAAGTTTCAGTACAATTGCTAGACAAAGGGAAATACTTCAACTTGCAATTAAGTAACGGACAAGCCGAGAATACTTCTCCTACAATTCTGTTAATTTGAAGAATTTTCTAACAAGAAAACTGATCTCAACAGCGACACTATTAAATCAAATGTTTTGTTGCTTATATTTTCAAGCATGTATTGCGGTTGTCTTACATAAAGTTGGATATGTTCCAACTTCTACTAGACTGGCACAGCATCGATTCTACTAAGGCTTTGGATAAGCAGTTTAAGGGATTAAAGAAAGAGGGGGGTAAATAGTTAATCCTGCTAACTGCAATCGTTGTTTTGAAAACGATTATAAGTGAAATTTTGATTTACTAATTATGTGGTACAAAATACTTCTGAATTGATATATTATTAGCCTCTTATTCAATACCATTCCTGTGCTTTAATTTATTATACCAAAAATGTGGCTACGGAAGAAAATCGACAATTCCTAAATAGCCTGGTGTGCCACCTTGTGGTGACCATATGACGCACCTGTTCCTACCACAAGCTGTGCCTGAATTTGTAAACTTTCTTAGTTTAAATAATGGACAATACACATACGTATCATAATCATGACCTAACCCCAAGGGTGGGCACGCCACGATAGCGGCGGTAAGTCCCCTCTTTGAGGAGTGGCTTGAGAGGTGGCATGGCGTCCTCACCTTCCGCCTGATGAAGGTCCTCACCGGACATGGTTGTTTTGGGAGGTTGCTGTTTTGGATAAGGCTGGAGGAAACGCCCGGGTGGTTCCACTGCAACTTCCTCAGGACACGGTGGAGTATACGATGGAGGCCTGCCTGGCTTGGGTGGAGCGCCGCCCGCTGTGTCCTCGTGAAGGCGATCGGCGGCGGTGATCTCTCGCGTCCGGCTCTGGTCCAGGCCATGGTACGGAGCGAGAGTGCATGGGTAGCCGTCATTTCGTTCTGCGAAGCAGTAATGCTCGCGAAGAGGGAGGTGGCGCACGTGAGGGAGAGGCAGTATATGCGCCCTCACGGCCTTAGTCGCCGCGGGAGACGGCCTGGGCGTCGGGAATCCCAAACTGATTCCCGCTCACCGTAAGCGCGAGCTTGCGGACGGCGAGTAGCTCGCTGTCCGGTAAGGACCAAGCCCGGGTCGACGACGGCGCGTTGTGTTCCACGCACGCCTCACAGAGATGTCAGCACCAACTGGTGGGGTCTACAAGGGCCGATGCCTGCTAGGGGTGCAGGTTATTCGAAAGAGATACTGCGGCCCCTGTTACACAGGCAACTGAGGGAACACGGGTGGGTTTTAGTTAGTGAAAGTCTGACACGCCCTCCTGCTCCACCCAGAGCGGGAGAAGACATTTGATGATTTCCCACCCAGAAAAAAAACCCTTTCAAGGGGATAATAAATAATTTTCCATAAATTAGCTTTAACCTAAAAGTTAAAGGGTTCTATTTTAACCTCAAAAAAATGGTGAAAACATTTTGGTGATTAAATAAATTCATTATTATTATTTCATTTACCTATCCTGTCACTTGACACACAGTTTTTACGGGTGAAAACTAGGATTTGGCGGTCACTATCCCTATCATGATGGTCCTTCTACCAAATATCCTGTATAATAAGTAGCTAAGTGTGTGAATGCTGCTTTCATCTTTTTACACCTGGGTTACTTATAGGTATAGGTCATGATACCACCATCTAAGTCTTGGACTAAGACAATGTTTCGTTTATCCAAATGAATCAGGTGGGTGGAGCCTATTAGCTGCAGTTGATGCTAAACAAGAAGTAATTTTTTAGATGCATCGGTGCGGTAACGGTATTGCGGGTAAAAATCGATTTCCAAAATAGCGCAGATAAATTAATATTAGCTTTATGTAGTATGATTTCTACGTTAATCAATGGGCTATTATACTATTGAGAACCGTAATGACTTTTTCTTAAATCAGTAACTGTAGAGAATTCTAATCTTATTTAAGTAAGACCGAAAATAATGCATTATCTTCCTTTCGATATTTGCAGAATTGCCCATAATTTTACCATCCAAACAGCAATAATACGTTTTGTGTAATACTCTATCGGGCTATGACCTTTCAATATTTTTCTTTATTACCTCTCATTGTGGTAATTGTCGAAACAGTTGTTTTATTTCCTGAATCGTCTGTGGTGCTTGTGGTATCGGACCCTTCATTCATAGTTGTAGTTTCTGTTCCTCTAGTTGTCCATTCTCCTGAAGCTGTAGTAGTCCATGGTGTTGTTTTATGTTTTCTTGGTGTCTGTTTGGTAGTTATAGGTTTCCACGTTGTTTTTGGTCTAGGCGTGATGTTCGTTCCTCGAATGGATTTTTTAGTAGTTGTCGGCCTTTTAGTTGTAATTGATGCTTCAGTAGTAGACGTAGATTTTTCTTCCTCTTTACGAGTTGTAGATCCCATTCCAGAGTCTCCTGCAGTCGTTTCCATTTCAGAGCCACCTGTCGTCGCTTTCGATCCAGACCCTTCTGTTGTCATTTCTGACCCATCGGTAGATGAGTCCGGCTTCACACTGGGGGCAGTAGTGGTTTTCCTGCGTTTTTTCTTATGTTTACGAGTTGTAGACTCCATTCCAGATTCTCTTGTTGTTGATTCCATTTCAGAGCTGCTTGTCATCGCTTCCGATCCAGGCCCTCCAGTTGTCTTTTCCATTTCAGAGCCTCCTGCAGTCGCATTCAATCCAGGTTTTCCAGTTGTCGTTTCCATTCCAGAGCCACGTGTCGTCGCTTCCGGGTCAGACCCTTCAGTTTTCGTTACCATTCCAGAGTCTCCTGCAGTCGTTTCCATTTCAGAGCCACCTGTCGTCGCTTTCGATCCAGACCCTTCTGTTGTCATTTCTGACCCATCGGTAGATGAGTCCGGCTTCACACTGGGGGCAGTAGTGGTTTTCCTGCGTTTTTTCTTATGTTTACGAGTTGTAGACTCCATTCCAGATTCCCTTGTTGTTGATTCCAATTCAGAGCTGCCTGTCATCGCTTCCGATCCAGACTCTCCAGTTGTCTTTTCCATTTCAGAGCCTCCTGCAGTCACATCCGATCCAGGTTTTCCAGTTGTCGTTTCCATTCCAGAGCCACGTGTCGTCGCTTCCGGGTCAGACCCTTCAGTTTTCGTTACCATTCCAGAGTCTTCTGCAGTCGTTTCCATTTCAGAGCCACCTGTCGTAGTTTTCGATTCAGACCCTTCTGTTGTCATATCTGACCCATCGGTAGATGAGTCCGGCTTCACACTGGGGACAGTAGTGGTTTTCCTGCGTTTTTTCTTATGTTTACGAGTTGTAGACTCCATTCCAGATTCTCTTGTTGTTGATTCCATTTCAGAGCTGCCTGTCATCGCTTCCGATCCAGGCTCTCCAGTTGTCTTTTCCATTTCAGAGCCTCCTGCAGTCGCATCCGATCCAGGTTTTCCAGAACCACGTGTCGTCGCTTCCGGGTCAGACCCTTCAGTTTTCGTTACCATTCCAGAGTCTTCTGCAGTCGTTTCCATTTCAGAGCCACCTGTCGTAGCTTTCGATTCAGACCCTTCTGTTGTCATTTCTGACCCATCGGTAGATGAGTCCGGCTTCACACTGGGGGCAGTAGTGGTTTTCCTGCGTTTTTTCTTATGTTTACGAGTTGTAGACTCCATTCCAGATTCTCTTGTTGTTGATTCCATTTCAGAGCTGCCTGTCATCGCTTCCGATCCAGGCTCTCCAGTTGTCTTTTCCATTTCAGAGCCTCCTGCAGTCGCATCCGATCCAGGTTTTCCAGTTGTCGTTTCCATTCCAGAGCCACGTGTCGTCGCTTCCGGGTCAGACCCTTCAGTTTTCGTTACCATTCCAGAGTCTTCTGCAGTCGTTTCCATTTCAGAGCCACCTGTCGTAGCTTTCGATTCAGACCCTTCTGTTGTCATTTCTGACTCATCGGTAGATGAGTCCGGCTTCACACTGGGGGCAGTAGTGGTTTTCCTGCGTTTTTTCTTATGTTTACGAGTTGTAGACTCCATTCCAGATTCTCTTGTTGTTGATTCCATTTCAGAGCTGCCTGTCATCGCTTCCGATCCAGGCCTTCCAGTTGTCTTTTCCATTTCAGAGCCTCCTGCAGGCGCATCCGATCCAGATTTTCCAGTTGTCGTTTCCATTCCAGAGCCACCTGTCGTCGCTTCCGGGTCAGACCCTTCAGTTTTCGTTACCACTTCAGATCCTTCTGCAGTCGTATCCGATCTAGACTTTCCAGTTGTCGTTTTCATTCCAGAGCCACCTGTCGTTGCCTCCGATTCAGACCCTTCAGCTGTTACCATTTCTGGATTTTCTGTCGTATCTTTACTCTCTGGATCCGTAGATGAATCCGGCTTCCTACTTGAGGCATTTGTGGTTTTCCTGCGTTTATTCTTATGTTTACGAGTTGTAGATCCATTTCCAGGATGTCGTGTTTTTGATTTCATTTCAGAGCCAACTGTCGTCGCTTCCGATTCAGACCCATCTGTTGCCATTTCTGATCCAGTGGTTGATGATTCCGGCTCTTCACTGGATTCAGAATGTGTAGTTGTCACATCTGCAAGATAAATGTAAATTTAGTATAGTTATCTTTTTTAGTTTAATTGTTGCGAATTGGGTTTGAAGTTTAGGTAAAATAATTGTGTTTTTTTTCTAACAATAATACAAATTTTAAAAAAGTGCTTTCCTATACAAGAAAAAAACGTACCTATTACTTACTTAAATTAAACTTAAAAAGCAGGTTTAAAAAAAAAATGTTCACTTATTAGTACTAAATTATTAAATCTGGACACCAAGATTTATAGGATCGAGCTTTTGCTTGCGGCTCCGCCCGCGTAGATGTCGGTTATCGTTTAAAAAAGTAGCCAATATCTTTCTCCATATCCAAGGCGAAATTAGATTAAATTATTTACCCAGCCAAATTTCATAACTATCGGTTCAGCGGTTTATGAGTGAAAGCGTAACAGACAGAGTTACTTTCACAGAGTACACATTTATAATATTAGTAAGGTTAAGGATTTTTACTTAAAGATATTAATTATTATCAGATTGCTAAAAACAAGTTAAGTTGAAGACAAAAATGAGGTGGAAGCTCTATTCCTGGTCTGTGTTCACTCCTGCGGCCAATGAAGGTAAACCGGAGGTAAGCGGAAATAGGGTCCGTGGGATCGCTCCTGTCCAACAGCTGGCCACATGCAGCCCAACGGGTTCATGTATTTTTCTTGGTCTTGCACCTCATCCTAGACCTATTCCAGCAAATTAAACTCAGACGGCAGTCAAAAACCTGCCAGATTTGAGTGCAGACAAACAGAGACCGGGACAAGTGAAACTAAATAAAAGCTTGTAAAAAAAACCTTTTTTTTATCGTGGAGAAATGCTCATGCATACTGCGCTACCACGGGGAGATAGCGCAGTTATGTGGGACTCTAACCCACTAAAACTCCACGGTGTCCTCCAGTGCCGCTTATGGCGGGAACACGGGAACGAGAAAGCCATCCGCGAACCCGCCGCGGCTGTCCGTCACCGGACCCTCCTCTTAGGGGAATGACCCCCATCACCGGCGCACCAGAACACACGGCACGCCGGACCACCCCGGGCACCAGACAGCGCATGGGTGCCAAACGACCCCGTGTATGGCACCCTTGGTCCCCCTGCGGCGGATCGGGATAGTGGCCCCGCCGCCTACCACTTTTCGGCCGCAGGGGATAGGGAGATCGGCCTACGCAATACCGACACTACTCCTCCCCTGCGGCCCCACCGCGTCCGCCATCTAACGATGGCAGCTTCGTCCAGACCGCGGAAGGTGAGGAAAGAGGCGATCTCCATACACCACTCCTCTCCCGCCGCGGCCCACTACCCCCAGCACCAGTTGCTATGCTGCCCCGCGGCACCGCAACTGGTTGGCCGCTACGTCGTCGGCTTAGCGGACAAAGCCCTGACGAGCGGCCCCTCGTCGGGTTCCTCTTCGCTTCACCGTGGGTGGGGAAAACCACGGCTACTGAGCCCCCCACAACGACAATGCGGGAACCCACCGGGGGGGTTGTAAAAAAAAAAAAAACCCTAGTCCAAGGCAAAATAGAAAGAAACTCTGTTGTACACTTTTAAAACTACATTTTAATAGTATTGCTTTACTCACTCTCATCTACACCTTCGTCTTCATTATTTTGCGTTGTGCCCTCATCCGGTTCTTCTGTAGTTGGACTCAAGTTTCCAGTTTTTGTGGTTCTTTTTGTTCTTTTAGTTGCCTGTGATGTTGTTGAATTTTTTGAACTTGCTGCTGTTGTAGATGTTGACGCTGTTTTAAATTGAATGAGTATTTGAGATTTTAGCTATGTGCGCAGAATAATTCAGGCTTCACCATTTTATTTATTTCGTTTAAGATTTATTACAAGCATTATAACTTACCGTTGTCTGCATCAGGATCCTCAGTCCCCTCTCCTTCATTGCCAAGATCGGTGGTACATGTTCTTTCGCCACCATCCGGTCTAGTTGTGCCCTGTACCTGTACATCACAATTTTCTTCATCACAGTCGTCACAAGGACTTGTTCCCGGATCTTCATCTTCACCATTTCCGGGAGTTCCACCGCTGCCTTCGGGTTCTGGTGGGTCTTTGTTACCTACATAGATTAAAAAACCGTAAACGTAATTTGATATGGTTGCGAGACGACCTAGACGCGTATCGCAAGGGTTGGATCGAGGTGGCCCTGGAAAAGTAAGCCTGGAAGGATTTGGGGGAGGCCTTTGCGCAGCAGTGGGACAGTTTAGGCTAATATATATAAAATAAAATATATACAGTATACACCTGAAAAACTTACACAGGTCGAATGGATATTATACTCTCGCCACAATTGCATCTGAAACGCTTTTTATCTGGGGAAATCGTATTGTTCGGGCGCCTCCGACCACTCGGCAATCTTCGGGTGCTGTCGTGAGACAGCGGAAAGCGGCGGGCCGCGGCGAGAGGAGCGTCGTGCCGCTTCACGACCGATCTCCGAAGACGGCACGCGCGCGAACTCCATACCCTTACCAACCTCAAATTAATTTTGTACCTATTCGGATTATATCCATTTAAACTAAAGTTAAAATGTCTGAGTTTTAGTCCTTAGTTAGGTCCCTAACAGTATGAAATCTAGAAACGCTGAACTGTGTGTTAGTTATGACTACCTTCAATGAAACTTAATTTAACCTCTCATTTAATCGCAATTAAACAATAAAGTATATCTAAATATTTTTCTTATTTAATTCTAAGTCATTTATTGTTTCTTAGCATTGGTTCTTTACCGTTTAATATTATTTTACGGAATAGGATGTGATTACGGAGATGACGACGAATAGAGAAGTGTGGGCGAAATAGACATGTTGCGCCGACCCTAAATAAATTGGGATATGGGCAGGAGAGTTATGATTATTTCACGTAGTATTTCTGTTAAACTATCAAAAACATCGAATACGCTTCGTAAAATCGTTCAACCTTTTGCCTAAAATTGGCTGGAAAATTGAAAGTTACCTCCTTTGTATGGTAATTGAAGATGCCGAAAATTTCATAAACCCTTCTTTAAGCGTTCGTTTGCGTTATCTTATTTCCACTTTACAACGTTGCGCGTGCTAAATAATTAATTAACCATTTAATTACACAGGAGTTTAAGAACATACTTGAAGTTGAATAGGTTTTAAAATTTATTGGAATTACACATTAATCCGTTGAGCTAAACGATATGCAGGGTCTGTTCTCTCCTTGGATAAATATTAATATATTAAGTATCATTTCGTTTGTACTCGTTATAAGTTAAGTACTCGTTTAAGTGTCAATCATCGTGGTTAAAATGTTGCTTCTGCTATGTCTACTCAGTAATACGTCACATATGATCTATGTGTCTGCTGGCAGAATATTTATTTCAAATTATAGAAACAAAATTTTACATCGCTTTGTAGCATTGCAACAAAATTTTACCAATGTTTTCCACCGGCTCAAATCTTCTCACATTTACCTTTTCCACGTTGTCCAGCATACCAACTGCGTCGAACAATAAAGTTTTTTATCGAGCAATATAGATCCCAATTGTCGGTTGTGTGTGTAAAGTGAACACACAGTAGCAACCCGGGAAAAATTACATTCTACCCGGTTAAACTTGTTGGAGTACGAATAGCTACCGACTAACTTGCCGTTCTGGTAGTGAGTTTGTAAATTAAGCCTTTTTTATTCAATACCAGCCTTGAAAAAAACCGGGTGAGAAAAATGTTTGTGGTATTTAATACTAGTTCGCAAATTGAAGGAGATTTGTTTGGTTAGGATTATAAAAGTAGTGAATAGATATACGCCTTATCTAACAGTAGTGCAACTAAAGCAAATAACAGCAATGTTAACAATACAAAGAGCTCAACAAAATTAATTATTCTCATAAACCTAATACCTATTGTGTAACTTGTTATTGTATTAGTTGTAGTTACAATAAAGTGCATAGAACACAAAGACAATATTAATGGAATGCCAATATACGAACTCAATGCAGATATTTTCTGTATAAAACCATTCGATATTTCAAAAACTTTATGCAATTTGCTAGCCCTAGGTAACAATCTAGTCTTATACAGAGTGATAAGCATGCTTTCTTTTACCTAGCACTGCATTTGTAATCGCATTGAAACTTATTTTGATAGAAACACACAACTAGAAACATGAGGACAGTAAACGATACTGCCTAGATTTTACTTCTTTAGAATTCAAGTGAATCCGAGTGAAATAAATAGTTCTAAATAAGCCGTAAAGAGTTTTATGACCAACGGGCTGTAATAAAAAAACAAGTTTTGTGTATCCACAGAATCAAAAAGAGGTACAGGTAAATAATTCAATAGAATTAAGAAAGAAATATCTTACTTGACCGTCGTTTTGTATCAACGTGCTATATTTTACGGGGTCAAATAGCCTCCCTTGAAAGCTTTGTCCCAGTAGATACGTATGTTGGGCCGCAGATGTTTAAATAAATAAATCCACAGTATAAAACGCCTTGCTTTCAGAAAGTGATTCTATGTAGGTGTCGGTTGCGTTGAAACATTATTCTAACAAAGACATTGTAATTTCTATAATAAATTCTACCGCAAGGGAAATCAGTTAATGGGTAGGTACTACGTATAGATCCATAAAGGTAAAACTTCCCGAAACCCTGGCTTTAACTACTAACATTTCACTGTAAACGTTCTAAATTACGCTTCCAAACAAGAAAAAGTTACTATTTTAGGTAAATCACTTAATGCCCCGTAATATTCAAAAGTTGTACTCGAGTTCCATAACTTTATAATTAGCCAACAAACTATGCAGTGGTTCATCGAATTTGTATTTGCTTAAATTAGTTTCAGGCGGATTATTAATTTAGCCATTTAATTTGCTAGCAGACAAAACTTTTCGATAAATTTTCTGTATTTCTGGAGATAGTATTTCAAGTTTCAATGTACTGTTGAAGAGAGAATGTTACCAAGATTTACATTTTTAGTTGAATGAAATTCTTTAGAAATTTAAGACGTAGTTCTTCAGGAAAAAGGAGAGAACTTTTCATTTAATGGACACCAATAACAATTCACATTGTCAGTACAAACACAAGTTTTGAAAATCATTTCATAGTATACTACTACTAGACTGACTCATCTAAAAAGAAGACACATAAGCTACTTTATCCGCCGTTCTCAACAAAACTATCAAAATCGTTCAGTTTCATAACAATATAGTGTTACCCTCCTTTCCACACTAATAATAGGTAATAAGCTGTAAAATATACAAGTAGTTTCGATGGGAACCTTGGTTTGTTTATATACCGTTCAGTGCTCGCTAATGCGTAATGCGCAATTTGTGTAAGTGCACAATCTACTTCAGTAATTGCACTTAACACTTCATGTACCGCTGTTATATTTTAGCTGGATATGTTTATCAATCATTTTTAACCGACTTCAAAAAGGAGGAGGTTATCAATTCGTCGGAACCTTTTTTTTTATTTTTTTTTTATGTATGTTCCCCGATTACTCGAAGATAGCTGGACCGATTTGAATTTTGTTTTTTTTGTTTGAAAGGGTATACTTCCCAGGTGGTCCCATGATCATCAAGTCAGGATCTGATGATGGGATCCTGGAGAAATGGAGAGAACTCTTCAAATTTTATAGGCACACAAAGCGATTTAGGTATTTTTTGGAAGAGTACTTTCTCAGAGTGGTTCCATTTCAATTTGGTGAAGATCTGATGAAGAACTTCGGAGATAGGCAACGGAACTCCTCAATAAATGATAGCAAATGGACTGGGATTGCTGAAATCTCATCTCTGTCTATTGCTTACACCAGTTCATAACATAACATCACGCCAGTATGCTGTGAAGGTGTAAGCACATGTGAACCACTAAAAAGTGAAAAATAAAAACTTTTTCCAAAAAAAAAACAACCGACTTCCAAAAAAACACTACAAAGTGAAAAATAACTTTAATTTCGGAAGGCGGTGACAAAAAATTCAAATACAGCTCCAAAGACACCGACTTCCGAAATTAAAGTTATTTTTCACTTTGTAGTGTTTTTTTGGAAGTCGGTTGTTTTTTTTTTGGAAAAAGTTTTTTGATATTAGAACATGGACGGGTTATAAAGAGTAATTTTTGGATACATGAATAGCGAATAGTTTCAGAACTTCTTGGTTTGTCATTTTTCTCATTCTAGTTTTTTGTTCTTTGTGGAAATCTGATGTTTTTTTGTATTAAGATTTTTTTTAATATTTCACTTTTGTTCCGTCCCTGGATACAAGGCCGCGTATGATGCGACCTGACTTCGGTTACAGTTAAAGTATGATTGTGAAAAAGTGAAAGTTGAAGTGAAAATTGTTCAACCACAGACTCAGTAGTGATTTCAATAAGGCTATCAAGGATAATAAATGATGATCTGATTGATAGAAACAGTTTTGAAAGATGTTGTTAGGTAAAATTATATTCAAAATATACTTACTGCAGTCCTCAGGTTTAACACAATGTCCGCGGTAGTCGTCAAATACATAGCCATCTTTACAATCACAGCTGTTGATGTTGCACTTTTCGGTACATGGGGCGGGTTCTTTATCGTAGTTGGAGCATCGTCGTCCACAGTTATTGCCGCAACCGAACGTCGAGTTGTTGTCATTGCCACATGAAGCTGTAAAAGTATTTATCTTTAGATTTTAGGTCTTAAATGACTCATTAATTCATGTAAATAATATGTCTAGTACCTAAGTTTTAACAAGGAGTTGAATTCAGCAAGGAAACTCTTAATAGTGACAAGTTTTCACTATGCACAACATATAAAGTTGCAAAGGCAGCATTTATGGCGGCTGAAAATAATTCTGTAAAGTACTTACGGCAGTTCTTAGCTGACATACAGATTCCATCATGATTTCTAACATAATTTTCTTTACAGACGCAAGCTGGAGGTCCAGTGCAAGGTTCTTCAGTACCAGCTTCTAGGTCCAACGTATCTTCCCTTCCATGGAAGTATTTCTCTTCGTGTGAAGAACATTGAGGGAATCCAACGTGCTCACACACTTGTGGTTGGCAAATTTTTTCAGGGCACTTCACGTATTTTTCGTTGGCAGCACATTTTTCTGGACAAATCAATCAAATCAAATCAAATCAAAATATTTTATTTCACATAAGCCTGCATGGGCACTTATGAAACGTCAGAAGCTAGGTGCACGGTTCCAATGTGTCGTTTCCTATAGAGAAGAGCCGGCAAGAAACTCCACGGTAAAAATAGTGCAAGTATTTAGGCAGCTCCCAATTCAAGGAATGTCCAGGTTGAATCACAACGGAGTCTGGTACGTTTAAATGTATTTGAAATATATTTATAGCCCAACCACGAACTTAAGTCTGTGAACACTATGGCAGCTATGCCAAACCAATCGTTTAGAAAGTTACGATGTCGGAATAATTCCAACAATAAAATCAATAATATCAAAGGACAAATAATTTTAATTTATCTAAATACGTACTACTGGGATGACTATGAGACTTAATAACAGTCGTGCTGCTGGCAGCTGCAGCTGCTGCCGCGCCCGCTTTGCCATTACCTTGAAAGAAAACAAAATAATAAAACGAATTATCTCAAGAGCAGAGGTGACCAAGTGGTAACAGCCGCAAATTCCGAGTTGTAGGTTCTAACCCGAACAGGCATGGCTTCTCAAAATGGTGAAGGAAACCGGCATGTCATAGAACTGAAAATTCAAGACATATGACGTCAATATGACATGGATTACGGCCCATCACTCCCTCTCACAGAAAGAGAAGGCCTATGTCCCAGCAGTGGGAACATTATAGGCTGATTATATATGTCTCAAAAAGAATAAAAACAATCCAATTGATACGTACTAGAAGACACTACTAAAAACAAATTAGCTAGAACGACTAATACTAATAGTAAGTTCCACATTGCCACTAAAGGTAGTCTAAATGTTTTATCAAACAGACAGATATCCCCCTTTTTATACATTCTTACGCTTCTGAGTTTTAAAACCTGTTTAAATTGTGAATTTTATTTGAAAATAGAAGTTCCATTTATAGCTCGAATTTACTGGAAGCAAATTTGAAAAACAGTTGCCTAACACTATTTCCTGCAACATCAAATGTTGCTGGCAACTGTTTAGCGCAAATTTTGTTTATTTTTGTTGTGTTTCAAAAATTGTTTAAGACGAATACAGCAATCAACATGTATCCTTACCAAAAACATGTTGCTTTACTTTGTTTCATCCAATGGGAACCCCCAGCAGAAACTACAGAACACCACCAGCTACGATTTTTACACACTCTTACGTTTTTACACGCTTTATATTAGCTTCACTCGTATGTTTGTTATGTTTGTATGTAACCGACTCCTTTGAGCGCGATTTTGACCAGCTTTAAACGATCAGATTTCATTGAAACTTTGTAAACTTGTCGAGGACCGATGACAATTCCAGAATTTAAAAAAAAAATTAGAAAAAAAAACACGTTGTTGTAGTTAGCAGAACTAAAAAATAGAAAATAAATAATAGTTTAAAAAACTAAAAAACACTCTTTAAAAACCAAATTAAAAAAGGAGAAAATAATTTAATTCAATTAAAAAGCGTGGGGTGCTTGACATTAATTGATTATAAAAATACCTCAAAAAGTACCCCACGCTTTTTAATTGAATTAAATTATTTTCTCCTGTTTTAGTTTGGTTTTTAAAGCGTGTTTTTTAGTTTTTTAAACTATTATTTTTGGTTTTGACTTTATTGATATGTTTTCAGAATAACGCAAGAAACTACTATTTGGAGGTAATTAAGACCAGTTAAATTTACTTGTTATCAATCTTTACCACACTTAGTAGGTAATTAGAATTCACTATTGTCACTATCTATACGTAGTTGTCATTTTCTTTTCGTTGCTGTTTCATTCAACCGTTATTTGAATACTCTTGGATTTGATACTCTGTTGGATTCTCAATGCTCGGATAACACCGTTTATTTGTTTGTTTCAGTGTATCTACTAACAACAAGTTCACATTAAATCAACTTTTAGTATCGGTTTCATGTTCTTTTTTTTTTTGGTTTTCCTTTTAAATTTTTTCTTGCCTTCGCACGTTTTCTCAACACATCTGACATTGGCAGAATTGTCGACATCGGCACCATTGCCATAAACAAAAATAGAATAGAATAAAACACCGAGAGTAAAAAAATCCAGAGCGCGATAAAATCCAGCCGCGATTTTATTACGTGTGTGTACAATGGAAGAAATCAACATCTATACAGTTTGAAAACAAAATCCCGTGAACACGATGACCACATCTGTGGCGCTCCGTAGGGGGCGGCCCCTACCGCCCCTGCAGAGCGCTGCAAAAAGAAAATAGTCCTTAAGGTGTATAGATATGGATGTCCCTGATACGTCAACTAACCGCCGCTCCACCACGACACTGTTTAATTATATTAACGTCTGATTACAAAACGCGATCTAACTTTGGTTCCAGCCTTAAGTTCTGACCCAGTTTTTGTATTTTCAACTTTATTTCGATTTGGGTATAGTTCTTAATACAAAAATTACAACTTAGCATCAGAGTAAGTGGTCAGTTTTGTAAAAGGAACAGTATTTCAATTTCTGTTAGGTTCTTATTTCAAAAAAGGCTCGATGGTTTAAACCATACCTAAATAAAAACCTTGTTTTGTAATAAGACCCTTAGAATATAAATATTGTACATTGAAAACTTACCTCCATCGCTTCCTGCGGCACTACTTGCTGCTGCTGCATTACTCGTCTTTATTATCGTGTGTGTGTCGTCTGCTAGAGAGGGTAATTATAGTATTAGTTATTAAGGTTTTTCTTAATATAAGTATTATTTATGTTTGTATCTGTACTAGGAAGCGGTGAAGGGTGGGCGTTTTGGGGGACTGTCTTAAGTAATTTTGACGTTTGAAAAGTGCTGATTCTCAGCCTGATTTGAATAAATTACTTTTGATCTTAATTTTTGTTGGTGAAAATCAAATAGTCATGGACGAGCTGGAGGTATTTTTACTGAAAGTCTATTTCATTTATCGTCACTACACCATATATTATATTATAAAACAAAGTCCCCTGCCACGTCTGTCTGTTTGTCTGTCTGTTTGCGATAAACTTCAATATTACTGAACGGATATTCATGCGGTTTTCACCAACAGCCAGAATGATTGATGAGGAAGGTTTAGGTGTATAAAAAACGTGGGTGTAGCCGCTAGAAAAATCTAACTATTTATAAAAGAGTTGACCAAGTTTTACTTTACAACTCAAAGCTATTGAAAAAAATTATAATTTAACAAGTGGCAAAGCTAAAAAAAATGTGCCTGAACTTATTGGCAATCACTTATTTGAGATTTAAATGATTGAAGATGTTTACGTTTCAATTTAGTGTACGTTTCAATGAGACAACACTTTATCAAGGGTTAAGTGTATAAAAAGATTTTAACACGAATGAACCACTCTTAAATTGAAAATTCAAAAAATATCACACGTCATTCCAATACACTGTTAAGACCACGTTTTCAAACAAAATCCATAATGCCGTCTAAACTTAGTCAACATTCACACGGACGTAATAAAATCGCGGCAGGATTTTTACGCGCATTGGATTTAAAACTCTCAACCGAATAAACAGAGCAATGAGAATTCAACGAGTACATCTCAGCGCGTCGAAATTTCGAACAGTGTGATTTACTACTTGATTTTTAATTCTCGGCGCTAAGCAGTGCGATGAAAATCCAATACGCGGAAAAATCCCAGCGCGATTTTATTAGGCCCATGGGAACGTGGGCTAAGTCACAAAATAAAAATGTTTTTATTTTTACCAGAAGTCACTGTTAAATTTAAATTAGCCAGAACGGCTAATATTGGTAGTAACTTCCACATTGTCACTAAACGATGTCTAACGTTTTTCAAACACATACTTCCCTTTTATATCCACGTACGTTTTTGTACTAGTTTTAATTTGCGGATGTTAGGCTATAAAGATTAAGTTATAAAATTGATTAATTCTTTATTGTTCATAAAAAGACTGCCTCGTTGGTCTAGGGTCGCTAGTGCTACTGTACTACTGAGCATGAGATCTGGGTACAATTCTCATGTTGGGCACTGCTATGAGATTTTAGTCAGAAATTTCTCAGTACCAGCCAGGAGTCTGGGTCCTCGTAATTCATTTGGCACAGGCAAAATGTGGGTATCCTTATGGTCTTTAGTCTTAAAAAAAAGGGATACCTACATAATAATTTTGGCAAAAAGTGCAAGTTTGCGCATAAAATAAATGATCTAGCACCCTAATTGCATAACATACGATTAATCATAATCAGTTTCATTTTGACAGTTCAAAAATATTCATTGCGTTATTAACGTTGTTGAGCAGACACATTTTTCGAAAATATGAAGCAATGGTTTAGCACTCTGTTTCAAAACGAAACAGATCATGATTAATCGTGAGTTACGCAATTAGGGTGCAGATCTATTGATCATTGATAATTTCGAATATTTCGGTAAACATTCATCCTACTATCCTAGTCCTACTAGTAGTATTAAAAATGTGAAAGTTTGTATAAACCGCAAAACGGATTTGGATGAAATTTAGCACAAAGATAATTATAACTTAAATTAACACACAGGATACTTTTTATCCCGGTAGTACGTTCCCGCGGGATAATTTCCTACATACACGCATACGAAGCCGCAGGCAGAAGCTAGTAGTATTATAGATGTGAAAGTTTGTATGTTTGGATATGTAGATGTTTGGATGTTTGTTACTCAATCACGCAACATTAGCTGAACGGATTTGGATGAAATTTGGTTCACAGGTAGATTATAACCCGGATTAACACATACAATACTTATTATCCCGGTAGTACGTTTGCGTGGGATAATATCAGACCTCATCGCGGCCGAAGCCGCTGGCAAGAGCAAGTAGATTTTAGAGATCTCCGCATGATCACATTCACATCATCATTAACATTTACTCTTGCCTGCTGTATATAGTGTGCCTTTAGTCTGTGATAAATAAATGTGTGTTCCGTGTGGTGCTAGATGTAAAGAATAGCACCATCCCATCTCTTCCCGTGGGTGTCGTAGGAGGCGACTAAGGAACTTACTAGAGAATGGGCAGCAGCGTTCTCTATGCATTTTACCACCATACTGCGATCGCCAACCCGCCTGCCAAGCGTGGCGATTATAGCAAGCCCCCCAAATTGGAGGAGGCCTATGTTCAGCAGTGGACGTCTTCCGGCTGAAATTATGATGAAATAAATGTATTTTCTTTCTTTCACATGATGATACTTACTGCAAAATTGTTCACACTCCTTTCAACAAAACACATGTTGACAGCCAGCCATTACCTAGGTCCTTACAAAGCCATTCATATTTATGTTTGTGTACAAGCGTTTATCTTTAAAGTTTTCTAATAATGGAGTGTAGCTAAATGGCCCTGCCAAAACTTTACCGCTTTGTTTCAGGAAGACTTGCCATGAAACAAAATCATTTAACGTTGCTGAGTTCTGGTTAAGGGTTCGTAAAATATGTACACTCCCGGACTCCTCAATCTAGCTATCGTGCATTTCCAAGTATAGTCTGTTCCAAAAGAATCTGATGAAAGTGGAAACAACCCCTGTTAAGGTTAAATTCTTACGTAATCACTTACTAAAGAGAATTATTAACATATTCATCTGAATTATTTTAAAAGGTTTCAACTTTATATCTCACCATTTTTACACTCTAACAATTACTTATGGGTTTACCTACAATCGTTACACTGTTCAACCAAAGTAAAACATGGCAAACATACAAGCCCAGTGCACAATATTAAGTGATAGACATAGCGTACAAAAACAATACTAAGTATGTAAATAAAAAAAAGAATAGGTAGGTATACAAAAACTTAAGTTATATTTACCTTAATTGTCAATAATTTTCGGAGTAAGTTAAAATTAGAATAATCAAACCTAACTCAATTTGTAAGTGGCACTACAAATTGGCATCCACATGTAGGTACGTTTTATTTCTCAATTTTTTTACATTTTCATCTGCTACATACTGCATACTGGTTATCCTTTCGTTGGCATCATTGTTCCAAATTTTCATTCAGGACCGTTGCAACAAAAAAACAAACAGGATGGTTCGATTTCTGAATCCAGGAGTGTACGTAACTCCTCGGCTTGTCTCTTCACTATGACGTGCAGGTTCGTGCCGACTTGTTAGTGTTTTCAGTGTGAAATGTAGTGTCTATCCGGCTATTACATCGTTGGTAGCTCTTTGATTGATGTTGAAGGAACTGTGAAAGCTTCGAGTTTCGAATTTAAAGTGTGAAGTTTTTTTTTTTTTTGGTGTGTTTGGTCCTACCCTTTTTAACCTGTCAACTACTGGCTAATGAGACACAATTATTTTTCTATTGTAATGGCCCCTTATAGGGGCCGCGCGGTACTTAACCGATATCTAAAGAAAGGATTCTTCCTCTATGTGCAAATCTTCTGGCAAAAAGAAAAACGAATAATTCAAAACTTGTGAATAATTAAAGAAATGGCAAATTTTGCGTAGAAATTCCTAAAGTAATATTGTAATATTTATAAAAACAATAATTCCGAGTTAGTAATTTTTGAACCAACTTTAATAGACTTTCCTTCTTTGTGAACTTCATCGTCAGCCTCCAGCAGTCCACTGCTGAACATAGGCCAAATTGCACTCCAATCAGCTCGATTCTCTTTAACTCTCATACAGCTGTTACCAGCCACCCTGCAAAGATCGTCTTATCAACTTATAATCACTAAAATATATAATATATCACAGAAACGCACAAACAAACGTTAGCTATCCAGCTCGCTTCCCTATGAAATCATTTGAAAACAATCTACGTATAAACGTGGCTCACTAATCATTTTGCCAATCAGACTCGCTTCAACGCGAACGCAGCTAATGGATATAGTAGGCAGATAGATGCTTAGCTAACCCATATAGACGCGCAAAACGGATGAAACCTATGTGAATAATTTCAGAACGATATGTGGTTAATAAAGCAGGCTTCATATGAAAACCTTGTTAAAATCTGTCCTGAACTAATGGCCACTTAAATTTCATATTTTGTTGATAATCAAGATTAGTTCTCATTCTGCGAATAACGAATTTGGAAGGCTTATCTGTTGATTCGCATGAATTTACTCCCCTTAATCGGCCGAATCGATATTTTTAAATATTATTGTCTATAACTTTATTGCATACTATTCAAAACGTGCCAATTGCCTAATACGTATTTCTGGATTAGTCGATTCACCCACAACTAAATTGCATGCGGGTCGGCTATAACCATTGCACCACTGCTCTCAAAACGGTGAAGGAAAACATCGTGAGGAAACCGGCATGTCCTAGAACCAAAAATTCGTAAACATGTGACATTTACCAAACCGCACTGGGCCCGCGAGGTGGATTACAACCCGCTCCCTTGCACAGAGCTGAGACAGTCTGTGCCCCAGCAGTGGGAACATTATAGGCTGATTATGCAATGCTTATTTGGGGAAGGCCTGATATCCATCAGTCGGACGGACGAGTTGCGGCTAAAATGGTGATGATGATTATTATTATTTAAAAGTATCGATTCGCCCGATTCGAGCGAGTAAATTCGTACAAATCGACTATTATCCCATTTTGAACTATCAATTAGCTTTGTAACTCTAATTTTAAATAGCGGCATTTCCAAGAATGTTTCTAAACCACCTCATTATCGTGTCACTTGGCATTATTTTAAACGTTAAATTATACGTTTACCATAAAAACATAATAAAATTACGTGTAAAAAGTTTTCGTGATTTTATATTAGGCGAGTGCAGCGAGGCAGCCGTTGATTCAAAAAGCGCGTGCTTGAATCAGATACGGGGAATGAATCGAGGGGGCGTACCACCCTGTAGGCATACGTTGCCTTCCATTAAATTGCTACAATTGCTCTACAACATAATTCTGTTTCCATCAAATAAAAGAACTGACGGAAATGAAAAAAATAATCAAATTATATTTTCGAGTGTTGGACAAAGAAATCATTATTATGGCTATTATTTAGACTAAGTTAGAGGTGAGTGAATATTTTACTAGCGCCTGATCGCATGCAAGAATGAATATTCATGATATTGAAAATCTTAAGGTGTATTTTGAGCAGATTATGAATGTTTGTCTAAAAATGATTTAATTATAGCGAGTATTTATGAAGGCTTTTAAATATATCACTTTAAATTAATACTAGCTAGCAAAAAATATTTTCAGAGTAATAATTCAAGATAAATCTTTTAGCTTTAATTAAAATACTAAGATATTATGATATAAGTTGCCTCATTAAAATAATTAATTTCAGTTAGAGGTAAACTGAAAACTGAACCTACCAGTCATACATTCTTATTATTCAGAAAATGTTCAAATTCTTGAAAATTGGTTTCAAAGACAGCATTAAACTAATTAGAACAAGACCCCAGACAGGCATAATTACCTTTTCGAACTTTTATTGTTCAGAAAATCGGTTAATTGCAAGTTTAACGAGTCATTTTTCGGTTACATTAAAGTTTACGTCTTGAAAAGTAATTTGCAGCACAATTGCGTGGCGGGTACATTACCTACGTGATAATTTGCTTCGATAGTGGAATTTCATTAGGGTAATAATTCGATGGCAGTGTTTGGAAGGAATCATTAATTTGTCGGTGCATTAACAGCGTTGGCGTGATCGATAGTACCCTGCATGTTTGATGAATTGCTGTTGAAGCAATATGACTTTGGCCCCGGCACCGTTATTATACTGCCTTTATAATTCTTATAAAACACTATTAATACTTCAGCTTTGAAGTAATATAAGGTAATTTACTGTTCCCATGCTTTATAAAAACTTCAAGACATATAGCTTTGTTCGAATTTTCACAAGTATTGTGACGTCATTCTTTAGTGCATATACTGGCAAATTGTTTTACTACAAGGGAACACTGATGAATAATCTTTGTCTTTATTTATTTCTCTTTACAAAGGCTTACATAGTATAAATGTAGAGTCAAGAATTTTAGCGTTGAATGACAAAATCCTACTAATATTATAAACGCGAAAGTATGTAAGTATGGATGGATGGATGGATGAATGTTTGTTACTCTTTCACGCAAAAACGGCTGAACAGATTTGGATGAAATTTGGGACATGGGGGAACCATAACCCGGAGCAGGACATAGGTTACTTTTATTCTGATTTGGAGGTAGTCGCGTACAACTGTTAGTGTTTAATAATGTACCTACAATTACCGGTGTGTAACGTCAATTCAATAAAATAGTCACACCTAGGTAATATTAACAAATCATGTGCAAAATTAAAACAATTCGTTCTTTTCAGATTTTAATTTTGCAACAATTAATACTGAATTATTTGTGTGACTTTCAAATGATCGGAGCATCTAATTTATGACATTTAATTATAAGTTTGTGAACAGCTCTAATTATTTAGCCTCCTATCAGGTCGATAATGAAAATGTATCACATCATAGATTAGGTTTGCCGCTAAAATTGCTCGTTAGAATTTTTACATAATTTCGTGAAATAAACCGCTAAATAAACGCCGCGAAGGCAATTTACGAGCCTTAATAAAGACTTTTTAAACAAGAAACAGTAAAAATGATATAAGGGTCCGTTACCTCAGTCATAATAGGTTTTAATTGTGAGTCGAGGTATGATAAGGACAGTGAATGTGCAAAAATAATGCCAGTACATTTTATGCCTATTTGCATGAGAACTGAGCAAGTGTGTGCTCGTCTAGACGGTTGCCAGAGCCTTAATGGCTGAACTATTTAAATGCCTTACAGCCTTGTATCTTCATTCAATTTCGTAATGCTACCGTAGGAGCTTTAAGAGCTAAGATAAAATATAAAGAAGCAAGTACATTTGTTAATATCTAGATAGTGGGATAGACTTGTTTCATGACTAATACATTTCTTGTAGGTATTGAAACTGCATTTGAATCCGATTCAGTTTTTACGTTTAAGGACAAAATTAGCTTTATAATTATTTTAAAAGGGATGTTTGGGGTGTTATTCTGATTGTTTGGGGCAGTTGTTTCTATATTTAGTACTCCCTAAAGATCCCGTTGAAGATAAGCGATATTATGATTGAAGACCCACTTATTACCGAGCTAACAAGCAAACATGAAATCAAAAACTGTGATAAATATAGAATGAGCGATCGGTGACTTTAAAATGTAGCGTTAGCTTCCTTCGCGGACGGACAGCAGGGGACTCCTCAAGTCCAAGCAATCTTGAAAGCTAATAATCCATCAATAAGTTAATAACTGCAGTCGTAGACTCCGTATTTGTCTGTTTATTGTGTTGTTAAAGTTATGAGAGTGAAATAACTTACACATTTAACAACAGGAGTAATCTAATAAGCACTGTGGGCGTAACACAAATGTGCGGATTAAACGAAAAGTAAATTCAACGATTTTGCAATTAAAAGTCCCCATTTTGCAAACATATTTACTTACAGAGTAGTGATGGCCCAGTGGAAACGGTAGCCATTCCGAGTTGTAGGTCATGAGTTTGAACTAAGACATTTTTTATTTTTGGGTGGGAAATCATCAAATAACTTCTCCCCGCTCTGGGTGGAGCGGGAGGGCGTGTCAGACTTTTACTGATTAAAACCCACCCGTGTTCCCTCAGTTGCCTGTGTGCCAGGGGCCGCGGTATCTCTTTCGAACAACCCGCACCCCTGGCAGGCATCGGCCCTTGCGGACCCCCCCATTTGATGCTGACATCTCTTTGAGGCGCGCGTGGAACACAACGCGCCGTCGACCCGGGCTTGGTCCTTACCGGACAGCGAGCTACCCATTACTCGCCGTCCGCAAGCCCGCGCCTACGGTGGCCGGGAATAAGCCTGGGATTTCCGACGCCCAGGGCGTCTCCCGCGGCGACTACGGCCGTGAGGGCGCATATACTGCCTCTCCCTCACGTTTACTTTGTCTAAATTATTTTATCACCACTTCTCTCTAAACGGTGATGAGAAACATCGTGAGGAAACAAAACAAATCCATGTGACATCCACCAACCCACACTGGGCCCTCGTGGTGGACCCACTCCCTCTCACAGTGATGAGGCCTGTCCCCCAGCAGTGGAAACATTATAGGCTGATTATTTATTTACTTAGTTTTTAGACTTTTTCCAAATCCGCTACCTGTTTCGACTGCCTCATTATTGGATTCAGAGATGTTCAGGATAACCCGTACCGATGGGCTTCATGCCATCATCCGCGTGAAAACGACCTTGCTCCTGAATAGAATAAGAGGCAGTACAATAGCATCCTGAAGGCTGTGGCAGCAGATACTTATACTATATAGATACGCCATAATAAGGCCATTTGTGTGAAGACTTATCGGTACCCTAGTTTCCATTTCTCGTTGTGCCTGGTTATGGGTCTTCTCATAAATTCATCATTAGTTTAAGTTACTTACTAAGTATTTAGTGCAAACCTGTTACTAACAACTTATAGATCTTTTAGCTGTACGAAAAAAAAATGTTTTATTTCTTACTTGCTGTGCTTCGCCCGCGTTTATGATATGTATGCGCAAAAGACATACCTCATAGATATTGTGATTTTTATTTTATTAAGTAATATTTATTAGGTAAGTACATGTTTTTGTACTAAATTGACAATTTTTCTCGCACTCAAAGTGAAAAGTACAGTTTTCACCTGGAGACTAAACGCCAACATAATATACCCTCGGTTTCATTGACTCCCTCGCAAGCTGGGGAGTCAAACCACCTCTGGTATAAATTATGGCTTCGTTTAGTCCCTCGATATAAAATATACTATTTATTACCCCTTATATACGATTATAAACGTGTAAAAACTTTTTCCAAAAAAAAAACAACCGAATTCCAAAAAAACACTACAAAGTGAAAAATAACTTCAATTTCGGAAGTCGGTGTCTTTGGAGCTGTATTTGAATTTTTTGTCACCGCCTTCCGAAATTGAAGTTATTTTTCACTTTGTAGTGTTTTTTTGGAAGTCGGTTGTTTTTTTTTTGGAAAAAGTTTTTATTTTTCACTTTTTAGTGGTTCACATGTGCTTACCCCTTCACAGCATACCGGCGTGATGTTATGTTATGAACTGGTGTAAGCAATAGACAGACATGAGATTTCAGCAATCCCAGTCCATTTGCTATCATTTATTGAGGAGTTCCGTTGCCTATCTCCAAAGTTCTTCATCAGATCTTCACCAAATTGAAATGAGACCACTCCGAGAAAGTACTCTTCCAAAAAATAGCTAAATCGCTTCGTGTGCCTATAAAATTTGAAGAGTTCTCTCTATTTCTCCAGGTTCCCATCATCAGATCCTGACTTGATGATCATGGGACCACCTGGGAAGTATACCCTTTCAAACAAAAAAAACAAAATCCAAATCGGTCCAGCCATCTTCGAGTAATCGGGGAACATACATAAAAAAAAATAAAAAAATAAAAAAAAAAAAATGTTCCGACGAATTGATAACCTCCTCCTTTTTGAAGTCGGTTAAAAACAATGTAGGATTGACGATTTCCTTCAAATTCAATTTCAAAGTTCGATATTCAATTCATGTACTATGCTTTTTTTTAAATCCCTATGTCGTACAATATTAAATATCGAACAGTCACATTCAGTTTCTATGTTTCGTGAGAATGAATTTGATACCGGCCCATTGTTTTCCTATAATGGATATTTTATGCATTTCTGTGGGGAGCCTTTTCGCTTCCAATACTAGTCAAACTCGATGCATCAATTTTATTGTATTGGTGGCCTATACTAGAAATATTTTTTCTAGAGTCCTATTTTATCCATTTGTGATCAAGTAGGAATTCCTAATATTAGGTGTACTTAATTGAGAGGCTTGTGGCTAACCAACCACCATCCAAGATCCCCCTCATCTTTACGTACCAAGACCCCTCCGTGCCATGGAAAGCACGCTAAGCCGTTGATCGCGGCTGTCATTTGTGGATCTTTGACAGTCGTTACGGGTCGTCAGAAGCCCGAAAGTCTGAGTACCAGTCAGTAGCTGAGTTGAGGAGGTCAGATAGACAGTCGCTCCATGTAAAATACTGGTATTCAGCTGCATCCGGTTAGACTAGGGAGATGATAATGAGGTGTACTTAATTTGTCTTTTGTCCTAAATACACGAATTTCTAGAACAATCGGAAACTTAACTTATATGATGTTTGTATAAGCCATTTTGTTTTCCAAGGTTTTAACAGCATTATCTATCTCGCTGTCGTGCTTTTGTACATTAGAGGTAAGTAGTTCACCCACGGTAGTGCCTGATAACGTCACCACGTTATCATTGTTATCCACATTATCATGAGAGCTTCGAAAAAGGTTAAAATATCCCACCAATCAGAATTGACACTTAAAATATGTTTTATCTTATGTAGGCGATACGCACGAAGTTAATTTATATGTGGGCGAATCGAATTTTGAAAATTTTGTTCACATGGTCGATAATTCCCATGGGCAGGGCACATTGCTTGCTGACAGATGCCCGATGGGGTGGAAGGTGGAGGAGTGGCGATAGCGTACTGGAAGACGTAGCGTTGGAAAGCCTCCCAAAAAATTTACCGATGACCTGGTGAAGGTCGCAGTAATCCGCTGGATGCGGGAAGCACAGAACCGGTCGAAGTAGCGGGGCTCGGGGTAGGCCGTCCAGTAGATGAAATTTTTCGGCTGAAATGATGATGACGGCTGATAAATCCAAGCGAAAGCGTATTTCTTAATAATGATTAAATTTGCAAAATTTTCTTAACTGTTCAGAGAATCCCAATATTAGATTTTTTTATGATACGCTCCGCTTTACCCCATTTGCCTTTGAACCACTAGGTTTTAGACACCCTGTATGATTTAAAAGGGTCGATTCGCCCGTTTCTGGCGAGTAAATTCGTGCAAATGGACTAATGAGCCATCAAAACAGACAAAAACATTCAAAACTAGACATTTAATAAAGGGTTAGACGAACTAATAAAGGGAGATACAACATCTAAAAGATATATCTAAACGGATTATTTCAGCACTGCTATGACAAAATCACTGCCAGAGGTCGAACAACAATAAAATTTAATCAAAATGTAATTTATGAAGATTAGTGTAACGCGGCGCACAAAAGGATCGTATATTGGAAAGAGAACAATGCTTCTGATGCCGGCGGTTTATTCCCGGGAAATAGTTGTTGGCTAGAAAGGCTTTGTAGGATTAAAAAGTTTAGAGGTAATTTATACCCGATTTACATAGGGTACAGAAAAAGCAATCACTTAAAAAGTTCATATAAAAATGTTACTCAAAATCCCTATAACTTTATGTAATAGATCATCGCAAAAACCTAAACAACTAACGTGCTTAAGCTTTTTCACACTCATATTTCACAATAATACTCCACACTCATGCAGTGACGTAGCAATATAAAGAACACTACACAGCTCTTTCATACGAATTTGTATAGAAGTACTTATCTAGATTCTTTAGTTCATTGTATCCAACGTTGAATAGGCAAAGTGCGGCCAGAAGCCGAATAATAAGAGTTAAATGGTACCAACGTACAGGAGGCACCGATTTTCAAAAATCAATCACTTATGTAGCTGGCACTGATTGAACGGAACGACAAAGGGACCCGATGTACATAAACAAAATTAATAGAGAAAAGTTTGGGCTAAATATCCGCGCAGGCGACCATCTGTGCGCAGGTTTAAGTAGGTACCTACGTGCTGCAAATAAAATATCTTAGGTATATCTTTGGAACATCTTGATTTATTAATGTTTTAGAGATTGTGCCTCGATTTCGCCGCCAGGCTGTAAGTACATAATACATACATATAATTATGGGGTTTCCATTTCGATCAAGGTGTTCTGATTTGGAAAGGTTTAATTTCATGATATTCAAAGTTATTTAACATTAAATTGAATTGCGTTTTGTTTAAATTAAATGTAAAATAATTAATCCAGTACCATACTTGCGTAACACACTATTAATCAGAATCTGAATAATTTTGAAAGTTATTGCTAATCAATACTTTCACTTAATCGAAAAATTTGTCTGCCATTTGTTAGCCATTATTTACGTTGCTAACAACGTAAACAATGTGTTAAAATTAAAGCGATTCCTACTGGCATCCTTGAGTGACGTAATTTATTGCCTTTGATTGTTAATAACTAGCATAAGTGCTCTAATGGGTTTCTAAGGAGTTCGAAATTGTTTTTAGAATTTTAAAGGAATGGGATTATTTATTATGGTCGAGCTGTCAGATCATAAAGTTGAGACTTAATGTGTTCCTAAGAGGCCCGGAACCGTGTGACGATTTCAAATCAATTATAATAACACTTCGCCATTAGACAGATGCCCGACAGTCACATTTGAATTACGCAATTATCCCTCTAATCAATCAATAGCGAAAGCCGAAAATTACTTTGTTAACTGAGCAAAATCGATAATAAGAAGAACCACGTAGTAAGTATGTCTGTAGTCACAGCGAAGGAAAATAGGTACCTACCAACTTTTTATTTTCTTTTGATTAGGCCAATGTTTGTTCAATCTACTTTTCCGCATTTGTTTAGGATATTGGGACCGCTTTATTTTCTTATGACGAATACAATGTAAAATAAACTTTCATCGTTGTAGAACTTATTATAACAACCTGAAAAATATGAAACAACAAAATATTAAGTAAGCATAAGTCGGTGTTATAGACTCGATTAAATGTTGTTCGTATTTACAATAACGAAAGTGTGTACTATGTGGTGAGCATCCATTATGCATGCATACCATAATTTGTCCCCACAATTATTCATTCAATATATTCAATTGCCATAATAAACCACAGATATAGTAGATCTGCTGAAATAAAAACTTAAAATAACATAATTACAATAATATTTCGAAAAAAGTGTCATGAAATTTGCTTTGACATAATACGCTGAAGTTTTAAAACAGAGGCCCTAGCACAAACTCGCGATGTAAACGTAACGTTAATTTGAAAGCTTTTTAAATCGATATTACAACTATTTAATCATCTGTCCTAGAACAATTTGACATTTGCGCCCACTCTGTCAGTCATTTTGGGTGCGCCTGCGCATAGTCGGCAGCGTGAGATTAAAACGACTATATCTTCTAAGTTAATTAAAGGAGCATTTTAGAAATTACGTCGTTAGAATCGTTACGCTGTCAGACATTGCAGGGGCTATATAACATTTTGCCATACAATTTTAAGACAAGCACAATATCACTTTAGCAATATATATATCAATCACCCTTGGATAAAATAACGAAAACTATTATTATACAAGTCTGTTTGTAATGTAAAAATAACAGCATTTTACTAAATGCATATACTCGTAAAAGTAGATACGGTCGATAGGTATTTACATTTCTGTAATTGTTTTATTTTTGGAGACAATTTTTTTATTTTTTTTATTTTTCCGGATAATCTCGAATGGGCCGATTTTGTAGGAACTTTCACGGGCAGGTAGCTTATAAGGTGTAAGTAGGCTACATTTTGTCCCGGTAACACGTTCCCGTGAGATAATTTATCGCAAAAGCCATACTGCGTGAGCGGAGGCCAGTGCTGGAGGCAAGTGCCGCAGGCCAGTACTGGAGGCAAGTGCCGAAGGCAAGTGCCGAAGGCCAGTGCTGGAGGCAAGTGCCACAGGCCAGTGCTGGAGGCAAGTGCCGCAGGCCAGTGCTGGAGGCAAGTGCCGCAGGCCAGTGCTGGAGGCAAGTGCCGCAGGCAAGTGCCGAAGGCCAGCGCTGGAGGCAAGTGCCGCAGGCCTGTGCTGGAGGCAAGTGCCGGAGGCCAGTGCTGGAGGCAAGTGCCGGAGGCCAGTGCTGGAGGCCAGTGCTGGAGGCCAGTGCTGGAGGCCAGTGCTGGAGGCAAGTGCCGGAAGCCAGTGCTGGTGGCTATATGTATAGGGCTAGAGGCCAGTGCTGGAAGCCAGTGCTGGAGGCAAGTGCCGGAGGCCAGTGCTGAAATTAAGTGCTGCAGGCCAGTTCTGCTGGCCTGTTGGGTAAATATTGAAAAACCCTTAAAATTCAAATATCTCGAAAACTACTGAATTTCGGCCGTACATATGGGGCGTTAAATTTGTTGCATTTTGGCCCCTCTATCAACTCCTGACGGAAATACGTCGAATTCCACATGTGATTTTCACATGTTCATTCTTATATGCGCAATAAACTATTTTTATTTTATTTTATAATTTTTGAACGGCTGGACCGATTTTGCTGAGATTTTAACCCTGGGCAAGGTATTTTTAACGGCCTACCCATCGGCTGAAGCCGCGGCTGCTGCTCGAGGCGTCACCGGGCTGGCGGGGTCGGCTTCAGGACCCCAAGCGGGTCCGCCCAGAGCGGGAGACCGACCGCAGGGGTCGAACTGGGGTGGTGCCCGGGTCCCCCGTTGCGTTGACGGTCACCCGCTGGGATGACGACTGCCGCCTGGGACGACGCCTGCACCAAGCGAGTGAGGAGCAGCAGCTTCGGAAGCCGGATGCCCCGTGGTAGGCAGTCCTAATGATTGGCCCGTCTTTACGGGCCACTGCATAGCATCCGCGGTCAGGGGGCGATGCCCCGATACCGCCTGCCGCGCCCCCTTACGGGGTCGCTGCGACGACTACGACTGAAGCCGCGGTTGAAAGTTAGTGTATTTAAATGCATTAGGTTTAAAAAAATCCAGTTTGTTCCAAAAGCGTATACCTATTTTAGTTAAAATAGCGTAGCCCATACGTATAAGAAAGGTGTAGTCAGTTGTCTAAGAAAGAATTAATAAAGAAACTAAATAATAAATTATAAAGATATTCAGTTTGATGGTCTGTACTTACCCTTAAATATGACAACAACTTTCTGAAACAGGCTGTATGCCATTTTTGCCTACGTCCTTAAATAAGACATCACTAGGTATAATAAATAAATCACCATCATTATTGTAGGTCCAGTTGAAAACCAGCGTCAGGCACTAATTGTCCGACATTTTTGCTGAACTGGGCCTTTTTAGCGCAGCTGTGAGGCACACTTTGACGCTAGTTTCTGACAGCGCACTTTACTCTTTTTGTTGGTTTTTTATTTATTTATTTATTTAACTATTTATGCACACACATATAAACAGACAAGAAGAAAGGAACAAAAAATTACGTACATAGGTTTGCTGTATATTGTGTGCCTTTTTAGTCTGTGCTAAATAAATGTTTTTTTTTCTATTTTTGTTCTTTCAGGTATCATTTTACAGCATTATTTTAATAGCTTGTTTTTCACCATCCCTTTTGAAATAATACCTAACAGTTTACAGCGAGAGTCCTCCACGCGACAGATCAGACGCGATAAAATAAGCCTGTTAGCGTCATCTGTACTGGAAAATAAAAATAAATGTACGTAGTAAATCTATTTCTCTTCGACGCGTCCTTACGATAAGGTCATATCTGCGAAATATTCTTTGAACGCTGTAGAAATAATAGCAGCTAGTTTTTGGAACAAAATGTAGATTAATGTTTCTATTAAATATAATGTTTAGAAACGACTTCATCAGTTAGATAAATGATTGACTTCAGGGAATGTTCCCAATTGTCGACGTTAATGCGTAGATCCTGGGACCGTAACAGGCACTGGTTACGGAACTATGGTTTGTTATAAAGCCAGATGGATCATCTCTCCGATTTAATTTTGCATTTGTAAATAGTTGGAAACTTCGTCCAGTCTTCTAACGAGAAGACTAGACAAACGCAACGGCAACGGCCTATCCCGCAATGTTTGAAGACTTAGGTCTTCAAGCAATGTGTCCTGCCCGTTATGACATACGGTGCCGAAACGTGGACCCCGACAGTTGGGCTGGTCCACAAACTTTAGGTTGCTTAACGCGCTTTGGAGCAGAGCTATGCTCGGAATTTCTTTGAAGGAAGAAAACAACCAACCGGAGCTACTGATATAGCTAGCAGAGTAAGCATTGCAGCTCACTACCTTGTAGTGGGCTGGCCATGTTTGTCGCAGGACCAATAGCCGTTGGAGCAGACGAGTCCTGGATCGGAGACCGCGTATCGGCAAGGGTAGCGCCCCAACGAGATGGACCGACGGCCTTAACAAAGTAGCAGGGACAGAATGGATACGGAAGGTGGAGGGCAGCGTGTCGTAGCGCAGCCTGGGAGAGGCCTATGTCCAGCAGTGGACTGCGATAGGCTGAATTGATTGAAATAGTGAGTAAAGGTGCTTTTTACAAGCTTCTATGAATTTCTTAATAAAATTAAAAACAAAAACATGAGAAGGTGTTTACATCACACCTGTATCCCCGTAGGCTCAGTTGTACCTATTAAAAGTACACCCACATCACTACATATTATAAAACAAAGTCCTCCGTCGCGTTTGTCTGTCTGTTCGCGATAAACTCAAAAACTACTGCACCGATTTTCATGTTGTTTTCACCAATGGGTAGAATGGTTTTCGAGGAAGGTATTGGTATATAATTTGTCAAGTTTTTGTATACAATGGCTATAATATAATAATATTTGTTGGAGGTGTCGGAAAAAAATAGGCCGTTTGGAACGGATCTGGCTGAATTTTGGTACAGGGATAGATTATAGCCTGGAATAAGATATAGGCTACTTTTTTACCACTGGAATAGGTTCCCATGGGTTGCGGGAACGGGATCAAAATTTCATGATTACTTATGGTCGCGATAACCGAGATCCACGCGGGCGAAGCGGCGGGCATCAGCTAGTTTTAAATAAATAACGAAAAAAAGAGACGCTTAAAATGATTAAATCACCTACATAAGGTCAAAATGAATTTTCTCTTCGGAGTGTATTATAGTCCACCTGCTTGTTAAGGCTTAAAATTATTATTCTCTTCAAAGCTTATAATAGGAACCCTGCAACTTTAAGCACGTAGTACAAAAAAAACTAGTTGAAGTATACAATGGCTCAGTAATAGGAACGTTGGCGGTCCATTGACTACGAGCGCCTAGATTATTAAGCTATTCATTTTCTCCAACCGTTTTAGCTCAGTGCGTACAAAGTCTATTTCTATTCACTGGTTTATCAAATTATTATTAGTATAAATACAAAAATATGTAACATAAAGACTTCAGTCATGGTACATTTTCCAAATATAGATATGGAAAATGTTCTATAGTTAGGTACCTCCGACGCTCGCGGAACAAAAACCGGGTAAGAATAAATTTTCTCATAAAAGCGGACATAACAAGGGTATGGGGCGGAAACGACTATAACTTAGATGGAGATCGGAAGACCTTTTCTGACGGACTACATATTTTCGGAAATCAATACGTAAGCAATGTAATTTACATACGAATTCCAAGGAATATGTCTTGGCCAAGATTTTTAGTTATTGCTCATCTGGAACTACTTCAGAAAGATATTCTACTATATACCTAATATTATAAATATGTGAAAGTTTGTATGTTTAGATGTGTGGATGTTTGTTACTCAGTGACGCAAAAACTGCTAAACGGATTTGGCACACAGATAGTTTGTAACGTGGATTAACATCTAGTTCCCGTGGGATACTTTCGAACTCAACGCGGACGAAGCTGCTGACAAAAGCTAGTTGTTCTATAAAACGCGGTTTGGAATGTTAGAGCATCAGTATCAATTCTCTCGCCTGTCTCGAGCAATGTATGTTAGAAGTTATATTTAATCTGAAGATGCATGAGAGTGCTTTTTCACTCCTGACTCAGAAAAAAACGAACACTGCATTAGTTGCTTGTCATCTTGAGTGCGCCGTAAAAGAAATACAGAAACACAATATTCTAAGGCAAAAGAGTCGTATTGTCACTACAAATTAAGTTATCATCATCTGCTTCGCCTTTTCTCAACTGTGTTGCGGTCGGCTTCCTGTCTAATCAGATGCAGCTGATGGAGCGACTGTCTATCAGACCTCCACAACCCTGTCTTACTGGGTAATATGATACCTCTTGGTAAGACTGGCTTTTAGACTTTCGGGTTGCTGACAACTGTCAAAAATCCACGGATGACAGCTGGGACCAACTGCTTAACATGCTTTCTGAGGCACGGAGGGTCTTAGTATGAAAAAATGGTCAGCCATATAGGGACCAACCGCGGCAAGCGGTACGCTTAACATGAACGATCGACCCGTGCAGCTTATATTACTTAGCCACTAGCCCTACTACAAATTACGTTATACAACGAGTAACATAATTAACGCAAGACCTCATACACCCCAATTAGAGTATTGACTTAAAAGCATAATACGATGACCAAAACTATTTTTTTTTAAAGCTAGCCGATGTTATTAAGAAAAACGTGTCGACCCAAGCATTACTTTATGCATTTAAAATTGAGTCTTATTTCTTCTGAGATAAGATCGAGTTTTCTTTGGCTCAATCAGAGGTAGGTATGGCAAAATACATAATTTATAAAAATAAAACTTATATCAAAAGTTACTGAAATCGATTCAGTAGTCAATTAGGAACAAACTACTTTCAGGTCTTGCGTCCATTCTGTTACACCTTGTATAAACAGATATTTGAAAATTGCTTTTCGCCAGTTGCGGTCCTGGACGCAGTTGTTTAATTGTTACGGGAGCCCCGGAACAATTATTTGGTGTCGGCCCCAAAGCGCATAATTTTGCCAAGGCGGTTGACTTGTCAGGAGCGGGACGTAGGTCGGTAATTCATCCATCATTTGTCACCGATTGTCGGCCAAGCGTACAGCGATGACTTTTTTACTACACCGAAATAGCCAATGGTTAGTTGTCTGCCTAAACAGTGGGAACAAACGCGGGGCCGGGTGTTCCGCGTAATAGATTACAATGTCACTCTGGACGACCGTTGTCAACGGCCAGCTGCGAAGCTGTCAACCGTTTCTGTACCAAAACAATTTTATCCTGTCCCCTCAGTGTCGTATTGCAATCTACTTGATTTTAACGAGACTACATTGTGGCTGTGGGAAAACTTAGAAGATTACGAACGGATTAAAGGGTGTGGGGGTCGATGGTCGTATTTTGAATGTCATTTGGAGTTGGATCTCTGTACCTATCTGAAGTCATATTGAAAGTGAAGAGATGAAATTTTGTATGTTTGTTTGTGACGCTTTCACGCAAAAACGGCTGAAAAGATTTAGCACATAGGTAAACCATGACCAAGATTAGGACATGAAATATTTTATATCTCGATATTTCCACGGAATCGAGACTTATGCGGGTGAATCCACAGGACGTAACTAGTGATAAATAAAGGTGCTCAGAGGGTTTATTTTTTCCAGGTTTTGCATGCACCGACATAGAAATTGCCATCACCGAAATGTTTTAACACAAAAGTGTGACTACACTGTAATAAAATTAGAAATAGTAGTTGGAGAAGTTTTTGGCCTGAGTTTTTTGAATTTTTTTGAATTTTATGATTGAACCATGAGCGAAGCGAGTGTCATAGAAACCCTCGCTACGCTCAGTATTCTATATTTGAACCACTCGCTTCGCTCATGGTTTAATCTTAGAATCCTTCGCTTGCTCGGTTTTCAATACAAGTACTCGCGTCAAAAAACAACTTTGAAGCCTTGCATAAAAAATAACTATTTCCTAAATTTTGTAGCCTCTTACAGCTATGCTATGGACCCAAAAGCACTAATATTACCTACTGTTATGATTAAAATAATATGTTAATGGTAGGTCGGTACCTATCCAAAATTGCTGCTCATAATTCAACCAGGCCCGTCTTTCATGTTTTTAGACCATATCGATAGCATTTTTATGCGCTTTATAGTAAGGGGCTATAATTTCCTATTCCGATATTCCATCAGATAAAACTATATTGAGGGCATCATGGCTAAAGGAGGTTCTTAAGCATGAAGTATGCATGTACTTTACACGGAAGCGAGTATTACCTACTTTGGTCTTTATATTTTTCACATAAATTCGTATACTACGTATTCTTATGAATTTGACGGCTCTATTGACACAGTGACTGGGAGGCGTAATAGGTACTAGAGTTTAGAAATGGTGGCCTCTATCCCTGTTTCAACCAATTCTACAGTTTGGGTACTTTCTTTATTTAGATTTTGTAAATGCATAATGTAGAAAACCAACCAATGTCCGCTTAGCCGTTGTCCTGGCTGTCAGCAACCAAAGATTCTAAGAACCAGTCTTACCAAAGTGTATCGTGTTACCTAGTAACTGGGTTGTGGAGGTCAGATAGACAGTCTCTCGTGTAAAATACTGGTATTCAGCTGCAACCGGATACACTAGAATCCGACCTCAACATAAAAATAAATAATAGTTTAAAAAACTAAAAAACACGCTTTAAAAACCAAACTAAAAAAGGAGAAAATAATTTAATTCAATTAAAAAGCGTGGGTGCTTTTTGAGGTATTTTTATAATCAATTAATGTCAAGCACCCCACGCTTTTTAATTGAATTAAATTAATGTATGTAAGTAACGATGATTGATTAAAATATTTAAAAGTACAGAAAAGTTCCAACCATTTGAAAGTTTTGTACAAAAAGCTAATTGAATGTTATCTGAAAATGTTGCCAGTCTCACTGTGAAACAGGAAAAAACTTGGTGAGTATCTCGCTACTTTTATTATTGCGAAAGTTTTACTTGACAGGCCTTACAGCAACACGGGGGAACAATTACGACTTGACATTTATGTATTTGTATTGAAGAAAAGACTGGTAATTGTTGATCACACTTTTAGTGGTGCTCTTAAAAGTTGCTCTGAAATGTAATGTGTTAAAAATACAGGGACATCGACACACGAACTGTTATTATGGATTTAGTACATACATCTGAATGGGGGTTCTATGTATAATGCAATGACACAGATGCAAAGTCCTCGGTTGACGTGTGTTTTTCATTCACGCACTACTACCTACAGTATTATGTAGCTGAGCTGAAATAAGTTGCAAGTTACACTATAACATGGATTTGAAACTTTAACTTTATTACAAATACAGTCTGATTTTATGTGTTGCTTCAATTAAACATTAACCTTCTTATTTATAAACGTTGCTGAAAGTTAAGTAATGATTAGCTAAACGGACGTTTAGCCACGCATTTTTGACGTTTAAACATCCCTTAACTTTAAGCAGCGTCGAAATTCTTCGTCGGTTATTATAAAAAAAATTGCTGTTCCATTTTGAACGCGTATGTATTGCAGTTTTCTATGAAACAGCAGATTTTTTATTTCGTTAGCCGGTGTAAAATTTCTACGGTAGGGGTCTAGAATCATGTGCTGTATTAATGGAAGCCTTTATTATCCAGTTCATAGAACAAAACTGCAGTCATCTATTTAGAAATGGTAAATATTATTTTTCTTTGGCTCAGGAAAAATGGATATGTATCTCTAATGCAAAATCCTTCATAGTTTAATCTATACATATCTAGATAGATAAATCGTTCGACATGTTGAAATACACAGCCGATTGCGTATCTACCTACGCTATGAAATCCCTAAGTCATCGTTTATGACACATTTGGGGAAAGACGGGCTGGTCTATTAGTAGCCAGGGAGGCAGGGAACAAAAGACATAACGCTTTCACCGATTTGAGTAAACGAGAAGTCGTTAGATTCGTATTATTCGGCAGAGTATCATATTGAGGTACGTGACGTCACGTCTAATCCAATATGGCGGATGATACTCCCAAAATTCAGAGAATGAGTTATCGTTGAGTTGTTATTGGGATTAGATTGAAGTTCTGACAAAATGAGTTTTAATCAAAGCTTTTGGTATTCGATGAGGCAAAAAGCAAAAGTAAGAACAACACGGCGTATGCCTCGCAGTTATAGGCCAAGGTGTATATTTATGACACCCATATTTTGCGAGGTACGTTAGGCTTCAAATTATTCCAAATGAAAGGAGAAATTATAAAGAGGACATTCAAAATATGTTATGAATGTCCGGTTAAGCAGCCGACATCTTCCTAGGTTGCCATGCGAGAAGCAATTACAAAAAAAATGTGTTATGAATATTACACACATTACTTCGTTATTGAAGTGAAAGAGCTTCGTAAGTTATAATATATTTTATTAAGATACGAATTTACCATCCATTCTATCGTCTTTTCTTATTTTAATATCCGCTGATTCTGAAGGCCTTTAAATACTTTTGTTTGTCATCTTCAGAACTGTTTACGACATCACTCGAGATGTTCCGAGGGCAAAGCGTCTTTATCGACCTCTTACCTTTAAATATTAACACAAGATTGAACAATAATGGCAGAGGCTTGACACTGCTTTGAGGTCAGAACAAAAACATTCAGAATTTATTTCTTTTTGCAAGATCGGTTGGTTAGAATTTTTAAATAACTAGTTTTTGACAGCGGCTTCGCCTGTGTCGATGTCGGAAATTATCCAACAGGACCATACTACTGGGATAAAAAGTTATAGTATGTGTTAATCCTGGTTATTAAATATCTGTGTGCCAATCACATCAAAATCTGTTCAACCGTTTTTGCGTGATTGTGTAACAAACATACAAACATACAAACTTTCCCATTTAAATTATTTTTATTATTATTATTTATTATTTAAAATATTAGTAGGATATTAAGACTAACGACCCGCCCCTGCATTGCGAGGTTTTCCGACTTGAAAAAACATCGAAGTATTATTTTATTATATACTAGCTCCTGCCCGCGACTTCGTTCGCGTGGAGGTCAAGAACAATTTACTAAAATGACAGCTACAAGTTATAAACCTTTCCTGTATACTAACGTTTGTAGTTTTGGTTACAGTACAATTGTACGTGTGAGAAGCAACTAGTTTTGTGGTCGACACCCACCCAATGGTCTTATGGCCATCGGCTTTCAATTTGCTAGACAATACTGTGGTTGTTTGCTGCAGATTGATCAATTTTGGGCCTTTTATTATGTACGTATGTCATCATCGTCATCATTGCAGCCGTAGGGCGTCCACTGCTTGACATGGGCCTCACCCAAGCTCCGCTACTTCGACCGATTCTGCGCTGCCTGCATCCAGAAGATCCCTACGGCTTTCACGAGGTAATCGGTCGCTCTTGTACTGAAAACTTGAACAATTACGTAGGTATTGTGTATTTTTTGAATCGTCAGATTAATCAACGTTCAACATACGTTCAACGTTGTTCGTTCGTACGTTCGTGTTGTCAGTGGTGCCGGTAACAGTGTCGCGAGTTCAATTGTTTTTTCCCATCTCAAAAAAACGCCTAACTCGCCTAAAGAAGTTTTCACTTCAAAAAGAGGCATAGAGGCAAGAATATAGATAGGTAATAAGTAAAAGGGACTGTTGTCCGCAACTCCACGTCAAAGCGCGTATTTTGCATACGGGTGGGAGAATCAGTTATTCGATCAACCCCAGCTCCTCGAGAAAGGCCAGCAACCAAGACGTTGCAGACAATCTCACGTAGGGTGAAATAGAATATCTACAGGTATTAATATACATACATAACGTTACACCACTCATGTATTCCCCGAAACGTTATGCACAATACCTCTTGCAGTACACCCACATTTCGCCACTTATGTTTAAGCCTAATTTTATAGGGCTCAAAAGACTAATGCAGCCGGGCACAAATCCGGATTCCATGCAGGCTGCTAGTGACAAATTCCAGATAGATCAACCCAATTACACTTTGTCCGACCCGGGAATCGAATCCAAGACCTCATGCTCAGCAATAGTGCTAGACCAATGAGGCAGAATATTAAAAACCATTATCTGAAGTAAAGTAATTTAAGATCGAGCTGTGTGATCATGGGCTTAAGTGAACGTAGTTGGAACAAGTAGCAAATTATTATTATTATACTATTAATCAGTTTATCTAAAAAAATCTATATAAATCTATATAAATGGATTGCTGTTCGTTAGTCTCGCTAAAACTCGAGAACGGCTGGACCGTTTGGGCTAATTTTGGTTTTGAAATATTTGTGGCAGTCCAGGGAAGGTTTAAACGATGGAAAAATAAAAATAAAATCTATACATATATAAATTAATTGACGTTTGTTATTCTCACAAAAAGTTCAGAAATCTTTTATCGGCGGTACGAAGTTTGCCGGGTTAGCCTGTTTCAGATAAAAATTCAATCCATACATTACATACATTATATTTAGCAAAACTAAAATACTTCGTAAACACGTAAAAAAGTTAAAATTCAAATAAATTACAGTACTATATTTCTGAAAAGTAAATATCTATTTAATTTACGATTGAGACACATCGGCACGCGTTGCAAACTTCGGTAAACTTTTTGTGTCTAGATTTTCAGAATTGGTTTACAAATCACCTACAGACAACCTTCATACTAGGTTTAACTAAGATGTCCTTAAAATAAACGCTAACCAGAGACAATGTGACGCAATGAGAGTTTTCATGAAAAATCACGACAACAGGTAGGCGCCACTTTGGCAACAGGTCTTCCATTTTGAATAAAAAATGTATGATGACGTTAATCATTCGTTTCATTTATTCATTCAGCCATTTTTGCGTGATTGAGTAACAAACATACAAACTTTCAAATTTATAATTAGTAGGATAGTAGGATTAGTAAGATCATTCAGTCAGGACTCACGACTAAAGAAAATAAAGGCGCTTTGACAGTTTTGACAGGAGCCCCAATCTGACATCTCAGTGCTGCCATCTAATTAACGTCATTTCAGAGCACCCTCATTGAATTTTAAAATTTGTACAGACTAAAGAAAATAAACGACATTAAATAATAATAAAAAAACTATCCAGTTAAGCGAGGTAATAAATAGCTGCCTAGGACATAAAATACCAAAAAACGTGATGGTGTTAAAATGAGTGGTAAAAACTAAAACCTAGTTTTATGTTCATTGCGCATCGTATCTAAATAAAATAACGGTTTTATAGTTAACCACGTTAAATACGAACTAAATATTCAAAGGTCCAATTTTGCAACAAAACGCCTATGGAAATTCTATATCAAAATGCCTAGTCTTTCTCAACTATGTTGGGGTCAGTCTCCAGTCTAACCAGATGCAGCTGAATACTATTATCTATATAAATAAAAAGAAAAGTTCTGACTGACTGACTGACTCATCAACACCCAGCCCAAACCATTGCACCTAGAAAGCTGAAATTTTGTACAGAGTTTCCCTTTATAATTTAGACAAGGAATAAGGAAGGATTTACATACCCGTTGGATGTTTTCCGACATCCACGCGAGCAAAGCCGCGGGCAGAAGCTAGTTTTACATAAAGCGACTACCTATCTGACCTCCACATTCCAGTAACTGGATAATACGATAAGCTATGGGCAAGACTGGATGTCAGACTTTCGGACTTCTGCTGACTACCCGTAACGACTGTCATCAACCTACAAATGACAGTCCCTGACTTAACTTGCTTTAGGGATGGAGGATCTCGATATGTAATGGATGGTCATCCATCCAAAAACCATCAGCGGAGAGCGTAGCGTAACCTTAGATCGACCCAAGCGACTCTTATAATTAGCCCCGAGCTCCAAGCCCATGCAAATTTGACAATAACTAGAAATTATTGTTGTTCACACAGATAATATTCAACCAACGTATTCGGAAACTAAATACAAGCATTCGATGAACAACACCACGTCATTAAATATGAATGAATGAATGAATGTACAATGATTAATCAATTCAATTACGAATGATTGTCATTCATGCGTGCGACGTTCCCGAGGGCGGTCGCCTAGCGCTTTCTAACCCTAAATATGAATATATGGAGCTATGGTGAGCACGGGTACTCCCACGGGTGGCGCTCGCGATTTTCCCAACGAACTTGCCTCATAAATCCTTGCCTTACATGATGCTTGTTTGCATAATACAAGACTTAGCCGGCTTTGTTTCACAGTTTGATAGGTAGGCCGCAACGTGCGCGTTGGAAGTACATGACGTACTTAGTTACAGGTGGTGCTATTTAAAATATTAGTCTAGTAAGTAAGAACTGCGTCGTTGGTCTAGTGGTTGCAAGTGCGGCCACATAAGTGTGGTCCTTGGTTCGATTGCCAGGTCGAGCCAAAATGCTGTTTGGGTTTTCTACCAGTAGCAGCTCGGATCTGGATTTGTTCTCGGTTGATAGCAATTGCTCGCCTACTATTAAATTACGTCAATTGCAATAAAACCAGCTGCTTCTGATTCTGTAGAAACTCCATACGATGCTAAGCTAAGTCAAGGTCAAAGTACACATAATTACTATTCAAAAGACACAAGCAACCCATGAGTAATTGGCGGTTTTATCAGGCAAAATTTCGGGCGTTTGTATAGAAAATTCTTTTCGACAAACTTTATATAACTGCCAGTATGTGATGATACAGTCTATTTTAACGTGACTTACGATACAAGAAGGTTGAAAGATAAAAAATTTAAAAAAATATGTCAAGTCTACGAAATCCAAAAATGGAATTCTAATGTTGTGACCAATTTTATTTTTGATTGAGCTTAAAAATATGATTGTGATACAAATTTTATTAGAATTTTAGTTATTTATTTACGTAGTAAAGATTTTTTCCATCAAGTAGGTACCTACTGTTTTTGGTACTTCTTTCAATAAAGATTCAATAAAATGTTTATTCCTTTTTCTAATCATAGGTCGTATTTTGTTGATTTAATAATAACTTTACAAGCAAACTGCGTACCTATTTACTTACTATAGGTACTGATTGTGATATCCTACAATTTCGATTTAATTTTGCAAAATCCCAAATACCTAATCATTGCTCAAAAAAAAAAACATTCACCTACTTAGATGGAACAAATGGAACTATTAGGGACTCATTGATTTTTGCGAAGCGGAGATTATGTTAATCGGCACTTGTCGGTGTTAACAACCCAAGGGGATAATAATAATGTTAATACGTTATGATAATGGGGAAACCGTTCAGTTGGCCATAATGTTGCCACTAGACACCCACCCTAATTATTACCTACTTCAAAAAGAACTGTTTTGGTATTTTATTTATTTAGTAGTGATAGTCTTTCTCTAACATAATCTGCCTATAATATTCCCACTGCTGGGACAGGAGCTTCCTCTCTTTTTGAGAGGGAGTGAGCTGTAATCCACCACGCGGGCCCAGTGCGGGTTCGGCCAATGACACATGTCTACGAATTTTTGGCTCTTGGACAAGCCCGTTTCCTCACGATGTGTTTCTTTCATCGTAGTGGTGATGAAATTATGTATTTACACAACGTACTGTGGGAATTCTGGTGAATTCCCAGGTATCAACGAGAATCTAACTATAAGTAAAATATTTGGTAGCGTTTAAATTCGTGGGACTCCACGTATATTTTAAGTAATCAACACTCTTACATGGCCGCTCCTAATACAAGAATGGAAATCATCTGCCGGAACAAAACCTATGTCAAATTATTTATTTATTTATTTATTTAACCATTTATTCACACACATATAAACAGACAAGAAGAAAGAAACAGAAAAATACGTACATAGGTAGGTATTCTTAAAGCCCAATCATTGGCTGCCAGTAAACGTAAGGTTCTATGATGAGCATACAACCTTTACAGTACCTACCTTCCTAAAGTGCCTGTCTGAGTTCGAACTCATGATAAAATTCCAACGTAAGTCGGTGCCGATGCCGATACAGCTAGGCCACCACGGCTCTGAGGCGCTGTCTCTAGACAGTCTTGATACAGTACTTTAATTGCGTAAAGGTTCCCGCAGACAGTAGCGCGACACGAATGACAGCCGGGACCAACGACACATGTTTTCTGAAGCACGGAGGAGTCTTGGGGTGTAAAGATGTTCACCCAACCACGGATCAGCCGTAGCCAACGTAGCTGATCGATCGACCTGTGTGGCTATTATTACTTAGCCACAATTCCACATCAAGTTTGATTTATATCTAAAAATTGAAAAACACAACAGCAACAATACCTATCTAAGTTTACAAAAAAACCAAAATACTCTAACACTAGGCTGATTTAGCAATGCTTTTAGTAACACTGCTTAAGAGGATTGTGACATGACAAGGACCCTTGTCACACTAGCTGTGACGTTGACGTCATAACAAAGACGTAAGCAAAATATTTCTCTAGCGATAAGCATAGGGTTTAATGCTAATCTTTGAGCCGAAAACTAATGTTTTATTACTGAAAGCCAGATTTAGGTTTGAGTTTACCCTTGACCGCTTGTAGAAGGGCTTTTCTGGAAAGTATTTTATTGTAATTCTACATAGATGTAGTTCTGCCCGTCTGCACTAAACTTTGACAGTGCTTAAGTTCATGTCAAGTCTCTAGGACGCACTTAGCCATAAAAATGCGTTGTACTAACCTTTGTGGCTGCATAAATGCTGTCAGATGTATTTGAAAAATACGTAAGAACATTTTAATTTACCTCACCGCATCCGTCCTTCATGATTTACTTACTTTACGTAGTAAGATTCCACGGATAATCATTATAAACATACAGAATTGGGCCCTGTTTGGATTCGAAACCACGACCAACATTGCTCCTTATGTAAGTAGGTACTTAGCTGAACTGAAATAAGTAACAGGTTACCCTATACCATGGAATGGAAATTCAATGCTACGCCAAGTTATAAGGAACTTTTATTTAACTGCAAATGGAGAGAGAGAGAGAATTAAACATTAAACTATTATTATACATTGCAGGGATATCGACGTACAACCCGTTACCTACCATAGATTCAGTATATGATTCTGAACCACCCTGCAGCGTAATTTTTCCGTCAGTTATAAAAAAAAATATACAGGATTAATTTTTATCCGGTGCGCAAACTGTACTAACCATGAATTCAACATATCATTCTAGCCCCCTAGCGTAGAAAAATTTTGTCAGTTATACAAACAAAAATCAGATGTTTTATAGAAAAGTGCAATACCTACGCGGTCAGAATGTATGTAACAGCTGATTTTTTTTGTATAACCGAGGAAAAATTTCTACGCTAAGGAGTCTAAAATGATATGCTGAATTCATGGTTACAGTTTGCGCACTGGATAAATATCCTGTAGTTATTCCAAACATTTTTACCGCAATTACACTTCTCTCTGAAACAGCTGATCTCTTTTCTTTTGATAACCGTGGAAATTTTTTACGCTCCGGTTAGGATCACATTCTGAATTTCAGGTTACAGTTTGGGCATTGATGTCCCTGCCACCCTCTAGATAGCTACATTGATATTATGAAAGCAGGAGTTTTATAAGTTTTTTAAACTACGAAGTGTAACTTATGACTTTCTCATTTTCTGAAAGAATTTATATGCAAAACTGCGTCAAAGCCTCGACTACTTTTACGTTCACGGTTATACGTAAACTTTTCTGTAAAGATAGTTGACACAAAACTTGAAATTAATATCTAGTGAACTTTTTTTTACTGTTGTATATTATTCAGTTTTCATAATTAGACGTCTTTCAACGAGCTTTAATTAATGGCCCAATATCGGAGGTATATTAAGCGGTTCAAGACTAGAGTAATCATTAGTAGCAAAGCATCGAGCTTTTAAATCAACATAATACCAAACAGTAGTACACTAATGGACGATTTGAAGATTGAGCAAGGCATCTATCTATTCGATATAATAAATATCAAACTAACTTCTCCTTTCAAAATAACAATTAATGGAAGAGTTACAAACGGACGGAATAAAAAAAAATAAAAAACCCGAATGCATAAAAAGTGAAAAAAGATGGAAACAAGAAAATTTTATTTAAGAGTTTGACTATATTAAACTTAAATAGCTTTTGCCCGCGACTTCATACGCGTGGACTTTAGAATCAAGTAGATAATCATTTTTTTTTGATAATATATAGCCTATTTTTTAAGTTAGACCTCTCGGAATACATCATTGAAAACTGCATTCAATTCCATGCAGTGGTTTTTGCGTGATGCGGTAACAAACATACAGACAGACAAAAATTCTAAAAACCGTTGTTTTGGCTTCTGTTGCTCTAATAAAGACCCCCCATATCTACTATTTTTTCTTCAATATCTTTAATGTACAGACATCGGCCTGTTACAATTTTATTATATGTATAGATACTACGAGCGAATTCATTCAGTCAGTGGGTTATTGGGTTTTTTTTCCATTAGGAAACTTTAATTCGTCTGGTTTTGTACCCTAAATGCTCTGGAATGGAATGGTTTAAGTATAAAACACACATACTGGCGAAAAACACAAGTTGATCCGTTGATAAAATTCTCATCACGTTTTACAGTTTTTTTTTATTATGACGTAACTGATCACTGACATTGGATAAATTACGGTTTTTTGTGAGCCACTTTATAGTCGTCAACGATTAATTAGTTCATTATCTGAGCGTTCGGCTCATTTTACTCACAATTTGTAGGTATTAATTGAGCTAAGTTACGAGAGAAAGCGTAATAAACTCTGTTATAAATAGACCTGAGAATCTAATTTTGAACTTCATTATTTTGCGAAATCAGCTTTAAATGTTTCCACAGCTAGGATACAGTCTTTCTTAATGTGACATGGAAGTAGGCTGTAATGCACCTCGCTGGTCCAAGTGCGGTTTGGTAAATGACACATGTCAGGTCTCGCGTTTTCGTCACGGTATCTTCTGTCACAGTTTTGAGAGCAGTGGTGATGAAATAAATTGCACAAAGTGCATACCTGCCCAGGTTCGAATACACGACCTACAACTCATATACATAGGTATAAGTTATCTTTTTGTTTACTAACCCTTAAGGATGTTACTAATCTAAATAATCTAAAAAACAACCGACTTCCAAAAAAACAATACAAAGTGAAAAATAACTTTGTTTTCGGAAGGCGGTGACAACAAATTAAAATACAGCTCCAAAGACGACTTCCGAAATTAAAGTTATTTTTCACTTGAAATGGAACCACTCTGAGAAAGTACTCTTCCAAAAAATAGCCAAATCGCTTCAAGTATGCCTATAAAATTTGGGAAGTATACCCTTTCAAACAAAAAAAAAATCCAAATCGGTCCAGCCATCTTCGAGTAATCGGGGAACATACATAAAAAAAGGTTCCGACGAATTGAGAACCTCCTCCTTTTTGAAATCGGTTAAAAATAATGATTATTTTATTTTATTTTATAAGTCAGGGTGATTACCGCTTGGCTACCACTGCTTTTGAACGTCTGCGTCTGATAATCCATTATAATTGAAATATGCTTGGTATTCTATCGTTAATAGGTGCATTAAGGAGTAATTGACATGGCAGTTTCATTCGTGCTTTGAACGCTAAAGTTTGGGAGAGAAGTTTGGAAATGTGCCAAACAATGGCAATAGGATCCTTCCCTTGAGGTTATCATCTCCTACGTGTGATGATAGCTTTAAATGACTTGACATTAGCCTCATTTTGCCTTCATGGGTATAATAGGGGAAGGTTAAGTGTAGGTATTATATGAAGAGATGAGCTTGCGGATAAGTACTAATAGCCGCACGGGTCGATCGATCAAGGTAAGCTACGTTTGCCGCAGTTGGTCCGTGGATAAGTGACCATCTTAACATACCCCCTCCATGCCTCGGAAAGTATGGTAAGCTGTTGGCCCCAGCTGTCATTCGTGGATCTTTGACAGTCGTTACGGGTCATCAAAGACTGAAAGTCTGACAACCAGTTTTATATACGGGTTTCGTATTACTTAGTTACTGGTTTGCGCAGGTCAGATAGGCAGTCGCTCCATGTAAAATACTGGTACTCAGTGCAATCTTGTTAGACTGGATGCTGACCCCAAAATCGTTGGAAAAAGGCTAGGCAGATGAAGTATCGAGAGATGAGATAGAATAAGTATCGTACTTAGTCTTCTTTTGCGTGAAAATACCGTATTATTCCTTGCTTCACCTATCTATTAATCAGTTTTCTGAAACTTGACCGTCAGAATCCTACTAATATTAAGTTTAGATGTTAAGACGTATGGATGTTTGAATGGATTTGGATGTAATTCGGATCACAAATAGATTATACACTGGATACCTTTATCCCGATGGTACGTTCCCGTGGAATAATTTTAGACCTCCACGCGGGCGAAGCCTTTGGAAAAAACTAGTAGGCAAAGTAATAATTGTAATGTCAACAACAGTTGAGAACCAGAGTAGTTAAATCAAATAAATTGGTGATTACGAACACCCGCGCTATCTATATTTTAATTGACTGTTATCGCTTAAAAGGAATAAGATTTTTAGTGGGTTTATTATAAGTATGGATGATACGAATGCAAGATATTTCTGCCAATGGATGCTGAAACATTGCCCTTTGAGCTATTGTACGTGCTTACAAAAAAGGTCGGCACCACTGTCAGGAACATGTCAAAGTTATTGAACCCAACGTTCCCAATGTTGCGTCAAAGTGGGCATTATTTATAAAAAATATCGCCAGCCTTGAGTCTGTGCTAATGGAATGTGCGTCCCCGGCCTCGCCCGCCACGTCATCCTCACATCCTTTTCAAAAATAAGGTCATTTTGAAATAGATTTAAAATGCCAGTAGCCATCAGTCCCACCATCATTTATTCAATAGCATGCAGAGTGTTTTTTTTTTTTTAAATAAGAGTATTTTCAACCACACAAAAAGCTGAATAAATTAATGTTACCCCGAAAAGTCATTAAGTCGTAATGTAGGTACTCATTAAATATAAAATAAATGAGGTCCCGTAGAAAATATATCTTAACTATACGTTAATAAAGGCATATTTTGTCCGGATGCAAATTATCGACGTAAATTATTGTCAAATGTCTAAAAGAACGATTTATACGCAATACCACAGCAGAGTTATTGAAATATATGTCCCAAAAGACAATACACCGATGCGAGGATTTGTATCTGCAAAGGAGATTATACCGTATAAAGCTGTGACACGGCACAGATTTGTGTGCGTAATTTGATGAACAATGGAAAAACAACAAAAATGGGTATTACGGTAATACTCAAATAAAACGCAAAGCAAAATAGGAATGAGTCGTTTTGCATTGAAGCATAAATCTAACAAATGGCATTTGCATGCAAAAGTACCGAATACAATTCATTGCCGTATTACTGAGGGCTGGATCATTGCGGAGTTATTCTTAGCGAGGTAGGTAGTAATTATGGATCTAGAAATAAGCAATCTAGAACGACTGTCTGGCTATTTACAAAAATGTTTGTGAGGCGACTTAAGCAGTAGAGTATCCATGCAGAGACTATCTTTGTTTGCAATAGTTTGTGAAATTATGATTGACAGTCGGTAGCTGAATTGTGAACTTGTCAAAGTCTTGATTTCTTCAATCTAGCCCGCATTATTCCTTGCAATTATTTTAACATTGCAAAATCGAAATTTGATTTTTCTCGGGCGCCATTTTAGAACTTATCTTATGTCATGCTAGAGTTTGACGAGTTATCGACTCCAAATTTATTTTTTGTTTTTTTATTTTTCTTCATTCGAAACCGGGTGTTAATCTTAATTTTTAAAACATCGAATCGTCTTTTAAATAGTGCCTAACTCATTTGAATTAATAATTATGTGAAAACCTCTTCGTTTGATAAAATGACGATTTGTCAATACAGACGTCGTTTTAAATTAGTGTTAATTTGCATCACTAAAGTTTTTATTGAACCACCTATTATAATAAAATGAACCGTTTAGTTTAAGTATGTGGCTGAAATACACCGATAAGGGGTCATTGATTGTATTATGTAAATATGTATAAGTTACGGTTTATTCGCTTTACATAGGTACCTACTTAGTTGTTACTTTGTAAAAATAATTACCTTCTGGATTATCTAATACCTTTAAACGAACAATTGTTGTTGTTGTTGTTGTTGTTGTTGTGTGTTGTTGTTTGTTGTTGTGTTGTGTCTGAAATCGGCATTTGTTGTTTTGTTTTGATTGATTACGTAATGTGCCAGTTTTGTAACGTCTATTTATTGTCTTTGGTCACTAGCCCTGACATGAACAAGTAATGGACAAAATTGTAAACTTTTTCTACGTGAATACGGGGCTTTTGGCTTTTGTTTGGGTGCCTTTTATGTTTATTTTTTTATTTTTATAATGTGCGTTTTGTTTGTGCAGAATAAACAATGTTTCTTTCTTTCTTTCTTTCTATATATATAATCTGAATCTCGGAAACGGCTCCAATGATTTTCAAGAAATTTAGTAAGCAGGGGTTTTCAGGGGCGAAATCCATCTAGCTAGGTTTAATTTTTAGAAAACGTCAAAAAAAAAAACAAGTGAGACTCGGTCAGCCAGATATTTTTATTGAAATGGCAATATAGACCCGGGGACTATTGGACAAGCGATACATGCGAGAACATCGAAAGCGATCTTCAAGTGCGATTTAGAGTGATCAGTAGTGCAGTTGTGTTTTGTAATTAGTGTGTTTGAAGTTGTAATTAGGTTGTCTAATCAAAGTGTAATTTTTGGTAATTTATATAGGCAGTTTTTAATTGTCACGAATCCCAAGTTCGTAACAATATTAAAGCTTCTTCAAACAGGTGTGATGAGACACTTGTAAAACAATTTCCATGAAGTTTTCATAGAAATTGTTCTACGAGTATCGCGTCGCGCCTGTATGTAGAAGCCTTTACAGTATCGAAACGCTTGGGAACAGTAATTCTATTACTGCACGTGCCAAAACAGGTTATACTGATGAGTACACCAGCAATAAATCATTTGTACGAGGTGTCGTGTGATTGGTGTATCACATCGAAATCGGGATCGAAACCGTCGGATGCGTGACGCGTTCGCTACAGAATATTTTATTCATGACACCTCATCGTTCATACGTGCAATAACAGTTTCTGTTCAGTACCAATGGGAAGGGAAAGCGGGAAATAAATCCAATTTGTACCGGTATATATCATGGTCAGAACGCAGCTTACGATTTATTCACAATATCATGCTGTAGGTTGTGTATCTACGTGTACTGGCACGCGGCCCACTTCAATCCAATCTCGTCGGATGCAATGGCGGCGATGAAACAGTTTGGAATATACATGACTATCATTCCGTGTTCATTGAGACCAATTTTTAATGCAGGTATTATCACTACACCAAATAACTCATATTATAATTATATGATACTGTTGTGTCATTGCAATGGGTCATTAAATTATAGTACACTGGCTTTTGCACAGCGGCTTCATCCGTGTTGAGGTCGGAAATCATACCACAAGAATCCAGATTATAAACTAGGTATATGTATTTGTCATGTGTGCCAAATTTCATCCAAATCCGTTTAGCTGTTTCTGCGTGATTGAGTAACGAACATCCAAACATCTAAATATCCAAACATACAAACTTTCACATTTAAAATATTAGTAGGATAATTAAGACTAGGTTTTGCCAGCGGTTTTGCCCGCGTGTAGGTCGGAAATTATACCACGGGAACCAAAAAAAAAAAGAAAAAAAAAGTCATTTATTTAAATTAGGCTGAGAATCAGCATGTTTCGAATGTCAAAATTACATAAGATAGTCCCCCGAACGTACCTACTACCGGGATAAAAGTATTCGGTGTTAATTCAGGTTATAAACTATTTGTAGGTATGCCAAATCATATCCATACCCATTCAGCCGTTTTTGCGTGATTGAGTTACAAATATCCGTACAAATTTTCGCATTTATAATATTATTAGGGTTTAGGGTCTGAGATTTCCCTACAACAAGACAAAGGCCGACCTATGTCTTTTAAAGAAAGAAAGAAAGAAAATACATTTATTTAGCACAGACTAAAAAAAACAATTACTACTACTTCTCTGCTCTAATTCTTTTTGAAACGGCTGTCAAGTCTTCCTTCTTTATTATCATTTTCCCCATAAGACAGCGGTGTCCAATGTACTTGCCAGTTTTCGAACCAAAATCCTTGGTACATATAAAATGATTGACAAAGTTGATCCTCCGGGTCATCACTACAAAGATTATTTGATTGATTTTCATAATTTCTCTCACTACCTAAAAAATCATTTACAACAGGTATATTATATTTTAAAGTGTATTAAGTTTTTATTTACAAAAAATAAAAGTATGTTGACACACATGGTGTTTATAACTTATTTTAATGATTGGGAATGTTAAGTTCGTAAGGCTGATGTAGACTGTCGACACTGTTTTAGTAAGTCTCCAAAGGTAGCCGCTGATGGATTATTATGCTTCACACAATAAGGCTGCTCCTTCATCTCTCTACACCATCGACTTGTTTCTGGAAACCTGAGAAAAAAACAAAAGACAGTTCCTTACTATATCAATCCCTGAAAAAAGTTAGAGATAATATAAAGTTCGGGACGAGCTTGTGCCAAAGGGCAGCTGGCACCACAAATCACTAAATGTAGGTACCTGATTAAAAAATAAATCTGTCTCTGTTATTTTCAAACGGTTGACAGAAGCAGAACGATGTTTTAAATGTGTTTAGAGCTAAACGCATTTCATGACTTATGTGATATGAGCGGGCCTAAAGGCCCGATCCCACGTACCTAAAGCACACCATTGACACCTTTGGCGGGCGCTAATTTGTATGTAAATTAAGGTGTGAAAATATGACAAACAAACAGACATAATTACTGACAGCAAATTTCGCATCATCAAGAGCTATCACTACATATTTTAGCCGCGTCTGTGGCTGGATTTTCATGCGGTTTTCATCAATAGACAGAGTGATTTATGAGGAAGGTTTAGGTGTATATTTTGTTAAGGTTTTGTTTAATTTAACCAAATTGGGCAACGTGGGCGAAACCGCTGACAACAGCTAGTTTAATACCAATGAGGCAGTCCATACTTATATGAGTATGGACTGCCTCATTGGTCTAATGGTCTCAAGGGCTACGGCTGAGCATGAGGTCTAGGGTTTAATTCCCGAGACGGGCAAAGTGTTATCGGATTGATTGAATAGACTCACCGCCTATTATATTACATGGAACTACAAAATAACTACAGGCTTAAAGTCAACCAAAGGGCAATGGAGAGGGCTGTGCTTGGAGTTTCCCTGCGTGATCGAATCAGGAATGAAGAGATCCGTACGAGAACCAAGGTAACCGACATAGCCCGAAGAATTTCCAAAATTAAGTGGCAGGGCACATTGCTTGCTAAACAGGTGGCCGATGGGGCCAAAATGTCCTGGAGTGGCGATCGCGTACCGGAAGACGTAAAGTTGGAAGGCCTTCCACAAGGTGGACTGATGACCTTGTGAGGGCCGCAGGACTCCGCTGGATGCGGGAAGCACAAAACCGGTCGAAGTGGTGGAGCTTAGGGGAGGCGTATATCCAGCAGTCTTTGGGCTGAAATGATGATGGTGATGACAAAATAAGTGGCGAAGCGTGGGTGTACTGCCCAGTCCTGTGGTTATGATAAATATGGATGGATGTTCAACTTACTTATTCTCATCTACTGGCACAATATGAACCAGACATGACATATTACTGTAGGCTGAAATATCGGCAATCGTGATAAAATCAGTGGCGATGAAAGTCGTTTTACTAAGGAAAGTTTCTAGGAGACCATATCCCTCATCAATGTTGTCTAACCATTTCTGCTTTAACGTTGCTCTTCGCTCAATTACTAAAGCATACTGAAAAAAAGATATAATATGTATGAAAAATTATTAAAATATATACCCGAAACTACGTATAAACAACATTAGTTTTTGTTTAACCTAAACCCGAAAAGAGGTCATTGTACTCATCATTTTGAACAACTTTTTATATGGGACCAACCTATAAATCGCGAAAAAGAATCAGCTGTTCGATAGATTTTGTCGATTTAAGTGAACACAAATGGAACAGTTGATTTTTTTTCGCGATTTCAAGGTTGGTCCCATAGAAAAAAATGTTCAAAAAGATGAGTACAATGAACCCATTTCGGGTTTAGGGTAAACAAAAACTAGTGTTGTATACAAAACTTCGATGTGTAGGTATTGTTATGGACACTCAAATCGAAATGTGACTTTAAAAACAGTAATTATATCTAAACATAATTAAATTGTTATTTTCACAGTTTTATCATTTGCTTTTTATACATAAATCAACAGTTAATATCGTTTATTACCGTTCCGTATCTCAAAGAAAAAAACAAATCCCATAAATATGACAATCAATTAAGGCATCGTAGGTTGCAAAAAAATTCAATGCACTGATTCTTTGGGATGTTTTTAGGATGGATATCGGTGGTGTCAAAATAAGTTTGCAGCTTCAAAATCTGTGCTGTGTGGTGTTCGAAAAAACCTCGAAATATACCAACTTCCTCAGTTTCAAACTTCTGAAAGGTACTTCCTACGTATAAAAGGTCAACACAAAACTTGTATGGAATATAATTCTAGTATCATGCGATATTTGCGTAAATAAACAGGGATTTCCTAGGTTCCAATATTTCTTAATTAGGTAAACAAGAAGAAATTAAATGTCGTAGAGATAGATGTGGGCGTGTCCGAGACAGTTATCGGTCATGTCAATCATAATTATTTTTATCAACTAGCTACTGCCCGCGGCTTTGCTTGCGTGTTATGTCGATGAAATCGGTCTAGCCGTTTCGGAGATAATGCTAAACAAAAAGACAGACACCCCAATTTTTTTTTTTTTTAAAGGTATACTACCCCGGTACCCGCTACCCGGTTTGGTAGGTAGGTAGGTAGGTAGGTAGTAGGTATATACTTTCTTTATTTAATAAAAGGCTGTTGACAGTCACACACTTATTTTTTTTATTTATTTGTTTGTAAGTGTAGTTTGCACTAGCGTTTGCCCATAGCTCTGTCTACGTGAATATCGGAAATTATCTGTTCTCTTTTATATGATAGTAGGACACAAACACCTATGATGGGAAATTGCAAAAAAAATCGTAGCCGCCATTTTGGCTTTTCATTTTCACTTTCCCATCGACTAGCACCCTCGAAAACCATGTATACAATACTCATGAAGAAAATATTATTGAAAATTAGAAAATAAATCAATTTAAAAAAGGTACAATAAAATACAACGACGATCTGGAAGTAAACAGTCCAATTTGACGTCAATGGTGACGTTTAATGACGGACGGACGAACTGTTTTCTTCCAGTCTGTCTGTAACTTGAACATTACTGGCGATTGTGGGTGTTCTGTACACCCCTGCCCATCCCTTTGAAAGAAAACAGACGTGAATGTAATAAACAAAACAGATTTCCGCAACTTTTATGCGCAACTGTCCTTTCGTGCAAGTGGATTCGCGCAAGCGTCCTTCGCGCAGGCGTCCTTCGCGCAAGTGTCTTTCAAGTGTGTTTTGTATCTGTCCATTCGTGGAAATGTCTTTCCGCGCAAGTGGGTTCGCGCAAGTGTCATTTTCGGAAATGTCTTTCGTGCAAGTCGCCCAGATCCCTATAATGTTCTAGCCCAGGCCACGGTCCACCTGAGTGGCAAACATTGAACTCCGTTCAGTTAGGTGCGAAAAGGTTACAAACAGACAGACAGAATTATTTCCGCATTTATATTATTAGTATGAATAGGTACTATGGATTATGTTTAATAATTGTGTTATTAATTTGATAAAACGTATCTAAATGTCTTGACTTTTGCTTCATTTCATGTCAAGCATCTCATATCAATCGTTGTTTGGGTCCAGCTAGACGCTTGTCGTATCGTTTACAATGTTTTCTAAAAAAATATTAGCTGTTCTTATAGTGTACTTTGCATCAAACCTTTCTCGTAAGTTTTTTTTATTTTTATGTAGGTACTTATTTATAAAACTCATCATACCTACTATGTTTTAATATGTAACTTTAAATTGGCAAAATCAATCAAATATTAAAAAAAAATCCTTTTAGCTACGAATCGACTATCATGGCCGCAGGAATCCGCTGGATGCAAGAAGCACAGAACTGAAGGCCAATTCTGGTAATTTAAAACGTTCAAAATCTAGTCGCAGTCTCATCTCAGCGACAAGCAAATGTCAAAAATGTATGAAAAATCGAGGCATTTTTGACAGATTGACACTGGGATCAGACTGTGAACGTTCTTAAAATTACGAGAATTGCCCCTCTGGTCTATATGCTTGGACGAGGTCTATATCCAGCAGTGGACGTCTTCTGGCTGAAATTATGACGATGATGATGAAATATCTAGTCGTGTTTTACAAAAAAATCTTTACGATATTTTACAGATGGACAACAGGAAAAGAAGTTTTTTCGTAATGACTATCATTATTTAGAAGCAACAGAGAGTTTTTATAAGATACACTCTTTACCAAAAACATTTTCTGAAGCCAAAAGGACGTGTTCGTGGGAAGGAGCCAGTTTGTGGTACCCAGAGAACCAGGAAGAAGCTGATGCTGTCATATCATATTGGAACAGTACCCAGCCCACATGGTGGAGGTTGAATGTGGGGATATCCGACTTGTTAGTGAAAGGAGTATTCGAGACTATTGACGGTAATGCCCGGTTATAAGAATTTTGGACAACGCTGTCCTATGGTGCAAGGAAAACTGAAAAACTTGAAAGTAACACAGACCTTAATACACAACACGCTAGAATTTAATTAGGTAGGTTTTGCTAGGTCTTTGGTTCTTGAACATGCCGGTGTCCTCACGATGTTTTCTTTCACCGTTTATACAGGAATGGTGATGAAATAATTGACACAAAGTAAAGCGGTTATCTGGGTTTAAAACTACGACAAAAGTGGCGGCCATTTGGCAAACATTAGTCTCATAGTATAAAAATATGATGAAATATTACCAAAAGATTAAAAACATGCATATTTAGAAAGATAGAAAAAAACGTTTATTTGCGGTAAACATGACGCAAAAAGAAAAGGAACACAAAAAAAAATAAGGAACGGTTGAGGGAAACATGCGTCACATCCACGCAAAACGGCTATCACTCAGCACTATGCTGCGACCCTATGCAAGACAGAGGCGGTGCTGGTTTTCAGCGACAGCATAAACAAAAACACAAACAAACATATTTGTTTTTGTGATATTGAAGACATTTAAAAACATGCTGTAAAATATTACAAGATGCTTTAAAAGTAGAGAGTACTTAAAATATTGAGATTTACCTTAGGTGTATAATCTAACCGTAATGTAAAATATCCTTATTTCTTATAGTCTAGCTCTAAAATTAGCTAAACACAACCTTGAATGTTTTGCAGCTGTAAAGCGCTTGTGAAGTAACATTATCTACTTACAAAGTTTTCCTTTTTATTTAAGACTAGTAGCGCTCCGCGGTTTCACCCGCGTAGTTCCCGTTCCCGTAGGAATACGGGGATAAAATATAGCCTATGTCACCCGGGGATAGTGTAGCGTCCCAACAGTGAAAGAATTTTTGAAATCGGTCCAGTAGTTTTTGTGTGAATGCATTACAAACATACACACAAATGTTTCTGCTTTATAAAATTAGTTTAGATAATACGTACTACGAACTAATATATACTTGTATTTTAGTGTTACAAAATTTTAAAAAAAGAATCACACAAAACGCCAATAGTCCCCACTATTGGCGTTTTGTGTGATTCTTTTTTTAAATCAAAATCAAACTGACTACTAACTCGTTGGCAAAGCAATCGTCCAACCGCTTAACTTGCTTTGTTGAAAGTTAGCTAAAATAGCCGTTCTTGTATTATGTTATCATTGACTGCTTAGTTCCTTAAAGGTATAGCGGGATGTTAATCATTTAAAAGGCAACCTGTAACCATCTTCAATGTTCTAACTTTTTTAGTTCGTCTTTTTACAATTTGCAATATCATCATCCCTATACAAAATAGCGTGTTAATTTATAGCCTACAGCCTGGCCAGAGTTATAGGAAATATTTATGCAAAATTTGAATAAAATCTATCTGGTAATTTTGGCGTGATGCTGGACCATACATTCAGACGAACAGACAAAAAATATATTTTCGCCTGGCAAATCGTTTCCAGACATCAAAAAAAAAAAACAATTTTCAGTTTTGACTTCACTATGGTTTCTTAATAACTATGTATTATTTGTATTAAAAAAATATTGAACAGGCAAACGAGTGGAAGATGTATACCACACTTGGTCCATAGGAGAGCCGAACAATTACTTGGGCATAGAAGACTGTGTACAGCTGTACGCAAATGGCAAAATGATTGATGTGCCATGTGACAAACAGAATCCATTCTTTTGCAAGAAGACCCTCAAGTCTTTAGAATGGAACCAGCACTGCAATATGCCTGATTTAGGTATGTTTTTAATCTCAAAATATTCTGAAAGAAAACACACTACAAACAGCTTGACAATTTCTCAACCATAAAACTCACTTCACCAAATTATCAGGGTGAGTTAACTATAGCCGATGCATTCTGTAAGAATCTCACTGTGGGAACTGAGGTGAAGTGACCTTGCAGTGGGCTGTCAATCCATCTGATGCTAGGGATTTATACTAATGACAGCTCACTTTAAGCTCAATTCACCCAAGTTATCACGGTGAGATTTTTACAGAATAGTTCTGCAGAATTGATCATCAGCGATTTTTTTAGTCTTATCATGATAAAATAGTTTTTAGTGACCTGTGTTGCTTGCCTGTGCAAAGCAATGTTTTAACAGATACTAAATCCTGCCATTCCTTTGATTTGTCACCGCGACTGGTGTAGCTGGATAGTTTGCTTGGCGTCTGCTGCTCCATTTTAGAAGACAAATATTTCATAGATACTTTTTTTGCAGATTACACTTTCAATGTGAAAAGAGGCAGCTGTTACAAGTTACACTCAACCCCATTGAACTGGACTGAAGCTTACAATGTATGCAGCGCAGAACAATCTTACCTAGCAGTGATCAATAATTGGTTGGAAGTGGACGACCTCGTGAAGCTTACGGACACTGCACCGAAAAGTGGGGTTGCTGGGAGCTACCTAAGAGGAATATATCATCTGGGCTTTCATAACAGACTCAATGATGGCTGGCAGACAGTTAAAGGTACGTGAGTGTGTGTATCAACTGTTTTCATAATTTCTAAACTACTAATCATAATTTGACAAATGAGGTATTGTTGGAAGCGTCTTGATCGTTCGCTGGTTAAATAACTGTTAAGTGGAAAAACTGATTGGCATTGCTTGACTTGTGGATCATGAACTAGGCTTTTCTCAAATTAGTTGGGGTCGGGTTTCAGTCAAACCGGATGCCGTTGATTACCAGTATTTTACATGGAGCAACTGCCTGTCTGACCGCCACAACCCAGTTAGTGGGTAAAAATATACCACTTGGTACGACTGGTTGTCAAACTTTCGGGCTTCTGACGACCCGTAACGACTGTCAAAAATCCACGAATGAAGGCTGGGACTAACAGTTTAACGAGCTTTCCGAGGCATGCATACCACGGTCTAATCACAGCAAGCATAGCTTAACCTGATCGATCGATCATGGAACTGTCATTAAAAAGCCATAGGCCCCTCCAATCCAAGGAGTTTTCCCTCTTGAAAATCCAAGTGTATTATATAATTAGTTGACTTTGTTGTTGATTCATTTAATACTTTACAGGTACAAGTTTGAATGAAAGTGTTGAATGGTGGAACAACCAACCGGACGCAGGGTGCCACGACCAGTGTGGATCAATGTTCTACACCGGACGTCTGAACCAGATCGACTGTGGGATGAAGTGTTTCTTTATTTGTGAACACGATGTAGACCGGCCTTCCTTAACCCAATATAACGAAGAAAATATTGCATAGTAATTGTAAATAATATACTACATGTTTTTTTACGTAATTATTAAACAAGTTAAACGAAGAGGTTTTTTTTTGCTGAATTTAAGTTTGATAATGAAATTGAAAATTAGCTAAGAGTCATGCAACTATTCACAAATCCTGATTCCGAGCTGTTTACTTACAAATGTCTGATGAATAAAACCCAATAATACTTTACCTGACTCAGGAATCGAACCTCGGGACCTAACGCTTAGTAGTCGCGCTTCACATCACTAGAAAAACGAGGCTATGTGTGAATAAATGAATGAACAATACAATGTTAAATAGTTAGTTTACATTAGGTAGCGTCTTGTGACGGGTCGTTGAGCTCCCTAAAATAAGGTTGAGCTACACGGTGACTGATACATACATGCCGTCTGTTGGGACAGGTCAGCTCAAAGCTGCAATGGCTCTTTCTTCAAAAGGCCGTTCCAGACATGGCCCTGCATTGTTAGACTCACATAAAATTCAATTAATATAATGTTTGGACTTTAATTAAAAGAGACCATGACCTCTGAGTTTGTTTCGGCTTTTCTTCTCAGAGAACAGTCAGCTCGGAAATGCTGGCGCCATCTAGTTTATAAAAAATATTGACCAACAAAATATTGACGTGTAAGTGTCTTATAAGATCTACTTACATAAGTAAACATTTCATTTAATTTCACTTAGGGCTGATTTTTCAATAGTCAGATAACATTTATGTGAAGAATAAATCTGTCAGTTTATCATATTTTCTATACAAAAGCTGTCAATCCGACATATTTATTTCTCAGATAAACGTTATCTGACGATTGAAAAATCAGCCCTTAGAGTTAGCCCACGTTCCCACGGACGTAATAAAATCCCGCCGTGATTTTATTACTTCCATGTGGTCGACGAATTATGAAAATTCTAGCCCTGCTTGCATAAACACAACAAGTTTATTTGTTTATTTATTTATTAAAACTTAATGCACAAGTAAAAAATACTGTACAAAGGCGGACTTAATGCCTGAGGCATTTTCTACCAGTCAACCTTGGGGTGATGCAGAGAGAAAACATGGCAGGTGCAACATAGGGGATAGGTTACTCGAAAAATAATATATTATATACTAATACATAGATACATACATACATATAAAAACTTGCTCCTATGAAATTAATGTCTGGGTTAGTCAGATCTTGTTTATTGACAATTACCTTTAGACCACGGCTCCGCCCATGTGGATGTCAGTTATCGAGTAAAAAACTAGCCTATGTGCTTCTCCATATCCCAGGCTATATCTCTGCCAAATTTCATGACGATCGGTTCAGCGGCTTAGGCGTGAAAGCGTAACAGACAGACAGTTCGAATTTATAATAGTAATTAGTAGGGATTAACTGGTACCAACATAGTCATCTCGTAAGTACCTAATTATTATGTCATTATGTTCGTAACTCCATAAAATATCTATCAATACTTTAGAACAAAATTGCTTTTGCATTATGCGTAACTACAAGGCATTATATACTTGTAACTGTCAAGTCCAGGAAAAGATCGAGTTTCTACAAAAGGTATATTTGATTAACTTATTAAGAACGATTGGTAAAAAATAAAAAAAATCTGGTTGGGCTACACCTAAATTAAGTTCTATTAAATAAAATCATTTACCGTTATGTTTTTAAATCTCGGAAAAAGGACTGTAGTGTCGAAGAATAGTTTTTGATTGACAAGCGCCCTTGTCTTGTGATCTTTTGGATACCATGTGTCTTCGGTTCCATAGGCGTCGGCTAGATACATTAGTATAGAATGACTGTGAAGCGGAAACAAAAAGAGGTAAGTGACAAGTGATTTATAAGCAAAATATCCAACAGAGAAGATAAATCAATTTGCTGAGTAATAAATTAGGATGTGTTAAGCCATGTCCACTGTCCAGGGGTACAACACGAGTTTGTTTGAATTGCGGATTTGACAAAATTTAGGGCCGGTTGTAAAAATGTATGAGGAAGTGAAATGATCAACCATGAACCCCGATAGGCGAGATTATCCTGTTTATCTGCAGGCGTAGCATGACCAATTCTATCTCTATTCTACCAAGAATAGACAAAGTTTTTCTCTATCCAACTTACCGCACCGAGCGACCGATAGACTCGCGTTTCTGTGAAGATAAAGACAATATTTTTTTCCATAGCAACGGGGAGGTAGCTAGTGATGTAGAAGGTGGATGCGTTAAGTTATCAGATGTTTTTATTAAAAAGTTATTCAATGGGATTAAATGAAGTAAGAGGGTTTTGTTTATATTTTTTATGATTAAAATTCCCTAAAAATGCTTCTACCCCCAAATGTCAAAAGTAGAGAAAAATCGGACATCGTGTTTGACATAGTAGGCTTTTGTCGAGTGAAGAAAAGAAGCTTACATTTCTACTCTTAAATTTTAACATCGCCGTGCTTCAGACGGTAGAAATCTTTCTCCAATCTGTCATTTTGTCTATTCTTCCTTCGACAAAACTTGTTTCTAATGGTGGTCATGCTACGCGTGCTGGAATAACATTATAAGTGATGTCAAGGAACTACCCGCTTAGCTTCTAATACCTGGTTTTATGAACACTATGTGACACGTTTCTGAACTTTCAATGACAATTAATCTTCAATCTATCAAGGTATTTAAACAGAGTGGAGATAGCCGCGAAAACAGTTACCAGGAATGGTTCGTATTGCACTTTTGTATGTGCTTATTTATTTATTTTATAACCGACGAATACTGTCTACGCTTCGGGGTCTACAATCATGTGCTGATTTCATAGACAGCTTGCGCGTCGATGTACAAACATGGACCATAACGATGGATCACTTTCAACCTTATGACTAAGGCAATAAGGTTGAGAAGTGGTCGACCAGTGTCCGCGATGGTACCTTCCACCCTGTATAAACAATATTGAGACCAACTCGACCGATTTGGTTAATTTTTGTTAAAATGTTCATAATGGTCAAATTTAGGATTTTGGGTGGGATTAATCACTCAATAAAACTACAAACCTATCATGTATTATGAAATCATCATCTTCAAGTACTGGAAACGTTTTCAGTGGATTTTTCTGAAAGTTGTAATCTTACAGTTAAAAACTTTGCGTCGTCGTAAGATAAATATCTTTAGGTACTCATCCATCTATTACACTTTGCCCGACCCAGGAATCGAACCCAGGACCTCCTGCTCAGCAGTATACTTGCAACCACTACACCAACTAGGTATCTTAAGTGTAACCGACCTCGTAATTGTGATATCACTTTTAAGAACAACATCCAGTAAATTAAAACTACACTTGATAAACTTCTTTGGTTTATTAAGGAGGATAACCGGATTAACTTCTAACACTAAATTAACTAATCATAATCATCATTTCAGCCGAAAGAAGTTCACTGCTGGACATAGGCCTCCCCCAGGCTCCTCCACTTCGACCGGTCTTGTGCTTCCCATGTACAGCAGATTCCCGCGGCCTTCACAAGGTCATCGGTTTAATTAACTAATAAACTATTAAAATTAAGATATAATATCATGACCTAACTCAAACTATAAACCCAAAATATGGCGTTGAAAAATTTCTCCGCATCTTTGTCAACTGGTAATATATCTAAGAGACTGGTGGCATTACCACGTTTTATGGCAATGCCTAGCCTCTGACATAGGTAAAAGCCAGCCCATAGGTCACATGATGTCTCAACTAGCTGTTTCAGTAAGATTGAAACCATCTAAATGTCACAAAGACAAATACCTAAACGGTCGTTTCATGTCGAGCACATGACATTCAACCTTAGGGTGGTAAATCAATTACAAGGTCAACAATACATACATTACTTTAAGAGCTTACACTCAAAAACTCCGGATTTAAATGTTGCTTATCCTGAAGATCAACTTCTATATTCTCGAAAGGCACTTTGAATATGTCACAAGCCATAATAGATGCACGCACCGGTGGGCTCAGCTCCGTTGTGTAAAGTTTCACCACCATCTGAAATATCTACATTTTATATGAAACTACTTTATAATTATCGTTCAGCACCCTCATTGCGTTACAGATATTCAATCTCAATCTGAGAGTTTTGAAGGATATGGCTAATCCATTACTCCATGAGTTTGTAAAATGTGTCTGCTCAACAACGTAAATAACGCAATGAAGAACATGTCTGAACTATCCAAATTAAAGAAATTGCGAGCCGTTGACATTTCATGTGTATTACACAATTATCCAGCAGGCTTATCAGTATCTTTAGTGTCGTCAATGCTGTATGTAAAAGAATAGTGTACGACTAAACGCCGACAGACACTACGCCGACAGACTGAACACCGACAAGACTTTACTTCAACCGGACTCTTCGCTGACAAGGCTCATCAGGTAGGTAATAGGTTAGGTTAGCACGTGCGATCCGAGCGAGCGTAGCGAGCGGTGCCCTGGCAGCGGCCGGCGAGCGCTACTTCCATGTTAGTGGCAGTTACTTGACAATTTAGTAATAGCGCAAGAATGAGCCTTTTCGGCGAAGAGTCTTGTCGGCGAAGTGTCCTGTCGGCGAAGAGTCCCGTCAAAGTAAAGTCTTGTCGGTGTTCAGTCTGTCGGCGTAGTGTCTCTCGGCGTTTAGTCGTACATTTGTAAAAGAATAACCATACGTACACACGGGCAACTGGCTAATGGCCGATTCCTATAATTTACGAACCGTTATTGGTTAAAATTAAGACTCTTGTTTCTTTACCAATAATGAAGCAATGACCTCATAGCTTTGCACAGGAGACCCTCCCATATGGAAGTAGCTATCACAGGTAAAATTTTCTTACTAATCTATTTTTATTGCCAAACTGGGCATAGTTTGGCAATAAAAAATGAAACCATTGATAAGCAAAACGATTAGTTTTTGTTTATAAGAACCGAGCATTGCTTACCACCTAGAGCCCAGTAAGTTACTTTGCGAGTGAGCGTTGCTTTCCTTCACCGTTTTGAGAAGCAATTATTTTGAAAAAAATTGGATGATTAGTTTACACAAAGTAAACTGCTTGTCTGGATTCGAACCAACAACTCGCAAGTCACGGTACCACTGAGCTACCACTGTGCTCGTTTACTAATTCTTAGTTTACTACCATTGATATGTAGAAAACCCAAGATGCACTGTCTCGAACAAAAGTAACACTCAAAACTGTCCCAAAATTATACGTCAGTGGTTATAGTTATGATAAAACATCTTTTTTTTGCAAATTCAACCTTATATGCATGATTTAAAGTGGTTTTTACCAAACAATGTCCTAAAAAGACTAACTGAAAACTATCTGACACCTGCGTACATTGCGTCCTATTTATGCGAACGTTTTTGTGACGCTGCTTGTGTATGTTGGGTTTTTGTACACCAATTTACTACACAATTATCTGTGGGACTATGTTCTTGAGTGACTTGTTGTAGTAGCTCTGTCTACAAGGGTAGCAATGACCAGTTAACTGCAGCAAATTGTTATAGCCGCTGTACCCAATAGCCTATGTAGGTACTCCTACGTTTTAGTAGTATGTTGTAAGTCGTACTAAAACTTGATGTTTACATCTTATTAATGTTCATGCAATTCTGCGAACAAGCCGTAAAATTCCTTACTTGCCTACACAGGCATTAAACATACTAAGATAGAAAGTAGGAACGAAGTACTTACGATGTCGGTCAGCAGAACTTATCAACTTATTCGAATTCTAGACTAGAAGAAAATTCAACTAAGTTTATTCTATCTCTCTATCCTTGTCCAATAAACAATAGGAACCTAATAATATTTACACACACAACAGCTGCACACAACATTTCAGGTGACAACAATTCACTTTCATAATAGTTGACAGATACCTGTGAGGTGCCAACCTTTGTGGTACTTACCAACTTTTTGCATACAAAGAGGTTGATTTTCATTATCACAGATAGAAACTACACAACACTTGAAGTATGAAAAAGCACTAGAGTGCGTATAACTAAATTGAATGCCTGATTTTTTTATCAGGCGGTAAGTAAGTTGATGGTTGATAACGTCACAGCATTATGTTTAGCGATAGCCGTATTGCGTGGATGTGACGCATATTTTTCCCCAACTTAGTCTTTTTGTGTTTTATTGTTGTCTTTATTTGTAGTAGTGTTGTCGAGCGTAAAATACAAAGATTTAAAGGCGTGTTTTTTTTGCATAAGGGCATGAATTATCTACTATGAGGATAGCTAATACCGTGGTGAAGTTATCACGTGCAACGCCACAAGGTCTTTTGGCGCGTGACCGAAAACTTATCTAACACCATCATCTTGTTTTATCAATAGAAATTCTGTGACAATTTCAGCCACCTTGTTTTGTCAATATAATTTCTGTGATAATTTCAGCCACCTGGTTTTGTCAATACAATTTCTGTGACAATTTCAGCCACCTTGTTTTGTCAATATAATTTCTGTGACAATTTCAGCCACCTGGTTTTGTCAATACAATTTCTGTGACAATTTCAGCTATCTTGTTTTTAACCGACTTCAAAAAGGAGGAGGTTATCAATTCGTCGGAACCTTTTTTTTTATTTTTTTACAGTAGAGTCGCTACAAGGATCGTTCGGCACCTGAATGGCATTGACACCTGTCAATGCCATTCAGGTAGATGGTAAACATTTTGTAAAATTGACACAGAAATTGTATTTCCAAAAAAAAACAACCGACTTCCAAAAAAACACTACAAAGTGAAAAATAACTTTAATTTCGGAAGGCGGTGACAAAAAATTCAAATACAGCTCCAAAGACACCGACTTCCGAAATTAAAGTTATTTTTCACTTTGTAGTGTTTTTTTTGGAAGTCGGTTGTTTTTTTTTGTCAATACAATTTCTGTGTCAATTTTACAAAATGTTTACCATCTACCTGAATGGCATTGACAGGTGTCAATGCCATTCAGGTGCCGAACGATCCTTGTAGCGACTCTACTGTCAGTGAGAAGACAACGAGGCCATCTACCAAGGGAGCGCCGGACTACCGATGTCTTCAAATAATCTTAAATACCTACATTTTGGAAATTAAATCATTATTTCATATTCATATTCTATGTTGATTGGCCTAAGCAGTGTCAATCAATGAGACAATCAACCAGCCAGCAAAGCATTCAGTCTCAAATCAGTAAATTGAAAAAAGCATTCTCCAAACAAATGTTGTTTATTATTAATTTACAAGTGTATTATAATATTTACAACCCTCCACATCATGCGCGCCCATCATAACTATGTAGATAAGGTTTATGTCTAGTCTTTTGGGAATGAAATCAATAGAGTTCCCGAAATCCTTGGGCATAAACTAATCTCTAATCACAGCTGAATTAATTGAAATATCTAAGATGCTGAAATAGCCTTCTTTAAAATCTCATCAAGCCCAGCTACTCCAGATTCATTTTGTTTCTTACAGTATGGCGTCTTCTTTAAGTTCGTCAGCCACGAGGTTGTTTTAGTATACCTGAAAAAATTAATCCTTCAGTCCACAGACACATTTTTTAAGTAGTTACTTGCGAAATAATTTATCCAGTCGATTGATTACTAATACTTCGCTTACCGATCATCAAGCTGTTTTACTAACATTACAAAATAAGTTCACCTAGAAAAAACTGTATACTAAAGTCAACATGACAAATCTCGAAAATTACATACGCGGTATTAATTTTCACCTTTTTTATCATTCAAACGATGCAAATATTTCTTAAAGTATTTCGTAAATTCGATACAATTTTCAATAAGTAAAAACACATTTACTAAGACAATGCCTAGAAATATAGTTGTATCAAACCCTGGATCACACCCGGTCTCGTTCGTTGTATAAGACATAGAGATAAATTTCATCTAAAACTGAAACTTGCACCTGATAACAAAATACTTTCTGTTGCTTATAAAAGGTACCGGAATTTTTGCAATAATCTTTTAAAAAACTGAAAAATCAGTATGATAAAAATTAATTACAGAAGGCAAGGAAAAATAGTAAACTTGTGTGGAAATTAATAAAAACGAATACAATTACTACTAAAAATCCCGAACCCCCGCTTGATTTACTATCTGCAGAGATAAGTCCATCCCAAGCAATAAATAAAGTGAACAACTATTTTTCTAACGTTGGTAAAAACTTGTCTTAAAATTATATTCCCCAAGTCCTTAAAAAAGCTATGACTGGTGCCTCCTGTATTCAAGTTAGGAGACAAAAGCTGTGTGAATAACTACAGGCCCATTTCAGTTTTAACATAACTCTCAAAAAAATATTAAACAAATAATAGGTCTTTACCTATGAAATTGCCGTTTTGTATGAAAAAATTTAAACGAATTTTTTCCATGTATTTTTTATTTGTATTAATCGAAGTAATCACCCATGCAATCAATGCATCTTTGCCATCGCAGTGGCAGTTTATTGATGCCCTTCTTAAAGAAATCAGCTGGACGGGAGGCAACAAATTCTTCAAAGGCATTTTGTACTGCCTCTCGGGTATTGAATTTTTTTCCCGCCAAGAAGTTATCCAAATTCTGGAAAAAGTAGTAGTCTGTAGGCGCAAGGTCTGGTGAGTAGGGCGGATGACGGAGAGCTTCCAACCCCAGTTCTTGCAACTTGGAGACCGTCTGCTGTGCAGTATGAGGTCGCGCGTTGTCGTGCAGGAGCAGCGGAGACGAGCGATTGACCAATGCTGGTTGGAGATGTGCCAGCTTCTCCATCATTGTGTTCAGTTCTTCACAGTACACATCTGCAGTAATGCTCACCCCGTTTGGTAAGAAGCTGTGATGAATCACACCGGCGCTAGACCACCAAACAGTGACCATCACTTTTCTAGGGGTAAGTTTTCGTTTAGGGCATTGTTTAGGTGCTGAACCAGGATCCAACCAACTTGCTGAGCGCTTGCGGTTATCAAACAGAATCCATTTTTCAACGCAGGTAACAATGCGGTTCAAAATTCCTTCATTTGTGTGTCTGTTGAGCAGTGCAAGGCACGTGTCGACGCGTACTTCGCGCTGACGATCATTGAGTTCGTGGGGCACCCATTTGTCAAGCTTTTTTACCTTGCCAATTTGACGCAAATGGACCAATATTGTTTTGACGCTAACGTCGAAAGCTGCTGCTAATTCAGCCGTAGATTGTGTATCATCAGCTTCCACAATCGCCTTTAATTCGTCATTGTCGACCAAAGTCTTCGGACGACCGCGAGGTTCATTTTTCAGGTCGAAATTTCCAGAACGGAAGCGAGCAAACCAATAACAGGTGGTGCGTTGGTTTGTAGTGTTAGCTCCGTAAACGTCGTTGATGTTGCGTGCCGCTTGTGCCGCGTTGCTGCCACGACGGTACTCATATTCCATAATTACTCGAATTTTTAACGTATCCATGATGACGAAAAAGATTGAAATGCGATGAAAATGTAACACTAATCAATAAACAAATGACTACTTTTGGAAAAAAAAATCCATGTTTTTAAAATAAAATTAATTTGAAATTAGAATTCTTACCCAAACAAAAATTATTTTGATTTGAAATGGCCAGTACTGCAAAACGGCAATTTCATAGGTAAAGACCTAATATATAATGTGGGTTGATAAAATATCTGGAAGATTAATAACAAACTACTTTCAGATAATTAATTTGGATTCAGGCCCAAAAGATCAACTGGTCAAGCGGTACGCAAATTAACTAATTATATTGCTACCAATCTAGATAATGGTATGCACACAATTGGTATCTTTCTAGACCTTGCCAAGCCCTTCGACATTATTACTTGTACTATACTTTTGCACAAGCTTGATACACTAGGGATAAGAGTACAACAACTTCTATTATTTGCTGATCATCTCAGCGATCGTCATCAATTTGTAAAAATAGGTCATTATACAAGTTCTGAACTTAAAAATAGTTGTTTTGGAAATCCACAAGGCAGCATTTGGGGATCCTACGATTCTAACGATACAATCGTCGAATTCGACTCGGCTGGGCAGTGTTCGGGAAGTTAAGCAATATCTTCTCGTCCCAAATACTGCAGTTTCGGTTCAGTTCTTTGACCAGTGCGTGTTGTCAGTGATGACCTGAAACGTGGTCGCTCACAATGGCCTCATGAGAAGGCTAAAAGTCACCCAAAGGGCAATGAAGAGGGCTATGCTCGAAGTTTCCCTACGTGATCTAGTCAGGAATGAAGAGATCCGCAGAAGAACCAAGGCAACCGACATAGCCCGAAGGATTGCCAAACTTAAGTGGCAGTGGGCAGGCCACATTGCTCGCTGAAGGGGCTGAAAGTTTCTGTAGTGACGACCGCGTACCGGAAGACGTAGAGTTGGAAGGCCTCCCACAAGGTGGACCGATGACCTTGTGAAGGCCGCAGGAATCCGTTGGATGCGTGAACCGGTCCGTGGACCGGTCGAAGTGGAGGAGCTTGTGGGAGGCCTGTGTCCAGCAGTGGACATCTTTTACAGGCGAATAAGCAACATGCTATAATTTCATGTTTCCTATTCTATGTGGTTTGGTCTGAGGTGTCTATCAATGACGCAATCAGCCAGCCAGCAAAGCAGTCAGTCTTGAATCAATAAGTTAAAAAAAAAACATTCTCAAAACAAATGTTGTTTATTATTCATTTACAAGTCTATAATATTTACAATCCACCGCATCAGGGGCGTCCATCATAACTAGATAAGGTTTATGCCTAGTCTTTGGGCATATTGGGAATATATTCAATACAGTTCCCGAAATCATTGGGCATAAAACAATCTGTAATCACAGCTAAATTAATTCAAATATTTAGGATGATGACATAGCCTTCTTTATAAACTCATCAAGCGCAGCTGCTCCAGGTTCGTTTTTTTTCTTACAATATGGCGTCTCTTTCATGTTCGTCAGCCAGGAGGTTGTTTTAGGATACCTGAAAAAAAAAAAGACTTCAGTTCACTTACACATTTTTTAAGAAGGTACCTTGTAAAGTAATTTATCCGGTTATATAGTAAATATAGGAACGGCAAATACAGCTTATGTGTCGAACCGGTTTCGACTACTGAGCCCTGGGTTCTGGATTCTGGATTTGCGCCAGGTTGATGCCGATAACATGGCATGCCCTTATAACATGGCACTAAACATAAGTGACAAAAAGTGCTTCTTCCAAACCTGTCGGGGAAAACAAGTGTTTTGTTATGCTTTTAATAATATCTAAGTACTATACAATAAGAATCACTTACTTCTTCGCGTCTACAGGAAGTAAATATTCTAAAGTCGTCATACTAGCTATGGCTGCCACATCAGCAATAGTGACGTGATCCGCGGCAAGATAAGTTGATCGTGATAGGAATGACTCAAAATATCCATACGCTTGGTCAATTTTGTCCAACTGTTGCTGTTCTATAGTCTTCTTGCCTTCTAAAACTATGGGAGCCTGCAAAAAAATACAATATATACATAATCTATAGTATATATATAAAAATGAATCTCTATTTCTCTTGGTCACGGCATCGCACGTGAACCGCTGGACCAATATTGCTAATTCCTTTTTTGTTGTGTTTGCTACTGCAAAAAAATATTAGAGTAATACACCCATTTTTTTGAAGTGTCTTAACTAGATTATACAGGGTGATTGGAAGATGGGTGCAAAGCTTTAAGGCGAAGATAGTACAGACAATTTAGAACTATTTAAGCCATGGTTGTCTTAGACGAAGTCTTACTAAATATTTTTAACCAAATTTTTAAGTTTTTTTTCGGAAATTCTCAAAATTTAATGTAAACTGCATAATTATGGCCAAATTGAATGATAAATGAATTCATTTTTTATTTAATTAATTAAAGTAATGTGTATGCAATCAAGCAAAACATGTTTTAGGCTTCTGTGTCATAAGACATTTTTTTTACAGACATTTAAAGCTCAGAAAAAATAAAAAATTTGTACAATACGTCTTTTAAACCTTATTAAAAAAAAAAAATTTGGTAAGACTTCGTCTAAGACAACCATGGCTTAAATGGTTCTAAATTGTCTATACTATCTTCACCTTAAAGGTTTGCACCCATCTTCCAATCACCCTGTATATTGCTAATAAACCACCAAAAAAAGCCATTTTTTTTTATTTCATCGATTAGTGCCTTAAAAACCATTTATATTTTACATTTTAAAATTTCGCGCGTAATTTGACGAAAACGCTGGACGCAGTGGACGCGATATTACTCTGTGGGTAGGACGTCAGTTTGCTGTGTGAACAAATGCGCTAATATTTTGTATGATGACTGTTTATAATAAAAAAAAATGAGTTACCATTCTACTTATCGTTGGTTTGCTGTTCCTGAACGCAAGATATTATTTCAATAAAAAAATACTTTGGTTATGAAAATAATAAAATAACAAAGTGGTTCAGTTGACAGTAATTAACACTGACGTAATAACATGGCGGCTACTATTTCATGGGGTTCAAAAATAGATAAAACATTATTGCAAACAGCCACACACACGCAAATACAGTTCGATTTAAAAATTCGGATACGAAGGATATAGGAAATATGTATTATTTTACTTACAGTAATGGTTATTAATCTGGGAAAAAGAATAGAGGTGTCAAAGAACAGTTTTTGGTTGACCAGCGCTCTTTTCTTAAGATCTCTTGGATACCACGATTCGTCTTTGCCGTAGACATCAGACAAATACGCCAATATTGCGTGACTGAAACGAGAGACATTATTGGTTAAGATTTCGGTGGGTGGGTAAACTGTAATTAATACAACATACTGACTAAAAGCAAGGACTCTTATAAAGTTTAGAAGAAACAAACATTTAGTCAAAATTAAAAGTAACTCCGCAGAAGTCATGATCTACTATTAGATATCGACCCATCAATTCTGCGGGGTTTTAATTACATTTTTTATCTGAATACCTGCTCTTGATCTCGATCGCACCTGAAGGAAAATAATTGATGAGGTCTATGCTAATTTAATATTACCAAACGAAAACTAGAAGAAAAGGCCATCACTATAGGCGGATAAACTCGACCAGCACCCTAATTGCGTAACTCACGATTAATCATAATGTTTCGTTTTGAAACATGGCTAAACCATCGCTTCATATGTTCGAAAAATGTGTCTGTTCAACAACGTAAATAACGCAATGAATATTGTTGAACTGTCAAAATGAAACCGATTATGATTAGTCGCGTGTTACGCAATTAAGGTGCTGGACCATTTCGACTCGAAAAATGATTACAATGGAAATTACGTAATAATAAAATAATAAACCTGTCATGAAGAATGAAATCGCCATCTTCCATAACAGGTACTGTGTGGAGTGGATTTTTCTGCAAAAAATAACTTCTCATTATTTATTTTATCTGAAATTTAAACAAAATTTTGAGTTGTTTCTCTTCTTGTACTGACATCTATAACTATAAGGAATGGGATTTTGCTTACCTTCAAATACTCTGGTGATTTGTTTTCGTGCGCCTTAAAATTCAAAACTATCAAGTCGTAGGGAACGTTGAATATTTCGAAAGCCATCATGACCGCGCGCACTGGCGGACTCCGGTCTATTCCGTACAGTTTAATACCCATCTGAAAATAATAATAGAAAATATAATTTTGTTTATTAATCTTACAACTTATTTAAAAAAAAAATTTGATAACAGAAACAAAAACAAAACAGTCATAATCATCATAATTTCTGCCGAAAGACGTCCACTGCTGGACATAGGCCCCCCCAAACTCCGCTACTTCGACCGGTTCCATGCTTCCCGCATCCAGCGGACTCCTGCAGCCCTCACAAGGTCATCGGTCCATCTTGTGGGAGGCCTTCCAATTTTACGCCTTCCGGTACGCGGTCGCCATTACACAACCTTCCGGCGCCATCGGCCATCTGTTCTGCGAGCAATGTGCCCTGCCCACTGCCACTTAAGTTTGGCAATTCTTCGGGCTATGTCGGTTCCCTTGGTTCCCCTACAGATCTCTTCGAAACTCCAAGCATAGCCCTCTCCATTGCCCTTTGAGTCACTTTAAGCATTCTTATGAGTCCCATTGTGAGCGACCACGTTAGGTTCCATATGTCATCACTGGAAACAAGCATTGGTCAAAGACTTTCGTCTTGAGACATTGCGGTATGTAGAACAAGAAGATATTGCGTAGCTTCCCGAACGCTGCTCAACCGAGTCGGATTCGACGATTGACCTTTTTCCTCAAAGTTGGACCTACCTAACTGGACAGTTTGTCCTAGGTAAACGTACTCGTCCACAACTTCGAGTACAGCGCCTCCGACCGTTATGAGCGTGGGTATTACATGGGGATTGGACATGACCTTTGTCTTGTCCATGTTCATTTTAAGACCCACTCTTTCGGAAGCTCCGCTGAGGTCATCGAGCATTGTACTGAGGTCCTCCAAAACCACAGTAAATATTTATTATTATGTTATGAACTGTGTTTGTTTTGCAAGCTACCAAATCCTTTTTCTGAAATGTTTTTATACAATTATTTCGGTTAGCTTATTCAGCCTATAATGTTTCTACTGCTCGGAAACAAGGACTGTTTTCCTTTTCTCGGTGAGAGGAAGTAGGCCGTGAGCGAACAAGTGGGCCCAGAGTGAGTTGGAAATATCAACAATTTTCGAAGTTTTTGCTCTAGGACATGCCGGTTTCCTCACGATGTTTTATCTTCAACCGTTTTGAAAGCAGTGATTACATTACATTTAAATGACAAGAATAGTTGATCGCTGTGATTAACTCAAGATAATGTTTGTGTTCTCTCTCCAGAATTAGCGTAACTAGTGACAGGTTATATGGGTTCAAATAAATATATTTTTATATTTTACTTTTTATTGACTAAGTATTTTTTTATTTTTTTTATTCTCGTAATGTTTATATTACTTTGTATATGTATGTAATTAATCAAGTCTATCCGACTAAACAGACAGCTGTGCTGCTGGGGAGTTTGTTCCACTACTTCTTCTTCCCAGCTAAAGCACTACGAAGTGGTGACGGGTGGACGTTTTTGTGGGGACTGTCTTATGTATTTGACGTTCAAAAAGTGCTGATTCTCAGCCTAATTTGAATAAATGACTTTTGATTTTGATTTTTGGACACAACGTAAAACGTCTATCTGTCAGGGTTTGAACTGGTTCGAACTTACGACCTACAACTTCCGTTACCCACTGGCCCACCACTATACGCTTTAACGAATAATTAAAGAAATTATTATTTAAAACGCAAAACACACTAATGGCAAAATATTTTTAAAGCACAAAACTTACTTTGTTTTTTTGATATAAATTTAAAATTGTTAGCTTGACACGTCTCACTCTCTGAACGACGAGTCAAAACGTTCATTTCTATATTGTCGACACTGGAGATTTCTTATCAACTCATATCTTGTTGATAAAGATTATTAAGTAATAATTTTTGGGGTATCTTATCAAGTAGATAGGTATCAAGAAAAATAAAACAATACAGCTCGTATTGCATAGGTATTACACAATTTTTACAGTGAGTTTATTCAAACAATGAGTGTCTGTACACTCATTGGTTGAATAAACTCACTGTGATTTCAGGGACACTGACGCACAAACCGAAACCATGAATCCAGCACATGATATTAGATTCCGTGGGCAGAAGTTTTTCGTCATTTTTTTTTTAATCTTCTGTTTCAGAGAAATGCAATACCTAGATAACTTCGCGGTCAAAATGTGTGTAACACCAAATTTTTTTCTAATAACCGACATTAAAAATTAACACTGGTGCATTCAGGATCATGGTGACCTGTCACCATGATCCTGAATGCACCAGTGTTAATTGGTGCACCAGTGTAGGCGCTACCTGTAGCGCCTTGATGCCCCATCCTTACTAACCGTATGGGTAAATAAACTAAATGTTTGGATAAATAACAAAGCAGACAAAGCATGGCTGATAGTGATAACTTCTGATTAGTGTCACCGTCTATTCTCATCTAAAATCATTTTTAGAAAATAAAACCAAAATCTGGTATATCTGTCAGTTAGTGAGACTGTGGTGTAACGGATTTCGGGTTTTCTCGGATTATTCCACTCTGCCTCACTAATCTCTCCCACCAGTGGGACAAACTGCAATGTTTACAATTTGGCATCCACTGTGTCCCACTAATTGATTTTGGTAGGGTAAATTACGCTCCACCACGCTGCGTTCTAGAACGGGTTTAACATTAGCTGCATGCAGAATGACCGATGGGCAAAGGTGACACGACGGGTGCTGAAAGATGGAAGCCCAGAACACGGGGGCGAGACGATCTGGGCATCCAGATCGTCTCGCCTGTACGTGACGGTACGCATGTACCGTGAGGGTTGGTTCGAGGTGGCGCGTGAAAAGAGTTCCTGGAAGGACTTGGGGGATCAAAAACGTCCACTGCTGGGAAAGGCCTCCCCCAAGCTCCGCCACTTCGACCGGTTCTGTGCGTCCCTCATCCGAGAAGAATAGATTAAAATTCAGATTCTAATATCATCTTACTACTGAATTACTTTGAAATCGCAAATTAACGAATTAACCATTAAAATGACCGCGAGAAATCGCGGCGCAGCGGACAGAGCTCCGGTGGGATCTCATGGCGACATGGAGAGTGCGATTGTCGCAACCCAGTGCTGAGCACGCCACGATAGCGGCGGTAAGTCCCCTCTTTGAGGAGTGGCTTGAGAGGCGGCATGGCGACCTCACCTTCCGCCTGACGCAGGTCCTCACCGGACACGGTTGTTTCGGGAGGTTCCTGTTTCGCATAAGGCGGGAGGAAACGCCCGGGTGTTTCCATTGCGAAGATCGCCCTGAGGACACGGTGGAGCATACGGTGGCGGTCTGCCCGGCTTGGGCGGAGCACCGCCGTATCCTCGTGGAGGCGATCGGCGGCGGCGATCTCTCGCGTCCGGCCCTGGTGCAGGCCATGGAACGGAGCGAGAGTGAATGGTTAGCCGTCACCTCCTTCTGCGAAGCAGTAATGCTCGCGAAGAGGGAGGCGGCGCACGTGAGGGAAAGGCAGTATATGCGCCCTCACGGCCGTAGTCGCCGCGGGAGACGCCCTGGGCGTCGGGAATCCCAGGCTGATTCCCGGCCACCGTAGGCGCGGGCTTGCGGACGGCGAGTAATGGGTAGCTCGCTGTCCGGTAAGGACCAAGCCCGGGTCGACGGCGCGTTGTGTTCCACGCGCGCCTCAAAGAGATGTCAGCACCAAATGGTGGGGTCCGCAAGGGCCGATGCCTGCCAGGGGTGCGGGTTGTTCGAAAGAGATACCGCGGCCCCTGGTACACAGGCAACTGAGGGAACACGGGTGGGTTTTAGTCAGTAAAAGTCTGACACGCCCTCTCCCGCTCTACCCAGAGCGGGAGAAGTTATTTGATGATTTCCCACCCAAAAAAAAAAACTATTAAAATGAAACGGTGTTATCATAATACGTAGACTTTGTAGCCTGTAGCGCCGTCTCCAAATAAAGTAGGATAAAGGCAGGGGAATTAATAATTATCTGAGTTTGTTCTGAAGAACCACGGCAGAGCGAGGAAACTGTAATGGAATTACTTCCAGATTAATCATACAGACCAATCTCAGGAAAATACTTCAAATGATTACGATTTTTATCTGTAACAGAAACATCAACAATGAAGAGATATTTTATTCTTGTTACCAACTAATCAATGTTATTTTCAACCGACGAAAAAACAGAGGAGGTTCTCAAGTCGACGCGTGTATTTTTTTTATGTATGACCACGAATAACTTTTTACAGATAAGTCCGATTTTGATAACTCTTTTTTTTATTGGAAAAGGAATACCCCAAAGTTAGCCCCTTAGAAATTTTGAAAAAAAAAAAACCAACCCTGAGGGTAGGAAAACAGGGGATGATTGATTGTTCACTCACAGATTTAAATGCTGAGTTGTGTATTACAAAAAGTAATCGAAAATTAAGCATTTAGTGATTAGTAGATTATAGCCAAAAATTATAAAATAAAAACTTTTTGACAAAAAATTCAACCGCTGAATAAACTGAAAAGCAAAAAATCATAAACCTTTTTTGTTTAACCTTACTATCTAAGTTCGGAAGTCGGTGACATAAAATTAGAATACATATCCAAAGTCACCGACTTCCGAACTTAGTTATTAACGTTAAACAAAAAAGGTTTATTATTTTTGCTTTTCAGTTTATTCGGCGGTTTATTATTTTTTTTATCAGTAAACTAACTATGCATTGTCATGGACCTATGACGGAATACAATACATTATCACAAGACTTATTTTCGATCTTATTTCATCGCCTAAGTAATATTAGCCGCACGGGTCGAACGATTAGGTTAAGCTACGGTTGCCGCGGTTGGTCCGTGGATGGGTGACCATCCTTAGATACCAAGACCCTTCCGTGCCTCGGAAAGCACGTTAAGCCGTTGGTCCCAGCTGTCATTTGTGGATCTTTGACAGTCGGTACGTGTCGTCAGAAGCCCGTAAGTCTGTCAACCAGTCTTACCAAGGGGTATCGTATTACCCAGTAACTGGGTTGTGGAGGTCATATAGGCAGTCACTCCATCAAAAACACTATATTCAGCTGCATCCGGTTAGACTCGAAGCCGATCAAGGCTAGGCTGATGATGATGATGATTTCATTGGGTAAAGATATTGACGCTAAAAATTTAATATTATACCTACAAGTAATTGTTCTGGGTCTGGCTGTTTGTGTATGTGAGTTTAAATGTTTGTAAACGCACCCACAATACAGGAGAAATTCCTAGTGTGGGGCAACGTTTATGTAAAAAAAAAAAAAAATTTAATTAAATGTATTCTAAGAAATTAAATTATGTTATGTCATCATCATTTCAGGCGACAGACGACACTCCTGAACATAGGCGTCCTCCAAGTTCTACCACTTATGTCATTTATTTGTATTGTGACAACGTGTTTGCATTTGTTATATTTACGTGTGTAGATTTGCGTAGATTATTGTGGTTTCTTTAGCGTACCCACTCACAGTAGTAATTACAGCGCAATATAATTATATTATTAAGATACCTACAAAATTTAAAGCTAGTTATCATAGTTCACCAATTAGCTACTTTACGTCAATAAATTGTTCTTTATGAGAAAATAAACTGTTTTAACAAGAAGTTATTATTGGTTATGTTTATACTTCATAAAATTATAACGAATAAACATTTTTAGTAAACATTTTTATTCTTAATCCTTTATATAACAATATAAGTAATAAAAAAATAATTATTACATTATTATTCTCGTTTATTAGGTTTTTTTTTCTAATAATAAAAGAACAGATGAAGATTATTGTTGGAAAGAAAAATAAAAGTCTCATCGCGAGATTTGAACCCAGACCTATGAGTATCTTATTCCAAGACGATACGCTACGAGCTATCGGAATTGATATGAGAGCGTGAATTTTAGCAATGTTATGAACCGACCAAGGTCATACGTAATTACGTACTCTGTGCGACGGTATGTTTTTTGTTTCATTCGACACCAGTGTGTGAGTTCTGAGGTGTGAGTTCTGAGGTGTGCGTTCTGTGTTGATAAATCACTTAAGACACAGCTGTAGGTACGGCCTGGACCGCGAGTTTATAGCAATATAACCCTTAGTATGGTAGTGCACTTATGACTCCTTACTATACACAAGGCTACACATAAAGCTATACATTTCCAGATTACGCTGATCTTGCACTGAACGGAAATCCTATACAATGCGAGATCAGCTCATATTGGAAATTTGCTTCATGTGTAGCCGTGTGTACCAAAGTCGACATTCATACGGACGTAATAAAATCGAGGCGGGATTTTTTTGGCGCACTGGACTTTGAACTCTGTGTTGAATCGAGTATTCAGAATCCAATAGAGTGCAGCGCGAGTGCGTCTCAGAGCGTCGAAAAAACACAGTGTTCGATTTTAGACTCTCAGCGCTAAACAGTGCGTTGAAAATCCAGTGCGTGGAAAAATCCCGCCGTGATTTATTACGGCTGTAGGATCGTGGAATAATAACCTTACGAATTATACATAACACTTATTTATCCCCAGAAGGGTACTTGTATAATACACTTTAAGTCGGAATCACTTTCATTTTGACAGTTCCACAACATTCATGGCGTTGGTTACGTTGCTAAGCAGACAATGTTTTTGAACATAATATGAAAGAATGGATTAGCAATAAGGTTCAAAATGATTCAGATTCTAATTAATAGTGTGAAAATGCCTTTGGCATTAAGTCCGCCTCTGTACATTTCTGTGCGTGAAGTATTAAATAAAATAAAAAATACGCTATTAGTTTCAGGTGTTTTACAATAATTAGTATCCTTCAGCCAATAAACATCTACTTATTTCACAATTACAAAAAAATAAAATTCTACTGATTAAAGATGAATTAAATAATATAATTAGTGTGTTTAAATCATTGTGCAGTACAGAAAAGACAATAAAAATAGTTTTAATCTAGGCAAAATAAAATACATACTTTTTGATCCAAACTCGTAAAGTACCAAAACACGATAGAAACGCAACACGTCCCACAAACAAATAATGGTCAACCAAGGTCAGAATGGTTATTTATATATTTTTACGAACACATAGGCATCCACTTATCTTGTTGGTGGGGGTTACTATATGTGGTCAAATAGATTATGTCATCATCATCTTCCTGGTTTATTAGTCGTTTCGCACGAATTTACTCGCCCGAAACGGGCGAATCAAAATCAAAATATTTTATTTCACATAAGCCTGCATGGGCACTTATGAAACGTCAGAAGCTAGGTGCACGGTTCCAATTTGTCGTTTCCTATGGAGAAGAGCCGGCAAGAAACTCCACGGTTACTCTTTTAAAAATAATTGGCTTTTACAATGTTTTCAAATTACAGTGATTAATAGGTATGGGAGGACAGTGCAGGCCAGTCAATAAGTACCAGGTACTTAGAGGAATAAAAATACAGAATAGAAAAACGTCTACAAATCTAGTCTCTAAGGCCTACAACGTTCTCTCATTCACAATATGTAAAAGAATCTACCTATATAAAATGAATCTATTTGAACCAAGTGACATGATTTCGATGACAATCACTAATAATAAATAGTAGTAAAATTGATGTATTATGTCAAATAATGACGAGAATATGTCAGACATTGTAAAAAAAATAAAAAGAATAAAAATTAACATTGCAATTTGGGAGCAGATTATAGACTTTCACACAGTTTTGCTGTTAATGAGGTACCAGGGAAGCCACATGTGCAGAAGGAATTAATGCCAAACTTCCCTGTCTTCAATCGACACATTTATTATAAATGATTATTTTCTGTTGGCGATTTGCACGAAGTTAGTTTATTTGTGGGTGATTCGACAAATCGTTCGAAGTACGAAGTTCGTATTACGCAATAGGTACGTTTTGAATTTTATGCATTAAAGCAATAACATTAGTTTGAATCAAAATCAAAATCAAAATCAAAATATTTTATTTCACATAAGCCTGCATGGGCATTTATGAAACGTCAGAAGCTAGGTGCACGGTTCCAATTTGTCGTTTCCTATGGAGAAGAGCCGGCAAGAAACTCCACGGTTACTCTTTTAAAAATAATTGGCTTTTACAATGTTTTCAAATTACAGTGATAATAGGTATGGGAGGACAGTGCAGGCCAGTCAATAAGTACCAGGTACTTAGAGGAATGAAAATACAGAATAGAAAAACGTCTACAAATCTAGTCTCTAAGGCCTACAACGTTCTCTCATTCACAATATGTAAAAGAATCTACCTATATAAAATGAATCTATTTGAACCAAGTGACATGATTTCGATGACAATCACTGAAAATAAATAGTAGGTAGTAAAATTGATGCATAATGTCAAATAATGACGAGAATATGTCAGACATTGTAAAAAAAAAAAAAATAATAATAAAAAGAATAAAAATTAACATTGCAATTTGGGAGCAGTTAATAGACTTTCACACGGTTTTGCTGTTAATGAGGTACCAGGGAAGCCACATGTGCAGAAGGAATTAATGCCAAACTTCCCTGTCTTCAACGTAGTCTTTTATCTTATAATATGCTTTTTTGATAAGGACACGTTTGATGTGAGTTTTAAACTTTCCATCGCTAAGTTCTGTAACCGACTTTGGCAACTTGTTATAGAAGCGGATACTGTTTATTAGAAATGACTTGCTAGTTTTAGTTAATCTAAATTTTGGAATCACAATTTCATCTTTACTACGTGTATTTAGATTATGTAAATCGCATCTTTTTTTGAAAAGACCTAAGTTTTTGCGAACATACAAGATATTTTCTAGAATATAAAGAGAAGGCAGAGTAAGTATATCAATTTCGTTGAATTTGTTTCTAAGAGACTCGCGAGGCCCCATTTTATAGATTGCGCGGATTGCCCTCTTTTGTAAAATAAAAATTGAATCTACGTCCGCTGCCGATCCCCACAGCAGAACGCCATAAGACATAATACTGTGAAAATAAGCAAAGTATACTAACCTAGCTGTGGCTACATCAGTCAACTGCCTTATTTTTCTTACTGCGTAAGCAGCTGAGCTTAATCTGCTTGAAAGCGCTCTAATGTGGGCACCCCATTGCAATTTTGAATCTAAAGTAATTCCCAAAAATACAGTTTCCGAAATAGCATCTAGTTTCTTGCCATCAAGTTTTAAATTTAGACCTACTTGGGGAATTTCTGCTACCTAACCCGCACTGGGCCTGCGTGGTGAATTACGGCCCACTCCCTCTCACCGAGAGAAGGCTTGTGTCCCAGCAGTGGTAACATTGAGGCGCGGTCGCAGCCAAATATTTTGGGGGGGGGGGGGCTCACAGACAAAGACTACATGAAAAGAAAAAAGAGTAAATTAGACTTTATTGCACAAAACCTTATGAGCAATGAATACGTATTTATAAAGTAGGTACTAGCTTTTTCTAGCGGCTTTGCCCGCATGGTGATCGGAATTTATCCCACGAGAACGTACAACCAGGTTAGAAAGTATCTTCAAAAAATCACTATTTTAAGAAAGTTTACGTTCATGGCTTTGGGGGGGTCATAACCCCTAGGACTTCACCCCTTGGACCGCGCCTGATTGTAGGCCGATTATAAAGAAGAAGAAAGAAAATAACTCATTTCTCATAACTATTTTGCATAAAATTCAAAAGTGCGAGTAAATTCGTGCGAATCAACTAATAAGCCAACTTCCTGCAGCGGGAGAACTTATTTGATGATTTCCCATCCTCAAAAAAAAAAAAACCATTGATACTCGGGGTCGGTACAACACTTTTTCTTCCATTCGTGTCAGCCACCACTCAATCATTAACGTTATCGAAAAAATTCAGATAATCATTGCAGTAATATATCTTATGTGTAAGGGCTCCCACACATAACTGCGAATTCGCAATGCATCGCAAATATCTGCGAGCTCGCACGAATGCACCAAAAGAACATCCGATCAGCTTGTTGACGCCACATAAGTCCGCTCTGAGAAAGCGTAGGGGAAAGACGCCGGCGCAGCCGTCATTGCGTGGAGAATAGCGGAATATGACGTGGAGTTTTTCATATCTTTAATAGAGGAGCGCCCCGTCCTTTGGGACACGAGTTTGACATTATAAAAATAAATTTCTTTAAACAAAATGCATGGAAGAGCGTCTGTGAAAGTTTGTTTCCGAATTTCCAAGACAAAGAAAACAGTGAAAAAACAAAACTTGGTAAGTAAGTAGTATTTTATTATTTCTATAACTATTCTACAATCAATGTAATTTACTGCAATAAAGTGTATCTATCTATCTACATTAAAATAAGTGAGTACTTGTATATAAAAAAAAAAAAAATTGCCAGCTCAAGGCTCCAACTACACTAGAAAAGTGATTCGAAAATTCGTCTCTTAATAAATTTGCACTCATTGTACTTGCATTCAACGTCTGTAGACTTTGCAGTTCACAATCATCTATGATCAGTTCTACAGGGGTCTGTAATCCATCGCGGTTCAGTACAAAGTTGTATAATACACAACAAGCCTTGACAATATCGATTGCAAACTCATTTGAGACGTTAAGGGGTCGATGAAATATTCGCCATTTATTTTAGGCATTTTCTGACGTAAACAGCGACTCCATATTGCTTTACACACCAATCGTATTGTTTTCGCTATTGTACTTGCACCTCAGTAATAGTTTAGATGTAAATCGTTGAAGCCGTCTCCGCTTCCTAAAAGTCGGAAATAAAAACAGAAAAATTATTCAAAAATTAAATACGGCGTCCATCATTAAAATTTACCCTAATATGACATTAAATACACACATCAAATAAACCATTCATACGTGCCTACATTTAAGTACGGTGGGCTGCATCAATTGGGTACCAATTGATGCAGCCCACTGTACTGATTGTGGATTAATTTTGTTTTAATTTACAGGTCATGAAGTTTTAAAAAGATGGAGAGGGAAGAAACTCAACGATGAAAAACGATTTCTTTTCAATTTTTGACCAAAAATTAAACCGCCGAAAAAACTGAAAAGCAAAAAATACTTAATAAACTTTTTTTGTTTAACCGTAATAACTAAGTTCGGAAGTAGGTGACATAAAATTAGAATACATATCCAAAGTCACCGACTTCCGAACTTAATTATTAAGGTTAAACAAAAAAGGTTTATTATTGTTTGCTTTTCAGTTTATTCGGCGGTTTTTTTATTTTTTTATCAGTAAACTAACTATGCATTGTCATGGACCTATGACGGAATACAATACATTATCACAAGAATTATTTTCGATTTATTTCATCGCCTAAGTAATATTAGCCGCACGGGTCGAACGATCAGGTTAAGCTACGGCTGCCGCGGTTGGTCCGTGGATGGGTGACCATCTTTACATACCAAGACCCTTCCGTGCCTCGGAAAGCACGTTAAGCCGTTGGTCCCGGCGGTCATTTGTGGATCTTTGACAGTCGGTATGTGTCGTCAGAAGCCCGAAAGTCTGACAACCAGTCTTACCAAGGGGTATCGTATTACCCAGTAACTGGGTTGTGGAGGTCAGATAGGCAGTCACTCCATGTAAAATACTGGTATTCAGCTGTATCCGGTTAGACTGGAAGCCGATCAAGGCTAGGCAGATGATGATGATGATTTCATTGGGTAAAGATATTGACGCTAAAAATGTAATGTGTAATAAAGGATTTTTATAATGTTCATATTTCAAACTGTTTATAATTGTTATGTATGCATATGTACAGTACCGCGGCTGCGACCCGGCTAAGTAACTTGAACATCTACACTATATATAATATTATAAAGAGGAAAACTTTGTTTGTTTGATTGTTTGTTTGATTGTAATGAATAGGCTCAAAAACTGCTGGACCTATTTTAAAAATTCTTTCACCATTCGAAAGCTACATTATCCACGAGTAACATAGGCTAAATTTTATTTTGGAAAAAAATAGGGTTCCGTAAGATATTTGGGGTTTTCGGACACAATGTGTAAAAAATCAACCAGAAAAGTTATTTATTTTGCGTACGCTGCCTAAACTATAAAAGATACAACCATAAAATGTTCTAATTAATTGTAGATCTTATAAATATCTACAAAAAAGTCCGCGACACACTATACCTATCTATGTCGAGTGAGGCACAACAACCATTTTTTTATTTATTTATCTTGAATTTTTTTTGGACTACATTTAAACGCATTTATTTTACTCATGCTATAATCCTAATCAAAATAAATGATTTCATCACTAAGTACAGTTTATGTAGATAATATTTGGTCTTTGAATGATTAAAATTGGACGTTTGGTTTTAAAGTTATGGCGAAATTAAAATAATACGATTTCTGCTGCACGGCCCGTTGCGAAGTGGGCGTCACCAAGACGGGGTGCGCGTGCGGGAGGGGAGTCTATGCAGCCTGCGGATAATGACTGCGTCGTCGATGTCTGTGAATTGACCTGGGAATCATTTTACTGACCGTGTCTTTCCTGGGTAGGCTTTTTGCAGCGGTAACCGACATCCACGCGGGCGGAGCCGCGGGCGACCGCTAGTAGCAATTAAAGTTAGTGTGTCATTGACTACCGTGTTTGACTGCTGTCCGTCCTATACCTGCATATCTAACAATAATGTAATAAATTTAAGTAGGTATCTAAATATATAAATAAAAAAAGTGTTTAAATAAATTTTATTGATCAAAGACACACATTCAGACATCTCAGGGATAAGTCTTTACGCTCAGACATTAAGGATATATTCAACATTAATACAGATTACATTTTTGAACAAAATGTTTGACAGACCAGCAACCTGCATCTTAGCAACCTGCACCCTAATTGCGTAACACGCGATTAATCATAATCGATTTCATTTTGACAGTTCAACAATATTCATTGCGTTATTTATGTTGCTAAGCAGACACATTTTTCGAACAAATGAAGCAATGGTTTTGCCATCTGTTTCAAAACGAACAAATTACGATTAATCGTGAGTTACGCAATTGGGGTACTGGGGGCCGATTCTACTAACAAATTTGTTAAAAAAACGCAATAGAACCGCAACCGAATCACCACTTTTAAGCGTTTTCGCATTCTACTAAAATGAACAACGGTCCAGCTGCGACACAGCTGCGGTTACGTTTTAGTTACGCCAACGATCGATTGAAACAATGTCAAAACCTATTCTACTAACAAAATCGAACATGAGCGTGACGTTTACTATAGGACAAAGTTAATGATAAAATTATGATCATTATGTCTTTTAATTATAGAAAATACTTTTAGTGCCACATATTCGTGTTTAGTAACATTTTTAGATTCAACTTTTTTCTTTGTGGTATTAATAAAACATATTATTTTGGCATGTTGGTAACGCGAGTAATCCGCTGTGTTCCCGCTACAGTTCAGTTGCAATTCGTTTTAAGTTTAGTTTCCATTTTGCTTATAAAATAGTAGAATGACTTTTTATGTAACTATCGAACGGCGATCGAAATCGAACTGTTGTGGAAACACAATTTAACGTGTAACGTTGCAAATTAGTAGAATCGGCCCCCTGGTCGTGAATTCAGATCCAGCCTCTTTACTTTGTATATTTCATTTCATCACCAGTGCTTCAAAACGGTGAAAGAAAACATCGTGACGTAGATGTTTTAGAACCAAAAAATTCGAAAAAATGTGACATTGGGGAATCCGAACTGGGTCCGCCTGGTGAATTATGACCCATTTGTTTCCCTCACATAGAGAGCAGGCCTGTGTCCCAGCACTGGGAATGATAAAGGCTGATTTTGTTGTTTGTATGTCCAGGCATAATCACCATCTCAAAACACAAGTTATGTATCGGTAACTTAAAATCCTAAGATTATAAAATATTATTATGCTTCCAAACACGTCTTTATTATCTGGGCAAGCTGAGCTGCTCCAAATTCATTGTGTTTTTTACAAAATGGAGTGTTCTTCAAGTTGGTAAGCCACGCGGTTGCTTTCGGGAACCTGAAAAACAAAAAATTCGTTACTCTACAGATTCTATATTTTAAAGCCCTCCTGGACAATTGGACATTTATTTTAGGCGATTAGAATCCAAGGAGCAGGTGTGTATATCATTTTCAGGGAAACAAAACTCTGAATGACGATGCCATCTTGTAAGACGTAGAGACTAGTCTCTACGAAGGAAATCCTAGTGTGGAGGCTAGTGCTATTTGAATTTGTAATGGCCCTTTTGAACAATTTATTTCTCCTTTATTTCAATAATACAGTGTTACCATGTTCCATGCATTACTAGGGGCGAATGTCAGTGATGAAACTGAAAGCGTTCAGTCAGCCTTTTAGCATTTAAAGCTCGTTCAAGAGCTGTCAGTGCCAGTATTCCACAACAATGATGCCACTGACAGATCTGAGTCCATCTCGTGGGTTAAATGTTAACATCTCTAGTGTCCAGGTTATAGTACCAATGCACGTTGACAGGTTAACATCAAGTTGAGACGATATGAGTAGCTTAAAATACTACCTACAGCTAGGTTACAGTCTTCTTAGTATTTGCCAGTATGATATGTGCTGATTGGGTTCAGTTTCATTTGTAAAATTCGCCCTTAATGGAGAAGGCAACTGTCAAAATGGCCCTGTCGTAGCTAGTTCTCGACACAAGCTTAAAGTACAAGACGTGAGCTAGCTTTATTTTATTGTTCCTGAATACTCCGAAATAAAACAGTAATATATTTTAAAAATAAAACAGAGTTCAAGTTTATGTCGTAAAGATTTTGAAACAAGTGATTACAAGGGTATTTAAAAGAATTTATTGATTTAAAATATTGTAAACACCGAAAATAACGAAATATTGAAATACAACCTAACTTATGAATGAATACGAAATGGCATGAATGAACAAAATGCCAAATTTATTGTAAGCCGTAGGCAAGAAGCAAGATAAAAGTGGAGGCAACACTCTAAATACCTAAATGAAGACGACCGTGGTAGAAGACTCTCTTTCTAAAAACACACATATGTGTGCAGCGGTGTAATGGGTGGTGGTTGCTGATAGGTGCTGGTAGCGTTGGTGCCGAGGAAAATAAATGAAAAGGCAGACTGTTTCAATTTCACATGTGTATTGGACCAGTGTCACAGTTGGAAGGGAAGTGTTGCCACAGATCACATATAAATTTACATGTTAATTTTGGTATTGCAATCTTAATTACTAAAATACCCAACAATATGTACGAGACAGTGATATGTGTTTTCTCTCTCTTATTTATGTATTCAGAAAGAAAATCTCCGAAGACAGTCGTCTTCTCTTAGGCATTTAGAGTGCTGCTTTTATCTATAAGCCTCTTGGCTTTAGGGACTTAGCTATGATCACGTCATCTACAATTAGCTTTGCCCGGCCTTTCCCATCACATTGAAGAAGTTTTACTTACTTTTTCTCGTCTAATGGTAGAACCATTTCCATAGCCGTCATGGTACTTAAGGCTGCCACATCGGCAATTGTGATGTGATCAGCGGCAATATATTTAGTGCGGGATAGGAACTCTTCAACAAAACCAAACGCCTCTTCAAGGGCATCCAACTTTTTTTGTTCTATGATCTTGTTTCCTTCAGCCATTATGGGATACTGAAAAATTATTATGAAAGGAGAATAAATAGATGCAATTACAAAAAAAATGAACCAAAGTTAAGCCTTCTTAAAACAAACTACTTACAGTTATATTCCGTATTCTAGGGAATAGAATCGATGTGTCAAAGAAAAGTTTTTGATTGACCTGTGCCCTTTTTTTGACATCCTTTGGATACCACGACTCGTCTTTTCCGTAGGTTTCAGCAAGATACACCATTATAGCGTGACTGAAAAGAAACAATACACACTTAAGAATCAGTCCGAGCATGAAGTGCAAAGGCTTCTGCTCATTCATGAACGATACAAGCATTCAATGCTCAAATGGAGATCAATTTGATATCCAACAGCAAACCAAGTATTCAACTCTTAACACATATTTTAAAAGTAACAAACCTGTCAAATAAAATGAAATCACCGTCTTCTAGTAAAGGTATAGTGTGCAGTGGATTTTTCTGCAAAAAAAGTTGAATTAAAAAAAAACATCCATGGATCCATACATACAAACTTTCGCGTGTATAATATTAAGTAAGGATTTGAACTGACTGTTTTTTCTTGTAAGTATAAATAGATGTCCTTTTGGACTGAGAAGGGGAAAATTCTATTATTTTCTTACTTTCAAGTACTCTGGCTTCAAATGATCCATTTTAAAAAGATCTACTTCTATCTTCTCATAAGGCACGTTAAATATCTCACAAGCCATCATGGTGGCGCGCACAGGCGGGCTCCAGTCCAATGTGTACAGTTTAATACCCATCTGAAAATAAAATTAAAATATTTATTTTTGTCTAGTGGTCGAAAACGCTACTGCTGAGCATGAGGCCTTGGGATCGATTCCCGGGTCAGGTTTTTAACTCAGAGTCTAGATTTGTGCCCGGTTGGTGGGAATAGGCTCGCCCCCTTTTTTTTTGGGTGGGAATTCATCAAATAACTTCTCCCGCTCTGGGTGGAGCGAGAGGGCGTGTCAGACTTTTACTGACTAAAATCCACCCGTGTTCCCTCAGTTGCCTGTGTGCCAGGGGCCGTGGTATCTCTTTCGAACAACCCGCACCAGGCTTGCCCCCTTGGGGATGTACTATCGGTATACCCCCTTCGGGGAAATAAAGCTACTGATGATGAAAGGCACACATAACATATGTATGCCTTTCATCATCAGTAGCTTACAGCAGCCCACTGCTGGCATAGGCCTCTCCCAATGCACGCCACTCAGTTCCATTCTCGGAAACTCTAACTCATACATACCATCAAGCTGACCAAATATGTACTTATTTTCTGAAATTACTTTACTTGTTAATCGTGTTTTGAACGTTGTTTTTTACTTCGTACAAAAACATAATCCCACCTATCATGTCAATTTTTTTGCTTATAATTCAAGTACTTCGTAAATAATATCTAACAACAGCAACCTAATAATTAGGTACCACAGATCAATTAATCAGAATCTAAATAATTTTGAAGGTCATTTTTTGCTGATCCATTCTTTTATAAAGTTCGAAAAAAAATGCTTAGCAACGTAAACAACGCCATGAATGTTATGGAACTGGCAAAATAAAAACGATTCCTGCTGATACTGTATTAAGCAATTGCCCCTCTGGTTAGTGAGTACCTATCAATCTTAGTATCATAATTAAATATTTGGGTAGGTATAAGGAAGATTTCGAAAGTAATAGGGCTATGGGCTGAGGACTACGATTGAGTTAGAAAATGGTTGGACAATCCGAAAGTTAAAACATGAATGCGCGTTATGTTTCAAGCGCGCCTCAAAGAGATGTCAGCACCAACTGGTGAGGTCCGCAAGGGCCGATGCCTGCCAGGGGTGCGGGTTGTTCGAAAGAGATACCGTGGTCCCTGGCACACAGGTAACTGAGGGAATACGGGTGGGTTTTAGTGAGTAAAAGTCTAAAACGCCCTCCCGCTCCTCCCAGAGCGGGAGAACTTATTTGATGATTTCCCCACAAAAAAAAAAACTATAGTTAAGTACACACGGCTACACATAAAGCTATACATTTCCAGTTTACGCTGATCTTGCTCTGTACGGAAATCTTATACTGGAAATTTGCTTGATGTGTAGCCGTGTGTACCAAAGTCGACATTCATACGGACGTAATAAAATCGAGGCGGGATTTTTTTGGCGCACTAGACTTTGAACTCTGTGTTGAATCGAGTATTCAGAATCCAATAGAGTGCAGCGCGAGTGCGTCTCAGAGCGTCGAAAAAACACAGTGTTCGATTTTCGACTCTCAGCGCTAAACAGTGCGTTGATAATCCAGTGCGCGGAATAATCCCGCCGTGATTTATTACGGCTGTAGGATCGTGGATTAATAACCTTACGAATTATACATAACACTTATTTATCCCCAGAAGGATACTTGTTTGTTACACTTTAAGAGGAATCACTTTCATTTTGATAGTTTCACAACATTGATGGCGTCGTTTACGTTGCTAAGCAGACAATGTTTTCGAACATTATATGAATGAATGGATTAGCAATAATAACCTTCAAAAATAATGTGATACGCTATTAGTTTCAGGTGTTTTTACAATAATCATTATTTCTATTGTTCCTCGAACAGTGTCCTTCAACCAATAAACATCTACTTATTTCACAATTACATTAAAACAAATTAGGTACTACTGATTAAAGATGAATGAAATTATATAATTAGTGTGTTTAAATCATTGTGCAGTACAGAAAATACAATAAAAATAGTTTTAATCTAGGCAAATAAAAATACATACTTTTTGATCCGACCTCGGAAAATACCAAAACACGATAGAAACACAACACGTCCCACAAACAACTAATGGCCAACCAAGGTCAGAATGGTTATTTAAACATTTTTACGAACACACAGGCATCCACTTATCTTGTTGTTGTGCGTTGCTATACGTGGTCAAATAGATTATTAAGTCATCATAATCTTCCTCGCTTATTACTCATTTCGCACGAATTTACTCGCCCGAAATGGGCGAATGTACACTTTAAAAAAATATATTAATTTATTAATTTCTTTTGGCGATTTGCACGCAGTTAATTTACTTGTGGGCGATTCGACCACTCGTTCGAAGTATGAAGTTTGCATTACGCAATTGGTACGTTTTGAATTCAATAACATTAGTTTGATTTTCTCCTACCTAACCCGCACTGGGCCTACGTGGTGGATTACGGCCCACTCCCTCTCACCGAGAGGAGGCCAGTGTCCCAGCAGTGGGAACATTGTAGCCTGGTGCGGTCGCAGCCAAATACTTGGGGGGGGGGGGGGGGCACAGACAAAGACTACATATTAATAAGAGAAGAAAAAACAGTAAATTAGACTTTATTGCGCAAAATACTCATGAGCAATGAATATGTATAAGTAATTAGGTAGTAGCTTTTTCCAGCGGCTTCGCATGCGTAGTTGTTGGAATTAATCCCACAAGAACGTACTACCAGGATACAAAGTATCTTCGAAAAATTAAAATTTTAAGAAGGTTTACGTTTATGGCTTTGGGGGGGGGGGCGTCATGACCCCTAGGACGCCCCTCTCGGACCGCGCCTGATTGTAAGCCGATTATGTTTGTAAGTAGTAAGAAAATAACTCAATTCTCTTGACCGACCCTTGCTCGTTGAAGCGCCAGCCCGCGCCGCAGCTGAGCCAGTAGCTTTAAATTCCCCCTATAATAATAATAATGCCAATTCGATCCAGCCTGTCCCCAATAGTGATAGCTGTCCCCCTATCAGTGACGCCCTGAGCCGAGGTCCGTACCCCACAGGGGGTGCCCTCAGCGTGCAGTCGCTTAGTTTATAAATTTAGTTTGTAAGTCCTGGCTGGAGACGTTAAGATTAACTTCTTAATGGCAGCCCCAGGAAAGCCCGGTTGAGCAGTCACGGCCTCTCAAGGCCAACTGCGAGATGCCCTACAAAAAAAAAAAAAACTCAATTCTCTTAACTATGTTGCATAAAATTCAAAAGTGCGAGTAAATTCGTGCGAATTGACTAATTAGCCAACTTCCTGCCCTTGACCATTGATACTCGAGGTCGGTATAATATTTTTTCTTCTATTCGTGTCAGCCACCACTCTATCATTAATGTTATCGAAATAATCCGAATAATCATTGCAGTGATAATTATATTTTATATGTAAGTACCTTATACCTACATTGATTTAAAAATAATTATAATCTTTAGTAACTTTCTTGAATATAATCAAGAAAGATTATGATATAAAAAGCAATAAAATTTACGATATATAACTTGTAAATATTGATAAGTGGTGGTGAATCAAGAAATAGTAAGATCGCAGGGGGTCAGGATCATACATGATTGTGAACCCCCCGAGTTGAAATTGGACGTCTGTTATTTTAAAAAAAAATGCTGTTTCATACATTTTGACCGCGAAAGCAACGCAGTTTCTATGAACCACCCTGTATTGTATAAACCTTTCGGAAAAAATCTGTTGAGTGCTTTAGAAGAATAACGTGGTCAGACACGGAAAGCAACTTTTTTTTACACTATTTACCTTACCAAGATAAGATTAGATCGAATCTATGTAAATAGGTAAACATTGATATATGGTAATGGTGGTAATGGGGGTAATGGCTGATCTTTGCGTTATGCTCGTGAACGGGTGCTGCTCGTGGTGACTGGTCGTCTTGCTGACCATGGTTTTGTTATTGTTAATTGTATTAAGTTTTTATTAATTTTAGTCCAGAGGTCCTAGTTTAACTTTTGTTACTTTAAGTTGCAGCTATATTTGCATAATGCAGAATTGCATATGTAAGCGGGCATGCCCTTTATGCCTGAAGGCTATTATTTAGATTGGAAGTTCTGTTTACGTTTTATTTTAATTTTCTATTATTTTTAGTTTTCAATTTTTGATGGTATATTGGCGTGTGCTAGCTGACATATGGCAAATTTTATGTTTTTTTTTTTTGTGTTTCGTAATTTTTATTACCTATTATTGTATAGAATCAAGTTCTTCTAACTTAACAGACAGCTGTGCTGCTGGGGAGTTTGTTCCGCTACTTCTTCTTCCCAGCTAAAGCACTAGGAAGTGGTGAAGGGCGGGCGTTTTGGGGGGACTGTCTTATGTAATTTTATTTTGACGTTTAAAAAGAGCTGACTCTCAGTCTAGTTTGAATAAATGACTTTTGATTTTGATTTTGATATATTTGGCCCTTTCATTCACCTGTGACGGAATGTGCAGTTATCATTATGAACGATTTTTGCAGTTATTTCTATTAAAAGTGGCGGTGTTAGTGGGTTTTTCCATCTAGAACTTCTCAATAGCCCGGAGCTAAGATTTGTGCCTGTTAGATGGCAAAAGACTCGCCCCCTATTACATTGGACTTACAGGCAAAAGTATGGGTGTACTATCGGCACACTTCTGCATAACCCTTCGAGGAACACAGGCGTAATGATATGTGTTCAATTTAAAAAGGTAAAAATGTTAACGCCTAAAATTGAAGAAGAAAGAAATAGCGTTTGATTTAAATAGTCCTTTATTCGTAGAATAAATAAATTCCTCTGTATCGCAATAATTTAGATTTTTAGGCAATTTTACAATGTGGTTTTGAAGTCGAAAGTGTTACAATTATTTGCTGTAAATTTCTATTGAAGCTGGTTGTATATTCTAGGACCAACGCTGAAATATTGGTATGTAGTAAATGCGGTCCTGTTACGCTCGACTTGACATACTCGAGCAGACCTACGTCGAGTATACAGAACTTATCTTAGTGGGACGGAGGCATGTTTGCGGAGACTGGAGTGGAGAACAAAGACTTGCCTGACGGTGAGCAACTTGCATTCCTGAGCTGAGTTTCTAAGTACCTTAAAAATATAAATTGTTGTAACGTGTTTGTGCCAATTTAAATGCTCATCTATTAGGAGAGCTCATCTATTTAATTGTGGAGGCTTGTTAATGGCTTTTCGTAAATTATATTACTATTCCTTTTGTACTGATAGCTGTAAGCCACCCAAACACAATAAAATAAAATAAAATTACCTACTTCTTCGAGATATTCAATGTGTAAACCTTTGGTCTAGTGGGGACAAGTACCTACATTCAGGCTTCAAGTGGCATCTGTGGAAAGGAATATAATCCTTTAGAGGCTGGCTCTTTTTGCCTAGATATTACAATTGATATTGTGTTAGTGTGCATAACTGTTTTATATAGGTTAGGAAGAGTGACGATGCTGGCATACTTCCCTGTGGGACCCTGTATTTACTAAAATAGCATTCAGTGCTTGTGCAATTATATATGTACACTTTGCGTTCTCTCCGTGAAATAATCTTTATTAAGATTAAGTAGAGTTCCTCGTACACCAATATTTTCAAGTTAAAGTCGAAGTTAAGAAGCAAATACCGTGTCAAATGCTTGCGATAGGTCCAAAAAGATACCAAGGTATTTTTACCTTGACCGAAATTGCGGGATAGGACGGGAGGAACTACTGATTGGCTCCTATGATGTTACAGGCATCTAGGTATTTCATTAAATTATTGTTAAAGTTCTTCTCTAATATCTTAGAAATCGCAGAAAACACAGAAATAGGTAGGTACTTTTGTTGAAAGTCTTTGTTGCCTGAGTTGTATACTGGATGAAAAACGCTTTTTTAAAGCTTTGGGAAAAACACCGGTAGTAATCGAAAGGTAGTAATCGAAAGGATACAAATAGGTGATAATACTAATGGCTAAAAACTGACATGAGGCTTTAGTAATCTGATTAGCAATAATAAAAAGTGTGACAAACATTTCAAACATCATAACAAACATAACATCACGCCTTGTGTGCTAGAGTACACCCACAATTCGCCAGGTAAGTTTAAGTCCCATTTAATTCCTTAAAAAGAATAGAAGTATAAGATTTTTTGATTCTGAAACATTTCTCCGACAATCGTTTTGCCGTTTAACGGTTCGCCGACAGAACGATTCACTATTAATTTTTTCACCGATAGAACGTTTCAATGACGAACGATTCGTCGACAGAACGATTCATTTTTCATTTTTTCATCGATAGAACCTTTCACCAGCGAACGATTCATCGACAAAACTATTCGTCTGCCCCTGGGGTATAAAACATAAGTAATCGACATGTAGTTCTGCGTATTTGCACGCCTTTGGACTAGCGCTCGCCGGCCGCTGCCGCGGCATCGCTCGCTGCGCTCGCTCGGCTCGCGCGCGTTTGGTCGCAATTCTAACCTAACCTAACCTAATCGGTCGGTAAGCAGTATGGTGCATGCGAGATTGTAAACTGTCGATAAATTGTGAACTTATGTTTTATACCCCAGGGGCAGACGAACAGTTTTGTCGATGAATCGTTCGCTGGTGAAAGGTTCTATCGATGAAAAAATGAAAAGTATATCGTTCGTCATTGAAACGTTCTATCGGTGAAAAAATTAATAGTGAATCGTTCTGTCGGCGAACCGTTAAACGGCAAAACGATTGTCGGAGAAATGTTTCAGGACCGATTTTTTCGGTGATAAAAAAAGGAATTAAAAAAGTAAATAAAACAAAATAAACAAGCGTTATAGCATACGTATATTTAATTGTCATACATTCCGTTACAAATTTTAATTAGATAAGCTCTGTGTTGAAATATTTACAGTCCACCACTTACACACACACCACTTGCCTTACATAACTAGAAATGGGTTTATGTCCAAACAATTATGGTATTATTGGAATAAGAGACCATGTCTACTTCTGTCCAAAGTATTCGGGTATAGCCCAATTTCAATTCATAACAGTGCTAAAAAAGCCTAGAATAAAATTATTCGAAACTCTTCTTTATCATCTGGGCAAGCTGAGCTGCTCCAGATTCATTTTGGTTTTTTGAAAATGATGTCTGCTTCAAGTTTGCCAGCCACGCAGTGGTTTTTGGAAACCTGAAAAGTAAAATGCTTAATAAGTAATTTTGTTCCTATCGAAGTTCAACAACATTCATTGTGTTGTTTACGTTCTTGAGCTTACAATTTTTTTGAACAGAATTATGAAGCAATTGATTAGCAATAACATCCAAAATAATTCAGATTCTGATTAATAGTGTGTTACGCAGTTAGGGTACGCAGTACTATGCAGGCCTCTTATTTTATTGAAAATCCGTCCAATTCGTAATCTAGGCCAGCTCAAGGTCAAAGTGTTATCACTTACGTGTGGTCGTCTGTTCGGATGTTGAAACGTACATTATCAAATCAAATCAAAAGTATTTTTTTTCAAACTAGGTTGACATTCAGCAATTTTTAAAGGTCAAAATTACATAATACAGTCCCCCAAAACGGCCGTCATTCACTAGTTCCTAGTGCTTTAGGAAGAAGTGGTGGAACAAACTCCCCAGCAGCACAGCTATCTGTTAAGTTATAAGAACTTGATTCTATACAATAGCAGGTAAGTAATTAACATTACTAAACACAAAACATTAAGTTACATTATTTGCTATATGTCAGCTACTACGCGTCAATATACCAACATTTATGATATGGATGAAGTTTCACTTACTTTTTCGCGTCTATTGGCAGTAAAACTTCCAAACCCGTCACACTACTTAAGGCTGCCACATCGGCAATTGTGATGTGATCAGCGGCAAGGTACTTTGTTCGGGATAAAAACTCTTCAATAAAACCATATGCCTCTGCAATGTCATCGTACCGTTTTGGATCTACGTTCTTATTTCCTTCAATTATTAAGGGATACTGTGAAACAAAATAAATGGAGGTTTATAAAGCATTACTTTTTTTTAATTATTTGTCACTATCAAATAAAAGGAGCACCTAAAGTTTTTCTTGGAAATTTCTGTGAAAAAATTAAGAAAATAATGCAGTAATCCAAGATATGTATAAAAAATTGAGTAAAGCGAAATTACAAACGTTGTAGCAGAAAACTATCTTGGTAAATTATTTTAACTTACAGTTATATTTCGTACTCTAGGAAAAAGAATTGATGTGTCGAAGAAGAGTTTTTGATTGACTAGTGCCCTTTTTTTAACATCCTTTGGATACCAAGAGTCGTCTTTTCCGTAGGCATCAGCAAGATACGCCATTATAGCGTGACTGAAAAGAAAGGATACAAACATGAGTAATGAGAGGTTGATAAACTTATTTTTTGGATTCTGTAAAACCTTATTATTAAAACAAGCACTGATAACTTAAATATTAAGTTATAATGCCTTTTTTAATATTAATTTACTAAGCATTGATCAACTATAGCTAACTTTGTTTGTGACTTTTACAAAACAAATAGTACTTTTGTGAGCTAGTTTTTGTACCAATTTTGAACTTTATTTTGACATTGTAATGTTCTTAATATAAAATTGACAACTTAGAGTCTAGTTTAATACAGCTTGTGTAAGTATATAAAAATTTTACGTTGTCGACATCAAGTTCCTAATCCAAACATGTTTTGATGGTTTAAATATGGGTATAAGACAGACGACTACACTTTATCCTACTTTCTACTAATATTATAAATGTGAAAGTTTTACGTTTGGATGTTTAGATGTTTGAGCATTTGTTTCTCAATTACGCAAAACATGGATGAACGGTTTTGGATGACATTTGGCACCTATACAGGTTGAAATTGAAAACATGCGACAAACCGAAATGGGAGATTGTACTCATCATTATGAACAACTTTTATTATGGGACCAATGATGCAATCGCGAAAAAAAAAACATCTGTTCCCTACATTAATGTTCGCATAACTCGTCAAAATGTAGGGAACAGCTGTTTTTTTTTTTGCGATTGCATCATTGGTCCCTTAGTAAAAGTTGTTCATAATGATGAGTACAATCTCCCATTACGGTATGTCGCATGTTTTCAATTTCAACCTGTATAGTTTATAACCTGGATTAACAGTAGGATACTTTTTATTTCGGTACTACGTTTCCGTAATTTTCGACGTCCACACGAGCGAAGTCGTTGAAAAAAGCTAGTCTAATATATATTAGTTTCTGCCCACGGCTTCGCCCGCGTAGAAGTCGGAAATTATCCCGCGGAAACGTACTACCGGGATAAAAAGTACCCTATGTGTTAATCTAGGTAATAATCTATCTGTGTGCAAAATTTCATCTAAATTCGTTCAGCCGTTTTTACGTGAAAGAGTAACAAACATCCATCCATCCATCCATACTTACAAACTTTCGCGTTTATAATATTATAGTAAGGATATCCAACTAATAAGGCCGTTACAATTCAGGTTTCCTAGAAATAGAAATGTAAAGGTCAGCACAGACAGAGCAGCACAATGATCGACCAAGCTAATGAAGACAACAGCCATAGGGAGATTTTAAAATTATTTGACATTTAAAATAACAAACCTGTCATGCAGAATTAAATCACCGTCTTCTAGTACAGGCACGGTGTGCAGTGGATTTTTCTGGAAAACAAAAGATCTTTGATTATAAATGTTGTACAACTGATAATAAAACTTTTATTAAAGTTATTAAATCTTTTGAGTAAAGTAAGTCCTTAGAGACTGTTATAGAAGTGACCGAGGAGGGTTGTGTCACTCTAACAAAGGGATGGGAGGGTTGTGGAACTCTCCTAAGAGTTGATATGAAATGAATTTTTGTGGAATATTTCGGGAATTTGTAGGTGTCAGCTCTCAGCGAATTGGGATCTTCTGGTAGGTATTTTGCGTTGTCGATTTTAGTAGCTCAGCAAACCTTTTAGTTTGTTTTGATTACTTGTAGTTATTCTCTTACTTTCAAAAACTCTGGTGTCAAATGATCCTTTGTTAAAAGATTTACTTCTATCCTCTCAAAAGGCACGTTGAATATGTCGCAAGCCATCATGGTGGCGCGCACTGGCGGACTCGGGTCCAATGTGTACAGTTTAACACCCATCTGTAAATAAATAAAGCAACTATTAACTTATCTATTAACGATTGGTTCAATATGTAATATAGGCAATATAATTAATGAATCTTTGGTAGGTGCTAAACAACAATTTTACTAACTAATAAAAAAGTCTGGTGCGGTCAAATAGTTTTATAATTGATATAAAATAACATTTATTCTAATAGCCAATAAGATTTTCATACAAAGTGTTTGTAGCATGCACACAAATACAAACATGAATAATATCAAACATGCAAAATTAAATGACTCATTTCCCAATTTTTTTTTGTTATTAATGAGGTACCACCTAAGTACATATTATGGCTTTCTGAACATGCATTTTTAAATAGCGATTTAATAATAAAATATTTATTATTCAAACTCTAGAATTAAAACACCAAAACAGTGATAATATTATTACCATTTACTTTTAAAACAAAATTTTACTTACATTTTGATCCAACTCCGTAAAGAAACTTCAACACGATATAACACAAGCCGTATCACACAACTAACTGACCAACCAAGGTCAGAATGTATATTTATACATTCATAGCGAACACATCGTAGGTATCTATATGTATCTTATTGTTAGATATTACGGCATTACTACGCAATAATGTTTGAATAGATTATCGTATAATGTTGGTACTTTACAAAAAAAATATCCAGATAATTATCTGCGAAGCTTACATAATAACTGCATTCTTGCTGCTCACTTCACAGTGACATTTTTACAATAATATGTGTATGTGAGTAATTAATTTAATTCTTCTTATGTGATATGATAATGTTGGTGAAAAAAACATCAATCTTTTTATAGTTTCCATCGATTATAATATATAATAACCCCTATCATCAAGATATTGACAGATAAACTTTACTGTTTCATCTTTTTCCATTTGGTCGACGGTACCCTAACTTTTGTCTCTTGTAGGAAACTACATGCATCACCATTCTTCATCAACTTATGTCTGCCTAGGTCCAACTTTGAATTCTCGGGTTACACGACGCTAGTTTTTCAAGCTGGGATATCCTGGACACTATCCTCGCCCGGAACACACAAAAATTAGGATAGTTCTGTAAACAGGACGTTAAAGTGTCTAGATTGTTATTTAGGCAGCTGTTCCACCGCCGGCGCCGGCGATAACGATAACGAGAAGCGAGAAGAACTAGTAAGTAAAAACGAGTTGGCGAGTAACAAGAAGCAAGGGCGCGACAACAAGGAGCATATTCCAAGTATGATTATCTCAGCGAGTGTTCTGCTCACCAAGCGAGCGTCGCTAAGCGAGTACTCTCTTTGATAGTTCTTTTCGCTGCAACAGACGAGTACTTGACGGTGGCGGCGGCGTTGTGAACAGTCAGCGATATGCTATTAATATATGTACAGGGTGTCCCAAAAGGTTACGTAGCTGGGAAGGGGGGTGATAGGGGTGGTCACAAAGGTCACCAGAAATATTAAAAAATAAATCCCCTCTGGGTATTAAAAAATAAATGGCATTTTTTTTTAAACTATTTTTTTTTAAACTAACAAGAACTAGATTTTCTTTAAAATCTTGGTTAGATATGTATTGTTTTTTGTTATTTCAATTTGCTAAAGGGTTATTGACGATTACATAAAACAGCATTTTTTTTAATACAGTAATATTTATAGGTACAGTTAGCAAAATAGCCCCCACAAGGTGTAAAATTTTTAGTTTAAAAAAAAATGCCATTTATATTTTTAAATACCCAGAGGGGATTTATTTTTTATTTTTCTGGTGACCCTTGTGACCACCCCTATCACCCCCCTTCCCAGCTACGTAACCTTTTGGGACACCCTGTATATGTATCTCTGTAGTAAAAGATTACTTAACGGGTCCTACAATCTTTTGTACGTTTCATGAGCGTGAAAATCGTTGATAGCTAATTAGCTAGCAACTGTGGTGGATCTGCCAGGGGGGCGGGTTGTTCGAAAGAGATACCGCGACCCCTGGCACACAGGCAACTGAGGGAACACGGGTAGGTTATAGTCAGTAAAAGTCTGACACGCCCTCCTGCTCCAACCAGAGCAGGAGAAGTTATTTGATGATTTCGCACCCAAAAAAAAAAACTGTGGTGGATTCGTTGGTGGCAATACATTGTACACCAAGACACCTATAACTTATTTGTGTATCATTTTACAAGTCAACACAAATGATCTCCAGGACGTACCTACTGTTACTATGGGAGTTCCGCTGGGTCTAATTCTTGAACCACTTTGTATATTTATGACACCAGTCAATAACAACGTGATTTCTTTTCCTAAAGAGTTTGTTCTAAAGAACCATGTCAAAACGAGTAAACTATTAGGGAATAATATCAGATTACTCGTCTATCTCAACCAATGACTATATTCATTCTCCTTGATCTCAACGTTGAATGATTTAGATTATTATCTTTAAAAGAAAGTTACAATGAATAGTCATTTGTTTTTGTTACCAACTGATCAGCATTGTCATTTAATGTTAACATATTTTTATCAGTAGGTAAACAATTTTGTATCGTCATTCGCCTGGGACATAATACCTAAATACCTATCATAAAACCGATTTCCAGTTGCTAAAAATGTACTGAACAAAAATATTTTCTAACTGGTCAACTAAACTTTTCATTTGAAAATTTACTGGAATTGGAACTGCACCCAACATAATCCAACAAAACTACTGGATTTATTTATTTTATTTTATTTTATTGTGTTTGGGTGGCTTACAGCTATCAGTACAAAAGGAATAGTTATATAATTTACGAAAAGCCATTTATTTAAATGGTAATCATCTATCAAAACTGTTTATATCTATAAATATAAAAATGAATCCCTATTTTCTTTGGTCACGGCATCACACGTGAACGGTTGGACCAATTTTGCTAATTCTCTTTTTGTTGTATTTGTTATTGTCAGGAGAAGGTTCTTATGAATGAATAAAATAAGAAAGTTGCGCGTAACATATATCATGTAACGGAAAGGGTATATACATACCCAGAGCACGGCTTCTTTGGATGATATCAAATGATATTGGAAGGGTTTTTTAATCCTATCTCTACATGTTCGGAAGTTATGAGAATTTTAAATACATTGATACCAGAAATGGAACTTTTCAAATTGAAATAACCACATCACTCGGAAAAGATTTATCGTGATATTGGCAAGTAACGTGGATAGTTATTGACCTACGTAGTGCGGTGACACGTTTGTTATGATTTGAATTTAAGAAACATATGAAACCGAAAATTTGGTATCAATTCTTAGAGTATTTTATTTTGAGCAGAAACTATGTATAGTGATTCTATACCAGCTGTTATATTTAGTGCTTAAGGATAGCAATAGGGTTTCTGTTACACCCTGTATATATATAATGCGAATTCAAAATTCATAGTCAACACAGGACGTCGTCTGTCAGGTCAGCTAGTAAGTAATAATTACCTATGCCAGTAAATAAAAAAAATATAACGCTTTCAAACCGATTTTATTAATCATAGTCATACATCTCAGGTATTATTTGTATTTAAGCTCAGGCATTAAACTCTCCATTATCCCCAATATATATTAGGTCTTTACCTATGAAATTGCCGTTTTGCAGTACTGGCCATTTCAAATCAAAATAATTTTTGTTTGGGTAAGAATTCTAATTTCAAATTAATTTTATTTTAAAAACATGGATTTTTTTTTCCAAAAGTAGTCATTTGTTTATTGATTAGTGTTACATTTTCATCGCATTTCAATCTTTTTCGTCATCATGGATACGTTAAAAATTCGAGTAATTATGGAATATGAGTACCGTCGTGGCAGCAACGCGGCACAAGCGGCACGCAACATCAACGACGTTTACGGAGCTAACACTACAAACCAACGCACCACCTGTTATTGGTTTGCTCGCTTCCGTTCTGGAAATTTCGACCTGAAAAACGAACCTCGCGGTCGTCCGAAGACTTTGGTCGACAATGACGAATTAAAGGCGATTGTGGAAGCTGATGATACACAATCTACGGCTGAATTAGCAGCAGCTTTCGACGTTAGCGTCAAAACAATATTGGTCCATTTGCGTCAAATTGGCAAGGTAAAAAAGCTTGACAAATGGGTGCCCCACGAACTCAATGATCGTCAGCGCGAAGTACGCGTCGAGACGTGCCTTGCACTGCTCAACAGACACACAAATGAAGGAATTTTGAACCGCATTGTTACCTGCGATGAAAAATGGATTCTGTTTGATAACCGCAAGCGCTCAGCAAGTTGGTTGGATCCTGGTTCAGCACCTAAACAATGCCCTAAACGAAAACTTACCCCTAGAAAAGTGATGGTCACTGTTTGGTGGTCTAGCGCCGGTGTGATTCATCACAGCTTCTTACCAAACGGGGTGAGCATTACTGCAGATGTGTACTGTGAAGAACTGAACACAATGATGGAGAAGCTGGCACATCTCCAACCAGCATTGGTCAATCGCTCGTCTCCGCTGCTCCTGCACGACAACGCGCGACCTCATACTGCACAGCAGACGGTCTCCAAGTTGCAAGAACTGGGGTTGGAAGCTCTCCGTCATCCGCCCTACTCACCAGACCTTGCGCCTACAGACTACTACTTTTTCCAGAATTTGGATAACTTCTTGGCGGGAAAAAAATTCAATACCCGAGAGGCAGTACAAAATGCCTTTGAAGAATTTGTTGCCTCCCGTCCAGCTGATTTCTTTAAGAAGGGCATCAATAAACTGCCACTGTGATGGCAAAGATGCATTGATTGCATGGGTGATTACTTCGATTAATACAAATAAAAAATACATGAAAAAAATTCGTTTAAATTTTTTCATACAAAACGGCAATTTCATAGGTAAAGACCTATTATATTTATATTTAACATGTATTAATATATGTATGATGATCGTATGTGGAGTTTCTTATCCGGCTCTTCTCCATACGAAACGCTCATTTGGAACCGTGCAACTACCTTCTGTTTAATGTTTCATAAGTGCTTTCAATGGGTTTATGTGTTTTTTTTTTTCTATATATTTAGAATACATGGGCCTAACTCCATCTCAGTACACAACACAGGCATTTAAAAAGCTGAAAAGAATAAGGGAATCAAACTTTATGCTTCTAAACACTTCTTTATAATCTGGGTAAGCTGGGCTGCTCCAAACTCGTTGTGTTTTTTACAAAATGGGGTGTTTTTCAACTTTGTCAGCCACGCACTCGTTTTCAGGAACCTGAAAAATTAAATCCTTTAGTCCAGGTGTATTTTATAAACACTTCTTTAAATTTGCTACTATGTTCAGTCGATTAGAAAGATGTTTGCATACCGAGAGAAAAACGGCGATGCCATTCCAGTGAAGCATTATGATGTCTATAATTCCATGAGTGTAGCTAAACTGAGGAGGGATGATAGCTACGTCTGCCGAATGCCATGGTAAGCTGTGAGCCAAAATAACCACACAGTGGACCCTAATACTGTGAAGGAACGACGGCGACAAAAGTGACAGCAGGTAGAGCATCGATTAGAAATCTTGCCATTTGTGGAGTCATCGAGTTGCCCGGAATTAACAATATGTGGGAAACCATTAAATAACTGTTTGTCTAGAATTCTAGATATTAGTGTTTCATTTTTTAGAAATGTGTAGAGAAATCCTAAGCTATTGAAGCTGGAAAGATAATTTTGTCATCTCAATCTCAATTTTCGTTCGAACAAATAGTAGATAGGGGCTTACACTATTTCTTTTTTAAATATAATAACTTCCGTGCAATGAATTACTTACAACATTGGTGTGGAATATAGATTGACACTATTGGCTTCTGAATGTTTTCCATGTGCTGATTGCGTTCAGTTTCTTTGATCAAATTTGCCCTTCATTATCTAGAAGATGTTTTACTTACTTTTTCGCGTCTACCGGTAGAATTGAGTCTAAAGCCGTCATAGTCGTTATGGCTGCCACATCGGCAATTGTGATGTGATCAGCGGCAATATATGTTGTACGGGATAGGAATTCTTCAACAAAACCATACGCCTCTGCAATATCATCAAACTGTTTTTGTTCTATGGTCTTGTTTCCTTCAACTAATAAGGAATACTGAAAAATAATTATTAATAGTGAATAAATATTATTATGAAAATTATAATAAAAAAGTCCTCCGTTGTATCACTAGGTATATGCTGCTAGAGTTTACTTTGCTGAAACAGGTCTAAGGTGTCCTCATTCTAGAATGAGGACACCTTAGACCGGAATATACGGAAAATACGGTTTTCTAGCTTAGACAGTGTATACTGTAATAATTTTTAACACTTATAAATATTTATAAGTTTATAACCTATTTATGTACCTATCTTATCTATAATTCATTATGATATATTTTTATTATTTTTTATTCAAATAATTTTATTTTCTCTTCACAAACAAGGGTTTAAAGCTTTTATATTTATACCCTTGTTTGTGAAAAGAAAATAATTTGAATATATTGGTAAAGAATGCCTAACGCCTGTACCTTTTTTGCGTGCCAAAAGTTTAAATAAATAATCTTTAGCGTAAACTGTCAAACAGAAGGTTCTTGCAACATTTTCAACTTCTCAGGACTTTCATCCTTGACGTAAGCGTCAAGGGAGCATAGGTACTGCATGATAATGCATGGAAATCTCTTCTTACTGAATCTAGACTAGTAATGATGAGTCGTCGTTAGTAGTGAGTGAAGGAGACAGACAGTATACCCCAAGTCTAGACTTGGGGTATACTGCCTGTCTAAGCTAGAAAACCGTATTTTCGGGCGAAGTCACGGGCGTTTTCTATTCCGTAGGTATCATTTATGGACATTACATTAGTTCGGGGCCCAAACTAAGAATTAATAACACGATTTGACGGCTGTTCCATTGCGAAGATCGCCCTGAGGACACGGTGGAGCATACGGTGGCGGTCTGCTCGGCTTGGGCGGAGCACCGCCGTGTCCTCGTGGAGGCGATCGGCGGCGGCGATCTCTCGCGTCCGGCCCTGGTGCAGGCCATGGTACGGAGCGAGAGTGAATGGTTAGCCGTCACCTCCTTCTGCGAAGCAGTAATGCTCTTGAAGAGGGAGGCGGCGCACGTGAGGGAGAGGCAGTATATGCGCCCTCACGGCCGTAGTCGCCGCGGGAGAAGCCCTGGGCGTAGGGAATCCCAGGCTGATTCCCGGCCACCGTAGGCGCGGGCTTGCGGACGGTGAGTAATGGGTAGCTCGCTGTCCGGTAAGGACCAAGCCCGGGTCGACGGCGCGTTGTGTTCCACGCGCGCCTCAAAGAGATGTCAGCACCAAAGGGTGGGGTCCGCAAGGGCCGATGCCTGCCAGGGGTGCGGGTTGTTCGAAAGAGATACCGTCGCCCCTAGCACACAGGCAACTGAGGGAACACGGGTGGGTTTTAGTCAGTAAAAGTCTGACACGCCCTCCTGCTCCACCCAGAGCGGGAGAAGTTATTTGATGATTTCCCATCCTCAAAAAAAAAAAAACGGCTGTCCCAACACCCGATGTGTTTTTGCCGGCCAAAAAAGTTAATAAATCGTGGAGTTCATTCCGAAGTATTGAACCGCTTTCAGACGGGCCCTTATTACGGAAAAGTCAGACTAAGAGAGATACCGAAAACCGCAGGGTAGCATGGCTATTGGACAGTAGTGAGTGTTGGGAGGAGTCTTGTTCCTCATCTGTAGCTTGCCTTTACTGACCGGTCAGAGGAACAGAGTTCCCCCTCTTTCTCCGGCTTGACTGGAGATTCGCAAGAGCAAACGTACTCTGAGGAAGGAAGTATTCTAGTAAGGAGTTGGTAGGGCTCTTGATGGAAAAAACCCAATAATACTTTGCCCGACCTGGAAATTAAACTCACGACCCTACGCTTAGCAACCGGGTCTGCAACAACGAGACTAGTTAAGCGGTCTTAATGTTAGTAAAAGTAAAGACATACAAATTACTTACAGTTACACGTTGCAGTCTAGGAAAAAGAATTGATGTGTCAAAGAACAGTTTTTGATTGACCTGTGCTCTTTTTTTGACATCCTTTGGATACCACGAGTCGTCTTTTCCATAGGCATCAGCAAGATAAACTATTATAGCGTGACTGAAAAGAGACAATACAAACTTAATAATTAGTCTGACTCTGAAGAGCAATGGCTGCTCATTCATCGATGATACTAGCAAAGCATTGATCGGTCACCACAGCTAACTGCTTAAAATTTCTGATTTCAGACCAAGTTTTAAACTTATACCACGTAGTTTAGAAATAACAAACCTGTCAAATAAAATGAAATCACCGTCTTCTAGTACAGGTACCTATAGTGTGCAGTGGATTTTTCTGAAAAAAAAAGTTAAGTAGGTGCAGCTAATTGTAAAAAAGCATTTGATCTCACTTTTTTCTGTAAAAATAGATGTCCTTTTGGAATTAGAAGGGGAGACTGACGAGATTTGTGGAAGAGGCGTGGTGCTAAGTTTATTAGGCTAGAGAATTGGCATCTTTTAGCATTCATTGCGGTGAACTCACCGCAATTAATGATAGAAACCACTCCGACTGTAGTGGTTTCGTTTATGTAAAAACTTTTTCTATGTAAAAAAAACCGACTACCGGAAAAAGCAATGTATATTTGTGCGATAGCAGCAATCGCGGTTGATTTGCTGTCATTTTTTGAAGAGTTCCGTTGTCTGTCTCGGAAACGCATCATCTGATCTATATGAAATTTAAATGGGACCATTTCGGAATAAACCCCTTTCGAACAAAAAAAAAAATACAAATCCGTTTTATGACGGAGTTATGCCCGAACAAACATAAAAAAACACGTCGAACTGATAACCTCCTTTTTATTGAATTCGGTTAAAAAAGTTGATTAAATGTAAAGGTTATGCTTTATTATTGTAGTGTTTTTTTTTCTAGTCTGCAGTTATGAAATTAGCTTTTGGAGTTTCAAAACATCAATAAACTCATTCTATTGCAGTCCACTGCTGGACATAGGCCTCTCCCAGACTGCGCACACACAATACTCTATCCTCCGCCTTCCGCCCCCAATCTGTCCTAGGCCCCTTTTTAAGGTCGTCGGTCCATCTAGCTGTGTCCATCGGCGCCGATACGTGGTCTCCACTCCAGGACTCCTCTACTCCACTGGCCATCGGTCCTTCGACAAAAATGGCCAGCCCACTGACCCTTCAGCTTGCTTACTCTGCAAGCTATGTTAGTATCTCCAGTTCTTTTCTGGATAATATCATGACTGATTGTAGCCTTCAAAGAAACTCCGACCATAGCCCGCTTCATAGCGAGCTGAGCAACCATACATTTGTGGACAAGCCTGACTGTCAGTGTCCACGTTTCAAGGCATATAAAGTTTAATTAGTTGCATCTCGCATCCTTAAGAGAAGGGCTTACTTTTAAGTACTCCGGTGTCAAATGTTCTTTTGCCAATATATTCACTTCTATCTTCTCAAAAGGCACGTTAAATATCTCACAAGCCATCATGGTGGCGCGCACTGGCGGACTCCAGTCCAATGTGTACAGTTTAACAACCATCTGAAAATAAATATGGCAAAATATTTATTTTGCAAACACATATCTGCTTAACAAGCCAAATATGTACTTATTTTTTGTATTACTTTATTTGCTAACCAAGTACAAAACTAAGATGCTAAGCTATCATGCCCGTAATACCAGGAGGCTCTTATTTTGGTACTGTGCTTTATTTACATTTTTGTTCTTTGTGTTCGAGTTAAGTTTTCATTTTATTTGTTAGTATATTGGCATGGCTGGCTGACATATGTATGACTAATTATATAATTAATGTTCTGTGTCTCGTAATTTTTATATTACTTTGTCTATTTATGTATGGAATCAAGTCTATCCGACTAAACAGACAGCTGTACTGCTGGGGAGTTTGTTGCGCCACTTCTTCTTCCCAGCTAAAGCACTAGGAAGTGGTGACGGGTGGGCGTTTTTGTGGGGACTGTCTTATGTATTTTGACGTTCGAAAAGTGCTGATTCTCAGCCTAATTTGAATAATTTTTTTTTTTCTTATTTGATGTAAAATTACTTTAATAGCCATTTTTATGCTAATAATTTAATTACTTCACAAATATTATCTAACTAATGGTTAGCGAGTATCATAATTACTGTTTTTGGTACCTATACAGTTTTGGAAGATATAGGGCTATGGACTGAGGACTTCGTTCGAGTTTGAAACTTATCAGAGCGGTAAGCTATCGGATATTTGTTAAATTCACAAATTAAAAGATATACCTAACGAAGTATACCTCATATCTATTTTACTATTTCGTAGTGAATACCATAAAATATCATCTTCATGACCTTGTCTCATATTACTCTTGGGGTCAGCGCAGCACTCTTTTTTCTATCATTCTCCTCAGTCAGCCGTAACTCTATCAACCAAATTAGTATCATGAACAACCGACTTAAAATAGTACTACAGTGACTAAATAACTTTTATTTCGAAAGTTGATGACTCTGGTTTTGTATTTGCATTTTCCTTCTATTAAAGTTTTTATTTTTCACTTTTTAGTTGTGGTACCTACTCCACATAAATTAGTTTACCTTCACTTGCGAAGTAAATAACAGTGGCAGGGAGTTATATTAATATCATCAACATACAATAAGTGGAAAAAATACGTCTATTGACAATTCAAAAGTGCCTGTAATTGGTTTATTTGAAATAAATGCTTTGAGTTTGAGTTTGAGTCTATGCTAACTCAAAAACCACTTATCAGAACTTGACCTATGGGGTCTATATCTAAATACACACTTGCAAGCAAAAGAACAATTATTCAAATCGGTTTTAAATGACGGAGTTTTTAGGTAACATAAAAAACATGCTTGTTTTGAAGCTTGTTAAAAACAATCCGGATAATCTTAGTATTGTTGTTGTGCAGTGATATATTTTACCAGCTATTACGACGATTTGTTTGTCCACGTATGAGTAGATTAATGTTACGATGGTGGTGAAACAAAGAATAGCAAGGTTGCCACATTTATTCTGGTTTCTTTGACTCACCTTTTGTATGTACCAAAACCTTCCGGAATAAATGATCAGTATGATATTGAAAACCACATTAAAATCTGTTGCGTGGTTTAAAAGAACAACGCAGTCACTTAGTCAGACACAAAAAGTGACTTGGTTTTTGGTTTTACACTATTTATACAAAAAAGACACCAAGATAAGAAGATAAGATAGAATCGATGTAAATACATACCTATTACAAAAGTTGATATCAAAATCTGTTGCGTGGTTCTGGAACTTGGCTGAACCTGAACCTGGCTTTCGATTTTACACTATTTATAGAAACAAGATAGGTACCTAAATAAGATGCAATCGATGTCTAAAATTCATGCAAAATATATGTTACAAATGTTGATAGATATTTTGCCTTGTTGTTCACCTACGACCAAAACTTGAAATACCGGTATTTTTGGGAGCTGGTACCATTGGCCTTGATTGTGATACAAAAGTACAGGTACTACTCTGGTACCGGTACCAGATGTACCTAGTACCTGTGCTTTTGATATTTCTAGTCAGTATCAATACTGTACCGGTACCGGTAGGATAGCAAACATGTAATATCCTGGAATAGGTACTTTCCCGGCTTTCCACGTGCAAAACTGTGAATGATACTGTATACACGAGGCCAGAGTGACTAGTTTGCTAGCTTAGTTACCTATCTCACCAACAGTGATTAATTGGAAGAGGAGGGTAGAAGACAGGGAGTGCGCGACAGCTACAAGTGTTTACTTGCTGCAGGCTTAGCACGAGAACCGTAGACAAGCGTTTTGTCGTCGGAAGAATAGACAAAAATGACGTTTCCGTATAGACAGTTGACAGTTTTTCACCGAGAAATATAGACAAGCGATTTCTATTCTACAGTAGAGTAGAAATATAAAGCGTCATGCTAAGCCTGCTGGTATGCGTGTGTTTCAGCGATTGTTCTGCCCGCCAAGCGAGCGTCACTGAGCGAGTACTCTCTTTGATATCTCTTGTCACTGCAACAAACGAGTATAGTACAGTGGTATAAACAGTCAGCCATCAACTATTAATTTACGTTTCTCTTTTACTTACACGGAAATTACAATCTTTTGTACGTTTCTTGAGCAAGAAATCGTTGAAAGCTCTGCTTCCAGTTTTTTGCTATCCTAGCTTGAAAGACTAGCCTCGTGTAACCTGAGCATTAACCTCTAGTTTGTCTATTCAACCCAGTTTGATACCTAGGTATCCGCCTTTTGTCACACGGACCTAATCTGAAACTGATGATGATAAATTTGCTCACGAAACCACGTTAAAATGAGATCATCGTAAAATAATTTTACAGTTGGAAACATCAACAATGAACAAGCATTTCTTTTTATTACGCAATTAGCGTTGTCAAGACAGATTATCGGTTATTTACAGTTTTTTACTAAAGTTTATGCTTTGTCATTCACCTATGACGCAATATTGAGTCAAAACAATTTGACCAATTTTTGAGCAGTTTCATCTTCAAGAGGTGAAGAATAATATAGAGTAATCTTTCAGGAAGACAGGCGTATATTTATGTAGATAAAGTACGTGCCACAGAACAAGATAAGTTAAATGGAGAAGCGCCTGTGAGGCACGTAGACGCAAAATGTAGAGGTTATGCAGAATGCTCTCGTTTATTGCTTTTTGTTAAAAAGCTACGTATCTCTTGATAGTTTGGTTTCTTTAACTATATAGCTTTAATCATTATCATCTTTCTGTTCTTGTCACATGTCATTTGGGGTCAGCGCAATATGTTTTCATCACAGAAATAGCTTTTATACATACATTAATTCAGTACCTACAAGAATAAAACAAACCTGTTCCAAAAAAGGAATCGCTAGTACTAACTATTCGTAAATAAAACAACAGGTAACTTAGCCTATAATGTTCCCACTGCTGGGACATACGCCTCCTCTCTGTGAGAGGGTGTGGGCCATAATCCACCACACAGGCCCAGTGCGGGTTGGTAGATGTCACATGTCTTCGAATTTTTGATTCTAAGATATGACGGTTTCCTTACGATGTTTTTCTTCAACGTTTTGTGAGCAGTGGTGATGAAGTTAAATACACAAAGAAAGCTGCCACGCTCAAATGGAACACATCTGCCGGAATGGGCTGGACACATCTGCCGTATGTCAGACGATTAATGGCCCAAACTTACGACCCAGTGGGTCCCGCTTAGTGGCAAACGACATTGCGGCAGGCCCAGACGGAGATGGCGGGATGAGCTGGACTCTTTTAATAAAGATTGGTCCCTGTCAGCTTTGGATAGAGAGAGGTGGAAAGAGAATAGGGAGGCCTTTGCCCAGCAGTGGGACGTTACGAGCTAAAAAAAAAAAAAAAGTGCCTGCTTGGGTTTGAACTCACTACCTACAACTCGTAAGTCGGGGCTGATATCAATGGGCCACCACTGCTTTCCCAATAGGGCAAGATAAACATTGTCAATGGTGTAGGCACAGACGCCAGCACATCAAGCTACCCCAAACTGTCAAATTTTCCTAATTGATTATGAACATTAAACATTAAGTGATAAAGCTGAAAATCTATCAAAGAAATTTGACAGATTGGGGTAACTTGATGTGCTGGCGTCTGTACACACAGCGTCAATATGTGCTAACCCCTCAAGTTTTAAAATGTTTCACTGCTACTTGGATTCGAACCATCGCATCACCGAACGTCGTCATAGGCATATCTGCAGTTTGAAGAACTAGCCAGCAAGCTCATATGAATTGCTATGAAATTTTAATCTACTATCGTCCGAGTCACTCTAACTATCAAATCGATAGACTATATTATTTGACGGTATCCTTAAATTTAAATTAGTTACGTTTTCTTTATAAAATTAATCCCTACCCTCAAGTTATAACTACTACATTGATGCATAAGTTCACTTAAAACGTCTGTATGCAGAGACGACATGACAGATCACGTGACATTTCTTTAGTTTATATGTCAATCTAAAATATTTCTAGCGCTTCCTAATTAATCGTTTGCGTTAAAAAGATGTCACTTGTCTAGGGACCCGTTTGTGTCAGTTGGCAAAATATGTATAAGTTATCTGTAAATTATAAAATCAAATTATCTGTAAGTAATAAGATCAAAGTTTTGTTAAATAATAGCAATAATAAATATTATGAGATGAATATGAAAGTATTGATTTTTTCTTGATTTTTAAATTCTTTTTAAATATTACTAAAACAAAATGGAAAAATACTTTTTTTTTTTAAATGCATGATATAAATCACATTTCGTGCTCCAATCTTATGCACGTCAAGCGGTCTTGAAACCTCCGGTCTAATTTAACGTTTTTTAACATTCACACATTTACGAGAGTAAATGTTATTCACTAAAACAATACAGTAAATTATAATAAAAGGTTTTTGCTAAATACAAAAAGCAACTTGGGCCTAGCACGGATTTGAACGCACATGTCTCTTGGAGGGGTAACCACTTAATGGAGCTGTGTGTACGTACCACAATACCCCCAAAACCCAGACAGGAATAAATAATACAAAACCAAATTCCGTTTTAAAACCGACTTCTTCGAAAAGGAGGATGAATCCTGCTGTTATAACGACTTCATTGTGATCTCCGCACACGATTCAAACGTAATATATCTCGCGACAAAGTTCCGCTGCGTTTGCATATAGCATTGTATTAGACAGTTATAAACTTTGATAGCTTTGCCAGTTCTGTACGCAGTCACAATGCTTAAAGTTGGACGTAGCAGACGCAATCTCAGGAACAAGCCGACATGGCTCCTGTTTCCGTAAATTTCAGCCGCGGCCTTTGAAATTAGCTTTGTTTTGTATGTCTAGTAAGATTGTGTAGCCAATTTGATTAGAGTTGTTGTGTTGGAAATGTGTTCTTTAATTCTATTTGCGTCCTTTTTTATAGTTTTAATTTAGTTTTATGTCCAAAGGGTTTTTTTTTTTGGGTGGGAAATCATCAAATAACTTCTCCCGCTCTGGGTGGAGCGGGAGGGCGTGTCAGACTTTTACTGATTAAAACCCACCCGTGTTCCCGCAGTTGACTATGTGCCAGGGGCCGCGGTATCTCTTTCGAACAACCCGCACCCCTGGCAGGCATCGGCCCTTGCGGACCCCACCAGTTGGTGCTGACATCTCTTTGAGGCGCGCGTGGAACACAACCCAAAGGGTTTAGGTATTAGTCGATTCGCACGCATTTACTCGCCCGAATCGGGCGAATCGACGCTTTTAAATAATATATTAGTTATTTTCTATAGACTCTAAAGAAGTTAATTGATTTATGGATGAATTGACAACTCCAGAAATACGTATTAGGTAATTGGCACGTTTTGAATTTTATGTAATCAAGTTATGAAAAAACGTACATGCATAAAATTCAAAACGTCAACGCCGCCCAGCCAACGCGACGACTGGATAATTAAGTGGAAAGGAAGTAAGTCTATTTTTATGGCAAACAAACACTATCACACAGCCCAGGATGAGGACTTTTCTTTACCTCGTTAAAACTTCCCCGGTGGTCACTATCTACACATAGAGAGGATATCGTGACGTCTCAAAACACCGCTTGGAAACCTCCCCTGTGAACGCCTGTTAGGGTAACATCTATAACATCTTTGGGGCGACTGTAAATAGGACCTACGTATATAGTTTTCTCCCATGTACAGTTTGATGGCCCAATATCGCCGTCATTTTCGAAAAATCCAAGAAAATATAGGTTTTTACACGCTTCAAATTAGCTTTACTTGTATGTTTGTTGTATGTTTGTATGTAACCGACTCCTTAGAGCGCGATTTTGACCCACTTTTAACGGTCAGATTTAATTGAAACTTTGTAAACTTATCGAGGACCGATGAAAATTCAATAATAAAAAAAAAACAAGACACGTTTTTGTAGTTAGCAGAACTAAAAAAATGAAAATAAATAATAGTTTAAAAAACTATAAAACATACTTTAAAAAACAAACTAAAACAGGAGAAAATAATTTAATTCAATTAAAAAGCGTGGGTTGCTTGACATTAAATGATTATAAAAATACCTCAAAAAGCACCCCACGCTTTTTAATTGAATTAAATTATTTTCTCCTTTTTTAGTTTCGTTTTTAAAGCGTGTTTTTTAGTTTTTTAAACTATTTTTACCTAAAGCTACTGTGGAAAATGTGTTTTTTTTTTACTATATAACTATACTCAGTCATACTGCAAGAATTTTGTTACATTAATGATAACATAATATTCACCCGGTACGTACTCTAACGAGTCGTTTCTACATAAAGCCACTTCCAGGCTTCCTTTTTTCCTATCAGCTGAGAATAGTTAGCAAAGTTTCTAAGACAAATAGAATATAAAGCAGTTTCTCGCGTGTGCGCCGCCTATCAATCATCTACAACGATGTTTACGAAGTGCCCCAAGTCTATCCAAATATTTTTTCCTAAAAGAATTGCCGCCGGAGATCCTTGCGTAAGAAAATCTACAGCAGAGTCCCATGCATCTTTTACCCAGCTAAGTGTGGTGAAGGGCGGGCGTTTTGGGGGATTGTCTTATGTAATTTTGACGTTCAAAAAGTGCTGACATCAGCCTAGTTTGAATAAATGACTTTTTATTTTGATTTTGAAGCCATTCATGTCTTTGTCCCATATATATTTTTATGAAGCACTTGCTTCTGACCGGAACTTCGTGTGCGTGAAATTTCTTGCCAACCCGACCCACTCCGTTGCATCCCATCTTCCGCCCGATTTTTCTCTTTTTTCTTGGCTCCTAAAAATCGCAGCGTAATGTAAAAAAAATAACCAATAACCTTCCTCAACAATTGGACTTTCGAATGCGAATATAATTTTTCAAATCCGCCCGGTAGTTCCAGAGACTAGCGCTTTCAAACAAACACTTCAGCTTTATAATTAGAATAGAATTAAATTTTTAGTATCTGCTTTAAACTCGGATCAAGGACATTTGCTGCATGTCGATTTAACCATTTGGCTAATCTACCCTAGAAAACGTCCAGAGCTAGGTATCGTGGTACACCCATTCGAAGATGACGGGACTAACTTTATTTATACCGACGACAGAATTTGTCCGCCCCATCTAGAGATTGAGAGGATAAAAAATGGCCTGCGTATCTTTAAAGTAAAATTAGGACGCACTAAAACATACCTATCTACAAAGTGGACCGCACCCTTATTGCGTAACACACTATCTATCACAATCTGAATCATTTTGAAGGATATTGTTAATCTATTTGCTCACAATATGTTCGAAGAAATTAACACAATGGATGTCGTTGAACTGTCAAAAGCCCTTTCTCCCTAACGGTAGGAATGACTTTCATTTATACAGTTCAGGCTGGCAGATTCTGGAAGTTCTGGAGTGGCGACCGCATACCAGAAGACGTAAAGTTGGAAGGCCTGCCACAAGGTGGACCGATGACCTTGTGAGGGCCGCAGGAGTCCGCTGGATACGGCAAGCACAGAACCGGTCGAAGTAGCGGAGTTTAGGGGAGGCCTATGTCCAGCAGTGGACGTTTTTCGGCTGAAATGATGATGATGACTGGCAGATTTTGTGTGACACAATCATAAACAACATACTCAGTGTTTGCAGCAAAAGAAAAATAATAATTCCGTTTCTGTACGGAACTCCTGAGCCTATTACTTATGAGCCGACGCCAGACCTCCGGGGGCTTTGTTTAGTTTCTTTTAGTCTAATTCACTTTCGCTCGTCCCTGGGCAAACATTCATCATAATTCTTACTATACAGGTACGTACTTGTAATTAAATTGTAGGCGAGAGAAAAAAGAATTAGGTAGAACAAGTAAATGAGGTAAGTTTGTATCTAAGGATCTAATCAGTGTTGTTCATTAATAAACACGAGATTTTTTATTAGATAAGCATCAAATGCGTCATTTTATTGGAATAAGTAATCAAGTGTTTTAAATGGATTAGTTATCACATTATCACAATTACTGGTTGACATTATGCGAAGCTATTGTACATAAATAGATACTTACTTAAGATTAACGATTTTAACATACCAAAATATTTAATGGAATATATAGATATTCTTTCTGTATGTATATATGTGAGAAGCTGTAGGCTGTAGGCGATATTCCAACAACCTATCAAGACATACTATTAGGAACAGAGCCTTCCCCAAAACCAGTTACGTTAGTACGTGTTACGCGTCACATTACACTAGAACGTGACTTCAAAGTGTGTTCGAACTTTCTAGACTCCTGGCAGTCTGGTAGGTGTAGGTTTTCATATTTGGTGTTTTTTCAGTAGAAATAAACAATAAGGTTGTATAGGATCTATTGGATGTCACTGAGGCTACCGTTAATATGGCCACTTACTGGCTTCAAAAAACTTTTTCCAAAAAAAAACAACCGACTTCCAAAAATACACTACAAAGTGAAAAATAACTTCAATTTCGGAAGTCGGTGTCTTTGGAGCTGTATTTGAATTTTTTGTCACCGCCTTCCGAAATTGAAGTTATTTTTCACTTTGTAGTGTATTTTTGGAAGTCGGTTGTTTTTTTTTGGAAAAAGTTTTTATTTTTCACTTTTTAGTGGTTCACATGTGCTTACCCCTTCACAGCATACCGGCGTGATGTTATGTTATGAACTGGTGTAAGCAATAGACAGACATGAGATTTCAGCAATCCCAGTCCATTTGCTATCATTTATTGAGGAGTTCCGTTGCCTATCTCCAAAGTTCTTCATCAGATCTTCACCAAATTGAAATGAGACCACTCCGAGAAAGTACTCTTCCGAAAAATAGCTAAATCGCTTCGTGTGCCTATAAAATTTGAAGAGTTCTCTCTATTTCTCCAGGTTCCCATCATCAGATCCTGACTTGATGATCATGGGACCACCTGGGAAGTATACCCTTTCAAACAAAAAAAACAAAATCCAAATCGGTCCAGCCATCTTCGAGTAATCGGGGAACATACATAAAAAAAAATAAAAAAAAAAAAAAAAAAAAAAGGTTCCGACGAATTGATAACCTCCTCCTTTTTGAAGTCGGTTAATAATTTATAAATAACCATCGACTCGAAAATAAGTTCAAGAAAATTTTGACATCGCCAAGGGGTCAGTCGACTACCTATTTTTAACCGACTTCAAAAAGGAGGAGGTTATAAATTCGTCGGAACCTTTTTTTTTTTATTTGTTTATGTATGTTCCCCGATTACTCGAAGATGGCTGGACCGATTTGGATTTTGTTTTTTTTGTTTGAAAGGGTATACTTCCCAGGTGGTCCCATGATCATCAAGTCAGGATCTGATGATGGGATCCTGGAGAAATAGAGAGAACTCTTCAAATTTTATACACACAAAGCGATTTAGGTATTTTTTGGAAGAGTACCTACTTTCTCGTAGAGGTCTCATTTCAATTTGGTGAAGATTTGATGAAGAACTTTGGAGATAGGCAACGGAACTCCTCAATAAATGATAACAAATGGACTGGGATTGCTGAAATCTATCTCTGTCTATTGCTTACACCAGTTCATAACATAATATCACGCCGGCATGCTGTGAAGGGGTAAGCACATGTGAACCACTAAAAGGTGAAAAATAAAAACTTTTTCCAAAAAAAAAAAACAACCGACTTCCAAAAAAACACTACAAAGTGAAAAATAACTTTAGTTTCGGAAGGCGGTGACAAAAAATTCAAATACAGCTCCAGACACCGACTTCCGAAATTAAAGTTATTTTTCACTTTGTAGTGTTTTTTTGGAAGTCGGTTGTTGTTTTTGACCAAAGAATCAGTATCGCCATACAACGTGGCAATGCTACCAGTCTTTTGGGCACTTTTCCCATTGACAGCGATGCGGACAAATTTTTGATGCCCTGTGATTCTTTTCTCTGTTTTTATTATATACATGTACTGTACATACGTGTGTTTTTTAAAATAAATGTCATATTTATAGTTTGTATATATATGTATAATAATATTGTGTGTATATTTACTTAATATTTGAGTAAATATTAATTACACGACTAACGTAATTGCACCTACCACTGTTTATCTCTGCATCACTCAAATGTCGTCTGGTAGGAAATGCCTATGGCATTAAGTCCCCCTCTGTATATTTCTGTTATATGAAGTATTCAATAAATAAATACTTTTAATATAATTTTTTATCTAACGAATTTTAATAGAGAACATTTTTTGATATTTCAGATAGTTCCTCCGCCACTAACGACTTAAGTTAGTAAGTTATCAATGCGTTCACTTTAGAGGTCTCTAAACAACATAAATGATAGCTAACTATAGCTTAACTGTAAACAGTGTCAGCCACAGAGCGTGAGGGAGGAATCTGTAGTGTCATCGCAACTAGTTTACAAACTATTGGGATTTGAGAGAATTTCTGGCGGGTGGCTTTAGCTAAGTCGATGACCTAAGTAAAGAATAACACAAACTAAAAGTATATCTGTTTACATAAAGATGGTTAATGGTTAAAGGTGGGAAGTCATCAAACATCTTCTCCCGCTCTGGGTGGAGCAGGAGGGCGTGTCAGACTTTTACTGACTAAAACCCACCCGTGTTCCCTCAGTTGCCTGTGTGCCAGGGGCCGCGGTATCTCTTTCGAACAACCCGCACCCCTGGCAGATGGTTAAATGATTAAACTGATCTAATTGTTAAAATAATTACATAAATAAACGGTGCATTATTTTGCATGATGGTGCAAGAATAAAGTGTCACTTATTACATATTAGTCGATTCGCACAAATTTACTCGCCCGAATTGGGCGAATAATTTAATGCATTTTATCACATATACAGTGACCTTCTCTCATAACTTTATTCCATATATTTCGAAACGTGCCAATTGCCTAATACGTATTTCTGGAGTTTTAGTTTCACCAGCAAATAAGTTTTCTTCATGCGAGTCGCATATACAAAATAATATATTATTATTTAAAAGTGACGATTCGCCCGATACGGGTAAGTAAATTCGTGTGACTTGACCAACAATCTGTCAGTTACAACAAGGAGATTTTGGGTACGAGTTTATGTTAAATGCTAGTCAACAGTAACCGACATGTCAGTAGACGACAATCTTCTTTACAGCATTCAAATCGAATTTCCTATTGACAAATCAACGTTCTAGAAAATCACCTGGCGAGTCTACGTAGGTACTTATTCGACATAATTTGTATGTGAGTTTTTGTTCCTCACTTGAGTGTAAACACATTAGTGCGATAATTTATTGACTGGCGAGTCATCTATACTCCATTTGAAATAAGATTAGATATTAAAACAAACCTTTTTTACAGTCCGTTCAACCGATTCTGACTTCTACATCGTAGGCATAACGATGGCATTAAAAGCAAAAAAAGTAGTTACAATACCAACAGTTTACTGCAGCTGCCATTTGTCATGCCACCAACGCAATAGAAGTCAAAATCGGTTGATCGGACAATAAAAAACTTTTAGTTAAATGTCTAATCTTATTTCAAATGGAGTATAGATACGCACGGAAATTGTAACTTCGGTCGCCCACCGTCAAGAAACTCTCCTAGTGTAAAAGAGCCGTTTCTCTAAATTGGCTCGCAAACCAGTCCACAGAATAGCCGTCCTCGTGTCTAAAAGGGTAAAAATGTTGATGCCAAAAAGGTAACAAAATATTTCAAACTTTCTAAACAATCCTTGAAAAAATTTGTGAAGGAATTTTTCGGTCCCGTCGACTTTTAAAAAGTATAAGAGGTTTTTTTTTTTATCTCGATACAATGATCCCATCTATATTTGTTCACGTAAGTATTTTTGTATTTGAAATTATTTCTGTGCTGTATGATTGTTTAGGTATTTCACCGGATTTTCAGTATTGATTTTATCAATATTGATCAGTTTCTATAGTATGAAATTGTTACTGAAAAGTTTCGTTTATTTTGCATAAAAATAATAAGTAGTTTAAAAAACTAAAAAAACACGCTTTAAAAACCAAACTAAAAAAAGAGAAAATAATTTAATTCAATTAAAAAGCGTGGGGTGCTTTTTGAGGTATCTTTAATAATCAATTAATGTCAAGCACCCCACACTTTTTAATTGAATCAAATTATTTTCTCCTTTTTTAGTTTGATTTCTAAAGCGTATTTTTTAGTTTTTTAAACTATTATATATTTTCTATTTTTTAGTTCTGCTAACTACAAAAACGTGGTTTTTTTTCCTTTTTTTTTAATTTTTCTCAATTTTTTTTAAATTATTGAATTGTCATCGGTCTTCGATAAGTTTACAAAGTTTCAATGAAATCTGACCGTTTAAAGTGGGTCAAAATCGCACTTTGTAGTGTTTTTTTAGAAGTCGGTTTTTGGTGGGTGGGTTTTTTTAAAAGTTATTATTTTTCCATTTTTAGTTATAGTGCCTACCCCACACGAATTCGAAATGTCATCATCCTTGGGGTAAAAACAATGCATATTTATGCGATAGCAGCAATCGCGGTTGATTTGCTGTCATTTTTTGAAGAGTTCCGTTGTCTGTCTCCGAAACCCATCATCAAGTCTATATGAAATTTAAATGGGACTACACGGGAAGCACTAGCTTTCAAATGAAAAGAGAATCATCAAAATCGGTTCACCCAGTCGAAAGTTCTGAGCCAACAAAAATAAAAAAAATACAGCCGTATTGAGAACCTTCTCCTTTTTTTGAAGTCGGTTAAAAATTGAATTTAATTAGGTATGTAACTAAGTTAAATAAGTATTTAATTTATAGCTTCTCTATATTTAATGGTTGAGGTTGTTTTATTTTCCGGTAACAAAATAATCTGGTTTTCGGATCATCCAACTCGTGATAAACCAACATATCTGCCCATGGCTAAAACATTATTTTCGTAGGTCAATGCCAACCAAAGAGATTGTTGTTCCTGGGACTTGTTAATAGTCATGGGCTTAGGGCAAATTATGTTTTAACGGGGCACTGGAGTCGCTTGAACGATATAGGCAGGTCCGTGGGAATCATTGGAATTCTCGGGATCTAAGTCAACTGGCCAGGTCCTGGTCATCCATCGGTTTCTAGAATAATGAAAAGCAAAATTGAATTAGCAACTTGAATTAGAATAGATAGTAATTAACAAAGAGAATTAAACTACCAAAATTGTCTGTCCGGCTTGCGTTCAACGCTCTACAATGTAAGACAGCAACCAAGAGTATGCAACAGACAAGCCACAAACGCAATCAATCGCAGATGAGTCAACACTGCAACACTTGCTCTACGAAAATCGCCAAATAATTTTAGACATATTGTATTGCTGACTATTTGAGCATCTTTTTGGCATTTTTCTCCAGTTTTGTATACCTGAGTGATACCGGCCACTATTTACGAGTAGTTCCTAAGTTCAAACCAAGGCAGGCACTTTGGTCAGTGGGTCGTCTTAGGCGTCATGCTAACAGTCAACAGTCGACACAACTTATATTATAAATGTGTTGTATCTTGGTGTAAAAACCCGCGAGTTTATCTAGACATGGGTGCTGTCACATACATAAAGCAAGAACAAATTTATAGAAAAAGGCTATAATTATTCGAAATAAATTCCTTAACGCGGCTTGCGGTAGGAGTTGACTGGTAGACATTGTAATGTTAGGAAAAAACCTCATGGAACTTTCTCCCTCTCTCCGTCTCTTGCTATTATAATATACACGAGTGTGTGTGAGAGTATTGCGAAAGGAATTAGGGCCATTCACTTTTCGCGTTTTTTATTTTTACGTGGATCAACCCAATTGAACAGGGGGTAATTGAAATCACACATTGTACTCTATAGCGAATTCATACCATGACGTAGTCTCACTTTAGCAAATGTGCCGTGACGGCCGCATCGCATTCGGTGGACATTACACAAAGATTAACGACGTCATCATGTCTACTTCTGCCACACAATCACGGCTATCACCGTTGTTATTGTGATCCTCGTTTGTTACAGGTTTAAATTAAACCTATTACCTAAATAGGCGTGCCTAGAGTTTATGATTGTTTTACCTATTCTACCCAACGTGCTCGACACGTTATCAATCCATTTTGGTTTGCAACAAGAATTTAAAATACTCTAATATACCTAACTAATTTTTGACAGCTGAATTCTGCATTCAGACCAAGGTTTTATCAAATACGATGCACACATAATTAGTATCAATCCGACGATACCTAAGGAATGTTGTATTTTTAAACTTGTTTAATTTGTTAGCACGATACTTTGTTTCGTATTATTGATTATTATGTTTGGATCTATAGATCCAATGGATGGATGGATCTATTTTATTATAATAATAATAAAAACAAATGAATTTTAACGTCCCGTTTCCTGCGATTCCCTTTCGGTAGGTAGGAACGTCAATAAGTTCCTGAAATGTAAAAAAAAACAACCGACTTCCAAAAAACTACTTTAGTTTCGGAAGTCGGTGACTTCGGATATGTATTTAAATTTGTTGTCTCTGCCTTCAAAATTAAAGTAATTTTTCACTTTGTAGTGGTTTTTTAGAAGTCGGTTGTTTTTTTTTAAGTAAGTTTTTATTTTTCACTTTTTAGTTTTAGTACCTACCCCACACCAATTCGAAATTTCGTCATCCTTGGGGTCAAAACAATGCATATTTATGCGTAACAGCAATCGCGGTTGATTTGCTGTAATTTTTTGAAGAGTTCCGTTATCTGTCTCCGAAGCTCATCATCAGATCTATATGAAATTTTAATGGGACCATTTCGGAATAAATCCCTTTCGAACAAAAAAAATATTGCAAATCCGTCTGTACATATATGACCGAGTTATGCAAAATAATATATATATTAAAAAAAATATAACATGTCGAATTGATAACCTCCTTCTTTTTGAAGTCGGTAAAAAAATGGGTCAACTATAAAGCAGTCTTTTAGAATTTCTTTTCTTTTTTAATTTGGGTCGGCTTCCAGTCTAACCGGATTAAGCTGAATATCATGACTTTAGATGGAGTGACTGCCTATCTGACCTAAACCCATTTACTAGATATTACGATACCCCTTGGTAAGACTGGTTGTCAGACTTTCGGGCTTTTGACGACCCGTTACGACTGTCAAAGATTTACGATTGACAGCCGGGACCTACAGCTTAACGTGCCTTGCGGAGGGGTATGTAAATATGGTTTTTTTTTTTGTGGGTGGGAAATCATCAAATAACTTCTCCCGTTCTGGGTAGAGCGGGAGGGCGTGTCAGACTTTTACTGACTAAAACCCACCCGTGTTCCCTCAGTTGCCTGTGTGCCAGGGGCCGCAGTATCTCTTTCGAACAACCCGCACCCCTGGCAGGCATCGGCCCTTGCGGACCCCACCATTTGGGGCTGACATCTCTTTGAGGCGCGCGTGGAACACAACGCGCCGTCGACCCGGGCTTGGTCCTTACCGGACAGCGAGCTACCTATTACTCGCCGTCCGCAAGCCCATGTAAATATGGTCACCAGCGGCAAGCGTAAGGTACGCTATCCGGTATCCTGGTCCTAACCCCCACTGAATCTACTGGTACTTTGGTTAAAAAACTCTTGACCGTCTGGAAGGTGTTTTAAAATATACACAGAAGCAGACATTGCACTCGAATTTTTGACCGCACCAACAGACAATTTTATTCTACTACATCGGTAAAAACAGTACATAGAATAGGATAAAACCGTACTAAAACTTCATACGCGAGACTAGGCAATCAACAAACTTTTTATTACACGACCTGCAGTAGGCCAAAGCTGCAGTTAAAAACTTTTTACACAGTAAAAATCAATGAAAATGTTCAGTGGATATTGATGCCTCAAATTCATTCAGCGATGGTAACTCACGTGAAAAAAGCATTTGAACCAAACTGTATGTGCTCCACTCTGTGGAAATAATATCCATTGTGCTAAGCCATAGCCAATATTTTTACAGGCGAATGAAACAATAAAAGACTTTATTGGTTGTTTATACAATCACTGTCGTAGAAAATGCAATCAGTTCGCGCCATTGCACTATATTAATTAAATTGTATGGGTATCATCTATCTATGTTATTCATGTTTTGAATTATTCAATAAGTGCCGCGGTATGAAGTTTTATGTAATTTAATCAGCATACCCAAGCTCACGCCTCTGCTTATAAGGGTAAGCAGAAAGTATAGAATGCCAACTGCTACAATCCTTGCATACTCCTTTTCTGCCGCCCGCAAGTTATAATGCCGTTATCCAACAAAATCATATTTTGAGTTATGGCCAAAAAAGCGCAGAAAAATATGAAATGCATGCCATTTAGTTATGCAACGGATGGTAAAAATTATAGTAAAAACGTAAATTATAAGCCTTTAGTCACTTTTTAGTTTAGTAATGTTGTTTAACTGCGTTTTAGCTTAATAAACATATCAAACAAGGCAAGTTAACGGCGTTTTTTTTTCATTTCGGCATCTTTAAATTGTAGAAAAATACTGCTTAGATGGAAAGATAGATAATTTTTTTCTGGTTATAATGGTAGCATCAAAAATTGAAAATCGACCATATGCGAGTTAACGGCATTATTGATTGTGGACGGCAGTTTTTCTTTCTTTACGTTCATGCATCTTAGCGGTAATTGCGTAACACATTAACAGTACGAATGGTTCATTTTGACAAATCAACAACATTCGTTGCGTTATTTACGTTGCTGAGCAGACAATTTTTTCAAACATATGAAGCAACGGACTAGCAATATCCTTTAAAATTATTCAGATTCTGATTGGTAGTGTTTTGCGCTGGTCATATTACGCATCTGAACTTTCTGAAGAACATCACCAATAATTATGTGCTTCAAGGGCGTCCCTTACGGCGTTTTCACTGACTTCTGCTGTGTAAATACTTTTTAATATTGGCCTTTCATTCATCTTCATTCATTTAAAACATTAATAACTGGGCGAAATTATTCGTTAATACAGTCATGGTCTTGATATTATGTCAACAGATTTGTTCATGTTCCAAGTTTACAATAACAGAATTTGACATAGGTAAATCGGGTGATATTATTTTCTGTTATGAAGCAATAATTTGATTTTTTTTCATTTCATGAAATTTGACACGGATTGATAGATTTTTGATTAGATAAAAAATATCGGGTCCTCATCAAGCTACGGGGGATCGATCGTGTTATAAAATAAAATTACCAATCAGACTATTACTACCTAAATCTCTACGGATAACGAAAAGATATAGAGAAAACCTCATACGTAAGTACCTATACATGGTGTGGCGTAAATAGTTGTCCACCGTTAAGGATTTGATATACCAGATAATTTACTATAACATATTACAATTTTAACCATTTTTACCCAAGGATTCCGAAAATATTATTTTTTTGTTTTTTATTTACGAAATTTAAAAAAAAATATATATCGAGTCCTTAACGGTAGACCACTATTTACGCCACACCCTGTATAATACTTGAAGCAAAAACTTTGTACCCCTCTTTACTAAAATTACGAGGACGAAGGAGAAGTATGAAATTTGGCACAGTTAAAGTTTATACGGAGAAGGAGGGCAGAAAGCTAATACATTTTAACCGACTTCAAAAAGAAGAAGGTTATCAATACGACATGTTTATATATTTATATTTTTTTTCGGGCATAACTCCGTCATATATACACGGATTTGCAAAATTATTTTTTTGTTCGAAAGGGGTTTATTTCTAAATATCCCCATTTAAATTTCGTATCGATCTGATGATGAGTTTGAGAGACAGACAACGGAACTCTTCAAAAAACTACAGCAAATCAACCACGATGGCTGCTATCGCATAAATATGCATTTTTTGACCCCAAGGATGATGAAACTTTGAATTGGTGTGTATTACACAAAGCTGACGTCACGATGTCGCGTGATAAAAAATCATCGTAAGGAGCGTTTTGGCGATAAATTCAAAACAACGAAAAATTAATTTGATTTTAATCGTTTTTAGTTGAGAAAATGGATGTAAATAAATTTATTATTATTTTTCTGTTATATATATCGTCCCAATCTTCAAATTAAAATAGTTTTATTAAATTGGAAAATACTCTATTTCGACCACTGGTAATTAAACTCTCTTATGCAAAGATAAATTTTGCTCAATTATCTGCTAATCACCAAATTAAATAACACGCAACGTCAAAATGGCCGCGGTAAACTGTTTAAGGCTATTATAAGATGCGTTAATAAATACTGGTGTCCAATAAATCTAGGAAAGTAGAGACGTTATGGCGTACGTGAGCGTCCCCGGCGGAATTTAAACGGGAATAAGAAGTTAAGGAGCATGTAACTAAGTTTAAATTAGTAACTATGTCTTTGTATCACATGCTTGGTTCTGTTATATGTCCTGTTTATATTAAGGTATTTACTACTGACTCGCTCTTATTCGAACGATATTAACGAGTTGAAAAATTTCGAGATTTGTTTATTATCATTATCATCATTTCAGCCGAAAGACGTCCACTGCTGGACGCCGCTAGGCCTCCCCCAACCTCTGCCACTTGGACCAGTTCTGTGCTTCCCGTATCCAGCAGATTCCTGCGGCCTTTACAAGGTCATCGGTCCACCTAATGGTAAAAATAAATCAAATTAAACCTTCATTCGCTGCAGGCAAGTAGTCCGAATTTAATATCAAAATAATAAACGCAAAAGCACAGTAGTTATGGTTTGTCCATCATATTTAATATAATTATCTATGTTTAGTAATAATAAAAATTAAAAAAAAAAACAACCGACTTCCAAAAAAATACTGTAAAGTGAAAAATAACTTTAATTTCGGAAGGCGGTGACAAAAAATTAAAATACATTTCCAAAGTAACCGACTTCCGAAATTAAAGTTATTTTTCACGTTGTACTGTTTTTTTTGGAAGTCGGTTGTTTTTTTTTTAATTTTAAAATTTAAATGTCTACTTCAGCTGTAAAGTTAACATTCATAAATCGCTTTAATGCTTTAACTTTGTATAAGGCAGACACAAGAACCCACCGAAGATCTGCATTGAAGTTAGATTAAAAACCAAATATGTAAGAATTTAACCCTTGTAAGGTTAAATGCTCTATTCAAGAAGTAAATGAAATTACTTATAAGCAAAAAAGAAGTTAGCAATTTATTTTTTATTGTGATAACTTGTCCTATTCTATTTATATTCCATCATTTTTAGTTAAAACGAAATAGTGTAGGTAGGTAATCGATTATACTCTCGATTCTGAAGAAATAGCCCTGTTCCTTTCAAAATCTTCCCTATACCAAAATCATTAATTATGGTAATTGCGTAATACACTATCAGGAGGAATCGCTTTCATTTTGACAGTTACACAACATGCATGGTGAGGCAGACAATTTTTCAAACATGTGTAAGAATGGATTAGAATAACTTTCAAAATTATTCAGGAGTGCGGGTTATTCGAAAGAGATACCGTGGCCCCTGGCACACAGGCAACTGAAGGTACACGGGTGGGTTTTAGTCAGCAAAAGTCTGACACGCCTTCCCGCGCTACCCAGAGCGGGAAAAGTTATTTGATGATTTCCCACCCTCAAAAAAAAAAAAATAAGGTTATCACAGTGTTATCAATATATTGACATAACTTATTTAAGTTTATTCTCCTACATTTTGTCACTTCTATTTTGATTAGTCTTATTTGATTTTTTGTTCTTACTTATTGATCAAATGTTATGTTTATAAATATGTTTAGAGGTCAAACAAAGTTATAATTATGCTAAAGTGTCGCCTACAGCACAGAGCGCTGATATCTGAAATACAGATGTTTTGTATCTATTTCAGACACAGATGTTCAAAACCTGTTCATAGAAACAAGTGTCATAAATCATAACAATAAATCATACTATTACATTGTTGTATATTTTGAACAAATAAATTATACCTACTTATGATTAAGGCTAGGCACAAAAGAGCCACCGGCTCAGTCACCAGCAGGCTAGTGACAAGCAGTTCTCATATTTTTTGTATGGATTCGTGTGGCCGATAGCGGCCGGGTGGCCGCGAAACGAAACAAATTATGATGAATCGTGAGTTACGCAATTAGGGTGCCGGTTAAACTATCTGTGTGTATTTGGATGAAATTTGACGCTCACATAGATCATGACCTGGACAAGGACATAGGCTACTTTTTGTCCCGGATCGCTGACTAAGCCGCGGGGTACAACGAGTATTGTGATAAAACTTCTAAGAATGTGAATAGAAAATATTAAACGGTGGAAGTCAAAATACTTGAAAATGGACTAGTTTTTTTTTTACTCTCACGGTAAAATAGGAAATAGGTGCATGTTTTGGTTATTCTTCAAAGACCTGTAGTGTCTTTTCCTATATGATTTGGTTTGAGGACTATTTCATCATTATTTCAGTACACACTAAATGCTGGCAGTGATCTTTTTTTTTTAAATTGGGCTAGATCGTCACATTGTAACAAAAACAACCGGTAGCAGCTTAGCTTGATAAATGGTGCAAGAAGGGTGTAGCAAAAGCATCATCCTAAAAAACTGGGCAAACTAGGCATTTTACCAATTTTAGTCACCGATCTGTCCAAAATATTTGGGCATACATCACTTGTTGTGATAGCCACCCAAGTAATGTGGTGGACTGTATTTTTCTAGTCAGTACCTATTATAGGAGTTTTTAATAGTTGATTATTTTATTTTATTTGCTGACTGAGGTCCTGCCGGACAGTTGAATATATAATCCTGATATGAATGATAAGTTGCTTTTCATTTATTAAAATTCTAGAAGCTCCTTTTCTGGTGTCGTTTCATGAAAAACCCTGAAAAACATTTAAGTACCTACAACAGCTAGATAATACATATTCAGTATCTATCTTCCTTCTGCAGTGTAAACACGTACATACTACATTTATAATTTACATTATAATACAGACAATTCCCACACGATATAATGTATTTCCCAAAATATAAGTGTGTTAATAAGATCGCGATCATACCAATAACATTATACAAGTAATTTAATACCAAATATTATACTCATACAAAATCTGAATAAAAACCTTATTTTAGAAAATAACATTGATACTCGCGAAAATTAGGTACAGTGGAGAGCAAAAATATGTATCACATCTAGCATTATGTACAGAGATCGGATATTCGAATGCATATTCACCTAAAGTTGAGATCTTGGCTAACATGGAATGCGCTTTTGTATCGAAAAAGTCTTAATTTACGTAAGTAATTTGTTTATTTTTTGTTTTAACTAATACAAACCACCCCTCCTCCAGTACATACTCATATTTGTATCGGGTTAAACATTAATATTAAATTAATAATCATCTGAATAGTTATGCAATCCGAGAATCCCGGGGTTTTTAATAAATATTACAAATAATTTATAAAGCCGCTTCCATACTTTCATAGCTAAAATTATCTTTAGGTAAATATGCATCCGAATATCTGATCTCTGATTATGTACCTAACGTCAACTTTCTCTTAAATTTTATTGTTTTAAGTTATGATGTGGCATGGAAGCAGAAGTTGCAGTCTTTGGAAATGTTGGAATGGATTGTAGAAATATATTTAAACTCTAGTTATTGTCAGCGGCTTCGCCCGCGTGGAGGTCTAAAATTATCCCACGGAAACCGGGATAAAAAAGTATCCTATGTGTTAATCCAGGTTATAATCCATCTGTGTGCCAAATTTCATCTAAATCTGTTAAGCCGTTGTTACGTGATTGAGTAGCAAACATCCAAACATTCACGTTTATAATACCTATTACTTAGTAGGAAGTAGGATCGGCACCAAATTATTAGTTACATTTTATGTCCGAATTTCAAATAATAAGTATTTAAGAGTTAATTCTAAAAGATTATTAATATTCTTTTAGTTTTACCCCTCTTCTCATTTAAATCTAAGATTTCAAAACTGAAAAGTATTTCGACTTTTTCTCTGGCTGTACCTACATCTTTTTGTACCACACTGTACGTGTCGCAACTCGCAAGCCTTATTCCGGGCCAACCTTATATCCGATTTTACGTCTAGAAATGGCTTTTGTACAACTTATATTTTCTTATACCGAATAATTTTCGGGATTGTTGAAAGGGAAAATGCTTTAGGATGTTTTGGGGCCCCACGTCTCGGGGTTCACAGGGACCCCGGCATGCAAACTTCCCCGTGACCTTTGCTATTGCCCAACAACTTTGTAATAAGTTGGTGCTGAATCGATTTCCCAGTGTGCCAAAGATTTGTAATGTAGTGTCTTGCTAACCAAAATTGAATATTTAAATTGAGTTAGATACCTACGATATTGGTATTTAGTCACGCCTATAACTCCCTAAATAGAAGGAACTTACAGAAGTAGATAACTTCTGATAAATAATCGGTCTAAACCACATACATCCAATATCCCCACTTATATTTGCCCGTTGCTATTTTTCAAACACAAACCAGACAATGAAAAACCCAGCACTTGCCAACCAGAAAAACAGTTCCACTGGGTACGCTCGTGCCATCATAGACCTCATCCATCGCGTTCCTTCAGCCATGATCGAGATCTAGAGCAGACCCATTCAGCAATAAACAAAAACAGACTTTCATAATTTTTCTTGTTTGTGCTAAATTGGAAGCGTTGACTTATCTAAATAGGTTACCTACTATAATGCTCGTGCATCAAGCTAATTTATGTCGTGCATGGTTCTTTAAAATATTCACGACAAAGTTTCCTATTAATTTCGTTTTTTAAATCCATTACCTTAACATACTTTTAGCTTTGTAAGCTTAAAATATATATTGCTCTTTAACGGAATAAAAATTAGTTAGTTTGTTTACTTTTTTTTTGTGTTACCATTTATTTTTAATAACTTCGGCCACTATCAGTAGGTTCGAGGGTATCGATGTTCCGTACATTAGAGGAGTGTGGCTAATTAAAAAAAAAGTTACAACGAATATCTATATTTTATAGACACCAACAAGCAATTTATATCAAGAAACTGTATCAACACCCGTTGCATACTTTTAATCTCAGTCTGAATAATGTTGAAGGATATTGCTAAACCATTGCTTCATATGTTCGAAAAATTTGACTGCTCAGCAGCTTAAATAACGCAATGATGTTGTTGAACTTTCAAAATGAAAACCATTTTTCCTGTTAATGCGTTACGCAGCTACCCCGCTGTTCAAAGTAAAAGAAATCAGACCGAACGAATCAAAGGCACCAGCCCAAATTCTGGTTCACACATAAATATCTCAGCAAGCAGTTGTCTTCAGATAATGTACCTCGAAGTACAAAGGACGATTAAAACAATGTAAATTAAACGATGCTCCATTAATTATAGACCCTTCTTGGCACTCCTCTCTATTTGAATTATTTATTGAAAATTTCACTGTGAAAGAGATTAACCCGATTTTTACACTCGCTGTCTGCTAATTGTTTTAAGGTTTGAAATGTTGAAAATATATTTAAAAACGGTTTTTGTTTTAACTGGCGTAATATTAGCTGAAAGGTTTTACATTAATCATATTAAACTGCTCTGTAACAAAATGTCATGACGAACTAAGTATTGTAATTACCTTCAGAAACGAATATCAAATCGAAACGAAAATCTTTAAGGGTTTCTTTCTAAGGTCGATCGAAGGTTAAGCTACGCTTCCTGCGGTCAGTTCGTGGATAGGTCCAGTACATATAGAAGCCCCCTTTGTGCCTCGGAAAGCAAGTGGTCTCAGCTGTCCTTCGTACGGGTCGGCAGAAAGTCGGACAACCTATTTCACCAATGATTATCGTGTTACTAAAACTGGGTTCTGGAGGCCAGTTAGATAGTCGCTCCATGTGAATTACTGGTACTAAGCCGCATCTGTTTAGACCCTAAGTTGACCACATCATAGTTGGGATTTTTATGCAATCCTTTTTAGAGAAAATGATACTAAACCCGTGTACACCCATTACTAATACCTACTCATCAAGTTCCTGTGGACCTATTTCCATTATATCTTCAGCGACTTGACACAAGCTCGTTTGAACTCACGTCTCAGAACATTGGTCTGTCTGTTGTTCTTAAACACCTCCACTATATTTACGAAGAAGCTTCAACGGGATGCTTTAAAATAGTTTCAAACTAGCGGAAACCATGGAGTCCCCTCACGTATAAATTACCTGATTTATTTTATTACCTCAATGAATTTCATTACTATCTCTAATGGGTCGAGTGTCCTTTGCTAGTGGTCGTTATAATACATCCCTTATTTCAAACAAAGGGTGTTTTATCCCCGGTTATATTTCAGCTCTGCGTGTATCCGGTTTATCATTGTTCTTGCTAAGAGAATTTGGAAAGTGGTGTGATGTCATATCGTATTATTTAGGTACAGTAATTAATTACTTAGATCTGGGCTGGTAAGGAGATATTAATATTAAGTCCGTCTATGTAGCGCTACTAAAGATTAAGTTTTGATAAAGGAATAGGTAAATAATTCTAGGAACGCTCTGTCAAAGCTGTTTGTATTGTTGGTCCAACAAGAACTTAACCATCCTCAGATATATATTTATGTCACCGTAAAATTGTAAATACCGTTAGATTATAATCTATCTCGCGAGATTGTAATCTATCGATAAATTGTAAACTGCACCATACTGCTTACGGTAAGCAGTATGGTAGCTGTATGTATGTATGGTGGCGTAGCTACCGGAGGGCTAGACGGGGCAGTGCCCCGGGGCCCCCAAGCTCAGGGGGCCCCTCGGACTCTGACTTACAAACTATAAATTGAACTAGTGAACATTTCTCCCACATTCAGAATATACCTAAATAAACCAGATTCCAGGAACGCGACTTTAATAATGGCAACATATTTGAAAAAATACAGGGGAATTCCGAACAAGTCTCGGACATCTTTATTTGAAACTTGCGGGGAACTCCCCTGTATTCTTAGGCTGGTTTCACAGTCGCGCTGTCGAACAGCGCGTTTCAACAGCACGCGCTTGACGCAAGGCGGACCTATGAGAAACGTGGCGTGCTTCAACAGCGTGACTATAAAACGCTATTAGTGAATTTACAAGCGTGCGAGCCTAAAGAATTTATAAGCGCGCGCGTCTAAAGAATTTACAAGCGTGCGCGGATTGACGGCGCCGCTGGACGGCGCGTCTGTGAAACCAGCATTATATTGCACGCCGCGAAGCGGTGGTACTTATAGCAGACTGATTTTAAAAACGATATTATACGCTCACTTTCAATAAGTCATTATTTATGTTGACTTGAAAAAGCGTGGTAGTTGAGAGTATGTCATGCTCACTTAAATGTCTCGCTGATGGTAGCGCATGTGTTGGATCATTCGGTTCCCTAAAAAATTATTGAGCTGGATGGTGCTGATCCACGCGTCAAGTTCGTGAACGGGGCCGTCAGTTGAGTCTGGTCACCTCCTAACTTTCATGGCTTATTTTAAATCTTATATTTAGAATTGTTGTTTTTTACATTGTTCTCACATATAGAAGCAACAAGAATAATGGTCCCTCAAGATTTTGTAATACCTAACATGATTAAAAAAAATGTCCGTGGAGTTTCTTGCCCGTTCTTCTCCATAGAGATCTACGTTTTGGAATGGGCAACTAGCTTCAACTTTCCAACTGGTCGACTTTTTGACAATTCAAAAGTGCCTGTAAATGGTTTAATTGAAATAAATGCTTTGAGTTTGAGTTGTCGAACACGAGAAACCGTGGAAATAAACGAAATTATAATAAACGGCCTATAAAAGTAATTTACTGCAACAAAAAACCTTTAGTTGGGGCCCTAGTTTATTTTTTGCCCCAGGGCCTTTGGTTACCTAGCTACGCCACTGTGCTTACCGACCGAATAGGTTAGGTTAGGTTTAAATTGCGACCAACCGCGCGCGAGCCGAGCGAGCGCAGCGAGCGGTGCCGCGGCAGCGGCTGGCGAGCGCTACTTCCAAGTCAGTGGCAGTTACTTGACTATTTAGTAATAGAGCAAGGTACTATCCATCTTAATACCAGTTCACAATTCGACGGTTTCACTTCGATAGATTAAAATCTACCGAAAAATAATGCGTTAAATTGTAAGCGGTATGTTACGGTTCATAATCTTTCGACAGTTTACAATCTCGCGAGATAGATTATAATCTAACGATATTTGCAATTTTACGGTGACATATACTATAATGTACATTATCATCATTTGCCAATCTTTTTCACAACTATGTTGGGGTCGGCTTCCAGTGTAACCAGATGCAGCTGAATACCAGTATTTTATATGGAGCGACTGCCTATCTGACCTCCACAACCGAGTTACTGGGTAACACGATACCTCTTGGTAAGACTGGTTGTCAGACTTTAGGGCTTCTGACGACCCATAACCACTGTCATAGATCCACAAATGACAGCCAGGACCAACGGATTAACGTGCTTTCCGAGGTACAGAGGGGTCTTGGTATTTAGAGATGATCACTGATCCACGGACCAAACCGCGGCAAGCGTAGCTTGACCTGATCGATCGACTCGTGCAGCTGTTTTTACTTACCCACAAGCCCCTTGTACATGTAAATTGGCAAATTACAGAATTCGTCATTATACTTACATATGGCGCCGTCTGTTTGCATACTGTCGCCGTTATATATTTCTAAGTCTAATGATGATATTAATGATTTAAAACCTGTAAATACATACGTATTACGGTCGCGAATCATATTTTAATCAACATCCAATCTGGCAAACCTGTAAATTGCAAAAAACGTAAAAATAAAAACACGGCTACCCATCAGCTTCCACCTTAAGTCGGTCAACCCGGCTGTTATTCGTAGATCTTTGACAGTTGTTACGGGTACTCAAAAGCCTTAATTGTACGTTTAAATTATGTAACACAGCCCTTAGGTACCTATACTATTCATAGTCAATTCTAAGGGTTAAATTTTGGTCCCAGCACTTGTAACCCTATTATTATTATAAATGTGAAAGTTTGTATGTTTAGATGTTGGATGTTTGCTACTCAATCACGCAAAAATGGCCTAACGGATTTAGATTAAATTTGGAAAACAGATACTTTGTAACCTGGAATAACGTATACGATACTTTTTATCCCGATAGTACGTTCCCCTGTACGTTCAACCTGCGACACGCAGCGCAGCAGTCAATCGCTTTACCACTGCGCCAACCGTACCGTACTTTCTCAGTAGCACCGTAAAGTCTGGATTTGTGTCGGGTTGATGTCAATAGGCGTGCCCTTATTACATACACCTCTGCCTGCATAATGTTATGTTATCTAGAACTAAGCAATGTTGCAGGTATATTATTTTTCTGACGGTCTATTCTTTAAATATTTCACCGTAAATCCTTAGGTGAAGTGATCTTGAAGTTAGCTGTCATTCCACCTAATGGTAGGGATTGGTTCATTGACTGTATTGCCAACTCACTCCAAGACCACTTCACCTAAGTTACTGCGGTTAGATTCTTACAGAATAGATGGCTGTTCTCAAACCAGGGCAGCTCCAAGTAGTTTCTGTTCTTACTTTGAATAAATAATATGCGTAAAAGCTTCGAAACTGTGCTAATATTTTATCCTGCAGCATTCAAACGCAAGGTGCAACTATGCCGTAATGACTAAGTTATGCTGCTGCAAAATCGAGAATAGGTATAGTCGGCTTCCGCCTAAAGTGGTACGCTGCAAAATTTCTTATAACTAGCAACTTAAAGCTTAAGCATTACAATATTTACACAAGGTTAAAGTAAAGATAGAGAAATTAATTAATAAGGAAATTGACAAAACATCTTAAACAATTATTGTTCGTGTCTAAATCTATCGCGGTTTTGATATCGTGGGGATATCGAGATAAAAGGTAGCCTATGTCCTAATCCAGGTTATGGTTTACCCATATGTCAAATTTCATCAAAATCCGTTCAGTCGTTTTAGCGTGAAAGTGTTACAAACAAACATACAAAAGATCAAACCTTTTCACCTCATAATATTAGTTTCGATTAAGAATTAAAATAACCTGCACATTAATATCAAATTACGGGTATAGGTACATAACTAATTAATTAAATAAAACACGTCCGTATATTTAAATCACTTCTTTGACAGTTGTGTAAAATGGCTATAGGTGCTTAACAATTAATTTCCTTGACTATACATACCTAGTTTTTCATATTTTCACAGTTGTTACCAAGAAGCAATAAAAATCCATGTGCCTTTGATCCTTTTAAAAACGATTTTAGAACGTAAATAACTATTTGATGAAGATTTATAACATAATATCTATAAGTAGGTAGAAGTAGGTATTACTGAAAGTTTTCCTTTCTTGCATGTGACAAACAAATAAAAAGCCGCTTATCGGTCCTACATTAAACTGACATCACCGTTTTGTTCCACATTTTGTTCGGTATGCGATGGATCTTTGCAAAAAAAAAAAAAGTTTTAGGAAAGAGTTTCCTATAAAAAAAGCAGTGTTTTTGTGGTGAAAATTGACATTGTTCACCGCACCAGGGACCATTTAGCAATCGCTGAACTGTTACCTCATATTATTAACCTTTAAACACATAGCCATGTATTATTATTCTACAATAAGCGGTACCACGCGACAGTTTAAACCCGAAAATAGGCTAATTTAACTGAATTTAATAAGCTCAAAGAATGAAAGGACAATATTTTATGAAAATGTATTTCAATTCACGTGAACAAAACTGACAAAATTTGTGTAACGCCGTATTACGAATTATGTGGGCGATTGGACGAATACAAAAGGAATGCAGAACCGAATTCTATGTGCAAATGTTTGTATTTCATAATGTGTGTGTGCTTTAAAATTTGTATTTAGTATTTGGCACTTCATTTTGTATTTTGTTTGCAGTAATTTAACGATTAATAGCGTTTTGTATGAAATCATTTATTTACTTTTTCCGAAGTTTTGTTTCGAGAACCACTACTAAACTAGGTTGGTCCGATTAGAAAGAAACCAATAAAATTGTATATTTAATGGAACTTGCACAGTATTAAAAAAAAAACAGAATACGAAAAAAAGTCTTGTACACGTTGGAAAACGGAAAAAAATCTAGATTTTTTATCCGTGTTGTCCCTCCACCCCATATCACCGCGTGGGTCTCGTAGGAGACGACTAAGGGAACTAGGAGCCTAGTGCAACAAGAGTGAAAATAATAAGATGCGAGATAGGACTAGGACGCAACCCGGCAACGAGGACGCCAAATGCCATGGCATACCTGGAAATCTCTAATCGACTAAGAAGCCAGATGGGCCGCTGCCATCACAACTTGGTCAGGTGGGTACCCCCACCTCCAATGACCTGCAGTGCGATTGTGGGGCCAAATCGCAAACGATGTCACACCTCTTGTCGAGCTATCTGTTCACTAACACCTGCACTATGAAAGAACTTTGCAAGGCCAAAGATAACGCTGTCAAAGTGGCTGAATGTTGGTCGAAGCACACGCACGCACACGCACGCACGCGCAGTTTTTTTTTCTTTATTTGTTTTAGGGGCGCTTTCACGCATAGCGTATGTCAGTCCCATCGTATCCTAAACAATTATACTTTCACCATCGTCGCAATTCGGTTGGGATAGAATTGTATGGAACCCCAAGTAACACAACTGGGTGGTAAAATGGCTCCATATCATATCTGTTTGTAAACTTGGGTGAAATATATAGGCATGAATAAGTTCTATAAAGGTGGAGAGAACCCTTATGCAAACATTATAGAACCACGGGGAGAAAAATTGCAGCTTAATTTTGGTTCCAAATGAAATCCATAAGAGTTCTCACGATCACCTTAAGTGGCAATTAGAACTATGGGTGTAAGTTGTGCGCAGTGAATGGTTGATTGAATGATATGACGTTTCAATTCATTCATTGAGTGAAAAATGAAACGCAAAGTTCTTTTTAGGGGCGATAAGTCGAGAAGTGTTTTTGAATTTGTACTGTGAACGGCCATTTCATTTGGATTACATCTATTTGGTGAGTATTAAAACTTCACGTGTACTGATATAATGCAGGCATTAATTTACAGCACAAAATCCTTGCGAATGTTTTGTTACTGTGAAAGTATAGTATGGTTTCTTTGTAAATTTCGAAGCGCTTTCGATTTGATCAAGAACAATTAAATAAAGTGTGCTAAATCAATTGGCGAAATAAAAGTATAAAAAAATAAAACTGTTAAAAACCTAACGTAATGGTTTTAGACGTAAGTATAATGTCAAAGTACATCAGTTACAATTAACAAAACTCAGTGATTATGCGTTAGTGTGATAAAACACTTTCAAAACAAAATATTCTCAAGGACAACCATTTTCTAAACATGGCGATGTTTATGGCATCTCATAGTTTTTATTTTCATTCATTTGTTCCCTATTTGGAACTGTAAGGTCTAAAAATCACTTATTTGTATGTTGCTAGTGGCTGACCAGTGGATGCTTCTACCAGCAGTAATAATTAGCTCTATTGTGGATCTCCCAGTACCCGTGAATTAGGGGTCCTCAAGAAGTCCAAAAATCATAATCGAAGAAGGTAAATGGAGATCCAATAAATAAATAAATAAATAATAAAATAAAATCGGTTTCCCGTGATACTAAAGCGGTAATTTTCAAAGTAGTCACTTTCCAAACAATAGGTTGATCAAGTGATCATCCCATTGTTTCGAAAGTGACTACATAATTTTTAAATTAGCAACGTACATTAAGAAAATTGAAAATGTAAGCCATGTGATTACGAGACTGATATCTGTTTTTGTTTATTTTTATTAGTTTTTAGTATTTAGTGTCTCTGTTAAAAAACTCGACTTGTTTTTATGTTATTAATTAAGAAAGCTTTAATCATTAGCAGAACATTTAATTAAATACTTTATCAGTAAGACAAACCGCAAAAGAAATTATAAGACTGACACCCTATTCATTCTTCTATTATCGTAAAACATAATCATGTTGATTATATATTGTTTTATTAGTAATACTTTAAGTAATACATATAAATATGTACCATGAGGACATTTTAGTACTTCATTGATTTAGATGTAAGACAATAACGAAAATTATGTGACTGCAAGTTTTTGTGATTACCAATGTAGTTGTAAGTCAGATGTTTAAAAATAAAACTAATTTTTATACATTTATTATTGTTTTATTTGTAATCTTAAAATTATTGTTAACAGTAAAATAATCAAACTGTGTGAAGCAAGGGTAACAAATACATTTCAGTTCTATGTTCAATTGCTACTAATTTATATTTTATATCCTCAGGAAAACGAACACATTCGGTACCAGCATTTGTGGTCAATTTATATTTAAAAAATTTGAGATAAGAAGACGACATAGGACGCTCAAAAACATTTTCTTTATTAATAATCGCATTACAATTTAGAATGATTTTTTGCATTTCTTGAATAAAAGGTTGTAGATATCCATTTAAATCGTTAGGTTTTCCATGACCCGCATATATCCCAACAATAAATGGTTTGATAATAGGTAATTCAAAAATCTTGCACAATATGGGCCAGAACTGCTGTTTAGAACTGTTACATACTGGGAGATCATCTATGTTGAAATAAAGAGAAATATTGTAAATACCATTTAGTAGATTTTTGTAATATTTCTTTAAAATAGTTGCAAGAGGTATAGCAATACCATTATGCCGATATTCACCAGGATTAACAAATATTGTATCAATCTTCCTCGGAGTCTTCATGAGCGTTCTTGGGTCTACCGGCAGCAAATTTGGCATCCTAGAGTTTATAAGTGGCGCTAATGTTTTCAAGGCCGAATGGCTTATGTTATTTTCTGTAGCCCATGCCCTGATGTCATCCCGAAATTGAAGAATGTGTTTGTATTCACATTTGTTTTCATTTGAGCTGTTGTCATCACCGTCACTTTCACCAGAAATTTCAGTTGACTTTTCATCGTCAGAGGATGGATTAGAAATTATATTACCAGAATCAAGGCTGAAAAAAATAGGCACAGATCTTATAATATACTGGCGTAGAAAGATTATTCATATAGCTACAGACTTCTTCGAATAGCACAGAATATCACAAGACAATGTCATACCAAAAAACTTTATAGAATTGTCGAATGAATTTAAATATGTAAGTACATAATAATATAAGTATCTTGATTTTTCCCTATGACATAATGACTCGTATTATTTGTTCTTGCAATTCGATTATGAGCTAACGCTTGTTTAGTAACTCATTTATGTTATTAAGCAAGATAATATATAATTATGCGATACTTTTCATGCGTCCAACGTGCACAAATAAAAAAAGTGGAGTTCCAAGCTCAGTTTCTTTGCAGATTTCGGGAATTGCAAAGAAACAAGAATGCCACCTGTACCTATATTTGTATAGGTACAGGTGGAATTCTTGTTCAGGTCTTCGATATAAATTCTGTTCAAATCTGATTACCGTTTAATAAATAACTACTGGATTTCCTTAAAAACACTACAAATAATGTTCAAATTGTATTTAAAACACACAAAATAATGTTAATTAATTTTTATATGTACGGAACCCGTGATTCCACAGTAATTTTTTTCTTGACACAATTATATTTATAAGTAACCTAATTAATATTTTTCTTATATCACCTAGCTATTTTTTTAGAAGATTACTCATTATAATTTTAAATTGATATAATTACCTTTCAACATTACGAGTATCTTGGGATTGCTGATTAACAACTTCATGGTTTGAACCTTTTATGTGCACGTCCATTATATTTCTTAAAGTACGTACAACCTGCCGATGATAACTACCACATTGCTTAATTTTTTTCCATTTCACGGAATTCATTTTTGATGAAGTAGTTTAAACCATGAACTTTACAACAACAGAAATAAATAATGCTATCAACAGAGTGACGCGCAGGACGCTCTGACTTAAGTAATCACAATTATGTATTTTGGGAACTGTTACATCGTTAGTGGTTTTAAATAAGTGGAAATAGCTGCTGTTGGTTTTCAAGAACCCACTATCGAAATTTATCTACGCGTTGGAGTGGCATATTAGAGTACAATAGGCCTGAAAGATGCAATCACGTTAGGTTCCAAAAAGGTTGCAAAATGATCCCTTTAGCCACTACAGGTGATATACTACTCTGTTATACTACTGGTTTGAAAATAGAAGTGCCAAATAAGAGTATGTTACAGCTTAAATGGAACAGTTGCTTTCAAGTGATTTAAAGGCCTCATATACCACTGTTGCTTCTAAATTGGTAACAATTAAAACCCGTTTTCAACTTTAAGTAACAAAATCGACTCTATGCAACAATAAGATATAAAGTATAAACAAAATATACTCTTATGCAACTAAGAGTGATAGGAGGTACTCATATACAAATATGAGTAGTGTTTGAAGCTATAAGTTTTATCAAATACTGTTATACCACTCATTAACAACTTAAAGCTATAAGATAAGTTGCAAAATTCACTAATGTGCTACTTGGGACATGCCTACATCAGTTCTGTTCAAATTCAGGGACCTTACTAAAAGATTTCTATTGGACTCATATTGAGCAAATTCCATCAATAAATTTTGTAGGTCCTCGACAACTCCGCATTCGTGTAGTTTTTCATACGTGCAGTTGTAACACCTGTGGGAAATGGACATGGGTTGTCGAACCAGAACGGGCGAGTGAGACGTAAGACGCTAGCTCGGAGTAGGAGAGAAGTGAGATTGAGGTGTGCGAATTGAAATGTAGGTACAACTGGAAGAGGAAGGGAACTAGCAGATGTTTTAAAAAGGCGATGGCTGAACATAGCGTGTCTGCAAGAGACGAAATAACTTATAAAATAAATAGCTTAAAATAACGTTTTTCTCGAATGTACAAAAGTGGCGATCTGTCCTATACAAACAGTAAGATTTAGTCTATCCTATCCTATTTAACTTCATATGATACTTTAATTATAATTTATACTACCTGAAAAGGATGACTTGAATATTGCTGAGTAGGTAATTATATTAAATTCATTATTATTGACATTAATCTGGTCTTAACTATAATTTATAATATAAAAGAAAATAATAGTATAATAATGATCTTTAATGCATGCTAATTTAGGATGTTAAGGGCAGGCGAATGATAAAATTGCAATGCTTGTAAAAGGCTGCTAAGTCATAAGTACTAACATCAGATAACACCAACACTGTATACTTAGTTCGAAATATACCTTTTGACTTTGACTTTGAAATGGAAAGGCGCGAGGGCTAGAGAGATAGGAGAAGTATATAGGTTTTATTACTGTGGAAGTGATGGCAAGTGAAATCGTGTGGGTATAGTTTTAGATAGACCGTTGAAAGAATGTGTGGTGAATGTAAGCAGTCAAAATAATAGAACTGCTTCGGATCGCTAGCTAAAAGGTATGCCTGATATTTATCTACCATTTTGTACCGATAAAGCCTTCTATTCAATCCATCAAATAATAAAACCACCACTCTTTCCAAGAAGGCCAATTTAGCATACGAAAGTCACGTGTAGACTGGAGTAGTTTCAGTAAATTCTTGCGAATACATAAATACGTAGCCAGCTCGTGACTCACTCACTAAAATTTATAACTCTCGTGTGCAGAGTTTTAAACACATCAGCTTAATTAATTCCTTTTTGAATTCGTAGTTCACTTCGCTAAGTTGAATTCGCTTTTACGAAAAATTTTCACTTAATGTATTCGGCGAGACTGGGCATTTTGATATTGTTCCGTTTTCACGTCGGATTTTTGTGGGCTTGAACTTTAATTTAAATAATTAACATTTATGATATGGTAATTTGTATGGTTATTTGTGTGTTTGGTTTAAAATTATGAATCTGTAAGGGAATATTTTACTGTACATTGCATGAGACTGTGGCTGATGTACCTAAAACTGATGGAAAGCGATTGATGAGATCTATGATGGAATGAACGTGTCCAGAAGAGGTCTCTTCACCCTTCTTTTGAAGGTAGACGTTTATTATGCGCACAGCCAAAGTATGGAACTCTTTGCCTGCGTCTGTGTTCCGGGATTCCACATTTAACGCGTCTGCCTTCAAAACAAGAGTTAACGTGCATCTTCTGGGTATGCTCGCACCATCATATTCCTCATCCATCGCCTTCCATTAGGCGTGGTCAAGGTCAAAAGTAGACCCATTCAGTAGGAAATAAATAATAGTTTTAAAAACTAAAACACACACTTTAAAAACGTAGGGTGCTTGATATTAATCAACTATATAAAAATAAGTCGGGTTTTCCTTCCTGAACGCACGAACCGATTTCCACGGTTTTGCGTTCGTTGGAAAGGTCTCGGGCTCCGTGAGGTTTATAGCAAAGAAAATTCAGGAAATAAAACAAAAAAAAAATTTCTTCTTCTTTTAATCACCAAACGAAATGTTACATAAAACGAAGCCATCTGGTGGCGAAACGGAGTTCGCCGGGTTTGCTAGTTGATTATAAAAATACTTCAAAAAGCACCCCACGCTTTTTAATAGAATTAAATTATTTTCCACTTTTTTAGTTTGGTTTTTAAAGCGTGTTTTTTAGTTTTTCAAACCATTATTAATTTATTTTCTATTTTTAGTTCTGCTAAGTACCTACTACAAAAGCGAGTTTTTTTTTAAATTTATTTCTAAATTATTGAATTGTCATTTCAGTCCTCGATAAGTCTACAAATTTTGAATGAAATGTGACCGTTTGAAGTGGATCAAAATCAAATCCAAAAAAGGAGTCGGTTACAAACAAACATACAAGTGAAGCTAATAGAAGCTTGTTAAAAAAGAAGACGTGTTGAATGTGGAAAGGAACAAAGACGCAGGCAGGGAGTGCTACACTTTGGCTGCTTTTTATATTTTCCTGTGATACTTACGCAAGTCTTTAAAATTTTTGACATCGACTGGCACTGTTTTAGCGTTGTATTCCACCAGAAATCACATGTCCTTGTTTCTTGAAACAGTCACGGCGATGTGGCGACGGTGTGGGTTTAATCCAAAGATCTACAAATCCCTCCAACTCCCAAAGACGAAACGTGTTCCAATAAATTTTCACATGAAATAAGTTATGCTTTGGCAGGTAGCAGAAAGCGACATTGAAGTATAAAGAAATTTAAAGACTTGGTATGTAAAAAATGGTATTGAATTAAAAGTAAACGACTCTTGGGTACATTACCAGTCGACAGCGATGCGGGTGAGTTTTTCGACTGTTTGTTTTAGTTTATTCGTTTTAGTTAAGTTAGGTTATAGGTAATTTATTTTATATTTTGATTAAAGACGTGTACTTGTTCACATTTATAATGATTAAAACAATATAATGCTTCAAAACGTCTAAAAAAAAACCACTATTTGAATGATACTTTGACATCCTATTTGTCATCTTGTATACTTTGACATCTTTGACTCTTTGGTACTCTGACGTCCTAAGTTGTTTTTTGGCGCGAGTACTTGTATTGAAAGCTGAGCAAGCGAAAGATTGTAGGATTGAACCATGAGCGAAGCGAGTGGTTCAGTTATAGAATCCTGAGCGTAGCGAGCTTTTCAAAGGTACGAGACGCAGAATACCTTTGCTGCCAAGCGAAACACACCATTTTTCACCTTACTACAGCGAGGAAAATGCTAGGTGCAAGAAAAACAGCCTAAATAATATATTAAATTAGTTTACTTAGTTCAATGAAGTATCATAGCATTACATTGTAGTTTCGAAAACGTTTTCACGCCTTTACAATATCTCCATGTATTGTCCAATTTATACGTTTTTATGTACTTTTCGCGCGATTTTTCCGGAAGATAACTCAATTCGGTATTATGTATCGCTTGCACTAACTCTGCAGGTGTTAAATTTATATCTTCATCTCAGCAGGACTCGCTCATACTTTATGATTTCTTACGATTTTATCAAAACAAACCAAAATTATGGAAAGCGAATTGAATGGAGACGATTTTTTTAAAGTTTCCTTTTTTTTTCATGCAGTCGTCCTGCTGGCCAGTGCGATTATTCTAAAAATGGAGTTGGCACACTGACATGAAATAAGTTTTTGAAAATTATTGAATGGAAAGGTTCGAATTTCAAAAACTCTTTCCAAGCTAGCGGGTAAAATGCACTTTTGCACGCAGATTTCGAATGACAAACAGAATATTTCCGAGATTGTGAGGTGAAAATTGTGTTTTTAAATTGTATTATTATAGATTATTTTATTACCTCAAATTGTATTTTTTTATTCATAATTATGACTGCATAGTGCATAGTTGCATAGTTAGGTTATTATTAATAATCTCTATCATATAGTAAATGTACACACATTTGGCTGAATGTGATACTACAGTTTAGTTATCTTAAGACCGTTTAAATGACAAATAAATTATTATGATTATGAAGTGTGGAGAATTTGAAAAACTCTGTTTTCATGTGTAAACTTTTCAGAGTATCAAGTTAAAAAATACTGAAGTGGCCATTCTAAAGTAATTTTTAAATAAATGACTAATTAACGGTAATAAAGTATGTGGGTAGGTAAGGGATTTAATCAGTCTTGTTATAGGAACAATGTAGTGCTGTAATTCAGGACGTAAATCAATTAACTCCGTCAATCAAGGTAGGTAGGTATAGTGCTGTAGTCACAGATTGCTTACAATGTAAGACAACCTTTTAGGTATAGAACCACAATGATAATGATGACATACATAATCTTGCCTCTAAAAGATTGAGCGTTATTTTTTATGTAAAAAGAAAAACCTTATTACTGCAAGTTGAAATAAATGTTTTTTTATTATTTTTTTATTCTTCCGTACTTCTCTATTAGTCGTCATCTTGGAAGTCCTACCCCCTTACTAATCATATAATCATTCACACAGTCCATCTATCGTTGTTTTGGTCATCTCCTATTCTTATAGCCATCGACATTCATACTCAAAAATTTCCACACAAAATTTTCCTTATTCCTCCGTATCACATGTCTATGCCATGACAACCGATTTCCACACATCTTTTCACTTACCGGTGCCACTTCCAGACTTCGTCTTATGTATAATTTCTTATTACCACCAATCCTTTTTAACATTCTCATCTCAGTTGCACGCAATTGCCTTTTATTCATCCCTTTTGTGGCCCAACATTCGAACCCATACCTACAAGACGAAAACAGCAGTTCCAACCGTCTTAAACCTTGGTAAAAGGAAAATGAAAGCAACTTAAACAAAAATATATTCACATTATTCCATGTCACGAAAAGTAGAAATACAAACAAGCAAAGCTTAAATATTTACTTAGCTATGTACCATATATGTGCCTATACACTCATGTAAATAAAGCATTTAATTAATCAAAGATTCTATTTTAACTAAGCATGAATAAGTTAGCTAGACATAATTCAATTCTAATATCTAAAGCAAAATCAGGTTACTCACAGCAAACATTTTCAGTTTTCATATTATTTTATTTAAGATGGCGGGCCCTACTTTGATTAATACCAAGAATCCACTAACTAGATACCTGTTTATTAAATTACGTCTGATCATCGCAAACGTTCTGTGAAAATTCTTTAAATTAGCTCATTTTACATTCGAAAGATATTTCGCGAACTTTGCATTGCACGCACGTCTCAGGCTGGCTGCGAGAGATAAATAAGTTAAGGACGCCGATATTTCACTCCAAACCAATATCGTAAAAGGCGAGAAAGAAAACGCTTAAAACTTCACCCTCCCTTGTTAGTTCTGAAGCGAGAAACCAACATTTCAATTACGTCTTAAAACATTACCAACAAAGTATTTCTGACCACCATAAGGACCCTTAACGGTCGTCTATAAATTAATAATAATAATAATAGCTTTATTTTTCCTTCTACAATTTGTTTGACTTAACTAATGATTGGTGATACAAATTTGACTCTTAAAATGTTAAAAAATAATATTATGTTTCTTGATTTCTATGTACCGTTATTATATATAATTATATTATGTACAAGGACCGCTAGCAATAGCGGTGAAAGCCTCCTCCATTCGTTTCCATGTTATTCTATCTCTCGCTACTCTACTCCAAATTTTACCTGCTATTTTTATAATATCGTCGCTCCATCTCATTTGTGGTCGACCTTGTCTGCGCTTTTTGTTCAGTGGGTACCAGTTGGTGGTGATTTTCGTCCATCTTTCATCTGGTACTCTTTGGAAATGTCCAGCCCATTTCCATTTCAATCCCAGTACCTTTATGGCCACGTCCTTTGCCTTTGCGTCTATAAATTACATAAATAAATTACGTAAACGTCAACTTTCCGTGCGTCTGAACAGGTAACCCCGACTTTTTATCATCACCGCAAGAGGTTTAAACATAAAAATACCGTAGACAATTTTTCAACGACGCAGACCCATGAATTTCAAATACGTTTTTTACAGATAAGGGCCATTGTTGATATAAAATACGATTACGCAGCGTAGCCACGCGACCGCAGGCATCCCCGACCGTAAAAATTACAATACAACAAAGCAAGAGATACAAATCATGGAAATACAAAGTTTGTATTAATGATGGTACTTACCCTTCGTTTTTTACGATGAAAAATTCTTTTATTGCTCCGTCCAAGTTTTATGCTCTGTAAAATCTAGTTTGGATATTAAAACAATTATTATGATTCGTTAAATCGTCGGACGTAGGCGCACAGGTATAGAACTCACTGCGGCAATAACCATAATTTCGCCTATTAACCCGTCAGCAGTGACATGAAATAGCTTTAAACAGGTTTAAACAGTGGGCTCACAACGCGATAAACTAGACATAAAATACGACTAGCTATAGCTTCATATATTAAGTACAAAGTAAATCTTCCTACTTTCTTGTATCATAGATAAAAGCGTTAAAAGCCTCGTCTACTCGCGTTCATTAAGAGCTCTCAGTGTTCCACGGTAAAAAATGAGGTAAGTTTGCAAGTAGATTTTAGCGAGTTAATTACTCAACAACAAGAGATCATGAACAAAACTAACTGCAAAATTATCTCAGAAGCACCTGCCGTGTACACGTCATGAGAGTCGTAATAGCTGAAGAATTAAGACGAATCCCGGCAATTTAACTCGTAAGTCGACTTGGAAACATTTGGCACCGAGAGAAAAGCTTAACACAAAATTCCGAATGCCTTTATTATATTAAGCTACCTCGTTGGCGTTATGCCGTCTTTTGTCCATGATATTCTACTCCGCCAGATAATTTGAAAGTGCTAAATAATTCATTTGATATTTAATAATATTTAGGACTTCGGTGCTTTCATCTCGAGGTTAATAAAGCGATAAACTTCACGATGAAACAACTTCTTAATCAGATTTAGATCATCGTTATGTCAGGAAATTTTATTGTCAGCTATGGTTGGTTCGTGATTTCAAGCAAGAAATGGTGTTCCTAGATAAACACTACACACTTTACGGGTCCTTAGAAGCTCGAAAGCCTGACTAGCCTTACCAAGGTGTATCGTATTACTCAATAACTGGGTTGTGGATGTCAGATAGGCAGTTGCTTCATATAAAATAATGGTATTCAGCTGCATACATATTGAGAAAGTAGGCAGAAGGAACGTAGATAATTTGACTAGGCACTTTAATTTAAATTCACTTTCTTCGGTGTATTATAATTCTATACTTAAAGCATTTTATTTTACCCAAATGTCCTTTCTGTGGTATCGTTCATCGAATTGTTGAGCTTCTTAAGTTTTGAGACGAATTAGTGCACTGACTGGACCGGTCCACTCAATCTGTTTGGTTCTTTCCTCAATAGACCATTTCTGATACCAATCTACATGATCTGACCAAGATTATGTCAGGACTTTAAATGTGACTGTGACCTCTGAGTTTGTTTCGGCCTTTCTTCTCAGAGCAGTTCGATAGGGAACGCCGACCTCATCTAGTTTTTAAAATACACTTTACAATTACAAATCCAATTACAGAAATAAAATCATTGAATCATTATTTTGCTTTAGTACTTTTAGTTTCTACAATCAGTACGTAGGTATATAAAACGATTGGTGATATAACCAAAGGCACCACACAAACGAACACAATTGAAGGTCCCACTTACCTAAATCTCGTCTCTAACAAGACAAACAGCATTGAAAACAAAACAATAGTTCCTTGTCATTGTTAATAAGTCATTTATCCGCCATAAACAAGGTTATGATAACCCGGTTGAGTTAACCCGTCGTTGCTGTCCTCACTATACTGTCCCTAAGTTACGGACATAAATCTGACTTAACGGCCCAGCGGGACAGTGTTTGTACATTATTGGGTTAAGACCGGGGACCACGTAACAAGTGGAAAATAACGTTATGGATTCCTTGAGTGAATTATTGTGAGGTTGGCGCGTTTCTATATTTTACTGGTCGTTAGTGGTTGAGATGGCGTCTAGTTTTAAACTTTGCTGTGTAGTTTGGCATTACTATGCCATGTGCGTTACTGTACTATATATAATTAATTTTAAAAAGATACCTACCTACAGGTTCTGTACAAATAAATAAAAATGAATTGTCTGTTTGCATATGAAAGTATACAGGGTGTAAGGGAAACGCTTCCGAAAACGAAGACAGGTGATAGGGCTAGTGATTCTCGATACTATACCATAAAAACCTAGTTCTTTTTTTTTTAATTACCAAATTTTTTAGCATTTTTGTACACTATGCTGCGAGAACAGTTAAATGAACCATTATTTGAGATTAAACACATTTTTTTTGCAAAATATAGCTGATAGGCTCACGCATAACTGTACTCTTCCCCAAGTCCAGACGGCGACTTTAGGTTTAGGTATCCTTTGTAAAGCGCCGCCAAAATAAAATTAGTAGAAACATTACAGAAGCGTCATTGATGCAAAATATCAAATTTAAAGCGAAAGGTTATTGGTATCCGTTTGAATTTAGGTGGTATATAACCTACGTTCCGGCTTCGGAAGCGTTCCCCCTGTATAGCGTTACACCCTGTATAGGTACGGTAGGTACTTAAAACAAAAAAATATATTTTAAATCTTTTGTATGTCTATTTGTTCCGGCTTATCTCCGAAACGATTAGACCGGTTTTGACGAGACTTCACAGGCAGGTAGCTAAGGCTATAAGGAGTAACATAGGCTACATTTTATCCCATTAGCACGTTCCTATGGGATAATCTAAACATCTATTATACAATGTATATCTATACAATTATGTAAAATTGTGTCTGTTTGTAATGTCAAAATAATATTTTTTTACTTAATGGTTCATCATTTCAGCCGAAAGAAGTCCACTGCTGGACATAGGCCTCCCCCAAAAGGGGGGTTTTGCCATAATCGCCACGCTTGGCAGGCGGGTTGGCGATCGCAGAAAGGTGGTAAAATGCATAGAGAACGCTGCTGCCTATTCTCTAGTAAGTCCCTTAGTCGCCTTCTACGACACCCATGGGAAGAAATGGGATGGTGTTATTCTTTGACATCCGGCACTACACGGAACCACACGGAACTACATACATACCGTTACTTTCATAACTTAATGGTTATGAAAATATATACGGTATGTATGTATGTAGTAGGTATGCACTGTACTTCCAACATCCACGCAGGCAAACCCACGGGCAACAGCTGGTCTTCATAATGTATATATATTAGTCCAGTCACTGAATAAGATATAGGTTTCCAAAAAAACTATAAAGTAGGTACTGATTAGAAACGTTAATAATATAGCAATGTTAACAACTAGTAATTAGTGTATTTTCTCCGTAATTTCTTTTTATGAAGTTCAGTTTATTACCGGTAATAGTCTGCGAAGTAGGTAATTTTACATCAGGTAGCTTTCAGTGTTAATTAAGGTTATAAAAAAGTTTGACGGAAAGGACGCCGATCCTGTCGTTAATTGCCAATTTTTCAATTACCACTCAAACGTGGCGTGGGCACAATTTCATCCTAACTATTTATGATAAAATATATAACCATAAATTATACCCTGAAATGACATATTGAACAATTCCTACGATCATGCTGATATTAGGTATTAATGTGAAAGTTTGTATGTTTGGATATTTAGATGATTGGAGGTTTGTTACTCAATCACGCAAAAACGGCTGAACCAATTTGGATGAAATTTGGCACACATATAATTTATAACCTGGATTAACACATATGATACTTTTTATCTTGGTTGTGAGTTCCTGTTGGACAATTTTTGACCTCTACGAGGGTGACGCCGCTGGCTTATGCTAGTTTAAAATAACACATAAAATATAGACCAGAAATTACACCATAAAATGACGGATTGAACAATTTACTAATAATTTGCTCGTTTCATGATTATAACTCAACAAAACACTTATTATGGGCAAGGACATAATAATTACGAAATAATTTGACAGAGTCGTTACATAAACAGAAGTTGGTAATTCATTGTTTCCTAAATGCGAAGTTGGTTATTAAATAACACGTGGTTTCGTCCTTTGGTCACGCGAGCTCAATATTAAGAATTACCTTTCTTGGTGCGATGTCCTTCAACTTATTTTCATTGGCGCTAACCTTTGTTAGCGAGTATTGATTAGATAAAACACTGATAAGGACAATATTTACTATGCAACATGCGACTGCGACACTTCGGTAACTATACTCCATCTATCTATACATATAATAAAATTGTAACAGGCCGATGTCTGTACATTAAAGATATTGAAGAAAAAATAGTATGGGGGGTCTTTATTAGAGCAACAGAAGCCAAAACAACGGTTTTTAGAATTTTTGTCTGTCTGTATGTTTGTTACCGCATCACGCAAAAACCACTGCATGGAATTGAATGTAGTTTTCAATGATGTATTCCGAGAGGTCTAACTTAAAAAATAGGCTATATATTATTTAAAAAAAATGATTATCTACTTGATTCTAAAGTCCACGCGTATGAAGTCGCGGGCAAAAGCTAGTTTGAAATAAGATTAGACATTAAACTAAACCTTTTTTACAGTCCTATCAACCGATTTTGACTTCTATTACGTTAGTGGCATGACAAATGGCAGCTGCAGTATACAGTTGCTATTGTAACTACTTTTTTGCTTTTAATGCCATCCATATGACTATACGGTATAGAAGTCAGAATCAGTTGAACGGACTGTAAAAAACGTTTGTTTAAATGTCTAATCTTATTTCAAATGGAGTATAGACGTAAGGACAGGCTGCTGACGACAATTTTCATAAATTTTGTTCGAAGCTCCGCAGACTTGGCGTCGAGTCGCATAGTCGCAACTATAGGCTAGGGCTTTGAAGTCGCTCGCTCTCGCTTTTTGTCGCAGTGACTAGACGCACGGAGAGCGTTGGTCCGTGTTTGGCTTCCTGTGAGCGCTGAGGAAGGTGCACGTGTGTTTCTATTGCATCTTCACAAGCCCCAAGACAAATCCAACTAGAGGCTCCATACTCACTGACTAACTGACTGACGAATACTCAAAGAAAATAATCACTTCCTGTTTCTGCATGACATCTGTTACAGCTCTGTATCTAGTTGCAGTAAAAAAAAGCACGGATTGCGTTGGCATAAGACGGCACGTTTAGCAAAGGGGTTTTTTTTTTTGGGTGGGAAATCATCAAATAACTTCTCCCGCTCTGGGTGGAGCAGGAGGGCGTGTCAGACTTTTACTGATTAAAACCCACCCGTGTCCCCTCAGTTGCCTGTGTGCCAGGGGCCGCGATATCTCTTTCAAACAACCCGCAGCCCTGGCAGGCATCGGCCCATGCGGACCCCACCAGCTGGTGCTGACATCTTGGTTGTTGAGCAGACACATTTTTCGAACATTTAAAGCAATGGTTTAGCACTCAGTTTCAAAACGAAACAGATTATGATTAATCGTGCGTTACGCATTTATGGTGCTGCTAATTGCAATAAACGAACGAAAATTTAAATTTCGCGTCTTAACCTGAACCTCAAAGCACCCTAGATTCGGTTTCCATAATGTCAATATTTAACTTATTCATCAATTTATAAAAAAAATCACATCCATTCATCATACTTACTACTAATACATCTATCTACCCGTACAAAAAGAATTACTTGCAGACATAATATGGGCTACTCATGTTCTTCTTTGTTGGGGATCGTTGGTCGCCATTTTGTGTCGAATTCATAGTGTTGGCTTGGTGCTAGCAGTATGACAAAGAGCCGACAACCTATCAAGCACGTTCACACCCATTCTTCATACTTACCTCGTCATTATTATCTTTTCGATTGGTTAAATAAAAATAATGAAATATACTCACTATTATCTTTTATAATGGTGTGATCATTGCGTTTTTCTTTTATGATTGGTTGTGTTGATAGTATATTTTATTTTAATAGGTCGTTATTTTAACGCTGGTAAGACATTATAGAATGGCCTAATAGAATAAAATAATCATATTTAATAACACGAAATATGGTCATCATAAAACCGCGCGGCCCCTATAACAATACAATACATTCCCTTCCATTACAATATAAAATCAATTGTGTCTCATTACCCGGTATTTGACAGGTTAAATATAAGTGGAGTAAATGATAGATGATAATCTGGCCAATCTACAGTTTCAGGGTTAACCATTATTTACGCCATCATGTATATAAAATCAAAAGGTCACTCAATCATTCATGCATTCATTCACTCACTGATTAATCACGAAATCTCAAAAACTTCTGGACCCACGTTGACATGAAGGTGGTTGGGCACGGAGGTAGATTATGAGTAGGAAATGTCAGCTAAGAAAGGATTTTACGAAACTACCCCCGTAAAGGGGTGAAATAGGGGGTCGAAGTTTGAACATATTATAAGATAAAAGACTACGTTGAAGACTGGGAAATTTGGCATTAATTCCTTCTGCACATGTGGCTTCCCTGGTACCTCATTAACAGCCAAACTGTGTGAAAGTCTATTAACTGCTCCCAAATTACAATGTTAATTTTAATTCTTTTTATTTTTTACAATGTCTGACATATTCTCGTCATTATTTGACATTATACATCAATTTTAATTTCGACTATTTATTATTACCTATTAGTAATTGTCATCGAAATCATGTCACTTGGTTCAAACAGGTTAATTTTATATGGGTAGATTCTTTTACATATTGTGAATGAGAGACTAGATTTGTAGACGTTTTTCTATTCTGTATTTTCATTCCTCTAAGTACCTGGTACTTATTGACTGGCCTGCACTGTCCTCCCATACCTATAATCACTGTAATTTGAAAACATTGTAAAAGCCAATTATTTTTAAAAGAGTAACCGTGGAGTTTCTTGCCGGCTCTTCTCCATAGGAAACGACAAATTGGAACCGTGCACCTAGCTTATGATGTTTCATAAGTGCCCATGCAGGCTTATGTGAAATAAAATATTTTGATTTTGAATGAAATTGTTTACCTACTCCTTGGGCTATGCAATGCTGGTGGTAATATTAATTGCAATGACGCGGGTGGAGCCGCGGGTAGCAGCTAGATTATGTATAAACCTATAGGTAAACGCAATAAATATACTAACACATTCTTAGAACTACGTAATTAAATTTCAAATTGAAGTAGGTTATTGTAAACATGAGGTACAATTTGCTCTACCTTCTACAACAAACATGTGTGGTTTTAACAAATAATTTGGTAGAAGACAAGAAACCTCACACGGTAAACACAGTTTTAGCTCCAGGTAACTAATTTAGATTGATATGTGGACAGAAAACCGTCTAGACTGAAATTGGTTTAGACCTAAACTTCGCCTTATTCTAAAATTCATAAGGGTTAACAAAGGACTATGGTCACCAGTAAATAATGTTTGATAAATGAAATAAAACAGAATCTTATTATCTTACTAGTTTTTTCCAGCGGCTTCGCTCGCATGGAAGTCGGAAATTAGATATACCACGGGAACGGCCTATTGGGATAAAAAAAAACTTTTTGTTTTTGTTTTTTTTTTTAGAAAAAGTTTTTATTTTTCACTTTTTAGTGGTTCACATGTGCTTACCCCTTCACAGCATACCGGCGTGATGTTATGTTATGAACTGGTGTAAGCAATAGATTTTATTTTATTATATTTACATGAGATTTCAGCAATACCAGTCCATTTGCTATCATTTATAGAGGAGTTCCGATGCCTATCTCCAAAGTTCTTCATCAGATTTTCACCAAATTGAAATGAGACCACTCCGAGAAAGTAGGTACTCTTCCGAAAAATAGCTAAATCGCTTTGTGTGCCTATAAAATTTGAAGAGTTTTCTCTATTTCTCCAGGTTCCCATCATCAGATCCTGACTTGATGATCATGGGACCACCTGGAAAGTATACCCTTTCAAACAAAAAAAAACAAAATCCAAATCGGTCCAGCCATCTTCGAGTAATCGGGGAACATACATAAAAAAAAAAAAAGGTTCCGACGAATTGATAACCTCTTCCTTTTTGAAGTCGGTTAAAAAGTACCCTATGTGTTATTCCAGATTACAAACTATCTGTGTACCGAATTTCATCCAAATCCGATCAGAATGTTTGTTACTCAATCACGCAAAAATGGCCACACGTATTTGGATGAAGTTTTGCCCACGGATTGTTTATAACTTTAACTTACACATAGGATACTTTTTATGCCAGTAGTACCTTCCTTTGGGATCGTAATTTAAAAAGTAAAATAATAAATAATAGTTTAAAAAACTAAAAAACACGCTTTAAAAACCAAACTAAAAAAGGAGAAAATAATTTAATTCAATTAAAAAGCGTGGGGTGCTTTTTGAGGTATTTTTATAATCAATTAATGTCAAAATCGCGCTCAAAGGAGTCTGTTACATACAAACAAACAAACAAACCAACAAACAAACATACAAGTGAAGCTAATATAAAGCGTGTAAAAAGCAACTTAATTTTTGCTATTTATTTCAGAGGACGTGCGCACTTTTCACACCTAGTACATGACGAAAAATAACACAAAACTAATTCTATATTCGCTTGAGTGATCGATTGCAATCTGTCATTTTTTTACTAGCCGTCATGATATTAAGGTTCTGTCGCAGACAACCTTTACATTCATAGAGGATAAACGAAGGGCTTATGGTCAACAGGTACGTACTAATAAATAATAAAAATATGCTTGCTAATATTATAAACGCGAAAGTTTGTATGTATGGATGTATGGTATACAACGAGTAACATAATTAACGCAAGACCTCATACACCCCAATTAGAGTATTGAGTTAAAAGCATAATACGATGACCAAAACTACTTTTTTCTAAAAGCTAACTGATATTATTAAGAAAAACGTGTCGACCCAAGCATTACTTTATGCATTTAAAATTGAGTCTTATTCCTTCTAATTAAGATAGAATTTTCTTTGGCTCAATCAGTGGTAGGTATGGCAAAATACATAATTTAAAAAAATACTTATATTAAAAGTTACTGAAATCGATTCAGTAGTCAATTAGGAACTATTTTCAGGTCTTGCGTCCATTCTGTTACACCTTGTATAAGATGTATCTACTTATTATATCAAATCCGCATTATTGTTACTCAATGCCATTAAAAAAAAATGCGTATAGAGCGTGGTTTATTGGCATTACAGCAAAAAAACCTTGAAGCTATAAAAAAGATCGAAAACACTGTATACAGGAAAAGTTTTTATCCAGTGCGCAAACCGCGTACCATGAAATCAGAAAATTTGCGTAGTTTTACAAAAAAAATCTGCTGTTTTATAGAAAAGTGCAATACCTCTACGCGGTCAAAATTTATTTATTTATTCACAAAACATACACTATCATCACAGGCTTACCTAATACAATAGTGTAGTTATACATGGTTAAAGTTATAATCATAATAGCTGAAAAATGTTAAGACACAATTACATTATTAAAAACAACCAAGAGCAATTTTACAAAATGCGGCCCGTGTGAATTCACTCAGAGTACAATTGAAGCAGTCAATATGTTGTGACACCATATTGAGTGTGTGCAGGGCGCGCTTCAGCGGCGCGTGCTGCAGCAGGTTGGTGCGAGCGGGCGGTACCCACAGCAGGGGTGGCCGCCTCCGTCGCCCCACGTACCCATCAGGTACACACAATAAAATGTATGGAACAGCTGTTTTTTTTGTATAACCTACGAAAAATTTCTGCGCTGGGGGTCTACAATGGTATGCTGAATTCATGGTTAAAGTTTGCGCACTGAATTAAAACTTTTCCTGTATAGTGCCAAAAAGCCTCAGCTCAGCATAATGTGATGACAACACAAGGTGTACCACCTGACCTTCATTTTCAGCTGCATGCAAGGAGTACCATACGCTAGAATAATAAACACATAGGGAAGTGTGTGTCCCCAATAATAAGAGTGCGTGTGTCTGTGAGTGTTGTGTCATCACAGTAGAATATCAACTTTAGGGTGAATGCGCAGTGGTAGACCGCGAAATTCAAATTTTCTTACGTTTTTGCAATTTACAAGTCAGTATCAGGTTGTATCCTGATCAAAATGTGATTTGCGAATATAACAGGTACGTATTTACAGAATTATAGTCATTAGAATGTCTAATATATCTCTATAAGTTAGATTTCTTCCACAAGCACTTTTCCATAAGAAATTTGTTCTTATGGAACAAATCTAACTTAGAAAGATGTATTATTGATTCTAATGATTATAAATCTGTAAATACGTACATGTTATAGTCGCAAATCATATTTTGATCAAGAAACAAGCTGACACTCACCTGAAAATTGCAAAAAACGTAACAAAATTTGAATTTCGCGCTCTACCACTGCGCATTCACCTTAAGTAAGAACATTAGATAATCTGACCATTAAACTAGATACCCTGGTCACTTACTCGTAATCCTCACATTCCGCAGCAGCTGAATAAAAAGCGATGTAAGCAATAGCGCCTAATGCACCCCAACTAAGTGTATAAATGTGCAATACTAAGGCAGTAGAGCCTTAATGTAGGCACTAAAGCTGTTTGCATTATGTGAAGAGCAAAAGTTAGTATGTGAACGTGCACATAATACTCTTGACTCTGACTTTTGGAGTATGCTGAACTTTAAATGAGATTCTTGGAATGTTTGTAAGGGGACACTTTACGGTTGGATTATTCCACTTAGGACCCGCAGCCAAACCTCCAAAATATTGTCACGGAACCAGTACCCTAATTGCCTAAAACATTAAAAAGAAACATTTTATGAACATATGAAGCAATTGTGTCATTGTAGATTTTTGACAGTCGTTACGGGTCGTCTGAAGCCTGAATGTTTGACAAACAGTATTTCCATAGGTATCGTATTACCCAGCAGCGGCGAGGTGTCAATTTTTCTAAGAGAGAAGCTGAAGCGAAGTCGGCTTTAACTCACTGACTTATCAATAAAGAATACTTACTATCATTCTAAAATAATACAGGATTGTAATTAATAAAATTCAACAAAATTGACAGCTGGAAACCAAATAACATGTGCAATATTCCACCATCTCGTTCTCGCTGATGCATTTTTCTATATTTGTCTATGTCATAACCCGATGTACACCGGCTTGCATTCGGCTTCCATATCAAGCGGTGCCCCGTGACCTAAAGTGACATCATTACGGGATCACTGTTGTATACATTTTTAGTTCCCGATTATGGCGTTTTGGCTCCGGGATAATTTAGAACATTTTTTTGTTGTAATACAAAGCTAAAAATAACTGTTTTTGTTGTTTGAATGTTATGGTGAATTAAATATAACTATATTTTTTGGCAATAATAGACACTATTGACGTGCCATTTTTCAAAAGCGGTAGAGATTCACCGAAGGGAATCCGGTTGGAATCGTGTTATATGGTGCTTTCGCCACTGCTACTCAGTAACTGGTTTGTGAAGGTTAGTTAGGCAGTAGCTACATGTAAAATAATGGTACTCAGCTGCATCCGGTTAGACTGGAAGCCGACCTTAACATAGTTGGGAAAAGGCTGGGCAAATGTTGATGATGAACGTAGCACAATATTTGTGTAAAACACTAATCCATCGCACTATATGTTCGAAAAATGTTGTCTGTTCAACAACGTAAATAATGCAATTAATGTTATTGAACTGTCAAAATGAAAGCCATTCATATTGTTAATGTGTAACGTAACTACCCCGCCGACCCCGAAATAACTTTTGTACCAAATTCAGTTCGTCAAAATTTCGCCCTTGTGAAATGATGGAGAAAAATGAAGGATTGTACAAATACTATCTATAGTTGAGCGATCTATTTTAATTTTCATATCAAATGAAAATAGATTGGATATAGATTTTGTCAATCCGATTACGTAAATCTTTTTGATGGATTGTGTTGCAGGGATTTTGGAGCAATTCGAATTAATCGTTCATCAACTTACGGTCATATTTTATGTTAGAACAGATTATATTAAATTTAAAATTTTAGGATGACAAGGTAGAAAAGATAGATTTTTTAAACAAAACTGATTAAATAACATTATATCTCTCTCATAATCCCCGAAGAGTTAATAACCCTGCACCCTAATTGCGTCACACACTATCAATCACAATCGTTCTGATGGATATTGCTAATCCAATGCCGCATATGTTCGACAAATTTGTTTGGTGAAAAACGTATATAACGCAAAGAATGTTGTTGAACTGTCAAAATGAAAACCAATCCTACTGTTAGTGTGTTAGAGGTGTACCTATACAGGGTGTAAGGGAAACGCATCTGAAAGTGAAGACTAGGCTGTAAGAATAGGGCTAGTGATTCTCGAAACAGTACCATCATAAAATCTAGTTTGTTTTTTTTAAATTTTTACCTTTTTTTTAGCATTTTTTGTACATTTAAAAACTTTTTTAAATGTACAAAAAGACCGCGCCCGCCAAGAGCCCCACGGCCGACGACCACAAGTCCAAGCGGCGACTTTAGGTTTAGGCATCCTTTGTAAAGCGCCACCAAAATAAAATAAGTAGAAGCGTCAAACGTTATAAATTGATGCTAAATAACCAATTTAAGGCGAAAGGTTATTGGTATCCGTTTGAATTTAGGTTGTATATAACCTACGTTCTGGCTTCGGAAGCGTTCCCATTACACACTGTATATAGCACACGCAAATTTCGCCAGTTATGTTTAAGTCTAATGTAATAGGCGACGAGAATATTGCCATTAACTAGGCAGAAATGACTCCGAGCTGCTATAAACAAATTCCTGATTGAAAGCTCAGGAACACTTTGCTCGACCTGCAGGGAATCAGACTCAAGAGTAGGTACATTCTCAGCAGTACTGCTGGCGACCACTAAACCAAGGAGGCAATCCAGCAAAATGGTTTCATACAATTTTGAAAGAATTATTATAGCCAATTGCAATATGAATGCTCAATCTTGGCATGTTTGTTTTTTTTTCTCAAATTTAATCATTTTTCCATTTTATTTTATCGTGTTTACACTAAGTTATGCAAAAGCAGTGGTGGCCCAGTGGTAACGGCCACGACTTACGAGATGTAGGTCGTGCGTTCGAACCCAGCCAGGCGCATTACTTTGTGTAAATAATTTTCATCACCACTGCTTTCAAAACGGTGAAGGAAAACATCGTGAGGAAACCGGCACGTCCTAGAACCAAGAATTCGAAGACATGTGACATCTACCAACCCGCACTGGGCTCGCGTGGTGGATTAAAGCCCAGTCCTCTCACAGAGAGGAGGCCTGTGTCTCAGCAGTGGGAACATTATAGGCTGATTATATAAATGTATGTGTAAGTTGTGGTCTCCTGCGATTGATGAAGCACACGTAAAATAACTGTTTTATACAAGGTGTAACTTAAATAACGCACAACCTCTTAAGGGGTTATTGTACTCATCATTATCAGTAACTTTTACTATGGGACCAAACCTAAAATCGCGAAAAAAAATCAGCTGTTCCCTACAATTGTATTCGCATAACTCGTCAAAATGTAGGGAACACCTGATTTTTTTTCGCGATTTAAGATTTGGTCCCATAGTAAAAGTTACTGATAATGTTGAGTACAATAACCCCTTAAGAGGTTGTGCGTTATTTAAGTTACACCTTGTATAAGTGTGATTTATTTTGTAAAATGTGTATCATTTTTGTTTGAGATCCCAAATAAATTTGATGGTTCCAAGAGGAATAATCCAACAGTTACCGTTTCTGAGTCTCAAAATTTATTCGTATATTTGCTCACTTTACTTCTACCATGCACTGAGTGCCATTTCAGTTTCTTGTTATAAAAAAAAATAGCCTTTTTATTTTATACTTTATGGAAGAACAATGGCGGTTTTTGCTGCTATTCTTGAAATCTTTTGATATCATAATTAGCTGCAGAGTTTAAGAACATTAATTATGCTTAATTGCTCATTTTATTGAAGGAGAAATACTGCGAGGTAATACCGTAACACACTAACAGAAGGAATGGCTTTCAGTTTGACAGTTTAACAACATTTATTGCGTTATTTACGTTGTAGAGTAGACAAATTTTTCGAACATAAAGAAAAAGCACGAAGCACGAGCATGAAGAAGCCTCCTCGTGTAGCGCAATTTGTTCCACCAGTAACTCGAATGAACAGAGCGCTCGGCTTATCCTGGACAGTCACACCCAATACCTTGATGACTGGCCAATTCTTCCCTTGCGGTGGTAGAGCTAACGCCCGCCTGGTTCGCGACCACCGTCCCACCGGAGTCCGGCGTCAAGCAGCTTGCTGTGTTTCGTCGATGGGTGGGAGTACCAGCAGTGCTTTGAACAAGAGTTAACAGGCATTTTCTGGACACGCTCGATCCATCATAGACCGACAGGCGTGATCGAGGTCAAGAGCGAGCCCATTTAGTAAGAAAAAAAGCAATAGACTAGCAATGAGGGGCTTATGGCCATGTAATATAAACCGCACGGATCGATCGATCAGGTTCAGCTACGCTTGCCGCGGTTGGTCCGTAGATGGGTGACAATCGTTACATACCAAGACTCCTCCGTGCCTCGGATTTGTCCCGGCTATAATTTGTGGATCTTTGACAGTCGTTACGGGTCATCAGAAGCCTGAAAGTCTGACAACCAGTCTTACCAAGGGGTATCGTATTACCCAGCAACTGGGTTGTGGAGGTCAGATAGGCAGTCGCTCCTTGTAAAATGCTGGTATTTAGCTGCAACCGGTTAGACTGGAAGCCGACCAAGTATAGTTGGGAAAAGGCTAGACAGATGATGATGATGGATTAGCAGTGTCCTACCAAATGATTCAGATTCTGATTGATAGTCTGTTACGTAATTAAGGTGCAGGTAAGTCTCAGGTAAGGTATTCTGGTAAGTCAGCTGTCGCTGAAAACTAGTGCTGGAACTCTGTCTTGCATAGGGTCGCAGCATAATGCTGAGCGATAGCCGTTTTTCGTGGATGTGACGCATGTTTCCCTCAATCTATTTTTTTTTTTTTAGTATTCCTGTCCTTTTTCCCGTCATGTTTACCGCAAATAAACGTTTTTTCTTTTTCTTTCTTTTTTTTTTCTATATCTCATGAGGAGTGTTGTATAACAATTACATGGTCTTCAAGTCCGATACCAAGTGTCCCTCCACCGTCCCTCCTGTGTTACTGAACGGCGTGGGGTTGCACAGAGTGTACTCTTTTAAATACCTGGGTCACTTGGTGACGGACGATTTGAAAGATCACGCAGATATGGAGAGGGAGGGAGCACAGAGCATTTTCAGTTCGGGCTAATATGCTGGCTCGCCGCGCGGCGGTTCTTTCGATGTACAGCTGCGGTCAAAATAACGTTGTTCAAAGCAAATTACATGTCACTGTACTCGGGGAGCCTGTGGTTCAACTACACCCAAAAGGCCTACAATGCTCTGCGGATCCAGTATAACAACGCATTTAGAGTGCTGTTGCGTCTGCCTCGGTTTTGTAGCGCGTCATCTATGTTCGATGAGGCACGTACCGATGCGGCGACGGGTTCCATGCTGTACGGCGCAAAAGTGCGGCCCCGCTGATAAACAGACTGGCGTGGCAGCCCCAACAGCATTCTACGCGCTATAACCAGGAGACACGACAGCCCGTTGTTGAGGTCACTTGTCACCTGTACCTACACTGTCTGTGTTATTAGTTAAGTACTATACTAACCCAATGGATCTTTGATATCTCACTAAATAAATTCATAAAAACAAAAAAAAATAAGTCGTTAACTAATTATTGGGTGAAGGAGTATCAAAAATAGTAAATTAATATGGTTATGGCCCCAGTGGTTAAGGCCTCTTCTCTCATTCACGAGGTTGGGGTTAAAATCCGAGCAAGTACCTACCAATGACATATTCAGCGTTTACTTTGGACATTACTGATATCGCTGAAGAAAACTGGGCTTAAATACAAATCTAATCTGGATCTGGTGGATATTCGACAGTCGTTACGGGTGGTCAGAAACCTGAAAGTCAGACAACCAGTCTTACCAAGGGGTATCGTATTACCCAATAACTGGGTTGTGGAGGTCAGATAGGCAGCCGCTCCATGTTAAATACTGGCGAAAATCTAAGCAGATGATGACGACGATTTTGATGAATGACAGAAAACATTTTAAATTGTGTTATAATTGATTTTATTCACTGAAAACTTCTTTCATCGTCACCTGAACCAGAAAATAGCGATAAAAGCTTCAAAATATGCACGTAATCGTCACAGTATTACCCCCAGGTTTTGTTATAAATTTTCACAAGATAAATGGTGTGTCATCGTGTGGGCCGCATATCAATCACTTCGGGCCCCGACTATCCATTCTATGAACAACTGACAGGTATCCTAAAACTAATATTTTACACTTGGTGTATCCAATCAACAGGAACGATGCACATAACTTCGTACGTGGGGCCATTGTTTGCTACCGTTTTGGGTTTTTGAATAGGTTTTCAATTTTATTGATAAGTAGGTTCCGCCGGCGGCTTCACCCGCGAGGATGTCGAGAAGTTTCCTACGTAAACATATATTGGGAAGTCTTCTGTGTTAATTCAGGTTATAAACTATCTTTGTGCCAAATGTCATCCAAATCCGTTCTGATTGCTTGAACATGTTTTTTTTTTTGGATGGGAAATCATCAAATAACTTCTCCCGCTCTGGGTGTAGCGGGAGGGCGTGTCAGACTTTTACTGACTAAAACCCACCCGTGTTCCCTCAGTTGCCTGTGTGCCAGGGGCCGCGGTATCTCTTTCGAACAACCCGCACCCCTGGCAGGCATCGGCCCTCGCGGACCCCCCCATTTGGTGCTGACATCTCTTTGAGGCGCGCGTGGAACACAACGCGCCGTCGACCCGGGCTTGGTCCTTACCGGACAGCGAGCTACCCATTACTCGCCGTCCGCAAGCCCGCGCCTACGGTGGCCGGGAATCAGCCTGGGATTCCAGACGCCCAGGGACTAACAAACATGTTTGGAGCTAAACATACAAACTTTCACATATTTATAATTAGCTTTCCCCAGTGGCTTCGCCCGCGTGGAGTTCGGAAATTAACAATAAATTATCGTCATATTTCAACCAATTTACACAAAATAGTAACAAATTATACACCTAAAACTTCCCTCATAAATCACACTGCCTATTGGTGGAAAACGCATAAAAATCCGTTTAGGATTTTCTGAGTTAATCGCGAACAGACAGACAGTCAGACGCGGCGGGGGACTTTGTTTTATAATATGGATTAAGATTAAAATGGAAATGTCCTAAAGTCCTGGGTTCGATTTCCAGGTCTGGCAAAGCGTTATTGTGTTTTTCCATCTAGGATTTTTCAATAACTGGAATGTAATCTGGATGGTCACGCACAACGGACCGAATGGGAGTCTACGTGCGGAAAAGGGAGTCCCATCATCATCATCATCAATCTGGATGGTACTTATGGAAATAGACTCGCCCTCTTTTATATGGAACTTGAACATAACTGGCAGAATGTGGGTGTACTTTATGTACACCTCTGCCTAGTCATTTGGTTATAACAGGCGTGATGTTATGATGTTTTGTTTAAAATAGGTACCCAAAACGAATTGATAGGTTCATTTACGAGTTCCACTTAACCTGATAAATTATACCTAGAATCCATTTACAGCATCAACCTGCTCTGAAATTCAGTAAAACAGGCTGCAAATGATCAGATTAAATTAGCTTCAGCACTACTTGAAAATTTCGTTGGACTTTTCCGATTTAATTGACGTAATCTTTAGTTTTTCTACCAATTCATACAACGCAGGTGAATTTTATTTGCCAAGTTTGTTGTTATTTGAAGATTATGTAATGTTTGAAAATCTCCGAATTCACGATCCAATCATCTTCATTAGTGATGTACCGACTAGTCGCTGACTAGCCGGGCGGGAAAGCCGACTAGTCGGTCATATTTGTAGTCGGCAACTAGTAGGCTAAAACCGCCGACTAGTCGGCCTATTTTTTACTCGTATAAAAAAAATTAAATAAAATAATAAAAATATGTATAAAAAATTTAAAGACGGTGATTGAAATGAAATTTAAATCTTTACTGTTATTATTTTAATTATAGAATCAGTTTTACAGTTTACTTTCATTGCAATCTAGAATAGGATAGGAAGAAAAGCCGGCTCGCACTTAAACAATGATAGAATAAATGCAAACCAAATAAAGAAATGTCGTCACTTCATCTTTTAAATGTTCCTTCTATTTTTGTTAATTGGTTTCCCATTTGTAATTATTTGTAACCATAGGCATAGAGACGGAATAAAATACCCACACACAAACTGTCAATCAGACCATTGAAAGTAAAATGTACGGTCTTTGCTCGCGTGTTATTCGCGATAATGATTAAAATTATGTTCGAATCAGCCAATTAACATAACTAAAGACATGGCGTAAAAATAAAAATAAAAAATAAAAATAGCTTTATTAATTCCTTACATTGTGTGTACATCAATCAATTATTTACCTATATTATTGGTTTTTGGTAATTCAATGAAGTTAATGTTGTTCCCAATTGACTGTTGATAATTTATATTAATTTATTACATATTTTATTCCATCATGCTCTATAGCATACCTCTCTCCTCTGCTCTATACCTATGTATAGTCAATAGAATTTATTATTATTAACAATTACAATTATTTAAAATAACATAGTACATTTGTTTCTTCATGCAGCATTATTTTATAAAAGTTTCATCGTCCAAATTTTTAATTTAATTTATTTTTTAATATATTAAGAACATTAAGAACGTAAAATTATTCGCATAATTCTATTATTATTAATGATTGCCATTATTTTATTTTCTTCATGCAAAATTAATTAATATTATTAACAATTTAACATTATTTAGATAGGATTTTATTCGTTCATAATTATCATAGTTATCATTAATTGTTATTTACTAACATGAATACTATTTTAATATCAATAATTATTTAAATGTAAGGACCGCCTATAGCGGTAAAAGCCTCCTCCATTATTTTCCATCTCGCTCTGTCTCTGGCCAGCCTGCTCCATATTTTTCCTGCTACTTTGGCTATGTCATCGTTCCACCTCTTGCATGGTCTACCTCGGCGGCGTTTTTTGTTTATCGGGTACCAGTTTGTGGTTATTTTTGTCCATCTCTCGTCATACATTCTTTGGATGTGTCCTGCCCATTTCCATTTTAGCTTAAGGGCTTCCTTGGCTTTGGTCTTCTCCCTAATTAGCGTGTTTTTAACTGTATCCCTTAGTTTTATTCCCATGTAGCTCCTTTCTATAGCTCTCTAACAAACTCTTATCTAACTAAATACATGGCCCCCCCCAGTGGGTTCCCGCATTGTCGTTGCGGGGGGGCTCAGTAGCCGTGGTCCGCTCCCACGGTGAAGCGAAGAGGAACCCCAAGGTGGGGCCGCTCGTCAGGGCTTTGGTCTCCAAGCCGACGACGTAGCGGCCAAAAAGTAGGTTGCGGTGAGGTGCACCGCAACTAAGGCGGGCCGCGATGTCGAATGGGAGGCATCGCGGCTGAGGGTTACAGGCTGCGGCGGAGGAGGAGTGCCGGTACTTTTGAGTAGCGCTCTTCCCTTCCGTGGCCTGGACGGGGCCGCCACCGTTTGATGGCGGACGCGGTGGGGCCGCAGGGGAAGAGGAGTGTCGGTATAGCGTTGGCCGCTCTCCCTATCCTCTGCGGCCGAGAAGTGGTAGGCGGCGGGGCCACTGCGCTGACCCGTCGCAGGGGGACCAAGGGTGCCAAGGGTGCCAGGGTAGTCTAGGGCCCTTGTGCTACTTGGTTCCTGGGGTGGTCACGGCGTGCCATGTGTCCTGGTGCGCCGGACTGGTGGGGTCCGCAAGGGCCGATGCCTGCCAGGGGTGCGGGTTGTTCGAAAGAGATACCGTCGCCCCTGGCACACAGGCAACTGAGGGAACACGGGTGGGTTTTAGTCAGTAAAAGTCTGACACGCCCTCCTGCTCCACCCAGAGCGGGAGAAGTCATTTGATGATTTCCCACCCTGAAAAAAAAAAAAAAAAAAAACTAAATACATGGCGTACACAATATTCAAAACGGATTCTTCAATTATCTTATATTGAATTAGAGAACATGCTCAGTAATAATGTTTTGGTACACACGGCTACACATTAAGCTACACATTTCCAGTTTATGCTGATCTCGCACTGTACGGAAATCCTATACAATGCGAGATCAGCTTATACTGGAAATATATAGCTTGATGTGTAGCCGTGTGTACCAACAGTGTTTTATTAAGAACATTTTCATATCGATATAATTTTTCGGCAATAAAGCATGAATTTAATAAAGAAATCTGGCAAGCGTGTGTTGTGTTGTAAAGAAAAGTTCCTTTGTTTAATGATTATTTGGTTAGACACTAGTCACGCACGCAGTACACGCTAATCAGCTGATGAAGAAAAAAAATTACCATTGCGCAAACTGCAACCGTAAATCCAGCATATATGATTTTAGACCCCTAGCGTAGACATTTTTATTGGTCATCAAATTAAAAATCTGCTATTTCATAGAAAAATACAATAACTACGCTGTCAAAATGTATGAATAGCGATTTTTTTTATCCTACTATTTTTTTTTTTACTTTAGCGGGTCTAGACTCATATCACAGCTCATATATTATGCCGAATTCATGGTTACATTTGCGCACTGGATATTTTTTTTTCCTGTAGGTATATTCAAGATGTACACTTTTTTTTGGTATTCATAAGAAGTGTATTTTAGGAGTTTACGTATTTGATGCAGCTTACTCTTCAGTAAATTTATCTTTACATAACATCATGCCTGTATTCCTCAAAAGGTTCGGCAGAAATCGCATCCACATTTCGCCAGTTAAATAGGTTTAAGTCTGTCTTTATTTATTTAATTTTGTAACCACCTATAATCTATCCCGCTGACAGCGATGTGGACGAATTCTTTGATGCTCATTGAGCTTTACTTTATATTCTTGTACATACTGTCTAATTATTTATTTTAATACTGTAATTTTAAGTGTCCTGAAGCATTATTGTGACAGATAGACTGACAGCGACATTAAAAGGTTTCTCATCACCCTACGGAACTCCAAAGTACTCGTCTCTTATTACTCGTGTATACAATTATAGTCATCTCCATCGGCGTTCTTTTATATATGAATATCGTCTTACATTCGAGGTAATGGCGCGTAAGTGATATCTTCATGTTTCTTAACGCGTCAATGATATTATTTTCCTTTTTCAGTACAATAGAACTACTGTGTCACGGTTTTATGACTACCTGTGACGGTATTTTCTTGGTTTTTCTCTAAGTGACAGGTTTAAAAGAACATTAGCTATTTATGTCTAAAAATTACAAGATTTCAAGACGGGGTATTTTCCATTAGATAGTAGAAATAGGTAATTGCTTACTGACACTCTAGCGGTTAAAAGTAGTTTTGACTCAACAACTTTTAACCACAGCAGTCAAAAGCACTATTAACCAATGATTTTCAACAAAACTACTTTTGAAGAATCTGTTCAGTCAAAATTGCTTTTAACTGTTTTTGCTAGTTATAAGTACTTTTGCTTGGTTAGCCATTATCATCATCAGTAATAGCTCATTTTCTATTTTACCTGGTACCTACTTGTTGACAGGCCTACACTATCTTCCCATACTTATTCACAATGTAATTCGAAAACATTGTAAAAGCCAATTGTTTTTTAAAGAGTTACCGTGGAGTTTCTTGCCGGCTCTGCTCCATAGGAGGACGACCAATTTTTAGTTTTTTTCAACGTTGCCTCACACTAGGAATTTCTCCTGTATTGTGGGTGCGTTTACAAACATTTAAACTCACACACAAACAGCCAGACCCGGAAAAACTACTTGTAGGTAATACAAATATTTGTTCCGTGCGGGAATCGAACCCGCGACACGCAGCGCAGCAGTCAATAGCTTAACCACTGCGCCAACCGTGCCGTCAATCTGAATCGTGCACCTAGTTTCATTCATTTCATTAGTACCCATGTAGGTTTATGTGAAATAAAATATTTTGATTTTGATATCTACCTACCCTCATCCAATGCTACTAGGGATAGACGAAACACGTTTTCTTCTTCCATACTCCCCTGTCAACCATCTCGCTGTCTTGACACAATCTATTCATATTTTCTTTGGTCTTTTCTCCCTCTCCATTCATCAACATTGTGTATTTCACTACTTTTAAGAAAACTACAGAAAACTGCTTCATTTTTCTAGTGGTAGAAAGCGTTGTTGCCAAGCTCGGGGTGCCGAGTTCGATTTACAAGTCAGTCGAATTGGACGAAAAAATGGACATCGGACTGGATGCAGCAGCAGGAGGACAGGGTGTTGTGACGCAATAGAGAGAGGCCTATGTCCAGCAGTGGACTGTGATAGACTGAGTTGATGTTTAATTTGAGTTTTTCGTATAGAATTCCTCCGTAGACCTAAACTATAAAGTCTGAATTTACAATAGACTCGGCAACTTTATATGGGACTTCAGCATGAGCGATAAAATGTGTGTGTACTATACATCTACTTATCCCTTTGGGAAAAACTAGCATATTACGTACATAATGGTACCTACTATAAAATAAAGTCAACACTATCACAGAAAATGTTCTAAAAGATTGTTCAATATGTTCAGATTTCCAAATCGTGTCTAGATCAAGAGCTCACAACCTAGCTTTTGGAGTTTTGCTTGTCGCAATTCTTTAAATTCAGAGGTTAAAGGAACTTTAAGTGTCTAGCCTGTTGACACTATCAAAATAGACGCAGATTTTTTTTTTTTTTTTCATAAGGTACCTATCGTTGACTTTTGATGTCTACACTATAAAATGTGCAGAAAATTAACTTAATCATTTTAAGCGTCTTCTACTTTTCGTGTCGATGGTAGTCTTCTTTTTGAAGTGATTTTTTTTTAAACCGCATTGAGCGATTTTTGGTAGGTGCAAAACTTAAGGGTCACGCCAATGTGATCGCATCACCGATATGGTAATGGGACTGTGGCGGCATCTACAACGACACATGCGAACCACGCATCAAAAACATGAAACACAAAAAGTGATGTGGCGCCATCTACAATGCCACATGCCGAACTACGCAAGACTTGACGTCACACTTTGTCTACATCGTGCAATCAGAGTTTACCGCACGACTGGCATATATACAACATCCCGACATTAACCGTCGGGCAGTTGCTCACCATACACAACACCCATCTGGTCGGAGGTTCCTCATTTCTCCATAGAGTATGAGTGAACTTTACACCCTGTTCCTCATACCTCTATAGGACCATTACCGACATAGATAGATAGATTGATAAAACCTTTATTTAGTACACACAAAAGACATACACTACACACAAAAAAAACAATTAAACATGACATGCTAATGACGTCCCCGTGACTGCCTATTTTTATAATGATTGAGCCCAGTAGGTGGGAGCAGTGCAATGATGGCCTAGTGCTATCGGCCCCGGCTGAGTTGTAGGTCGTAACTTCGAACCCAAACACATTACTTTGTGTAAGTATTTCATTTCATCACCACTGCTCTCAAAACGGCGAAGGAAAACATAGTGAGGAAACTTATTCTAGAGCCAAAAATATCGAAGATATATGACATCCACCAGCACGCACTGTGTCCGCGTGGTGGATTATGGCCCACTCCCTCTCACAGAGAGGAGCCCTGTGTCCCAGCAGTGGGAACATTATAGGCTGATTATGGTGAGGTAACCACGTTGATTGCGACATCAGTGGCATTTTTCAGGTCATCTGAGGTGCAGTGAAACGGACACTTAGGATACTCCAGCAAGTAGGACATAGTCTGAACAAAAGCACGAACAATCAACAAAGTGCAGAAAACACACACATGTTACAACCCTATAACTTTTCTCTAATAAAAAAAAAACAAAACTATACAACTTTGTTAGACCGCGACGTCGCAGTCGTCATACAATAAACAAAACAAGAACATTGTCAACAATACAAAGCTTAATGTGGCCGTGCCGAAGCTCCGTGACAATACTTGGTACCACGGTAAGGGATACAGATTTTTTCCATTTTTAGGGTTCTGTATCTCAAAGAGAAAAAAACTGAACCCTTGTAAGATCACTTTGTTGTCCGTTTATCAGTCAAACATTAAATCAAGCTTGTAAGTCAACGTAATAAAAAATACGGCCATTTTATGCGACATTATTTAGATACTCGCAAATAAATCAAAACCTCTAAATTACTTCCTCTTGACCTCGAGTCATGAAATTTGGCGACAAGCAAGGTAAACAGCACATGTAAAAAAAAATTGCGAAAAACGTTAATTTGTAGTTTTGTCGCATAAAATTTATATTTTTTGTGATAAGAAACTTCATTTGCAGTTGGAGAATTATTGACGGTGACATAATATCTCGATGTATGAGGAAAACATTTTTTCAACTACAACGTTAAGTTTTTTTTTTTATAAATCCATCCCACCTACGGAACCCGTCATTATTCATAATCGGACCAGCACTTGGCCGGTTTTTTTGTTTGCCAAGTACGAAATTCAAACAAAACTTCCAAGCGTATCATATGTCGAACATCGTTATTTTCCTTCAATAACTTGTGTAAAGTTTTCATTGATATTTCTGCATTTACTTGTTTTTAGGGTTTCGCAGGCAAAATGTGCCAACGTCAATTACAGGACTGTATCTTGAGAACCAGAAAGATTAACCTAAGAGCCTCAGAATAGGCCTTACTATGGCTACTATCACAATAAGGGTTTATATAAGCAGGTTTGACAAAAATGGATCTGTTGATCGTTTTTCATTGCTGTTTATTCTACTTTGAAAAAACTTTAATAATTATAAGCAACAAACTTGGCCGAATTTCAGTGCATGCTCTATACAGAACAGTAATAAATATTAAAATAATCGGAACTATTTACGAGCTGACGTAGTACAGAACCCAAAGTGCGCGAGTCCTCGCACTTATCAGGTTTGTTTTTGTTAGTAAGTAAGTTTTCAGTGATATTCTGAATACATCTTTATTTGTTTTTTTGTTGCCATCGTTACGGGTAGTCGAGAAGTTTACTGCAAGGAAATGCGATTAATATAATATTTCGTTATTAATAAATATTATTTTATTGGAGTTATTGTTGATACAACGTGAAGGTAATTTTCTGGGATTCAACTAGCTAAGCAGGTGTCAGGTACACAGGAAACTAAAGGAACACGCCTTCAGTTTCCTGTGTACCAGGGACCATAGTATCTCTTTCAAATAACCCGCACCCCTGGCAAGCATCGGCCCTAGCGGAGCTCATCAGTTGGTGCTGACATCTCTTTGAGGCGCGCGTGGAACACAACGCGCCGTCGACTCGAGCTTAGTTCTTACCGGACAACGAGCTAGCCATTACTCGCCGTCCGTAAGCCCGCGCCTACGATGGCTGGGAATCGGCCTGGGATTCCCGACACCCAGGGTGACTCCTGCGGCGACTAGGGCCGTGAGGGAACGTGTACTGCCTTTTCTTCACGTGCGCCGCCTCCCTCTTCGCGAGCATTACTGCTTCGCAGAAGGAGGTGTTGGCTACCCATGCACTCTCGCTCCGTACCATGGTCTGGAACAGGGCCGGACGCGAGAGATCGCGGCCGCCGATTGCCTCCACGAGGACACGGCGGTGTTTCACCCAAGCCGGGCAGACTTCCAACGTATGATCCACTGTGTCCTCCAGACGATCTACGCAGTAATAACACCCGGGCGTTTCCTCTCGCCTTATCCGAAACAGGAACCTCCCGAAACAACCGTGTCCGGTGTGGACCTGCGTCAGGCGGAAGGTGTGGATGCTGTGGCGCGTCTCAATCCACTTTTCAAAGAGAGGACTTACCGCCGTAATTGAGGCATGCCCAGCACTGGGTTGCGATAATCGCACTCTCGATGTTGCCTTGAGATACCGTCAGAGCTCTGTCTGCTGTGCCGCGATTTCTTGCGGCAGCGGAGTTACGCCCCAGCGTTTTGCTTCCTCGCGCCACTCCTATGTTTGCGCGAGGACCTTTGCCTCTAGACCCCATGGTGAAATAAGTATAATAAGTGTTTTAGTTTTAGTATCACAATTTCCAAATATTTCGAGATAAGAAAATGTCGGGTATTTATTTAATAGTACCTTAATATACTTTCGTAATAATAATTATATGCACTCACATTCTATCCAAAAACTGCTGTCAACCATAAACAAAAAAAAACACTGTTTCAATACTTCAATACCTTAGAAAATCTGTAACCATCACAAATCACCTCAAAATCGCTGTTCTCTCCCTCTAAATTCGCTTACAGACAATTTGTCACCTAATAAGCGGGCGCCTCCATGCAAGACTCAACTGCGGAATCCTCTTAGCATTGAACTAGACGTTCAAAATAGGGTTGTAAAAGTACTTCGCTTCTGCCTTTGCAAATGCGGAACTTCCGCATGAAATCGAAGCTTCCGCAAGTTTTTAACGGAGCTGTAACAAAGTCAAAGTCTAATCATTTATTTCAATCCCCCCAGTGGGTTTCCGCATTGTCGTTGCGGGGGGGCTCAGTAGCCGTGGTCCGCTCCCACGGTGAAGCGAAGAGGAACCCCCAGGTGGGGCCGCTCGTCAGGGCTTTTGTCTCCAAGCCGACGACGTAGCGGCCAATGGGTAGGTTGCGGTGGGGTGCACCGCAACTGAGGCGGGCCGCGATGTCGAATGGGAGGCATCGCGGCTGAGGGTTACAGGCTGCGGCGGAGGAGGAGTGCCGGTACTTCTGAGTAGCGCTCTTCCCTTCCGTGGCCTGGATGGGGCCGCCACCGTTTGATGGCGGATGCGGTGGGGCTGCAGGGGAAGAGGAGTGTCGGTATAGCGTTGGCCGCTCTCCCTATCTCCTGCGGCTGAAAAGTGGTAGGCGGCGGGGCCACTACGCTGACCCGTCGCAGGTGGACCAAGGGTTCCAGACACGGGTTCGTCTGGGGCCCTTATATTACTTGGTTCCTGGGGTAGTCACGGCGTGCCATGTGTCCTGGTGCGCCAAACTGGTGGGGTCCGCAAGGGCCGATGCCTGCCAGGGGTGCGGGTTGTTCGAAAGAGATACCGTCGCCCTGGCACACAGGCGGCTGGAGGAACACGGGTGGGTTTTAGTCAGTAAAAGTCTGACACGCCCTCCTGCTCCACCCAGAGCGGGAGAAATTATTTGATGATTTCCCATCCTCTAAAAAAAAAAAAAAAAACATTTATTTCAATAAGGCACATAAAAGGCACTTTTGAAGGCCAATTTTACAAGCAAAAAGAGTTGATTCTGGTAGCCCCTTCAAAAAAGAATGCAACTAAGCAAAGTTCCTATAATGTAGTCGTGATAATAACTCTCGGCACATTGCTGGCAAATTAGATAGCCATTGGGGCCAAAACACGTAGCATTGGAAGACTTTCCACAAGATGGACCGATGACCTTTTGAAGCCCGGAGGAATACGCAGGATGCGAGAATCACAGTACGGGCCGAACCGGCGGTGCCCAGCACCGCCGCCGCGGGAGTCCTGTGTCTAGCAGTGGTGGTCTTTCGCCTGAAATGATGATGATGGTGATACTCCAAGTTTTAATGTTTTTCTTCCATGTCACTGCCGCGTCTATTTCTGTACCTACAAAGTGAGCATTTACTGTTTTGTGGAGCACGTTCATTATGAACCAATAAGGAAACTTCGGCAGCAACAAGGTCGCTAAAAGTAAGAAGAGAAGTACAGTTTTCCTTTTCAAAATTTTGATATTTATTTATTTAAACTTCTCGCACACAAAAAAGTACAAAGGCGGACTTAATGCCTTAGGCATTCTCTACCAGTCAACCAAGGGTGGTGCAGAGATTAGATGGCAGGTGCTAATGGGATTGTCCCATCTTTCTGCTCCGATAAACTAGCCGTAAGATGAAGAACAGATTGTTCCCCGTGACAGGGAGACGAATCATTGGTCGCGCCCAGTCTCCTGACCAGAGCTCCTGACCCTCGCAGACTCTCTGCGCTCAACGATTTCTTGGATGCTAGCCTGTGATGTGTTTGTCGACAAGACGAAGATCTTTGAGAATTATTAATAATTATATAATCTGGAGCATTGGGAGATGAGCATATGACTGACGGGAAATTGAATACCTTATAATGTTATTGTTGTCTTTGACCAATGTAAGTTTTATGTTAAACCATATGAACCATATTGATCTCACTGTTTATACCATCTGTGTAAAACATATGTTATGCAATAAAGAATTGAGTAAACTAGCTGTTGCCCGTGACTTTGTCTGCAGTCCATGATGAAAGGTAGCCTATTTGCTATTTCAGGTCATGGTCTACCCATATTTCAAATTTCATCTAGATCCGTTCAGCCGTTTTAACGCGTAAGTTTAACATACAAACTCACTTTCGCATTTATTAGTAAGGATAAAAGTATTAGGTAATTTTTTTCTTGGAAGATTTTCTATATTTTTCCACCTCCGCTAAGATGGCCTCCTAACATCCCTAGTTCAGAACTATTTGGTCTCCTCTCAAGATCGCAATGCAAACGATTTGTGCAAATAACACACATAAGATTTGAAGAAAACGTCTATGAAGACGGAATTGAGGGTTTTGGTGACGCTTATTTTGCGTGAGTTGCGGTTTCCATATACTGCGTAAAGGTTGGTCGTATTCCTATTATAATTAGGTACCTTTATTATGGACTTTAAAACTGATTCAGTATCTTTGAGCAACAGAGGCAGTTTAAGAGGTATGCGAAAACTTTCCGTGTTCGCTGTTTTTGTTGATTTTTTAGTTAAAATACTAAATTCCTAAATGTTTTAAAGCACCACCTGAAAGACCATTTCTAATTACGATCTATTGAATGAGCTAGGTACTTTATTATTTGATTTTGATTAATGGACTTAAAACCGGCGAGTATTTTGCTGTAAGAGGTTTAGAATATCACATATTTACGAATCGATTTAAAATTACAATGTATTTTTGTGAAGTTGTCATCTATGCAATGTATGAATCACTTTTTACCACTGTCATATAAAAAAAAAACAGAAAACAAATATTAAACTTGGTCGAATTTGGGAGAAAATTGGCAAATAATCCTTTTGATTTCGGCTAGTCAGAACTCTCGTTCAATTAAAACAAAACTTCAGTTCAAAATTTATTCATTTCCCAAAAAAAAACCCTAAACAAATTGTTAGTAAATAAAGTTCCAAAACAACCTAAATCTCGCATTAATCATTGGAACGATATTTCATGTTGTGCATTTAAACGTATGAAAACACAGTATTTTAACTATAAAACTACGTCTTTAAAATCAAGTAAAGCAACGAAATCGATAAAAATTCGTAAACGGCCTCTTTAGGTACTCGAAAGGAATCGTGAATTAAATAATTAATTAGATATAGTCATTACGCTCTTTGCGAGTTGAGTCAATAGTATTATTAGTTAGCTCTTTTAATTTTTAGTCCCACTTACCTAATTTTATTTATTTTATTATTTATGTACACACAGTAAAATACATACAGATACAGCATAAACAAACAATTGAGTACAAAGGTACTGCTTATTTCTTTAGAAATTTCTTCCAGCAGACCTGCGAAAGGAGAAATGAAAAAGAAATGTAGACAACAGTGTGTGAGAACAAGAAGAGAAAATATGAACATGTGACGTCTTAAACTAAAATATAATATACTTACACATATTATAATGCAGGAAATTTATTTTATTTTATTTTATTTTACTCCAAGAAAATAACGCTTAGAAAGTTATTATGCCATTATCATTAACTACATTACTCTACCGCTTATACTATGCTAGAATTCGTAGTTTAATGTAAAAAACACAGCTTGAACTATTAAATTCATCATTATCATCTGCCTATTCTTTTCCTAGCTATGTTGGTCGGCGTCTAGTCTAACCGGATACAGTTGAATACCAGTATTTTACTTGGGGCGATTGCCTATCTAACCTCCACAACACGGTAACTGGGTATTCAATTCAATTCAATTTATTTCAGGAACAATTCACATTGTGTTTGAAAACATACATAACAAATAAATAAACAGGCTCATTAAAATTATAAACTAACACATTCATAACACAATAAAATCAATAACATACAAAATATAAATTAAATTCCACTATCACTACAGCTATTACATACTAATATTACCCAGTCTCACAATAACTAATGTAAAAAAAAAAAAAAACTTGGATATGTCATCGTCTATCGAATATAAACATTTCTCCAATAGGAACGCTTTGAGTCTTGACTTAAATGAGCTCTTGTAAATTAAAGTTTTTAAGTCCAATGGCAATCTGTTAAAAATCCGCACTGCTTGATATTGAGGACTATGCTGAACAATATTAAGTTGGGGTTTTATTTTGTTTTTAAAATCTTTCCTGCGCGTACTTTCCCTCAACTGTCTCTTTTCATCTGTTTCATAACTAACTAGACTAGGTAACTAGACTCCAATTGTCAAAACTGATTATCAGACTTTTGGGCTTTAGACTACACGAACGACTGTCAAAGATCCACGAATGACAGCCGGGACTAGCATGTACAAGTAAATTGAGCACACAATATTCGTCCCCAGAGCTGTCGGGCAAAATCAAAAGTCCGACGTAGCTGAAAACCAGATGACGTCACGAGAACTTATTCCGTAAACATGTGAAACAGAAGGTTAGACGGCTCGTTTACATATGCAGCATATTTTACATAAAGCCGAATTCCCGCGCCCCGTTACGTACGGATATTTCAGCCTTTTTGGCAACCCAGTCAATGTCGTAATCACGAAGCAAATTCAACGGAATACATTTTTATGACGCCCATAATATTAGTGAGCAAAAATACAAAATTATGGTATCCACGTTCAAGTTCGCAATAATAGCTACCTACTGGAGCTTCCATTTAAAGGTTTTATATTGAATTTATGTTTGATACTTTAGTAGAAATTATGAATACTCCGCACTGCGGTAAGTTCATGGTAAGGAATAATCTCTGGCTGTCACCGCATTCGTTCTTATTATGAGCTTATTGCGTTTGGTTGTTTCCTAGTAGGCAATATCTAGTCACATCGGGGCCATATAAAGAGACGTCATAAATTGTACCACAGATCTTGTTAATAAACATTTATTGGGCGAATTTCTCGTGTGAAATGGGCATTGTTTTGGCCATGTAAATTTGCTGGAGTTTATGTTGCTTGTGTTTGACTGTATATTATGTTTAAAAAGAATAGGTTTAATCTTAAAACATGGTACTTTATTTTCAACAAAAGCTTTGTAATATTAAAAGTCAATCTTTAAACTTATCTGAATATCAAAACATTGTTAACACTATTTTGTATTTCTGCAACACTATCCTGTCTGAAACTTCCAAATAAACATTCCCCATAAAGTTTGCCTTCTCAAATCCCGTAACTCTCAGTATGGGGCAGTTTATGTGGGAATATATAGCGAACTATCTAAAATCCATCTCGCATTTGCTCAAGTGCATTGCTCCACACATCTTGCTTATCTGTAAAAATATTGCTCTCTTGCGGATTCCGGGAATAACGTAGTCCGTACCTACGTACTCTCGTTGCAGTCACACCGATCAGATTGACTGTGGACCTGATTCTGTTGAGGGATAAGCTGTTTGCTTTATATAATGGAATTGAGTTATGTTCTTACTTGTAATTTGTCAAGGACGGGCTGAAAATCACCAAAACTTAGTCATAGGGAACGTGTGTAAAAGTAGATATAATTATGTATCTACACTATTTTGTGTGTTGATTCTGAGCAAGATATATGATGAATATTTCTGGTAATATTATACTAAGAAATCTTTGTAGATGGTACGTCCTTTGAAGTACCTACAAGGTAAGCACACTCAGCTCCATTAAGTGGTTACCCATACAAAAGACATGTGCGTTCGAATCCGCGCTAGGCCCCAAGTTACTTTTTGTATTTTGCAAAAACATTTTATTATAATTACTGTATTGTTTTAGAGAATATGGACCGAATACAAGACCGCTTGACGTGCATAAGATTAGAGGTTCGAACCCTAGGCACGAAATGTGCTTTTTGTCATGAATTTTTTATTTATTTATACTATTTTTATTTTTGTTATAAGTAATTATATAATATACAATATTTATTAATAAAGTAAAATTAAATACTTTCATCATATTTATTATTGCTATTATTTAACAAAACTTTGATCTAATTTTTTCTACAAAGATTTTACAATTTTATTTGATAATTTACGGATATCTTACTATACATATTTTGTCAACTGATACCTACTAACGGGTCAGTAGACAAGTGATATCTTTATAACGCAAACGATAAAATAGGAAGCGCTACAAATATTTTAGATTGACATAAAATAACGAAGTGTCACGTGATCTGTCACGTCGTCTGTCTCTCATCTCGTCATCTCTGTATACAGACGCTTTAAGTGAACGTATACATCAAACGTTGTAGTTATAACTTGAGGGTAGGGATTAATGTTATTAAAAAAACGCAATAGGTTAAAGTGGATACCTTCAAGAGTAACATGGTTTATCGATTAGACAGAGACCTAAAGATGAAGTGACTCGGACGATAGTAAAATCAATTTCATCGCAATTCTTACGGGCTCGCTGGCTAGTTTATCAAACTGCCGGTATGAGTATGAAGAGGTTTGGTGATACGATGGTTCGAATTCAAGTCGAAACTTTAAACTCTTTTTGAAGTATTCTGTAGATTATTAGTAACGAATTCAATGTGTAACATTTTAAAACTTGAGGGGTTAGCACATACTGACGCTCTGTGTACTTTGCGACAAAATATAACATCACCTTTGCCTAACGTTAACATCATTAACATTAGGCAAAGGTGTTCCTATAGTACACTCACTTTACGCCAGTTACATTCAAGGCTCATGTAATAGGGGCAAGCCTATTACTATCAACCGGGCACAAATCCATCATTCCAGGGCTGCGACTGATAAATTCCTGATGGACAAATCCAGTAACACTTTTCACGACCTGGGAATCGAACCCAGGACCGTATGCTTGACAGTAGCATTTGCGACCACTAAACCAACGATGTAGTCACACTGATCCGAAATCACATGAAAACTTTTAAGTGCTTATTTTATCAAAATTTTTAGTTCATAAGTGCTTCTAAGAAATATAGGTACTTACCTATTTAAGTAAATCAAAATACAAAATTTTCTTTTCCACGAAAAAATCTAAAATCAAATCTTGCGAGAAATACATTTCTCCTTCCACAAGATCATAAGGCTAGTGAGAATATCTACAACGAGAACGTATGCAAAAATAAACTGTGTCTCTAAGAGGTTTCGACCATGAATAAATCAAACCGTCATTTTGTTTGGTACGTAAAAGGTGACTAAGGGATTTGCTTCCACGGTGCAACATTCACCATAAACTAATATTATGATAGCACCCTTCTATGCTTTATAATCTGTCTTTGTAGTCCTTTGTCATGGGTCGGGTCGGATACACCAAGACGTATGTACCGGAAAATATGTTTCCGGGAAAATGTTAATCAGATACCACAGATACACATAGACAGTAAATGTCAATATTGTTACGAGCTTCGGGTTCGTGACAATTAAAAAACTGCCAATAAAAATTACCAAAATCGACACTTTAATTAAACACACAAATTACAAAACACAATTTCACTACTGATCACTCTTAATCGCACTTGAAGATCGCTTACGATGTTCTCGCCTGTATCGCTTGACCAATACTACCCGGTCTTGCTCTGTTCCTGGCTTTTTATAGGGCCTTAAGAACGTTCGAGATACGAAGCTTCTAGAATCTTCGAGTACATACCGGCCCCGACTGAACAGATGTTGATAATTTTATTCTAGAAGATTCTGGTATCGAACTTGCTAGATAGATCTTGACTCAATTAATTCTGCTACTCGATACTAGATGGCGCTAGTGGTAACTAATCACTTTAGCTTTAGCGCGTAACAATATATTTGTGTAGCATTGTTTTATCAAAGGTTTAGTTGAGATTCACGGGAGGCCTATGTCCATTAGGGTTATTAGTTGATTCGCATGAACTTACTCTCCCGAAATGGGCGTATCGACACTTATAAAGAATGCATATTTTTTGTAGGCAATTTGTGGGCGAATGGACCATTGCACACGTATTAGGCAATTGGCACATTTTGTAAGTATTTTATGCAATAAAGTTAGATTTTCTCTTATTTATCTAGTAAGGTAAAAATAGTTTTTTTTTAACTATGTTGCATAGCATTCAAAACGTGCCAAATTCGTAATAAGTTTTGCTGGAGTTGTCGATTCCTACCGGACCGAATCGTCCCACAAATAAATGATCTTAATCCGAATCACCTACAGAAAATTACATATTATTTAAAAGTGTCGATTCGCCTGTTTCGGATGAGTTAATTCGTGCGACTAGCCGATGCTAATAGGCTATTTATTAGTACAACCTACATATCTTTGAAAATAAAAACAAGCAGGCTAAAACGGATACTGCCATTTATCATCATTTAAAACACACGCACATTGCTGTTGCTTATCTAAATTAGTTTCTTTTTAATATGTAAGTACAAAAACTGTATCATAAAACTCTAATTTGGCTCATTGTTTTAAATATACTCTCATAATCATATTCTGTAGTCTTGCATTCATTTCTAACCAATCAATCTGCTTCGAAGAAACAAAGAAAATGGATTTATTTGTCACAGAAACACGTGCATACAAAAAATTCAGATCACATAAACAACATGATACAAAAGAGATTTGATAGTTAGATGTTCGGAGATATTGGGGAGGGCTTCAAATCTATCCGGATGCAGGTGAATTTCAGTATTTTGCTTTCATTTCTAGGAGACTTAAAACGAAAACCCTTCATCATTACAAAATATTTTCTTCCACATAACATTCTGAAAACATTACTATTTCCACGTTATCTTTTACTTGAGAGACTCAAGCCTCACAGCTAGACGCTCATCAAAATGAGAAATATCATTCACACAAGAAAAAGTAGCAGGAACTTATCCAACATTCACATTCATGTATGTATATATGACATCGTTAACATATTTAGGAGTTACCGCGTGTAAGACATGAAGTTTCTTGAGTCACGTTCAGATTGAGCTCATTTACATAATATCAAATGGATATAATCCAGCAGGTTTGGAGCTAAACAAATTATCTGTAATACGCTCCTTAATGAGGTTGAAGCGATTTTGTAGGTACGTGTCTCACTTTATTGTCTTATGCTATTGAAATACTAAAACTTAGGTGCGACCTTAAAAAACTTATGAATATTTATAATCTTTTCTAAGAATCAAGAATCAAGACAGGGCTCTCAGAATCAACCCTATAAAGGGTTGGGCACAGGTTTATATACAGTACTCCACATTTCGCCAGTTATGTTTTAGTCCCATGTAATAGGTAGCGAATGATGTGGAATACGAGAGTAAAAAGAAAATACTAATTACACTAATTACAAATACATACATATACATATTCAGCCTATTACGTTCCCACTGCTGGGACACGGGCCTCCTATCCGTGAGAAGGAGTGGGCAGGAATCCACCCCGCAGCCCAGTGCGGGTTGGTAATTACAAATAAATTACTAAAATATTTCAAGGCAAAACTGAACTAATTCATACATAATCTGTTAGGTAATTTCATAAAGATTCCAACGACGTAAATTCTAAACAGCTCCTATAATTAACTTAGGAGATATCGTCGCTTTAATCTCAGGCGCCCAACTATACGCAAGCGCACTCAGAATGGCTGACAGGATGCGCCATGACAGTTTTTTGTTCTAGACTGGCGACGGGATAAAGAAGTCTAAGACAAAACTCATGCTCATCGAGAGAACCGGTCAACTCTCCAGAATGGGAGAACTCGCAGATCTGAAATTTGTCACCGAGTTTGCATACCTCGGATCGCTACTTACTGACCAAGGAGGAAGCGAAAGAGAGATCAAAAGAAGGACTCAAATGGCCAAAACTGCGATTAGTAAGCTGGCACGTATTTGGCAGGACAGGAAGGTCTCCTATGTCACCAAGATAAGGCTAGTCCGGACACTGGTTTTTCCGATATTCCTTTAGGGTTCTGAGTCGTGGACGATTCGGGCAATAGAACGGAAAAAAATAGAAGCTTTGGAGATGTGGTGCTGGAGAAAAATGCTCCGCATACCATGGACCGAACAAATCTATCCTCGAACAACTACGCATAAGAGATCGACTGCCCACGATCTGTTACCAAAGGATTCTCTGCCAGGGGTGCGGGTTGTTCGAAAGAGATACCGCGGCCCCTGGCACACAGGCAACTGAGGGAACACGGGTGGGTTTTAGTCAGTAAAAGAGTCTGACACGCCCTCCCGCTCCACTCAGAAGTTATTTGATGATTTCCCACGCAAAAAAAAAAAAGGTCACATTGCCCGTAGGGAACCAAATAACCTTGAAAAGTTGATGATGATGGGCAAGGTACTCTCTGTTACGTCACCACGTCGGCCACGAAGACCTTTCAGGGATACGACCTTCAGTAATGAAGTACGTGACCAAGAAGAGAGAATAGGAAGCGAGTAAATTGCCAATAAATTCAGGCTCTCAGAAATTGTGATGGAAAAGTAATTTGACTCTTCGACAATCAAATAAAGTGTTATTTTAATATTAAATTAAACGTACCTAATTATTAATTGCAAGAACCGAACATAAAACCAATAATGTTTAAATATAATCACCTTGTATTTCTGCCTTAAATAGATGCCGTTTCGGGATCTTACCATGTCTTTCCGTACCCGAGAATCAGCGCTATAAAATAAGATTGGAATACTTCCCAAATTACACACTTTAACACCGCCGACAGACATAAATTGGAACACCAAAGTAGAAAGCATTTCAAAAGCATAAATTTTATTTAATAACACTACTAGATATCTATGACCTAAATCAGATTGCGTCGTGAGAATGAATTTCGTCGAGTCAGAGAGAACTCAAGCTGAATTATCGGCACCTTCCCGCTCCGTTCCGACTCATTTGGTAGCGTTTGCACTTTACCTTCAATACGAATCGCTGTAATTTTCATTAGTAACGATGACTCTTGAGTATTTTCGCCAATTCTCAAAGATCTATAGAAATATAATCAAGTGAAAGAAATATTTCCGCAGATACTGAATGAGGCTAATAGAAGATGAAAGGAAGAAATGTGGCGATACTTTTATTTGAACGAGATAAAAGGAGGTCGTTTTTTGATTTTCGGAATCAGCATTTGTATGAAACTTATCTATTTATTATAAAAAAATCCAGACTACGAAAATAGCAGGTAGTGAAGTGGCCTCTTCAAATAATATAAGTTCTATTTTATCTAGAGAAAATACAAAGACAGTTATGTATCCGCCTTGAAGTTATCTCACAGAAATATCAAGATCTCGTTTTATACGTTCTAAGAGATCCTCAAAGTTGTTCTGAGTCGTAGAGGGTTGTGCATGTGATTTATATTTGTAATAGCATCCACTGCTCCAGATTCTAGTGTGGGAATGCAAAAAGGCAAAGTTTTATGGGTTAGAAACAGAATTTATGGCAGACAACTTCCACAATTGCCGTATTAACGTATATTGTGATAATAAATCCGCTGTGGTGCTGATAAAATATAGCTTCTAGGATGAAAGTAACGTATTATCACGTCGCGCAGTTAATCTTAGCATTAACCTCATACCCTCTCTTTTATATTCTTGCGACCCACTTAAAACTTTATCCATTCCGAATAACATCCTTTTAAAACAAAACTTATGAATTACTTTTCGTGTATTTAGTTGAGAAGTCAGAAAGCTAAGTTTGATAATAGTGAATTATATTGTAAAATAAATCTTAGTTGTTATACTTTCTTCTAAAGTTAATAAAACAAGATGAATGAGCGGCGAAAAGATGAAAAACAGTGATTGTAGAACATTGTCGTTTGGTGAATGAATGATAAAAGATTGATTGAGCGATAAAAGAACAATTATTAGTCTAACTTTTATCACTTTATTAATCTTCTAGATTAACCATAACAAGATCGGGCTTGCGGACGGCGAGTAATGGATAGCTTGCTGTCCGGTAAGGACCAAGCCCGCGTCGACGGCGCATTGTGTTCCACGCGCGCCTCAAAGAGATGTCAGCATCAACTGATGGGGCCCCCAAGGGCCGATGCCTGCCAGGGGTGCGGGTTGTTCGAAAGAGATACCGCGGCTCCTGGCACACAGGCAACTGAGGGAACACGGGTGGGTTTTAGTCAGTAAAAGTCTGACACGAACTTCTGCTCCACCCAGAGTGGGAGAAGGCATTTGATGATTACTCACCCAAAAAAGAAACCATAAAAAGATGAAAAAGGAAGAACTGAAATTGTTTAAAATAGCATTTAAACTAGCAAATAATAATAACGATGAAGACGGGTTTAACAAAGAACAAAGGCTTATAAATACCAATACTAAGATTTTAACAGCCATTAGAAATGTATTTAGGACAACAAGATCTTTGTTTTCGGAAATTCTTACAAGGCAGCATCGGAATTAAAATTCTACAATTAAGATGAAAATAACTAGGATACTTATGTTGTGAAATCCGTTTTATTGTTCTACCTCTGCCGCGCTGCTTATATAAATCTAATAAGACATCAAGTGACTATTATGAAGCTTTGGATGTTGGAATCTTAAACACGAAATAATATTTGTGTGAAAATCTCATCTCAAATTATAACCTATATAATCATATAGCTGTCTGTACCCATAAGTGCAAAAGATTTATCTCTTTAAATATTCTATACAGGCTGACTGACCCGACGTACGTTTTCTGAGTTTATACAAAAATCCCATAGAAAAAACGACGTTCAATCTTCCCGAATTTGAAAAATTCCCGGGAAACTTTTGAACTTTTTTCTCTAAAAACACGATTGTGAACATTTTTAGACAAAAAATAGCCTAGCTGGTCAAGCCGTTCTCAAGTGATGTGCTTACCGATAAACAGCTTTTCTTTTTCATTTTCATAGATGGGAATAATTACACCATAATCTATGCTATTTAATTATTATTTTTATACAGGTACATTATTACTTTGATACAGGTCATCAAATAGTCTTGAAACATCCAGCGGTCTCTACCTCTCCCGGGTAAGCTTATAAAACGTTGAATATGAAAATTTCCCTACTCTCCAAATAAAAAGCTAAGAGTTTATAAGCGATTACGTCATAACGGTTGAAAAATGACTTTTGAAATCCGGCCACTTCAACGTCGCTCCACTCAAGATGAATTGTTAAAAAATTGACGTCGAGATTAGGAATGATTTTTATTGTTATGCCTTTAACCCCGCGTTTTGTGGCTTCAAGTTCCAAAGTTTGGTCAGTAATTTTGTATTTATTATTCTATAAATTCAATGGCTTAGCGTGGGTTTAAAGAGAGGACTTCAAAAGAGTTTTTGTTCGATTGTTTTGTATTGTCACAAAAATGTTAAGGGTGGTCCAACCAGCAACGCACGATGTTATTCACTAAGTATAAAACAAAGTCGCTTCCCGTTGTCTGTCTGTCCCTATGTATGCTTAGATCTTTAAAACTACGTAACGGATTTTGTTGCGGTTTTTTTTTATAGATAGAGTGATTCAAGAGAAAGGTTTGTATGTATAAAACATGCATAATATAGTAGAGAAACACTGACAATTTTAGAGGTTTCTAATGTGATGTCGTAAATAAACACATTTTTTGAGCTTACGAGATAGATCAAAATAATGTACTACAGTATTGTACACCTTAAAAAGGTCTACAAAAAAGTTTGCAATGGTTTAAGTCTATCTCTTAAGGATAACTCACAATAACCATTTTTTATCCTTTACTTTTTACTAGAAATAATGTCTTATTTACGAAGCGATTTTAAGCAATTAAGCATTAATCCTTATACAATTAAGTACTTTAAATACATTGTGCATTTAAAATTGATCAATATGGCCCTTAACAGCATGTAATTTAAATGAATATTTTCGAAGATATTACAGATTTAAAATGCAGGGACATAGCAGTTGCCGTATTTGTTTTTTACATGGACAATATTATTATTATATGTCGCTCTTTCAAGAGTAACCTCTAAAGAAAACATGTTTGTATTGTCTAACAGCCGCACGAATCGATCGATCAGGTCAAGCTACGCTTGCCGCGGTTGGTCCGTGGATCGGTAATCATCTCTAAATCCCAAGACCCTTCCGTTCGAACGTCCGAAAGCACGTTAAGCCGTTGGTCCGGGCTGTCATTTGTGGATCTTTGACAGTCGTTACGGGTCGTCAGAACCCTGAAACTCTGACAACGAGTCTATAATAACCCAGCGGTTGGGTTGTGGAGGTCAGATAGGCAGTCGCTCCATGTAAAATACTGGTATTCAGCTGCATCCGGTTAGACTGGAAGCCGACCCCAACTTAATGGGGAAAAGGCTAGGGAGATGATGAGATAAACATGTAGAAATTTGACATAGAGTCACACAATGGGCGGTCTTATCATTAAAGCGATCTTTTAAAGACAACCTTGGGATGGATTAGCATGTGCATTGGTGGATTTGTTGGTCAGTTTATACGCCTATGTTATGAGTAAACATAGGTAGATAGATTATGCGCGCTTCGCGTTAAAATGTGACTTTTTAATTGACCAGTGGGCCTAGTGTGAGTTTCTTTTAACCATCTCGATCTAACGCATCGAGCGCGTTCGGCGCTACGATTGGTCCTTCACCAATCCAGGGCCAATCGGAGCGCCGAACGCGCTCGATGCGTTTGATCGTTTTGGCTAAAAGAAACTGACACTAGGGCTTCAGTTCTGATTAGTTGTTCTTGCGTTAGCTTAAATAATACCTTTAATAGAGTATGTATTTTTTCCACTTAGTGTATGTTGATGATGTTATAATAACTTTCTGTCACTGTTATTTACTTAGCAAGTGAAGGTATTCAAATTTGTGAGGGTCACTACAAAAATAAAAACTTTATTAAAGAAAAACACCAGACCCTGTTGTGTTATTTTCGTAAGTCGGATTTTTTTTTTTTAATATTATTTTTTCTCAAATGACACATCATCGGGGTCTTGTGATATTTCGTTTCGAAATTTTTACAATAGTTAAGGGTGTTTCCTCTTTATGTATTACTTATCATAAGATAGTAATAGCTCAGTAATTTTTCAATAAATTTAATTGATTAACAAAATATTATTCAGTTTATAAACCCTAACTTACGTGTACGAGAATTAGTAAGTAGAAACCTTCCCGTTAGCAAGTCTAGCAAGTTTCCTTTGGACAAGGCTCGATCCAACTATGTGCTCTTGTTTCTTGTTGTTTTGTTAATAGTAATTACGGAAAGCTACTCGATCCATTTTGTACTGGTGTTTATCGATACTGCTTTTGATTGTTGCTAGGTACATGATAATCCCATATTAAACGAGGGTGTTCTTAGACTGCGATGGCCGCCACGAAGTGTCCACCATTAGCCGTCGCATGATGTCATCATCATCATCATCATTTATAGTAAAAGACGCCCACTGCTGTACAGACGACAGCACATCAAGCTACCCCAAACTGCCAAATTTTCCCAATTGAACATGAACCTTATCTTTTTGCAATAAAGTTGAAAAATTGTCAAAGAAATATAACAGATTGGGGTACCTTGATGTGGCGTCTGTACATAGGCCTCCCCCAAGCTCCGCCATTTCGACCCGTTCTGTGCTTCCCATATTCAGCGGATTCCTGCGGCCTTCACAAAGTAATCCGTTCAACTTGTGAGTGGTTTTCCAAATATACGTCTTCTAGTACGCGGTTGCCACTCTTGAACCTTTCGGCTCCGTAGGCCATCCGTTCTGCAAATGATGTCACTGATACTTTATTTATGAAAGTAAGTTGGTGTGTTTTCCTAGAGAGCGTTTTTGATACCGTGAAGTCAAACCCCGGTGCCACGTAAAGGGTGCTTTATTGTATAAATTTTTCGATTCCAGCTTGGCCTAAGATTCGGGTGGCTTATTGCCGAAAACGCAAATATTGCCGAATCATGATTTTTTGCCGGAAAATAGCTGAAAACGAAGCAACAGTCGGTGACTACTTATTATAGCTACTGATATTGGAACACAATCTAATGAGTGTGAGTGAAATAGAAACAGATTTGGCTCGAGGATCGATTCCAGGTCCTATACACGTATTGTATTATGTGTATCAGGTATTCACCTCTGGCGATGCCATAATAAAGTCCTCAGTCTTCAAATTCAATAGAGTGCTTTCACCAATTCCTTGAAGATAGCTTCTACACAGCCCTTTGTACCTCTCCTTGGATGTCACGTCTTCATTACTTAACTGTCTTCTGTCTTGTACAAACGCAGTTAGCTACCGTATAGTCGTGGTTTTGAATCTCAGTCAGAGTAAAATATTTGTGTTGAAGAAATGGGGACGTTAGATGATTTAAAGTGAATACTGCAAAATAAAATTGTAGATTAAATAAAAGCAGTCTGCCAGAAGATTGCCGACAGATACATAACATCACGCCTTGTATCCCAGAACGGTATAAACTATAGTATACTCACATTTTGCCAGTTCTGTTTTAAGTCCCATGTAGGTAATAGGGGGTGGCTTATTGCCATCAGCTGGGTACAAATCCAGGCTGCTACTGAGATGTTCCAGATAGAAAAACTCAATAACACTTTTCCCGGCCTGGGAATCGAACACAGGACCTAATGCCCAACCATTGATGAAAAAACCAATGACGCAGTCTAACGTGGCCAACAGAATCGTCACATTAGCATATCGGTGACGCAAACCCATAAGTTTTGCTACGACCAAAAATCACTGACCGCGGTCAAAGAAGTTATCTTTTCAAAAACTTTTAGGTACTCCCTTCACTTTTACATTTGTTTCTCCACCAAATTGCTTCCACTACCACATCACAGCTGTACCTCTGTATTAAAACCACCGTGATGTTTAATTACTTACCCATTCACAGCAATTCTATAGCCGCTATATCTGTAACCAAAATACAAGCTAACGTATAATTATTACCCTGACATAATATATCTTAATGACCGTTCTAGTGTTCCAGATTATTAAAGTTACGACGCACCATGTGGTATGTACTATCGCATTTTCCCAGACATTAGTGTAGCCACAAATCAACCATAGATTGGATACATTTGTCATGCTGTTGTGAAGGGATGCACCTTATAATATAGTGAATAGATGTGTCAAAATTATGACAGGTCATTTATTAAAATTAGGCTGAGAATCAGCACTTTTCGAACGTCAAAATATATAAGACAGTCCCCCAAAAACGCCAACCCTTCACCACTCCCTAGTGCTTTAGCTGAGAAGAAGAAGTGACCAACAAACTCCGCAGCAGCACAGCTGTCTTATTAGTCGGATAGACTTGATTCTATACATACATAGGCAAAGTAATGAATGGGTGTACGTCAATTTAAAAAATTGCCGTACACCCATTATAACAATATAGCGATAAGTCCTGCGCAATGAAAGAAAATTTTAAGTATTAAATGGAATGTTTATCAACATAGCAAAATAGTTTATTCAAATCACTTAATAACTTTCTACTATTTGCAAGAAGTAAGCATCACGAGTGCTATTGAGGTGTTTCAAAGTCTATTTAGAAGCTTTTTTAAATGTCCAAAAAAGAAAGGTTACCTATAGAGAAGAATGGGCTAGGATACTTAAAAAAAATACTATGGAGGATGACGATGGTATTCTAGTTAGGTTTTCTCGAATTCCATGAATTTTCGTCTAGGGTTTAATTATTGCAAATTGGACACACTATCATGCTGAAGAGAAATACATCAAATTACAAGTCAACCTGTATATCTTCTCCTTACAACGTTTATATGTCGCATTGAATCGTTTGGATCGATGTGTAGCTAATGAGCCATTGAAGTGACTATTTGCCAATTTACGCCCTGTTAACGTAAGCAATTAAATGAATGGAAATTTCTGAGGTTTATATAATGTGTCAATCATCAGTATTTTGATAGAAAATCGCATAATTCATTCGACAAACAGAAAGCAGAAATCTATTTCAATCGAAAAATGTCACAAAGTAAAATAAAATACATTGAGTACTTAATGACCACTAAAACGTGGGCAAGGGAGCGATTAAAACATTTTTATGGCTCTTGAACAAAATTGCTCATGTTGGAAGTACTTTAACGTCCATCATTGCTATCGTTAAGCAGCCTGCGTTGTTTATAGCCGGGCTACATATAGCCTACAAACCCAGGATGCCAAGCCAAGCCTAATAGCCTAGAACGGTGTGTTAAAAGAAATGTATTTCTTAAAAAGCACAGACTAGTTCACTTAAGTATGAGAAACTAAACAAAATATAAGTAAATACATAAAATATATATTTTATGTAATAAACATGATATTGTCGTTAGATGTATCAAGTACATACAGTGACTAATTATATGACGGTGTCAGTGATGGCTGAGCGATAGCGCCGTCATCTTCTCGATTTTGTGGTACGGAATCCATTTTCATCATTATCATCATCATTTCATCCGAAAGACGTCGACTGCTGGACATAGGACTCCCCCAGGCTCCTCCACTTCGACCGGTCTTGTGCTTACCACATCCAGCGGATTCCCGCGGCCTTCCCACTCTACGTCTTCCGGTACGCGGTCGCCACTCCAGATCCTTTCGACCCCATCGGTCATCTGTTCTACGAGCAATGTGTCCTGCCCACTGCCACTTAAGTTTGGCAATTCTTCGAGCTATGTCGGTTGCCTTAGTTCTCCTACGGATCCCTTCATTTCTGATACGATCGCGTAGGGAAACTCCGAGCATAGCCCTCTCCATTGCAGTTTGGATGACTTTAAGCCTTCTGATAAGGCTCATTGTGAGCGACCACGTTTCTATACCATAGGTCATCACTGGCAACACACACTGGTCAAAGACTTTCGTATTGAGACACTGCAGTATTTGGGACGAGAAGATATTGTGAAGCCTCCCGAACGCTGCCCAGCCGAGTCGGATTCGACGATTGACCTCTTTCTCGAAGTTGGACCTCCTACCTAACTGAACAGGTCATTGAGGGCAATCCCTCTCTTTCTTTTATTTTGTTTTGGGCATCATTCGGTTACATCCTTCGCCCATTTTTCTATCTTGCCCTTCATCAGATGTGCTGCCCACCTGGTGGGCAGGACGCAATCCATAGTGCACAGCAAATCAGTTAGTATTTCACTTAATTAACACAGTACAATATTACTAACGCTAATGCACTATTTTCCAGCAGGGGGGATGAAGCTGAATACCATTATTTTACGTGGAGTGACTGCCTATCTGACCTCCAGAATCCAGTTACTGGGTAATACAATACTGCTTGGTAAGACTGGTTTTCAGACTTTCGGGCTTCTGATGACCCATAACGACTGTCAAAAATCCACGAATGACAGCCGGGACCAACGGCTTAACGTGCTTTCCGAGGCGCGGAGGGGTCTTGGTATGTAAAGATGGTCGCCATCTACCCATGCGGCTGTTACTACTCAGCCACAGGCCTGTATAACTTATGTTGTCCTCACCTCATTTTCCACTGCCTTAGAAATAGGTATTGACATTTAGGTTAGGTACCTAAGGTTTCTTTCTTAGAAAGTGGAGAAACCCGCTAATATCCTTAGCCTTATAAATGTATTTTATATAAAGACACAGTACATTAAGCCGTAATAATGTGCTATAAGTGTTTTCTGCGGCGTGTGACTACTTAGCGGCCACTTAGTCCGGTAATCCGGATTAGTTTCGTAAAGACATCGTGCTCAAAGTATTAGATAACGTTACCAGTATACACGTGGTTTTTATGTGAATAAATATTATGGATGGATAATAATACAAGGTGTTTTTTTATATCCCATAATTCTAGGGTATGAATGAGACCATATCAAAGAACCGACTGATATATGAATTATATTCATCAATTTCCTTTTTCTTTTTTTACAAATTAACGGTTATTAATGTAAAACACCCTTACGTGAATATTGTCAACGTCGCATTTTTTAGCTTTCAATATAAATTATTGGTTTGAATGAAGATGAATTACTCGTATTTATCAATGAAACTTAAATACCTACCTGAAGAGCCTAGTGTTAGTATTTGGTACGGTAATTTGAAAGTAAGGATTCGTCATACGGGTGACAATTGTTGACCTAAATTAATTATGATTGATGATATCTTCGAAACTATGCATTTTTGGACCACATATTCTAAGACTGTTTGTACAATTTTTACTTTTACAGGGTAAATTTTTAATCAGTGCGCAAACTGTAACCATGAATTCACCATATAATTCCCCCCAGTAGAAACCGTACCCCTAGCGTAGAAATTTTTCGTCGGTTATACAAAAAAAAAACAGCTATTTCATAGAAAAGTGCAATACCTACGCGGTCAAAATATGTTTATGGAACAGGTGATTTCTTTTGTAGAACCGACGAAAAATTTCTGTGTTCGTCGTTCATAACCATTGACTATTGACCAGCTGACATTGAGATTATACTATCGGGTGAACCGTCACAAAGAAAGAAAAAAATATATTTGGATGTAGACGGCAGAGCAACACAAGCGTGAATTATCTGAAATAAAATTGGTAATGTCCAATGCAAAAACAAAAAAAAAGTTACAAATATTTCGTATCAAATAAATGATTATATTAAAATAAGAGTGCATTTTAAATTATATAATTCCCAAAAAATCTTACTTTTGTCTTACTTCTGTCTTCTTTTGTCAAATCATTTGACTAAATGTTTATTGTCTAAAGATTGTTTGTTGTAATAAATCATTTGATTTAAAAAAATGCGTTAGTGACATTAAGTTTGGTAATATTCTGCCGAGTAAAAATTTAACTAAATGAAAATGTGCATACTAAAATCATTCCAAATATTGCATTGGTATAAAAAGAGGTTGCTAAAATTTGTTTGAATAATGAAATATTGTCAAAAGAATTTTGGCAAAACGGCAGGATCCCGTTGAGTTGTGTTAGTATTTTTACTTCTTGAATAGGTATAAAACCATAAATCCTCTGGCAGTAATTTTATTAGAAAAATGCGGTTTCCAAATTCTATGTTATTTTATGTTCATTTAATTTAAGCCAACCATTTAATGATATATTTCATTCTTTACTAGGTCAATGTAGTCGTGGAGTTAGGTTGATCAATTTACTTGTGTGATCTTCAATAGCACAAAGCCTTTTTAATCTGTGAAGAAGTTATAGTTATAGTTCATAATAAAGTCGATAACAGCCTTAATAAAATAATTAAAACACCCACATTCACAGCCATTCAGAAAATAAATGAATCCACCTACGTATGATATAATAAAGAGATAATAGGGCAGCCATTTTACATGTAACAAGATCCTACTTACAATACGTTATGATTTTGACAGCTCCTGTCAAAAGTTGGATCTGATAAATCATATCCAAAAATATACACAGTGAATAAATGTGTTGAGACCAGGGTAATGATGATCGATTGTGGGGTAACTTTGAACGTGATTTGTTGGAAAATAATTGGCGAAATAAGACGCGGTTAATGAGACGGATCGTTAGAACGGAAACGTTTACAGCTTACGATGAAAATTCTAACATCTATTGTTCTGCTTTTTTATTTGCGATATTTATTATTTGTAGAATGTTGAACTAAACTGTTATATTTTTTTTCCTATCTCTTTGTTACTTGAGGGTATGTTTTATTATGTTATCTGTTATATTCTTATGTGACAAATAGTATCAGGCAAATTTGGTCGTTTTTTTTTATTTAACTACTTAGTAGAAACTGGCGAAATGTAAGTGTACTATTGGTACACCTCCGCCCATTTCTTCGAGGAAACAAGGCGTGATATTATGTGTAGAAACTCCTTGAGTGTAGTTCTATTAAAGGAAAGACAAGCGCATACATAATTTCTCTATTGAAAGTTAAATTGGAACATGTAAGTAAGTTCGAAACTAACTTCGAAGCGCAGTCTTGTTTTAAATAGAGTTCCTCAGTACAAAAAGGAAACATTATAAATGTAAAGCGAATTCTTAAAAATATTGTTTCAGTTGAACTGGGAGGCAAAGTTACGCAAGTTCAGCATTAGATAAGGTTGTTTTCGTTAACGCAACTCTTAGACTAGGAAACTTTACGCGTTGTGCTGCTACCGTTCTAAAGTACATAGCATATCATCACGCTAGCATTGTCCTAAAGATTAGGTGAGCAGAAGAATATACGGTGGCACGGAGTTACCCGCGCCAATTAGAAAATAAATGTTGTCATCGATTATTAAAAAAATCTGCTGGTTCATAGAAAAGTGCAACCTACGCGGTCAAAATGTTTAGTAGAGCATTTTTTTTATCGTCAGACGATTTTTTTTAACGATGTGGGGTTTTTTTATGGTGGAAAATCATCAAATAACTACTCCCACTTTGTGGAGCAGGGGCGTGTCAGATTTTTACTGAGTAAAACCCACCCGTTTTCCTTCAGTTGCCTGTGTGCCAGGGGCCACGGTATTTATTTTGAACAACCCGCACCCCTGGCAGGCATCGGCCCTTGCAGACCCCACCAGTTGATGCTAACATCTCTTTGAGGCACGCGTGGAACACAACGCGCCGTCAACCCGGGCTTGATCCTTACCGGACAGCGAGCTACCCATTACTCGCCAATCCGCAAGCCCGCGCCTATGGTGGCCAGGAATCAGCCTGGGATTCCCGACGCCCAGAGCATCTCCTGCGGCGAATAGGACCGTGAGGGTATATACTGCCTCTCCCTCAACTCTGTGGGGTTCAGAATCATTTACCCAATATTAATCCACGGTAACGGCTTGTGCGTCATGTCGCTGCCACCCCGTATAGTGAATTCACGTTTTGCTGGTTATTTAAGTTTCATGTAATAAAGGGCAAGTCTATTTCCACTGAATCGGCTTAAATCCAGGCTGTGGGCTGCACCTGGAAATCGAACCCAGGTTTCCTCGCTCAGCGATCGCGTTTGCGAGTACAAAAGTTGACAAAAGATAAAAAATTAATCGAATTTACCACGATTTTGTATGTAGGAAGGTAGTACCTTACGTAGTTATCAAAACACTAATCGTAGTAAAATCGGTATTTCTAACACGTATCTCGATGCTAACGCTGATTCACCTAAAAGGAATAAAAATATGCACCGATTTGCTCCACATTACCGAAATATGAATTTATATTTTACGATTTCTGATATTCTCCATCATTTTAGAGGAGAATATTCACCACACAAATCTGTTGGCGCATTCAATGCAAAACTGGACTTAGTAAACATTATTTGTAATTGGATTTCACGGTTCTGTTTTATTTATATGCAAGTGAGATTCATTGCTTCCATTCATATAAATATGTAATGTAATATAAAAGGGAGGAGGATATGAATAAATAGTATGAAGAGTTGCAAATTTTATTATTTAAGTACTAGTTTCTGTCCGCGGCTTCGCCTGCATGGATGACGGGAATTATCCTGCGGGAACTTGCTACCAGGACAAAAAGTAACATAAAGTCCTCTATCTATTTGCTAAAATTTATCAAAATCCGTACAGTAGTTAAGGCGTGAATAGGTTACATACCTACAAGCAGAGTTAGTAGTAATAGCGTAATTAACACCACCATAGGCCTAGCGTAGCGTCTTCAATAATAGATCAAAGGTAACTAAATACATGCTTTTTTTAAACAAGTCATGTTAGAGTATGGTACAGATCATCTAAGTGAACAACTTCTCCTATGGATCAATTTCGTAATGGTAAAAAAAGTTAAACTATCTCATACAAAACTTCAATACCTACTCTTTGTACCGCACCCTTTTAACTACGCGTTTTTAGTATTCCTATATTTTTTTTACGTTTATTCTGTCCCATTGCAAGGCAAAAGCCTCGTCCAAATTCTAGGAACTCTTTCCACCGGATTCTGGGTTGACCTCGGCGGCGCTATCCATCTTCAGGCACCCATTGTATAGAAACTTTTGCCCAGGGGGCATCCTGCCCGCCTAATCCCATTTCAAACATATGCTACTTAAATCCAAAACACGGTTGTAAATGTAAACAAAAACAGCCACAATATAAAGTATCCCTGTTACACAGGACGCTATGAAACAGTGTTGGAGCGTCACGTTATCCGATTTCCGAAGACGGAGGAACAGCAAGTGAAATATAAAACAAATGCAATATCTTGCACAATATAGCTCTTAATCTAAGTAGAACGCTACCCTTTAAAGAATAGAATGTTCTAGAACACGATATTCTTGAAAACATCCTTTTGAAACAGTAGTCACAAGAATCTCAAACTATTTTCTGGTAACACAGAGGAAATGCAATTACTGCTGTTGTATAGCAAGACATGGCTTCTTTATATTCTAAGTATCGCTTTAAGAATGTCGCATTCAGTGCAAAGGAATATGGGGGGTTTTATTGGTACTTTGTAAGTGCAAAGTGTTGTAGTACATTGCATTTACGATTATGACTTATGTTTTACGAGTGTTAGAACTTAAACCTTTAAAAAATATAAAAATGTGCGTACTTACTGAAGGACCGTCTTGTTTTCTTCGTTAAAAAAATATTTGAGGCCCTGGTAATTTTAAACGTCGTATTGTCGTTATGAGCGATAATAGTTCTTACTGCATTCCGATACGTGTTAAAATCTGTTGTATTAAATTCGAATTATAAATGAGCAAACATTGTCGTAAAAATGCAAATAAAATCGTATAAAATTAGATATTAACTATTTAATAAAAAAATAATCCATCACTGGTTGCAGTTTGGCATTTGAAATTTTATGGTATATTTTTAATTATAATTATAATTGTTATTAAAGGGATAAACTGGTTTTAAAGAAAATTAAGAGGTAGCTTTGATGAGTTTTTTGATGCATTAAAGTATGTTTAATTATGTTTTGAGTTCAATCACTGTATGCAAAAAAGACTTGAATATATCGTATTTTTTTTTTGCTTTCAGAATTATTTACGGTTAAAGAGATACACTGGTTTAAAAAAAACCACCTTTTGGAGCATTTTCAAGAAATCACCGCCTTAAGTCCCAAAGCCGGCGAGCCAATTGCCAGCTACGGGGCACAAATCCAGACTGCGGGCTGCTAAAGAGCGAGATTCCTGATGAAAAATAAACTTAAAAAAATGAATAAACCGACATAAAAAGAAACTTAAAAGCATAAAATAAACCTATTTAGTCTAAATAAGCTCCTAAAATGATTTAAATTACTAATTTTGAGTCGGCGCCTAACAAACAATCAATGCTTCAAATCAATCAAGCTGCTATTATTTTACTTGGCGCCTACGCCTGTATGATTGTTTGGCACCGACTCAAAAACAGTTATTATATTAATTTAGGAGCATTACGTGGACTAATAGGTTTACCTTTTGCTTTTCTGTTAAATTTTTCGTGGGTTGTTTTGTTGTTTTTCCAGTAAGTTTGATACTAACTACACCGCATTCACAAGCTCTATTAGATAACTCAAAAGGTGAGTCTAAATATAGGTAGCTCAAACCAGCTGAATCATTTATTTGTGTCTGACGCGCGGTCTTTCAATGGCTGTGCTTTCAATGGATTTTTTAAAAGCATTTTCAGCAATCGTATAAAAATATAGTATAATTGGGCGACTGCTGCGATGCGAAATTCATATGAATTGTATCTATTCTACATAATTATACACTATGTAGAATAGATACAATTCATATGAATTTCGCATAGGAAATCAGAGAACAGAGATGTGATACGTAAGACACAAATCTTCCCTGCACGATCTCGCGACTTCACTGCACGATGAGCTCTAGAAAACGACCTATTTTTCAGTTCACAACTCATCGACATCACGAAACATAGATACAAACTAGTGTCTGTCCCTCAGAACTTCTAAACTACTTATTATAATTTATCAAATAACGCATCGTTGGAAGCAACTTGATTGTCCGCTGGATAAAGCCTGTGATATCACATTAATATGGCGTCCTGAGAAGATATAAAGTACCTACAGAACTAAAAAAGAATTTAAATGATGCCGTGTGAGGTATCAATTGAAAGGGCTTAATTATCACATTTCAAATATATATATTGTGAGCTAATCCCAAAAGAATTTAAATCAAAATTAAGTTAAATAACTAAAACTAGACTACAAAAAGCCTATGCCACTTTGCCCTAAAGCTTATGATTGCTTACTGCTGTTAGAAAATATTGTGTAGGTGGCATACGACCACGGCTTTAAAAGCCGAAGCGAAGTGGCCTTTAACTTACTGAATTATCAAGCTATCAATAAAGAATACTTACTATCATTCTAAAATTAATATAGGAATGTAAAGAATTAAATACAATAAAATTGAACAGCTGAAAACCAAATAAAATGTACAATATTCCGGCGCATTTTTCTATGTCTGTCTCTGTCATAACCCGTTGTACAGCGGCTTGCTCTCGTCCATATGAAGCGGTGCCACGTGACCTAAACTGACATCATTACGAGATCGCTGTTGTATGAACTTTTAGTTCCCGATTATGACGTTTTGGCGCCAATTCGATCCAGCCTGTCCCCAATAGCGATAGCTGTCCCCCTATCAGTGACGCCCTGAGCCGAGGTCCGTACCCCACAGGGGGTGCCCTCAGCGTGCAGTCGCTTAGTTTATAAATTTAGTTTGTAAGCCCTGGCTGGAGGCGTTAAGAGTAACTTGTTAATGGCAGCCCCAGGAAAGCCCGGTTGAGCAGTCACGGCCTATCAAGGCCAACTGCGAGATGCCCAAAAAAAAAAAAAAAAAAAAAAAAAAAAAAAAAAAAAAAAAAAAAAAAAAAAAAAAAAAAAAAAAAAAAAAAAAAAAAAAAAAAAAAAACGTTTTGGCGCCGGGTTAATTTAGGTAATACAGAGCTAAAACAAACCGTTTTTGTTGTTTGAATATTATGGTGAATTAAATACCCGTAGTGTAACTATATTTTTGATAGTAGCCACTATTGATGTACCATTTTTTAATAGCGATAGAGCTGCCGATACGAATTCCCGAAGGGAAGCCGGTAGGAATCTTGTTATATGATGCTTTCGCTACTGGTAGTTAATAACTGTCCTATCAAACACCTAACAGACTAAAATAAACTCCAAACAACAACACTATTACAAAGTTATCGACGTGATTCTCTGCACTTTGCCAGTGGCTGACATTAATGCATTAATAATTACTAACAGGAGGCCCTCTTTGTCCCGGTCCATTAGAGAGACGTCATTCTGCCGTAACGCTGAGATGAATGACCCGCCGTTCAAAGTGTAATGCACTGTTAATTTTTAGAGCCTCGGTCCTGAGTGCTGGTCATATCTGTCGGTATTGTACTTTTATTCCTCTTGAGTTTTAACAATAAAATGAGATAATATGTCAAAAATATTTTCTTTATTAGTATTTTGAGAGAAAAAACTATGAGCCAAAATAGCAAAGAACTGGTGCCCTAAAACTGTGTGGCGGAGTCACGGCAAACCTCGTAGAAAGAGGACGTGTGGGTTCGCGATGGATGGAAGGAGTAAAGGGAGCCCTATGCCCAGGAGTGGGAAAGCATAGGCTATTAATAAAAAAGATTGAGAGGAAAACAGTTTTTGGAAGGGTATATGGGGCATCTTTACAGCGCCGAGTGAGACGGTAGACTAAAAAAAATCAACAGCATCGACTGATGGGGCCCGCAAGGGCCGACGCCTGCCAGGGGTGCGGGTTGTTCGAAAGAGATACCGCGGCCCCTGGCACATAGACAACTGAGGGAACACGGGTTGGTTTTACTCAATAAAAGTCTGACACGCTCCACCCAGAGCGGGAGAAGTGATTTGATGATGTCCCACCTAAAAAAAAAAAACGCATGAGTATTCCGTGATTTCTGGTAACAAAATAAATGGTCACACTGCTTTACTAGTTCCTTTATAAACTGTTTGTCATATTTGTATGACACCCAATTTACAAAACATATCGACAGCTGTTGTGCCCATAAGATAACCTTACAAACTGCGAATAACTCTTCATTGCTGTGTGCGTAATATTTTCAATTTACTGGCTTGAATGGATATGTATTCCACCATAGGACACGCTAACAACGTGCAAAAGGGATTCCCGTCTAAGTGTCACAACTAGTCAGAAGTAACCACAAACGTTTGCTTTCACAAAACCGCATCGAAACGCTCCTCTAGCTAACACAGTGGCTTTACTTCTGCCTCACTAAACCCTAACCAAGGCTCGTTTACACATATCCAGTATTGAGTATAAATACCTTACACTTACTCAAGATTCAAAAACGAATGTTGTTATATATGTTTTGTAGTATTTCGTTTTTAAAAGTTGCAATTTCTAACTACATCGTCTTCACATGATGTGATCAAAATAATATCTGGACTTTTAAACACACTGTGACCTCTGAGTTTGTTCCGGCCTTTCTTCTCAGAGTATAATCAGTTAAGAGTCAACTTCATTATAGTTTTTAAAACATGATTGCCTTGTAACAGTGTTTGTACAGATCTACTTACAGAAGTAAAATCATTTATCATTTGTCTATTTCACTAAAAAACTCTTTTGATTTTGGCGTAACCGTAAAGTTTTTATGCTAATAACTGTACCTACATAAGATGTAGTTTACTACAAAAACATGTGGTAACCAAAAGCCAAAACGACTGACATTTGACTTGAAAGGCAATCGCGTATTAAATGTCAGGCACCGGCCATGAATTTAAATCTTCTGGTCACTCAATTCTAATATCAACTCATTAGTCATTACTTACCAATTACCATCATTGTTTACCTACACAGTTCCAGTCACTCGCTTGAAAATCCCCAGTAAGGCTATATTCAACTCGGCTACATGTAAACGGGGCTTCACTGGTCTTCAATTCACATTGTTTTTGTTGATGTCGGATGTGTAAGTACGACAGGATGGCGTGTTGACAGGAAACTGACGTCAGTTCAGCACGCGTAAGTCTTGCTTGACACACCTATGTAATGTGCTAAGCAGTTAAACAGGACAGCACGTGGGAGACTTCCTCTACTCAATTTACTTAGGTGTTTGAGTGATTTATTAAAGCGTATAATATGTTTATGGCTTTTTTGAGGGGCTTGTGGTTAAGTAACAATAGCCGCACGGTTCGATCGATCAGGTTAAGCTGCACTTGACGCGGTTGGTCCGAGGATGGGCGACCATCTTTACATAATAAGACCATTCCGTGCCGTGGAAAGCACGGTAAGCCGTTGGTCTCAGCTGTCGTTCGTAGATCTTTAACAGTCGTTACGGGTCGTCAAAATCGCGAAAGTCTGACAACCAGTCTTACCAAAGGGTTATCTATAGTATTATTACCCAATAACTGGGTTGTGTAGGTCAGATAAGCAGTCGCTTCATGTAAAATACTGGTACCTACTCAGCTGCATCCGGTATGAAGGATAGATGATACTTATGGCGTTTTTATCAAAGTGTTATACAGCTTTTTCGTTATATTCTTCTCAATCTTAAGTAATAAAGACAGCAATATACTTCGCTGCTTCCAATCTAACTTTCAAGGTATTAAAATGTCCCGTTCAATTTATCTTATCTGACTTCGGAGCATTTTCTATTTCTAGATGAAAGTTTATTCCACTTATTGCCATTTATCCTCGGCGAGCTAAATGAGCCTAAAGCTTTCCTGTCACAGACAATTTATGTATACGCTATCGGGAACGAGTACGCCCGCGTTTCGTTTCGTATTTCAAGGACAGTGCAAGATTCATTCGCTGTCTATATTTATACAGGGTTGTGTGTGTTCCGTATTTCCTTACCTATTTAGTTAATATTATTTCAAACTCGAGAATTTAATATCTCCAAGTAAACTCAATTTCAAGCGCTCATAATACATTTATCAAGCTATTAAGGAAAAATACAATAAAAGCGCATGACTGGCACTCTGTTTTTGCGTAATGTATAAAGAATAAGTGGCTAAAATGAAAATGAAATATAAAGTGAAATGTAAAAAAATATCATAGATTTTAGCGAAGTCTTGAGCCGATTTCCTTCATTGTCTTATTTTTAATAAAGCTTTAAAAATGATTAAAAATACAACAAAGAAAGAAAACCCGCTCTCATCGTTCAAGATTTGTAAATATGCAAAGTGTTCAGGCGAAACTAATTTGTTTTCCTCGGGATGAAATTAAAAAGTATGACAAGAGATACAAATTGCTTCGCCCTCAATTTGTTCGTGTCCCGACTTCAGCATTTTGTTTGTTTTTATAAAAGCTCATTTATTAGTGAAACCGCAGTGCTATGCTTTATGAATTTCCCTTTTGTGATTTCGGGTGAAACAAACAAGTAATAAACCTAATTCTGCTATTGAAAACGAAGTGGGAAATTAGATTCTGTTAGTAGATAAGTCGTGTCGTGTTGTTTATGGTTATCTGATTAATGTATAATTGAGTACAGGGAAGTTTAACCCCTTGTTTGAGTTAGTTTTCGTGTATGTTAGTTAAAGTTCGTGTTCTTGGCCTTCGACCTGGCCCACTAACATTAGGCTGACATTCAGCGCGGGCTTGCCATAAACAATTTAAAATGAAACCGCTTTGTGCCCGAGTCTACGTAGTGCGGTTACAATGAAACGCATCTATTGGTAGCTCGGGAGTTCGTGCAGGTAAAACATTGATTTTATCTATTTGTATCGTTTTATATCTCTTATAACTTTAGAAATGTACCTAGATGCAATTTGGCACGCAGATAGTTTATAACTTGGATTAACACATAAGATACTTTTTATACCGGTAGAATGTTTCCGTGGTATAAATTTCGACTTCCGCACATAAAAGCTAGTCTTTAATCATTTAATTAATTTATCTATATTTACATGACAAGACTATGTAGGTAGTAACATCATGCAAATAAAGATAGATTTATTATTATTTAAGTAGGTGAGTGTCACATTAAAATAGAAGTGTGGGCCTCACACGAACAAGCAAAGGTAACGTAAAGGAAATTTGATAAATTTTTAAATTTGAAAATACAACATAAATGAAGTCTTCAAACTAAATCAATACAATGTGCGAAACTAATATTCCCAATTCTAAGAATCGGTCGAATGAAAGCCCACAGAGCTGCACTCCAAACTTTTCTTAGTAATTGTTCGGGCGCCGCGCCGTCCAGTTTCTCCGTCAAGCGTCGGGTGGCTGCGCGGGCGACGGCGCGGGCGGCTGCGCGAGTCGAGGATGGCCGAGGCCCCGCCCCACTATCTTTATTATACTCTCCACCCAACACACTTCATTAGCGAGAGCAACCAACGACACATACGCGCTTTCTATTTCTGATATTGTAGATTAATTTTGGATATACAGTCCACTGCTTTTATTTCAAAGTCCATTTTAAGACCCTTACAGGAATTGTTTCCATGTAATTGTCGTCTGGAAAAAAGAAACTGCTTTAACAAACATTAATACACGTCCGAAAGGGTAATTGTGTAACACACTAACAGTATGAATGGCTTTCAATTGAATACAACACTACGATATTTACGTTAAACGTCTGGAAAGTGTCCAAAGACGTTTTTTTATACCATCTTTGCTACAAAGATCACCTGGCAAAGGATAATTAGGAGCTACAATCTTAGACTACAACATTATAAAATATCCTCGTTGGAAGATAGAAGAAGGGTTCTAGAACTCACATTTCTTCAGAAACCGTTCAATGGGGTTGGTGACTGCAACGAGCTTCTTGAAAGGTTTTATCTTTTTTTCTAACTGTTTATTTACGTTATTTTTGTTGTTAATCTCTTATGTCATTAACTTTGTTTCCTTTCAGTATGATTTTCGTGTTATGTTTTCTTTTTTATTTCATTTTTATATTGTCAAACTTAATGTACATGGATTACAAGTAAATTATGTGTTCTCCTATAATTGGAAGCGCACGTTGTATTTTTTTTTAATTACTAAATGGGCCAGCTCTTGACCTCGATCATGCCTGATGGAAAGCGATTGCTGTATTTGTCTCTGCTCAATGTAAAGTTGCGTGTAATTGTGAAGCCTCTGTTGGAGATCCAATAAATAAATAAAAAATAGGTCAACAACATCCATTGCGTTTTTGAGCAGAAACATTTTTCGAACAAATGAGGCATTGGCGTTTTCCTCCTTAATGATTCAGATTCGGATTGATGTGTTCCGCAATTAGGGTGCAGGTAAGCAGGGAGGCCTATGTTCAGCAGTGATGATAAAATAATGACAATTATGAGGCATTTAGGCAGCTGTTCTCTTTTTTAACTCAAAATCTTTTATAAACTTTTTTAAGAATGTGAGTTTAGGACAAAAATTATAATTATTAAAGCAGTCAAAGGAGGGAATGAGCTCTATTTAGGTCATTCAAATGAATAACTTAACCTAAACTTTTTTAATTTTTTTATTACGGGGGGAATTCCTCAGTCTTACTGACTAAAACCACCCCGGTGTGCCGTTCGCCACAGAAGACGCCCTGGGCGTCGGGAATCTCAGGCTGATTCCCGTCCACCGTAGGCGCGGGCTTGCGGAAGGCGAGTAATGGGTAGCTCGCTGTCCGGTAAGGACCAAGCCCGAGTCGATGGCGCGTGGTGTACCACGCGTGCATCACAGAGATGTCAGCACCAACTGGTGGGGTCCGCATGGGCCGATGCCTGCCAGGGCTGCGGGTTGTTCGAAAGAGATACCGTGGCCCCTGGCATACAGGCAACTGAAGAAACACGGGTGGGTTTTAGTCAGTTATAGTCTGACACGCCCTCCCGTTCCAGCCAGAGCGGAAGAAGTTATTTGATGATTTCCCACCCAAAGAAAAAGGGGTGTCGTCTGACCCAGTTACTAGGTTGTGGAGATCAAATAGGCAGTCGCGTCATGTAAAATATTGCTATTCGGCCAACCCCAACATACTACATAATATTCCCTAAAAACTAAAACAATTTTATTGACTAAAGGCCCGTGGCGAGGCTTTAACAGACACATCTGCACTTTTTTTACTAAAAGTAAATAAGTAAATATAAGCTGCCGGAACGCTGTTAGATATTTATTCGTCCCCTAACACCCTGTACTCCCATAAATCTGTGCCTCGTGAATATAGTTTGCATTATTATGCAAAGTCAAGTGAGACCGTGGTGTGTGAATAAGAAAACGCTGTGACAGATGCTTTTAGGAACAAACCTTGCTTTTCTGCTTGGTATTGATTGGATACCGATAGCATTATCATTGCTGTGTCTTGCCCGGCAAAATACTACCTTTTTCTCACGGTTGGATGACGGCAAAAAAATGGAAGCAAGTGTCTTCTTAGTCGTATTCATTTCAAACTATGAACACTGATTCGTATGCCAAGCATGACTTATTAATTTATTTACTAGCTTTTCCGGGAACGTACTACCGAGATAAAAAAATATCTTATGTGTTAATCCAGGTCATAACCTATTTGTGTGCCAAATTTCATCCAAATCCGTACAGTCGTTTTTGCGTGATTGAGTAACAAACATCCGTCCTAACAAACTTTCACATTTATAATATTTTTAGAGTAAGAGGATTTAATAACCAACTTATGTTTACAGCTTGCACCACATATAAAGGTATCGTTCAGTACTAATTATTACACATACAATCAAAATAATATTCAAATTGATTAAATTAGAAAAAGTAGACACAATTTGGTAAAATTACTCATAGATAACACTGGATGAAATACGACAAAATTAGATAGGAATAAAAGTACCTTACAAGATACAATTTCATTTAGGTATATATTCCAACGAGATTGTACTAGGTGGCATTGAATTCTATTTAGATATCGAGTAACAGTGTTCAGGAATCTCAGTTCAGTACTCGCGAAGACATCTGAGGATTCGTCATATACTTATTGTTGTTAATATGGGTGAGGGCATTGTACAATGGCCTGATCTTAAGGGCTATGGTACTGGTTTGAGAATGCTGGACGTTGCTAGGCGAAGGCGGCGTTGTTAAAGGAGATGAACTGTAGTGACGAGGAATTGAACATGGGTAGGTACCACGAATTAGGCGAAATAACTTTTTTAGCAGACTGAGATTTTTCCTTACTTGTAACTTTTAAGATTTATCTTGTGGATGGTCATTTGTTATCTATAGTAAATGTAGGACTGGATTTGAACTCACATGAGATTATGGAAATGGCAGGATGAGAAAAGAAACAGAAGTAGAAAAGAACCGGACTTACCGACATAGCTTGCAGAGTAAGCAACCTGAAGTAGCAGTGAACTGGCCATGTTTGTCGAAAAATCGATAGACGGTTTAGTAGACGAGTTCTGGAGTGAAGACCGCGTACTGACAAGCGTAGTGGGGTACGCTCCCCAGAATGCCGACCTTAAAAATGTACCTGGGAGAGACTGGATGCGGAAGGTAGAAGCCAGGGTGTTGTGGCAAATCCAGGGAGAGGCAATCCCCAGCAGTGGACTGCGTTAGGCTGAGTTGATTGAGACGGAAGTAGATCAACGTATCCTAAATATTGTAAAATTGACACAGAACTTTTTTATATAACAAATGTCCCTATGAAATATCCTCTCTAATCTCCTCTCTGGAATTCATACCCAGAGTCCTAAGATTCAGACTAACTGTCTAGTTCTAGCTCACTGGTAATACCGTAACCTAGTTGTAGGTAATATTTTAAGCTACTCATGTCTCAATTTTTTGTCAACCTGTGAACCTGCTTACTGTAGTTCCCGGACAATAAATATTTTCTCTTTCTATTACGTAACGCAAAACTATTCTCGGTGACAAGTGATATTATAACAAGTCATCAATCCTATTGCAGAGTATTGACAGTTCTCTTTCGGGATTAACACAATGATCAAACCCATCAATGCCAAACATACACAATATATGACGATATATGATGACATACCACCACAAAGCCAGCTCATATTGCATTATTTCCTTGAACTTGTTAGTTTCAATGTCCATCACAAATTTCTGAAACTGTCAATCAAAAGAAGATTGAATGACTATACTTAGAGGTCACGTATTAGCATGGCAATATCGGTGATTACCTTTTCCATAATATCTCTCCGCAGAAACCCAAACAATAAACTACATTATGTAGGGTTTTCGTTATTAAAACATGTTGAAGATCACGATAAAACAGACTTTATTTCAGTTTTTGAATTAAGAAAATGTAGGCGTATCAATGACCGCATAAACATGCAGCCTATAATGTTCCCATTAATGGAACAAAGGCCTCCTCTCCGTAAGAGTAAGTGGGCCGTAATCCACCACGCAGGCACAGTGTGGGTTGGTAGATGTCACATGTCTTCAAATGTTCTAGGACATGCCCGTTTACTCACATAGTTTTCTTAAACCATTTTGAGAGCAATGGTGATTAAATAATGTTACATTTTCACTTCTCATGCTCTAAAAAGACACCAATATAGCCCTATGAAGCGGGACTAAAGTGACCACTTTAGTCCCTAGGGAGTAAAAAGTAATTCCTTCATGTGACAGACAAACTCAAACAGCCAGTAAATATACTATTATCTGTGGAGTGTGGAACATCTTATCATTGCGAAAATGTTGAGAGTTTTAGTTCCATGGTTTTTGCCAAGGTAGCGCCATGTGTTTTAAATTGTTAATCTGTGACTGGTTTAGAAGAAAAAACTGACCGCGAAAATTCCATAATTTTTGTCGAGTGTAAATTTGTTCGGCTTTAAATAAATTTATTAAGAATGTCCAGTGACAGTTGTGGTATATTATGTTCCTTGGTGAAGAGTTTGACGTCGAGCAAAGAGCAAAAGACATACCTAATAGATATTGTGATTTTTATTTTATTAAGTAATATTTATTAGGTAAGTACATGTTTTTGTACTAAATTTACTATTTTTCTCGCACTAAAAGTGAAAAGTACAGTTTGCACCTCGAGACTAAACGCCAACTTAATATACTCGCGGTTTCATTGACTCCCTCGCACGCTCGGGAGTCAAACCACCTCTGGTATATTATGGCTTCGTTTAGTCCCTCGTTACAAAATATACTATTACACAAAGTAAAGTGCTATTCTGGGCTGAAACCTACGACTTACAACTCATAAATCACGGCCGTTATCACTGAGTCACCACTGCTCTTTTAAATTGTTCTAATTAATGACTGCCATTTCCATGTTAAAAAGCGACAACTACACATAGTACATTAACGTTCTTGGTACGGAACAAAGTTAGTCTGTGAACGAATATTTCAACTAGGTACGCCATCATTAGTTACCGGGCACAAATTTTGCAGACTTCTTCTGAATAGGTCGTTTCAACGGTGAAAAGTAGGTGGCAGCGGTTTTAATAAAGCTTTGAAGATTTGTGTTAAGGGTACTAATGCTATATTTCAGTTGTTTTATATAACTGAATGAATGGTTGTATTTGCAAGAATATTTTCTTAAATGTTGAAAAATACACAGTCCGGTTTTTTTTCTTGTTTTTATGACATAGACAGTTACTACTTGTTTTATGTGATACAAAATTTTCAGATGGTGACTTTCAGTTTTAAGGCATTTCAGATCATGAAAGTCAAAAAGCTTCTTGACCTAGCTTATCTACTTGGGCTAGAAGAGGCTAAGGCGCAAAATATTCAAATATATTTTCATAGTGGTGGTAATACTTATTATTATTGTATCCAAAATATCGATATGAGCAGAGATCCAAGCTTGAAGTTTTCCAGTGAGCCATGCAGCGCAGTATCCTGGGAGTTCGAATTTCAGACCGTATAAGAAACAACACTGTGCGGCAAGACCAAGATCATGGACGTTACTGGGGCTGGGCAAGACATGTCTGCCACATAACAGATGACAAATGGGCTAAGAGAACCAGCGATTAGGTCCCACTAAACGCACCTCGCCATCACATCAGGTCAAGGCGAAGATGGCGAGATGAGCTTGCCTCCTACCGAAAGGACTGGCCAGCTAGCAAAAGGCAGAATTGTGTGGAATGCAGTAGGACAGTACAAGGTAGTTAGATTAGATCGATACCTTGAAAATAAACTACCTTACACATCAAACGCACATTTCTTCAGTCCTTGACAAAAGTAATTAACCTATTCGAATATTACACCTAGATTAAACGAATACACGAGGTAATAATTCAACGTTATGTTACAATGTACGCAATATAATGTTGAGGGTAGTAGTTATTAAGGAAAACACGCGATTGGACGATTAGCCACTTATTAAATGCATGCTTAAGCTTATTCGATCGATCGACGATCAATGGAATATGATTAATGTTATTTTGTCACGTGATATATAAATTTTAATAAAAAAAAACGTTATATTAAATTAGTTAGTTATTATATTTGGTACAATGGACGGTAATTTGTCATGGTCTAAAAATACGTTTTTGTTTAGGTTTATTTCGAGAAATGTGCGATTTCTGAGGGCTTCAGAAACGCAATGTGTCATAATATAATACATATAATTGAATCCCTGTTTCTCTTGGTCACAGCATCACACATGAACGGCTGGACCAATTTTGCTTATTATTTTTTTGCTGTGTTTGTTACTGTCAGGAGAAAGTTTTTATGACAGAAAAAAATAAGAAAGTTGCGCGTAGCATTAGAAATTAAAAAAAAACTTAACGACCATATTAACTTTTCTAATATTATACCAATGCGAATTCAATATTCATAGTTAAGGGGAATCTGATCGCGGGCTCGAACTCACTGGTGGGCCTGGCTAGAAATTACGCTGTCTCACCATGCATCGTGCCCGACAGAGGTTGTATCTATCAGTGATGAGCTGTTAGACGCTAGTCTACACGCACAACGTTATTGAGTGAGATGCAGGATCATTTATAGTAACACAGGCGGGTAAAAAATTAAGAAAAATCCTCCGGAAGATCGGGTTTTATGAAAAAACCACTGCATAAATCAATGACCAATAAAGTTTATTAAACTTTCCGATATCTGATCTTTGTCGGTACCGAATTGGTTTTGGAGATTTTAACACTTCTTTTATTACTTAAACACGCCCAAAGTTAGGTTCAATTACCAAGAAAAACTAATCTTTGTTGGCTCCTAACTTTTTAATGGCTTTGTATTTTAGTATTATGTTTCCGTACAGACAATATTAATTATAAGAAAAACAATACCATCTTTAATTTTTGATGTACATTGTCGAACAGTGGAGTAATACGATCCCGAAGTTTGTATGGGAAAAATGTGGACTAGATTTACCTTAAGACAGGACAACGTCTGTCGGGTCAGCTAGTGATATTGTTTAATGGAATTTATATGTAAGTACAGTACAGTCACCAAAAAAGATACCTAAAAATAACCAGGGTCGCGTCGGATATAGTTAAAGTTTACTGAGAAACCAGATGGATGTTTTCGAATGAAATTTAATTTGATAAATGAACTGTTTGTTTTTCTGTGAAACTTTATTCTAAAACATCCATCGGTTTCTTAATAAACTTCAACTGTATCCGACAACTCTTGTTAATGATCTCTTTTAGAGACCGTAAAGAAAAGAAAGAAAGAAAATACATTTATTTCGCACAGACTGAAGGCACACAATATACAGCAAGAAAGAGCGCAAGAAAAAAAAAGTTTAAGGCGCGTACACCGTACTAACTTTCATTATATCGACTCTGGTTATGGATTTCTTAGCTACTGTTATAAGACTAACAAAATAATTGTAGATAGTAAATAAACAAATAAATAATTATGCATTATTATTTAAGCCAGCTTAGTAATTACAAAAAAGTTCGTGACTCTCAGTTGTTTTTTAAACAAGTTGCTTACCTAGTTTAACACGCAAGGTGTCGTTTATAGTCTAAATTGCTAAATCTAAGTCTAAAACTTTATTTGATTCTAAAATTAGTTGTTGCTGCTGTTAGCAAATTTGTCAACTGAACGGCACACATCCGGTTTATTTATGTCTCGTAAAAGCCTGATTGATTACGTTGAAGCGCAGATTTGTACGCAAAATGGATAATAATACATCACCCAAATGCAATTCCGAAAGGGAATTCCCATCACGTGTATGGGAAACGAACCATAAAGAAGAATATTTCTTAGGGAGGAGGTATTAAAACAAACATTCCATAGCTACCTGCTGTGCTACTCCCACTAATATTTTAAATGTGAATGTTTGTATGTTTGTTACTCAATCACGCAAAAACGGCTGAAAGGATTTGGATAAAATTTGGCACACAGATAGATTATAGCCTAGATTAATACAAAGGATACTTTTTATCCCGGTAGTCCGTTCCCATGGGATAACTTTCGACCTCCACCCGGGCGAAGCCCTGCTGGTAAAAGCTAGTGCTGTATATTTTCAGTGGTTTTTCAAAAGTTCAAACATTTTAAAGCCTTTTCACATCTGTCACTCAAAGTTTTTTTAATAAAATTAAATTATGCCCACATTATTTTTCCAATTCTATCTAGTGCGTCTGTTATTAATAAATGTTTTCAAAGAAACTACTTCAATATTTTAATAGAAGATTGACGTTTATCGAAAGTTTAAATAAAGATTATTTTAAGAGCTTTCAATTTATATTATAATATATTTGTGAAACATGAAATTCGATACTTAAATGTTTTAACATATCTGGAGATACCGCCGACATCCCGAACTTGCGTGGGAAGACTGAAAGCGAAATTCAAATAAAGATTATTTACATTACAGTGGGTATGAGATTTTGCCATTTCCTTTGATACACTGTAACAAGGAAAATTTCAAACGTGAAATTTTGACGCTGTGTTCCTTTGAATCGGTATAAAAAAATGTGTTAAGTCTCTTAAGCGAAAGAAAAAAAAACTTTTTTGCTTCGAAGAATAGGAAGAGTAAGAACAATAAAAGTAAATTGAAGTTGGATAGAATTTTCGCTTCGCGAGTTTTAGTGGCCGATTTGGCGTAACGAGTTTTTACCGCCTTTACAAATTCGCAAGTTTTCGCAGTAAAGTTCACTAGCTACAGTTTTTGTATCAACTCGGACGTTTGCAAGCCTGTCGAAGCTATCTGGGTACATAAGACTGTACGAAACTTACTATTTCAACTATTTTGTTAGTGTTTTCTTCTGAGAAATCTTCGACAATTTCTCTCAGGCCCGTAATAATTGAGTCATTAGACATCCATTGCTTGTTGTTAAGATAACAATTGTTTTGGGACTTTATTATAATTGTAGCTAAAGGAAAACAAACGAAGAAATATCGCTAGAGCTTTGTTTGAGTTGTATCATCTCAAACAAAGCTCTCTGACATTTAGACGTTGACTTTCTTTGTGTGTACAATTTTATCTAAATTGTTTTTCAAAACACTAAGTAACATTGTTTCATATTACACTATATTTTAGGGAAGTAGTTTCTTTTATCTCTCACAGGCTGCTTCATTTATGTTGAGCGATACCACGTGCATCGATTATACAGGGTCAAATCTAATTAGCTTAGCGTAACTCTGCAACGTGATGGGTATCGACATACAAACACGAAAAAAAAAATCGTGACTTTTTTAGAGGTTTTCGCCTGCTGGTTATTGTATCACGGAGTATGTCACGCCCGCTAGTTATTGTATCATGTCAAACATGATAAAACGTTTATATTTTTTTGCAGCCGCCTTCTTGAATGTTCATTTAGTTCAGCCTCAGTATTGGCGTCAGCACCCTCGAAAACCATGAAAACTATTTTACTTTCTCATAATAGAAAGTCGGCACGGCACAACGATTTTTCGTTAAGTTCGTTAAGTCACGCTTTTACCGTTTTTTTTTTGGCTAGGAAATCGTCAAATAACTTCTCCCGATCTGGGTGGAGCAGGACGGCATGTCATACTTTTACTGACTACAACCCACCCGTGTTCCCTCAGTTGCTTGTGTGCCAGGGGCCGCGGTGTCTCTTTCGAACAACCCGCACCCCTGGCAGGCATCGGCCCTTGTGGACCCCAACACTTGGTGCTGACATCTCTTTGAGGCGCGCGTGGAACACAATGCGCCATCGACCCGGGCTTGGGCCTTACCGGAAAGTGAGCTACCCATTACTCGCCGTCCGCAAGCCCGCGCCTACGGAGGCTGGGAATCAGCCTGGGATTCCCGACGCCCAAGGCGTCTCCCGCGGCGACTACGGCCGTGAGGGCGCATATATTGCCTCTCCCTCACGTGCGCCGCCTCCCTCTTCGCGAGCATTGCTGCTTCGCAGAAGGAGGTGATGGCTACCCATGCACTCTCGCTCCGTACCATGGCCTGGACCAGGGCCGGACGCGAGAGATCGCCGCCGCCGATCGCCTCCACGAGGACAAGCCGGTGCTCCGCTCAAGCCGGGCAGACCTCCACCGTATGCTCCACCGTGTCCTCAGGGCGATCTTCGCAATGGAAACACCTGGGCATTTCCTCCCGCCTTATGCGAAACAGGAACCTCCCGAAACAACCGTGTCCGGTGAGGACCTGCGTCAGGCGGAAGGTGAGGACGCCATGCCGCCTCTTAACCCTGTACGGTTATGTGCGTTATTTGTTACATTGTGTGCCACGTATGTATAGGAACGCACACCTAATAAATCTGACCACACTGATGGAAAATACAGACACAGATCTAGGTATATGACCACGAGAGTACACATATAAACATTAAGATGCGAATAGTTCGTGTCTCTCCCGAGGCACACAGCGGCGCTAGTGTATTGCAATGTGAAGTTGCGTCAAATTGTACGAACGTACGGGTATTGTATCGATGATACGACCGACGCCCGACCGGTGGCACTGATTTATGAATATAGTTACTTTTTGTATAATGATAAAATAATATTAGTTATATTTATCGGATTTATGTAAAGTAGGAAGTGTCTTTTTGTCTTTATGGACTGCACGCCATTGCTTTACGGGTCGTCAGAAGCTCGAAAGTCTGACAAACTAATCTTACCAAAGGGTATCGTATTACTCAGTAACTGGGTTATGGAGGTCAGATAGGCAGTCGCTCTGTGTAAAATACTAGTAGGTTAGAGTGGAAGCAAACCCTAACATAGTTGGGAAAAGGCTAGGCAGATTGATATGGTAAATACCTAAATCACTGAACTGGAAGTATTTGCAAGTCACGTTATCCAAAATTGCGGTAAGTCCCCTCTTTGAGGAGTGGCTTGAGAGGCGGCATGGCGTCCTCACCTTCCGCCTGACGCAGGTCCTCACCGGACACGGTTGTTTCGGGAGGTTCCTGTTTCGTATAAGGCGGGAGGAAACGCCCGGGTGCTTCCATTGCGAAGATCGCCCTGAGGACATGGTGGAGCATACGTTGGCGGTCTGCCCGGCTTGGGCGGAGCACCGCTGTGTCCTCGTGGAGGCGATCGGCGGCGGCGATCTCTCGCGTCCGGCCCTGGTGCAGGCCATGGTACGGAGCGAGAGTGAATGGTTAGCCGTCACCTCCTTCTGCGAAGCAGTAATGCTCGCAAAGAGGGAGGCGGCGCACGTGAGGGAGAGGCAGTATATGCGCCCTCACGGCCGTAGTCGCCGCGGGAGAAGCCCTGGGCGTCGGGAATCCCAGGCTGATTCCCGGCCACCGTAGGCGCGGGCTTGCGGACGGCAAGTAATGGGTAGCTCGCTGTCCGGTAAGGACCAAGCCCGGGTCGACGGCGCGTCGTGTTCCACGCGCGCCTCAAAGAGATGTCAGCACCAATAGGTGGGGTCCGCAAGGACCGATGCCTGCCAGGGGTGCGGGTTGTTCGAAAGAGATACCGCGGCCCCTGGCACACAGGCAACTGAGGGAACACGGGTGGGTTTTAGTCAGTAAAAGTCTGACACGCCCTCCCGCTCCACCCAGAGCGGGAGAAGTTATTTGATGATTTCCCACCCAAAAAAAAAAAAAAAACCAATGTGATTAATGTGCAAATAAATACGGTTCGAGTATTTTATGATAACAATGAACAGGTTATAGTGACAAAATTTTTCTCCGTATTTATTTCCATTACAACTTAATTTCAAACAAACTACGATCATTTTGATGTATCAATATTGTTGTTAGGGAGCTTATAATTTGTTGATCGTATACCGTGATAAAAAGCATCACATTGTCCAGGCTACATGCGATCTGAGTGCCAAATTTCATGCACATCCGTTCAGCCGTTTTTACGTGATTGACTAACAAACATCCAAACTTTGAAACTTTCACGTTTAGAAAAATATGTAAAAATATTATATATTTTAAATATATTATAGTAAGGCTATTAGGGCGAGTCGCCAGACTCGCCCCTGCTTCGCACAGTTTTTAACACTTGACATAACGTGGAAATTTATTTATTCTAATATGTACCAGTGTTTATTATTCGTGTGTAATACCTACACAGAAACCTTCCGGGAAAAAAATCTCAATAAAAATTCGTGAAATCTACAAACGGACGGACACGAAATGCGACTTTAATTCTTAATATGTATAGATAATTTTATTGTGTGACAAATGCCCAAAACTAATTACGAAATAAATATAATCCCTGACTTCCTAATTAATTAGTAAAACAGCTATTACCATTGCCTAAAACAAGGGAATAAAATCAGTGAGCCGTACACTCGCGTTCAAAATCATCATTTAGTAACATCTAACGGTAAATGGTTGCCCATAATGTAAATTAGCATTACCGATATGTTTGTTGGGCATTGCTCAATCGTAGGTACGCCTACATATGTTCGGGCAATTCCATCTCGGCTACTGTAGCACGAGCACCACCACAAATTCCGGTAATTGGAAGCACTGCGCTCGGATATTGCTTTTTGATGTTATGAAACAACAAATTTTCGGTACAGAATTTGATATTTTTTGTACCAGTTTAATTGAGATTTTCGATGTGAAGAGTGATGTCGTTGAGATCTGTGGCTTATTAATATAACAGACAATGCGAAATATTGTTAAAAAAATAGCAGGACAGCAGAGTTAATAATAGGGTCCCATTCATTTAATTTCAAATAAAATGAACTGTTTATTTATGTAAGTAGATCTTATAAAACACTTTTACACGTCAATATTTTGCTGGTCAATATTTTAAAAACTAGATGGCGCTGGCATTTCCTAGCTGACTGTTTTTTGTGAAGAAAAGCCGAAACAAACTCAGAGGTCATAGTCTCTTTTAAAGTCCAAACATTATATTATTTGAATGTTATGTGAGTCTAACAATGCAGGGCAATGTCTGGAAGGGCCTTTTGAAGAAAGAGCCATTGCAGCTTTGAGCTGACCTGTCCCAACAGACGTCATGTATGTGTTAGTCACCGTGTAGCTTAACTCTATTTTAGGGAGCTCAACGACCCGTCACAAGATGCTACCAGATCTGCATGCCATTCGCATAGGCCATTTACAAAATACTCAAAACCACCAGATGAGTCATAAAGTCATGTGTCCAACCTAGCCAGGATAGTACTCACATTCATAATTGGGTACGGAACCCAAAAAAAATTGCAGAAATAAATAAACTTGACATCTACTTTTCAGAATAAAGTAGTAGATAGGTATTATCTTCTGTAAATAAAAAGTCCATGCTTATTTGATTCTTAAGAAAAATTATTTAATGTTCAAAGTAAATAAAGATAATAAGAAAATATCTTTGTGAAAATTCTTGTTTCATCCAGTCAGAGTGAAGTCAACAAACTGTTGAAGAATATTTTAGAGATTTTGTTTAATACATGAATAAGGATTCAAGTGCTTTTTTAAAGTGTATGACAGTCCTTTGCAAATCATTTTTGGTCTATTCCAAGAGCATCCCGATTACAGTGAGAAAAACCTTTTCAGGTAAAATTCATCTGAATTCGGAAGGTTTCAACTTAATATCTCAATACTTTTTCCAACAATTAATGATTAAATATCAATTTAATTGTGATTTTATAACCTCAATTCTAAAATCTGCGACGAAAATTGACGTTGTTAAATTAACCTCAAATGTCAAAAAAAACAATCTAAGACTATTCAAGATTAGAATGACAATTTTTGTTTTTAAATAACCAAATCAAAGCATTCAATTTATCAGCGGCACAAAAAAATTACACCCACAGGTAGGTTTTCTGATTCATTTGTTTGCATTTTCGTCAGTTAGTTTTGGTACAGACTATATGTGCCCTTTGTGGAAAATCTGTGCCATATTTGACAGTGAGGAGTAAACATCCCCGTTCTCGTCCTATTTATGCCTAGGCCACACAGCTGGGGCACTTGTGTCGCAATTTGTTGCATGTTGTCAATGCTAGATTAAGTCTTATGTGACGTCATTGTTGATGGACACTCGACAATTTACTACTGTGGTAAGGGATTTAGTCGGACTCTGTTTTCTCGGAAATTTCGGTCAGATTTGATTGTGGTCTAGGCTTAAGAATTTCCTGAACTTTGAAGTGATCGAGGTTCCTTTGAGCATCTATACAACGAGTAACATAATTAACGCAAGACCTCATACACCCCAATTAGAGTATTGAGTTAAAAGCATAATACGATGACCAAAACTATTTGTTTTTAAAGCTAACTGATATTATTAAGAAAAACGTGTCGACCCAAGCATTACTTTATGCATTTAAAATTGAGTCTTATTGCTTCTGTCATAAGATTCAATTTTCTTTGGCTCAATCTGTGGTAGGTATGGCAACATACATAATTTAAAAAAAAAAAACATACTAAAAGTTACTTAAATCGATTCAGTAGTCAATTAGGAACAAACTACTTTCAGGTCTTGCGTCTATTGTTTTACACCTTGTATAATACACCTATAGAAGCTACCTTTAGTACATGTTCATTTCGCCAGTCAATGTTTAAGTCTCATGTAATAGGGGGCTAGCCTATAGCCATAAACCGGCATCAAATGGAAATTAAAGATGGAAAAACCTAATACCACTTTGTCCGACCCGGGAATCGAACCCAGGACTTCTTACTCAATAGTAGCGCTTGCGACCACTAGACTAACGAGGTAGTCGTAGATTTAAAAAAACTTTTTAAACACATATGTAAGAAGTTGCATAGAATGCTAGTAGAAAGTAACTAAAAAAATCACTATTATCTTGTAGTTATGGTGGATTATTCAGGTACATTCTGTGAATTTCCTATTAAAAAATAAAAAATACCTCTGCTCAACTGTATATGCCAAAAAATAATCTAATTCATACCATTTAGTCCACGGTGTCCAATGGACCCCTGACTATAGTTTATTCTCGACCCTTGGGGGTCGACAGTGGATTTTATTTTACAGCCAAGTTTTAGTTTCCTCTCGACCCCCAAAGTAGTTTGTACCGTACTGTACCAAAATATTAATTTTAAGTACTTACCGAACTAGGGGTCGAAAGTGAACGAGGTATTCCTGTCTTTTGTATGAAAATTCAGTCTCACCCGCTGGGGGTCGAGTGTGAACTATGTTTAGGGTTGAGAGGAAACAAATAAACAAATCTTTTTTTAGGGGTCGAGGGGCTGAGAGTGGCCTAAACGATTCATACCTACACTTATCAAGCTCAAACAATATTACCAACAGCAATCAATATCTAATCATTATTCGGTTTATTCGTCTAATTGATACCTTACCTAAATTAATACTAGGTACATACGATATTAAATTCCTCAATAATCATATCTGCCCAATGGTAAATATTATTAAGACTTCATATCATTGCCTATGAGGCCGCAGGAATCCGAGTAGCACAAACCGGTCTTAGGCCTATGTCCAGCAGTGGACGTTTTTCGGCTAAAATGATTATGATGATGATGAACATCCCAATAAACAAAACATATGTATTTTACCTAGATCATAGAAATTAAGACAAAAGACAAACATGGCGGAATCCGTATTATGACGTAGCTAAGCGAAAGTTTTATTAGTAATCCTATTAGTCGGCCGCCAATCGGACGGTTCGTGTCTGGGCGAACTATTATAAAACATCCTATTAGCATGGGCGAATAATCCCGTCTAATGAAATTGTGGTATTAAGAGCTGAGGTGCGGTCAATCGACAAAGTTGATACATATTTTATCATTTTGTTTTGATATTGGACTATCACAAAATAGTTATTTAGAGTAGTGAATCTGAAACAGAGGTGGGCAGGACACTTGGCTAGATGTAGTGATAGCAGATGGAGCAGAGCTCTAACGGAATGGTTGTCAAAAAACGGTAGAAGTTTCGTTAGCAGACCAAACCCAGGTGCGTGGACGACTTACAGAAGATCGCTGGAAAGACCTGGATGAGACTAGCACAGACCATTGTAATTGCGTAAAACACTAATAGTAGGAATGGTTTATTTTGACAGTTCAACAACATTCGATGCATTATTTACATTGTTGAACAGACAAATTTTTCGAACTTAAGAAGCAATAACCATCAAAATGAAACAGATTCTGATGTGCTACCCAATTATGCTGCAGGGAAGCAGGGCACAAAAAGACGCCTATGCTCAGCCGTGGCAAGACTGTCAGACGAGAAGTGGACTAAAAGGGCGACACGGTGGAGAAATCCAAGTGGGAAACGTCACAGAGGAAAACCGCTTACAAGATGGGCGGACGACATCTGTAAAACGGCTGGCCCAAGCTGGATGCAAATAGCCCAAGATAGAGAGGGCTGGAATTCTTTGGAAGAGGCCGTCACCTGCGGAGGGGTTCTTGCAAATTAATAAGTTTCATTGTTTTAGATTAGTACAATTTGTTATTGCATGAAATAAAAGGCTTTTTTTATTTTTCTCAGCCGTGGGTGGAACAAGACTGCCAATTATGATGATTAGGTATTTAGGCAGTAAAAACCTAAAGTAGACAACAGTCTACTTTAGGTTTTTAAATGTTAGAAAAATCTCGGCTCTGAGACTTTAGTGAAAAAAATGATTATAGAAGTCAAAGGACGGAGTGAGCTCGATTTAGGTCATTCGGATGTACGCAACCCGTTGGGCGGTAAGCTGGTAACGAACCCGGTAACATGATCAAGATGAGAATGAAACCTCCATTTTTAGTTCTTTTAAAATTCTCTAGATTGGACCAACAACTGTACCTATGTGTATTTATCAAAAACACCCGTCACCTGCACAATATGTTTACTAAATGAAGTGCATGAGAGAATTTGACATATTTTCGTGCAATCTGAGTGAAAGCGCAAGAGTTTTGTTGAATTTTGTTAGTTATATTTAAATATTAACATTCTGTGTTAAGTCTGATCTTGTATTTTGGGTTTGAATTATTACATAGGTAGGTATTATATATAATTCTGTAGTCTGACTTCAGATTATGTTTTTAATACAGTTTAGTGTTGCTTTGTATTTTTAAAGTTTAGAGTTTTATGTTTTATGTAAGTTGATTTTAAATTTATTTGGTGTATGTTTGTAAACCACTATTGTATTGGGTCATCCTGTAAAGATAGGGTGTGGAAGTAAAAAAAAAAATGTCTAGATGCGTACAGTGTAGGTATGTACTTTTGTTATAAAGGTAAATTCAGGAAATTTCCTTTTTAGTTTTATTTGGAAATTAATTTATTATCAACCGTATTACACTAGTTGAAATAACAAAGTACTCATTATAAAAAATAATAGTTTAAAAAACTAAAGAACACGCTTTGAAAACCAAACTAAAAAAGGAGAAAATAATTTAATTCAATTAAAAAGCGTGGGGTGCTTTTGAGGTATTTTTATAATCAATTAATGTCAAGCACCCCACGCTTTTTAATTGAATTAAATTATTTTCTTCTCTTTTAGTTTGGTTTTTAAAGCGTGTTTTTTAGTTTTTTAAACTATTATTTATTTTCTATTTTTTAGTTCTGCTAACTACAAAAATGTGTTTTTTTTTAAGTATTGAATTGTCATCGGTCCTCGACCAGTTTACAAAGTTTCAATGAAATCTGACCGTTTAAAGTGGGCCAAAATCGCGCTCAAAGGAGTCGGTTACATACAAACATACAAACAAACAAACAAACATACAAGTGAAGCTAATATAAAGCGTGTAAAAAAAGTAGATTACCGTTATCACAATAGGTTTTGACAGGGACCTGAAAAAAAAAACTTTTTAGGTCCCTACTTTTATCTCAATAAAAAGTGATGGACATTAAAACTAATTCCGTAGTAAATTACGTTATTTTTACGTAAGTTATTTGGGTATTGAGATAGCTACTCAGTATGGAACGAGGCCAGGCTCGCGATTGTGTTTCACTCGATAACAAGCTGACCCCGTCTGACCTCACTCTAAATGTAATTTGAGTCGATGCGCTAAATTCAATTCCAAGCTTTTATTTGCATATTTCCTTTATACAACTGAGACAGTTCTCGCTGAGTAAAAAATTAATTATTTTTATATTTTTCCTTTAGTAATGTAACTTGATCGTGTCGGTTCTGGGTAGGTTGACCGCCTTGGGCCCTTTTCACACGGTCAGGTTATCGGGTACTCGGTGTCGGGTACCCGGTAATGTGTGGGTAAATTGGGTAAAAACACGTGGAAGGTGCCGAAACAATGGCCCTTTTTATCGGCATTTTTTTGCTGTTTACAAAAATATATTAATTATTTTTTGCTACTAGACTTATAACATTTTTACCTTATACAGTGTGTATCGGAGAGGTGTGGTTAAAATTGAGGGTGTGGCGACTATCCCATCATCATTATCATTATCATCAGCCTACAGCAGTCCACTGCTGGAGAAAGACCTCTCCAATTGCACGCCATTTAGATCGATTCTCGGTAACAATCATTCAGCAGCTACTAGCCACCTAACCTGAGGGCGTCCTATCGTCGACTATCCCATACAATACTTCAATACCAACTCGACGCAAACGTATGGGACGACTGGTTATTGTTTCGCGATTATAATGTTGGTCCCATGGAGGAAGTTGTTCAGTTTTATGGTCTGTACCTAAGCTTGTGGCTAAGACATAGCAGCTGCACGTGTCGATCGATCAGGTTAAGCTACACTTGCCGCAGTTGGTTCGTGGATGCGTAACCATCTTTACATATCAAGACCACTCCATGCCTCGGAAAGCACGTTAAGCCGTTGGTCCCGGCTGTCATTCGTGGATCTTTGACAGTAGTTACGGGTCGTCAGAAGCCCGAAAGTTTGACAACCAGTCTTACCAAGGGGTATCGTATTACCCAGTAACTGGGTTGTGGAGGTCAGATAGGCAGTCGCTCCATGTAAAATATTGGTATTCAACTGCATCCGGTTTCACTGGAAGCTGATCCCAGCATAGCTGGGAAAGATCTCGGCGAATGATGGTCTAGTACCACACCCTTAATTTTTTGACCACACTTTTCTAATCTTTCAGAACCATGCTGTATAAGAACATTTCATGTTACATTCTCACTAGCCTAAAGCGAAAACAACATAACCACCATTTAAAATTGTCACTAGGTGGTCCACATATAATTTAAAACACAAACCAGGACACAAGAAGCACCACTTTTATCAAAACACTACATGCAACAAAATTTACACGTTTTCGTTTGTCAATGTACTGACTCAAAGCGATAACCCTGCTTTACAATGAAAAACATAAGCACTTCGTTAGAAAGCTGGCTATTTGTTAGAAAAACGTCGTAGAAAATTGTCACAGATAATTTTATAACAAAGGTACTCTATGTCTTTGTTTCCGAGTTATTCCCCATTACTTGTAACTAATAGCTTGAAGGACCAAGCAAGCAGCGTCGTACGTTCCTTATTAAGATTCATTGCCCATAGTTACTGCGAACTTTACGTGTTAACCTGGCGTAGGGTTAATGATATTAATTAATTATGGCGCTTATCTCGACTGCAGTGTTCTGTACTCTCTTATTCAATATTTAACTCTGTATTAAGGTAATAACTGGCTTTAGTGTCAACGACTTTAGTGAAATGAGAGGGTTTTAAGCACTGTTGGTTTGTTTTTGGTTTATTTTATGACCGTGCTAATGTTAAAAGGTAATGGTAAATGGTTTGGTACTAAGCTTTCTATGTTTTGCTTGAGATAAAAGGTATGTGTTGAGTCTTTTGTAGCCATAAGTACATATTTCTATTATTTACTTTAAGTTTCTTCTAAACAGGATCAAATTTTAACCAGTGCGCAAACTGTACACATGAATTCAGCATAATATGATTTAGCGTAGATATTTTTCGTTGGTTACCTAAAAAATCATTTGCTGTTTAATAGAAAAGTGCAATAGATACGCATGACATGTGTACACGTGTGTATCTATGTTTCATCTATGAAAATACCTAATAAAGAAATATTCAGAGACTTTTATAAAATTGTTGCATGGAATTGTCTTATTCAAAATAAAAAGAGTATTTTTGTTCTTTAGTTTACATTCTAATTATGCTCTTATTTAGATAAACTGTAGACACTCAACGTCAATCATATTATACCTTATCTACTTTTACATGAAATTATCCTTTTTATTTGTCACTTTAGCTAAAGATAAAACGGTCCTCGTCTAACAAAACTATTTTGTTTATGTGTGACTTTCGTTTTTATTTTTACTTTGAAAGCTTTGTACTTGCTTACTTAAATGTTTAAATTGCTAGCAAATTGTTGAAGAAACGGTACTGAAAAGGTTCAATTTCTCGACTTTGATCATTCATCTAACATTTTCAAAGTTCTTTATTTTTTGCGCCAAACTTCAACTGCAAATCTAAGGTTAGAGACCAGTTGTCAGACTTTTGAACTTTTGACTACCAGGAACGACACTGACTGTGAGATATTTGTAGGGCACGTACAAAATCTTGAATCATGAAGGACTTGATTTCTGAATAATGGTCACCCACCCAAAGAGCGTTGGGCACGCCACGATAGCGGCGGTAAGACCCCTCTTTGAGGAGTGGCTTGAGAGGCGGCATGGCGTCCTCACCTTCCGCCTGACGCAGGTCCTCACCGGACACGGTTGCTTCGGGAGGTTCCTGTTTCGAATAAGGCGGGAGGAAACGCCCGGGTGTTTCAATTGTGAAGATCGCCCTGAGGACACGGTGGAGCATATGGTGGCGGTCTGCCCGGCTTGGGCGGAGCACCGCCGTGTCCTCGTGGAGGCGATCGGCGGCGGCGATCTCTCGCGTCCGGCCCTGGTGCAGGCCATGGTACGGAGCGAGAGTGAATGGTTAGCCGTCACCTCCTTCTGCGAAGCAGTAATGCTCGCAAAGAGGGAGGCGGCGCACGTGAGGGAGAGGCAGTATATGCGCCCTCACGGCCGTAGTCGCCGCGGGAGACGCCCTGGGCGTCGGGAATCCTAGGCTGATTCCCGGCCACCGTAGGTGCGGGCTTGCGGACGGCGAGTAATGGGTAGCTCGCTGTCCGGTAAGGACCAAGCCCGGGTCGACGGCGCGTTGTGTTCCACGCGCGCCTCAAAGAGATGTCAGCACCAAATGGGGGGGTCCGCAAGGGCCGATGCCTGCCAGGGGTGCGGGTTGTTCGAAAGAGATACCGCGGCCCCTGGCACACAGGCAACTGAGGGAACACGGGTGGGTTTTAGTCAGTAAAAGTCTGACACGCCCTCCCAGCTCCACCCAGAGCGGGAGAAGTTATTTGATGATTTGCCACCCAAAAAAAAAGAGCGTTGCGTGTTGCGTCGCGTCTTACGTCCTCTACGTCCGTCAATGAAAATACGGGCCTGTCCAAAAGTCGTCGAAACAAGGGTCAAATTCAGTTAATTACCTGCGAGAATTTCCTTTTGGTAAAATCTCATGATTAGGAAACAAAGCCACATGGAATAGCATTGTAGAGATTAATAATCCTTCTCCACTGCTACGTATACATATCAAAAAAGGCAACTTAAACCAAAATAAAGTAAAGTATCATCTAGTATCGGTGACAGCAGTATATAACTCGTATTTCACCCCAACAGTACTGCCGAACAACGATAAAAGGCTTAAAACCATGTCTAGCTAGTTATGCAGCCATCTTTAAGCGGATAAAATGTGTTGTACGATTTCCTATTTTTCATATTCACCCAGAATTGAGGATCCAAATTGTTGTGTCGTGCCGATCAAACAAGCAAGAAATATGGTGTTTTTATTGTATGAATAAAATATACTAAACATAATTTCAAACTTTATTAATATTTTAAGAATAGGTAAGTCACATGACATGTCGAAGACATAATATGACATCTACCAACCCGCACTGGGTCGTATGGTGGATATTTACGGCCTGCCTTCCAAGAGGAGGTCTGTGTCCCAGTAGTGGGAACATTATAGGCTGATTGTTTAATGATCGGTAAGTATACTTCTAAAAAAAGATAGACAGTTTTTTTCTGTTAACTTTAGTCTGTAATTTCAGCCCTGAAAAAAATACCCACGCAAAATAGATTATTGGTACGTCATGTTTAATTCAGTAAAATTTAGGTACTTGAAATTCAATGAAAAAGACAACGGAGAAACAATATCGAAATTAGGTTTTGTAAAAAGGTCCTTACAAAACTAGGATAAATACCTACCTACATTGTAGGTCAGTCCAAACTGAAATTATTAACCAAAAGGCTGACAATCTGCCTCAGTTTTTTGCAATATCATAAACGTTAATCCAGCACACGACATATTAAAGCCGGATGTGGATTGCACCTAATTGTTTTGCAGTAATTATAAATGTGTTAAACTCATTAGAGACCATGAGCCCGATTTTATTCCAAAATGCTAAATAATAAAATTAAAATTAAAACGAAAATCTGTATTTTCAATCACCACAGTGGTAAATTTTTATGAATATTGTAAAGGCATTAACATCAATAATATGCATGTGTACGCGTTTGTTGTACGCTGGTTGGACGCTGCACTGACGTGTACGCCGAGTTAAATGTGTCAGCGTATGGTTTATTTGGCGTATACGTTATGTTACGCAACTAGCGTAGAAGGCAGCGTAGCATTCACGAGGCGTATGCGTGATACGCAGTAAACGTGCAAGCCGTCTATGTTACGAGCAAAATTCGCAGTGTCCAGAATTTATACCTTACAGTAGAGTTATATTAGATTAAAATGGAAGCCGACCACAACTTAGTTGGAGACAGGCTAGGCAGTAGAGTAATATTAGTGCACAATTTAGCATAAACTAGGATATTGACTAGTGCGTGTTGCCAGTGATGACATATGAAACCGAAACGTGGTCACTCACAATGGGCCTCATAAGAAGGCTTAAAGTCACCAAAAGGGCAATGGAGAGGGCTATGCTTGGAGTTTCCCTGCGCGATCGAATCAGGAATGAAAAGATCCGCAGGAAAACCAAGGTAACCGACATAGCCCGAAGAATTGCCAAACTTAAGTGGCAGTGGGCAGGGCACATTGCTCGCAGAACAGATGGCCGATGGGGCCGAAAAGTTCGGGAGTGACGACCGCGCACCGGAAGACGTAAGACGTAAAGTTGGAAGGCCTCCCACAAGATGGACCGATGACCTTGTGAGGGCCGCAGGACTCCGCTGGATGCAAGAAGCACAGAACCGGTCGAAGTGGCGGAGCTTGGGAGAGGGCTATGTCCAGCAGTAGACGTCTTTCGGCTGAAATGATGATGATGAGGACATTGCCTGCCTCGTTGGACTCGTGGTTGCAAGCGGTATTGCTGAGCATGAAATCTTAGGTTCGATTCCCAGGTCGGGCAAAGTGTTTAAAGTGTTATTGGTTTTCCTATCAGGAATTTCTCAGTCACAGCCTGGATTGCTGGATTTTTGCCCGGTTGATGTCAATAGGATGGAACTTAAACATAAATGGCGAAATGTGAGTACACCTCTGGCCAACCCCTCGGGGAAACAAGGCGTGATGATATTTAATTTAGCATAAACTTATTTCGTGAATATCGACTATATGTAGGCTGGGCCCAATTTAGACCGAATTGAAACCTGTTTGGTAAATTCAGCGAAGGACGAAAACGAAATGTTTAACGCTGGGCAAAGTTAACCCCGTATATTCTATTTATGGTCCTCCTACGGCCTTCACTTGCCTACATACATACCTACACCTAATGCATCGTTTTCGTACCTATGCGTATACGTCATGAACCTATGTATGCATACGCAATAAGATGATCTTTTAAACTCCAAACGTTTGGGAATAGAAATTGTATCTATATTAATTAATCAACAACGATTTTCAAATAGCTACAACAACCATCTTTTGAAACGTAAAATAAAGACTGAAATTAGACGCAGTTCTGAATCTTTCATTTAATCATTCTGAGAATGTTGAGTCTTTTGCCTATAATACAACTCTTCATTACAAGTTAAGTTGATAATAAACGTTTTTGTTTATCTTAGAGTTATCAATAAAATTTCGTTTTAAGTCTTCCTAATAAGGAAGAATCCTTGGGCTGAATATCACGTTGTTAAGTCTATTCGACGATAGTGTTTTGTTTTTATGCATTTATCCTGCTCTCATTAATGATGTTGTCTTTTAGTTTCATATTACTCAATCGGAAGGGGAAATTATTACCAAATTGGAGATCTGATTCGATTTTCAGGTTCGGGTTAATAAAGTAGGTAGGTAAGTCTCGATTGGGTGTGAAGATAGAACCTGCGTTTTGGCTAAATGCATTTTATTTATTGAATTTTTCGGATTAAGTTATAATTTGATTTTAGGCTCCCTTGTGATGTTAGGTACTAAAAATTATTATAAACTATAAAAGTGTTGTGTATCACACTCTTAACTGGAATTTCAAAAATAAATAGAGTGGTCCCAAATCTCATAGGAGAATCGGAAAAATGTATGCAAGCTGGTCTAAGCACCAACAACAACCACATATATTTCATTAGATAGGCAATTTAATATAAAGCAATAACTACTTCGGCAGTTTATTTCAAATTGCTGTGTGAACAAAGGTTTTATGACAATCACTCGTATTCGATTCAGTTTGTCATCGAATTTTGAATCGTCTAATCGAGAGACAGACCGATGAAGCACACTATTGATTATAATGAGCGATAACTGCAAATCAGACCCTTTAACCGAACCCTTTGACCAATCAGCTTTCGTGACGGATTAGCAATCAATTAGTAGATGTATGCAATCGAATTGATTCGCTATTTGTATTCTATCCTTCTCCCGTTACGTAGACCCATGCGGTATGGCTAAATCCAATCCGATTCCGCCACAATGGGCTTTTATTTATAGCATTTTAGGCGATTGGATTTTCAGATAATTATACCATAATGTTCACGCGGAATACGATTGTTTATAGCGGTTTTAGCGAGATAAGTGAGAGATTAAGCTGTTTATCTGGTTTAGTATGATTAGAACGTCCAATCGCTCGAGATTCAATTTAGCCGTTTAAGGTCTTGCTTTAAAAAAGTAGAGATAGAATCTTTGAATGAGGAATTTAGGAAATGAAACGCTGCGTTTTTTCTGCATTAGCGTTGCAACTTTTTATCATTATAACCTATCAAATAAATTGAGCAACACGCTTTTTGGACTTTATTTACTCAATGTTTAGGTTGAGAATTTAAGGCAAAATGCATGGACTTGGCCGTTTTTATGTGTTTCGGGAAATGGACCAGCAAATCTATCTTTGATCTACTATCAGGAATAGACCAATCGTATTGTATCAGATGAGTACCAGATGCAGTAGTAAACATGTCAGTAATTCAAAATCAGTCATTTATTTTGCAATAAATGCAGTACAGTAAAGAAAGTAAGTTTGTTTGTTTGTTAATTACGCTTTCACGCTATAACAACTTAACGGATTCGGATGAAATTTGACACATGGGTAGACCAGTCTGCTGACTAAAACCCACCCGTGTTCCCTCAGTTGCCTGTGTGCCAGGAGCCGCGGTATCTCTTTCGAACAACCCGCACCCATGGCAGGCATTGGCCCTTGCGGACCCCACTAGTTAGTGCTGACATCTCTTTGAGGCGCGTGTGGAACACAACGCACCGTCGACCCGGGCTTGGTCCTTACCGGACCGTAAGCTATGGGTAGACCATGACCTGGGTTAGGACATAAGATACTTTTGTTCCGATATTCCAACCACGATTAATGCGGATGAAACCGCAGTGTGCAGATATTATACTCCATTTGAAATAAGATTACACATTTAACTAAACCTTTTTTACAGTCCGATCAACCGATTTTGACTTTTGTTGCGTTGGTGGCATGACAAATGGCAGCTGCAGTAAACAGTTGGTATTGTAACTACTTTTTTGCTTTTAATGCCATCCTTTTGCCTACGGTATAGAAGTCAGAATCGGTTGAACTGACTGTAAAAAAGGGTTGTTTAAATGTCTAATCTTATTTCAAATGGAGTATAATGGTATCATAAAATCGAAAATGAGTCACCTTTTTACTAGACAACGATATAACGTACGCTATTGCCAATTAAAAATCTATATTAGCTCACTCAAAAAAATATGCCAACGAAATAACAAAAAAATCATCAACGAATAAAGTGAATAGGAAAGTGGCGAGTGTATTATGTTAGTACGGCCGAGCTTGCATGTACAGACGATCGTAAAAGTGAGACCGGACATATCCTGTTATAAAGAACGCTTTCAATTGCAAATGGGTCGTGGGGCCAGAGAGATGCCGAATTTATGACCCTGGACGGCAAACGAGCACGTTATTTGGAGTCCGATGGAGGAAAAAATAGGGATAAAGGAATTGAGCCATTCATTTTTCATAGTTTTATTTATGTAAGTCCATTCGTAGCGGAGTTACGATTCTATAAAATGTTAAGGACCATTTTGTTGTCGCCGGTCGAAACGAAACTTGTGGTCGAGGTGGTACAATTTTAATTTGCGTAGTCCATTGGTTGGTGCGTAAATTGTTTATGAGTTTTTATGCTCAATGTATTTGTTAGTTTTTTCATTGGTTTTCATATAGCTACCTTGAGCTGCTTAATAGCCATGCTGGTCTGGATTAAGGCTTAGTTATTCGTCGATCCGCACGAATTTTCTACCCCGAATCGGGCGAATCGAAAGTTTTTCTTTACCAACAGCACGACTTGATTAGGCAGAGATGTACAGTCGAGTTCATTAATACGTTTGCCCTTTCAGGCTTCAAAAATATAAGAACGTCAAAAAAGTTCATAATATTGTGACAACTATAAGCATCATTAAATTGTGGTCAAGATTTAGATTCATTAATATGTGATTGCTTTTTCTCATAATTTTTCATATTATTGCCTAATGCACAGCATATATTATTGAACCGTTCACATGAAGACATATTTTTGATCTACAGGTTCTTTATAAGTTATTGAGCTATCCAACGCTCACAATATTTTGCATCCTTGACAGTGCCAATATATTAATGAACTCGACTGTACTTATACTTCATCCACATTTTTCCAGTTCTGTTTCAAGCCCAAGTAATAGGGGGCGCGCCTATTGCCATCAATAGGCCACAAATCCAGACTCCGGGCTGCTACAGAGAAATGCTCAGCTGTAGCGCTTGCGACCCCTAGACCAATTAGACAGTATCTTAATTTTTCGAATTGACTATTTTTAGTGTAGGTATACACTAAGTAATAACAGCTGCACGTGTCGATCGCTCAGGTTAAGCTACGCTTGACGCGGTTGGTCCGTGGATGCGTGACCATCTTTCCATACTAAGACCCCTCAGTGCCTCGGAAAGCATGTTAAGCCCAACGGCTCGTCGGTCGCTGCACTAAGCCTGAGGGCGTCCTATCTTCGACTATCCCATACAATATTTCAATACCAACTCGACCCAAATGTATGGGAAGATTCATTATTGTTTCGCGATTACAATATTGGTCCCATGGAGAAAGTTGTTCAGTTTTATGGTCTGTACCTAAGCTTGTGGCTAAGTCATAACAGCTGCACGGGTTGATCGATCAGGTTAAGCTACGCTTGACGAGGTTGGTTCGTGGATGGGGGACCATTTTCCATACTAAGACCCCTCCGTGCCTCGGAAAGCATGTTAAGCCGTTGGTCCCGGCTGTCATTTGTGGATCTTTGACAGTTGTAACGGGTCGTCAGAAGCCCAAAAGTCTGACAACCAAACTTACCAAGGGGTATCGTATTACCCAGTAACTGGGCTGTGGAGGTCAGATAGGCAGTTGCTCCATGTAAAATACTGGTATTCAGCTGCATCCGGTTAGACTGGAAGCCGACCCAAATAAAGTTGGGAAAAGGCTAGACAGATGACAGTGTATGTGTTACCGGCCAAACCCGATTTCGGGCCAAACTAGTTTGTCCTAGGCCAAACTGGTTTCTAGCTTAATTAGCCATTTCGTTAACAGCCTTTGGAAGTAACGCTCGCCGGCCGCTGCCACGGCGCCGCTCGCTTCGCTCGCTCGGCTCGCGCGCTTTTGGTCACAGTTCTAACCTAACCTAACCTAACCCATTTAATCGGCGTGCCCCGGCTTAATAAATCAGTTTGGCCTAGGACAAACTAGTTTGGCCGGTAACATATACACGTGGTTCTGTGACAAATAAACCCATTTATCTTTCTTTTCTTTTTAATACGTATCTCTAAATCCAACAGTCAATAAACACGTCGCTAGTTTAAAAACCACAAATGACTATTTGCAACAGAACATAAACTACTTCAGTAGATACTGTACAAATACGTCAGGCGAGTTCCATATGATTGGGTTTTCATTCGACAACTGGTTGTAGTAAAAAAAATCTCTTGCACTGATAACGAAATAAAAAAGGTTGTAGGTTCTCGGTATTGTTCCGTTTTTGAAATAGAATCGATACCCAACTACGGCGAAGCAAAAACGAGGTTTATGATTTTTACCGGTATGTATGTATGTTCATATGTTCCCTCATAATTTCTAAACTTCCTATCTTATTATGACAATTTATTTATTTAACCGTTTATGTACACAGACAAGAAGAATAGAACAGAAAAATAGGTACAGAGGTGATGCTTATCTCTAAAGAAATCTCTTCCAGCATACCTGCGATAGGAGAGAAGATAAAGAGATGTAGACAGCGTGTGTGTCGAGACTGATGCGGGTCAAACCGCGGGGCTACTAACACAGCTACACACTGTCGGGCTTATTCATAAAAGGTTATCGAAAATCTAAACACTTGCTAAAGTCTGGTTTTTCATGGAGAAACCACACTTTAGCATCTGTTTAGATGTTCGATAACTTTTATGAATAAGACCGTGTGCCTATATGCATTGTGTAAGTCGCATCAAAAATTCTTTATTTTAACAGGGCTAAATAAATGAATTCTATTTATTATCAATTAATATCAAGCACTCCACGCTTTTTAATAGAATTAAATTATTTTCTACTTTCGTAGTTTGGTTTTTAAAGCGTGTTTTTTAGTTTTTTTAAACTATTATTTCCTTTAATATTTCTGAATTTCACGAGTTTTGTTTCAATGTTTTTGCCAAGAAACGCTCTGTATCTGTAAATGGCTAAGCCCTGTTAACATAAAGATTTTTTGATGAGACTTACACAATGCATATAGGCACAGTGTGTAGCTGTTTTAGTGGCCCCGCGGTTTCACCAGCATCAGTTCGAGCCCGTAAGATTATTTGAGTAAAAAGTATCTTATGTCCTAATCCAAGTCATGGTCTACCCATGTGCCAAATCCGTTCAGCCGTTTCAGCGTAAAATCGTAAAAACCAACATACAAAATACTCCGAATCAATCCGATAACTCAAACCAAAGAACGAAAAGAATGTCATACCTATTAAAACAAAAGACAACAGATTTTTATAGCATCGAATGTAAAGTAAACAATAAAGTCGTATCGGTAATATAACTGTGACGTATAAAATATTCAACTGTCGATCCAATACTAATTGGATAGCTAACGAGATATGTTCTGAAGTGGATACTCTCTGGTGTTTCATCTCTTTCTCTCCTACAGATTTTGATTCAATATTGGATACTTTTAAATAGTGCGGTTTAGAATTTATATCATTGGTTGTATTGAGATGTCTTTGTATTGTTCTGAATCATGAATAGGAACTATGTTAAGTTCTGCTTTGTACGTATTGAGTTTAATAATTGGAAAGAAGTTCTCTAACGCAGCTTGCAGTACTTAGAAGTAAAATTGTAGAATTGTCACAGTTCATGCGAATTTTTGCGAGGTCAAAATAAAGTTTGAGTATTTTTTAAATAGAGTAAACAACGTTACCTGGGTCCCCCTGACATCGCTTTTTTATTTTAGGTATATCGTCTTCGCATATAAATATATTTTACTACATTCTGGTCGCGACTTCGTCCTCATGTTTCTTGTTCATGTTACTTTGTTTTCCCTTAGCATAATAGCCTATAAACGTCCTCAAGAATTGGGCTATCAAATACAAAAAAAAAAAATCAAATCCGACTGGTATTTCTAAATATTACATACAAATTTACAAACCAACAAATTTTACCTCTTTAAAATATACATTTAACTCTTTTAAAATCTTTTAACATTTTAAAAGAGGTACAATGGTTAACTATGGAGTTTCTTGCTCATTCTTCTCCATACGAATCAATTCTTTTACCTTGCAAATGTTGACGTTTAAAATACCTACTATTGAAATAAATGCCTTTACATTGAATTTTCCGAGTTTTCATTCGGTAAAGTCTTGTTTGGGAATATCAAGTATTTGGGAAGTACTTCAGTATTCATTCAATGTGGATGGACATTCATAAACAAGTTATAGTGGAATAAACAAACTCACATACTTATTATGAACCCTGAAAACATACTTAATACGGCTTTTTTTGGCCAATCGTGTAGCAATGTGGCAATTATTTTACCAGTATCATCTTTTACAAGCTCATCAATAGGTAATCCTTTTCGACTTGTAACACTTCTGTAATTCCCAACTAAGTACTAACCCAGTTATTTTGGCAGAGTGAATCCATTCATATTAAAAACGACTCTTGAAATCCACTGTTCCTATAGAGATAATCTATAATTAGCCTATTATCGTTCAGAACGCTACAACTAACGGTCAAAACATGAATTAGCAAACGTTTTAGGACTAAAACAATCAACTAGTTATAATAAAGCAGTGTTTAAACAAAGTTTATCATAAAGCTTACACGTACGAGTCAAGCCGAAAGCCTAACTAGATTAACAAATAAAACTTTTATCCGATCAAAAACTGAAACTGGTTTTAGTCTGCAATGGCTAAAATGTTTAAAATAACGTTAGAAATTAGCTAGCCACGTCATTAATCTCAGGTTAATGGCGGGTTGACGTATCTCTAATGGACAGGGACAAAAATACGCCCGCCCCCGTAATTAATGAACATGCTTCTTGAAAAAAGGTACGCTTGGAGTCTTCCTACAATTATGTTATAGTTGCGACGTCGTATAAAGTGGTAATTTATTTTGTTAGTGACTCGCGAGGTTTTTTATTAACTTGGTTATAGCTTACGGAAGACGCCTTATTATGCCATAGTGGTGAATAAAACGGGTTTGGAACCATGTGACTTTAGAACAATATTTTTTTCCACACTATTAACACCTGTATTCACGCAAATGAGCGTATGATGAAGGGCTCAATTCTCCAATGAAACTGAACGTGTTATTAATATCTAAACCACGTTCAAGAGCTGTCAGTGTCACAATTTTTATGAAATATTGACAGCACTTGAACGCGGTTTGAAAGTACTGATCTTGTTCAATTCCACGTTTAAATACTTAACAAGTGTATCTCTGCCAGGGGTGCGGGTTGTTGGAAAGAGATACCGCGGCCCCTGGCACCGAGGCAACTGAGGGAACACGGGTGGGTTTTAGTCAGTAAAAGTCTGAAACGCCCGCTCTACCCAGAGCGGGAGAAGTAATTTGATGATTTCCCACCCTAAAAAAAAAACAAGTGTTCTTCTTAAAATAAGGAATAAAAATGAGGAATATTCATTACACATTAAACTATTTCATAAATTACAGACAATTAATAATAGATGCCAATTAAATTAAGGTTCGGAGTTCAATTTTGATTTTTTATTTTGACGGAAAGTTCAATTTTCTGTCCGTGCACGTACCCAGTGATTCGAGTTCAAATCCCTGCTGCTCTGCTACACAGCAAGGTAGTTTAGTGTCAATTTTTATTTTAGTGCCAATACGGCTACACTCGATATTTTTGTTCTGACACAATTTTTCAGAACAAAATTGTGAATCGTGTAGCTATTGGTATCGATGTTGTGAATCCCGTGAGAACACGATTTTTAGAGACTATCCTATTTGTAAAATACTAGCGTTCCGCTCTAGCTTCGCACGGGTGTAATCTAATAATTTGGCGAAAAAAAATCGAAATACGAATACTATAAACTGATCGTAGCTATAAACAATAATACAAAATACATAAAAACCCTCCGAAATTTGATGGTGAAAACTACACCGAAATCCAGAAGAACAATGCATTTACACAGGCAGACACGAAAAGTGACTTTAATTTATAATATTATATTTCGGTATTGATTGTTTATATAAATACATTTTATTTGTAGGTATTGGAAAAGGCAATTGTAATTTTTTACCACGACTGTTACGCACTTTTTGATCACAGTGTAGAACAATGTTATCCTTAAAGATGTGATCAAAGTAAATCAATTTATCCCAGAAACCGTAACTTTGTTCATTTTCAAGAAATTCTCTGCCAACAGTTTCACATTTTTTTTTGTAAATTTGAAAATCTTATATCTTGACCTTCACACTTCCTGAAATCTCGTTTTAAATTATTACAAGTTTTTAAAAAAGTTGGCAGTATCATTACAACGGTAATATTTTCTAATTGTATGTCTCATTTGTTTTCTAGTAAATTCGTTTATTTAGTATATTTATTTGTGCTTATATTTATATATAGTTAGGTACATATTATATTTATAGTTTAAATTGTTTTATGCACTAATATTTATTCCACTAATTTATTGCACCTACCACTGTTTGTCTCTGCATCACCAAAAGGTCAACTAGTAGAAAATGCCTATGGCATTAAGTCCGCCTCTGTACATATGTTTGCTTAAAATATTAAATAAATAAATAAAACGAATTATGTTTGTTACATACCTTACCGAGCAGTGGTGGCCCGATATAACGGCCCCAACATTCCTGTGGTAGGTTCGATCTCAGGCGACGCATAACTTTGTGTAAACTATTTCATCACCACTGTTCTCAAAACGATGAAGGAAAACATCGCGAGGAAAAAAGCATGTGTTAGAACTAAACATTAGTTGTCATGTGACATCCACAAACACGCACTGTGTCCGCGTGGTGGATTACGGCCCCTTCCCTCTCACAGAGAGGAGGCCTGTGTTCCAGCAGTGGGAAAGGTAAAGGCTGATTATTATACACTAAGCATTGTCTAAAATTCAGAATTAAAGTAAAATATACATAAATTGAAACGTATGCCTAAACTCAGATTTTTAATTTGCTGAAGCAAAATCACAGCCGTTACTATAGATAACTGTTATGTTGACAAAAACCGGTGAACGCAGCTGTCATTTTATTCCAGCTTATTAAAAATCCAAGTATAATCGATTAATAAAAATAATTATTTATCAACCTAACTTAACAAGTTAGTACTTCTGTGACTTTTACCTGGCCATGGTAAAACCCACTGAAAAAGTCAACCAGTCGTTTGGAGATTTTCTTAAATGGACCAGCACTTGTCTAAATTAGATCAGAAACTAGCTACCTATATCCAAAACTATTACTTCGTAAATCATGGTCAGTTTGTAAATCATAGTCATTTTGCTCCTGACTCTTACGAAAAACCTCCTTTTTTTCCTATACGTATAAAGATATACACATTATGTTAATGTATATGTTTTTGTTTAGGGCGAATCCTTTTATCCCGGAGTGGTAGTAAAACACTTGAGGCCACATTTATTTCTCGACATCCGTGAAGCCATAGAGGCATAGAGGATAATGTTTGGGCGAGAAACATTGATGTATGTAGTTCTCTACATGTGTTGGTTTATTTTGCTGCCAGTGTACCAACTGATTTGGACAAAATGGCTGTCAATTTGGGTTCTTTTAATTTCGTTTTGTGCTTCTAAATCTTTGTTTCTCGAACAATCTTGTTTGACGGTTTAATTATTGTATGCGAATATGTTTTTACGAAACCAATACAAGAAGTCGACCTGTCTAGTTTTGTTCCAACTAGGTACTTAATATGTTGGGGACGCGTTCCAGTCTAACAGAATGCAGCTGAATACCAGTATTTTACATTGAGCGACTGCCTATCTGACAACCACAACCCAGTTACAACAATAGGGAGGTAAGACTGGAAGTCATACTATCGAGCTTCTGACTACCCTTAACAACTGTCAAAGATCTACAAATGAACGCCGGGACCAACGGCTTAGCGTGCTTTTCGAGGCACGGAGGGGTCTCGATTTGTAATGGTTGGTCACTATTCAATAAACCGACCGCTGCAAGCGTAGTTTAACCTGCGTTCGACACGTGCGGCCGAAAAAAATATATAACATCATTATGAAAATGCTGTTGTTGAAAAAATACAGGAAGTGTTGTGGGTTGATTAATCGTACTATAGATACATATCGTCGTCGTCGTTTCAGCCGAATAACGTCCACTGTTGGACATAGGCCTCCCCCATTTTGGGGTTGCCATAATCGACACACTTGGCATACGGGTTGGCGAATAGATACATATTAAATATTTTATTGTTATAATATATTATAACAATAAAATAATGTTATTATGTATTATATTAAATAAGTATTATAAAAGTTAAATTTTGTACGTTCAGATGTGTAGATGTTTGTTACTCAATAACGCAAAAACGGCTGAAAGGATTCGGATGAAATTTGGCAAACAGATAATTTGTAATCTGAATACTTTTTATCCCGATAGTACGTTTCCGTGAGATAATTTTCAACCTCCACGCGGGCGAAGCCGCGGGCAAAAGCTAGTGAGTTAATAAATCAACTACTGCCTTACTGTAAGTATATTATAGTGTGTCAAATGGTGTTTGTCTAAACACAGCTTCTAGCTTTGTATTTATTCGAGAACGACTATATTTCTGTTAAAAATGATTGTTTTACATTAAAAATAGTTTAAAAAACTAAAAAACACGCTTTAAAAACCAAACTAAAAAAGGAGAAAATAAATTAATTCAATTAAAAAGCATGGGGTGCTTGACATTAAGTGATTATAAAAATACCTCAAACAGTTTTAAAGCGTGTTTTTTATTTTTGTTGTTAGTTGTTTTTAGTTGTTATTATTTATTTTCTATTTTTTAGTTCTGCTAACTACAAAACGTGATTTTTTTCATTTTTTAAATATTTTTATTTTTTTTCATATTCCTGACAGCAAACCCTTTCATTTGATACCCATATCATGGGGGTGGATTTCAAACAGCCAGTCCGCCATCTTGGGGAGGCCGCCATATTGGATTTGTAATGACGTTTCTTAGCTAGTCATTTAATGTCATCAGAACTCAGAGCGTGTGCAAAATTTCATCCTAATCGAAGACCGGGAAGTGGGTCAAATTAAGATTCCAAGATTTTCTTACATACATAGTAAGTTACAAGTGAAGCTAATATAAAGCGTGTAAAAATCAACGAGCCCCACTTTCGAAACAATTAGGTACTTACCGTCTATTTATCATGTTATTATATTCTATATGAAAATGTAGGTATTAATTAATGTCTGAAATAGGATTGGGAGTTGTTATTCTATACAAAGGGCTTGGTAAGCCCTTTTCACGATAAGTACACTCAATAAACTAAGCCCATATATACCTGAGAATAGTAAGAACACAAGAAAAGGGGCAAATTATCTCAATATTGATTTATACTTTCATCGTATTTAGCACTACCTATGTAGCCTGAAGGGTAATCCATGCGCAAGGTCAGTCATTATCTATACATACAAATAAATAAATAAAATTTGGGTGTCTGTTTGTAATTTCAAAATAACAGCTTTTTACTAAATACATATAAAACTATATACGATACTGATAAATTTATTACAAAAAAAAAAAATGTTTGTCTGTCTATCTATAGCACGTTCTCGTTCTTCAATCAACTCAGCCTATCGCAGTCCACTGCCATGTCCATCTAGCTATAATTAGTCCTACACTGCGCTTTCCGATATGCGGTCTACACTCAATAACCGCTCTTAAAGGACGTTTTCAGTGCAGTAAAATAATTCCGTTATTGACCTCACATAATTCTTTTAGTTTGGTTTGTTATTTTGTTTTTGCCGAACTTCAGGAAATTTATCGCTTCCTAACTGCCAATCTTCTCACAAAAACTAAGAAAAATACAGTCGAATTGAGAACCTCCTCCTTTTTTGCAGTCGGTTAAAAAGAAAACATTGACTGGCTACTGGAACAATGCTTATGTTTCAAACTTAAAAGCTAAAACCAAACTGTTCGGGCGCCCGCGCCTTCGGCTATCTTCGTCAGGCGTCGGGTGGCTGCGCGCTCCATGGCGCGGGCGGCTGCGCGGGTGAAGGTGAAGGACCGGGGGCCAACTCACTTCACTAGCGAGAACAACCGACGATACACGCGTGCTTTGTTATTTCTGATATTGTACATTCATTTTCGATAAATTTACGTTGTCGGTTTGTACAGTCCACTGCTTTCATTTTAAAGTCAAAGTTAAGACCCTAACACCAACAATTTAATAAAAAACAAACTGTTCTCCATCATCAACATCCATCGGTTTCTTACAACAGCTATATCCGATGACCCTGGTTCCTTATCTCGTTTGGTGGCCTGTTAAAATCATAACCATCTTTGGCTTTGCTGTAGTACAGTAAAAAATAATTACAGTAGGATACCTACATACGCATTTGCATTAATTAAACTATCAGTTTATAAACGAAAATCAGTGCAAAAATTAATTTTATCCATCATTTCAATATTTGATATTCTGATTTAAAATTGTACTATGGCATAATTATAACGAGCTTGCATAAATAAAACGGACTCGTATGCCAACTAATTGTTTATTAATGTGGCACAATTTTGTCAGATAATTAATCATGGGCAGCACCTGGTAACAATGAAGCGCCTGACACATCGCATGTTGCTAGATTAATCGTCCGGTCATTTGGTGACCGGAGATACGGACAGTATAAGTAGGTGATGATATGCCGCCGTTGCTCTAAGGATATGATGTAATTATCGGCATAATATCAAATATAAGACAATAATAGAGGTCGCCGAATATTTGAAATTCGACCATATTTAAAAAATATTAGATTTCTGGACTCCTATATATAAAACTTGCTTACTCTGGCCTCAAAACATTGTAACTCTAATTACGAAAGTCGGTGGCTAAAAATTTAAGTAATTTTTTACTTTGAATCTGTTTTTTTTTAATGTTTATTTATTTATTTAATACTTCACGCACAGAAATGTACAGAGGCGGACTTAACACCAAAGGCATTTTCTACCAGTCGACCTTTGGGTGATGCAGAGACAAACAGTTGTGGTAAGTGCAATTATGTAACTCGAGTTTTGAATATTTATTCAAACATAAGAAAATATAGGTACTAATATTATTATACTTATATTTATGTATTCTTTCCTTTTATTTATTCTGTCCTAATATGTGGATTAATACGGGTCTAATACGGGTTTGCAGATGTCACATGTCTCCAAATTTTGGGTTCTAGGACATTTGCTCAGTTTGCTCACAATTTTTTCCATCACCGTTTTGAGAGCAGAGTAGAGCAGAGTATCATTATTAATTTCACCCAAAATTGTGGTTTTCCGTAACAAAGTTTTTGAATAAATGTAAAACTTTTCCCGGTTAAATATTGACCTTTAACCCTGCCTAATTAAAGTTGATACAATACAAAGTTTCAACCTTGACCTTAAAATCTTACCACATAACCTTTTAATATCGAATATATTGAACTACCGCATTTATCTATCTTTCTCTATATACACCAGTGGCAACAATAAATAATTTTTTTTTTATATTATATTATAAACTAGCTTTTTTCAGCGGCTGCGCCCGCGTGGAGGTAAAAAAAAAAACACATAAGCCTGCATGGGCACTTATGAAACGTTAGAAGCTAGGTGCACGGTTCCAATTTGTCGTTTCCTATGTAGAAGAGCCGGCAAGAAACTCCACGGTTACTCTTAAAAATAATTGGCTTTTACAATGTTTTCAAATTACAGTGATAATAGGTATGAGAGGACAGTGCAGGCCTGTCAATAAGTACCAGGTACTTAGAGGAATGAAAATACAGAAAAAAACGGAAATTATCTCACGGGAACGTAGTACTGGTATAAAAAGTATTCTATGTGTTAATTCAGGCTATAAACTATTAATGTGCCAAATTTCATCCAAATCCGTTCAGAAATTTTTGCGTGAAAGAGTAACAAATTCAAAAACTTCCACATTTATATATTGTACAAATTTCTTGCTCCCCCGACCCACCCCGTCGCTTCGATTCGCCTGCCCGTGCGAGTATTTCGTATTTGTGATTTTTTCTCATTGCTCGGCTCCAAAGGGTCTTAGCGTGATGTTATATAGCTTATATCCTTCCTCGATAAATGGGCTATCCAACACTAAAAGAATATTTCAATTCGAACCCGTAGTTCTTGAGATTAGCGCGTTCAACCAAACAAACAAACTCTTCAGCTTTATAATTTTACGAGTAGTATAGATATATAATAATATAGTATAGATAACAGAGGACTGAAAGTATTGCAAAAAGGAACCCACATTTTTTTTTATTAGCGCTAATTTAGCACTCCCACAAAAAAATCGATCTAAATGAGTGCTAAATTCTTTTCGTTGAGAAAAAAATACAAGTCTCCTATTTAAAGGTTAAGTTGGTTAGCTTTTTGCATACCGTTTAAAAGTTAATGAGCTAGACAAACTTAAAATTTAAATAGATCGTATTTTCTTTGCAATTTGCAATTGATAGTGTGCTCTTTTTGTTTGAGGACTTAAATAATTTACATTAAATGTGTCGAAAACTGAGTGAAAATTCCAATGATATTGGAAGGTATAAAATTCTCTGCCTGTCCCTCTCTTGACAAACACAGACAGCAATGGCGTACTTCACTAAATTCGATTTAATCGTGTTCATCGTTCGCAGATTACTCTGATTCGTCTTCTAGACGTGAAAGATGAAATATAATTACGCTTAATTAAATTTTATTAAAACAAAGGCGCAAACCACATTTCTCTTCGAAATTATTGTTTGACTTATTTCATCACATTGTAAGGTAGTCTCCTTTGTTCAAAAACACGCTTTCCGTGGAATCTTATTAAAATTTTAATTAATGCCTACTATAAATTGCAAGCAATTGTTGTTTTGAAATGACGAAAATAAAATATCACTTGTTGTAAACAGTTTCAAACTGTTGTTAATTTTTATGCATTTCAATTTAGTTTGTATGAATATGTTGTGATTTAACTGTTGTTGATGTTCACACACAGTGGTCGTGAATTAACAGATTAATAACACTGGAACAATTATTTTGTGGTGCTCGTGAAATAACTCTAATGTTGCATTTTGTTAGTGTTGTTTTTAAAGGAGATTAAACGTCAGCGATGCGTTGTGCATTTTAGAAACTTTACTTCATGCAACTGTTTTGTTGCCCATGGCTTAAATATATAATTCGCCATTAGTCCCAGTCAGTGGTTAGGGGCAGTGAGCAGAGAGTGGGTGTTATTGTGGTGGTGTGTGGTCGGCTAAAGTTTGTGTTATTCGCACCACCCGGCCACTAGAAAAACACGCCACTTTAAACTTTCTCTACGTTATTGTGCCGAGTTACCAACTTCTGAATATGCAGCCGAGCTGCGCAATACCAACAATTTTTAGAGATCCTCAGGTTTTAATTAAGTTTATTTAATAATTTATAGCTTGTTTATGTTAATTTTTGAGTTGTGCTCGTTTTAATAGAGGCCTGCAATGAAAGTTCATTTCTTGTCTGGCAAGGTTACATTAAGAGTAAAATATTTAGTAAATGAATGTAATATATTTTTTAACTGAGCTTATAAGCTCGGTAAAAAATATATTACATTCATTTAAAAGAGAGGAGAAGGAGATGAGTTAATTTTAAGGTTAAATTAATGATTTGTCGGCAACTTTTGCAAATATTGACATGTTGGGCATGTACGTTGTATCAAATTACCTATCACTCCCTGTGTTCATATTGTGTAACTTACAAATAAGTTTGAACGACTTCTCATTATTGGGCGATTTATTGAAATGTCTCACAACAAATGCCCTTGATATTTTCCTTTAGGTAAACTATGAAAACGCCTGAGGAATTCTTTGGACTCCAATTCCTATTACTGTGACTTTTTTAAGGTCACGCCTATTTTCCTCAGTAATATCATTTTTCTAGGAGAGGTCATGACATATCGGAGTTAGGATCAAAGGAAATATCACGATATCATGATTTTCAGTAGTTTAGGGTATCAATGTGGGTCGACTTGCTTTGGTTTTCAGAGAAAGTTGTGAATGATCACCAGAGATCGGATATTCGGATGCATATTTACCTAAAGATAATTTTTTGCTATGAACGTATGGAAGCGGCTTTATAAATTACTTGTAATATTTATTAAAAACCCCGGGATTCTTGATTGCATAACTATTCAGTTGCGTATTAATTTAAAATTAATGTTTAACCCGATACAAATATGTATATGTATGAGTGGTGGTTTGTATTAGTTAAAACAAAAAATAAACAAATTACTCACCTAAATTAAGACTTTTTCGTTACAGAAGCGCATTTTATGTCAGCCAACATCTCAACTTTAGGTGAATATGCATCCGAATATCCGATCGCTGATGATCACATAATAACGAATGTTCAAATATAGAACAGTGGAGCACTAATGGCCCAGTGGTCATGGTCGTGACTTACGATGTGTAGGTCGTAGGTACGAACCCACTACTTAGTCAGATGCTTTACTTTGCCTAAATTATTTCATGACCACTTTTCTCAAAGTGGTGAAGGAAAACTGATGAAGCAAAAAATAGAAAGCATGTGACATCTACCACCCACACTGGACCCGCGGGTCGGATTACGGCCCAGTTCCCTTCACAGAGAGGAAAATAGTATCCCCAGCAGTGGGAATATTATAGGCTGATTGTCCTAATTAAAGATAGTTTTTGCCAAATATTGGCAAAATTACAGATTATCCACTGATACGCTTACCTAGGAAACAAACTTTACGACCAATAGTATAACTAATAACTCTGCCTTATCGTTTCAGATATTTTTTTGTAAAGTACAAAATAATACCTAAGGACAGTTCTTATTTTCGTCAGATAACTTTTCTCCGACGAATAAACAAGAACAAACAAAAACTGGCGATATGTGAATAGGTATACTCATTGAAAGTACACTCTCTGTCTAATACAGGCATGATGTTATGGTATAAAAAAAAAATAGTTTAAAATCGCAAATCTGATTATAAAACAAGCCACACAACATTAATTTCGTAATGCACACTAGGGTTTCTAAAACCCAACACACATGCGCAAACACTCTAGAACCGGACCAACTACCCGCCAAACAAATATTTATTAACTGCACCACGATGCAGGAATCACTTCGGACTTCATTCATTCAACTCCATTGTTAGATTACTTTGATGTATCTTGTTGTGGAAAGCGATGGTTTGAAGTGTGTGCAAAACGTAGTTGTGTATCTACAATAGTTATTAGCTTTCGGATATTAGAATGAGATGTATCTAGGAGTTCTGAAACTGTTACTGTATTCTGATTATGGAGCGGGGGATGCTCGGAGTTTCTTCGAAAGATATAATCGGGAAGCTATCCGGAAAAGAACTGAAGTTACCGATATAGCTTGCAGAGTGAGGAAGCCGAAGTGGCTGTGTAAAAGAGTGAATCTAAAAAAAAAAAACTAGTTATTCGTAGTAGTTAGCAACTACAACAATTCGAGAATTTTAAATTAAAAACCAACATTGTAGCTACGGGCTTGGATGCAAATCAAAGCAAAAAGTTTGTACACATGGTGCCGATACAAATGTTGAAAGGAATAGAGGAAAATCAACTACAAACTTTTCTACTCGTACGGCTCACAATAAACAGTGGCAAATGAGGTTTAAATAACAGCCATGTTTAAAACTACGTCTATGAATACGTCATGGAAGTTTCGAGCATTCGATTCAAATGTTGTGGGACGACGAAATAACTGTTTGTACACTGTTGAGTTGATTCGATTTTTGAATTGAGTTATCGGAAAGAAAAGTTATTGATTAGAAGGTTTTTAATTACTAAGACAGTATTTATGCAATGATTATGAGCATGAGTAGTTATTCATAATATATTCCTGTCCCACTCTCACAATTGTGATTACCAATTCTTCTGAGAAGTGTGTTACTTGCCTGATAGCCATTTTATCTTTTTCCTTCTTTAATAATTGCTGGGTCTTACTTTAATAAAAATAAAAAAAACTAATTCCAAAAATATCACTACAAAGTGAAACATAACTTTAATTACGAAATTAAAGTTATTGTTACTTTACCGAAAGTTAAGTTGTATTTCTTTTCAATTTTGAGTCTCTTCAAATACCTACATAAATGTAAAAATGTATCCCTATAAATTAGAGGCACCTTGCCAAAATAACATCCCATCCTCTCACATAGCCCTATGATTGTCATCAACATCCGCATGGAACCCCGTATTTAACCGTAACACTGCAATCTGCAGTCCGGAGCGAGTAGGGGGATGCCTGGCTAATTATCTGTCACGGCTGATTTCAACGTGATGTCCCCATCATTCTAGGTATATGTAAACTCTGCTACTCCAATTTTGTGAGCCATCAAAGTTCACGAGAATGGAGTAGCATTGTAGTTTACTCGTAGTGTAGTTAAATACGGTTTTCTTTCTTTGTTTTCATCCTTTTTATTAAGCCTGCGTCACTTTTATAAATAAAATAAAAGTGATATAGTCTATCTGCGTTCGCTATTAAATTTCCAAACATGTCGAGAAATATATATTTCTAGAAAAACAACTTTAAATACCACACATAAAGTTCAGTTTGCGAAGCTAAACATTTTATGACTTTTTAATAGGATTAGTCATCTTGAAATCAATTTAATTTACATGGATATTATATTGAAACTGTTATAAACGCAATCACAAGCTGTCATTATCAAAATAGGGTAATAAACCCAGTTTTGAAAAGTATCCTAATAAGATTCTAAAGTGCTAATAAACCACAAAAAATAAAAAATAAAATTAATCGATTAGTGCCGTAAAAACGCATTTAAATTTTACATTTTAAAATTTCGAGCGTAATTTAACGAAAACGCTGGACGCCTTATTGCTCTGTGGGTGTGACGCCAGTTTGCTATTTATACAAATGCGCAGATATTATACAGTTCCGTGTGTTGCCGGACGTAAAAGAATAGCACCATCCCATTTCTTCACGTGGGTGTCGTAGAAGGCGACTAACTGACTTACTAGAGAATGGGCAGCAGCGTTCTCTATGCATTTTACCACCATACTGCGATCGCCAACCCGCCTGCCAAGCGTGGCGATTATGGCAATCCCCTTCCCGTTTGGAGGAGGCCTATGTCCAGCAGTGGACCTCTTCGGCTGAAATGATGATGATGCAAATATTATAAATGATAATTGTTTATAATTAAAAAATAACAGTTATAATTCTACTTATCGTTGGTTTGCTGTTCCTGAACGCAAATTATTATTTAATTTAAAATTACTTTGATTACGACAATAATAAAAGTACAAAGTTGCTCAATTGAAGCGCCGTATGACGTAATAACATGGCGGCTATTATTTCATGGTGTTACTTTGACAGACGAGTGGATATAGAGTAAAATACCCTATTGTTTTGGAATATTGAATCTGCAATGACAGCTCTTGAACACGGTTTAGTAGTCCTGGTAGTGTTCAGATTTTTGGAAAACAAGGGTTTAAATAGTCTTTAGTGGTGTTGTAGTCACATTTATCCAACCAGTGAAGCATTGCATCGCTTTCATTTCTTTTTTATTTCTCACCTAAAAGTTATAAATTCATTCCTAAGCACCTATGTAGGTATATATAATGTTTTTCAACTTGGTGTTGTGGGTGTAACACATGAATATCTTTTATCTCCATCATACGGAGTATTATAGTGAGGGAGATGGAATGGAAATGGGTTTCTGTGGTTTGCCAGATCCTGACGCGCTTGAGGTTTTGTATCTGTGACGTCACAATGCTGTTTCGTGTTGCTTGTTTGTCCGTTAATCACTATGTGTGATTTTGGATAGTCTACCAATCTTGGATCTTCTTTATTATGTTGGACTTGAAGCTAAACTCGTTTCTTAACAAGAAATAATGAAAACCTGGTTTGGTTAAAGAATTTTTCTTGTTGTGATGAATTTAATTTAGTTTTTTTATTCATTGAGATTGTCTAGTTTTCTTTAATTCTCATTATTTTTGTTTTCTAATTCTTCTCTAGTACTTATGTTAAATGTTTAGTACTGAACTTAACTTTAAGTAATATAATTACATTTTGCTGCATAAAATCTACTTAATTGTAATCTAAATGGAACTCTGAATGGAGTCACTTGCTCCTGAAATACAGGTATTTTAACCTAGTTTTGAAGACAGAGTCTCACATTTTTCTGTAACCTGTTTTATGGCAATAAAGAGTTATATTTTTTATTTATGTACTTATTATGATGGATTCAAAATATTGACAGAATCAAAAGGGGACATGTGTTATTGTAACAGGAACTACACACGGCGATGACATATCCAGACTCCAGGCGACACAAACTGGGGTGACGCGACACCTTGATGTGACACTAGTAGAACAATTTTTATGAAAACTTCATGTAAATTGTTCTAACAGAATCGTGTCTCACTATACATTACCTCCACATACATATGTTCAAACTATACATTTTCAGTTTTAGCTAACTTCGCATTGTATAGGCTTAACGTACAGTGAGAAGTCAGCTTATACTGGAAATGTATAGCTTGATATGTCGCCGTGCATATAACGGTATAAGATTGATTTTACGCATGGCCTAAATTGAAACCAACGCCGCAATATTGTTTTGTAAATACAACGTTTGGGACAATTTCATAAATATTTACTAATAACGACCCCCTATGTCATTCTGCTTCCAAACGATCCTTGTATCCTCTATGTAGTTTTTATTCGTTATCTATCTTTGTTACTTCGTACATCATTATCATCATCATCAGTCTTAAGACTTCTACTGCTAGATATAGGCCTCACCCAAGCTCCGCCAATTCGATCGGTTCTGTGCTTCACGCATCCAGCAGATTCCTACGGTCTTCACAAGGTCATCGGTTCATCTTGTGGGAGGCCATCCAACCCAACGTCTTCCGGTACGCAGTTGCGACTCCGTGTACAAAATATGCAACGACTTAGAAAAAGAAAACTGTGGGCTATTAGGTACCGTCATTTAGGTACATTATCAGAAAGCAACTCCAAAATATTTACAATAAAACAATGAGCTGTATCCCAATTGTGTAAAACACTCTCAATCACAATCTGAAGGTTTATGAAGGAAATTCTTAATTCATTGCTTCATTATGTTTAAACTACTACTACTCAGCAACGTAAACAGCGCAATGAATGTTGTTCAACCGTCAAAATTAAAGGCAATGCCGCTGTAAGAGTGGTACCTACGCAATTACTCCACAGATAACCACAGTTTCCAAAATGCAATCACGGTGTAAATCACAAAGGTTCCCACTGAACTGGTCGTAAGTGGTTTGCTGTAAGTAGATTTAATTATTCCTATTGTGCATTTAATACTGTGAACGTATCGGTTTGTTTTGGTGCAAATTATTCACTTAACTTCGTAAACATTGTTACAATGTAATATTTTTGTTTGGGGTTATGATGACTTGTCAATCTCGGCTAATGAGATAACAATTAATTTTCTATTGTGTGGCCACGCATGCATGCCTTCACGGACGTTACAGGTATATGATCGATTATATATTTAGGTAATTTGCCCTAAATTACTAGTAATAAATATCTCTCCACATATTTGAATAGGATATTCTCGACGTTTTTGATTTACAAAACAGACATGACAACTTCGATCAATAATTATTGATCGAAGCATGACAACATTATAGTGGCGGATCCAGGGTGGGCTAAGGTGCTCAAGCCCCCCAAGAGCAACTAAGTTCTGCCGTGACAAATTTTAAAGTAAACTTGATACCTACTTTTCTAATTAAACTTTTAAGAAAGCATTAGATACCTAAGGTTCAATTTTATTGTCATAAATTATCGTTAACTTAATAAGTAGGCAGGTAGGTATTATGTGTTTTTGTAGTGTTTTCTTTGCTGAAACCTACATTCAGCGGGGTTAAGCCCCTCCCAAACGACAATCTTGGATCCGCATCAGTCTGCAACAACATGACGATCGCATTAGGAAAATTTCGTGTACTGAAATTCAAATACAGTTAACAGCTAATAACTGTGTTTGAATGTCAATATACGATATCAAAAAAAAAAAAACTCATGTTAAGTTGATTTCACGAAAGAGATGGTACAAACAGATTCCATGATATTCACACACAATGAGTTACATTGTGTGTGAATATCATTACATTGGGTCCGAGTGCTCATGCTCTCTACAAGGTAATCTTCAAACGGCTGGTTGACACTTCCCGTGACCCAAGGGCTGGTTTTTACTTTGACCAGAGGCTGAGCATTGCTATACAACGTGGCAATGCCGCCAGTCTTTTGGGTACATTACCAGGCGACAGCGATGCGGATGAGTTTTTTGACGCTTTGATTTAGTTTATTCGCTGTAGTTATATAGTTTAATTGAAATAAAGATGTTATTTTACCAATGAGTTACATTAATTAGCAGAGATTTTAACTTTTTTTTTTGAACCAAGCATATAGTGATGTGGCAGTGGTGCCCCACTGGTATTGGCCTTAACTTATGAGTTCGAACCCAGACTGGCTCTTATTATGTGTATACTTAACTAGTTCATCATCGCTGCTTTCAAAACAGTGAAGGAAAACATCGTGAGGAAACCGGCATGTCCTAGAAACAAAAATTGAGTGACCTGTACCGACACGCATAGGGCCCGCGTGGTGGTTTTGAGACCACTCCCTCTCGATCAGAGAAGGCCTGTGTCCCTGAAGTGGGAACATTATAGATTGATTATGTATGTTTAATTCACTACAGAGACAGCACAAACTGATTTCATAATATTCACACACTATAACTGACAGTGAATAACATTCATAAGCGCGGATTTTAACTTAAAACTTTTAGCATCAGACATACAATCAATTCCAACACAATGAAATTCATTTCCAATCCAATTTTATTCTCTATTTCCCTCTGACTCAATTTAGGTAACTTGAAACCCAATGATTACCGTAGTGACCGCTAAAATTACATGGTAGACTGTGACTGCTTAAAGCCAACTGACGGGTGATAAATTTATCAGTGGGTCGATGATCCAATCAAGGGGGATCAGTTGTTGACACGGGGCCGACGATGGGGCCTACACCCTGAGTTATTGCAGGGGCCATGGTTCCTCTCTGTGCTATTATTAAAACGGAAGCTTCATTTATCTCTGAGACTTGTGGTTGCAACGGGTTTATAACGGGTTAGGTGTATGAGGTTGGTATATTTTGAGAGATATGGCCAAGGATTTGTGTTAAGATTCTTATGACGCTTATATTATTTTCGGAGGATAAATTTGAAGTATGTTGAATTTTTTTTCTGATAATAGATCAGCCAGCAAGTCTATGAAATATTCGTTAATTTTTAACAAATTTTCTTGTAGCTACTACTCTATGGACGGTACGGAAGCTCGCATGTACCTACTCCGCATATATTATGTTTTTTATCACTGCATATTATTATAAAAAAAGTCTATCGCCGCGTTTGTCTGTCGATCGCGATAAACTCAAAAACAACTGAACAGATTTTCATGTGGTTTTTACCAATAGAATTCATGAGGAAGGTTTTGGTGTATAAAAAAGTGGGCAAAGCCACCAGCTAAAAAAGCTAGTAATACTTATTTTTTGAAGGATGAATTGACCTGCTCTTGACCTCGATCACTCCTGATGGAAAGTAATGGATGACGTATATGATGGAACGAGTGTGCCCAGTAGATGCGTGTTCAGTGTTCACTCTTGCTTTGGAAATAAAATTTATGTTTAAGCAAACCAAACTTTCAGTGCATAAGTTTAACATAAACAAAATCAAACAAAAAAATGGTTAAAATACTTACTTAAAAAAGTACGCTCAAGAAAAAGTATGTTGAAGAATACAATGGAAAAAACGGAAACTTTATAAACCGTAATTTTCATGTCAGTGAAGTAAGTTTTTTCTCAGCTTAAATTGCAAAGAATGAGGAATAAAAATCCTGAAATAAACTAAGTATATTTTTATTTCAAAAGCGCGTTGGGTTGATGATATCGTCATAGTCGTGGATGTATGGATGAGGGACGCACGGAACTGAGAAGTATGGGGCAAAAAAGAGGAGTACCCGGCAGTAACCTGAATCCAGGATGAGATGATGACGATGATATTTTTATTTCATTATTATCATTCATAGAAGTGTTTTGTAATTATATTATAAGTAGAATACACCGAGAAATTTAAATGGTTGCCATCCCGCGGCAGAAAAACTTGCCAATGGAGTACTTTCGAAGCATAGAGTAAAAGTAAAAAAAAAAGATTTTTTTATTTTATTATAATTAAAAAATATTCATCAAATCGAAAACGTGACAATCAATAGTAACACTAGAGGTAACTTGTAGGTACTACTCGAATCGCACGCGCCGCCGACAAAGGGAACAGCGATGCATAAATGTTCAAAGCAAAATAAACTCTCGCACGTGATTTTTCACAATGGTTAATCTGCCATTTTTGGTTTCTAATAATTTATTTCTTTATAAACGATTGTGTTACCAAGACAAAACTATTTCGCTGCGGGAAAACAGCCATTAAAATTTCTCGTTGTATATGTAGGCAGCTGTTTAGATAAATGTTTTGCGTGGAGTCTGTGTGGGATTATGGTAAAGAAACACAAATTGATAGGTAAAGGTTATCGCCCACTCTTTTATTAGAATTTATTGGAAATTTCCAAGAACAAAAGAACAATTGATATCTTTACAATGTATTATTTTATTTATATCATCATTTCACCCGAAAGACGTCCATTGCTGGACTACGGCGGGGACGCCAAATAGGCCATAATCGCCACGCTTGGCAGGCGGGTTGGTGAGCGCAGTATGGTGGTAAAATGTATGTATAGAGAACGCTGCTGCCCATTCTCTGGTAAGTCCGTTAGTTTCCTTCTACGACACCCACGGGAAACTGAAAGGTGTTATTATTTTATGTCCGGCACCACACGGAATGTTATATGTTTTTTATTTTTATTATTAATATTATTTTTATTTCATTTCATTCGATTTAAGAAACTTAACGGTGTTCTTAAAAAGTATGAAATTGTACAAAATGCCGCTGAAAAACACTACTAACGCTTATTGTTGTACATCCTAGAAATATGTCGAGGAGATACGTTTCAGGATTATGTGCCTAAAGGGTGCTAACGGAACCCTATTACTAAGCCTCCGCTGCATGTCCGTCTGACTATCAGCGGGCTGTATCTCATGAACCGTGACAGACAGTTGAAATTTTCACAGAATGTGTATTTCTATTTCCGCTATAACAACAAATAATGAAAATTAAAGGGGCTCTCGCCGTTTATTGGCTTGTGGTACGAACCCTTCGTGTGCAAATCTGACGCGCACTTAGCTGGTTTATTTAAATTTTTCACCAACTTTATTTGTGTAAACCGCCTGCGGCAACGATAAACAATTTTCTATTCTGTTCTAAAATGTAATTTTTAGTTCCATTTAGCTCAAGTAGCCAACTGAAATACTAATAGGAAGTATCTACTGAAAGGTACACGTTGTACCCATTGTCTATTACAGCACTATTGTTCAATCAATTTACGATTGTTTGTTTTGTTTTTTTTTTGTTCAATCAATCAAGCGGCAGCGGTTGCAGGAGACAGGTGGCCATACTCATCGACATCTTTTCGTGTCTCGAGTCGGATGGCACGTCAAACTTTCGACTCCAATATTTGAATAACAGATAGTAGAAATCCCAAAAAACAGCTGTGTTTCTCTCGTGTAACTCTAACACCGTCTGTCTGAAGAGGGAGGCGGGGCACGTGAGGGAGAGGTAGTATATACGCCCTCACGGTCTGAGTCGCCGCAGGAGAGGCCCTGGGCATTGGGAATCCCAGGCTGATTCCCGGCCACCGTAGGCGGGGGCTTGCGGACGGTGAGTAATGGGTAGCTCGCTGTCCGGTAAGGACCAAGCCTGGGTCGACGGCGCGTTGTTTTCCACGCGCGCCTCAAAGAGATGTCAGCAGCAACTGGTGGGGTCTGCAACGGCCGATGCCTGCCAGGGATTGTTTGAAAGAGATACCGTCGCCCCTGGCAGACAGGCAACTGAGGAAACATGGGTAGGTTTTAGTCAGTAAAAGTCTGACACACCCTCCTGCTCCACCCAGAGCGGGAGAAGTTATTTGAACATTTCCCACCGTCAAAAAAAAGCACTGTTTGTCTACCTGCTATCGTCAACAGGACGTCAACGAGAATGAGATTATTTGAACCGATCGTGACGTCTCGGTGACAGGGTGCGGTGGACACGCGGCCTTAGTAAATGTATGTATTCCAAACTACTATGTTAAGTGGATAGTCACCCACATAACGTAGTAGTATGGAAGGAAAATATATTTTGCAACTAATAGAGAATATTAGTCGTTATGTGGGTACTCACCCCCTTTTTAACCATATCATCATCCTGCCAGGGGTGCGGGTTGTTCGAAAGAGATACCGCGGCCCCTGGCACACAGGCAACTGAGGGAACACGGGTGGGTTTTAGTCAGTAAAAGTCTGACACGCCCTCCCGCTCCACCCAGAGCGGGAGAAGTTATTTGATGATTTCCCAACCAAAAAAAAAAGACCGTTTGTCTACCCGCCATCGTCAACGGGACGTCAACGAGAAATGAGATTATTTGAACCGATCGTGACGTCTCGGTGACAGGGTGCGGTGGACACGCGGCCTTAGTAAATGTATGTATTCCAAACTACTACGTTATGTGGTTGGTCACCCACATAACGTAGTAGTACAGAAGGAAAAGACATTTTGCAACTAAAAGAGAATATTAGTCGTTATGTGGGTAGTCATCCCCTTTTTAAACATATCATCATTCACACAGTCCATTCATTATGTAGAGGTATATCTATAGAAAACACAGATTTCACCAGTTACGTTTGAATCCCTTAAAATAAGAATAATTACACATAGTATAGTAGTCTTAATTTAGGAGTCAAGTAAAATATTTATAATCCCGATATTTGAATATATTTTCATTCGAGAGTACTTCACAATAAATTCATTGTTATTTCTACTCAACATAACATAATTTACCCGAGTAAATGTTCACGCATCATTGATTTCTTGTCGAGACTATATTTGGCTAAGATAATCTCTCCCTCCGTGTAACCTTTTCATTAGTAAACCCTTCACATATTGTAAGGGTATCAAATATATTATCAACGCCGACTAGAGGTCTGATACCAATCAGATCGATATTTATTATACCCGCACAACCCCTTTATCATTTATAACCAGTAATTACAGGGTGCGTCGTTAATTTTCTAAGAGATCCGATATGTGTTATGTACTTGTTTGAAAGAAATACCTATTTTTCTGACCGAAATAAAAACTACATCAAATTAATTAAAATCCTTTAAAAGAAATTAAAATAACACAATGTACATATTTAGGATTACATTACAAGTATTTATTTATTCCATTTATTCATTTTTTTTTCTTGTAAAAAGTCGTGGTCCCCAGCACCCTAATTGCGTAACACACGATTAATCATTATGTTTCATTTTGACAGTTCAACAATATTCATTGCGTTATTAACGTTGTTGAGCAGACACATTTTTCGACTATATGAAGCAATGGTTTAGCACTCTGTTTCAAAACGAAGCAGATTATGATTAATCGTGAGTTACGCAATTAGGGTGCTGGTGTCGGGGGTAAAATCCAAGCTACACAATTTGATAGCTGTCCCTACTCTCGATGTGCTTACGCCCGTCCAATAAACTGAATTAATCTTTAATATGTTGAACTACTTTTGGATGGGCTCGTATCATCGTTGACGGAGTCAGAAAGTAAGCTCCCTGCTACGCACGGTGTTTATGACTTGACAAAACATCGAGATTTCTTTAAAACTTACCAGTGTCTGCATCGCCTACTCGTGCCATTTCTTCGTTTTTGCTCAGCGCATTTAGCGACTTTTTTTACGTTTTGCTCGGCTCCTTATAGTTCTAGCGTGATGTAAACTTGCTTATAGCCTTCATCAAGAATTGGGCTTTCAAATGCATAAATATTTTTTCCTATACGACGATTCCAGAGAGTAGCGCATTCAAACAAAAAATTAAACTCTACAGCTTTACTATTAGTAAAGATAAGATTCATATTCATGTATTAAACTATCCGGAATAAATACTCTAAATGATGATGAAAACTGCAAGAGCATTGCATAGTTTAGAAGAAAAACGCGGTCTCACTGGCAGTCACAAAAATCGACTTTAATTTATAATAGTATAGATTTATTTACCCCATTTAAGTAGATATCTCTTAATGGGCGATGCACAGTAGGTATTCCTCAGTGGGTTACTTTCCATTTACTGCTGGATCCAGTAAATGTATTTTGGCGAATTTCCTCCGTGGCTAAACAAACTTTTGGACGTTCCAAACATTGTTGTTCCGCCTCTAAGGACCGCACTTTTTTGAAACAATAAAAGCTAAAACTTGTAAATAATGGGATTACTCTTCTCCTTTTATAATAATACTAGCTTTTTCCAGCGGCTTCGCCCGCGTAGAGGACGAAAGCTATCCCACGGGAACGTACTACCGGGACAAAATTCTATGTGTTAATCCAGGTCTTAAGCTATCTGTCTGCCAAATTTCATCCACATCCGTTCAGCCGTCTTAGCGTGATTGAGTAACAAACATCCAAACTTTCACATTTATAATATTAGTACGATAGGAAGTAGGACTAATACGAATTTGAAAGATAACTTTATACTGTGCCTTATATCTACATGATAAGGTTCTATTTGAAAGAAGTTTATATATGTACTCCTGTACTCCTTTACGTAAGGTACTGTATGTATTATATTTACTCAAATTTTTAGAATATACCAAGAATATAATATGTACATCATAAAATAGTATCGAAGTCAAAACTAAAGGTACATTGGATAATTGTGAAGAGCTGCGAGCCCAACTACGTTGAGATCGGCGTCCAGTTTAACCGGATGCAGCTGAATACCAGTATTTTACAAGAAGCGACTGCCTATCTGACATGGAAGTCAGATCCAGTTATTAAGTAATACTAGTTGTCAGGGTTCTCTGCCCTTTCGTCGAAAATTGTTTGCCAGATTTTCACTTGCCAACTAACGTTTCGCAAAATTTAATTTCGCTGAATAATCATTTGCCAACTTATCATATAATTTTGTTTTATTTCCCAACCTCACAGTTACCAACTTTACGTTTGGTCTGCTTTTCATAATTATACTTTTTTAAATGCCAACTTTCAAGTAGCAGAATGTTTTAGTTTGCGTAGTATTCATTTAGTTGTTTATTGTTTTGTGACCTATCCTAACTTAACTGTTTCCTTTTACAAAAGCGATTCGCTTCTGGCACATCGCCGGCCGCTGCCGCAGCATGCTCGCTACGCTCGCTCGGCTCGTGCGTTGTTTGTCATACTCTAACCTAACCTAACCTATCGTTTGTGTCACTATATTTTTTTTTAATAATTTTATCAATGTATGAAAAGGGAACTGTTACACTGACAAAACGTCAGTCGTCTAATAGTTGTGTGGCCTAGTGAAATGTTTGACAAATGATAAATGTCCCAAACGGTTTTGGGTCATTATAATAAATCAGCTTAACAATAATTTTACCAAATGAAACGTTGTCATACAAAAGTTTACTAATTGTTAGTTGTCAAAGTGAAACATCAGCGAAACGATGGTTGGCAAGTGATCATCTGCCAAACAATTTTCGGCGAAAAGGCAGGATACCAGTTGTCAGACTTTCACAGAAGAGCCACGAATGACAGCCGGGACAAACGGCTTAACGTGCTTCGAGGTTCGAAGGGGTCTTGGTACGTAAAGCTGATCACCCATCCACGGACTAACCGCGGCAACCGTAACTTATCCTGATCGATCGACCCGTGCGGCTGTTATTACTTAGCCACAAGCCCCTCAGGATGATTTGTAATGATTTAATTACATATCATACTCAAATAAAAACCAACAAAATTTTACCATTCATGTGTGCTTGTATTGTATTTTACCGTATATTGTTCATTTCAATATTTATTTAGGTAGTATTTAATTGAAATCGAAAAATACCACAAACATAAAAAATATTTAAATAATATAATACATACAACAATAAATATTTAAACCTGGAATTACGCAGAAAAACAAAAATTCATTACAATTATTGAATTCGGTTTATGGTTAACTATCTTCTGACTGCGACTTCGTCTCCGAGAAATCACTTGTTTTAACATGTAATGTATCCTTTGACACTCGGCAATACGTAGCTTTCCATTAGTGAATTTTCGGAATTGGATCAGTAGTTACAATTATGAATTATTACATTCTACATACAAACTCAAAAATATTACCTCTTAATAATAGATATCAGTATGTATAAATAATTTTATTTATGTAGTATGTATGTATGTTTTAGTGTGTGTGTGTATATATATGTATGTTTAAAATATATTATTTTTCGAGTAACCTATCCCCTATGTTGCACCTGCCTTGTTTTCTCTCTGCATCACCCCAAGGTTGACTGGTAGAAAATGCCTCAGGCATTAAGTCCACCTTTGTACAGTATTTTTTACTTGTGCATAAAGTTTTAATAAATTAATAAATAATTCAGTTTTGAGTAAAACGTAACCTGAAAACATGAGATTTTTTTAAGAAAACACGATGTAAAGCTAAAGCACCTATGTTGATGTTTTTAGGGTACTGAGCTTAAAAGGAAAAACGGAATCTTTATAAGAAAATTTTCTTGTCTGTCCATCACACAGGTTTTTTCCGAAGAATTAAGATTTACATTAGTTGTAACCAATTGCTGTCTTTAAAATGAATGTCAACTTTCGTTTTGAATATTTTCAGTAACACTTAGAACCTAAGAGCTTATACTGCAATGGTGGCGATGACAACAAAAACGCGTGAGATAGCCAATTTGCCCACCACAAAACTTTTATAAACCGCATTTCTCTTTGTTTGCTCTTAGCGGTAAAAGAGCAAACAAAATGCAGTCAATAAAATGCCATAATTGCTTTAAAAAAAAAAACTATATTTTTTTGTGATAATTCCTGGAATGTCAACATTTTCCACGTTCATAAATGACACCTGTGTCTGAGAAAAGATTAAGGAAATGTATAACCTAGAACAAGATACACAGGCAATACGATATGTATAAAGAAAATCAATATCTTACATATAATAATATCGTATTTTTAAGCACAATAGATGAACAATTACGCTAGGAAGGACTATCAATCCTCAGCGCAAGCAATCAATTACAAGCTCTAATTACCGTAATAATAATTACACACCTTAATAATTTCCTCTCCAAATAATAATTCTGATTTATTGTGATCCACGTTTGCCAACTGATTTGTTGTAGTTATAAATATCCATCTATGTACGCCGAGCTGACCACACACAAAGCTATATTTTATGATTGATGGCACCATTAACTGTGTGGCTAGCTGTATTTAGGCACAAAATGCTAGCAATAAATTTCAATTTTTTATACTACGAATTTATTATGAGGGGACAAAAAATTTCGACTATTTAGATAGCCACACGCAGTGTAAAATGTCAGAGTGACGTCAAATAAAAGGAAGGGGAAAATAAAACGAAGTCAATTCTGAAATAAGTGGAACACATCTTTCAGTCCCGAGGGATCTATCGGCGTATCGACAGGGGACTTGGCGGCGGATCCCGTTCAGTCAAGTTTATTGGCAGAATTTCAATGCTTTGTCGTCTGCGATGTAATGGCAATTTATAACTGAACGATACGCGCGATTTGGTATGAATTTTCTAAAGGGAAAGGATGAGATCAACATTTCAATAGCTATCTAATCAACATTACCATTATGTTTCGGGAAATTGATCGTTGAATGTGGAGATAATAATTTCAGAGACGACTAGTCTTACATAGCTTTTATTTATAAGTTTTTTCACGAAATCACAAAGAAAACATTGTCAGGGTTTCAGATCATTAGGCTGATGTGGTTATTTTTAAAAAGAGTCGTATTTCAATGAAAGGTTTCATGAAATTTAAATGTAAATACAGCTCTCTTTCACTGAACAAACGTCCAAGCTCCCTTTGTTTGAAATGTTTCGTTATACCTGCATTAACACAATACTTGTTCACTAGAGTTTTCTTAGTTTGTAAAAACATTCTGCTCATTTGTATGGAGCTAAGCTGCGTATAGTTACTTACATCTACATACTCATGTAATGGATTTCAGTGTTCATATACGAAGCAATAACTTTATTATGTCGATGGCAAGATGGAAAAATTTCGGCGTATGGGCTCGATCTTTAACTGCCTCGGAGCCAAAGTGAGGTCAATTTATAAATGAGTGGGGGACATCAGTCACGTGGGACGTGGTCGCGGGGCACGAACGCTTGATATATTGCCTCAGTTTCACCTCCTTGACGTTTTTTTGAAAACGCTATTCCCGGTAATGGATAGTCGCGGATTCAAAGTAATTTGATGGAAGGCATGGAAGCCCAAAAAGTTCACCAATGATTGGCTTTTAATGGTTTTCAATTTAACTTTTCGGATGCGATGCGAAGTTTGATAACTCAATTTTAAATAAGTATCGACCACCAGGAAGCATGAAGCGGCTTATAGGTTTGAGTTAGTTATTAAATTAATAACACGACCGCAATCCCAAAATCAATTTTGTAACTGTCTTTTTTGTAAAAAAATCAAACGCACACATTCCAAACACCCTATTTTCCACCACATGGAAAAGCACATAAAAAAATAACCCCACCACGCGTATACAGAAACGAGGAAGTTAAGGGCCCGAAAAGCCCCTATTACCGGCATCGGCACTTTGGCAACAGCCATCGCACCTCTTAGTGTAGATTAAAAACATAAATAGCAGTGCCACAGGTTCAGCTAACTACGCCTTCTTATCGAGTAACCACGCATAAGAGCACAACCCGGTACCGACGACACGCGATACGACGATTAAAATACTTTTTGTTCTTAAACACAGGCTTTGTAATTGTTTGCTTACGGTTTTAACATGGAAACGGCTTTTGTTTGAGTTTTGAAAAATAGGATGGGTGGAACTAATATGGGATATCTTTTAAAACAATACGACACACACATTACACTAAGAACGTAAATGAAACAAACGGAGTAACAAAAAGCGTAAGTTAACAAAAAGCGCCTTCATCCTCTCTCCTATAAAAAATTAACTTTGCTGTGCCCGACAGGGTCCATAATTGATTCGATGTTATAATATCATACCAACTGTTATATGTACACATTATGGAATGCAATAAAGTATTGAGTATTGAGTATGTTAGTATCGTAACAGGTGGCGTTCTGTAGTAGAAACTACAGAACATCATAAAATATACAGGGTGATTGGAAGATGGGTGCAAAGCTTTAAGGCGAAGATAGTACAGACAATTTAGAACCATTTAAGCCATGGTTGTCTTAGACGAAGTCTTACCAAATATTTTTAACCAAATTTTTTAGTTTTTTTTCGGAAATTCTCAAAATTTAATGTAAACTGCATAATTATGGCCAAATTGAATGATAAATGAATTCATTTTTTATTTATTTAATTAAAGTAATGTGTAAGCAATCAAGCAAAACATGTTTTAGGCTTCTGTGTCATTAGACATTTTTTTTACAGACATTTAAAGCTCAGAAAAAATAAAAAATTTGTACAATACGTCTTTTAAACCTTATTAAAAAAAAAAATTGGTAAGTCTTCGTCTAAGACAACCATGGCTTAAATGGTTCTAAATTGTCTATACTATCTTCACCTTAAAACTTTACATCCATCTTCCAATCACCCTGTATAATACTTTTCATAAAATACAGAGGTTATTTAAAACATGATTTTATTTTCCTGAAGACAACTACTACCTTTTAAAAGACACACGAACCATTATGTGTGGCATTTTAACATTATGTGTGGCGTTTTTGTCGTTACACGGCTCATAATATTTACCACGGTCTGATGTTATATCGTGGTATGGTGTTATGTAAGCAAGCACAAAGCAAAATGCTGCTTATGTTTTTTTTAAGATTACTTACATTATGACTTTTCTTTTTGTAATATTCCTGAAAAGAGAGGAGAGTTTTTATGTAACTGTTCAATGGCGGTGGTTTAACAGTGGCCAACCAACGCCATCCAATGCCAGCCTAACGAGAAAATGGCCGTATGGAAATAAACCTTAAACTAATTACATCTAACTTAAAGACAAAACAAAGCCTTCTTTATTTGGTGGTCTTTGTATCACAGAAAGGTATTAGGCAAGTGGCGGTTGGCGCATGGAACCCTTCCTACCCTGAAAACTGCTGGCTGGCGTGAGTCTTCCCCATAGTAGTAATGATTAATATTTGAATTAAACAGAACTCACATATAATACATTATGCTTGCTTGCGAATGTTTTGGAAATATCCATAAGACTCAACAAAAATTAAAGGGTATGCTGAAACATTTGACACTAATACGTAAAATGTTTTTTTCTTTCTTTCTTGTGTATATAGTTCATAATGTATTTGATGTTAATGGCAAGGCTAGGTGACATATTATGGCAAATGATTAAATTTAATGTTCTGTGTCTCGTAATGCTTCTTCCCAGCTAAAGCACTAGGAAATGGTGCAGGGCGGGCATTTTAGGGCCTGTCTTAAGTAATTTCGATGTTCGAAATGTGCTGATTCTCAGCCTAATTTGAATAAATGACTTTTAATTTTGATTTAAAATTAAATAAAACTAAATTTAAATGTGTTGAAACACCCAGAAATAATACATAAGATGTCTTTAACAAGTAAGACACTACCCCATTCAGAACACAAAACAAGTGAACTACGAAATTCGCAAAACACGAAACTCCATACCTCCACTACCACAATCACAAAGACGTGAAGCTATGTTAAATATCCTTTTGTTTACTAAGCAACATCAAATGTATAAGCTTTTAGATATTCTGTTATACGATATCAGCTGTCACAACCCCTCCTTACAACTGACGAGGGATAATAACTGGGCGAGTATTAGTAACACTTTTGTATTTATGTACGAGGAATATAATACATGTTAGTTTTGTGTTAGAGATGATAAGATCGACAGTTGAATGAACATTTTGAAGGATAGTATAATTATCATTGTAACAGAAACACGTCTAAATAAATACCTTCAACTGAACCGATCGGCTAATTGCTACGACCGCGTAGCAGCCGTAGCAATGCTACGGCGTAGGCTTTGCGTAGCAGTTTTATAGCATGGTGCTTCTTTTTAACCGACTTCAAAAAGGAGGAGGTTATCAATTCGTCGGAACCTTTTTTTTTTTTTTTTTTATGTATGTTCCCCGATTACTCGAAGATGGCTGAACCGATTTGGATTTTGTTTTTTTTGTTTGAAAGGGTATAATTCCCAGGTGGTCCCATGATCATCAAATCAGGATCTGATGATGGGATCCTGGAGAAATAGAGAGAACTCTTCAAATTTTATAGGCACACGAAGCGATTTAGGTATTTTTTGGAAGAGTACTTTCTCGTAGTGGTCTCATTTCAATTTGGTGAAGATCTGATGAAGAACTTTGGAGATAGGCAACGGAACTCCTCAATAAATGTAGCAATAGCAAATGGACTGGGATTGCTGAAATCTCATTTCTGTCTATTGCTTACACCAGTTCATAACATGACATCACGCCGGTATGCTGTGAAGGGGTAAGCACATGTGAACCACTAAAAAGTGAAAAATAAAAACTTTTTCCAAAAAAAAACAACCGACTTCCAAAAAAACACTACAAAGTGAAAAATAACTTTAATTTCGGAAGGCGGTGACAAAAAATTCAAATACAGCTCCAAAGACACCGACTTCCGAAATTAAAGTTATTTTTCACTTTGTAGTGTTTTTTTGGAAGTCGGTTGTTTTTTTTTGGAAAAAGTTTTTATATTTTACAAGCTTTTATTTAACTTGCAATGTATATGTTACACTTAAAACCAGTTTTTAGATAGAACACGTTTTCCACAGTTAGAACTAGTTTTTACTAAATGTCTTTGTTAAAACTAGAATAAACTAATGCTCGAAATTGACTATCAGTTAAAACTAGTTCTTCCCCGGGAATCCCAGGCTGATTCCCAGCCATCGTAGGCGCGGGCTTGTGGACGGCGAGTAATGGGTAGCTCGCTGTCCGGTAAGGACCAAGCCCGGGTCGACGGTGCGTTGTGTTCCACGCGCGCCCAAAGAGATGTCAGTACCATCTGGTGGGGTCCGCAAGAGCCGATGCCTACCAGGGGTGCGAGTTGTTCGAAAGAGCAACTGAAGGAACACGGGTGGGTTTTAGTCAGTAAAAGTCTGACAAGTCTCCCACCCAAAAAAAAAACCCCTGACAGGTAAATTATTGTTTTTGTTTTTGTAGCGGCACGTTGTATACAAGAAAAGTTTTATTCAGTGCGCAAACTTTAACCATGAATTTAGCATACCATTCTAGACCACCCAGCGAAGAAATTTGCCGTCGGTTTTATAAAAAATCTGCTGTTTCATAGAAAAGTGCACTGCGCTGGAGGGTCTAGAATGATATGCTGAATTCATGGTTACAGTTTGCGCACTGGTTAAAAACTTTTCCTGTATAAAGTGGTTAAAAGGATAACTCTCACAGCTACGAAGGCCTTACAAGTTAACGAGTAATAGTCGACCAACTTACATTTGCAGTTGTAATGTATTGAGAACGTGTTTTACAACTACAATGTTAAGTTTGTTTCAACCAAATACGGAACCCACTATTGTACGTGGTACGATACGCATTGTGCAGGCTTAAACACCTGTTCATATAACTATCAAGTCTTTTGGCAAAAATACATAATATATTACGTTAGTATTTTGTTTGAAAATAAAACCTATATTGGAAAGCGATAGTACGATTAATAAAAAGGTTTAGCCATGGCAGGATTCGATGATGACAGGTGTATAGATTATTATGAATATTGTAATAATAAAGATAAACAAATCAAGTATCTTGACTTGGCTCACGAGGTTGTCGATATGTGGGATGTGGACTCAGCGATCATTGTACCGATAGTCGTTACAGCAAATGGCTTGATAGCCAAGAGCCTCGAGCAACATCTGAGGAGGCTCTCGTTTGGCAGCTGGGTCAAGGGCTTGATCCAGAAAGCGGTACTCCTGGACACGGCTCGCATTGTCAGGAGGTTCCTCTCTCTGGAGCCCTGACCCAGTAGCTTGGACCTTGTTCCCGATACCGGTGGGCTACTATTTTTTATATTTTTAAATGTTTTTATATTAATATTTAAAAATGATATTTATATGTGTTTGAAATGGAATAAAGGAGATCAAAATAAGTTCTCACAGAAATACTATTTCTCTCATCTTAAAATATTCATTAACAACCAACAGATAACAAAAGCGGCACGACAAAATAGTCAAATGCTTGTTTCGGATTCCTTTTGTTCCATTATTAGCTCATTGATTTAACGATTTGGACGGTATAGTAGTGAAGCGATTGGCTTTTCTTACTAAACAGGTTTTATTTTTAGGAACAGCTGTCTCTTTATTTCTTAATCGAGTTTTTATATGAGCCTGCCATAAGTGACATTGGCACGTACGGCGTTTTTTTCGTCAAATTTGAGCTTAATTATATTATAAATGTTTTTATTCTGCACACATATAAGCTCACGTATTCTTCTCATAACGGTGAGCAGAAATTACAGAACGCCTGCTACAATCCATGTTTACTCCTTTTGCCTCGTTTTCGTTCATACCTCTAATCACACACGCACACCAATTCCATTCTATTTGTTTATTAAACTCATAACACACTTTCAATCATTTTTACAGCCCCTACACCCAAACGAACGTTAAGTAATGAAATATAAACAACCTCACGTCATATTTCTCCCCATTTTGACCACTATCACGAGCTTAATTCAAAGTCAACTTCTTATAAAGTCTGTCGTTTCAAGTCGTTATGAGGTTTTTGCAAAAAAATATTCGCTCTATTATAATTTTACCTTCAAAAGTGCGGCCACGCTAACATGAAAGGTTTACTTCGACACACGTTGTGTAAAAACTTTCCGTTTGGCAAGCCCATTTAGACGACGGGGCTATTTGTGGGCTAAACTAAAATATTCATACATTATAATTCTATGGTTTATTTCACTCGAAAGGCATGAAAGAGGGTTTTGCTTGAGACGTGTTCGACATTGAGTGTGTACAAAGTTTCCGCTTGGCGAAACACATTTGTACAAGTTGGTGATTCGGGAAGGTCGTTCGTCGAAGGAAATTACTGAATAAATTCGATTGACTCCGGTACTCGACGCGACCTATTGGCGGCTGATCGACGGTTCGCGTGTTCAACGCCTTACAACGATCTTTAGAAATAGTGAACAAGTTTTTTTTATTTAATAAGTAAAACTGGCACAAGAATAGGTACTGCAAATAACATTTCGTAAATGTTATAGTTAATACACTGCAGTGTAATTTGCATGTTGTTATCAAATGAATAAAATTACGGAAATAAAAATAAACGTTTCATTTTGACCGCTTTTAAACCTGTTGGATAATGCTTTGCTTGATTTATATTTAATGATTCTAACGGCCCTTCTAATCGTAGGTTGTTGTGAGATATAAAATATATAATCGTAGCTTAAATACGGAGGAGTTTCTCATACTGCTTGTGCTGAGTAAATACGCTTATCAAAATTCTGATAAAACACATATTTTAATGGCATATAAATATACTGAATAACATTTAACCTCTAATTAATTTGGGTTTCGTATTCCCACCATATTATTCCAACCAATTGCTGCGTAAAAAAACAATTGTTGACTATTTCATGAAAAGGTCAATAAAGCTGTCCAAATGAAGTGTTCCGCCTCTTCTTTGTCGAGGTTTTAATTGGCAAGCGATTAATAACTGACGCAATTCCGAGTAAATTTGCTCTTTGGTATCATCTGTGACTTCGTGTGGATGGTTTATAGCTAACAAGTGATCTTTTCTGTGTTGCAAGTTATAAGGAACAAGCCTCGGCCATAGATATTTTCCCTTCTAGCGCTAAGACGAGCAACAAATTACACGTAGGTACCTAACATGCTTCGAGCTTTTAATACTTAAAGGCTTGGGATGACTTGGCTTAGCTGGAAAAAGGCTTAGGATTGAGCTGCTCTAGTAAATTTACAAAGTGAAACTTGATTTTTTTTTTCTATGTAATAGGTACCTACTACTTTACTTAAACAATGACATGAATATTTACTTTGTAAAGTATAATATTAGTAAAATTGGACGTAGTTAAACGAATTGTTTCTTATTTAATTTTAATGATGGTCTGGCAGTTTGAGTCCTTTATGCGGCCTACCTAAATTTCCTTTCTTTGGTATTGTTCATGTAATAGTTTAACTCCAAGTTATGAGACGAATTGCATGATTACTTTTAAATGTGGCACTGACTGGACAGGTCCACTCAATCTGTGTGTTTCTTCCCCAATAGACCATTCCAGACATCAATCTACATGGTTTTCGCAAGACCTGTTTAAGATTATGTCTGGACTTTAAAAGAGACTGTGACCTCTGAATTTATTTGGCCTCTCTTTCTTCTCAGAGTAGTCAGATAGGAAACGCCGACCTCATCTAGCTTTTATAATATGATAACTTGTAAAAAAAGTATTTATACAAAACTACGTACTTACAGAATTAAAATGATTTATCATTAAAGTTGCCTATTTAGTAGTAGTGTCAAATATTTAGAAATGCATTCCTAAATATTTCGCCAGTTATGTTACAAGTTCCATACAATAGGAGGTGAGCCTGTTTATATAACATTGCAAATTATGGTTGTTTACAATATATTGTGCATGAGATGTTCGTATTGAAAACAATCGTGTATAATACTCTGGGAATTGTGATAGGTAGCGCACCTGCCACGGTTGCCATAGCATAGGTGTGAACACGCGCAGGTACACATGGACGACTTTAATAATAGATAAATAAAGCCCAACTTCTCAATTCGGTTGTACATCAGCACTCCGTCATTTGTAAACCAACTAGCTTTTGCCAGCGGCTTCGTCCGCGCGGAACTTTCATCCCCTATTTAACTCCCTTAGGGGTTGAATTTCGAAAAATCCTTCCTAATTCCTTGTCTACATTATAAAGCGAACCTCTTATATGATAGCCCGTAGATTTGCATGTTGTTCAAATCAGGTGAAAATCACACTTTTCAAAGCTTTTTGCACCTCGCTATACACAATACATGCAGTCTATGGGCATCAAGCTGCTTACAGTGCCCTTCTTGTCCAATACAACAACGCGTTCAGGGCAGTGTTGAGGCTGCCTCGCTTCTGCAGCACCTCAGGCATGCTCGCGGAAGCGGGCACCGATTGTTTTCACACCACCATGCGCAAGCGGTGCACGTGCTCAGTGCGCAGGGTGCGGGCCAGCTTTGGAGCTGGCCCGCACCGGACAATGTTGGCACTGTCCTGGCAATAATCACTGGGCGATTTAACTCCCCGCCAATGCTGTAACAGACATGTGTAGCCCATAATTATGTTTTTTTTTGTTTTTTGTTTGACATTCACTTTATTGATACTTGACCTACATTGATGATGACTTGTTTGTCTTGATTGTTTTTTTTATCGTGCAATTTTGCCATGTGTTTTTTTTATAATTTTTTTAGTTTAGTTTTAACTCTGTGACCGTTCATTGTGACATTTTATTGAAATTCCAATTCTGTGACATGTTGTTCTATTCCAATTCTGTGACTTTTTTATATACTCTTAATCACATTTTATTCTTTTCTGTGCAAGCATTGTGAAATGTACTTTAATTTTAATTTGTGATATGGGTTATAAATGTTTTATAATTTTTTATTAATGTAGCAACCTTTAAAACTAAAACAGGCTTGAATACGAGTTGTTAATTTGTTGTCAATTAGTTTTAAAAACGATTACCTGCCTTTCAATAAAGTTTAGGGATTAACAACCAAGCATTTGAAACTAATTTAAAGGTACCTAACAGTGTCAAGAGCAGCTATACCAAATTTTAATTTTATTTTATTTCAGGTACGATATTCGACCAAAGCATTGGAGAGACCAATAGTAGCCCAGTGGTCACGCCCCGACTTACGAGTTGCAGGATGTGATTTCAAAAAAAGTAAATTGTAATGTGTACATAAACATAAAGTAGAGTGCTTGCCTAGGTTAAGCACTTTACTTGCTGCTCTCAATACGGTGAAGGAAAACATCGTGAAGAAACCGGCATGTCTTAGAAACAAAAATTCGAAGACATGTGACATCTACCAACCCGCACTGGGCCCGCGTGGTAGATTTTGGCCCACTCCCTCTCACAGAGAGGAAGCCTGTGTCCCAGCAGTGGGAACACTATAGACTGATGATGATGCATTCGACCAGAATATCTTCAAGAATGTGATGACCATCCACAACGAGAAGATAAGTAGCCGTCGCGTGGTACTGCAGGCATACGTCGATGGTTATCAAAAAAATCTGTTGTTTCATAGAAAACTACACAATACTTACGCGTTCAAAATGGATGGTTGAGCAATTTTTTTTTTAATAACCAACGAAAAGTTTCATTTCAACACAGCGTGGTTCAGAATTATATACTGAATCCATGGGATCTGGGACAGAATAGCTGCGCTGGAGACCAAAAAATATTATATTGAAAGTCCAAGGACGTCAACTTAATAACGGCGGCACAGACCTTCTACCATGACTCCCAGTCATTTCGGGTTAGAACTCATGGCAATCACGAGTTAGTTTTTCTAAGCTCGTCTTGCCATCTCAATGAGAACTGCCGCAATTCCTTTTGGTTCTTATTGGCTTCCTAATATAAATTGGCATGTATTTAATCTGCCTCGATTGCCTCGTTGGTCTAGTACCTAATCGCAAAAAATATACTGCAGATCATGGGCTCGAATCCCAGCTCGTGCAGTGCGTTACTTGGTTTTTCTATTTGGAATGGCTCAGTAGCAGCCCAGAGTCAGGATTTGAGCCCTTTATGTGACTTAAACGTAACTGGCAAAATGTGGGTGTACTATTTGTACACCTTTCCCCAACCCTTCAGGGAAATATGGCGTGATGTTATGAGTTTAATCGTACTCCAAATAATTCCTATTTTGAGGATCTAAAATTATGTATCAACACTAAATGTGCCTTTTTTGTCTGCCTCAAAAAAATCCTATTTTAATTACCTCTTTATGAAAACTTAACAATACACGTGCCTCTTTATACATAATAACGTACCTGTTGTAAAGTTTCCCGCTCACACTTCTAAAAAAAGAGGTTAACCAAAAGAAACTTTATTAAAAGTCGCTCCGACTCTTCGGCAGCACTTTGTATTTTATTCACTGTTTTTTTTTCCGGGTGTTGAATCTCAATTACCGGTTACTAAGAAAATGTGTCGTGCAAACTCAATTAGGCTTTCTGTCACCGCTTTCCACCATTTAGAAATATCAGAGGCTCGTAGGTACTAATTAAAAGAGTGACTGTTGAGGATGAATTTGAATGAAAACGTTTGTTTTTTTGTTTTTATCGCGTTTCTCGGAATGAGACGTTTATTTTCTGTGAAGTGGAGATAAAGGGTTTATTGCTTAGTGTGATATCGTATTTTTGAAATTCCGTTTTTTATTGTAAAATGATCTTGATGGTAATCCTAAATAAATACTAAAGTGTATTTATTTGTGGGTTACGCTTTCACGCTAAGACAGCTGAACAGATTTGTATGAAAGGTTCGTTTCCATGAAATTTTCAAACATCCACGCGGGCGAAGTCGCAAGCCTAAGCTAGTTTATTATAAACTGTAATTTACGGATTTAAATGAGGAATGTAGAGTTCCCGTGGGATACTAACTGACAGACACGGCACGCGGGCGACGAAACAAAAGCTAGTAGAAATTATAAAAAAGTTTTTGGGAGGCGCCATGATGCGACGCTAGTATAGATAGATGCATATTGTATTCGTGATACTTATTGTAGTCTTCAACTATGACTGAACTTTATAAAAACGTTGCATTTTCTGGACTACTATTTGATCCCATGGATTTTATTAATATCTTTCCCGCCCGGTTTTGGCCACAGTAGCCAACCTTAACGGAGAACAAGAACAGCAGAGGTACGCAGAATACGCTAACGTGAACAAGTGTGTGCGTAAACACAGTTCTTTTACTTTCATAGTCGTATGGGATGGTAATCTGGCACGACTGGGAAGATCATGCGCAGAACCAATCGGTTTACGTGGTTACTGACGCACGGGGGCCACCACCATCACACCACCAACTTCCAAACTACTGGCTGCCACTGAGGAATTAATAATGAAAAACCCAACAACACCCTGCCCGTCCTAGGAATCGATCTGAGGCCCCACGCTCAGCACTTTATTTTTCTGCTCTTTTGGCGAAGCTTTATCAACAGCAAAAGTAAATAAGATAACCACAATACACCTGTTATAGTAATTATAACATATTCTCTCGATTACCATATAAAACGAATGAGTAAAACAAAGGATGTATCGAACCGCATTAAATTTCCATGTAAATAAATAAGCCTTAAGCAGTCCTTACTGGACTGTGAATTGGTTTTAATTTACCTTTATGATCACGTCATAACCAGATACTCGTTCTTTCATATTGTTTAAGTAGTTATTCTGAACTATTATAATTATACCTGTTGTCTAAAACAAAGCCTATTGAACCATGCCTACTACAGACACCGATTATAGTTGGTTATACGAAGCCTTTATGCGAAATCTTGCAAGTTTCATAAAACTACCTATTTTTTAATGTTCTTATACTATAGATACAGCAGTGGTGGCCCACTGCTAACGGCCGCGACGTTCGAGTCCAGCCAGGCGCATTACTTTGTGTAAATCATTTCATCACCACTGCTCTCAAAACGGTGAAGGAAAACATCGTGAGGAAACATAAACTAATCGATGTAATTAATTAGTTTAGGTAGTTAAAAAAGGTAAACAAATCGTAAAAAGGGTTTTTTTTATAGTTGACACTTTCTTGTTTAAAAAAACGGTGTAAAAAAATAAAATTTATTTTCGATTAATAAGATAGTTTCTTCTTTTATTAATGTATATTAAACTTTATAATTTATTCTTAAACTACTCTTCCTAGTTGTAACTCCTTGAGCACAATTCTTTTTGTTAGATTTATATAACAACATTATATTTTGTAATCTGCCTATTGTAAAGAGCCCAAATAGACAGGTTTCCTAAACCTTTTAGAAAATACAACGAATTGCTAAATTGAAAAGTACAACTGTGATGTAATACGGCAACTGAAGTGGCAGGTATTACGCTTAGTCGGTTAACCTTTAGCCTTTGAAAGCGCTCTCAACAATCGACATTTTCGATTTTGCGAGTGCGTTTCGATTTTGTTAAATTATGTTATTATAGCTAGCAAAATAATTTATGATACAACGAAACGATTTATTATTAATGTCACAGATAGTTCATCAGATTCCGATTCAGATTCAGAATAGAGCCTATTATTATATGACTATAAATAATATGATTTTAACATTTGAAATAAAAGGTTTCGCATCTATAAGTCACGTGTTTTTTTTTTTTGTTTACCTTTATTTAACTACCTTCACCTATGAAGTATAGAAACATTTGAATCTCGGCTTTGCCATACATGAGGAAAATCTACTTTTAAAACTCTGCCAGTAATTTTTTATGAAGCAGTCTTATGAAACTGTCAGCTTTTTTTTAAGCAGAAACATCATCTGCATGCCTAGCCTTTCCCCAATATGCTGGGTCAGCTTCCAGTCTAACCGGATGCAGTTGAATACCAGTATTTTACATGAAGCTACTGCCTATCTGACCTCCACAATCCAGTCAAAGTCAAAGCATTTATTTCAAATAGGCACTTAAAAGGCACTTTTGAACGTCAACATTTACATTAAAAAATAGAATTGATTATAGTCGCCCAGTTACTGGGTAATACCCCTTGGTAACACTGGTTGTCAGTCTATCGGGCTTCTGACGACGATTGTAACGACTGTCAAAGATTCAAGATTGACAGCTAGGACCAACGGCTTAACGTGCTTTCTGAGGCACGGAGGGCTCTTGTAATGTAAAGATGGTCACCCATCCACGGACTAACCGTGGTAAGCGTTGCTTAACCTGATCGATGGAGCCGTGCGGCTGATATTACTTAGCCACAATTCCCTCCTTAACTACAAGCCCCTGCAATTTTTGCCAGAGTATTACTTCTTTAATCATGTTTAATATTATCTGATGAAGTTAATAAGAACTATAATAATTGATCGCCAAGAGGTCGAAATTCGACTATAATACATTTAAAACTTAAAGTACTTCTATGCATGCAATGCAATACATAATATGCATGCAATAATAAAAAATATGAGATTTCTGCACTCCCACCATATAAACTATAACCGTGCGTAATTTTATACTTCTTCGTCCGCGTGATTTTCGTAAAAAAGGATACATAGGTACAAGTTTTTGCTTCACCTATTAAATACATAGATATTAATGTAAAGATAATTTCTATACCCCGTGACATTTTAGTCGCCTTACAACGGCAGCCTACTTATGTATCCAATGACTACTAATATTTTTTTTTAGTATGCTTAATAAAAAATAAAATAATATCGTTTAATAAGACGCATGGCGTAGTTTGAAATACCCTGTTATGGAGATGGAATTAATGATGGAATGTAATGATAGGCAGGTAGATATCTTTTACCGTTTGATACGTAAACATTACTAACAGGGAGGGTGTTTCATAATTCTAAAGCATTGTTTATTTTTCTTTGTAGGTAGGTACAAAGAAAAATAAACAATGCTTTATAATTATTAATAGGTATTATTATTAATAGGTATTATCTTAATTAATTAAAACAATGTTTTCGTCGCGTCTAGAGGTATTTTATGACGGATACATTGAGTGGAACTTGGACACCTTTGTAAGACGATTGAAATGTCTCGGTGTATACAGGTTGAAATTGAAAACATGCGACAAACCGAAATGGGAGATTGTACTCATCATTATGAACAACTTTTACTAAGGGACCAAAGATGCAATCGCGATAAAAAAAAACATCTGTTCCCTACATTTATGTTCGCATGACTCGTCAAAATGTAGGGAACAGCTGTTTTTTTTTTTGCGATTGCACCTTTGGTCCCTTAGTAAAAGTTGTTCATAATGATGAGTACAATCTCCCATTACGGTTTATCGCATGTTTTCAATTTCAACCTGTATAATGTACAACCAAAACTGCTAATAATGTTCAAAAGCAAAATATCCCAAGTATGGCCATCAAAAAAAAATATGAGAGAGAAGCTTTTTAAAATGCAAAAACACTCTGTGAAAAGATGAGACGGTGATGAAGCGATACGTACATTCAGTTAGCCGGTCTGTAATTATGTTGAAGAGGGTAGACCATTTTACTGGGAAATTAAACGAAAACACTCCGCCCCTGCCGTTCGCTTCCTGAACATTTGCTACAGAAAAATAGGTATAAAATACATAAGCATTCTATATTCTTCGAGTGTTTTTTTTCTTTAATAACGTCGGCGTGTACCAAATGTGAGGTTTGGTAGCGAAATTATGATAATTCTGTGTTTTGTAATCGTATTAAAAAGTTTTGACACTTGCTGTTGCATGCACCGAATAATTTTGGACTTAAATTGAAATGAGAATACGGTTTATTTTTATTTCAACTTGTTTTCTCAAGCTTCTAAAAAGTATGCACAATAACCCAAATTGTTATAAAACGACGAGGGTTCACGGAAAGTGTCCTTAACTTCTAAAGTTTCAAGCCACAAAACACATAGATTGAATTGCCTCTCCCTAAACACGATATCAAGATTAGTTCAATATTCAGTACCGGAGTTACAGTGCAGGATCTCCAGCAGGATTTTGCGTAAAAGCCCAACAAAGCTTCAACTGACGCACTTTAGTACATGGATTACGTACAATTTCCCGTTTCATATGAACAAATCGTACATTTTGTCGGATTTTATACATTTATCCCTCTTAGTAATGTTTTTGCAGCTCTCGTGGTCGCAGTAGCTACTTGCATGGAACATTAATAAATTCCTTTGACAGTCGAGAATTTGAAAATTATGCTAACTACGCCCACTGGTTTCTTCCTAATCCCATTTCAATGTTAAAATTATCTACTGAGCTGCATGAAATTAACATGGCGGCCATTATAGCTCTGAAGAAGCTGTATTTATTGTGTTAGGTCAGAGAGCTTGTTAAATTCGAGTGAGAGAGGAATTCTTAAAGCAAATTGCTTTAGGAATATGAATAATATTGTGTTACAAGCAGTAATAAATCGAAATACTAAGGTGTGACTTCAATAAACTAATGGCTACAATAACTGTCTGATATAAATAGACGAAGAAACAAATTAATAACTTAAAACTTAATAACATTTTAGTCTTAAATTATTAAAATGAAAATCAGCAAGGAGCTTAATAAGCAGACACGTTAAACCAAATTTAGGGTTTGGGTAAACAAGTCTCAATGTTTAATTAAAAATGAAAACGAAATTAAAAAGTCTACAGACATTTTTATAGTCTCGGCTTAGGAGTATCAGGTAAATATCAGGGAGTAATATTAAACACTGTGTAGATAATCCATTTGTAATAAATTTCAACTGACGCTCAAAATAACTCGTTAAATTGCTAAATTGTTAGTTAAAGTGCGCTTAAACGAGCAACTAATATTGCTCCATCCTAGTCAATTCTCGTCAACTATGACGTCATTACTACTTCCAGCAATTTAGGGCAATGGCAACATGTAGCAACCTGTTGCCAGAGATACGGCCAGACAATACCATGCAATATGGAGCAACTTAAAAAAACCAGACAATACGCCCCCACCCACGCCTCCTCCGCCGCCGGCCGGTTTCTCTCACAAAAACGAGACGTAGTTATACGTACAAACGAGATAGAAAGAAAGTTGACAAAAATTTCCAAACCGATTGTATATTCGGCAACTCATGAAATATATGGAGCAATCAGAAGCAATATTCCCGAAACATATCCGCAATTTATTGTTGTTGCTCCAGATTGCTCCACTTAATTGATCCAGATTGATCCATTTGTGTTGCCGACCAAAAACTGCTCAAAAAATTGCCCGTGTAAGAGCATCTTTATGCTGAGATAATGAATTTGATTTAATACTAAGACCACTTAGACCGTGAGGGGCATGTGGCTAAGTAATAACAGCCGCACGCAGCAGATCGATTAGGTTAAGCTACGCTTGCCGCGGTTGGTCTGTGGATGGGTGACCATCTTTACATACCAAGACCCCCTTTACATGCCTCGGAAAGCATGCCGTCAGTTGTGGATCTTTGACAGTCATTACGGATCGTCAGAAGTCCGAAATTCTGACAGCCAGTCTTACCAAGGGGTATCGTGTTACCCAGTAACTGGGTTGTGGAGGTCAGATAGGCAGTCATCATTCATCATCATCATTTCAGGGCATATAGCTAGGCCTCCCCAAAAAGGGAGGTTTTACCATAATCGACACGCTTGGCAGGCGGGTTGGCGATCGCAGTATTATGGTAAAATTAATAGAGAACGCTGCTACCCATTCTCTAGTAAGTCCCTTAGTCGCCTTCTACGACTCCCACGGGAAGGAATAAGATGGTGCTATTCTTCTACGTCCGGCACCACATGGATAGGCAGTTGCTCCATGCAAAATACTGGTATGCAGCTGCATCCGAGTAGACTGGAAGCCGACCCCAAAATATTTAGGAAAAGACTAGGCGGATGCTGATGACTAAGACTACATACTTAGTATTGAACGAGGTCACAGTCTTTTGAAAGTCTGTATGTTGGTTATTATCAACATACGGACTTTGATCGAGACTGACCTCGTTCGAGTTTGTTTCGGTCTTTCATGACAGAAAACTTAGGAAACACCGAACAGATCTACTTAAAAAAAAAAAAAAAAATTGACATATAATTATAAAAGTGTTTTTTGAACCAACTTACAGAACTAAATATCATTTATCACTGAACAATATTCCAATGACTTTAAGGTTGGTATTACAATGAATTAGGATTGAAAATTTAATAACGAACTTAAGTTAAACGATTCTGCCGATGTCTTAAGACAATAAAAAGAAGACACGAAAACGACATTAAGTCCGGCAGTCCGCTGATTAAACCGTGGAAGTAAGGCTTGGAGTACAAAGTAGGGAGAAAATGGAGTGATAATGCGCGAAAGGACGGCGCGGCTCGGAGGGGACATTTTCACAAACATTGTGACAGTCCCCTCTTCAGAAATACGCCGTGAATGTGACGTGATTGACACAGTGATACAAACATAAAAGTTTTTTTGGGAAAACAAAAGATAATCTTGTAAAATTGTTGGGATTATTTGGTAATAATGCTTTGATTCCAAACAATAATGTCTCTGTTATGACATATTGCACTGTTAGTACTGTTACTATATAGTGGCATTCAAATCATCTTACAACAGCAGCCCACTTCATGTATCTAAAGACTATTAATCATTTATTAAAGAAAATGATATTTATGAACATTTGAATAATTTAAAAAATGAACGTAGTTTGAACCTGTTGTGGAGATGGAATGATCTGCTCGACTCGTGCGCTGGGTGGCATTTTCTACCGTTTTATAGGTACGTAAATTTAATAACAGTTCGTAATAATTATTTCACAATTCTACAGCGTTATTCATTTTTCTTTGTACCTATTATCTTAATAGTATAATTTTTTAAATCGAGCCTACATTTATTTTAATTCGGGTAAATTGATTAGACCACGTTTGAAAGACGACTAAAATGTCACAGTTTATTGCCCTTCAAATATGCAGTCGCTGATCTAGTGCTAGATTGCTCAACCCCAGGCTCGGAGGCCACAACGTGGGCCGACAAAAAAAAATTGCTGCCAAAAGCTATCAGCTGGCGATTGCCTATTGAGAACAAACAGGACATCTCACGCTTTTATTAGGGTGGTATATATGTATCTTTGTAACGGAATCTTTGAACGTTATTTTTACCCCCTTCAAAACGTCGGATTGATTTAAAACTGCACACTTATCAAGTTCCATAATGTTGGCCAAAACAAATGATTAAAAAAAAAAACTGAAAAATCACGATTTTGTAGATAGCCGAACTAAATAATAGAAAATAAATAAAAGATTAAAAAACGAAAAAAAATATTTCAAAAAAGTTTGGGGTGCTTGATACTAATTGAATATAAAAATACCTCTTAAAGTACCCCACGCTTTTTTGAAGTTATTTTCTACTTTTTTAGTTTGGTTTTTAAAGCGTGTTTTTTAGTTTTTAAAACTATTATTTTTCACACTTGATTTTGTTATAGACCTAAGACTTGTCGCCAAATATTGATAAGTTGTTAGCATAAGAACCTCTTCAAAGGTAAAAGTGAAGTTTTTTATTATTATGCTATACACCATGATTAACTTAAAGTTTCGTTTAACTTTAATAGCCAGGTATCCATCATAACTGTGGATAAATTTTATTTACTACCTATAAGGTCCGCCGGCGGACACCATAATTTAATCACTGACAAATTTGTGCACTGACTGGTCGGGTCCACTCAATCTGTGTGGTTCTTTCCTCAAAAGACCATTTCAAACACCAAACTACATGAAGACCTTATTTCAAAAACCACCTTTGTCAATTTCATGTTATGAGTTATTTACGCCACGCAATTTGCTTTTATTCGTTGTACCGATTCTTCTTAAGAAGGCTCATAACATGGAATTGATAAAGGTGCTTTTTGAAATAAAGTCTTCACATAAACTGACCAAGATTATGTCTGGACTTTAAAAGATACTGCGACCTCCGATTTTGTATCAGCCTTTCTTCTCAGAGTAGTCAAATAGGAAATGCCGACCTCGTCTGGTGTTAAAATTACGATTGACGTGTAAAAGTGTTGTAAAAACCTACTTACAGAAATAAAATCATTTTTCATTTATGGCGAACCTTCAAAATTGGTTGGGCAGCCTTGGTTAAGTGCATTGCTTTGAAACTATGTCACCAAAATGAACATTTGAGACTAAATAAAGATTGTGAGGATCAAGAAGGGGAGGATAAGGGTCTTGTGGCTCAGTAATAACAGCCAGACGGGTCAATCGATTAATCTACGCTTGCCGCGGTCGGGCCGTGGATCTTTATATACCGAGAGCCCTCCGTGCTTCGTAAAGCACGTTAAGCCGTTGGTCCCGGCTGTCATTCGTGGATCGTTGGCAGTCTTTTGCTGACAACCAGTCTTACCAAGGGGTATAGTGTTATGTACCCAGTAACTGTACAACCCAACTGGGTTGTCGGAACAGATAGGCAGTGCCTCCACGTGAAATACTGGTGTACAGCTGCATCCGGTTAGACAGGACGCTGACCCAAAATATTTTGGGAAAAAGGTTAGCTAGCTAGGCAGATGATTTCCAGAACAATAACATTTTTCAGTGATTAAATATCTTAGCACTCCATTTTTTTAGTTTTCCATGACCGAAAGTTTGTATCAGCGAAAAGAGATAGAAGAGCGATTCGTATTTTTCTTGGAACAGCTGTACGCAAAGTTTGTAATTATCATTTTACTGTTGTTTAATTTGTTGTGATATAAACGAATGATTGCGTTTTTCTTTGACAAATGTATTATTCAACTGTGGGCTGACTTTTTCAATAGTCAGATAACTTTTATCCGGACATATTTATTTAAACGGACATATTTAGGAATAAATATGTCCGTTTGGGAGCTTTTGAATGGAAAATATTCCGATTAAACTGTCAAATTAATTCTTCAGTTATATGTTATCTGACTATTGAAATATCAGCTCTAAAATGGGGGAATGTGGGTTCACCTATTAAGCGCGCCTGATTATGCCTTCGGGGAAATTATAGGCGAGTTATGATATGCTATGTTTAAATTGATCACGTAATTAATGCTTTTCACCACAATAATATAATCAGAAGTTTTATTAGGTATTTATTGCTTTATACCTAAATAAAATTATTTACACCGGTACACAGTATTTCGATAACTACAGCTTTGTTATTCATAAAAGTTTATGTTTAATTTTATTGGCATATCCTAATTTGTATAATAAAAATAAATTGTATAAAACGAAGTCGTTTATCAAAGACAAATGGACTTTGATGCGATTTAACCGTGATTTAAAGTATTTATTCTGGAAGGTTTGTGTGTTAAAAACATTTTTATCATAGATCACAAAAATTACGATGTGACCAGCTATCGCTTCCCGCGCGTGCGCCCACGTAATCGATAGTTAGTTCAAGAAATATCCGTATATAATATAGTTTATATAACATAGTATATATATTTATAAATTTATATAGTATATAATTATGTTTATATAACATAGTTTCAACTATGTTTTCAATGAAAAATAAAATAAAAAGCGTATTAAAAACTGAATTCCGCTTAAAAAATAAGATGGGATTTCAAGAAAAAGCTTCCTACAATATCGCTGTGCGATGACAGATTATCATCTTACTTTCCTTCCCTTCGAAGAAACTAAAGCTATCTTACAAACTTGTTTAGCAATCTTTCATTTCAGTCCTTTTTAGGGTTCCGTATCGAAAGGGTGCCAAAAGTTTATATTCCTACAAAATCTGTGCCGTCTATCACAAAGCTTCACCTTTTTAATTGGAATTGGTAGCCAATTTTTGCAAAAATACGTAGGTACCTATTACTTTGGCTTCTATCAAATGAAGTAAGAAATAATGTATTGATATATTAGAGCTGAAGAGTATGTTTGTTTGAGCGTGTTTATCTCTAGAATTCAAAAAGTTTTTTTCAAATCCGACTTGTGGACTTAAGATAACCCAATTCTTGAGAAAGGTTCTAGGTTATTTAGACTTTCGGGGCTTCTGGAAATCTACAAAAAAGCACAACCTTAGACCTGGTTTGCCGGTGAGCATCGATGGCGTGTCTACTGAAAGGGATATTGCCAATGTTTTTAAATTTCAGTTTTGTGTCGAGCCAAGCAGTATTCCACTCTTTGAGGTGGTTGATGCTGAGTCATAGTGTACTGTCCTGGAACCAAGTGTTAAGTTCTCAGCTGCGGATATAGCTAATACCATGGATGACTAGGGGTAAGTCTCCAGGACATGACGGACTCAGCATCGAGCACTTACAGAATGCAGGTCACCATCTGCCACGAGTGCTGGCCATGCTGTTCGCGTGCTGCCCTCGTCATTCGTACTTGTCCGGCAAGTACGAATGACTTGTCCGGCAGGAGCCGCCATGTTGGATGTCATGTTGATGATGTTTGCTTTAACAACATCAGCATGCTGGTGATCTGGTGGTTGATGTATTTTTATAAAATCTTATAATTTGACAATTTTATATTTTACATTTTATTTTTATTCGATTCTGACACTTTTATAAGTATTTGACAGTTTACATTTTAATGAGTTGTTGAATATTTTAAATTTAAGTTTGTATCTGTTTAATATTTTAAAATAGTTTATAATTTAATTGTATGAGTGTGTAACTATGGACTACTGTATTCCTGAAATAAATTAAATTATTAAATTAACATCAAGATAAACCGTTAGGAGACGAGTAAAATGAAAAAAGTCAGTAAAAACGCTATGCAAAAACAAAGAAACCACAGGTGGGCGATGTGATGCGATGCGGTGGGGCGGGGCCCGAGGAAATATTACAAAAATGCGGCTGTTAAAAGTAACCACACCACTAAAGAGTATCTTACGGGTTCCACAGTACCTAACAAAGTCACTAGAGAAGCTACTTAAAACCTACCCGATAAAAGAAATCACAAAAAGTTTTTAAAGAATGCTTTTTTTTCTGTTCTACCGTAAGGTACAGAACCCATACCGCGCGTGTTTTTCCACTTGACCGCTTCTTAATATAGTAGATACCCCTTTTTAATTTCACGTTTAATATAGTTTTAGAAAAAACCAAGAACGATGTTTTAATTAAAAGCGAGTTTACATTTCAACAAACACTTGGTAGACAGAAGGCTTTAGTCATGAATCAGGTGTTTCATTTTAATATTAGGTTGAAAGATGCCGTCCAGGTGATAAGGGATGAGGAACAGACACTCTTTTTGATGTCGTAATATTACAACGAACCTGGGGACTGAGAATGGCTTCTGTTTATTTTAAATCTAAGGTGACATAATTTGTGTGTTTCTGTTAGTAAATTCTTTCTTTTCTAATTTCGAGAGCAGTGGTCGACTTATGAGTTGTAGGTCACGAGTTCGAACCCAGGCAAGCACATTAACACTTTGTGCATGTAATTTCATCCCTGCTGCTTTCAAAACAGTGAGGGCAAACAGCGTGAGGATACCAGCAATATCCCAGCAGTGGGAACGTTATAGGCTGATTAAGCTAAGGTTCTAATATGTACTCCTTAGATTTCTCTGAAAACTAACATAGTTTTGTTAAGTCACGTTAATTTCAGGCGAAACACGACTACCTTAGTCGCGTTTCGCTTGAAATAACGTAAAAGTAAGTAACATTTTTGGAGCTTACAGATAAGGGTTAAAGTGTCATGGCAAAAATCCTATCATATCATATCTACCTACTTCACGTAAAATAAGTAATCTTCTTGTTGTCTAGCGGCAAGAGCTATGAGCTTATAGCGTAGTGAAATAAAAATGTCGACTAGCAATATTGGTATTATCTTCTCTTTTCTTGGTCGTCGTCGCCCTGAAAGGCCTTCGGGGCTTTATGTATGTCTAGTAGCGCCCCGCGGATTCACTCGCAAAAGTCTTGATCCGGTGAGAATATCAGTAGGTATAAAAAGATGATCATCCTATGGGTTAATCCGGGTTATAAACTATCTGTGTGCAAAATGTCAAACAAATCCGTTCAGCTATTTTTGCGTAACCAACATCCAAACATATACACTTTTACTAGTGGTATTTTTTATAGATTATTGTATAAAATTAGCATTCTGCACTCGTTCTTCATATAAACATTCACTGTGCCTTGACACTTCTCCATTACCGTATTTTTCGTAAAAAGAGGAACAAATTTTTTCTTCACATAATTTATATATAGATAATATTATATACTAGATTAGTAGGTTGTTCTTCCACTTCACCCAGTTCTCGGCTTCACTCAGGGCGGTAGTAACAGAGTCCATTGAGGGCGGTTAGTTGGTCTGAGTAGCGGTTAGGAGATATCATAGGTTTGACTATAGGCCCATGACTTCCCGTGAGTTGTGCACGATTTTTGATAGATCACCATAAAAAAAATGATTTGTTAAAAAAAGACACATTCACAACGGTATCACGCAGTAATATTTTATGCATACAAAAAAAAACAATTGCTCTACCAAAGCCGAATTGTGTGCCTACCAATATTTTTCTAGTTATATCCTATTTGAAAAATTGCAGCTAGTTTAGGCAACAACGGAAATAAATTGATGTGTGAGCGTAAAAAAACGAATATTGTTTTGTTAGAATAGGTGATGGGCCGCAAAAAATTTATGCGTGACTAAATATTGTGGATACGTTTGTAATACCCAGTATTTCGTGTTAACGTTTATTTTGAACTAGCTTCAATAAAAAGCCGCCATGTGTTGCTTATAATATGTTTTCTTAAAGTTCAAAATATTTTCATGCCAAATTCCATCGAAATATCTCCAGCCGTTTCGGAGACTAGCTGGATCAAACAGACAGACAAAAAAAATGTTTTTTTTTTCTTATAATACCATATATACTTTCATATGCATGTAGTAAAAAGCTTCTATTAGAACATTACAAGCAGACGCTTCAATTTTGTTCATTTGTACATTTATGTAGGTATGTATGTATAAATCGACCAGCTAGTGTCGGAACATGACGTGTATGACAAAAACGAAGCTGATTGAAAGTGTTTTATACATCAAGCTTTAGAATGAGACTTTTATACAGCCAAGCTTAACTAAAATAGTGTTAAACAAAGCCAACGTTCTGTTATTCTTAAACTTGCTGTGTAAAACACTTTCAATCACAAGCCGAACAAATTCAAAGAAAATTTCCAATCCATGCTTAATTTTTTTTAATCTGGGCTGTCCCACTCTTGGGCAAAGGCTTTCCCCAAGTCCTTCCAGGAACTCTTTTTCCAAACCACCTCATTGCTTTATATGTTTAAAAATAATCGTTTTCTCAACAAAGTAATTAGCGCAATGAATGTTATTGAACTGCAAAAAAGATAGGTATGACCTTCATTAACATTGAAAGTGTGTTACGCATCAAACAAAAATCAATAGGACTTTTTGTGTGTTAAATCTCCACAAAATTATATGAGTACTAGACCACTGAACATTAATGGAAATTAAATGAAACATGAATAGACACGATTCCATCTAGTTTTTGACGCAAAGCCCAATTTCGATTGTTCTTGGAATTTTACTTAAAAAAATTCAGTATTACTGTTGATTTTTAATCATTTTATTTATATGCCTTTAAATCAATTTGTTTTTAAGTTGTTTTGACCCATTCATTCGAAGTTCACAGTAGCATATCGAAACTGCATCATATTGTTTTTCTCTACTGCTTCATTAAATTACTGCCTCGTTGTTCTAATGGTAGCAAGCTCTACTGCTGAGAACGAGAACCTTCGTTCAATTCCCGGGTCGAGCATATGGAAAGTTGCATAAGGAATTTGCTTCATTGGGAGTTTGGATTGGAGACTCGTTGATGGAAAAAGGATCGCCCCCTATTACATAAGACTAAAACATATCTCCCGGGTGACGGCACAATGTGTTCCATGCGCGCCTCAAAGAGATGTCAGCACTAACTGGTAGGGTCCGCAAGGGCCGAAACCTGCCAGGGGTGCGGGTTGTTCGAAAGAAATACCGTGGCCCCTTGCACACAGGCAACTGAAAGAACACGGGTGTGTTTTAGTCAGTAAAAGACTGCCACGCCCTCCTGGTCCACCCAGAGTGCGAGAAGTTATTTGATGATTTCCCACCCAATAAAAAAAGCCTCCTACAACGTGGACCTATGAGTTTATGAAGGCCGCAGGAATCCGCTGCATGCCAGAAGCACAAAACCTTTCGAGGCGGTGAAGCTTGGGGGAGGCCCATGTCTAGGAATGGACGACTTTCGGCTGAAATAATGATGATGATGAAAACATATTTGGCAAGACGTCAATCTACTTTGGTACAGCTTCGTGGAAAACAGGCGTGATGATGTTATGTTAAATTCAGTACCTATCTATTGTTCAGGAAAACCCACACCCGTGCTTAGTTAGCTAAGTAGAGTCCCGGACTTTAATTGATAAGCCACTATTAAACTTTCCAATTTTGCAGTTTTATACATTCACGAGATTACACGATTAAACACGAACTTAAACCGCATGCTCGAAAACAAGATGACAAATTACTTATAATCGGAAATAGTCTCATCCATAGAGGTTGACTAATAAATTGTCAATGATAAATCAATACACTGTTGCATAAGTTTATCCAATCTATTTGATACTGACCTCCTTTGAATAAGAGCTCATTAAATACTCGTTATTTCTGAAAACCTATCCAAAGACAGTGACAGTTGAAATGTCAGAGACGATAATTTCGAATTTTGGTGAATCGTAGCCGTAACTATTTATGTTTATATGCAACAGTTACACTACACCACTAAGGCGGAGGACATCGTGGAGTACGTGCGCCAGAAGACAAGGTACACGCCGAGGGTGCAGTTACTGGAGTCGCGCCGCAACGTCAACTTCAAGGCGTTCCTGGTGCGCGTGCCGAATTGTTATCTGCCCGTCGTCTTGGAAGAGGACTTTTGGCCGCAGGACGTGGTGTTCCGTCGCTTCCGCGGACAAGTTCCACAGGAGAGCACAAGGGAAAGCTAGTGCAAAGTGAAGTGCTACTATTGTGTGGATTTTCATAATTATGTATGTTAGTCTATAAGGTATTTATGATATGGGTCTTTGTTACCTGAATTAAATGATTTATTATTATTATTATATTTGTCATGAACGTCTCTTGGACGCTACGCGTTCGGATAAAATCGTGGCTGCGAGTTTTTCCGATGTCGAAATGACTAATCATAACGTTACCATCGCTACGCTAAAACAATTGTTGCTAGGTTACGGTTGCTAGCCCTGCAATTGGTTGACTTTGGGTCGTAACTCTGGACATGTACGAGTATAACCGACTAAGCCCGATTTGCATTACATGGCTAAAATAGGAACTGTGGCAAATGGCTTATCAATTAAAGTCCGCGACTGTACCTACATAGTTATGCAACTTTACTTATTATACGATAATGAAGTTTTCATTCCCTTTTCCCACTTGGTTAAGTTGTCGGAAAATAGGGGTCCAGCGTTATAAATTAAAAGAAGACCATTGGAAGGCCGCCCTCCAGTTTATAAAGCGGGTACGTTCATTTAAAAACTTCATTATAACTTCACAGCCGGCTTACCCCGGTACCACTGAACGTTTTCATGTTCCTTGTTTTTGGGTTTTCATCCTAAACTACAGTACTTAGTTAGACCATTGTTTGTTGTGTTATATATTAATATTATACGTTGAGGGTACCTCGATATAATGTTTTGTACGCAGACCTTACATATAAATAAATCAGTCATTATCTAGCAAGATCGTGTTTCACTTCATGGTGACAGCGGTAAAGAGTTTTACATCAAAAATGGTTGGCCAAGGTACAAAAAAGATTTAAATGAAATGATAAAAATACATTGGGCATATAAAGAGGAATTACAGCTAGTCGGTGGTGTGATCTTAAAAAACCACTTAGTCTTCATACCACGTGATCTGAGAGGTGAAATGATATCCCGCGTTCACGAAGGGCATCTGGGAATTGACCGATGCAAGCGTCGAGCGCGTGACGTCATGTTTTGGAGCGGAATGTCAAGTGACGTGGAGCAGGCGGTGCGCGCCTGCGCCACCTGCGCGGAGCACGCAGCGCGCAACGTGAAGGAGCCCATGATACCACATTCGATTCCAGATTTACCATGGAGAAAGGTTGGCGCGGATTTATTCTTATGCGACCGGAAAATCTTCTTAATTATAGTTGACTATTTTTCAAATTATATCGAAGTAAGTGCTTTAACAAATATTGGATCCAGAGCTGTAATAGCTGCGATGAAAGATCAGTTTGCGAGACACGGTATACCAACAGAACTAATTACAGACAATGGTCCGGCATTTAACTCCAGTGAATTCAGGAAATTCACAGAAGACTGGTGTTTCAAACATACAACATCATCGCCCAATTACGCACAGTCAAACGGACTGAGTGAGAGAGCAGTAAGGACAGTAAAAACTATCATTAAAAAATCACAAAGCACTGGTACAGATTTTTATCTAGGGTTATTAAATTTTAGGACAACTCCGAGGGATGGAATTAGTGCAGCGTCGCAATTATTGATGGGTCGACGACTAAATACTCGCTTACCAGTACATACAGAAAGATTGCGACCCGAACGTAACAATCGTGAGGACTATAAAAACATACTCTCAAAACGTGAACTGTCTAAAAAGTATTACGATATGCATTCACGAGAGTTGCCAGTATTAAAACCAGGTGAGAATGTGATTGTAACAGATGGTGATAAGCGTCGACGACATATGCAAGTGCAGGCACCAGCACCGCAGCCGCGATCGTACTTCCTAACTGACAACAGCGGTCGGAGATACCGCCGCAACAGACGGCATATCATGAAGGGTACGAGCTCAGGCGATACCACGGCACATTCTGCTTCCTTGCAAGGGAAGGAGAATAGTGATAGTGAAGAAAATGAGCACACGAGCTCGTACAGCGATGCGGAAAGTAATGATGAAGGGCTGCGCGACAATGAAAGGGTAGTGGCTAGGTCAACTAGTTCTTCTCCTGATTCTGTGGTAATGCAGCAAACCCGAGCTGCTTCTAGGCGGGCACGTGAAAAACTTGCATTGCTTTTTAAAAAGTAACTACTTCAGTGTTACCTATATATCATCTATAAAATATATTTGATAAAATAGATACAAATACTTAATATATTACTTATTAAATAGAAGTAAATAATTAGTCTAGTAAAAGGAACATTTTGTGCCAGTACGGATCGAATACTGTTCGTTTATATTCTCTTAATAGTATAGGTAGCTAGTATAAGTTTTTATTTTTTTTGTTATTTTAATTATTATTTCCTTAAAATGTATGTAATTGGTGGTGGATTTTATTTTCTTTTGAAGTTCACTTTTTAATATTATAAAAGGGGAAGATGTTATATATTAATATTATACGTTGAGGGTACCTCGATATAATGTTTTGTACGCAGACCTTACATATAAATAAATCAGTCATTATCTAGCAAGATCGTGTTTCACTTCAAGTAAGAAGTTCTAGTTCTTTTTGTATAGTTGTTTTACCATTAAGTGGTCATCCTACTATAACATTATAAATGTGAAAGTTTGTATATTCGGATGTTTGTTACGATCAATTACGCAAAAACGTCTAAATGAATTTAGATGAAATTTGGCACATAGATAGTTTATAACTTTGATATTAACACATAATATGATATTTTTTAACCCGGTAGTACGTTTCCGTGGGATAATTTATGACCTCCACGGGGGGAAGCCGCTGGAAAAGGCTATTACAAAATAAAGAATAACTTTTACCAGATTTTCAGTTAACTACATTCATATACAATTTTTTGATGTACACCACGCTTAATGAGTGTGAGAAGGTACATTATGTGAACCACGAAAAAGGAAACATAAAGAAATTTGAAATCAGAAGTTTATAAATAAAAATCGCGAAGTATTCAACAAAAAAGTTTCATCTAAGTATGGAGGCTGGAGATCGCTTGAAAAGATCTGCGACTTCAAAATTACATCCTTATGATTGATCCCAACGCAGATTTAATATTGAACTCCAAATCGGCGACAAACGGGGAAACAATTTCCCTCTGCAAAAGTTCTTAGTGAAGTCTCAAACAAAACGCTGAATACAAAATTTGTTATTATTCATATGAACATAAAGGGGAATTCGGTATGCGCGTAACGTCTGTGGGGTCCCACTCATCTTTATTTGTTTTAGATTACTTTGGGTTCGTCTAAGTTAGAGAGTGCGGACCGTGAACATACGCGGACTTATAAGGGATTCGCCAATAACAAACTTACGCGGCGATGCTGAAAAATATAATCACCAAGTTTTTCAATTCGAATTTGTTGCTTTGAACAAGTTTTTATCTGTTTTCAGGCATGAGGAAATTCTCTTAAGCAAAGAAAATAAAAACGTAAAAGTATGAAAGTCCTGTGCTTATTTGAGTTTATATTGTTATAAACAATATTGTGTGTTTTATACAATAGTACTTTCTTTCTTGTGAATATTGTCTGTATTGAGATAAGTAATGTTATCACTTGCATAATTTCAGTTCTTTGTATTGTTGTATTACAGAAACATTGATTTGCCTAGTAAATAACAATGTTATATATTAATAATATTGTCTATTGACCAAATGTTATGTTCTTACGTTTCCTTATAACTAAAGTACAAATAAACTACTCCCATATTTATTGTTATACGTGAACAATCTTTTTAATATTTTAACTTGTCGCCTCCACACTAGTTTGAGTCCTTGAGAGTTTTAAGCAATATGAAAATTTCAGGGTCAATACTGTATTGTAAATATATTTATTACATTGCTTTGAAAATTTAACGTAAAAAAAATAAAAAATAATGACTTTAAAAAAAATTAAATCGTAGAAACAATTGTTTGAAAATAGGGTGTGTCGTAAATGTAGATATTTAACGGCAACATTTTTGTTTATGCTTGTATCATGTTTTGTTACCGTCCATTTAAAATAACGTATGCAATGTGCTAATTCCAATCAACATTTATTATTAAAAAAACCGGCACCCACATACAAATATTCCAATTGTAAAAAATATATTAAGTACCTGGCTATTACATTATGTGATAACAAAAATGCGACCATTTTGTTTTTGTATATTTCGTATGCCGCCGCAGGGCTCACTCCGGTTATAACAAAAGACCTAAAGTAGCTATTGCCTGAAAATATGTTAATAGCAAAAAAACCTAGCAAAAAGCTAATGTTTACGTTATAATAGTCGCGCTTTAGCATGATAATAACGGTAATTGACCCACCTACATTTTTATTTTATATTTTATTTCAAAACTGAAATAAAGTCCGTTACCGTCCTGAATTAATATCTATCGTGATTTTCAACATGTCCCAATAATGAAAACCACACATAGTTTATTGTTTGGATTAGTACGGAGAGATATTATTAGAGAAAATTCTATCATCATTAGCCCATAATGTTCCCACTGCTGGGACACAGACCTCCTCTTGGTGAGAAGGATTAGGCCGTAATCCACCACGCGGGCCCAGTGCGGGGTTGGTAGATGTCATATGTCTTTGAATTTTTGGTTCTAAGACATGCCGGTTTCCTCACGATGTTTTCCTTCACCGTTTTGAGAGTAGTGGTGATGAAATAATTTATACTAAGTAAAGCGCCTGTCTGGGTTCGAACTTACGACCGTACGTCGTGGCCATTACCACTTGACCACCACTGTCATTGCCACCCATTACCACAGGCCACTGCCACCATTACTATTCTATAGCGAGACAAACTTAACTACAATAACCAAGCAAGAGATTTTATAGTCGTTTCAAGAAAAAGTTATGGCAGAAATAAGACTTTTTTTGAGAATATAAAATTATCATGATACAAAGCGGGTAGCTAGTTTTGTATGAGTTAAGCACAAGATAGAAATATTACTTTGTTTTATGTAAATTTAAGTCAATGAAAAACTTAATAGTATATTATTTTAAATATTACAAATCCCAGTAGGTACCAACACACACATACAATTTATTTTTATGAAAAGAATATTAGTTATAATCAAGTTTTTAGACCATCTACGTTTAGTGACGAAATTTATTTAAAACCTAAACATGTTGATTTTTCATAACATCGGGGACTTTTTTACATTGTTATAGATAGATAAGATACCTAAGAACACACAAACAATAAATCTGTTTACTAAACAATCCTCACTATATAATCTTTACTAATATTATAAACGCGAAAGTTTGTATGTATGGATGTTTGTTACTCTTTCACGCAAAAACGGCGGAACGGATTTGGATGAAATTTGGCACACAGATAGATTATAGCCTAGATTAACACATAGAATTAGACATTCTGTATCTAGGTAGTTATTTGTAAGTGGAAAGTTTGTCTTATGAGATGATGTTATAAACAATACTGAATTTTATATCTGAGTTTATTATAATACAATTGTGATGTTTTCTTTTTTTGAAAGCAAGATATTCTTCTGGTAAATTAGCATGAGTATTTACATCAGCAGGCTTAGCATGACACTTTCTATTTCTACGAAGAATAGACACGGGTTTTTGTATACAATGTGACATTTCGTTTCACCATTTTTGACATCGCACCATAGAAATCCTTCTACAATCTGTAATTTTGTCTTTCGTTTCTAACGATCTTTGTCTAGGTCCTTTTTTAGGTAGACTATTTCAGAAGAAAGTTTTCTATCCCAAACTGTCAAAATCACACTGAAAACTGACAGTTATCTAAGGTAATGAATGCAATTTGATTTTGTAATCGCCATGCTAAAAGACATTAGAAAACTTTCAACTCTGTCTACACAGAATGTAATTTTTTGTCTACTCTTCCGTCGACAAAACGGTGCTTGGGCAAAGCCTGCTGTAGTGCCAACAAACTTTATGTCCCCGTCTTTTAGGGTATATCGCGTTTTTTCTTTTTTTGGTGGTAAATCATCAAATAAAATCTTCTCCCGCCCTGGGTGGAGCAGGAGGGCGTGTCAGACTTTTACTGACTAAAACCCACCCGCGTTCCCTCAGTTGCCTGTGTGCCAGGTCGCGGTATCTCTTTCGAACAACCCGCACCCCTGGCAGGCATTGGCCCTTGCGGACCCCATCAGTTGGTATTGACATCTCTTTGAGGCGCGCGTGCAACACAACGCACCGTCGACTCGGGCTTGGTCCTTACCGGACAGCGAGCTACCCATTACTCGCCGTCCGCAAGCCCGTGCCTACGGTGGCCGGGAAGCAACCTGGGATTCCCGACGCCCAGGGCGTCTCCCGCGGCGACCACGGCCGTGAGGGCGCATATACTGCCTCTCCCTCATATGCGCCGCCTCCCTCTTCGCGAGCATTACTGCTTCGCAGAAGGAGGTTCCGGCTAACCATGCACTCGCTCCGTACCATAGCCTGGACCAGGGCCAGACGTGAGAGATCGCCGCCGCCGAAGGGTATATAGCGTAGGGTATATCTATGTGTTGTAATAGGATTGAATTAAGAACAATGAATTGTCTGACAGAAGCTTTATATCATCACAACTATCCACAGCCTGACTTCACCCACTGCTGGGTATACCTAGGTCTCTCTTGTGCCAGTTGCCACGTTCCTGTGCCAGCTTCATTCAGGTTTAGCCCCCGATGGCAATAATTACGTCCGCCTATCTCACCGCTGCGTCCATGTCGTATTCCAGTGCATGGACGCCACTCTGTGACAGCCCTACTGCAGCTGTCATCACTGTGCCTTGCAAGATGTCCTGCCCTACTCCATTTGAATTCCATAATACGGTCTCTAATATCGAAGATCTTCGTACGTCTTCGTATCTCGACGTTTGGATCTCGGTCTATTACCCTGATGAAAAGCATGGAACGCTCGATGGCTCTCTGATCAACTCTCTCTATGAAGATCTACGAATGACAGACGGGATCAACAGCTTAAGATGCTTCCCGAGGCACGGAGGGGGTCTCGATAAGTAATGGGTAGCGTAGCTTAACCAGATCGACTCGTGTGGTTGTTATTATTAAGCCGCGAGCCCCTCCAACACATTGTAACCAAAGCCTTTTAAATATATATCAACATCCGGAAACTTCCGGAGGCCTCGTAAAATCCCCGTGCGGATGGTTGCGCTTAAACTACCCTCATACTGAAATATGTACGTTCAATTCCCAATGCCACATCTAGAAACAAACGTAAAAATATCTGAGACATAGGATGGACCTTGGTTTATTTGTTGCAGCTTTATTTTGGTCGCAATTGATATGGATTTTAGGATTTACTTGTATCTACTTTGTTCTTTCCGTGCCTTGCTCCGAAAATAAGAAATAATTCTGTGGTGTTTGGTATATCTTAACTATTATTGTAAAAACAGAAAATAATTATTTTCTTTAATGTTGGTTTGTAGTGGATTAACTCAAAATATACTTTATCGATTTGCTATTTAACGTACTCGTATAGAAAGCTACATTACTATCAAGTGGTATGGGCTATGTTATTTTTTTTTTATAAAACAGAAACATGGTTGCTGGCTGGTGGCTTGTTAAGCTTCGTATATAGGATAAAATTTTAAACAATGCGCAAACTGTAACCATACGAGAACGTAAAAAAAAATCCCGCACTTTTCTATAAAACATCAGTATTTTTTTATTTTTTTGATAACCGACGAAAAATTGATTTGCTAGGGGTCTAAAATTATTTGCTGAATGCATGGTTACTGGATAAAAATTATTCCTGTATTGATAAAATATAAATAAACGATTTTGGAATAAAGCGCGGTATAATATTTCACCATCACGCAAATTGCGTTAACGGTATACTAGAATATTGACGAACATTGAAATTAACTTTCAGTATTGGAATCTGGACACCTGAACATAGCGGCATTATTTGAAAGTTTAATCATAGCTGTTTTTGTCCATGGTCCTGGCTTTTTTACTGGTAACCTCACGTAATTTATTGATAAAGCCCCCCCTCCCCCCTTTTATCATCGTCAGTTATTTTCGCTGCTTATACAATATGTATTGTATCTATTATACATTATATTTATATCATCTGTGTATCTGTTATATTAAATTGTATCTTTACAAGATATTTTTTTTACTAGTGCGCAGACTGTAACCATGAATTCAACATATCTTTCTAGACATCCTAGCGTAGAAATATTTCATACATTTTGACCGCGTAGGGTTTGCACTTTTTTATGAATTGTAGATTTCTTTTTGTATAACTTACGAAAAATTTCTACGCTAGATGGTCTAGAATGATATGCTGAATTCATGGTTACAGTTTGCGCACTGGTTTAAAATTTAACCTGTATAGGTACCTACATACTTATTATTATATTACTACTATTATTTACTTTCTTTATTTACTTATTATTAACGACAATCCCATTTTGTATCCAGGCAAATCCATTCCAAGGTGCCTGGAAGAGAACGTAGAAATCTGTAAGGCCACTCATTGTACGTATATTTTGCAGTGTTTGATATTTTTTTTGGTATCTATGTATTTTTATGGCGTGCCACAAATAAATAAAGACTGGCTAAAAAATGTTATAATAATCTATACAAATCAATTGAATTCAAGTGTCTGTGTGTCAAGATAACAGCTTTTTACTAAATGCATATGAAAATAATTACGGTAGCTACTAATAACAAAAAAATATTTTCAAAAATTTGGTGTCAGTATGTTTGTCGGTCAGACTAAACTCTAAAACGGCTGGACTAATTTTGACGGGACTTTAGAAATCAAGATCATTGCTGGCAGAAAACAGATCATGAAATGAATGCAACTGTAGTTCTGACATGAGTAAATAGCAAGAGAGGTGATGCAACAATCAAAATTAAATGTTGTTTTAGAGTTTTATTAAGCCCCGAAAACACTTGAAATTTTTTATCGATAAAAATATGTCATTCCTGTATAGAAACAACTGAAAATAAATAAGATCGTAGGTAAATTCAGGCTAATTCATTGTAAACCAAATTGACAATTAAATTAAATTATCCGTACCCATAATAAAATCGCTGCTATCATCCTTTGACAGTTGTATGAAATGTTTACTTTAACAACTTTCTCTAACTGCGAAAACCATTAAAAAAATCCAGAATAGATCCTTCCCAGATACAATGATGCTCATTATAATAGAACCGTGTACGCCTTCTGCCTGAAACATTAAGTCCATTAAAGAAAGATACCTAACTTTGTATTGTTCTCATTTTTCTAGGCAGCTCGGAAAAGAGTCTGAACATAACGGCTAACGAGCTAAAGAACCCTATTTACCTGAGACAGCTACCTGTATCACGTCGAGAAATATTATATCTAGTTAAACATTATTAGCCGGACAAATAGCCTTCTTTATTCAGGGATCGTACCTTTATTGGTCGTACAACAACTATTACTTCAGATATATTTCTAGACTATCTTTCAGACATTACTCACGTAATCATTTTGAGAGATGATATACAATAGTTCAGTTTATTTTGAGGTTGGTGCGTACGGTAATATCGTATCGTAGTAGATACTACGCGCATTGACTTGGAGTTGCAGATACCAGTCCGTATTACCTATTAAGGTCTCAATAAATGCAAAAGCACTTATTCTAAATAGGCACATAAAAGGCACTTTTACATGTCAAAATTTACATAAAAAATAATAGTTTAAAAAAACTAAAAAACACGCTTTAAAAACCAAACTAAAAAAGGAGAAAATAATTTAATTCAATTAAAAAGCGTGGGGTGCTTGACATTAATTGATTATAAAAATACCTCAAAAAGCACCCCACGCTTTTTAATTGAATTAAATCATTTATTTTCTATTTTTTAGTTCTGGTAACTACAAAAACATGTTTTATTTCTCATTTTTTTTAATTATTGAATTGTCATCGGTCCTCGACAAGTTTACAAAGTTTCAATGAAATCTGACCGGACCCTACCGTCGGCTTTGGATGCCCCAAAAACCCTGACAATGACACCCATGACGGAAAATTTGAAAATTTTCCTGGCCGCCATCTTGGATTTTCATTTTGACCCTACCATCGGCTTTAGATGCCCCAAAAACCCTGACAATGACACCCATGATGGAAAATTCGAAAATTTTCTTGGCCGCCATCTTGGATTTTCATTTTGACCACACCATCGGCTTTTGATGCCCCAAAAACCCTGAAAATGACACCCATAATGAAAATTTCGAAAATATAGGTAGGTACCTACCTACCTAATAGAGAAAGAAAAAAAATGTGCTGTAAAAAAACTACGACGATCACTACTGACGTCTAATTGGACTGTTGATTTCTAGTCTGCTACATGCCTGCCCAACCCTTTGATAGAATACAGGCGTGATGATGTAAAGAAATTTAATTTTCGCAAGTTTTTCGCGCAACTGTCTTTCGTGCAAGTGTCCTGATGCCAAACTTTTGCATCCGCGGCATAGTCGAAATACATCAGACATCCAACTTTATTACTAAATAATGGAAAATATACGGTCAAATTAAATTAGCTGGCCGATACCCATCACGTATGTGAAGTTTTGCCAGCAAATTTAATCTGATCTTGTTTACCTATAAGGTGTAAATCTGCTATCGGATGATATTTATTATTGTGATTACTGAGAACCGATAGGCACTTACCTGGTCATCATCAGACCTTCAGAATGTATCATGTAGTAGCACCCGTGCTCAATCAGATAAATGTTGAAAGCTAGGTCATCCTAACTATTTCTGTTACTGAGAACCGATAAACACTTACCTGGTCATCATCAGACCTTCAGAATGTATCATGTAGTAGCACCCGTGCTCAATCAGATAAGTGTAGAAAGCTAGGTCATCCTAACTATTTCTGTTACTGAGAACCGATAAACACTTACCTGGTCATCATCAGACCTTCAGAATGTATCATGTAGTAGCACCCGTGCTCAATCAGATAAGTGTTGAAAGCTAGGTCATCCTAACTATTTCTGTTACTGAGAACCGGTAAACACTTACCTGGTCATCATCAGACCTTCAGAATGTATCATGTAGTAGTACTCGTGCTCAATCAGATAAATGTTGAAAGCTGGGTCATCCTAACTATTTCCGTTACTTAGAACCGATAAGCACTTGCCTGGTCATCATCATACCTTCAGAATGTATCATGTAATAATAACCGTGTTCAATAAAATCACTAATGAAATCTAGCATCATTTATAAATTTCAAAATAAATTTAAATTATGTTGAAAGTACAAATATTATGGCTCTCAGAGAGCGAATCAAAATAGGCAAAAACAATGACAACTCTGCGACACATCTGTGTTCTTGCTTAATCTTTAGTTCGTTTTATTGCAGTACGTTCATATCCCCGTAGCAGGCGCAGGCATCAAATCATCGAGGTCATTGAGCAGGGTAATAGCCTTAAAGTGGGTCAAAATCGCGCTCAAAGGAGTTGGTTACATACAAACATACAAACAAACAAACTAACAAACAAACATACAAGTGAAGCTAATATAAAGCGTGTAAAATATTTGCAATGTATTGTGCAAATTTACACACAATTGTCAAATTAAACATTTGATTCTCTTACAATTTTAACCAGTAGTAAGTCAGTATGTGAGTTAAAGTAATCAAAGAATGTATCAACGTCAAAATTATAAATTATCCAATTTAATTAGCAACCAGTTTGATTTTATCTAGAGAAGTTATTAAAGCATGTTCTTTATGAATCCAGGCTCTGTTGTTCGCAAATCGTTGCTACAGTAAAGGAAAGATTTGTAGCGTAATTACCCGAAGCCAGACATAATAAAACCTTTTAATGAGACCCTCAAAACCCTCTCATGACGTGTTAATTACTAAAGATTTCGTAATAGAATACTAAAACCTAACCTTTTACAAAGTGGGCGTAGAATGTATAATTTTAACAAAATAATTAAAACACTCTTTTTTGCTAGTACTTTTTAATCGCACTACAGTGCTCTTTAATTATCTTTATTTATTAATAAAAATAAAGCTAATAAATAACTGTGCTCTTTCACAATAAAATTCAACAACGACTAACTTCGCACTACATTTTGAAATGACTTTTACCCTACCCAGAAATTACGATAGTATCCTAACGGTAATTTCTAGTGTTGCCATAATCACTTGTCATAACGAAAATTCATTCCAAAGTTTTTTTTACAATTATAGGCAAGTCATTTGTACTTTGACTGTGTTGCCACAGTGGATATTTATAATTCAGTGTTTAAATAAATACATTCGTGTTAAATAAATCAAAGAAATCACGACGCTACTTAAGTAAGTCTGTCTAGTTCCTGTACTCTGCAGAAGTGGTTTGGAACTACACACAATACATAGCACACACGAAATCCGAAGCTTTGATTAATAACCCGCAGTAATAATGAACAATGTATCCCACTATCGATGCCCCAGCCGCCACTAACTCCGACGTAAACTAACATTCGAACAACGCGCCCCACTGACACGCACGCAAACGGATCAGCTTTGAATAATAATCGGGTTCGTCACAAGAAGCTATTGGACTCCGAGGAGATCAGAATTATGCGACAAATGCGCCAACTGCTAAAGCGTTTTACGACCGAAATGACGCGCTGAATCGGATTTGGATCACGTCCTCTTGCGAAGACAGTTTGACGTGTTGTCGTCGACTTGCATAAATTTGCAAGATTAAACAGGGCCTAGAGGCACCTCTCACTCTAGATGCGGTCTGTACCTATTTACATAAATGTATTCCCTTTCTGGCAACGGACGTCTTTAACCACGAATATTTACTGCGGCCTTGACTGTCTGTGGACTATGAGTAGGTAACTATCGCCCGATTCACCCTCGGTACCTGTCTAGCCAATTAATGACGTGTCAGATAAATCATTCGTGGCTGTTAATTACTGCGATCCGTTTTCCTATAATTTCCTGTAGTACAAATAATATTTATGTATGATAGGTAAGAATTATGTCCGCCCACGGTCTGTTTTGTTACTGGCAATATATCGGAAAGCAATATCATATTTTGGTCTTGAAGGATTGGAATCATCTCAAGTTGGACAGAGCTCAAAATTGTCTCTTGTGAGCCGTATACGCTCGCATATGAAACCGTTGAATTTTGGGGCTCGTTCCCTGCCAACCCCTTCAGGGAATACAGGCCTGGTTGTTATCTATGTATTTTCTCCCGTTAGATTAGGAGATCTCCAAACAGTATCAAGGCGTACGTGCTGGCACTGAGTGACGTCATGCATAGCAATAGACTATTGTGTTCCAAGATCAGGTGGGAATAAATAGGATAAGATGGTAATGCATCGCGTACACCATTGCTTTTGTATATGTTGATTATAGTCACTGAAATTTTCTTCAAAGCAACGTATATGGTGTTTTGACAGAGATTAATGTCCACCCTGCCGTTAGTTTACTTGGTAAGTTAAATACTCGGGGCATCGTCTATATTTTTAGACAATCCTTTTTATGGCTTCCTTGCATTGTAAAAACTAACAAAGGTATCATTTTTGTGCAGCTCAAAGAGTCAAGAGACTATCTGAATCGGCAAAGCTGTGAAAAACTTGTCTAATAATGTTGTTAATGATCTTCTTTCTTTCCTTTCTTTTTGTTTTAAAAACGTTGCCCCACACTAGGGATTTCTCCTATATTGTGGGTGCGTTTACAAACATGATAACGAAGGCACGAATATTTTACTGGGAAATGTATGAAAATGTAGTTTTTTAGTAAGTGGTTTTCATTTGTAAGCTTTGCCTTACGTAAAGCTGGCATTATCTACCCAGAAAGTATTTGTGAAGCACATAAAAAAAAATCTTTATATTGTTTTTTCTACATTCTACATTATTTATCTGTGACATACTCGTATTTGTGAATAACTCAAAAGAGATAGAATTTAAAAGAACGATAATTCCAATATTTTGATTGATAATATTATTCTCATACTATTTATTATATATTATATACGATACTCAAATACGTAGTAAATACAAAAGAAAACTCTATTTTTAAAACACCATTACATTGTATCTTTAAAAGAGGACCTATTCAATTAATTCAATTTTCTCAAGCTGTACCATTGAATAATAAATCGCTTTTACTTCATTAAGCTCAACAAAAGAGATACATTTTTCACGAAACGTATTAAAAGCACTCCGGGAAATATCGCAGACGTTTACAAATTTTAATATTTAATTTTCAGAAGGTGAATTCTTTTCGTGAATATGAATTGACTCACGGAATTCTTATCGGACTGTGTCTGGGACCGACACGGCTTTTAATACGTGATCCGAATGCTTCCCAATTATGGGAGCTTAAGGAGTGAAGCCCGCTCGGGAACGGAGATGGCGCAAGAGCTGAACGGAAAGCGATTTTTTTAAATCGTTTTATTTCTGTTTTCAAGAGTGAAAGTTTTGGTACCTATTTTGAGAATGCATTACGCGCAAAGAGTATATTCATTTTTGTCATAGAACGTGAGACAGATCTGCAGTAATGTCAGTTTTTACTTTGAGTCTTTTGCATTTCTTTAAGAAAATTGTGTATAAAACCACACATTTTCGTCTTATTCTTTTAAAATATTAGCTTAGCACGAAGTTTTATATTGCGTAATATACCTGAGCTAAACTAACATAAATATTCGCCCATTGAAAAACTGTACAGGGCACAGGAGAGTAACAGATAGGGAGAGGGCTGTTGTGCGACACTTTATCAGTAACTAGCCAGATCATAAAAAATGTAGATTCACAGATACGGATCCGGATACGGATAATTGGCGTCAAGATCCGTGGGTACGGATACGGATAAATTTCAATAAAATAGTTGACGCCACTTGACGCTTTGCGTGACAGAACATGTTTCGACTTTGGGTCGACTTTGGGTCTTTCTTTTGTTTTGTTTATAAATAGTTTAGTGTGATACTGGGCAGCATAGATAACGTTTGTGTTTATTGTATTAGTTAAAATGTCTACAAAGAAGTTTAATAGTGCAATTTGGAATTATTAATAAGGTAAAAGATCCGTACAAATGTAACAGATAGGGATACGGATACGGATCTTTTTACTCACGCGGATATCCGCGGATACGGATACGGATCCGAAGAACCGTAACATCACTAGTAACTACTGACATAAAAGATAATACCTACTTAAATCACTACTTTTTACAGTATCTAGTATTAACCATAGCAAAAAAACATGTATTCCTAGCACACATTGTAGCTAGTAAATATTACATAACAGACTTAAACTTAACCTTCTATAAATTGTACCACAACGTGATATAAAGTATGAAAATGTATTCAGTTCGCTCCAGTAACAATCGGTGACAGATGCATTAGCTACGGGAATTCGGCAATTTATCGGTTACATTCGCACCTCACCCGTTTGCAAAATATCAAGTGTTATTTTATATAGAAATTGTTTGTTAAGGAGGTACGATCCTTTATTTGTATGAACATTTGCCCTCGAATAAATTGCGGTGTACATAGTTGTAATTTGTCTCATTTCATTCAATTAATTTCTGACTGTTGAGATATTTTATTTAAACACTTTAGAAGTTTAAGTATTTGGTCTATAAATCTAAAGAAGTGGTTGGTTTTATAAATGTACAGAGGTATCTCCATAAGCAAAGTATTATACCACTCACTTTCATATTTCAAAAAATAAATAGCAGAACAAACAATTTCCTTCGGAATTAAGATTTACTACGCCAAGTGAAATGATAACTAGAACACAATGCTCAGCACAATACAGAAAACATTCCATTCCTGACCAGAATGCAGGATAGAACTCTCCGGCATTCAAGAAAGTACGTAGAAGATTTATTGCAGTATCCAGTTTTAAAATGTTATATGTATTTTCTTTAAAGTTCAAGTATAGTCGTGAGGTAACATGAGTTTTCCAGTGATTTAGCGTTATTTTATCGGAAAGCTCATTTGAATTCTGAGGATCTGTTAAAGTTGTTAAAGCGAAGCACTTGGGGATTTCTATGTTCCTGGTGAGGTACAGCTTACGTAGAATTTGTCCAATCGGGATAGCCAATGTATTGCTTATCATAACACACTTAAAAAACCTAAAGATGATTTTCAAACACCTAATCAAAGATACCCCACTTGACATAGTACACATTATTTCACACTTTGGCGTTTGGTTGTTGCCATATTGAATTTCGATTATATTCATGTGTCTAAATAAATAAATAATATAATTTATTTCGGGCATATACTCGTAAAGCGCATAAATTTTTAGTAACAGGTTTGCTTAAAACTAACTAAACTACTAACTGATGAAAAGGCCACCCATCCACTAGACATATAATAGCGACAATGGAAACTAGGCTATAAAGTCTTCTCACGAAAAGTCTCATTGGTGGAGGAAGTATTACTGCCATAGCCTTCAGGTTGCTATTGTGAATGTTTCTTATTGGACTCAGGGGTGAATTTGTTTTTTTTTTGCGGATGATGACATGGAATTCATTGGTATGGGATAACGTAAATATTTCCAGGGCACTTCAAAAACGAGGTAGTCAGTAAGAAAAGAACTTAATGACACTATGGAGTTACTAAACACACTACCTTTTTTTGCGTCGCACAGTGTGGTAATAAACAAAGACCTATGTATACAGGAAAAGTTTTTATTCTGTGCGCAAACTGTACCATGAATTCAGCATATCATTCTAGACCCGCCAGCGCAGATTTTTTTTGTCATTCATTTATTTATTTATGACTTAATCTACTCATTACAATGTTTTTTTTTTTTTTTTTTTTAATGAGTAGTATTGCAATATGTAGTTAGCTAGCGACCTCGACAATTCATGATTATTCTTGCCAGTGCAACCGGCAGCAAGTTCGTCATGCTCCCTTAGATGTCACTGCTTGCGGTAGCGTCGGGGGTCGGGTTGCCTCCTTCCCTCAAATATGGCGAGGGGGGCAATGGCTGATCTTTGCGTTATGCTCGTGAACGGGTGCTGCTCGTGGTGACTGGTCGTCTTGCTGACCATGGTTTTGTTATTGTTAATTGTATTAAGTTTTTAATAATTTTAGTCCAGAGGTCCTAGTTTAACTTTTGTTATAAGTTACTTATAGCTATATTTGCATAATGCAGAATTACATATGTAAGCTGGCATGCCCTTTATGCCTAGAGGCTTTTATTTAGATTGGAAGTTCTGTTTACGTTTTATTTTAATTTTCTATTATTTTTAGTTTTCAATTTTTGATGGTATATTGGCGTGTGCTAGCTGACATATGGCAAATTTTATGTTTTTTTTTGTGTTTCGTAATTTTTATTACGTATTATTGTATAGAAACAAGTTCTTCTAACTTAACAGACAGCTGTGCTGCTGGGGAGTTTGTTCCGCTACTTCTTCTTCCCAGCTAAAGCACTAGGAAGTGGTGAAGGGCGGGCGTTTTTGGGGGGACTGTCTTATGTAATTTTATTTTGACGTTCAAAAAGAGCTGACTCTCAGCCTAGTTTGAATAAATGACTTTTGATTTTGATTTTGATATGCTGAATTCATGGTTACAGTTGGCGCACTGAATTAAAACTTTTCCTGCATATACTTCCTAATAAATTCAACAGTACATATAAACATTACGGTGGTAGATAATTACATCCCTGAAAGGCTGACTCCAAGCTTACCTACCTACGCATTACACAAATGAAAAATACGAAAGAAATATAAACATTGTGTCAAAATTCTCAGAAATTTCTGTATCGGTACCATACAAAATCCTTGTACCGTGAGTTTCATCTTATTGACACAAAAAATATTAGCTTACTAAATCGCTTATTGGTTATTATGCCTATATTTAGAATTCGGAAGAATCAATGAGTAAAAATATTAATAAGTTGTGAAACACGACATACAGAAAAGTATATAAAGAAAACATTATGGCGCCGACCCCAAATAAATTGGGCAGGAGTATGAAGATATGTTGTCAAATTCAAAAACTCAAAGCATTTATTTTAATTAAACCATTTACAAGCACTTTTGTTGGCAAAAAGTTGAAGCTTGTTGCCTATTCCAAACCGTAGATTTCTATGGAGAAGAATGGTCAAGAAACTTCAGTCTTTTAAATCAAGATATTACAAAATCCTAGGTACATTATTCTTGTTGCTTTGTAAGAACAGTTTATAAAAACTTTTTTCAAAAAAGAAACAACCCTCTTCCGAACAAACACTACAAAGTAAAAAATTACTTTAATTTCGGTAGTCCTTGTCTTTGGATATGTATTTTAGTTTTTTGTCACTGACTGTTTTTTCTTTGTGGACTTTTTTTTGTTTTTTTTTTACCGTTTAGTTATGGTACCTACCCCACACCAATTCGTATACTACTACACTACTTGCTATGTAAATAACATTGACAGAAAGCAGCAAAATGTTATCAAGATACTTAAAGTGGATTAAAAACGTATTATCGAGACTAAAGCAAAAACTGCTGAAGCAAAGTTGATAAAATTTGTATGGCACCCTGTCCATTAAAAATAATTTTCAAAAACCATAAAAAAAAACATCCAAACTATTCCAAACAAATGATCAAAAAAATGCCCTGGAGATGACCAGTCTCAACCAACGGCACCCGTTTACGAACATAACGCGTGGATCAGCATAAACCAGGCAAACCATTTTTTAGGAAACCGAATTATCCAACACATGCGCCACCTGCCAGGGGTACGGGTTGTTCGAAAGAGATACCGTGGTCCCTGGCACACAGGCAACAGAAGGAACACGGGTGGGTTTTAGTCAGTAAAAGTCCGACACGCCCTCTGGCTTCACCCAGAGCGGGAGAAGTTATTTGATGATTTTCCACCCAAAAAAAAACACATGCGCCACCAACAATATAAGTATATGTAGAATTATGATTTAAGTACTCGATTCGAAGTACTATCGATGAAATATAAATGCTAATTAGGCATAATTCGTTTAAATACTTATTAATTATTAAGAACATTTCCTTTTAACAACATGTGGATACTTATGTCATAGGGTTTATGTGGCACAGCTAACCGCTGGGTCAAAAAAGAGAAGACAGGCTGTTGTGGCCTGGGGAGGCCTATGTCCAGCAATGGACCGCGATAGTCTTGATTGACCACGCTTGGCCAAAGAAATATTTTGATCTAAGTTGCGCCGATTGTCTTAAAATTAGTAATCGATTGACTTAGATACCTACAAAAGTAGAGAAAACAATGACTAAATGGTAAAAAAAAAAATTGGCAAAAAAGGTTGCCAAATTATTGCAGGTATCAAATATCTCATTCCACAATTTATATTCAAAAGACAGTAAGTTATTCTCACTATTTCTGAACGTCAATTGTGTGAATCCACATTTACGCTGTAACTCGGCGCTTCCCAACAAAGTGACATAATTCAATGTAAAATTGACACTTTGACAACGCATTGACAATGCTTTTTATGTCGGATAGAGTGGTAAGGCGGTATTCACACTAGAACTGGGTAAATAGGTCAGATTTCCTCAAGTCAATAAATAAAGTTTAAAATGTGTTAAATAGGGAGATAACGAGCGTAAGATTCACAGACGCCCTGGAGTGTAAATGTGGTGCTGCCCCACAAACAATGGGTCACTTAATATCTTGTCCAGCGTGTCCTGTTGTCTGCACGCTACAGGATCTGATGGACGCTGCTGAAAGTGCCAAGCTCGTAGCCAAATTCTGGGCTGACTGTATTTAGATTGCTATTGACCCGCTAAGAAGAAAAATATTTTGGCTTGTAACTAGATACTCATAAATATTAACAGCTATTGCAGTGGGACCATGACAGAAATACGCGAACTCAAAATTTGAGACTAGCTCCAATAGCAAAAGTTCTTCATATTCATGAAAGCCTACTTTTGCTCTCTAAAAAAATGCCAATGAGTTCAAGATTAGCCTTTATAGTACCAATGTAGGTACATTTGTGTCGAAGACAAATTGTATATACAACACCGTCCGTTTGCATACCTTCGCCGTTATTTATAATGCCTAAGGTAAAATGTACCTTTATCGCTTAGGTAGATAAAGTCCTTGAAACCCAATTGATGATGGCGACAATATTCTGCAAAAATATATATTATTCTTCGGGGAACATTGATATTCGCTGCACTATATCCTGTATCCCTAATACCTATTCTTACAAAACCATATGAGGTATTGGAAAAAAACATGTAAGTAATAAGCTTTGTCTAAAAATAAATAAGTAGGTACCTTTGCACGGTTTCTTCTGGCCTCCAAAGTTATTGCTTCATGACAAAAAATATTTCTGATATAATCGTAATGTTTGTACTCGTAAACAGTGGGTGGGTGTGCTATACAATAATTATATATCACTAGCTTTCGCCCACGGCTTTGCCGAAGTGTTATATTGATAATAAGCCTATGTCCTTCTTCAGGGTAAAAAGTAACCCCATCCCAAATTTAATTAAAATCGGTCCAGTGGTTTCGAAGATCAACCGGAACAGACAGACAGACAAACAGACCATTTTATTTGTGTAACAAGTAAGTTACATATATATACAACAGCACTTGTTATAAAATATAAATAAATATGAAAAAAAAACAAAAAAAATGTAAAATATGAAAATATTTAATGTTGTGTTGTTTTTCATGTGGATTTTTTTGTTTATTTTGTTCATTAACGTAAGTAAGATGACTTTTGAAACTTTTGTTTATAGTAGTAACATCGCATTGGCGCATAGCTGTTAGGGTGTTATGTACGAAATTTAAATAAATAAATAATAAATTAGTACACATCCATTTAGTTTAAAACCGTTATTGTGACATTACAAACAGACCCTTCCGTTTGATTTATTTTTAGTTATGTGACATCATTTATTAAAAATGTTGTGAAAATTTTCCGTCTGTCTCTTTAATTTACAATACTTTTTCAAAATTTTATTAAATTGTTTTATTTAATACCTAAGGAATAAGAAATTCTTGTAGGCACTTTTTACTGATCTGAAAAAAATTTCTTACAATCCAGAAAATCAAAACGTCGACTTTAAAAATGCGGGCGGACCCACGATTACAACTAGTTTATTTTTTGTACACGTATAATATTAAAAGTATTTTCAGAAATGGCCAACAAACGGGATTGACGGAGATCACATTCCCCGGAGACCTTTCACATAAGTCTAGTATTACATTCCAAATATTACGGGTTCTTTCCAAAATACAAACTGAGCCTAGATTATTGCCCTGTTGCTTCTAGATACCTAACTATTAAGATTGGTTCTATCTTTTATCTGGATTCTGCAAACAATGTAGATTAAATGTTTTCGGAATTTCTCAGTACTATTAATCAAATTCTGCAGCTTTAATAATTTCAAATACGATGTATCTAGTAAGATTTTTATTGATATTTTGAAGTTATAATAATTAATTGTATGGGCATACTAGGGATCATAGTAGCTCAACACATTTCTAAAATTATTCCTTGTTTCCTTCATATTACGGTAAGAAAGACAACCCTGTGACAGACCAGTAGACAGACAGATGGTGTTGGCTTTTAGTCCGCGCGGAACTAGTTGGCCGTGTCTTAGGTGGGGACTAATCTTGCTATTGCAATCTCATGTGCGTTTTATCTAAACTAGCCGGAACTTTTGACGCGTGTTGCCATCGCGAAGTACGGCGCCGTACTGAGTAATGACAGCAAGCGCCCCCGCCCCGCCGTCCCACCGCTCCCATACCTAAGGAGCGATCAACTAGTTCCGCGCGGACTATAGTAATAAGATCTCTGGAAACGGAACTCTAAAACTATCCACTTTTGAGTGAGGACTTTAAATATGAATGATTGATTTTTTATCATGAAACCGACAATACACACGAATGGTGATTACTTTTCTAGAATTATAACTCATCATCTTCCCAGCCTTTTCTCAACCATGTTGGAGTCAGCTTCCAGTCTAACTGAATGCAGCTAAGCACTAGTATTTTACATGGAGCGACTGAAATCTGAACTCCACACACTAATTACTAAGTAATACGATACCCTTTGTTAAGACTGGTTGGCAGACATTCGGGCTTCTGTCGACCCGTAACGACAGTTAAAGAACCACGAATGACAGCCGGGACCGACGGCTTAATGCGATTTCCGATGCACGGAGGGGTCTTGGTGTGTAAAGATGGTCACCCATCCACTGACGACCGCTTCATGCGTAGCGTAACCTGATCGATCGACCCGTGCGGCTGGTGATACTTAGCCCAAACACCCTAGAATAATAACCGTGCAGCGAAAAATAGCATTCGATTTCTGAAAATTTCTTAGAAAACTTACTGACGTACATAGCCATATGTGTACACAGCTTTAGACAAGAAGGGGAACACTCGCCGACGTTGGTCCGACAGTTACCGGAGAGGTTTTCAAATAATACTTATAAAACCTTTTAATACTGCACTTTCTTTCCGTGGCAGGTGCAACGGATTTATCTCAAAAGATTTCGTTATAAATTTAATTTTGTCATGAAGAGTATTTGTGAGAACTTTTTGAAATATTTATTTCTACCAAATTCAAGACAGCATTTTATAGAAAACCCCTTAAAATCCAATATTTTAACTTTAACGGGACTTGCCAGTCCTGATTCTAAGCCTTCTAAGGAAATTTTCAAATATATTTTAATCATCGTTTGTTCCGTGTGCTGCCGGACGTAAAGAATAGCAGTATCCCATTTCTTCCCGTGGGTGTCGTAGAAGGCGGCTAAGGGACTTACTACATAATGGGCAGCAGCATTCTCTATGTATTTTACCGCCCTACTGAGATCGGCAACACGCCTGCCAAGCGTGGCGATTATGGCAAACCACCTCCTTTTGGGAGAGCCTTATGTCCAGCAGTGGACGTCTTTCTGCTGAAATGATGATGATGGTTTGTCATTTGGTGATGGGTATTGTGGTTTTGCTTACGACGTTATTCTTCTTCATAAGAATTATTCCCAGAAATTCAAACCGTAAAATCTTTTCTCATCTCTCATGTCAACGGCATAAATGTGGCATAGTGTCGGTAGATTGGAACAGTATAATAATAATATGTCATTGTATGAGGGTACATGTCAATTGTATTTCGTATATGATGTGAGGAACCAATTGAGGCTGTCTGGAATTGAACGTTCGGTTTGATTGTCAAATTCTATAATAGTTCTGCACTTACTCAACATGGTGCAAACGGTTTAAATTTCGAACATTAGTAATATTGTTTTTACAAGAACTTTTTCCAAAAAAAAATCAACCGACTTTCGGAAGGCGGTGACAAAAATTTTAAATACATATCCAAAGTCACCGCCTTCTGAAATTAAAGTTATTTTTCACTTTGTAGTGTTTTTCCGAAAGTCGGTCTATTTTTTTTTGGAAAAAGTTTTAATTTTTCGCTTTTTAGATAAAGTACCTACCCCACACCAATTCGAAATTTTATTTTCCTTGGGGATAAAACAATGCATATTTATGCGATAGCAGCAATTGCGGTTGATTTGCTGTCATTTTTTGAAGAGTTCCGTTGCCTGTCTCCGAAACGCATCATCAGATGTATATGAAATTTAAGTGGGGCCATTTAGGAATAAACCCCTTTCGAATTATAAACTAATTTTGCAAATCCGTCCCGTTGGACTTTACAATGTTACAATTGTGAAGCTATCTACAGAATAGGAGAAGTTGGAAAATGCGTTTTTTAACCGACTTCAAAAAGAAGGAGGTTATTAATTTAACATGTTTATATACAGGACAAAAAAAAATCTGCTGTTCCATACATTTTGACTGCGTAGGTATTGCATTATTCTATGAAACAGCTGATTCTTTTTTGTATAACCGACGAAAAATTTCCGCGCTGGGGGCTCTAGAATGATCTGCATTCATGGTTACAGTTTGCGCACTGGTTAAAAACTTAACCTGTATATACATTTTGTATTTTTGGAAAAAGTTTTTTAATCAATTACAAATACGTGTTACATATATTTTACAGTTCAGTTTTTTAGTGGTTGTTTGTCACCATTATCGCCAACTTTCCTCATCTCGTTCAATGCATCACCACAACGAGGAGCCTGCGCTTATTGAATCTAGTAGATTCCCCCGTCCTTCACCATGACATCGTAAGTACAGGTCAGTTAAATACCTATACAGATTCAAAACACCGAACCAAAATTTGGCTACTTCCCATTTGGTAAACTTCCCATTTCGTAAACCTCAAACTGTACCTACTAAAAAGTTGCGTTTGGTAAACATTTCGTTACTTCATACATTTAATCCCATTTGGTAAACTTTGTTAGTATTGTTATTTTTGTACGGTACAGTCAGTGTCAAATTAGTATTAAATTAGAGATGTATATATTTTTAAATGCTTCAGTCTTGAGATAGTATCTCGACCATCAAAAAGAATGGCTGATCAAGAAGAAGTAAAAAAAACGTATTAAAGTCTGTAAAAATACCACGATGCTACTAAAAATACCACGTGCTTTTCCCGCAAAAGAAGCACCGAGCGGGTTCTCAGGTAGGGATTTATTGTCCTTACCATCGTTTTAAACAAAAGGTGTGAATGAGATAGACATAAGTAAGTATACGTAAATTATATCTATTACCGGGTTTAACTTATCAGTTCACTCGTTTTATGCATAGTGCAAGGTCGTTGCAATGTCGGGTGAGGGATCTTCTAGTGGTGCAGTGAATTTAAAAATTATTAATAGTACACGAGGCGGTGAAATTTTATTACGCGCTGGGCATCAATATTATAAACAGAAAAATAATAAGGACTCAAGTTGGTGGCGCTGTGTTAATAGAAAAGATGGATGTTCAGCAAGTGTAACTTTGAATTCAAATCGAAGCCATGTATTAAGAGAAAATGCTCACTGCAGTTCTTGTATTCCGAATTTTGAAAAAAATGAAGTGAAAGTAGCCATCGAAAAATGTAAACAAACTATATGTGAAGATCTGAAGCCGATTCCAGCTACATACAGGAAATGTACTAAAAAGCTGAAAGATAATGGTTATGAAATTATTAAAGAATTACCAAATTTTGACAAAGTTAAAAGCAGTTTGTATAGACACAGAAATAGACAACTAGGAATCACAAAATCTCAGCACTCTAACTCTACAGAAATCGTGATTCCTGACCGTTTTAAAGACAATTTATTGTTTGATGAGATTGACGGTGAAAATAGAATGATTGTGTTTGGTTCAAAGAGTGCAATTGCACATTTAAATGACGTCCGTCACTACTTTGCGGACGGAACGTTCAAATGTTGTGCAAAGCCGTTTCTTCAACTATACGTTGTACACGGAGACATAGGAAGTACAGAAACTGGGACAAATATTGTACCATTTTTTTATGCAGTGTTGACAAACAAAGAAGAAACTACATATGAAAGACTGTTTTACAAACTAAAATTTCATTTACCAGAGTGGACAGCCGATATTATTACCTTGGATTTCGAAAAAGCTCCAATAAATGCAATTAAAAAGACATTTCCAAACATAATTGTTAAGGGGTGTTTTGTTCACTTTGGCAGAGCGCTATTAAGAAAGGCAAAATCTCTTGGCTTATTACAACATGAAGAATCTCACTATCACGTCAAACTATGTATGGCTCTGGCACATTTACCAAAAGAAGACATAAACGATGGATGGCTATACGTTATGAGTCAAAGGTAAATTAATTTTGCAGTATTGAAATGAACGCGTTTAGTTCTGGATATTTCTTCTACCGCCATTTTCTACAGCCATTTTTATGCGTTAGAAACTAGGTAATATATGGTTTTTCGTATCATAATCTTCAACGAATTAATTCTGTTACAGTTTTGAAGAAAAAGCTATAACTGAATTCAATGATTACTTTGTGGATCAGTGGTTGGAAAATGAAGATATGATGAATATTTGGTGCTGCTACGCACAAAGACACCGCACTACAAACCTCATGGAATCTTGGAATTGGAGTTTCAATAGTGAAATTGGAAAAAGGCCATCAATTCTTTTATTTTTCGAAACGATATCAGGCAATATTAAACATTATGAAAATCTTCTGAAAAGGTACATATTTTTGTTTCAATGACCTGTATTTTTAGGCGACACATATGATAAAAATTATACATTATTACTTTAATTAATCATAACAATTTTTTACAGCTTTTATAATAATGGAGAAAGTATATCAAAACGAAGAAAAAAATCTATCCAAAATGATATACGAATTAACAATATTCTCGGCGATTACAAAAGTGGAAAAATATCATTGGAAAATTGTTTGAACGAATTATCAAGAATTGCTTGTATCACTTTATAATTTATTTATTGATTTTTAACTTTGTAGTGTAGGTAGTAAATTTTTTGTTAATATTCCAAATCTGTGATTATATTTTATAGTTGATTTTGTGTGTAATTTTTAATGTTAATGTACCAAATCTGTGATTATTATTTGTTTTTATATTTAAAAGTTGATTTTGCATGTATTTTTTATGTTATTGTACCAAATCTGTGATTATTATTTGTTTTTATATTTAAAAGTTGATTTTGCATGTATTTTTTATGTTATTGTACCAAATCTGTGATTATTATTTGTTTTTATATTTAAAAGTTGATTTTGCATGTATTTTTTATGTTATTGTACCAAATCTGTGACTGTTTATTTTTATATTTTATAAGTAGTTGATTTCGTATGTATTTTTTTATGTTAATGTACATTAACATAAAAAGATAGTACCAAATCTGTGATTATTGTTTTTTTATATAAGTTGATTTCGCATCTAGATTGACTTATGTTATTAAAAAAATAAAACTTGTCATCGAAATAGTCAAATCGAACTGTGATTTTTCTTAAATTTTTTGAAAGTTATTTGTACACCCCACTTTTTATTTCTGTTTTTAAATATCAATATGTGTAAATGGCATACGTACACATAATCCGACTATTGTACCTGTGATTAAAAATATTTAACAAAATAAATGACAATGTTATCATTAGTTTCGTTTTTCTTTTTTTAGTTGACTGTACCCATTTCATCTGAAAGTTTACCAAATGGGATATAACACAAAAAAATATTGAAATGTTTTCGAAATGGGACTAAATGTATGAAATGTATAATGTTTACCAAACGCAACTTTTTAGTAGGTACAGTTTGAGGTTTACGAAATGGGAAGTTTACCAAATGGGAAGTAGCCCAAAATTTGCCTCTCATGGCACCTGCGTACTCATGTATTTCAATGGAACTTCTGCAGCTTAATGATCATTAAGTTCGCATGGACACGAGTTTCCTTTACTTTCAAAGCGACCGCCACTAGTTTGCACCTATCGTCCTACTTTAGGTTTCCGTTACATAATATGGAGCTTTCTAATTATTGTCAGCACCAGAGGAGTTAGCCTGTACAACAATAAAGCTAACGCACGACCACAAGCGTTAGATTAACTTACTAATAAAGTTCCACATTATTCACCATAATAGACTTAAAGGTACAGCTGCTAAAATTTAATCAATCTCAGAAGTTAGCCGTTTGTACCCGACGGTCTCGCTGCACCGCAAACACTGCAGTAGCTGTTGCAATGTTCTCCCGTGAGGAATATATTGCACATTTGTTGCATATTGTGTTGAGTGTTATGTGGACCCCACATAATACGTCACGTCCCGCTCCTGTTCCTGCTAAGGCCTGCACATAGAATGGAAGCCTCTCCAATATTACATATACAGTAAGGAACTTTGGATAACTGGAAATGCCCATTATGTTACATACGGCTGATACGCGAATATTGTTAAACATAACATATTTGGCTTCGGTTGATTCCTGGAATCGTAGATGATCAGAAATGTACAAGATACCGTAGACAGCTTTGTAAGGCTTTTCCAATAAATCGTGATGAGCTATTGATATGGTTTTTCTTTGAGGATAATTTTGTAATAATACCTACATGCAACGGGAAAGTTATTTTGTGTTAGCAGATTCTCAAATAATAATTTACGCATAATCTGGGTGCGTGCGTTATTAGCTTTTCGGCTCAAAAGGGGTGATATATTTCTGCTACAATTATTTAAAAATGGGGCGTTTATTATGACAGGCGTATGTTTATAAGTACGTTTATCTCTGAATCTCTGCGTGACCGTATGATCCTCAGATAAAATTAGGTCATTCGCGCTATTTGCAGCTGTCGTAGGTAGGTACATCGTGAATGTAATTTTATTGAGATAGGGTACAGTTAACCATCATTCCTTTTTGAAGCGTACTTATTAAGGCATTTCAAATTGTACATCTCTACGACTTGATAATTGTTTTGAAAATTGAAAACTATAAAGAGTTCAATTCATAAACTGTCAAAATGTGGATATACTACACTTTTGCCTACCGATGAATACATGCTTTTTTTATTTTTTTTTGGATGGGGAGTCATCAAATAACTTCTCCCGCTCTGGGTGGAGTGGAAGGGCGTGTCAGACTTTTACTGACTAAAACCCACCTGTGTTCCCTCAGTTGCCTCGGTGCCAGGGGCCGCGGTATCTCTTTGGAACAACCCGCACCCCTGGCAGGCATCGGCCCTTGCGGACCCCACCAGTTGGTGCTGACATCTCTTTGAGGCGCGCGTGGAACACTACGCGCCGTCGACCCGGGCTTGGTCCTTACCGGACAGCGAGCTACCCATTACTCGCCGTCCGCAAGCCCGCGCCTACGGTGGCCGGGAATCAGCCTGGGGATGAATACAGGCTTGGTGGAATGTTAATTTATATTGATTAGTACCCCCACGGTTTCACCGCCATAAATTTCGATGCCATTGGAATATTAAGATAAAAAGTATCCTACGTAAGTAAAGTATCCTAATGCACGTCATCCCCCATGTGGTAAATTTTATCCAAATAATTTCAGCCGATTTAGTGCGAAAGCATAACAAACAAACTTGCAAGACATTTTCTCTTTATAATAATAAGTTCAGATTATCTCGATACACAAGCTTAGGTCCTATTTCTAAGGCACATTCATCCGCTCTATATCCACAGCAGTGGCAGAAAGGCTAGTTGTCGTTGGCACGTGCTGCCTAGCCAAATGTTTATTGCATTGAGATTGCGGTATAACTCGGCCTGGTTATAATAAGTGTGAATGTGAGCGTCTTAGCCAGTTTAAGTGGGTACAGTTAGGTCAAGGTTAAGATGTTATTTTTAGAGTGAGGGTTTATTTTTGTTTGGTTTGGTACTTTTTTAAGGTTTCGTGCCTGAAAGGTGCTACCGAGCCCCTATTACTAAACTCTACAACTGTCCGTCTGTACATTCATCCATCAGTAGATCCGTCCTTCCTTACGCCTGTCTGTCTGTCAGCGAGCTGTATCTCATGAACCGTAGTAGATAGTTGAAATTTCGACAGAGTGTGTATTTATCTTGCCACTGAAATGAACGCAAAATAAAAATTAAAGGTCTCCAAACCACAAAACATGTTTTTTCGGCGTTATGTTTGCCTTGCGGTACGAAACCCTCCGTGTGCGAGTCCATCTCGCGCTTAGCCGGTTTCTTTCAAGTGTATTGCTTTAAGACTAGAAATAGTATTGTTTTATTAAAGACTTTTGTAATTACAAGCCATGTAGGATTTCCTATCTGCAACAATGTGGAACTTCCATCCAAACTTTCATTTCCAAATTAACTCGTGAGACGATTTGGTAAGCAACCAGACGCATGGCGAAAATCAACCTAGTGTAAATCCCCCATTACATTCTGAAAAGTTCAAGACTCTGTAAACTAGATCCAAAGTATAAACCAATAGAAAATTGATTATCCGCAGATTAAAATAACCGTGCATATAATTGCCTCCTAGTCCAGCATCATTTTTTATTTGTGTTTATTAATTCCCGTAGAAAAATTGTAGCAGCAATTTGCTTGATTTTCTCTTACAAGTTGCGGAGCGGTATTTTTTTTTTCACCCTCCTTTGCACAACAAAGGAAACGGGGGGTTTTTGTAAGCGGCAGTGAGCCGCGACACAGGGCTGGTTTTAATCCAGGATGCCGCTTTACGTGATGCCTGTGTCAATATAATTTAAAAATGTACGTGTATGACGTCAATGTTTAAATGTATGTTTGTTGAGTATATTTAGCTTTTATTTAGAGATTTATGTTGCTAACCTCTTCTGTGGACTGTACTTGCCTGAGAAAAATCTAATTTTATTTATATATTTTAGCTGAGACTGCACGGCACAAGCGATTGGTGTCAGACACGTATAAATGGAACATTTTGGTTCTATCACTGATGTTTCGTTTGTCCGTTGTTCCATGGGTATATCTAATTTGATGTGGAGTTTCTTGCTGGCTCTTCTCCATTGGAAATAACCAATTGGAATCATTCCTCTAGTTTCTGAAGTTTCATAAGTGCCCATGTGAAATGTGTATGTTTATGTGAAATAAAATATTTTGATTTCATTTCATCTTTGTTCCGAGACCTTTTTATAACGTCTGCCAGTGTGACATAACTCAAATTGCTGGTAAACTTACATAATTTCTCTCCACATTTCCTCTTTTTACAACACCAAAAGTAATTATTCACGTATTTATCTCGTCTGCTCGACGTCCGTATGTCACTACAGGGATCCAGCAGATCATCAACGTTAGGTATATTTGCCTGACACATGCTAAACTGGACTCGCATTTGGTGCAACCTTGAGACGCACACCGCACTTTATATATGCGTTATTTCATATGAATTTTATATTAAAGCGTGTCATAGCGAAAACTGTCATGTCAATGTTTTGTTTTCTTCTTTTTTTCGTTTATTGGCACATTTTCTTTAGTTGTTCTCTTATTCATGTAATTAGTTATTATTCCATCGTGCAATTGTGCTTTTGTATGTTGTGATAAGTCTTTTGTTTGTCCCAAATAAACCGTTTGTATCTATCTATCTATCTAAACGTTAAATCATTTAGTAAAAAGCCAGCATGATACCAGAGAATGTGCTATTATTTTATATTCGTTCATTCAATCGGTTTTAATTTTTCCTGAAGTACGGTTAGTTGTCGTATTCGCTGGTGCTACATGACAGTCCTAAATATTTTTTGGATTTATTGTAAGCAGTTCCTTCATAATAAAATCAGGAAATTGTTGGTTTTGTGATTGCAAAGTTTTATTGGGTATTTTCACCAATAGTTTTTTAGTAGTAGCCTGGTGTTTGGATTTTTACCCAACTCATGACATAGGCGGCGAGGCCCTTACACAAAACTGCCGTCATGGGAGTGTTGCTGTCGCTATGGGGTAAACTTCTGCCTCATCCTTCGAGAATTTCAAGGCGTGATGCTATGATATGTAATCCAGGATCCATCTTGTTGTATTTCTTAAGCCATTATTCTTTAGCTAGTACATCATACTACCAAGAAAAAGAGTGATCTTCTAAATCATTCGCGTACTTCGCCTGGCAAAAAATACTTTTAAAAGCATATGAAAGTATACGTTTCATCGTGGGTACAAAAGCTTTGCTTCACCCTTCCAGGAACACCCAGACATGATGTTCGTAATATGTTAGTATAATGAGGGTACCAGCTAACGAGTTTTGTTTTAAGGGCGATGTTTTGTTTACCTAGTATTGTGGCTATTAGCGTAATTATGTCTGTAATCAGTGAGGCAACAATGCCTGAATTCTGTAATTGTAAACTAGATAAACCAAGAATGTTTATCTTCTTAATCATTATAATCCGTTTATTTATAAACGTTCTTAAAGTTAAAAGACGGCAAAAATAGTTGCTAATCACTATATCTACCAAACGTTGCTTCAAATTATACAAGGTGAATTTTTAGTCACCGTTTAAATTTTTCAGGCTGATAGTACCCGTGAAATTGAACAACTATAACCAAGGAACTTGAGACAAAATAAGAAAAAAAAATCGGACCTCCCATACAAAATCGATCAGCTGACTATTGTTTTTTTTTGTTCATATTTCGGCCCATGTTCCTTAGAGAAAGTTGTTCAATTTCACGGGTACTATCACCCTGAAAAAATTAAACGGTGACTAAAAATTCACCTTGTATAACTTGAAGCAACGTTTATAAATAAACTCCTTGTCCAAATGCTGTTGTATGCCAAATGCCGCTTTTCATTAATCACCACGCTTGCTCTAGGTACTTCGGTAATTTTAAACATAATGGGGACACAAACAAATTCATCTCTTACCAGTAAATTTGAAATGATAACCTAGGTCGACTCCCACGTCATACGGTTGCGTATGTGAAATATACCTATTATTACTGAACAGAGGGCCCTTTTCGTATAAGCATTTTGTAAAATACTATAATAGGCCGATTTCGCAGATTTACATGATTTTATAGACGTGATTTTACAGTTAAAATACTGTATTTCTATAAGTTTTCATGCACAATATGAAAGATCATAGGTACTATTACTACTAGCTACTTTTTTCATTTTTATTATTTTATTTTGATTCGACCTAAATAAAACCGGCGACTGTTTTGTGAATTTTACTGTAAGAGGTACCTATAGAATATCACATATTCACGAATCGTTTTAGCGTCTACAAGGTATGAAATTCCCAACACCCCAGATATTTCGTCTTTATTTAACAAAATCAAATATTTTGTCGGTTTTTTAAAACTGTTCATAGAAAAGTGCAATACCTTCGCGGTCAAAATGTATGGAAAATATTTTTGTTTTTTTAAATAACCTAGGTAAAAATTCTACGCATGTTTAGATTAGAACCATGTACTGCATCTATGGAACCAGTTTGAGCGTCGATGTATAACACCCTGTATTTTATGATTTAATGTTTATTAGATTACCTACCAACATTCATAAAGAGGCATAGCGTTTCAACTACAGTCGTGATATTAAACCTTAATTAGGCGCATAATGAGAGTGGCATGCCCATATAGTAGTTAGTTCATACTCTAACAGCTTGCCAGTTATGTCATATTGCGCCAGCTAGAGACACTTATTGCAGCTAGTTTATAATGACAGCAAAGGAGTATGTGTGTTTAAAACTTCAAAATTAACTAAAAATGAGTTGACTGGGTCATCTCGACTGAGGTTGTTGAGTATGAGAACGTTTGGGATAAAACAATAAGAGAAAGCAAGCTGGTTAATACATAATGTAGGACCATCTTTACTGACAGTCAGACACACAGTTCATATAAGCGACGTATTTTGGCCAACAGATATGAACGTGACAATTAGACATACATTCATACAAAAACGATGATTTTTTTACTACTGAAATTTGCTATCAGGGACATCCATATCTATACACCTTAAGGACTATTTTTGCTTGCAGCGGTCGGCCGCTATAGAATGAACGTGGTAGGGGGCGGTTAACAAATCTGAACATTGTGTTCACGGGATTTTGTTTTCAAACTGTATAGATATGGATTTCTTCCATAGTACGTTAAATTTTCCCTTACTTGTCACTAACATGCTATGCATGCTATTGCGTACATCACTACGCGTCATATTATGCGCGACGCACAGAGGTAACGGGTGCGAACCGTCCGGCGAACAATCATGTCATGTCCGAATCACGTCCGCACAACGTCCTGTCTGCGTGAATCGGAATGCTTCGGGACAAATACTTTTAGTGTTTGTTCATGTTAACACGCGGTTGCGGGCTTGGCGAGTGTGGATGCGAGATGGGCGGTTTGGAGCAAGTTATGTTTCACTAGCGAGAACAACCGACGACACACGCGTGCCTTCTACTTATGATATTGTACAATTATTTTGGATATACGTTGTCAGTTTATACGGTCCACTGCTTTTATTTCAAAGTCCATTTTAAGACCCTTACAAGTATACTACAACATCATTTGAGTCGCGAAAAATGTGTCATGATTTAATCAAGATTTTGAAGCCCCCTTTACATGATGCCAGTCAATTAAATCGCGCGCGCTTCTGCTTGTCCATTAAACAAGCACCCACTGAGATTACGCGTCGCTTACAAAATGCAAACTTTGCGTTGCGTTGATCTACAGTCCCGTCACAGTTACATATTTAAACATTAAAAGCAATCACATTAGCGCACACAGCAGACACTAGTACTTTCCTGAGTTTTTTTTAATGTAATAAAGCTTTGGACAGTTTTAATGGTATCCTTACTTAAAGGTATTAGGCTCATGTAAAGCATGTAAGGCCACACCCTTGAGCGCAGCAGCCACGACCTCCGCGAACCTCGCCATTCTCTCCGAGTAGGAGCCGCCAGCGGCTACGACTCACCGCCAGACGACTCTGAGAGGGCCCTGCTGCTGGTCCCCCCAGAGAACTGCCTCTCCGTGGCCAATGCCTCGGCTCGCTGAGCCGCCTCGACGCTCGGCTCGCCAGTTGCCTTTGTGGTTAGGTCTCTGCCTAACTGGACCCCACCCCGCCGACAGACCTTCCCGAGCTTTCGGGCCGAAGCCATTCCGCCATCCGAGGACGACCCCTGGCCATCCTTCGGTTTGGGGCGCTTCTTGAAGAACTCTTTATTCCTCTACCAAGTACCCACCACTGCCTGCTCTAGGCTCTTGAAAGGGCCCTTCGCGCTCGATGCGGCGTCAGACTCCGACCCCGCATAGCTCCCCTCCTCTTGTTGGTTTTGTTTTTTTTGTTTAATTCTTCCATATTTGTTCCCTCGAGTACATATAATTTTATTTCCCAAAACTAGTGGTTCACACTAGAGACTAATTGAGCTACCCATTAGTCAAGCTTTCAACCTCCCTCACGGTGCGCCGCCGCTTGGAGGTTTGGGGTAGTTTTTTATAGAGGTGTTCTTCCTCGCGGTTCGGGCGGTTAAGCCAACACCCTCGACCCCTGTCAAAAGTCAGAGACATGACCGTGACAATCTTCAGGGCTACGAGATTAACGGTGGCAGAAGGAGAGGACTCCTTCTTGCCTGCCCGGTGGCAGGGTAAGTGCACACCGGGCCCGCTCTAACTCCGCCGCTGTGCGCCTCTGCTTAAAGCCCAGAGGGAAACACGTTGGAGCGTACCACCCCCCATAACAGCACCCCTTAGGTACACAGTACCCAATGGGGAGACTGGCCTTTCCCCCGGACGCATCCAAGGGAAACTCCAGCCCACGGGTACACGGGGAGGTTTCTAGTCCAAGCACCCCATGATTTCCCATGCTTAAAAAATAAAAAAAACACATTATCAAAGTACGTCAAGGTTACTAGTTAAATAAATAAATAAGTACCGTAAATACAGACTTCCTACCTTAATTAAGTAACAAATTATGTAATCTGTTATTAATGAGCTAGCATACTCGTATTAAAGCTTACTATAATTAAACTGTTATGAAATTAGGAGTCCATAGTAGTTACTTCAGAATACTTCGTTTTAAACTTTTTTTCAAGGATCGTGTTGCATAAGTGAGTATGAGCACGAAAGAGGTAAATAGGTGCAGAAGTTATATTTCTGACAAGCTTCCACGACGATAGATACTTTTTTGGGATAAACATGTTTTTATCTTTCAAAAACAAAATTTTACCAGCACATCAAGCAATCCCAAACTGTCAAATTTTCCAACTGAATATGAACCTTATTCTTTTGTAATAAAGTTGAAAAACTATCAAAGAAATAACTAACTAACTAACTTGATGTGCTGGCCCCTGTACATGATACTTATTTCTTATTCTAACTAAGCATGGAATTGCTACTACTATTTTAGCTACTTCCACAGCATTATGTCGTATGGCATTTTACTGTGGGCTCGGGCTGCTGACATTGAATCCATCTTTATTTTGCAAAAGAGAGCTATCAGAACCATTTATAATATACGTCGCCGCGAATCGCTCAGGGAACTGTTTAAAAGGATTAATATTATGACGGTACCTTGCCAATTCATTTATGAAAATATCATGTATGTAAGAAAAAATCTACATCTTTTTAATAAAATAAGTAATAGACATAATTTTAATACTAGAAACAAAGACAAAATAGATCAACCATTCTTCAGATTAGCTAAAGTACATACATCTTTTATGAGGTACTGTGTTAAATGTTATAACAAAATACCTTGTAATAAATTGCAATTAAATGAAAGGAAATTTTAAACTCATATTAAAAGTAACCTTTGTAAACAAGCGTATTACAAATTAGAGGATTATATCCAAGATAAGAATGCTTGGAAACATGCTGGTCCAGCTCCATAGGACAATCTAGAGTCTAGACAAAGTCAAACTGGTTGCTAATTGAATTGTATAATTAATTATATTTATGACATTGATTTACACTCAGTGATTACTACCGCTGAACTCACACACTGACTCATTACTTGTTAATATTCTAGGAAAATCGTATACTTACTTTTACAATGTTTGTAAATGTGTGAGCACCATGTATCCGTCATCGAATTAATTTATCTGTATTGCTTCAATTTGATTCTTTTTACCTATTTTGGTATGGTAATTTTATTCTGGATGCATCGTTTTCACACATATTAGTATAATGAATGTACTATGTTAAATATTGTACTTAAACATTTTAAAAGAATAACGGTGGAGTTTATTGCCCATTCTTCTCCATACGAAACTACATTTTGGATGGGGCGACTAGAATCAATTCTATTTTAATGTAAATGTTGACGTTCAAAAGGCCTTAAAAAGTGCCTATTTGAAATAAATGCTTTGACTTTGACTTTGATTGCCGCGAGCACCATCTCCATGCTCTGTGCATGTAATAGTCTTTCAGACCGAATTTCGACCATGGCAGCCAATCTCAGCGGAGACTAGCCGTCTACAAGGGATATATTATTGTGCATAAGTGTGTGAACAAACACAGTTGCACTCACACTTCTCTCATTCTCATAGTCCAATGGGACGGCAATCCGATACGAGCGGAGGCACATCAGGCGAAGGAACAACAACGGCTTAACGTCCTTTCCGAAACTCGGAGTATCCCACCACCAACTTCCAAACTCTGGGCTGTTACTGAGAAATTCCTACTAGAAAACCCAATAACACTTTGCCTAACCTGGGAACTGAACCCAGGAATACACTTAGCAGTCGCGCTTGCGATCACGAGACCAATGGGGTAGTGCATGTAGGTATGCATAGATCCAGTTTCTGATGTATGTGTAAGCTTGGGAAATCAATGCTCATTCGAATTCCAATGCAAGGAAATGTAAATACACATTTAACAAGCAGTACGGCAAAAAAAATTGCAGCATGATTGTAGTGTAAAAATATTATTGAAAAAGCAACTAAATCCAGTTTTATTGCGTAAAAAAAAATATTGTCAAGGTAAATAATTCTTCGGTAAATGTGGTGTAAGCACTAGGGTTTACTTAGTAAATAAATATTTTTGCAATAATTCGATACCTATATTGGCGCAACAATTTTCCAATGACAAATGTGTAGGTCCCTGTTAGTACAATTTGATACCCCGGGGAAAGCAATGCTGGGACAGAGTACAGCCCAAAGCGTGCGTGTATGTAATAGATTGCATTAACATTTTATTTTACACGTGCAGTTGTAGCAAATTTCACGTGTATACCACACGTGAAATTTGCTACAACTGCACGTAAAAATATTATTAAAAAAGCAACTAAATCCAGTTTTATTGCGTAAAAAAAAATATTGTCAAGGTAAATAATTCTTCGGTAAATGTGGTTTAAGCACTAGGGTTTACACAGTAAATAAATATTTTTGTAATAATTCGATGCCTATATTGGCGCAACAATTTTCCAATGACAAATGTGTAGGTCCCTGTTAGTACAATTTGATACCCCGGGGAAAGCAATGCTGGGACAGAGTACAGCCCAAAGCGTGCGTGTGTGTAATAGATTGCATTAACATTTTATTTTTCACGTGCAATTGTGGAAAATTTCACGTGTTCAATTCAAAAGTTCAGTTCAGTTCAATTTCAAAAGTTCTGTTATTCTCTAATTTTCAGTATTGAATTTTCAATAGTATTCAGATGCGAATTCAAACCGCGAGCATTTGCACGTACCCAATGAGCATTCTGCTACGAACATTTTTTGAGGAGACTGTCAACGGTAAACCGATCCTTTGAAATCCATCAACTTAGCCTATGGCCGAAAGGTTCTGGAGTGGCGACCGCATACCGGAAGACGCAGCGTTGGAAGGCCTCTCACAAGATGGACCGATTACCTTGCGAAGGCCGCAGGAATCCGCTGGATGCGGGAACCACAGAACCGGTCGAAGTGGAGGAGCTTGGGAGAGGCCTATGTCCAGCAGTGGACGTCTTTTGGCTGAAATCATGAGAATATGGCCGTCCACTGCTGGATATAGACCAGCCCAAGCTGCGCCCCCAGCATTGCGAGCGAGTTAAAGCGAGCTTGTTGTACGTTGTTTCTTTAGTGATGTCGTACAAACGAGCACCGGATTTTTCATCATCATTTCAGCCGAAAGACGTCCTTTTCTAGACATAAGTCTCCTCCAAGCTTTCACCAGTTATATGTGCTTCCCGCATTAAGCGGATTAATGCGATCTTTTTGGAATGCGCGCAAGGTGTACTCAAACGCACCTTAAAAAAGAGAATATATTGGAATGACACACACACACACAGGCAAGCAGAAAGGCGAAAGGCAGGGCTTGACAAACGTGATGGTAGGTTTTTTTTGTTGTTGTTGTGAATTTGAGTGAGGATCGAAGAGCAATTTACAGAGTAGCACTACTTTAACTAACCTATTTAGTGAGACGACTATGTATGTTTGCATAGTGCGGTAACTCGTTGCACGTCAATGATCTTGGGACGCAACGCTCATTACACTAACGTTACGTAGTACGTACAAAACGGTTACGTGTGCTCTATAAAACGTGTTGAAATGAAAACGTACAAGGTATGAATAAAAATAAGAATAAATTTATTGAACCAATGTTACAATTATTACCTTATGATTAACTTAACTTAATGTTGGTACGTAACTATTAGTGATTTTCGTTTTGGTCTTTACGGCGGACCCCAAACTAGGCAGTGCCTGTATCTTGGGGACCAGAGTTTTGAGACATAGTGCTATTTACCACTGGAGTTTAAGGTGACAATGGGTACGTAATTGCAAACGATTATATAAAACTAAATTAAATGAAAATTGAGATCAAAGTGAGAGTGAAACTTAAATCGTAAATTATACATAAAACAAACAAAAAATAAAGATTAATTTGTACTAAGCAACGCATAAAACTAAAATATTAAACAATTTAAAATAAAGTGAACAAGTAAACAATCAAAAATTAAATGTTAAACAATCTAAAACAAATATAAACTATCAATAATAAAAATAAAATGTTTGGAAATCAAAAATAAGGTGTGAGTGTGTTAGTGTGTATCCGTGTTAGAAAGCCTTTAGGAATTTCATCAGAGGGTTTCTTATTTTATAGTATGTGTTGAATCGTATAAATCTATGCTTTTGATCCTCGAATCCTGCATGTAAAATTATTTGGCTACTAGGATCACGCTTGGTTAAGGGGGCCATTCTCGATCCGTCCATCGTCAACGCGAGCGTGATTCTAATTCTAATGCAATGCAAGCGAAATTGAAGCGAGAAGAACGCGATAACATCGAACAAAAATTGGAGCTCGAAGATTTTATAAAACTTGTTCCAGGAAATACGAGTTTTTGAAAAAGCCTTAAAAGTTTTTAGAAAAAATGTATGTCATTTAGAATCTCCATTGCATGTGCGTTGTTTCTATGATGATTTTTTTTTTTTCAATCTAGGTATGAGTACATTATGAACGGCCAAAGTTGTGATGAAGTGCAAAAAGCTTAGTTTCAGACGTCTACATAATTATATCGATTTTGTTTCTAAAAAAAGCTTTTTTTATTAAATAGAAACCACAAGTACCTATATGTTTAAAACATCTGGAGGAAATTTTGTTATAACACCGTAATCAATTTCGCGCGTTTGTATGAGAATTATGATGGATTAGCCGCTCTTAACAGTCGTGTTTAAAATGTTATATTTATTTTAGACACCTAGGATACGGTTGGTCAATAGACTCTAGATGTCTTTTGGAATACCAAAGGCCTTATTCATAAAAAAGTTATCGAACATCTAAACAGTTGCTAAAGTCTGGTTTTCAAAGAGAAACCATATATTAGCAACTGTTTAGATGTTCGGTAACTTTTTTATGAATAAGACCGTTAGAGTCTACAAGATTTATGGAATAAATGGTGTATTTTCTTATTTCGTTACAAATAACTAGAATAATGTAGAAATGAGACGTAGGTAGGTACCTACTTTCAGTCGGTTTTTATATTCGAGTAAAATATGATAACTTGCAACAAAACCTGTGGGGATCGACCGACGTCAGAATGTAGATACATACATCATTTTAAACTTGATAAAAATGATGAATGATTATAATAGACACTTTTGCTAGACAATATCTTATTCAATAAACAAAGTTATTAATATCTGTGATGAAAAGAGATACGGTTACGAATTCAGAGATCGATATTTTGTAAAGTTAGGACATCAAGATACAAAATTATTTTATAAGTAATGGCAATGTCTACCATATAATCTATGATAACATGGGTTGATCATGCGTCAGAATGTTAGTGTTGATGAGCTCTAGGTACCTAGTATTTAACACCTAGACGCGTAAAAGCGTTTATGACAACTGTTATAGTATCATCATCATCATTTCAGCCGAAAGACATCTCACTAGTGGACATAGGTCTCCTCCAGGCTCCTCCACTTCGACCGGTCTTGTGTTTCCCACAAGGCCGGTGGAACACCGGACGACCGATCGACCGTCCATATAAATATACTATAACATCCATATATGTTATAGTATATTTATCTGAAAAATCAACGCGTGCTTTACTCGTGGTAACCAAGTGTACAAACACAGCCGTGAATGTGTACGTGGAGACGAGTAGCGTCAGCGTATAGCACACACACATATACACTTCTGACTTCGCCATTGTCTCAGACGGCACCAACTTATCGAGAGATCCTGTGCTTACACACACATTGAGTCACTCACGTGAGATAAAAATATGAAACACTCACGAAGCATTCGCTCAACAGACAGATTTGACCTTTTTGACCTTTTCAAATACAACGTGAAGTGAAACCACAAATATCCCATATACCTCGGACAATGCCCGTATCGTGCGAAGTGAAAATTCCTCCTTCATCAACTTTGAAATTCCATTCAATATTGTATCGATTTCATCAAATAATATCGTAATTGCTCTCACTCCTTTCACAAAGTTTGAATGCCATAATATATTTTAATTATTTTCAAACACGATTGTTTTTAATCTAGGTATAATAAAAACAAAAAAATATCAAGTTTTTTTTTACTTGTGTTAGGGTTACAAAGTACGTTGGACTTTGTCGTTTGATATTCGTGATGAACAGCTGTTAACTACATACAACATGTAAACCCAATTATTTCTTGCAAAAAATTGCCGTAATGGCCGCCAACGCCTTGGCATTCTAATTGAAATAGCGCGTGAAGATAAGACTGAAATTCGTAGAAATTAGTTAGGTAGGTTTTACTTAGGCCCAAAACTATTGTAATTGTGTAAAATTCCCCACAACAACTTTCTCGATACAACGAGCGTTGCACTTTTGTATGCCTAAGACCGCGTTCACACCAAGCGGATAGTGAGCCGCCGATTGTGAGCCGGTTGAAAATGAGACTCACTTCCACACTAGGGCTCATCAGTCAGCATTGAGTATTGTCGGTCCAGTGTCAACGAAATGTTGAATATGTATGGAAAAGCAGTGAGCTTTGTAACGCTCATTTACAGTCGGTGGCTGAAAATACGTTTGGTGCGAATGCTGCCTTACTATAGCTATCAGATGACTAGTTCTCAAAAGTGTGTGTTTATAGAAGTATGAGGAACAGGGTATAAAGTTCGCTCATTGAATACTCTATTGGTAAAGGAGGATCCCCTGACCAGATGGGTGTTGCGTCTGGTGGGCAACTGCCCGACGGTTGATGTCGAGATATTGTACTTATGCGAGTCGCGCAGTAAACTCTGATTGCGCGATGCAGGATTTGTGTGACGTTACTTTTGCGTAGATTGCCTGTGGCATTGTAGATGACGCCACTTCTCTTTTTGTGTTTTATGATATTTGTGGCGAAATATTTTTCTGTAGTGCCGCTACATGTTCATAAAATACAAGCCTGAATGTTTCAAGCATGGTGTTGCTGCGTTTTATTAAGTGATAGAAGCCCAACGTACAAAGGATAGGCTAAAGGGATAGAGTACCGACTCTTCTTGTCTTCTTCATCTGTGTCGGCAAAGCACTGGGTGAACGACATGCTTTTAGGTTTCACGGCTTCCACACATACATACTCAGAGTCACACATTTAAACTCACGCGTTGTTCCCATAACCTTACAATTCGAATTTTACGTTATGAGAGTAGAGAAACCTCCTTTTTGTAGCGTTTTAACGTTACAGGTTCAACAAATGACCGTTAGTTAAGGTTGTTTTTGTATGCAGCACCGAAATGCACATTACTGATGAAAGCGCTGGAGTCGTGACAGTTAGGCGAACGCTCACAGGCGAGCTACAAATTGCCGCGCGATGCCGCGTGATGTACATGTCCCTATTACACAAACCTGTGGACATGGACTCTTTATTAAGGTACGTGTAATTGCGCTGTTCTGGGATTGTTTTGGAATTTTATGCTTATTCATAGCACTCGTAACGTGTTTGTTCCAGTTGCAGTGTGGCAACTGGAACGCGGTGAGGCATTATTTAAGCTTTCTCTACTGAAACAAATGGAATTTCGCAGATTATAATTCTAGTTTTAATTAAACAGACTGTATGTTTCATTCTTAGTGTTGAAATATTTTCTGACTCACACATTATGAGCCATTATTTTATAATTACAGTTACCATACTGCTCTACAAACTTGCTTTCATGTAGTCATCAACAATCTCGAACACCGTACCAACATTATTTAAATTGCCTCCTATTATACTCGCGTCCGTGTCGCGGCAACCGCGTATATATGCAGGCACCCTTATACGAACGCGACTGGTAAAGCGTGGGTTGACATAATAGGATAAAATGGTGTAGTGCAGAAGGCTCATTAATGAGACCACAAGGGAAGGAACCGACACTACAGTTATTTTAGAGTAGCACAAAGTCTTATTTGCAGGCTTGGAATGCTCGCTTTTAGCTGTGTAGGATTCAGCTGGTGGCGACTTTACATCTGTGAGTTCATTGACGCGGCTTATGAAGTGAAGTGAGTCTTCTGTATTTTAATATTCCACGTCAATATTCAGAATTTCTCTCACGTATCACGGGGCCGTTCCAGACAAAGCCAGATATCTGTCTACACTATGAATTTATTTTAAAAGCTAGCTAGACTACGTCAGTTTCTTGTTTGCGCGACGATTTCGTCATAATTAGTGTTGTGGGAATTATTATGGATGTAAGCAAAATCTGGAGACTTGTAAATGAAATCTTTGATGTGTTTTGTTTTAGAGTGATGACTATTATAGCGCTCCTGAGGTAGATACGTCATGTTTGTGATATTCAAAAAGATAAACATAAGTGATTGTTAGAAAAATAATGTTTTCAATAGAAGCAAGATAAAATAACAAAAAACCTTAACCGCCGAAAAAACTGAAAAGCAAAAAATAAAAATAAAAATTGTTTAACCTGAAATTGCTTGACTATTTTGGAAGGCAGCGACATAAAATTAAAATACTTATCCAAAGTCACTAACTTCCGAACATAGTTATTAAGGTTAAACAAAAAAAGTTTACTATTTATTTGCTTTTCAGTTTTTTCGGCGGTTTATTTTTTTTGTTAAAAAGTTTTTATTTTATAAATTTTTGTGGCTATAATCTACTAATTACAACATGCTTAATTTTTGATTACTTTTTGTAATAACACAACTCAGTATTAAAATCTGTGAGTGAACAATCAATCATTCCCTGTTTTCCTACCCTTAGGGTTGGTTTTTTTTCAAATTTATATGGGACCAACTTTGGGGTATATCCTTTCCAATAAAAATTATCAAATTCGGACTAGTCTGTAAAAAAATTATGCGTGGTCATACATAAAAAAAATATACGCGTCGACTTGAGAACCTCTCCTCCGTCTTTTCGTAGGTTAAAAAATATGAAAATGACCAGACATTAGCTACGAAAGTACAAGTATAAATAAAGCTTTTCCCGGTGAAACTATGGAGAAGAAAGAGCCAAGTTCTTCTCCCGGCTGCTCCTTTTTCAGCCAATATTAAATCTAGGGCTTAAAGCCTTGAACCGTGTTGAACAGATAATAATTTATCAATAAAAAGGTTCAACAATATAAAAGTTTACTTAGGTTTCAGAAGAGAGATAAAAGGCTTTGAAGGACTAAGTAAACAAAACTAGGTACATTGTAATTCATAAGTTTATTCTGGGACTACTAAAAATAATATAAAGCTAGAACATTGTGTGAGAAAGTAAAACCTTTGAACATATGAGAAGGATTGTTTAATTAAAACGCTATTATTGAAGTAATTACATAATTAACTCTGAACCCTTAATTATTCTGAGTCGTTACAAACGTTACCAACACAAAGAAAGGTTGTCTTTAAAGAAAAATGGAGGTATAGAGTTCATGAGTAAAGCTTTGAAGTTCTCTACGTAGATAAATGATGTAGTTTAAAAACATTTAGACGTTTGTTTTATCTTTCTACTGAGTTTATGGATGGGTGACTGTTATTTTCTTGAAAAAGAGAGATGATTAATTTACTCGTATGAATGCTGGTTTCGATTGTCGTGACGAATATGACCATTATTTCTTCATTAGAACAGATCCATATTCTGGCAAGTGACAGCCAACGAGATTTCTAGAACCCCAGCGTTTCGTCGGTTCATCATCAACATAATTTGTCTATAACGTTCCCACTGCTGGGACACAGGCTTCCGCTCTGTCAGAGGGAGTGGGCCGTAATCCACCACGCGGGGCCAATGCGAGTTGGTGGATGTCACATATCTTCGAATTTTCGGTTCTAGGACATGCTGGTTTTGCTTCACCGTTTTGAGAGCAGCTTTTCATCGGTTATTGTACCAAAAATCTGTAACCATACATTTTAACCGCTAATTTATTTAAGAAACAGCTGATTTATTTTTTAATAACACACGAATTTCAACTCATGGTGGTCCCGATTATTGTTCTGAATGGCAAGCGGACCATGGAAACAGGATGTCCATCATCATTTCATCCTGCTTCAGTGTATGCGTGTTCTAGATTAAAATTTGAACACTCGCACTAGGCCCGCGTGGTGGATTACGGTGCAGAGAGAAGGTCTGTGTCCCAATTGTGGGAACATTATGGGCAGATTACGCATATGTTTATACGTTATAGTTATGAGAAATATTAATCAAGCAGCATCTCCATCAATTCTAGTCCACAGCTAGATAATTCTAGTATTGAAAAACACTAAATGTAGGAACTTATAACGAGATAACCAACTTCTCATACTACTGTAACTAAATTACCCGAACCAAAGACAATAAATCCGACAGTTGAGAGAATGTTTGAAAACAAACGATTTTGCAGCGAACGGGTTTGAGTTGGAGAGCGGTGAAAACTTTCTATTTGCCTAATTAACTACATTCAAGGGTCCCTTTCTTGATTAGATCACGTATCGGAAGGATCAGAACGGATCTGAGTTACCTAATACGAAACTTACTTTTTTCTGTTGTTTGACTCTGAATGAACTGGCTATTCGACAATTGAAAATGACTAGCGAATGTTTTGGCTAAATAAATCAGCCCAATCTATTCCCAGTGGGACTTGGGCTTTTTCTCTGTGAGAAGGCGGGGAAACTTACACCACTCAGGCCCAGTGCGGTTGTAACGTATCGCTCGTGTATAAAAATAATACCTAGTTTAAAAAACTAAAAAACACGCTTTAAAAAATAACTAAAAACGGAGAAAATAATTTAATTCAATTAAAAAGCGTGGGGTGCTTGACATTAAGTGATTATAAAAATACCTCAAAAAGCACCCCTCGCTTTTTAATTGAATTAAATTATTTTCTCCTTTTTTAGTTTGGTTTTTAAAGCGTGTTTTTTAAACTATTATTTATTTTAAATTTTTTAGTTCTGCTAACTACAAAAAACGTGATTTTTTTTCCTTTTTTCTCATTTTTCAAAAAAAATTTTTTTTACATTATTGAATAGTCATCGGTCCTCGATATGTTTACAAAGTTTCAATGAAATCTGACCGTTTAAAGTGGGTCAAATTAGCGTCCAAAGGAGTCGGTTACAAACAAACAAACATACAAGTGAAGCTAATATAAAGCGTGTAAAAAGAAAACCAAGTGCAAGTCGAACTCGAACACGTAGGGCTCCGTAAGTACCACAAGGAAAAAATCATTTCTTGTATGAGACCCTCTTTAATTATTATCTTGATTTTATTTTTACTATTTGTTGTAATAGCAGAACACAGAACTACAGATGTCTGGATGTCTGTGAATTTTTTTTACTGTCTGCCTGTTACGGATCATGAGATCATCATCATCATCATCGTCAGTCCCCTGTCATACAGACGGACGGAAAGACAGCGGAGTTTTAGTAATAGGGTACCATTGGTTACCCTTTGGTAACGGAACCCTGAGAGCGGTTCTGAGACGTGCCTTTCTGATGATCTTTTCCGTCACCATATTTTGATGAAAGCAGAATGGAGGACTCCATCTAGTCTGGGTGTCGCATTTAGTCTTCTCGTACATTCGTACAAACACTCTCAGAAGATAGATCAGTGGGGTGTCCAATTCTACTGCCTTTATCCCAATATATTTGGAGTCGCCGTAACATGTCTCCTTCCAGGGGTGCGGGTTGTTCGAAAGAGATACCGCAGCCCCTGGCACACAGGCAACTGAGGGAACACGGGTGGGTTTTAGTCAGTAAAAGTCTGATACGCCCTCCTGCTCCACCCAGAGCGGGAGAAGATATTTGATGATTGACCACCGAAAAAAAAAAAACATGTCTTCTTCTTCCACACTTTTTTTTGTGTCGTCATCTCGGTATTCACCTCCTTTCTAACCATATCATCATTCACACAGTCCATCTATCTGTTACCATAGCATATTTTAAAATATGAGGTTTCGATGGCTCCACTCTGTCTGGGTCTCGACCCAACTACTATCAATACTATCCGATTCAATTATATCAGGTGAATCAACTCCGGAACCTACCTAGCTATCTATTATTTTGATGTAAGTACCTATTGAAACTTGAGGATTGTTAGCCAAGGATAGTAATTACGCGTTGGCCTAGATCTATTAGTTCTCAATTAACGTAATGATGTAATAAACTTAACATGAATTTAATTAAACCAAGACTTCAGAATCCAGGTGATTGATATAGCTATACCTAAAGTTCTTAAGAGTGTAAGACGTGATTATGTCATCACACCATTGGATTATACCGTTTTTTACTGAGGACGAAATCCTTTTGTTGTCATATATAAGTACCCAGGTAATTCGTATGTGTCCCAATTAAAAAAGTTGCATTTTAATAGTCAATATCGTAATACGAATGTCATACCGTAAAATTCGAATTATAAACTTCAAAACGAGTTTATATTGACACAACTAGCTTTTTTCAACGGCTTCGCCCGCGTGGAGGTCAAAAATTATCCCACGAGAATTTACTATCGGAATAAAAAAGTATCCTGTGTTATTTCAAGTTATAAACTATCTGTGCGCCAAATTTCATCAAAATCCATTGAGCTGTTTTTGCGTGATTCAGTTACAAACATCCAAACATCTTAACATACAAACTTTCACATTTATAATATTAGTAGGATACCGTAATTAAAAAATATAATCATATTAGGTATGATTTTTTCTCTAACAAAGTAATGTTATTTTAAAAAAATACTTGTACGATACAGTGCAAGTCTAAGAAGTTCACCAAGGATTTTCGATCAACAAGATAAGTTTGACCTTTTATTTAGTAGGTCCAATCCCAATGAGAGAGTAGATAAGGTGGTGTATGAAACTGCACGTAACTAGGTATTAAAAAAACTTATGTGACACTAACACACTCGTGTTTTCATACTCCTCATTATGCAACAGTTTCATAAACTACTATTGAGTTGATGTAAAATGTTACCGGACGACGAATTGTGTTTTCAAAAGGTACCATAAATAAAGTCAAACGCGCATCAGTAGAAAAAAAATTTACATTGACTGCAAGTATTCCCACTGATGTGCAGTTGACTGTACTTCTCCGGCCAGCAAACAGACTACACTCATAACGTGCTGTTGTGATTATATCTCTTGTGTAATCTATGTTTATTTGCGGCTTTGCCAAGGCTTCGCCCCGAGGCCGCTTCACCTCGGAAGCCCATGAATAAATGAAGAAAGCAAAAGTTCGTTCCACGTGGTCCCCTTTGATGGTCTTTGGAGATGCTCCTCCATTAAACGACTCTATTTAAATACAAAATACCATAACACTACGTTTTTCTTTGAGAAAACACGTGTATTTTTACGGGAGTAGGTAGGTAACATGATTACAGTACTTCATAAAAATTAAACTGGAAACGTACAGAGTAAATAACCAATCACGCAATGGAATGGCAATAATTTTATTGAGAAATAGATTAAATAAATGAAATAAGCACGATGAATTGCCAACCAGAACGAGTTTTTTGAAAATTTTAATTTCATGCTTACATTTTGTTCATTTACAAAACAGCTGATCATCAGTAAGTCCATGTTCGCACGGACATAAAAATATCGCGACGCGACGAGATTTTTTCGTCCACTGGATCTTCAAGGCAGCGCCGAGAGTTGAAAATAGAACACTATGTTTTTTCGACGCGCTGTGATGCACACTCTGTTGGATTCTAAATGCTCAACACCGAGAGTTCAAAATCTAGTGCGTGATAAAATCCTGCCAAGATATTTTTACGTCTAAGAGCCGGTTTTCACCAAACCTCGTAGACAACCAATAAAGTATCATATTCCGTTGAAGCTATGCGGAGACATGGCAAGATATTGCTTTAGTTAGTAAAAACCAGATCAATTCCCCATTCCGCACTAACACTTTAAAATCCACCTCGAAAAGAACAAAAAAAAAAACAATCACCAACTTTGTTGTACGCAAAAAGTTAAGCCCCATTCACATTTATATTATCTATAGGCAGAATTTAGGTCAAATGTAAAACGAATTGCGGCGCCGATCTACGTCAGTTAGAGCCGCTGACGCGCCGTGAATGCGCCTTAATGAACTGATGCTACACCATTCAAAGGGAACTTTTTCACCTAAACTTTAAATATACCTACAATTATTTTGCTACCGCTTCAATTGAAAGGGCGAATAGTGAAATTCTGTTGAAAATATTAGGTCTTTACCTATGAAATTGCCGTTTTGCAGTACTGGCCATTTCAAATCAAAATAATTTTTGTTTGGGTAAGAATTCTAATTTCAAATTAATTTTATTTTAAAAACATGGATTTTTTTTTCCAAAAGTAGTCATTTGTTTATTGATTAGTGTTACATTTTCATCGCATTTCAATCTTTTTCGTCATCATGGATACGTTAAAAATTCGAGTAATTATGGAATATGAGTACCGTCGTGGCAGCAACGCGGCACAAGCGGCACGCAACATCAACGACGTTTACGGAGCTAACACTACAAACCAACGCACCACCTGTTATTGGTTTGCTCGCTTCCGTTCTGGAAATTTCGACCTGAAAAATGAACCTCGCGGTCGTCCGAAGACTTTGGTCGACAATGACGAATTAAAGGCGATTGTGGAAGCTGATGATACACAATCTACGGCTGAATTAGCAGCAGCTTCTGACGTTAGCGTCAAAACAATATTGGTCCATTTGCGTCAAATTGGCAAGGTAAAAAAGCTTGACAAATGGGTGCCCCACGAACTCAATGATCGTCAGCGCGAAGTACGCGTCGAGACGTGCCTTGCACTGCTCAACAGACACACAAATGAAGGAATTTTGAACCGCATTGTTACCTGCGATGAAAAATGGATTCTGTTTGATAACCGCAAGCGCTCAGCAAGTTGGTTGGATCCTGGTTCAGCACCTAAACAATGCCCTAAACGAAAACTTACCCCTAGAAAAGTGATGGTCACTGTTTGGTGGTCTAGCGCCGGTGTGATTCATCACAGCTTCTTACCAAACGGGGTGAGCATTACTGCAGATGTGTACTGTGAAGAACTGAACACAATGATGGAGAAGCTGGCACATCTCCAACCAGCATTGGTCAATCGCTCGTCTCCGCTGCTCCTGCACGAAAACGCGCGACCTCATACTGCACAGCAGACGGTCTCCAAGTTGCAAGAACTGGGGTTGGAAGCTCTCCGTCATCCGCCCTACTCACCAGACCTTGCGCCTACAGACTACTACTTTTTCCAGAATTTGGATAACTTCTTGGCGGGAAAAAAATTCAATACCCGAGAGGCAGTACAAAATGCCTTTGAAGAATTTGTTGCCTCCCGTCCAGCTGATTTCTTTAAGAAGGGCATCAATAAACTGCCACTGCGATGGCAAAGATGCATTGATTGCATGGGTGATTACTTCGATTAATACAAATAAAAAATACATGAAAAAAATTCGTTTAAATTTTTTCATACAAAACGGCAATTTCATAGGTAAAGACCTATTATTATGGGATGCAGTTGTGGGTTTGGTTGATTTGGTCACTCTTTTATTGTAGATATCTGATATAATACCATCTCAGCAGGATTTATACCGTAAGATTTCAGAAGATTTATTTATAAACCTTTCTCGTTCTTCAGATCATATCTTTGTTTTTCAGGATAGTGAAGCTGCATTGATGTAAGACGCCTTTTGTTCCAGTGAAGTCAATCAGGTATTTCTTTCTTCCTAATTATTATTGCTTACCTCGGCAATTCGGTCATATAAATCTTGTGTGTTAGCTTCTTTAATTAAAAAGAAAAAAAAAATATTTTTATTTTTTATATAGGTAATAAAAAAAATCGTCCTCCAGACCGTATTTCGGCTCCATGGAGACTAACCACCGGCAAGGCAGATATCATAGTGCACGAGTGTGTGCGCAGATACGTGCCCACGCTCTTCCCTCACTCTTATAATCCGATGGTACGGCAATCTGACACGACCGGAGAGAGATCAAGCGCAGGACCAACGGCATAACGTGCTTTTCGAGGCACGGGGGTCTCACACCACCTACTTCCAAACTCCGAGCTATTACAGAGAAAATTCCAGGAGCCCCTAGGGTTTTCATATATTTATAATACTTATATGTAATCAAGACATCTAGATACTTTGTCAAGTAATGAAAACCATGCGAAGCAGGGGGGCCTACTCTCTAACTCCGTCAACGAAGATACGGGCCCGTCCAAAAAAGTAGTTCAAAACTTTTTAGGGAATCCTACAGCCAATTAACTAACTTTTTTGGACGAACAAAAATATATCGGGCGTAGGGACAGCTGTCAAATCGTGTTGTCATTCATTCTTAGTTCGGGCTCCAAACTAATCTTCTGTCCTTACGGACAGAAGATTAGTTTGGTACAGAGTTGGAAACGCCCGTTACTTCGCCCGAAACGACGGACCTCATGCTGAGTAGGCCCCCTGGGACGGATCGCTGGTACACTAACACTTAAGTGTTTTCTAAAAAGCGCAAATTCATCGTTCATAAGAAAAATACAATTGGCCAAACAACAGTTCCAAGCATTCAATCGATGTGCGCTATTGGTTCGATGCAAATGTATCGAGTCCGCATCGATCACCGCGATTGACAGTCGATTAACTATCTCTATTTAATTTAGTTCGCAATTAAAAAGCAGTGATTGCCTTACTTGTAATTGACGCGTACAATTTGTACTTTTAAATGGTATTTGTGGGTGTTTTTTTTTTTTGGTTGGTGATTGTAGACTTCTCTGGTCTTCTGTAGGTCTCGTTTTGTTGGCTAAAAAGACTGTAATTTGGTTCCGAATTCAAAACCGAGCACGTTATCTTAGATTTAGTCTTAATAATACTTTTCAATTGACATCGTTCGTTACTTACAGCTTAACATTTGAGTCACAATTTGTGCTGAAGTGGAAATTGTGATTATCTTCATCTGTCAGATGAATATTAGCAGTTGCAATAGGTAGTTGTTGGCAAAGGCTGCTACTCATCCACCAACCATCACATCATTCAAATGTTGTTCTGCTACCGCAATGTAACCACCAATCGCAACACTGGTTACATATAATAAATGTTAGTCGTTTACCAGTTCATGGTTATCAACGGAAAGCACCCGGAACTTAACTTCATTTCAAACAAATTGGATAAAATCATTTACTGAAGATACTGAGGCGCTATTGAGAACCATAAATTAACTCACTCGTTTCTCTCAACACACACACACTCACCTACCCACACACAAACCCACTCTCATACACACTTACACCTGCACCTGAATATTGCTTATTTATTTTATTTTTAACTAGTTGCCCCGGCGAACTTTTATTTATTTATTTAAGGAAAAACAAACAGTAGCACAATAAGAGATATACATAAATTATCTTAAATATTACACTTTAACATTTATGCTACCCACTACGTTCTCCACAGATTACAATTTAAAGTTTTTAAAACTAGCTAGTAACACAGATACAGTACTTAAACAACAGTCATTAGACATTAGAAACATAGAACTTATCTCTGGATTTTTAAATTTATAAAATAAAATACAAGAAAAAGTAAAAGTAAATTTGTGTGCATAATTATGTAGATTATTAAATTTATAAAATAAAATAAAAGAAAAAGTAAAAGTAAATTTTAATTTGTGTGCGTACAATAATAAATAATAAATATTGCGCTATTTTAAATGACTTTGCTGATCCCTTAGTGGTACTTTGAAGTGGTACTTCGAAGGCATAAAGCGTTTTCTAGCTGACACACCTTTATTAGGTGAGAGCTCCTATTTATGTCATGTCACACGGGAACGCAGTCGAACGGGATAAAAAAAAAATCCTATGTCCATCTCCTGGTTCTAAGCGCCCCACCAATTTTCAGCCAAATCGATTCAGCCGTTCTTGAGTTATAAATAGTGTAACTAACACGACTTTCTTTTATATATATAGATTTCTAGGTTTTGTATATATTACCTTGCTATGGAAGAGCAGAGTCTCCTAATACAGGCATTGTTTGCTTAAAAGGAGGCTCCAATCACTAACGTGTTATTTAAATATGGTTACGAAATAAACAATTTTAATATTAAAAAATTTCATGCTGCAAGGATCTTTTGTCCCCAGGGGGGCTAAGTCATGTCTAAGTCATGCAGGAGCCAAATGTTCGTTAGAGTTCCAGTTCTTCGTAACCATTTGGTCAAGTGTATTCTTCTACTTAGCTTATCGATGGCAAAAAGATCAAACATCTTTGGCCCAAAATTCAGTTGTCTGAACTCCACTCACTGACGCAGTCTTAAGGTCATGAAAAGCACCGGCGACAGGGCAAGCGGCGCAAGATGGAAGGTGGGCTTAGTCTGCGAGGAGGTACCATATCCCCACTTCAAATCAGGGGTCCTACTCCGTAACTCCGTCCACGGCCCGTCCAAAATTAGATCGATTCTTCAAAATGAACCCCACTCCCGAATAATTAACTTTTGCGGTCTGATAGAAACGTATCGGGAGTGCTGGCAACTGTCAAATCATATTGCAATTTATTCTTAGGTTGAGTCTTGAACTAATCTTATCCCCGTAGGTGATACGAAGTAGGAACTTCCCGTAACTTCGGCTGAAACTACGGACTTTGTGCTTAGATAGTAGAGCCCCTGAGCCGTCAGTGAACACCAATATTGTCGTTGCTCCGGCCGACTTGGGTTCGAAGTCTATTTAGAGATTTTCAAGTCGGCCACGGTAACGCATCCCCAGGTTGAAGGACCTCAGATGGTTCGATAAAATTTTCAGGGGGTTTATACAGCTTCTGCCATAGATAATATCTTGCTGAGTGCAAGTGTATTAGAATAACAAGATGGCGGCTTTGTTCCAATTTTATTCACGCGTCAAAAGGTTCTTGTACTGGTGCTGTTGTAACATCTATTTTGCATTTGACATTTAATAAGTACGTCATCTGCATAGTATTTTAAATGCAAGACCGACATTCAGTGAAAACACGGTTGAAAAGCTAGTGAGCCAAACAGTAGCCCCCGCTGAATCCACACTAATGATGCGAAACTTTGCTTGGAGGAGTTAATGTAGTGCGGCTGCATATTATTTACCGTTTGTTTTTATTATGAAGGAATGACGTTAATGAGATTAATGTGTTTCTAAAATTTAATGCGGTTCATAAAATGTTCTGTTAAAAAGTCTTATAAGGCAAGTTTCGAGACCGTTAGATCAAGCAGAAATAATGAAATAGTGATTTTGTCTTAATTTGCCTTATTTAAAAAAGATAACAATCTTTTTAAATTGTGAAAACCCGTAAGATAACTAGCTGTTGCCGCATGGAGGTCGGAAATTAGCCCACGGGAACGTATACCGGGATGAAAATCGATAACGTTATAATCCAGGTTATAAACTATCTGTGTGCCAAATTTCATCCAAATCCGTTCTGCTATTTTTTAATGGTTGAGTAGAAAACATTCAAACATCTGAACATGCAAAATTTATAATATTATAATATATTATTAGGATTAAACTACAGTAGCTGGCCGTAAGAAAAATCCTTGTTGCACTGTATGTGACAGTCTCTTTCTGAAAAGGTCGATATGTCACATTAACGCTCGGATACTGTACCTATATCTATATGTTACGGCTAATAGCCAAAGTGCGGCTACACCTAGTTTTAGCCGGCTATAACTAGGTGCAGCCGGTTAAACTTAGATGTATCCTACTTATGTCACCGAAAAATTGTAAATACCGTTAGATTATAATCTATCTCGCGAGATTGTAAACTGTCGATAAATTGTGAACTGCACCATACTGCTTACCGACCGATTAGGTTAGGTTAGGTTAGAATTGCGACCAAACGCGGCAGCGGCCGGCGAGCGCTAGTCCAGCTGCACCTAGTTATAGCCGGCTAAAACTAGGTGTAGCCGCACTTCGGCTATTAGCCGTAACATATATACCAAATTCAATAGAATCATTCGACCTCGATTGATATAGCAAAATAATGTATTCCCAATAATGCTCGGTGACCAAATTGAGCACTATAGGTCAAATAGACTAGCTGGCATAACATATTCGCTATCGGATTACGTGTGCCGTTTGTAAGCCTAATCGCCACTACGGGTGCGTTTGACCTCAGTGCGGGAAGGTTGGCGCCCAAATGTAATGTAGATCTAATACAATTGTGATGCAATAGCGTTACAGGTATTGTGAAAGGGAGCCTTGATGAACTTTGTATAGTACGCGGCCGTACATATGAAACATGGAGCTGACTGAGACCAACATACACATTTCTGTGGGCAATTCCTCATGGATACCCTTCGTCTAGACAGAACGAAGGTTTATGTCAGACTCTCGGCTAAGACCCCAAAGTTTCTTCTGCTACCATAATTTGAGGGCTCGGAAGACACATGTATATCCGCCGCATCCTCGTGGGCCCCGTCACCAAGTGCAGCCGATCCCACGATCACACGTAACGATAATAGCACGCATACAACACTGCGTGCCACTTCTTTGGTCTTCACTGATCGAGCAACGATACAAGCCTAGTTTCGCCAACTCCAGGCCCCCCCTCCATATGGTGGCCGGCGATCATTGAGCGCCCTTCGACGCCCGGCTGCTCTTCTGGTACTGGTGGAGTGAGAGGTACCTATGTCTCTCTCTCCACTGCCTCGTTTGCATACACCACGTCCGACCATGGACTGAACCACGGTTGGAAGCGAGGGATCATCCGTACCAAGTGTCGTGATAAGGGCACAGCGCTGGCTACCTATGAGTAACAGAAATGACGTTCTTTAAAGTCGAACTTTAAATCAAACTCCTTTACGTCTTATTACAAAAAGAGTTATGGTCCAAGTTCAAACCTTTCAGCCAGTTTTATCAACTGAAGTCAAGTTCTTAATATAAAATTGACAACTTAGACTTGGGTTTAAAGTCAGTATCTATTGTGTTTAGAACTTTTACGTCGGAACAAAGTTTGGAATTAAAAATGGCTTGAGGGTTTAAACCTGGGACTAAAGATAAAATCTTTGTTTTGAATATAATAAAATATGGCTGAAATTGTCATACTAACTAGAGGGTTCCGTAAATTAAAAGTTAACACATTCCTCAACTTCATAAATCTATACTAATACTAATAACAGCGGATTCGCACGCGCGGAACTTTCATCCCCTATTTAATTCCCTTAGGGGTCGAATTTCGAAAAATCCTTTCGTATTCCTTGTCTAGATTATAAAGTTTGCACAGAGGTTCTGTGCAAACTTTCAGCTTTCTAGGTCTAAGGGTTCGGACTGGGCGTTGATGAGTCAGTCAGTCAGTCAGGACCTACTTTTTGTATAAATATAATAGATAAAGCTGAAAAGTTAGTTTGTTTGAACGCGCTAACCTCTACAACTATTGGTGGTATTTGAAAAATTTCCAATTTCGTGAATCTTGTAATTTAAGCCAATTTGGTTAATTTTAGGCATCGTTACAATTCTGACGTATTTTCGAATTATGTTCTATGAATAAAATTGAACACACCCGCTGGCTATAACAGGTACGCCTTCCAAAGATTAACAACACCATAAATTAACAATACTTCTATGTATACAGAAGCTACATTGTTGACTCAATCCGAGGCAGTATGAAAATAATTGGCGTAGCAGCGCTCCAATAAATTAGTCAAAGCGAATGGAATGGTATTGACGAATCAGCAGCTGACGTGTCAGTCCGTTGTGCGATTGTCAGTGACGTTAGCGTCGGTAGCAAGGATGCCGACTGATTTAGCGCACAGGTTATCGAAAACTGCAAATGACGCTGAATTCACTGAAAGAATGGAATGCTGCAGAATGGAGGAGTACGTACTTTTGATTTAATTTTAACTGTCCTCGCCAGGGGTGCGGGTTGTTCGAAAGAGATACCGCGGCCTCTGGCACTCAGGCAACTGAGGGAACACGGGTGAGTTTTAGTCAGTAAAAGTCTGACACGCCCTTCTGCTCCACCCAGAGCGGGAGAAGTTACGAGTATTTGATGATTTCCCATCCAAAAAAAATACCATCCAGTCGTAAATTTCGACATACCTTCGCCTTCAACTACTTAAAAATAACAATGCAACGTTTAAAGCGTGCTTTATAAACTTCATAATTTTTCATTATATTAAAGGCTAGCGCAGATTGGGGCGAGTCGCGTCGCCATGCAACATATTGCAAAAACCCTATTTCATTACTTCAGCCCATTTTCTATGAATCAACGCACAGTCTGGCCACACCGGACGTTTTAGTCTGAAAATGCGTTGCATTGGGGGGCGTTGCGGGTGTTATGTTCACTTGGCCTTATTCAATTTTACTTATAAAGGTAATAGAGGTATCATCATGCACCTAGCACTTTCCGAACTATATTTGAGGTCGGCTTCCAGTCTGACCGGATGCAGCTGAATACTAGTATTTTCCGTGGAGCGATTGCCTATCTGACATCCACAACACAGTAACTGAGTAACACGATACCATTTGGTAAGACTGGTTGTCAGACTATCAAAATTTTACGTTCCTGTGAGATCATTTCCGAAGTCTACGAGGGCCAAACCGCTTGCAAAAGCGACTAATAACATAAGTACAGCTCAACTCAAACTTCCTGACGGCTCTGAAGTGCGCTACTCGCTGCATATTACCGCACCCCTCACCCCCGCAGATCCGTGAATTTGTTACTGCGCAACGACTCGCCTCATGTTCCGAACCATCATATAGTTTTAATCGGGCTGTAACGTCAATGGTGCTTGTAAATTAAACTCATTAAACTTATTTGCGGTACCTATCGGTTAATGCAACAAATTATCCCGTGGTTTACTTAAATATTTATTGTAGGTGAGCATTATTATGAGTTTTTGTAACATTAATGAGTTTATTGTGAATATTCTATTAATACATGAATCTGTTGCTATTGAATAAATTCCATTTATATTAATTAATTATTATTAAAATGTGTGTCACTCTCATATGTTGATGCTTTGACTAACTGAATTTACGTTATTAATTTTTGTTTAAGCCTTAAACAATAAAATAAACTTTTGCATTTCGCAAGATTTAAGTTCTCGTATTTACGACACTCAGAAGTCTGCGAAAAAAAAAATGTTCTATAGGTAAATATGTTTTTATTAAATCTTTTCAAAGTACTCTCCACTAGCGTCTATACGAAGTTTCATGCGTCTGAACCGGTTTTCGAAACACTTTTTCCAGTCCTCCGTAGACACCTTGTTTACAGCCTGCTCGAACGCTGACAACGCATCTTCCGGCGACGAAAATTGTATCCCTTTGAGCTGATTTTTTATTTTCGGGAATAAAAAGAAGTCACACGGTGCTAGGTCAGAGCTGTAAGGAGGGTAACCCAGGAGCTTTAACGGCGTGCTGTCCAGGAAGTCCCTCGTTTTGAGCGCGGTGTGGGAAGGCGCGTTGTAGTTTGGTCGCTTGTTACTCACAACAGAGAAAACTTCTGCCAAACATTTGGTAATTTACCATTCAGCGGTGATGCTTCTTTGGTTCCGTAAAGGAATTGACACCAAGTAGCCAGCCAAATTGAAAAAGCTCGCGATCAAAATCTTCCTCCCGCTTCTAGATCGCTTCACTTTGTTAGTCGTTGATTCGTTTTGCAACACCCAAACCGTCGACTGGTGCTTCGTTTCTGGATCGTATTGATAAATTAAAATTTGTTTATCATATCACGCTACCATTCCATCGGGCCGGCTTCTGGGGATCGGTGAGGTTGTGCGGCACCCAGCGTGAAACTATCCTCCTTATGCAAAGATGCACGTGTAGAATTTCATGAAGATTTCCCGATCCAACCTACAGTATGTGCTGAATCTTCTTACTTCTTCTCCCAAAGTTAGTCAACCACGCTTGAATTCATTATACCAACGATAATCGGTTGCCTTAGAAGGGCCTTCATCCATGAATGCCATTTGAAGTCTATCGTACGATTCGTCCGGTTTCAGGCGACACTTGAAATCGTAAAAAATCATAGCGCGAAAATGTTCCCGGCGCAGATGCATTTTTTAATGAGACACGATAATTTCAAAGTAGATTATAACTGGCCAGTCTCACATACATAAAAACTTTTTTTCGCAATACTTTCTGTGTGGCCTGGTACTTACATATAGAGTACTTAAATTTTCATAACGACAAGCTTTCATATCATATAAATTGTGTAATTACATTATAAGCTGACAGTAAAAAGTTTAAAGGAAAAGTTTATTTTTATTCTTTTTAGCGCATTTATTCTTAAATAAGTTTAAATCGTTTTTTTTTAACTTATAAAAAATTATATATCACACAATACTTACAGCTTGACAGACGGACAGACCGAGAGAGTGATCCTATAAAGGTTCCGTTATTTCATTCGGACATACGGAACCCTAAAAACCAATGATCTCAATTTAGCCATTTAGCCCAAATAGGGCTAAATGGCTAAATTGAGATCATTGGTTGGTATTCCTAAGACAATAATTACAAACAATAATCGAAGTCCATACAAAGGTCTAATGACTCCGTATCAATAAACGATAATATCTGCGATATCGGTTCTGTTAATCTAGCCGCTAATAATGTTTCAATTTGACTACAGCGAAGGACCTGATTGTTAATTAGCAAGTTGCTAAATGAGAGATCAAACAATACGGGGTTTTGATAGCTGTTCGCCACGCATTGTTTAAGGTCTGTGGGTCTTTGAAACTAAGTTTAAGAAATGTTTTGATTAGTCTGAAAGGTTTTGAGGGTTGAAAGTTACCCATTTACATTTTGATCATTACACGGTCCTTAATTGTTTTAATTTTTTTCTGTAGATATAATTTTTGAAATTGTTTACCCTTTTTAAAACTGTGATATTTGTTTTTATTTTAACTTTAAAATCATAGTTTATTTTTATTTCCATCTAATGGTTTCTTTTTACATACTTTTAACGTGCAATAAACCCATGTTAGCAGAGCAGTAATGGTCCAGTGGTAACGACCGCGACTTACGAGTTGTTCAAACCCAGATTGGCATCTTCACCATCATCATTATTTCAGCCGAAACACGTCATCGGTCCATCTTGTGAAAGGCCTTCCAACGCGACATCTTCTAGTACGTGGTCGCCACTCCAGAACCTTCCGGCCCCATCGGCCATCTTTCCAGTGCATGTTGCCATATGTCAGGCCCATTGGCCTCATAAGAAGGCTGAAAGTCACTCAAAGGCCAATGGAGAGGGCTATGCTTGGAGTTTCCCTTCGCGATCGAATCAGAAATGAAGATATCCGTAGGAGAACCAAGATAACCGACATAGCCCGATAGGTATATTACTTTGTGTAAATTATTTCATCACCACTGCTGTCAAAACTGTGAAGGAAAACTTCGTGAGTAAACCGGCATCTCCTAGAACCAAACATTCGAAGACATGTGACATCTACCAACTCGCACTGGGCTCCCGTGGCAGATAACGGCCCACGCCCTGTCCCAGAGAAGAGGCCTGTATCCCATCAGTGGGAACATTATAGCCATGCTACAAGCTCAGATAAACTCCTAGCATCACTTACATGCGAAAATAGCACTTATTCTCTTTACTACGATTCGATATTCCGCCCAACCCTAGAAACAGCAACAACAAAAAAAAACAACAACCACATCAGCTACGTCCAATCTTGCCCTAAATAAGGCATTTAAGTGCGTAGTTTTTGTCAGCATACATACAACGTTTGATTAAAGTAATAAATCGAGTGCGACACTACAAGACTGTTATCTGGCTACCCGGCGTGGAATTAAACGGTGATAGTACCCCGCTCCGTCGTAAATTTTCCCTCAAACTTACTCCTTTATTTAACATCTCAGTATAAGAGAAACTAACTAATTATGCTATTGTGGCTCTCTCCAGACAATTACCTTCAACTTTATTGTATTGAATGGTGTTAAGATTTTAGTGAGAGGATTTTGTAATTGAATTTTAAGACGGATTTATTTTGGACTAGATATTGCCAGTGGTTTCGCCCGCGTGGAGGTCGAAAATTAACCTACGGAAACGTACTACCGGAATAAGAAGTATCCTATGCGTTCATTCGGGTTATGAACTCTCTTTAAGCCAAATTTCATCCAAATCCGTTTGGTCGTTTTGCGTGATTGAGTAACCAACATCCAAACATCTGAACATCAAAACATGCAAACTTTCAAATGTATAATCTTATTAGTATGATAACTAGCTAGCTAGTATTAACTAGTAGGAGAAGAAGATATAGCTTCTGAGATTCATAAGCTATTGAATAACCTAATCAATTTTGGCGGGACAGTTCTGTTGTAGTACGGCACGGATTGTTATTATTGTAAGTAGGTACATCAGTAGCGTAAACTGAAAAAAATATGTTTCATAGATAGTTTTGCTGCCACAGACGCCTGCACAAGCAATGCCCGAACAATTGTATATAATCATCGCCTCGAAACGCAGGGGTTTCCGGATAATTCTTGAGTACTTTTATAATGACAGTATATATTTCGTGGAGGCAGACCCGGGGTTACTCGTATATATAAATGTGTACCTGATTTTTTTTGTAAGTCTTTGTTTTTTAATGAATGTGACTTTGCTTAGTAAAGAAAAAGGAAATCTTAAAAAATCACAGCCAAAGAGTTGCGCTTCTAAAGTGAAAAGTAGTCGTTAAACTGTACTTGCGTACACTGATTTTACGAGCAATTTCAATTTTATGATCCTGTGTTACGCGACAGAATGTTTCTTTTGTTCCTTTAAATAATTGAATAGCTGAAGGAATTTTCAAGTATAAAATAGTAAAAGGTTCGTACGAGTATTTTTTTTATTTTTTCTTTCTGATAAAAGGTTTTTTATTCTGAAAATAAATACCTTACTCCCCTGAACCAAGTATACTACTGCCTCTTGACTCCAATATATTAACTGTTATTGACCTAAATTTGCACCTCTTACTAATAAATTACAATAATTATTATCATCATTGCGTGTCATGCTGGTGCTGTTTTTGATAAGTCTCAAACTTGGTAGAATTAAGAGCGTCCACGATTGACATTACATACAACTACCTACATCTGGCCATCTGGCGCACCAAGAGGTGTCAGTCCTGCCTCGCATCTTGCTGTCCAACTAAAGCCCTGTCCGCACCGCGATTTTTCACCACGCGAATTTTAATTCGCAGTGTGGACATAGCCATAACCACTTCATACTGTTCAAAATATTCGCGCGGAAATACACCCACACCGCATCGCGTTCAATTTGTATCAAATTACAGATTTTTTTTTCCGCGCGAATTTTTTACAGCCAGTGCGGCTACTCCCATAAGATTCAATGTGTTACAGAAATGCGGTAAAAAAATCGTGCGGTGAAAAATCGCGGTGCGGACAGGGCCTTAAGGGGCACCAAAATTTGCTTGATTTTTGACGCTATAAAGACGTACAAAAAAATAGTATTAAATGTAACATCTCTGTAACAATATAATAAATTTAATAATTATTATAGACGATGCACTATTAAAGCTGTTGATCGCCAAAATTAAGCAAATTCTTACTATGACATGAGCTATATATGTGGTTATATAGCTTTACATACAACGGCAGCCCACTTCATGTATCCAATGACGACTAATCATTTATATAAAAAAGACATATATACTTATGAAAATATGAACAATAAAATTAAAAAAATATCATTCACTAAGACGCATGACGTAGTTTGAAACACCCTGTTATGGAGATGGAATGTAATGGAGATGGAATTATCTGCTCGACTCGTGCGCTGGGTGGCCTAGTGGTATTACCACCTCAGTAAGACGACTAAAATGTCACGGTGTGTAATAGTACGTGCCGATAAGAAATCAGAACATTTGTTTTAAATTAAATAATATCCTGAATCATATTTTGCCCTATTTTTCCCATTTCACAGTTGCAAACGTCACGGACGTTTCTATTAAAAACATTTAAAACAAAACTCTAACACATTCCAGTTTGCCTCATCAAGATAAACTGCGACCTCTAGTTGATTCGCAATAGGCATCAAATGACGCGCATGATCCGTATTTATTGTCCTTTTAGTATCGGATCGCGATTCGCGGATCACGTCACGAATAACGCTTATCCGTGGATTCGAACCGGTTAACGTATGATACTGATAGTAGGGAAGTTGTTATGGATTTGAGTGTAGTGTGTAAGGAATGCAGTTGAGTGTTAAGAGTTTTCTTTTGGTTTTTCGGAGGTTAAGAGCTTCTTGCGCGGTCTGGCAACGTCGCATTTATAGTGAGTTTTCGTGATTATTATATTAAATATTAATCTAAGGAGGTACTCTTTTTTTTTCAACCAAGTACTAGATCGTTGGTATTTATAGTTATTTTTAACATTTGCTCATAAATAAAAATATGTCAATCTTAAGGAAATAATTGACAATATGTCGATTTTATAAGCATAAATACCAAAATAACAGTAACATAAATAGAATACAAACTTATAAACGGTAAAATGTGGCTTGTGCCTGTGATTACAGGGTTGATTGCAGTAGTGCTTGGATTCTTAGAATTAATGACTAAAAGGCTCGACGATGAAATTAGTATTGCTAGGTGGCTGATTTAATGTGTCATTTAAACTTTATATTTAACTTTTCATAAAAATGTTTTATGTGATTAAGGTTGTTGAAGTATGAACATAAAACGAGTCTCGGACCTCCCAAATAGACAGGTATTTAAATAGTAACCAAATTACAGGGAAAAGGTCTCGTAGGCGTAGAGACTACGGCGTCGTAGCAAGGACAGCTACGCCGTAGCCGATTCCGTAGCGTAAAGGAACGCGCGTGGGCGCAACCTTTTGAACAATGAGAGTGGGGTTGTTACGAATTAAAGAAAACAGTCATTTTGTTTTTTTTTTTGTATTACCTTTCCAAAGGAATTTGAAATACCTTCATCATTTACTTAAATTATCCCGAAAGATCTCATTTACTTTGTCTATTAAGAAAAAAAAGATATTAGTTTTATTATTTTACGTTTTTTCCCGTTCCTTTACAGATAAATAACATCACACATATTTTCCCGGTAAATAAGCAAGTACATTTATTTATTAGGTAGAAAATAAATTAATATTGACACTTTGTCGTTAATTATTTATTGCTATACTTAATATTAAAGTCTAGAAATTATTCAACATTTTTAAACGCGCTTATTAATTGTTTTATTATCTAGGTAGCTCAAGTACACGGATGACAAGGCCTGGATGTTCACGACATGCAATACATCGGTGTGCTTCACTAGTTACAGTCAATTGACGGTGTAATCGGCTTTCAATTGGCCTATTAATCGGTTAATCGGCCTAACGTATAATCTGGACATCTCTAGTTGTTCATGTGGCACATCTACCTAATGCCGTGTGGATCAAAACTGATATCAGGGGGAAGCCGATCTTAATACTATTTATAACTAAATATCATCCAAGAGGGATATGTGGTGGTAATCACCTTCTATAATAATCTATATCTCTACAATAATATAAACATTAAAGTCGCTTTTCGTGTCTGTCTGTGTGATCACGTTGTTTTTCTAAAATTACACAATGGACTTTGACAAGGCTTTGACATTAACAATTTTTTTTCCGGGAGGTTTATGTCCGCGACTCCATGAGCGAACATTTTCTTCGCATCTCATTGCCCGCAATCCGGTAGTTCCAGAGAATAGCACGTTCCAACAAACAAACAACCAAGCTTTATCATTAGAATAGATTAATATTAAACTTACATAAAGTAATCTTGATGTTCTGTCATGTTATAGATTAAAAAACTAAAAAACACGCTTTAAAAACCAAACTAGAAAAGGAGAAAATAATTTAATTCAATTAAAAAGCGTGGGGTGCTTTTTGAGGTATTTTTATAATCAACAAATGTCAAGCACCCCACGCTTTTTAATTGAATTAAATTATTTTCTCCTTTTTTAGTTTGGTTTTTAAAGCGTGTTTTTTAAACTATTATTTATTTTCTATTTTTTAGTTCTGCTAACTACAAAAACGTGTTTTTTTTTCTCAATTTTTTTTTAAATTATTGAATTGTCATCGGTCCTCGACTAGTTTACAAAGTTTCAATGAAATCTGACTTTTTAAAGTGGGTCAAAATCGCGCTCAAAGGAGTCGGTTACATACAAACATACAAACAAACATACAAGTGAAGCTAATATAAAGCGTGTAAAAACCGTGCAAAGCGGTGGTTCACTAGTTAGATAAGTTAACTAAAGCCATATAAAGTATTAGGGTAAGTCTCCATGGTACTGGAAGAAGGCTTAGAATGAACAGCTCGTAGTACTAATAAATAACATGAAAGTATTGGCCGACACTCAAGCGATAACGAAAGGTGCTGTGTTTAGGGCTCTAGTCAGCTCAACTGAAAATGTTTTCCAATTCGGCAGTATCGGAAGGCTTAATACAAAGCACATGTGATTTGGTTAGTTACCATAGTTTGTGAATTTTTAGATAAGATAAGATAAGATAATATTTATTTGCTAAGACATGTGTACACATACAAGAATATAAACGTGCATGCAGGATAACATAAAGACAATTTTACAGGTTCAGACATGTTTGCCACATAAAATGGCGTGCAATTATCAATAGTTCTGATTGTTGACAATTAATTTCAAGTCAATCTAAATTATTTAAAATGAATTCATCAAATAATAATAATTGAAGTGTCAACGGTAAATAAAAAATAATTCATAAAAAGTCAATATCAAAAAATAAAGGTACCTGTGTTTCAGTCAGAAAGAAATTACCTACTTAATATTAAAGTAAACTTATGTCATGAAGTCAAAATACACTCGAGAGCAATGAATCCGGGTCACTTAAAGAATGTTAAAAATCTCGGAAACTAAAAATGATAGGTTAATGCAATAAATTGTATTTAATAGACAATGTAATACTCCTTAAATGAAAGTAAAAAAAATATGAGTCACCATACATTTTATTAACACAAAATTACATAAAGAAAAAAACTGCTGATCTCTCCTTAAAACAAAAATAGGAAACATGAAATTTTTGAACTTTATTACGATTTTCTTGAATTTTAATACTTCGTATTGCCTCCTCGTGCTTCCATTACTGCGTTTACGCGGTTTGGCATGCTGTACACCAAGTTCCTTATACGATTTTGGGGAATATTCTCCCATTCCTCTGTGAGAGCAATTTTGAGCTCACGAAGCGTGATTGGGGGAGGGTTTCGTTGTTTTACGCATCTGCCTAGCTCGTCCCAAGCATGCTCGATCGGGTTGATATCCGGGCTGCGCGCTGGCCACTCCATACGAGTAATGTTCATCTCTTGAAGGTAGTCATTCACAATCCTACCTGTATGAGGTCGGGCATTGTCATGCATAAATATAGCATCCTCACCTAAATTGACCATAAATGGACCAACGTGATCATTGAGGATTTCTTCCACATATCTTACGCTAGTTAAAGAGCCGTTTTCTATGATCACCAGCTCTGTGCGACTTTCAGAAGAAATTCCGGCCCACACAAGTACAGACCCACCACCGTAGGCTACTTTTTCTTCGATGCATGCTTGCTTGAATCTTTCCCCTGGTCTTCGATACACTCTGTGTCTTCCATCGTGCTTGTAGAGCATAAATTTTGATTCGTCGGAGAACATAACTTTTGACCAATCTTCAATACTCCAATTTACGTGGCTCTGGGCATATCTTAGTCTTGAAATACGATGCCCACGCTCCAGTTTAGGGCCGTTTGCAGGTCTAAGGGGTTTTAAGTTAGATTCAGCAAGCCGACGTCTTACTGTCCATGCACTTGGGTTACTTCCTCCGAGGCGTCGAAACTGATTTGTGAGTTCAGTTCCTGTGAGAAAGCGATTTCGAAGCATGGTGTTCACCAAGTATCGGTCTTCTCGTGCTGTGGTACACCTGGTTCTGCCCGTTCCTGGTCTGCGTAGGTTAGAACCAGTTTCTTCGTAACGTCGGAGAACTCTTTGTACTGTTGACAGCGACACACCGACAGTCCTGGCTGTATCGCGCTGACTCCGGCCGGTTTCCAGCATTGTAAGTATTCTGGTGCATTCTTCAGGCGTAAGCGACATAATTTCAGCTTGAATAATGAATATAGAGCACTATCAACATGGTTTATGTACCCACATAAATGACAGATTACAAACAAAAGCAAAACCAAATGCTGTAATTTCGTAGTTCCATCTTCGAAAGTGGCCCTTTTTCAAATTAGATTTTTTTATGATATAACTTTACAATAACTATGAAGTTTTAATACCTTCATTTAAGGAGTATTACATTGTCTATTAAATACAATTTATTGCATTAACCTAGCATTTTTAGTTTCCGAGATTTTTAGGATTCTTTAAGTGACCCGGATTCATTGCTCTCGAGTGTAGTATTATTTATATCCAATTCATAAGAATATATTTCAATTGTTTAATTAATACTTAAAGTCAAAATTCGTCTGCAAGAAAATCTGAGACACTATAATAACATTGTTGACACAACATAGTTTTTAATTTTTGCTTAAACAAATTGACATTATTATTTTTTTGGTTCCTTTGGCAATTTATTATAAACGACTGGTGCCATATGAAAAATACTCTACATTAAGGCAGTATTTAGCACTATATTTATGTGTGCGTATTTTGTAGACACCCCAATATAAATGGTTATGTGGTTAATCTACAATATCAAGCTAAAAGGACGCATCAAAGACACTTCAAAATTTATCCCCTTAGCCCCATATATTGAAAGATTTTCCCATCGTCTCGGCCAGCCCGTGTGTATCCTAAACAAAGGTGTCAAGAACGTTATCTAGCCGTCCCCAGAATTAACGGCGGAAGAGGCCTCCTCGCTCGGTTGCAATAAATTACGCCTCAAGTTGATCCCACTCAGCAGATAAATCAAATGTAAAGGACGGAATGGGAATTCGATGATGCCCCTGTTTATTTCGATTTAGCAAAGACCCTTGGCCCAATCCCGATTTGTGGATCTCCAACGTGAGTAGCGTTATCCAAGTTGTTCTTTATTGGGGTGCGTGCGACGACACGTGAGGTTTGATATCGTATAAAAAGTGCGAGGCGATAGAAAGGATCGATTTACGAAAGTATAACTTCGTGGAATGGTTCTATTGAGAGGAAAAAAATTGTTGGAGTATCATAATATTTTTGTATTCTTTCTATGTAGGTATACACATATATTAAAAGTGTTGATGTTGGTATTTCTGCGCATCTGTTTCAGATTAATCTTTGACTTCGACATCGTTTGACTAATCACCATAAAAGTTAGCACATGCTTACATGTATTTTGCACATTTAATACTTTTGTATTTTAGTACCTAATTTTATATGAATTCCCTATCTACAGGCATGCCTAAATTGGGAATTCAGTAACTCAATATTTTACTTTTTACTACAGACGCTTGAAGTATTTTTTCTAGTGAGATGATGAAGCAGCCCTAGTGTCCGTAACACAGGTTAATTCCTAGCACGGAATTGGGTTTTGCTCCGCTGTCCACTGTCATATTCCTATACGTCAATCATGATGTATTATTAAGTTAACCTGGTACTCAAAGATTTTTGAAAATAAAATTTGATTTGATTTGATTTTATAGGGTTGGTTTTTCGACCTCCACGAGAACGAAGCTACTGCATCCGCAATATGACACACAATAATTTTTTTCGGCAAAACTTATCCGTATTTCCCATAGTTACTAACTTGGCAACATTATTTACAATACAGGCGCGCACGCCGACGTCCCTGCCGCTGGGAATTAAGCAATAACAGAACTACAGAATAAACACCGAAAGATAAGTACATACAATACACTAGGCCACATATTCTGGGGACCCAGTACTACTAAAAGTTTCCACATAAATCAGTGGGCTAACTTTATTCAAACGACTCTCCAGCGACATTCGTTCGGAATCCACGTCAAGTGAAACTTTGTGGAGTAGCTTCTTTGTAAAAGTGGCGGGAGTTACCGGGGTCCTCTTCGGCGAGTTGGTTTGTTTCATGAACACGTATGTAACTACTGTCGGACTCACGGTGAACGTTTAACAACAAACTGTTGAGTGTATGTTTGGTGATTGATGCTGTAGCTGTTGCTGAACGATTTAGATTCGGTTACGTCACTGTTTCTAGTAACAGTGACGTAACCTTAAATTCCTAGGAAACTGATAAAATACCGATATTGCTCGCGAATATATTTAAATTAAAACCAACTAAAAACTCCTCCACATTTTTGCGATCGTCCATAATTTCCAGACGTTACTTAAAGTTCCTATAAGTTTTCCATCGAGGTTTGCACTTAACTACTTCATTTAAATTCATTTAGTAGTCGTCGGGTTCTCTGTAAAGCTGAGAAGCGATCACAGCCCTCTAATCTGGGTGGTGAAAACCCTGTGGGAACGGGCACATGTTCAATTAAATTTTATCTGCACGACTACCGGATCCATATTGCGGTGCAACCGAAACTCATAATCATAGTGCGTCGCTCTTTTGTTGGAGTAGCCTGGAAGCTAGGGATTTGGGTTTACGATTTTTGACGTTGGTTTTTTCCAAAAATGGTAGTATTATGTGTTCGTGGGATGTGACGTCTTTCACATTGTACGCAGTATAGTGGCTAAAACAAAGCACCTATAATATACACAAAGCATACATAAACTCACTTCTTCCGATGGAGATAGGCAGAAACTATGGACTGCCACCTGCTACGAACCTGACATACTAGTTTTGCTTCAAGCACCTTTACTGTTTTTAAAAAAGGTTGACTGTAAAATTACCTAATTAAACCTATTAAACAAATTCTTCTTTGGTATAATTATTTTCTAACAAATAATTTAATTTCAGCTTTTCTAAGATTAAACTTCAAGAGAGTGTTCGATTAAATGTTTTTTTTTTCAGGTTACCTTACTGTTCATCATCATTCATCATCATTTCAGCCGGAAGACGTCCACTGCTGGACATAGGCCTCTCCCAATTTGAGGGGGCTTGCCATAATCGCCACACTTGATAGGCAGTTTGGTGGTCGTGGTAAAATGCATAGAGAACGCTGCTGCCCAGTCTCTAGTAAGTCCCTTAGTCACCTTCTACGACACCCACGGGAAGAGATGGGATGGTGCTATTCTTTACGTCCGGCACCCCACGGAGCTACTATTCATATAATAACAAAATATCGTATGACAGAGGAGCCATTGTGTAATGAATAGCTTTTCGACAAAAATACAGATTTCGTTTTATAAAAATTAGCGGCTCGTCTCGGCTTTACACGGGTGGGATCCCTATTTTTTCTAGCACTAAATATAGCCTATAATTACTCAGGGATAATGTAGCATTCTAATGGTGAAAGAATTTTTGAATCTATCCAGTAGTTTTTAAGTTTATTCGATACAAACATTACAAATCTTTCCTCTTTATAATATTAGTTTAGATATCTAATAATTAAATCCATTGAATCTTGTTTTCGACACAGAAAATCGTATAATAACACTAGAACAATTGCATTGAAGTGTATTCATTTACTTTGGCTGTGGTACTGAACAATCTGGTTACAAAATACTTAATTATTAGCAGATAAAGCTGTAGGTAACATATCTTATGGTTTACTTTAATTCATTTTTATATGTAGGTTTTTCTACAGCTTGCATGAAGAATTAACTGATTTATAGCTGTCATGCAGCCTTTTTTCATCAATGTTGGAGGTTTTTTTTTTGGGTGGGAAATCATCAAATAGCTTCCCCCGCTCTGGGTAGAGCGGGTAGGCGTGTCAGACTTTTACTGACTAAAACCCACCCGTGTTCCTTCAGTTGCCTGTGTGCCAGTGGCCACGGTATCTCTTTCGAATAACCCGCACCCCTCAGGCAGGCATCGGCCATTGTGGATCCCACCAGTTGGTGCTGACATCTCTTTGAGGCACGTGTGGGAAACAACGCACAGTCGTCCCGGGCTTGGTCCTTACCGGACAGCAAGCTACCCATTACTCGCCATCCGCAAGCCCGCGCCTACGGTGGCCGGGAATCAGTCTGGGATTCTCGACGCCCAGGGCTTTCCTGCGGCGATTAGGGCCGTGAGGGCACATAATTATATTGCCTCTTCCTTGCGTGCCTACAACAATGTTGGGGTCAGTTTCCAATCTACCAGAATGCAGCTGAATATCAGTATTTTACGTGAAGTTACTGCCTATCTACAACCTAGTAATACGATACCCCTTAATAAGACTAGTAGTCAGATTTATTTATTACTCTACCTGTATTGACTCTGAATAATCCTATCCGGTACTTAATCTGTTGTCAGGTGGCGTAAAACCTTGCCCCACTGTCATTAAACCATTGTACGTCATAGTAATTTACTAATTGTCTCGTCCTCTATAATTTCCTTAGATCAATAATGTCGTCGGGAGTGCCAGTTTTATTTACCAAAGTGTAATCTGATTTTCCAAATAAGTTGGTAAGCCAAGGCTAGGGGGCGTCCGTCGGGGTCACAAACAGGATTTTAATAAAAGTTAATTTATTCAATAAAAGCCTCTGAGGATCTGTGCCCGTTTTCTGTATGAAATTGGAATTTGCTTTCGTTTAGATCCCGTCAATTGTTGCTGAATAGTTGGAAATACACACTTGGGACCACCACAACTGGTTGTTTGGTTGATAGCATCTTTGTATGAGTCCCAGACATGATAATCTTTTTTGTACGGCTTTCAAAATGTACCTATCTTGCTGTAAGCATCCAGCATAGATGATATAAAAGTACTTAGATGTTATCAAGTGCCGCAGCGGACATATCTATAAGAGTTTGAACGTAGATGAACGTGGAACTAGAATTTTCGCATGAGGTCGGTTAAGAAAGAATTTCAAATCTTTTCAAAAGCAATTTTAGAAATTAAGTTTTCATTATAAATATCTATTCTCAAAATAATGTTTCAGTATTTATACCCCTCTTCTGTATTACAAAGAACTTCTCAGATCATGAAGGAAATGCTTTTGAAAGGGAAATATCCGGTTGATTAAAGGTAATTATAATGAAATTTCTTCGTCTGTAGCAGTTTTAGCGTATAATAATAATTTTCAGATGCATATCTATTAATTTAGGTATATACAACATATTTTTTAGTATATGCGAAACCTGAATATAGTTTGTTCAGAATAAGTAACTGAATTGATTCCAACAATTTTGTTATATTATATTTTTTCCTTAAAAAGTTTTGCAAGTGTGATGGTAAATGTTATCACCAGTTAATTACAATACAATCGACGTACGGTTAGGTATCTACTGGCTAATTATTATCAGTGAGCACAATACGACGCTGGAGGCGTGGAGCCGCGTGGTGACCATGTTTATGTAGACAACCAGGTAACATAACAAGCTTATAACTTTGTGATTATTCATGAAACAGTTATGAAATTTTGTACATAGAATCTTTATATAAAAATACTAGACAAGTGTTTCGGATTTCGCATATACTTAAACTAGGGTTGAGATAACATGTAAGTTTGACAGAAAAAGTTATCAAGTCAGCTACCACACAAAACTACTTAATTGATTAAAATAAATGTGGTTATATTTTAATGCTTCATTAATGTACGCTCGTCTAACATAACTTAAATAATGAATCCAGAATTAAAACCTCACCAACAAACCCTAAAAATCGAATCATTTATTAACCTACTCAAAAAAATACGTTCAGTACCTAGTCACGTGCAACAGCTGGCACGATCGTAATTTTAACACAGAAAACGTTTTTAAAACACATGGAATTTTAAATAAGTCACCGAAAGTTTCTCCAGCAGTTCACAGATAACAAAGAGTAAGTACGCAGCCGCGAGGTCTAGCTGCAATGCCTACTGATTTATTTGAAAAGTTACCTCTTAAAAGTATTCCTAAGAAAGTAAAAGAAGAAAGAAGCCATATTCGGCCAGTCGCAAAACGCTCGACGTTCAAATGTTTGGAAATGGAAACTCAGCGGGAAAGTTATTTTTAAATTGTACCTTTCGCGGCGAGGATTCAACATTTATGACGATCTTTCTCTTCGGCCAGAGTTTTTCTAAAAATATTTTCGCTGAATATTTTTATGACAGGTATTTTAAAAGAAAAGGTAGAATTATTACGCCACTATAAGCAATTGGAAAGTGACCGAATAAAACCGAGAATGTTTCATTAATTTAAATAACAAGACACTACTTTTACGAGCACTCTAATAACATCTTAAACACCTACACCGACCGACAAATTCCTTCGAGCAGCCGTAAATTATATTTCACTCTGGCTTCACGTAACAAGGAAAAATGTCTCAAAGATAGAGTAGGGAGTAATTTAACTGTGTACTTAACCTCTGAGTGCTCACTCAGTACGTTTCAGGGGGACGACTTGAGCATGTATTGTTTCTCCATGTTTTGTTAAGTATCATAGACATAATGCCCCACTCTATTCCCACTGTGGTACGTCGATGAAATTGCTCTAAGCACGTTCACGATTTGCCGTTGCAGTAGGATGGTATTCGGTACACCGAAAAGGGATTATCGAAGTCGATATACGAATATCGAGCATCGTTCCAATTGTACTAACATTGCTGAGTTATATTTTGTGCTGAAATGCAATATTGTTTTGTTGATATTGAAGCTAACAATCTCTCTGATATTACTGAAGATTAATCCGTTATAAGTTTTATAATTTTTTAAATTCCGTATGAAATTCATGTTTTGCTTAACGTAAAGTTGAATGTTTTATCATTCATCGAGATAGCAACATTTTGAAACAACCCGAAATATAATATGTAAGTATACAGCTGTCTCAGAAAGTTTGTTCCACATTTCTAAGTTAGTTGCGAACTAAATACTAAGTATTTATCTTACCAAGAGCACAAAGTGGACGTTATCGCTCCTTCCTGTGGCTGAAATGTTCCTTTTGAACAACCTTGAACTTTCCGCCCTAAGGTTCTAACAGTTTCAACCAGTCGGTACCATATTTCTTCTTGGGATAGAGGTGAGCCACTATTCTAAGTAAGCTTATTCCACATATTGAATATATTAAGGCTGTCGCAGAACTCGATTCCAATAAATCTTTTACAGAGAATAACTTAGGTCTTGCTGCGGCTTTTTTGGTCTGGCATTGTCGAGATCTAATTTAGAACTGTGGAAGTAATATAAAGTTATACGCATAAATCTATATTTTACGTGCGGCTTTGTATGAATGTCTTTTATTCGACATTGAGATGGAATCTAGATTAATAATTCAGAAAAACGATAGCTCAAGAAAATAAATACACGAAGAAGTGTTCCATTTTGGGGTCGAGTACGAGTAACGAAGACACAATTTCGTAGCAGTAAGGACAAAAAGAGAATTTTCTTGTTACGAGAAAGATTTTTATGTTTCATCGACAAAAAAATGAGTGTGTCACCTCTCTAGCGGCAATGCAGTGCGACGGCGCTACTTACGACAATCATGATGTCGTGATGCTCCGCTTTACACCTATGGCTATAATATCTTCGGATTAATCTCGCGCTCATACTACTACTGGGATTCGCGGTAACGCGCCACATTACAAACAATGCAAGGAAATTGTGGCACCCTGCAATATAGCAAGCGTGAATGCATTTCATGAGAATTTAATTATGTAAATGCTTGTGATGAAATCTTGAATAACTAAGTACTTCTCAAGTGTTTCAACTTGAAAACTTGAAATATAACAACTTATGTTGTGTATTTTCATGCCTTGTTTCCTGGAAGGGTTGGGCAGCAGTCTGCTATGGTAACTCACCCACATTTCACCAGTTATGTTTAAGTCACATATAATAGGGGGCGAGCCTATTGCCATCAACCGGTACAAATCTAGACTCAAAACTCAGAAATTCGAGATACAAAAACCCAATAACACTTTGCCCGACCTAGGAATCGTACCCACCTCAAGCTCGGCAATAGCACTTTCGGGCACTAGACCAACGAGGCAGTCGAGTTGAAATTTACGAAACATAAATATATACGACATCAGCACTACCTCTGTCATTGTAGACCATTCACCCGCCAATATACTCGTTCCAAAAACCCACTTTGAAATGAATTTGGAACAGTTTTGAATTTTACTAGATGTCGGAATACCTACAAACCTAGTTATAAGACTAAATGTATTGTGAAATTTTTATCCCTACTAATATAAGTGGGGGCAGGTTGTTCTAAAGAGATACCGTCGCCCCCTGGCACACAGGCAACTGAGGGAACAGGGGTCAGTAAAAGTCTGACACGCCCTCCTGCTCCACCCAGAGCGGGAGAAGTTATTTGACGATTGCCCACCCACAAAAAACAAAAATCCCTACTAATATTATAAATGCGAAAGTAACTCTGTTTGTCTGTTACGCTTTCACGTCTAAACCGCTAAACCGAACGTCATGAAATTTAGCAGAGATATAGCCTGGGATATGGAAATGGATCTATTCTACTTTTTTCTGCGTTAACCGATCTCCACGTGGGCGGAGCCGCGGGAAAAAGCTAGTTTCTAATAATTTAATGCTTCTAATGACACAGATTTATTTTAAAGGGCAGGGTATAATTATAACTTCTTCGATACTCGGACCAAAATAATTATATCATCGGTACCATGCAGGCTTCTCTATTAATAGCAAGCTATATAATTATGTCTTCTACCCATTCATTTATACTTAGAGACCTAAAATTGTATGCCTACCTTCTAGATCTACAGGGTCGTTTATTGTATCATGCAACGATGAATACAGGGGTACATACCTTGGTACATGCTAGCAGTATTAAGGCGAGCAGGCAAGTGAACTTAGGCTAGCTCACAATATCAGATTTCTTGAATTATATTATTATCCGACGGGCATGGATAGTTTAGGTTCAAAGCCCCAACATAGTCTTCGTGTAAGGTTGTGAACATGACTGGATTTTCAAAACGAACCTTATTCTTGTTGGGTTATTGAAGTACCTAAGTTTTCTTTTGAACCAATTCTTTGCGGAATAGCATTATCAGCCTGTAATCTTCTCGCTCTCTGTAATACTCTTCGTGGAAATTTCTTTGCGGAATGCCCAACGTCAACTGTCCGAAAGTAAAAGAATATCTTCTTTGATTTTATCGGCCATATACAACCTTAGTTTTGGTTTCTCTTCAGCAAACTCATCACATTAAACAATATAGTTTAAAATACAAAATAAACTAATATGACGCCTGTAATCCGTACCTGGGACTTGTCTTCGACAGCTGGTGGCACTTCGCGGAGAATTTCCGACGTTTGGTTCCCAGACTGCAGCGGGCCGGGGCTGCCCTGAAGTGGCTCCTGTCCAATCTAGGGGATCCAAACACCTCCAGCCGGAGGCTCTACGCGGGAGTCGTGCGATCCATGGCTCTATATGGGGCACCGGTGTGGGGGCCTTCATTGAGGTGGCAACCAGCCCGCTGGTTGAAGGCGTCCCATAGGATCATGGCCATCCAGATAGTTCGGGGATACCGCACGACCTCTGGTGAGGCGGCGGGCCTCCTTGTCGGATTGCCGTCATGGGATCTGGAGGCAAAGGTCCTCGCGCACACTCGGGAGTGGCGCGAGGAGGCCAAACGTCGGGGCGTAACTCCGCTGCCGCGATTTTCGCGGTACAGCGGACAGAGCTCCGGCGGGATCTCATGGTCACATGGAGAGTGGGATTGTCGCAACGAAGTACTGGGCAGGATTTTAGAGGTTTAGAGGCCTCGCCCACGGCGACTTTTTGTAGCGATGCTATCGCGCATGTCTATCGATACAGCTGCGATGCTGTCGTTGGCTGTATACCTTCGCCCACTTCTGTATCAATCGCGATGCTGTCGCGCTTCAGTCGCGATCTTAGTAGGCTTCTTTCTTCTTTCGGCTGTTTTGATGTATCGATACAGCCGCGCGTTGTCATCGTTTCTGTCGCACGTTGTTAACGCGACTAACGCGCGATAGTAGCGATGCAAATAGTCGACTCTCGAGGGGGAGGGGCCTAAGGGTAACCGAAAACTAAGCTTGTATACATAGAAGTGCAAATGTTCTTCCTGTAACAATTTCTACAGAAGAGTAAGAACTAAATGATGTATCAAATCTATTACCTTTTCTTCATTTATGTAATTTCCATCGGCTTCTCTTACGTAAAGCTTTCGTAAATCGTATTTATTATTAGAAAACCTTTTAACTTCGTCGAGAGCCTACTTTGCGTAACCTTTTTATTTCCTTACTTACCATATAATTGTATATTCATGACATGAGACGTATGCTGAGATACATTTAGTGATGCTGCACTGGTGACGTCATATGTGTTAGAAAATATATTGAGAGAAATTGGATTTAAGATTAGAAGTAATTTTAACAAATAATACCTGACTTCAAAAAAATCACGCTCGAAAAAGTAGCTAAGAAACAAGAAAATATTCTCATCTTATGCCACTGATCTTTCGATTCTTTCGATCGCTAACTACTGTTAGCATGTATTGTTTTGTGAGGTTAGATGATCCAAGACGTCCTGAAGTCTGTGATGTATTTATTAAACAACTTCTCCCGCTCTGGGTGGAGCAGGAGGGCGTGTCAGACTTTTACTGACTAAAACCCACCCGTGGTCCCTGAATTGCCTGTGTGCCAGAGGCCGCGGTATCTCTTTCGAACAACCCGCACCCCTGGCAGGCATCGGCCCTTGTGGACCCCACCAGTTGGTGCTGACATCCCTTTGAGGCGCACGTGGAACACAACGCGCCGTCGACCCAGGCTTGGTCCTTACCGGACAGCGAGCTACCCATTACTCGCCGTCCGCAAGCCCGTGCCTACGGTGGCCAGGAATCAGCCTGGGATTCCCGACGCCCAGGGCGTCTCCCGCGGCGGCTACGGCCGTGAGGGCGCATATACTGCTTCTCCCTCATGTGCGCCGCCTCTTCACGAGCATGACTGCTTCGCAGAATGAGGTGACCGCTACCCATGCACTCTCGCTCCGTACCATGGCCTGGACAAGGGCCGGATGCGAGAGATTGCCTCCACAAGGACACGGCGGTGCTCCGCCCAAGCTGGGCAGACCTCCGTCGTATGCTGGATTGGAAGTGGTTGAGTTATGTATTTTAGTCTTTATGGTGTTTATCTTATGGGTCTTTATTGCCTGGATTAAATTATTTATTTACGAGCTCTTGCCAGCGGCTTCACCTGCGTGAAGTTTGGCAATTATCCTACGGGAACGTACTACCGGGATAAAACGTATCCTTTACGTTAATCCAGCTGTACAAACGGTCTGTGTGCCAAATATCATCCATTTGAGTGACAAAAATCGAAACATCTAAGTATCCGAACATCTAAACATACAAACATTCACATTTATAGGAGAATATTAGTACAATTATTATTATGTCCGTCTAGGGCGTCCGCTCCACTCACATCTGCCTTGTCTCAACATGACCAAAGCAAATCTAAGCATACTCTTTTCATTTTTTGCGCTATACAACTTACTTAGGCTAACCTTTTGACCGCCAGAGCGTAAACGCATTGGCGTCCCTCCCACGCCAAGCCACAAATTTGGCGCCATTCTTTTTTGTAGGTATTTCCTACAAAAAGAATAGGGATTCCAAAATTTTATCGATAACCAATTAATCATTGCTTTTCGTTCCCTATTTTTAAATAAAATATTACTCGTAACATCATTCTTTTATTTAATTTGACCCTAAAATGTTGTTTTCTTGTCGGCATTAGCCGACGGTGGCGTGTTGGGCACGTTTTCATTTGTCGGCTATACCCGACGGTGGCGGTCAAAAGGTAAAAAAAAAAATACTGCGAGTTTTTGAGCAATTCGTCTCAAAACTCAAGAATTCGGTTCACGCAGGCAAGCACACCTCATTCGCAATAAAGTAAAATCAGATTAAACCTTATTAAAATCTAGTTATATAAAAAGGCTGGAACCACAAGGGCGTTCTAGACTAGATACGCCCTCGGCCCTACCCGCATTTAAGTCGAGTTTAATGAAAAGTAGCTGCACCCGCAGATTTCCAGCTTAACCCCACATCAATGCAGTAATCCTCCAACCCTGTACTTACTGAAACGATTTCATTGAAAAATTGCGTGAACCATATGCAATCAAAAGATAAATTGAGTTGAAATACGCTGCTTTTATTTTAATTTTTCATTATGAAAAATCATCAGCGAAATATCCTTCCGAAGGTACAAGTTTTTGATATTGAAAAGCAGTGATATGATTGCCTTCAAAATATGTACTTGGTACCTACTTTACCTTTAATTGGAGCTTGTGGCTAAATAATTACAGCCACATGGGTCGGTATTTTCCTTAGGAAACAAACTATTGGCTTCTGACGTTTCATAAGTGCCCATGTAGGTTTATGTGTAATAAAATATTTTGATTTTAATCGATTTCTACTTCTGAAGGTCCTACTTTTGTTAAATCTTCACACCTGTGATATCTTAATATAGAAATTTTGTCGTGTAGCGGCCTTATGAGTTTAAGTGTATCGCAGATACAATACAGTCTGTCAACTGCACTGTACAAGCATTCCATTATAATCCAAACAAAAAGTTAAATGATATGTTTGAATTAACGGAGTGCTTGCTAGTATTTCGTAACCACTAAACAGACATTTCAAACAAACAGATCAACATGACTAAGCCTGTCTTCATTCCACCGCTTTAACGAGTCGGTCGAAATGTTTAAGGTATTACCTCTGTCATTTTGTAGTCGGTATCACACAGTATCGCAACAATCAAAGAGCGCCGACCAATTTACAGCGCGCGTATTACACGCCCGGAATCCATTGCTGTGTTTACTTGCTGGCGCGGATACGGTAAATTATGTGTCGGTAGGACACTGATTCGATGCTCGCGACTAACTTGCCTGACTGTACTGTTTTTAAAGTTGCCTGTAAAATGGTTTTTGGTGTTTTTTTTTTTCGGGACAAAATGGCTTGTGTCACAAAAAAAGAGGGTTTTTTTTTTTGGATGGGAAATCATCAAATAACTTATCCCGCCCATCGTATCAGACTTTTACTGACTAAAACCCACCCGGGTTCCCTTTTTTTTTTTTTTTGGGTGGGAAATCATCAAATAACTTCTCCCGCTCTGGGTGGAGCGGGAGGTCGTGTCAGACTTTTACTGACTAAAACCCACCCGTGTTCCCTCAGTTGCCTGTGTGCCAGGGGCCGCGGTATCTCTTTCGAACAACCCGCACCCCTGGCAGGCATCGGTCCTTGCGGACCCCACCTATTGGTGCTGACATCTCTTTGAGGCGCGTGTGGAACACAACGCGCCGTCGACCCGGGCTTGGTCCTTACCGGACAGCGAGCTACCCATTACTCGCCGTCCGCAAGCCCGCTCCTACGGTGGCCGGGAATCAGCCTGGGATCCCGACGCCCAGGGCGTCTCCCGCGGCGACTATGGCCGTGAGGGCGCATATACTGCCTCTCCCTCACGTGCGCCGTCTCCTTCTTCGCGAGCATTACTGCTTCGCAGAAGGAGGTGACGGCTAACCATTCACTCTCGCTCCGTACCATGGCCTGAACCAGGGCCGGACGCGAGAGATCGCCGCCGCCGATCGCCTCCACGAGGACACGGCGGTGCTCCGCCCAAGCCGGGCAGACCGCCACCGTATGCTCCACCGTGTCCTCAGGGCGATCTTCGCAATGGAAACACCCGGGTGTGTGCCATACCAAAGAAGTGAAAACTTACGACTGGAACCGACATTCTAAGGCAACTCAATGCCGAGTATACTCGATTGACCGTCACCGACCGACTAGAGAATATTCCCGATTCATCGTCACTGATCCGAGCGTGAGGGTTCAGTTTCGTTCACTGTTCAGAGCCAAGTGCGCCTAAAGAAGATACACTTAAAAAAAAGTAGTTTCAATGTTACCTAACATTTCTTAAGTGCTCTTCCAGAATGGCGCTTTTTCTGTTCTACAGAAGTTCTAAAGAATTAAATGCAGTAGACTTTGTAGGTAACTGCAATTTTATTTGGATCGATAGGTACTAAGCAATAAAAGTAATACGACAGAAATGCTCACTTACAATTTTTATTTCAAGTTCGTAACATTCCTTCATACTATCTCATTTCATTGCATTACCTATGTACACTCATGGAACGAAAATGATGAGCAGGTTTCAAACACAACCAGCCTTGCCAACATATTATGAAATTAACCTAAGAGTTGCTCGTCTTTGTCATAAAGCTACTGCACTTACACAGGTACCAACCCAATAAAAAAAGTATTGAGTACTGATTTTAAACTGCTTACTATCTCAGTGTCTTTCACCTTGTGAAGTTTACCTTCCAAAAAGGGGAAGAAAATTACTTAATTAGTGAAAAGTCAAATTTCACAGGAAAATTCAGGTAACATTTGCACATAGCCTACGTAGAAATTCTTACCGTGATGAAAATGACAATATAATTTAATTTAAAGTGCATAAAAGCAATTCCATGTTTGCTGTGCACGCTACACGATTATTAGTTTCGCTTATGATAAACTTCGCGATTTGTTTTGCCGTGTCTGGTTCAACTAGATGTCAAACCTAGTACCTATTAGTTAAGCTGCTAGTGGCTTACTTTTCTGTACAATCTTTAAATTTATAGATCTTACAAAATAAAAACCTTCATCACAGTCATCACACAGTGAAAAATATTATGTTTCTGGTAGGGTTGTACAGTCAGGGAATTTAATTGTTAAGCAACTAGTTACGCCAAGTCCATATGCCATGCTATTACATTTCTTACAAAATACAACTATCAACTGTCATTAGAATCACAGTTATGATTTGAATACACCGACAATTTAAGTTGGTAGCTAGTTTACTTAAAAAATAATTTCTCTAACTTTACTTACTTACAATTACTCAGGTCTTATCTAAGTTGTATTTCGTCGATAAAACCTATGCTTGGACTTAAACAAGCTGTATTTACACAACAAAACGTAACATCATAATCCTATTAACGTCACGCTTCATACAAAATAGAGAAACTAAATAAATACTTTGTGGAGACAAATGAGGCATTCCGACATTCAGTTAAATTCAACAGTGTTCCAAATTCAATTCAAAGTGGCGTTATTTGGAACGTGTATTTTGGCGGGTGAATGCTCTACAATGACAGAGATAGTGTTGATGTGGTACGTATTTATAGTGCCGGACTTAAAGCCTGTCTTGTTGGTCCAGTGGTTGCTAGCGTTTTAGCTAAGCCTGAGGTCCTCGGTTCGATTCTCATTACAGGTACATTTTTATTGGATTTTGCAATCAGAAATTTCTCCGGAGTTTCGCCCGGCGGCGTCTGGATTTGCGCCCGGTTGATGGTAATATACTCGCCCCTATTAAATGGGACTTAAGCATAACTGGCGAAATGTGGTTATAGTGTTAGGTACACCTTCGCCTCATCCTTCGGGGATTCTTCGAATTTGGCGAACATCGTGTTATATTCGTATTTTTTCGGCTTTAGCATTTGCATAATTCACCACTCTTACAAAGGGTATATAAGTGACCTTCAATCCGTTTGCAAAACGTGCACTTGTTGTTATGGGAACTGCAGGGTAATTGCGTAACACATCAACAGTAGGAATGGCTTTAATTTTGACAGTTCAACAAAATTCATTGAGTTTTTTACGTTGTTGTGCACACAAATTTTTCGAACATATGAAGCAATGTATTGCCAATATGTTTCAAAATGATTCAGATTTTGATTGATAGTGTGATTTGCAATCTCGGTTCAGGAACTGAACTAAATAAAGTCCTGTAATGCATAGAAACAGTAACTAATTACATCTAAATTCCAAAGTCGCAACCTCACTAGGCAAACTGTTAGCGACTGACTATCAGCTTGCCGACTCTAAGCTTCAAAACGCGTAGCGGTTGCCTCAAGCAAATTATTCTCCAATCTGTAATTCAACCAGAACAACTTGGCAATGCCGCAGACTACGCACTGTATACGTAGTCTGAACGCTCAATTCACAATACCTACTATCGGGCGCTTACTCGTGGCAAACATTCATCTGCAAACTGTTTGCTGTGTGCGGCCGGGTCTAACTTAGTATTGAGAGGCGGTCCCGCAATAGATACTTATAGGATAATAATGAAGACCACGTGCTATGATATGATGGTTAGAATAACTAAGATTTTGCAGTTTGTTTAGGCATTTATTTCGTATCTTATAGCCAGAGATCGGATATTCGGATGCATATTTACCTAAAGATCATTTTTAGCTATAAAAGTATGGAAGCGGCTTTATAAATTATTTGTAATATTTATTTAAAAAAACCCCGGGATTCTTGGATTGCATAACTATTCAGATGTGTATTAATTTAAAATTAATGCTAACCCGATACAAATATGTGTATGTACTGGAGGAGGGGTGCTTTGTATTAGTTAAAACAAAAAATAAACAAGTGACTTACCTAAATTAAGACTTTTTCGATACAAAAGCGCATTCCATGTTAGCCAACATCTCAACTTTAGGTGAATATGCATCCGAATATCCGATCTCTGCTTATAGCTGACCAGGTGTGCCAGATGTGCTTGCATTGCATGTCGGAAATTTTCCCACGGAAACGTACTAACAGGACAAAAAGGCAGTAGCCTATGTTACCTCAAAACATCAGCTGTGTTCACGTAAAAATCCCGGGATAGTCGGTTAAACGTAAAATATTTAAAAAAAAAGAAAAAACACGATAAAATGTCTCTAAATTCGGCGTGCTTATTGGCAAAGGCATCCTCAAACGATTTCCACAGTTTCCTGTCTTGAGCAACCCATCCCAGTTTGTTCCTGCTGTCTATTTTATCGTACCTTCTGTGTTTTCTTCTCTTGCCGTCTCTTTTACCATTCCACGGCTCTCTAGCTTAACTTCTCCATTTTGTCTCGCATTTATGTCCTGCCCACCTCCACTTCTGTTGGTCTATCCGCATGAGTAAGTCGAAGACTTTTATCACTGTCCTTAGTTCGGTTTCATTTTATTAATAGTTATATCATCATTAGCCTATATATAGACTATAATCGCAACGCTTGGCAGTCATTCCGACCTCGCCGCCGAGGTCCTCGCGCCCCGCGAAGACCCCGAGTAACGGCGCCTAACGTCGAGACCCCCGACCGACCCTTGCTCGTTGAAGCGCCAGCCTGCGCCGCAGCTGAGCCAGTAGCTTTAAATTCCCCGATTATTAATAATAATGCCAATATTTTGATCCAGCCTGTCCCCAATAGCTGTCCCCCTATCAGTGACGCCCTGAGCCGAGGCCCGTACCTCACAGTGGGTGCCCTCAGCGTGCAGTCGCTTAGTTTGTATTTTTTTAGTTTGTAAGCCCTGGCTGGAGGCGTTAAGTTAACTCTTAATGGCAGCCCCAGGAAAGCCCGGTTAAGCAGTCACGGCCTCTCACGGTCAACTGCGAGATGCCCGACAAAAAAAAAAGAAACGCTTGGCAGGCGGGTTGGCGGTCGCAGTATGGTGGTTAAATGCATAGAGAATGCTGCTGCCCATTCTCTAGTAAGTCCCTTAGTCGCATTTTATGACACCCATGGGAAGAAATGGAATATTCTTTACGTCCGGCACCGCACAGACCTAGTTATAAAGCGTATATATAACAAGTAATAAAATGAACATTGATATAGAAAATATATTTCCTCCACTTTATTACCTTAAGCATGAAGTAGGGTGTAAAAGTGCATGTTTTTTTTTTTACCACCACAGTCACTCCGTCAGTTATATTGCAGGAAACCTTAGTAGTACATATTAATTAGTTCATTACTACCATATTGCGTGTGTGTTCGAGCTTGCTTACCGATAAAATCATAGGTTAATTAATTACCTTTATAGCTCGTTAACCAGTCGCACTAATACCAAACGAAGTGCGGACTTGCTACCTTATGCAATATTACAGAAACAAGAAGTATTCGATGAAAATGCTTATAGATGGTTATTGCTACGTGAAAAAACTATTTCATCTTACAGTAATGCCTGGTATCTACAGATTGATGAAAACACAACACTATAAAGTGAAAAATTACTTTAATTTCGGAAGTCGGTGACTTTTTATATGTATTTAAATTTTTTGTTACCACTTTTTTTAAGTTTTTTATTTTACACTTTTTAGTTATAGTACCTACCCCACACAATTAGAAATTTCATCACCCTTGGGGTCAAAACAATGCATATATAAGCGATAGCTGCAATCGCGGTTTGTTTGTTGTAATTTTTTTAAGAGTTCGTTGTCTGTCTCCGAAACGCATCATCAGATTTAAGTATATGAAACTTAAATGAGACCATTTCTGAATCAACCCCTTTCGAACAAAAAACATATTTTTTAAGTCCGTCTGTATATGACGGAGTTATGCGCGAACATACATAAAAAAAACATATCGATTTCATAACCTCCATCTTTTTGAAGTCGGTTAAAAATTACATGAAACATACAGTAACCGTCGTAATTTGTGCAATGTAACACAACTCAACATCTGCCTAGCCTTTTCTCAACTATGGGTCAGCTTCTAGTCTAACCGGTTGCAGCTGAATACCAGAATTTTACATGGAGCGACTGCCTATCTGACCTGCACATCCCAGTTACTGGGTAATACGATACTCCTTGGTAAACAGTCGGTTGTCAGATTTTAGGGCTTCTGACGACCCGTAACGACTGTCAAAGATCCAACAAATGTCAACCGGGACCAACGGCTTAACGTGCTTTCCGATGCACAGATGGTACTTGGTATGTAAAGATGGTCACCCATCCACGGAACAACCGCGGCAAGCGCAGCTTAACCTGATCGATCGACCTGTGTGGCTTATACTACTTAGCCACAAGCCTTTTTTTTTTTCAACGCGTGTTCCATTAATTTCATATTATACGTTATACAGGATGGCAGGGACCTCGACGCAAAATCCGTTACCATGTAAGAGTATTCAGGGCACGATTATGAACCCCCAGGCGATGAATTTTTCGTCGGTTATTAAAAATATCTGATAGCCGACAAAAAATGTCTACACTTGAAACAGGTGCTTTTATTCATGGTTACAAAACTGTCGATGCTGCCACGCTGTATATTATAAACTAGCTTTCGCCCGCGACTTCGTACGCGCACAAACTTTACTCTGGCTTTTCCCGTTCCCGTAAGAACTTTGGTAAATTCTCTCTTAGTATTCCGCAACACGTCCCAATGAACCTACATGCATTTCAGTATTGCGTATTTTTTTTTTTCAAAACATAATACAAATAACATGACGTGAGCTGTCAGTTGCATCGTGGTGCGTTTTGTTAAAAATAAAGGCTAGATTTTTGTTTTGATTGATATTTTTTAGGAATAAATATCATATTTTAATACTTATATTATCCTATTCCCGACGAAGACAAATCTAAAAATTCAAATATCAATAAAATTGGCCCAGCCGTTCTTGAGTTATAAATGGTGTAACTAACACGACTTTGTTTTATATATATAGATTTTGACGACTTTAGATAATCTGAAATCCAAATGATTCACATTATTTAACCTACTCTAAAATCGGTCATTGGCTTGGAATTGAAACACTTCCAAATAAGCGAAGAAACAAATGAATACCTACACATACCTAATATTTCGAACGTGCTTTATAATTTCATTTTTAAATCATGACATATTTTAATTAGTAGATCAAACGAGTATTTAAGTAATTTCAGGATATACACTAGCAAATACATCCACAAGGGAAATAAACTTGGATTTATACCAGAATATCCTCCCATACGTGTACAAGGTAGTTAAATTATGATTAACTGAGATGTGATCTGCATCATCTGCATTAGAATCGATGATCCGTGGCCGTCTCTCTTGGGACAGGTCTGTTTATCATCGTGACTTGAAACTCCGGTACATGACACAGGAAATATTATGATACCTGCGTCGAATTTTACAAAAAGAGACATGTATGAGTGTGGCTAAGTAATAACAGCCGCAAAGGTCGATCGAGGTTAAGCTAAGCTTGCCGCGGTTGGTCCGTGGATGGGTTCCGACCATCTTTACATACCAAAACCAATCCATTCCTCGGAAAGTACGTTAAGTCATTGGTCGGAACGGATCGTCAGAAGCCCGAAAGTCTGACAACCAGTCTTACCAAGGGGTATCGTATTACCCAGTAACTGGGTTGAGGAGGTCAGATAGGCAGTCTCTTCATGTAAAATACTAATATTCAGCTGCATCCGGTTAGACTGAAAGCTGACTCCAAGATACTTGGCATAAGGCTAGACAAATAATGACACATGTCTGAATGTGGCAGAGACGACAAGCCAACCTTTTTCAAAACCCGATGTATTATTATTGTCAATGGTACTGAAGGATTTTCCAAATATTGATAACTTGTACGAACATCAAGTTCATGGAAGCAGGTTTTCTTGGCGGTTTATAGACGTAGCTTGAAACTCTCGTACAGGACACAGGAAATGTAATACGTCGAATTTTAGAATAAGACACACAGGTTGTTCCTTAGATGGGTGACCATTATCACATACCAAGGCCCTCCGTGCCTCGGAAAGCACGTTTAGCCGGTGGTCCCAGCTGTCATTCGTGGATCTTTGACAGTAGTTACAGGTTGTCAGCACGTCGAAAGTCTGACAACCAGTTCTGGAGGTCAGATAGACAGTCGTTCCATGTTAAAACCTGGTACAGACAGAGCTGTATCCGGTTAGACTGGAAACCAACCGTAACATAGTTCAGAAAAGGCTGGACAGATGATTTTTTTCAAAACTGGATGTGCTATTTTTGTTAACGGTACATAGGGTTTATCACAATCTTGATTATTTTTATATTTTTGTTAGTAATCAAGATTACGAAAATCCTATATGAATATCAAGTTCATGTAAGCAGATTTTATTTTCCTTATTTCTGAGAAACTCATTCAAATTGTTTGTACAAGTTTAGTTAGTGTATTATTAATCCCTTAACTTATTTTTCCTTAAGTATTTTCTTGTAGGTAGGTACATTGCGACGTAATAATTATTTTCCTATAAAATGGACTTCCCAACCAGAAACTTATTAAGAATTGTTTGTATAGACGGCTACACATCAAGCTATACATTTCCAGTTTACGCTGATCTCGCACTGTATGGAAATCCTATACAATGCGAGATCAACTTATACTGGCAAGGTATAGCTTGATGTGTAGCCGTGAATACAAGTTTATTAATCTTTAAAGTAATTTTTACTTAAGGAAGTATTTCCCACTGGGTAGTATTTAGTTTGCCTGCCTCGTTGGTCTGCAGGCTTAGCACCGAGCACCGATTTGTCGACGGAAGAATAGACATGACTATTAACTAAATTATGACAATAGGAGAAGATAGCTATGTTTTTCTATTAATTATCACAGTTATGCGTTCTAAGCGAATCATGATTTTGTAAATAATCGTATATACTATGTTGCCGTCGAGTAGAAAGTTTGTTGTCAGTGTGATTTTTACAGTTTGGGAAGAAATGTTCTTCTGAAACAGTCTAAATTTATGAGGACCTAGACAAAGATCGTTAGAAACGAAAGACAAAATGACAGATTGTAGAAGGATATCTACAGTGCAATGTCAAAAATGGAGAAACGAAATGTTACTTTGTATTGAAAAAGCACTGTCTATTCTTCGTAGAAATATAAAGCGTCATGCTAAGCCTGCTGGTGGTCGCCAGCGCTACTGCTGAGCATGAGGTCCTGGGTTCGGTTTCCAGGTAGGGCAAAGTTTTATAGGGTTATTCAATTTGAAATTTTTCAGTAGCACTCCGGAGTCTGAATTTGTGCCCATTTGATGACAAAAGGCTTGCCTTCTTTAACATGGGACCTTAACATGGAAGTTTTGTTTAAGTCCTATTAGAGTTACACCTCTGCTCATCTCCCAACTGCCATTGGGGAAACAACGCGTGATATTATGTTCTGTTAAGTATTTCTGGTATGTGGGTACAAGGTGATGTTATAATAATAATTTACATAATGAATATACTGTATCTATAGTAAAAGTTAAACAATAATAGTCTCTACGAGCTTTACTTAAAATTATGCCTGAAGGACCTTGGACGTTGGAGACCTTGCCAGACATGGGGTCGTCTGGGGCCCTTATGTTACTTGGTTCCTGGGGTGGTCACGGCGTGCCATGTGTCCTAACCACCAGTGCTTAAAAATCAAGTCACATTACCTTCACCTTAAAAAAGAGGTGACTGTCCAACAGTAACATTGGGGATACAAGTCTACCTCACACAGATTGTGTTAGGTATCTCGGTTTTTACCTGGACAAAAGGCTCATCTGGAAGACGCGTATTAAACAAAATAACATAGAAACCTGCATTGGTTGATGGGTCGCAACTCAGTCCTATCTTTGGACAACAAATTCCTTCTGTACCACTCTCTATTAAAACCTATATGGCCATACGGCATCCAACTATGGAGAGTGGCCAGCAAAAGTAACATAATGTGCCTCCAAAGAGCTCAAAACGCCATCTTGAGGAATATTGTCATTGCACCATGGTTCACACGGAATGAAGAAATCCATGATTATCTCAACACTACTACAATAATTGAGAAAATTACTATTCATAAAAAACGATATGCTGATCGTCTGGCCATCCACCCAAATCCTCTGGCTGTTAAAGTGCTAGACAACAGTGAATCTGTCAATCGACTTAAGGGTGCTTTCACAGTTTTTCTTGAATTTGAGCGTTTGACTCGAGATTTGATGAGTGATTATGCTTTAGATATAGCCAAAAAATAAAAAAAAATGTCCTGGAAAATTTCATTATTTGTCTAGGGAACGCACAATTTAAAAAAAAAAAAAAAACTCAAAAAAAAGGACCTCGGGACAGTCTGTTACGATACTACAGAATATAGACATGATTAATATTTGTAATCATTGATATTTTAACTGTAATACCGAACCTCTGATCGTTTCGCTGAACAGAAGTTCCCGTTTTGCCGAAAACATACAATTATTTGGATCATTCTAGCGTTTAATTTGTGGTAACTGTTCAGACCAAGTTGAATTTGGAATTATTGGTGCTCGAAACTAGAGCTCCTAGTTTAACCTAATGCTTTGTAAGGATTTTTCTATCTACAAACGACGTTTTTGTCTTGATGTCGTTAGAGTATATTATTAATGTCATCAGCAGAGATCGGATATTCGGATGCATATTTAACTAAAGATAATTTTTGCTATGAAAGTATGGAAGCGACTTTTATAAATTATTTGTAATATTTATTAAAAACCCCGGGTTTCTTGAATGCATAACTATTCAGATGTGTATTAAATTAAAATTAATGTTTAATCCGATACAAATATGTATATGTACTGGAGGAGGGGTGGTTTGTATTAGTTAAAACAAAAAATAAACAAATTACTTACCTAAATTAAGACTTTTTGATACAAAAGCGCATTCCATGTACCCAACATCTCAACTTTATTTATTTATTTTATTTTATTAGGTTTACCAACATTGTTCACACTGAATACAGTGACATAACACATTCTTAAAATTAAATTACAGCGCAACAATTACTTAGAGGTAAACACCACATGCATAAAACAATGAATTATAGAGTTAAGCTAACTTACTCAGTAATAAGCGCCAATATTCAATTAAATTAATTAATATTTGTAAAAGTAAAAACAAAGGTGACATTGAAAATAGAAATCATAAAAACTTTTTCCAAAAAAAAAAACAACCGACTTCCAAAAAACACTACAAAGTGAAAAATAACTTTAATTTCGGAAGTCGGTGTCTTTGGAGCTGTATTTGAATTTTTTGTCACCGCCTTCCGAAATTAAAGTTATTTTTCACTTTGTAGTGTTTTTTGGAAGTCGGTTGTTTTTTTTTTTGGAAAAAGTTTTTATTTTTCACTTTTTAGTGGTGCACATGTGCTTACCCCTTCACATCATACCGGCGTGATGTTATGTTATGAACTGGTGTAAGCAATAGACAGAGATGAGATTTCAGCAATCCCAGTCCATTTGCTATCATTTATTGAGGAGTTCCGTTGCCTATCTCCAAAGTTCTTCATCGGATCTTCACCAAATTGAAATGAGACCACTACGAGAAAGTACTCTTCCAAAAAATACCTAAATCGCTTCGTGTGCCTATAAAATTTGAAGAGTTCTCTCTATTTCTCCAGGATCCCATCATCAGATCCTGACTTGATGATCATGGGACCATCTGGGAAGTATACCCTTTCAAACAAAAAAAACAAAATCCAAATCGGTCCAGCCATCTTCGAGTAATCGGGGAACATACATAAAAAAAAATAAAAAAAAAAAAAAAAAGGTCCCGACGAATTGATAACCTCCTCCTTTTTGAAGTCGGTTAAAAATAAAATTAAAATTGGTGAAAAACGAATACATTAAAAATCATAAAATTATGATACTGACAACATTGGTAAAATAAAATTAAAATTGGTGAAAAACGAATACATTAAAAATCATAAAATTATGATACTGACAACATTGGTAAAATAAAATTTTAAGTTATATACTTTAGGTGAATATGCACCCGAATATCCGATCTCTGGTCATCGGATATCAATCAGGCACGTAGAAATAGTAGCCTATTTTTGAAGGAAACCTTTTCCATACCTATTTTTTCTTTTTCAATTAACTTTCATCCACTTCTTGAAATCCGTCTTCATCAGATTTCCAAAAGTTTTGGCTTTTATCTGTCCTCTTTGCCAAGTTTACAAGGATAAATAATATTTTGATTTATTAGAACTGTTTTATACAATCTCACAGTCGGTACCTTAGCTTTATTTGATTCCATGTTTAGTCATGTCAGATGGTCTGAATACACACCAGCATCCCTTGCTTATTAAATTGGACTGGATTTCCTTTGAAATTATTACTTTTTATAGAACCGTTCACCATGTCAATGTATTTAACAGATCCGTTTCTTCAAATCAACATAATCTGCCGACCCTTTTCCCAACTATCAAGGGATTGACTTCAGTTTAACCGAATGCAGCTGAATACCAGTAATTTACATGGAGCGACTGCCTATCTGACCTCGACAGCTCAGTTACTGAGTAACACGAAACCCCTTGGTAAGACTGGTTGTCAGAATTTCTAGCTTTTGTCAACCTGTACCGACTTCAAATCTTCAAATACTGAATGAAGTTTATTTTAAGGTCACCAGTTCAGATATTTCAACAATGTTTCGTATCGGTGACCGACTAGAAAAAAAAAGTTTTAATCTGAGTAAACTTTTTCCATTCAACTTTCCCTTTAGCGCAGATTTTCTTTTTAAACTGCTTAGCAACCCGTAATTAATTTTCAGAGCTAAACTTGGATTATCGAAGATGCTAAGTTAACTTTTTATCATGGTGGTTTTTTTTAACAGTATTAGTTTACCTATCAACAAGGAGCTACAACAAAATACTAGTTGTAACTAAAGTGGTCTTTATTCACACTTACGTTTTCTAAGAGGTTAATGGTGAAATCTACCAAACTTCTGTAAGGATAAGTCTTATCCTGAAAATAAATTTTGAATATTGACAGCTTTTCCATACTAAAGTCAGTTCTCGTAATGAAAAACGTTCAAAATCTAGACGCAGTCTCACCTCAGCGACCATCAAAAATGTAAAATGTAAGGAAACTCGAAATATTTTTGACCGATTGAGACTGAGATCAGACTGTGAACGTTCTGAAGCAGCCCTGGTCGACATCGCGTTGTGTTCCACGCGCGCCTCAAAGAGATGTCAGCACCAACTGGTGAGGTCCGCACGTGCTGAAGCCTGCCAGGGGTGCGGGTTGTTCGAAAGAGATACCGCGGGCCCTGGCACACGGGCAACTGAGGGAACACGGGTGGATTTTAGTCAGTAAAAGTCTCACACGCCCTCCTGCTCCACCCAGACCGGGAAAAAAGGAACGTTCCGAATTACGGGATTTACTAGCACTGTCATACGTCAATTTTATTCGACGGATAAAACTTAGCTGAATTTGGTAAATCAGCCCTTAGTATATAGTTTTAAACCTAGACAAGAAATGTATGAGACTGACATGAGCTACCGAAGAGCTTAAAAGAATCTCGTTAAAAAGCGCTGTAGAACACACGAAATGCCTTAAAAACGATTGTCTGATGATGACTGTCTGAAAGTGGCTAAAACCATTCATAAACGTTGATAAAAGTTAAGAAATGTTTAAACATCAAAAATGTATGGTTACACGGTCGCTAATTATTACTTAACTTTAAGCAACGTTCATAAATAAGGGGGTTTAAATAAACACAAATAATCTCACTTTCAGTACATTTACTTCGTGGTATCACACACAAACGCTCCACAAGTGGAAAATCTTTTCAGCCTATCGAATGTGCTTTTGTTTAGCGAAACCAATACATCCTTCTGTTACAAGTCAGCAGCGGTCGCGGGTAGCGGGTTGCGGTCCCGTCCTGTGGGAAATTTAACCGGTGTTGTGCCGCGTCGCCCGTCAACCCGATACGGAAGTGCTCGTTTATTGTGCTTAAAAATAAACTACGTCAAAAGAGTGGCTTTAAGTTACCGTGTATTGATTTCTGAGGAATGGGTTAGAGTTATGATTTTGATTTGAAACAAGAATTTCCAAAAATTGGTCGTCCTTGGTAAAATAGAATGTCAAAACTTTTTTAAACTAAAAGTTACGCTTAAAGGATTAAAAAATAACATAAAAGCACAATATGAGAAAGATGGGTGAAAAATATGCGTCACATCCTCAGGCCATCGCTCAGAATAACGCTGAGACACTATGGGACAGAGTCACAGCGCTTGGTAATTATATCTATTTGTGAAAGTGACAAAGTGTAAAACTACGAATTTAACAATTATTTACTTGCATTTTATTATTTTGACAATTTATAATTAGAATATAGGACAATTTCACTAAAATCTACAATTTATTGTTTAAATATTTAATTTGTGGTTTGTGTTATAATAATGTTTTGAGCTTTGTTTCAATACCCATAAATAAACAAAGGCCGAACATGACGGATCTTTTTTGTTTATGAACAACCTACATGCCTTGTATGTATACTCATGTTTCTACAAATAAATGTCTTATCTTATCTTCTCTTGATCCTGGGCCTTCATAGGTCTTTAGTAAAAGACTACCCAAGCAGCCAATGGGGCATTATGAAGAAGTATGGAATCATCCTATAAAAACATCCTTCCATAAGACCGCGAAGTATGAGGTTCTGTACAGCTAGTTGTTTGAACCCAAATTAGTTTTTTTTTCTCGTCGAGCCTTCTGAGAACTATTGGTGACTATCCGACTAAAATCTTCATAGATAACTCTATTAAATTCACAGTATTTGACGATTCACATTTTTTTCTCATAATTAATCGATAAATTCCTTAGATATAAATCTCAAAGGAGGAAAAGAGAAATTATACTTTTGCTGATCGTCCCCATGTTACCTACTCATTCACTTATCATAATCCGTCAATCAAACAATACAATTATCATCTGCACAGCCTTTTCCTAACTACGTTGGTGTCGGCTTCCAGTCTAACCGGAAGCAGCTGAATACCAGTATTTTACATGGAGCGACTGCTTGTCTGACCTCCACCTTGGTAAGAGTGGTTGTCAGACTTTCGGGCTTCTGACGACCCGTAACGACTATCAGAGATCCACGAATGACAGCCGGGACCAACGGCTTAATATGCTTTCCGAGGCACGGAGGGGTTTTCATATGTAAAGAAGGTCACCCATCCACGGACCAACCGCAGCAAGCGTAACTTAACCTGATCGATTGACCCGCGTGGCTGTTATAACTTGCCCACAAACCCCTCAAAATCAAATTGAAACAAAACAACTTACCTACAGAATGAACTTGTCTGTCGCCTCTTTGTTAGTTGAATTGACGGAAACGTAAACGCCCACGTTCACGTCTAGATTAAGATGTTAACATCTGCTAATGCCGAAAAGCTTACTGTTGACAGTCACCATTACTTATTGGACTCATTAAGTGCTTGGAACATTTAAATAAAAGACGCTGTGTAGGCAATTTGTGTTTCTTTTGTGTTGAAAATCTGTTAGTGGTTATTATTTGTTTTTTGGCGTGGACTTGATCTCAGATAGTATTTTGATTACAGATTTAAGTTCCTTCAGCGCTTTACTTGTGTAAATTATTTTATAATCACTGCTCTCAAAACGGTCAAGGAAAACATCGTGTGGAAACCGGCATGTACTATTCGAAGACATGACATCTACCAACCAGCACTGGGCCCGCATGGTGGATTACAGCCCACTCCCACTTACCAATAGGAGGCCTGTGTCCCAGCAGTGGGAACATTTTAGGCTGATCATGTTCTCCCGAAGTGCTGAAAGTCACCGGGAAAGAGATAAAAAATCATTTGAGATATTAATAGAGAGTGAAAATCATTATTATTGCTCAATCACATGCACAACAAAAGTAAATCTAATTAAAAAAGTAAGATTGACTTCTTTTATTTGGTACAGCAACACAATTGCTGAACATCTTTAACTTTTATTCCCATTAACAGACAGAAACATGATGTAACGATTCCCTGGGACAGATAAACTCTTATCGTGAAAACATAACGTTAAAATTGTAAAGGAAAATGCTGCCCATGCGCCAGATTTAACGCTCAATATCGTCGCAACCTCATGGGAATAACACTGTTAGAGTTATTTTATCCGTAATCCGCAACAATTTATACTATTCTAGCTATTACCCACAGATTTACACGCATACTAGGAAAACTACTACATTAACCTGGCTAAAAACAATCCTATATTTTAATCTAGGTCGTGGTCTACTTGTGTGCGAGACTTAATCTAAATCTGTTGCCCCGTTAAACCGTACTCGAGTTACAAACATACCACGTTTACGTAAATAAAAAAATATATATTACTAGAAATTATCCTACGGGAACATATTACCGGGATAAAAAGTATACTACGTGTAAATCTAGGATACAAACTATCTCGTAGGCAAATTTAATCCAAATCCATTAAACCGTTTTTGCGTGATTTATTAACAGACATCCAAACACCTAAACATACTCAAACTTTCAAATTCATAATATAATATTATAGTAGGATTGCGGTTAGCATGACGCAAAAAAAGGACACAAACACAAAAAAGAACAAGTTGAAACTATGCGTCACATCCACGCTAAACGGCCATCGCTCAGCATTTTAATTTCAGGATAGGATTCTATGTCATGTAGTTTCAATTTCAATTGACCCTATAACCCTCAAAGCACCTCTAACAATAACAACTAAAGGTACAAAATACCCTAAAACACCACACAGAATTAGTGATAGTATCAAATCATAAATCAAACCTAATACTGGGTCTCACCTATCATATAATTAATACATTTTCGTATAACAAATTGTTTTCACTTCCTCCGCAGGACTAAAAGGCATACATAAATTGTAGCCCTAATCATTTGACTATGGGTAGAGCCCTTATAGTTAGCACGAAGGCTTTAATTCTGTGATATTACGAAGGTAAATAATTTACGAGAATTTGACCGCAGCGCGGTAGAAGGAAAATAATAACCGGTACGGTAAATAAAATCTGGTTGGTAATGCAATTGTCCATTGCATATATTCTTTAATAATGCAAGCTCTGTGTAAGCGAATTGTATTAGATAACTAGGTTGGTTTACTGAAAATACGCTGTTTACTTGCTGGTCAGGTATAGTTTTTCAATGATTATATTTTGCATTTCTACCTATGTTGTTCATTTAGTTATTGCGCGAGCATGTTAAGTGGTTACTTTAACGGTAAAGCAACCGTAGTAGTGAGATTTTAAATTAAGTTACAGATCCGGATCTGTAACCTGATTTAAAACCTCACTACCTCACCTCGACTCTCGTAAATAAATCTGCTTTGATAGCGATTTTTTTTATACTTACGAATTGTCTGGTGATTTTTTTTAAATTTTATTGATTTAGAATCAAAATTGACATCATGTCGTAGGTACGTTTATTTATATGTTTGTAACTATGTTAAATGATTTTATTTCTTTAAGGACGACGACAAACAATTTTACACGTCAATCATATCTTTTAAAACTAGATGAGGTCGGTATATTCCGGTCTTGAAGTATTTTTTTAAATCATTAATATATCTTGTTTCGTGTGGTGCCGAACGTAAAGCACTATACTATCTCTTCCCGTTGGTGTCATAAAAGGTGACTAAGAGACTTACTAGAGAATGGGCAGCAGCGTTCTCTATGCATTTTACCTTGTCCTGCAGTGGACGGCTTTCGGCTGAAATGATGATGATGACGATCTTGCCAACTAATCAATAGTTTTTTTATTTGGTGGGAAATCATCAAATAACTTCTCCCGCTCTGGGTGGAGCGGGAGGGCGTGTCAGACTTTTACTGACTAGAACCCACCCGTGTTCCCTCAGTTGCCTGTGTGCCGCGTGTGTGGGGCCGCGGTATCTTTTTCGAACAACCCGCACCCTTGGAACTAATCAATAGTCAAAACTGTTCTTAATTGCTTAATCTTCATTCAAATTCCATATATTGAGTAACCACGTTTATCTCCACATAATTTTCCACATGTTAATGCAGTTTTGAAATGTTTTGAATTCAAACTAGCTAGAGAATTGTTTTGAATAAAACTGCTCTGAGAGTTTCAAACGAAAACAAAGGGAACGTTTGCGTTTATGTACATAATATTGAATTAATTTCGTTATGTAGTGATTATATCCGTAGCGTATATCGTGGATGAAATACCAAATAACATGTAGATATTTTTATACTTACTTAAGGTGCATAATGTGGATTTGGCGACGTTCAGCGGGGTGTTTGCGAAACAAACTAACAGTAGGAATGGTTTTCATTTTGACAGTTCAACAAGATTCATTGCGTTCTTTACGTTGCTGACAATTTTTTTCGAACATTTCACATATATTTGGATGGATGAGCAAAAACCTTCAAAATAATTCAGATTTTGATGAATAGTATGTTATATACCCAATTAGAGTGGTGTACCTATCAGTCAAATCTAATATAGTGTTTTAAGATAGAAAAAGTTAGTAGTAAGTAAAAATAAAACTCACATTACACTAGTTGCTTAAAATGCAGAAAATTTTCTCCTTAAAAGATTTATACAAGGTTTTCAAACAATTTTCAGGCAATAGTTATTTGTTATGCAAGGCTTCAAAGTTGTTTTTTGGCGCGAGTACTTGTATTGAAAGCCGAGCAAGCGAAGGATTCTAGGATTGAACCATGAGCGATTGAACCATTCGCTTCGCTCATGGTTCAAATATAGAATCCTGAGCGTAGCGAGGCTTTCAAAGGTACGAGACGCAGAATACCTTTGCTGCCGAACGAAACACACAATTTTTCACCTCACTACAGGGAGGAAAATGCTAGGTGCAAGAAAAACAGCCTAAATAATAATATTAAATTAGTGTAGTTCAATGAAGTATGATAGCATTGTAGTCTTCGAAAACGTTTTCACTCCTTTAGAATGTCTCCATGTTTTGAACAAATCGTACACTATTAAGTACTTTTCATGGTTCAATCCTACAATACTTCACTTGCTCAGCTTTTAATACAAGTACTCGCGCCAAAAAACAACTTTGCAGCCTTGCATAACAAATCACTATTTCTTAGATAGTAGGGGCAAATGTAACCTACATGTAACTACTTACTTATATAGTTACTAATAAAATTATTCACTCAAAGGGCAGTACTGTGAACGTTCAAAGGCCAATCTGACATCATGGAGCGTTAATAACTCAACTTAGTTACGACGGCTTTAAGAAGACTTAAATACAGTCAGCATATGAAAACCTTGATCTTGTTGAGAACCACAGAGTATGGATACGTCGCGCGGCAACTGCTACAGATGGTATTGTCAGCACTTCCATACAAACCAAGTGTATCAACGTTTTCTTCAACTACGACACAAATGACCTTTGATGATTGATTGTGATGACTTATTTTTATAAAAGCTTATCAAAGAGTTATCAAGCAAGACAATTTTCCTTATAATAATAATGGCACGAGTTAACGTGTAACAAACTACCTCCTTGTCAAATATTATAAGCACTTGTATACATATTAATAGAAGTATTCGCTCTAAGCGAGCGGCTTAGATACTGTGAACGTTCTAAGGACAATCTGACGTCATGGCCCGTTTATAACTCAACTTAGTTACGACGACTTAAGAAGACTTAAGAACAGTTAGTATAGAAGTCAAGCAAAAGTAAGTAATGGCACGTGTAACAAACTATCGCCTTGTAAAATATTATACGAACTTGTATAGACATTAATAAAATTATTTGCTATAAAGGCTTAGGTTCGTAAACGTTCAAAGGCCAATCGGACGTCATGAAGCGTTTATAACTCAACTTTGTAACGATTACTTGAGAAGACTTTAGTACAGTTGGCACACGAAAACCCTGATGAATAAGCAAATACAAAAATTACCATGAATGGCCATTAAAACAAAATTAACATTCTTTAAAAAAAACTATTTATTTCAAGAAATGGGTCGTCTTTTTATTTTTCTCCTAATGGAAACACTGTTCAGAAGGATTTTAAATGTAAAGGTATGTTGCATTTATCAATGAATTGCAAGAAGTTATCACTTTTACTCAGTATGTACATTATACATCGAGAAAAATAGTTCAAGTTAAGGTTCAATGTCTAACATAAGTATCTAACTGATATCTACATGATTAAATTGCACTTGGCTGTGGATGGTAAGCTTTTATTTTCACAGAGCGTACATTTATACGTAACTAGCTGTTGCCCGCGACTTCATCTGCACTTATTTATATTTTTTTAAATACAGTTAACCGGGATGAAAAGTAACCTATCTCCTTCTCCAGGTTCCAAGCTCGCGTATATGTTTAGGCATAGGAACAGAGAGAGTCTATCGCATTTACAATGTTACTTTGGATAGTAGACGTTACGTGTAGCGAAAATCATCTAAAAAAATAGTCCAACCTTTGTTGCACAACAATTTAATTGTGTCAGATTAGTTCACAGCATCTATAATACCCACCGACAACAGGTCACATCTGGTTAAAGAAAGACCCAACCCGAAAATACTTGGGTAAAGGCTAAAAACGCACTGTTATAAAAGGAACGAAGCTTCCTTAATTTAATTTCGTTCCCAGCAGACGTGTTAATAGGTTAATACACGTTATCCAATCAGACGGAACCAATTATCAGCAAAACCTTTAGAGGTGAACTCAACCATTCAATCGGATAGTTGACTAATCAGTAATAAATGAAGCGTCAAGACTTCCACTAAAGAGACTTAGAAAGAAATAATAGACTTTGTGAGCGACATTATTAATCAGGAAGTAATAGGTCGGGAGTAACTACATTATTAATGGGATATCCTCCTTTATAAAGCTTTTTCTCCCGCGACAAATCTTATCATGTACTCACTTATTACTCACTTATTAATTAAGTGTGTGGCATGAATAAAATATGAATCAGGTTCCCCGTTAGTGAAATTTGTGCATGCGCTGAATAATTTGTTATAATAAACTCCTGTATAAATCTTTGTGGAATTCGAACACGTTATTGTTAAATCACTTTGGGGAACAGTTTTGTAATTGTTATTAACTTGTAGCCATTTGAGAAGGGTTAATTACTGCATGGAATATGGTATGTAATAGGTATCCTATTAATAATGGCTAGGGAGGTAAGGTGATCTTTGTTTTGTGGGACTTTAGGTTTATCTAGTTTTAAAGGTATTTGGAGAAAAGTATTATGTCTCTGTTTAAGTTTATTTTTCTTATGTTGATTATCCTAAACAAATAAGTAAATAAATCACTATTGACATTGATGCACTTCTGCATTGCTCAATAATATTTTTTAAAAAAAACTTCCTTCGTATTATTTTAAATCTCAGTGTCCATAACAGATTCTGTATCACCCATTTATTTTTCAAAAAGTTTTTTTTTTTTAAATATTTTAATAAATATCAGGAAGAATTAATGAAAATCAGCCCGGCGCTATAACCGAGACCAATCAACGCACATGAAACTGACGCCAGTTTCGAGTTATGTTGACGTATCTCATGTTTGCCAAGCTTGAAACATGTATACTTTTTTTTTTTTAACTGAAATATTTAACTAATTACTTCGATGGCTGAATAGTAGTTATTTTCTTTGCAAAGACCAGAAGACGTACTGATATTTTGTACTATTCACCAATAAATTACCTAGGTATCCCTCTGCCCAACTTCCTCATAAAGAGTGTTTTAATGAATGGTATTCGAGGCTCAGAAAGCACGTCGGTCCCGGCTGTTATTAGTGAATCTTTGACAGACGTTACGGGTCGTCAGAAGCCCGAAACTCTGACAACCAGTCTTTTTAAGGGGTATCGTATTACCCAGTAACTGAGTTGTGGAGGGCAGATAGGTAGTCGCTTCATGTAAAATACTAGTATTCAGCTGCATCCAGTTTTTTTTAAATTTTTTGCGTGGGAAATCATCTGTGGCGCATTTCTTTGAGGGGCGCGTGGAACACAACGCGCCGTCGATTCGGACTTGGTCCTTACCGGACAGCGGATTACTCGCCGTCCGCAAGCCCGCGCCTACGATGGCCGGGAATCAGACTGGGATTCCTGACGCCCAGGGCGTCTCCCGCGGCGACTACGGCCGTGAGGGCGCATATACTGCCTCTCCCTCACGTGCGCCGCCTCCCTCTTCCCGAGCATTACTGCTTCGCTTAAGGAGGTGACGGCTACCCATGCACACTCGCTCCGTAACATGGCCTGGACCAGGGCCGGACGTGAGAGATTCCCGCCACCGATCGCCTCCACGAGGACACGCAGTGCTCCGTCCAAGACCTCCACCGTATGCGCTACCGTGTCCTCAGGGCGATCTTCGTAGTGGAAATACCCGGGCATTTCGTCCCGCCTTATCCGATACAAGAACCACCGGAAACAACCGTATCCGGTGAGGACTTGCGTCAGGCGGAAGGTGAGGACGCCGTGCCGCCTCGCAAGCCACTCCTCAAAGAGGGGACTTACCACCGCAATCGTGGCGTCCCCGGCACTGGGTTGAGACAATCGCACTCTCCATGTCGCTATGAGATCCTGCCGGAGTAGCTGCATCCGGTTAGACTGGAAGCTGACACCAACATGTTAGGAAAAGGCTAGGCAGGTGATGATGATTGAAACGTCATTGTCAAAATCATCAGGCTTGGTAAACATATACAAGGTGTTACAGAATAGACGCAAGACCTGGAAGTAGTTTGTTCCTAATTGACTACTGAATCGATTTCATTAACTTTTAATATAAGTATATTTTTTTTAATTATTTATTTTGCCTTACCTACTACTGATTGAGCCAAAGAAAGTTCGATCTTATTTTAAAAGAAATAAGACTCAATTTTAAATGAATAAAGTAATGCTTGGGTCCACACGTTTTTCTTAATAATATCAGTTGGCATTAAAAAAAAATCGTCATTGTATTATGTTTTAACTCAATACTCTAATTGGGGTGTATGAGGTCTTGCGTTAATTATGTTACTCGTTGTATAGGTAAGAAGGTACCAAATCGCAGAGAATTGTTGTAAAAAAGGAAAGAATATACATTCGTCTTGAAATGATTGCTTACACTTTCGTGTTAACATATTCGTTCTCATAACAAGATGTAAAATAATAACGGCACCCACCGCTCTCAAAGCTACCATTACACATAATTATTACATGTCAACAATCAGATACACGTTTTCTCATTGCTAAGCAAAGACAAGCCAATATGCTCAACATGGGGAAACTCATTTAAGAATTCTGGAGGGTTTCAACGACATACATTTAACGATCTAGCAAGTCGTAAGAAGCTCGCATTGCAAACAAGTAACAATATAAAACAAGCTTACAGGCACTGAAGTATTTTCACTTAGCATCATACTATTTCTATCGTTGACATAAGGTCGTAAATGCAACGGCACAAATAATGGGATTCCGAGCACAACCGTAAAGTAACTAGAAATAGAGCAGTTCTGAAATATATGGGAATAAAGGAGTTTAAAGTTTTCAATGAACGCGATAATGGCGAGATAGGATGAAATGCGACTGTCTATATGGGTTTCCGGAGCTTTATGTAGTTTATACGGAAAATCCAGGTAGACACGGTATTTTAAAGGATAAAACCGTTATTTTTATCACAGTAGAGGCCCAATTAAAATTAAATGTAGCACGTCTGTTCTCAGACGACAATCTATAGGTACTTATAAACAAAAAAATGTTTCTACCTATGTCCGTTATAGACTTTGAAACCATCCCATAGATGTACCCCAAACCAGTTTCATTAAAAAGGCAATAATTTGGAGATTATTTTTAGACCACTAAAACAAAAAAAAAATAGACAAAAAAAATGATAACAAATAAACAGAATGTACCTATTTCTTTTTATCGTAGTAATACACGCCGGGTATCCGCTAGTTAACTATAACGAAGCATTATTAAAGTATTATAAATCCCCTCAGAACTCCGGTCCGGTGTTTGACCCACCGTTACCCACTCGGGGCATGATAAATGATCCAAACTGACATAAAACAATATGAAAGTGATAAATGTTCGCGATAATTATTCGACCAGCAAACACATAAGCGCACAAGTTGGCCCTTGAACGTTTATCCTTCAAAATGTATTGAACTTTGTGCATAGAACATGATACTTTGAACTAGAGATTTCTTAATATTACCTATAGGGTAGGCCCTATATTTGTGTATTTTGAAGATCTAAATACATATTCAAAATTAAAGTTCCTTTTCGTGTATATCTGTCTGGTCGTAGGTCCGTTGTTCTTCTAAACTAAACAATAGATTTTTATTTGGTTTCTATCATAATTTAAGGAATATTATTCCTTAAACTTACATAATATTATAAAGATGAAATTATTATTTTATTGGAAGAAGTCACTGGCTCCTGGAATACAGGTACTATAATAACCTAGCTTTGGAGGCTTGTCACACATTTTTTCTGTAACCTGTGTTGCAAATGAAAGAATATATTAATTATTTAAAGAAATCTCGATGTTCTATCAAGTTGCAAAACCCGTGCGAGGCAGGGGTCGTCGCTAGTCCTACTGCCCTATTAATATTATAAATGTGAGAGTATATTATGTGTTTGGATGTATGTTACTTAATCACGCAAAACCGACTGAACAGATTTGGTTAAAATATGGCACACAGATGATACTTTTTATCTCAGTAGTAGGTACGTTCCCGTGGGATAGTTACCTCTACGCGAACGGCTGACAAAAGCTAATATTACATAAATATGACAGCAATACCAAACAACACGAGTTTACAACGAGCAACTCAATACAAAGTTCGCTTCTATATTATAAAGTCGTTTCAAGCCCCAGTTCTCCGGCAGCCTCAACTAGCGGTGTCAATATTTATCAAAGATCGCAACCAATATTTCGGAGTTTGACGGCAAATCTAATTCCCGTCTGAAGACGCCACTGACGGCTGGTAATGGTGTTCTCGATCGTTAGCTCTCCCTTGCCACGAACTCTATAAGTAATCCGATTTCATTGGTAGTTCCGACAAATTTGCGGTCCGTTGAATCTATGCCGCACGCCCGGCAATGGGCTACCATGCTCCTAACCGACGATGGATTATCACCCGTCTCTCTCTCACGTAGACGGTATGAAAAGGATGTAGCGAGGTGATTAAAGAGGTCGTTTTCTGTTACGATATGTGTGTAAGTTCTTGGAGTCCGTCCAGCACAAACATGCTTTTGTTAATCTGCTTATGTAGCCGGACCACGACGTGCGCGAACGGATCAAAAACGTTTGATACCCAAAACAGATTTGGGACTAAGTGTGATTTCCGTAAATTGAATGAAGAGTGGAGGCAGGTGGTTTATTCATGAGGGGTTCCGTTCGTGTGCCGCGTTACAGAAATCGCTAATTTCATTCTGAATCAGTTTTAAATTATTTTGCATTTTTAAACGAACGTGAGCTTTATTTTGATGATATTGATTAGTTAGTGTGACAATTGTTTTGTAGGCAGTTGTTTTTTTTTTATGACTACACAGTTTTACCCTCAAGTCCATCATAATTTATCACTATAAAGCCTCGTATTCATGGTAAACATTTGTTTAGCAACAGTTGATCAACGTTGTTGATGAACGGCGAGAATGCTGCTGGAAACTTTGTTTAAATCAATATGGGTTGTCCACACACGCCAATCTGCGTTAAAATGTTGCCCGTTAGTAACTTTATGAGAATGTCGAAAAGTGATTTCGAACATCTTCTATCCTTGTATTCTTTGATAGAAGAATCCCATAGTAACGCTTTTGATTGAAATAATTCTATTAATCGCATAATTTTATCGTTGCCCCACACTACCGCCGTGTTTATAAACAGTTGCAAACACGTCCACACACGTCAACATTTGTTGATAAACTGATGTTTTCGCTCGCCGGGCGTCAACTCTGCAACATGGCGTGATCAACTCCGCAACACAAGTGTTGCCCGCAATATATTGACAGCAACTCGGCAACATGTTTAGGCAACCATGTTGCTAAACAAATGTTTACCATGAATACGAGGCTTAAGCCATCTTAATTTTGCAATTAGGTCTACAGGGTCAAATTAAATTAGCTGACAATACTTTAGTCGTATCGATGTAAAAAATAATGAATAAAAAAATACATCTGTCGACCTTCGCACAAAACTTTAAATGACACTGTGACATGTACCGATATTAAACCAAACGACTGTTAAGGTGCGGTTTTTGGAAATTTGTAAGAAAATATTTCAGTTCCACGAAAAAATTACAAAAACAGCTGAGCGATCTATGCGAGCCCTGCGTGGTTGGCAGACCCATTACGGGCATTGAACTTTGCCCATCAAATGATTTTCGTTTAGTTTTACTATATCAATAGTTTCCGTTAAAGATATAAATGTAAAATAAGATGTAAAGCATTGCAGCTAATTTCATTTGACTCTAAATTATAATGCATTCTTTACAATTTTCAATGTAGTACATAGTTTGCTAAAAATATTTAATTTTATAAAACCTTGTGTTGAGCTCCATTCCAGTTATTTGCAGCTGCAGTCAGCATGTTTCAATATATTGGTCCACAGAAAATAAATAAAACCGTAAGTTGGCATAACACAATGAAACTGCGTTGTATGCGCTATGCTATAGAGAATCGCGCTTCAATTAAGGTTTTTAATCTACTTCGTTTGAGAAATTGTTGATTGTTGTACCTTTTTTAAAGGGGGTTCAAGGGGATGCAAGAAGAAGCCTCGTCGTGTAGCGCAATTTGTTCCACCAGTTACTCGAATGAACCGAGCGCTCGGCGCATCCTGGACAGTCACACCCAATACCTTGATGACTGGCTAATTCTTCTCTTGTGGTGGCAGGGCTAACACCCACCTGGTTCGCGACTACCCTCCCACCGGAGTCCGGCGTCAAGCAGCTTGCTGTGTTTCGTCAATGCGTGGGACGGGACTACCAGTGCCTTGAACAAGAGTGAACAAGCATTTTCTGGGCAAGCTCGATCCAACATAGACCTCATCAATCGCTTTCGATCAGGCATGATCGAAGTCAAGAGCGGGTCCATTTAGTAATAATAATAAAAAAACGAACAATAAGAAAATAAACTAGCTTCTGCTCGCGACTTCGTCTCCGTGAAATTTGTTGTTTCAGCGTTATTTTAAGTACCCTTATGCTTTTCTCAAGTATTGGGCTATCAATTAGAAAAATAAATTGTCAAATACCACGGACATTTTCAAAGATAAGCGCGTTCAAATAAACAAACTCTTCAGCTTTAATATTAGTATACATTATCTTAAATTGAAGTCACTTTTCATGTCTATCAGTGTGCCCGCGTTTTTCTTCTAAATCTTTACACGGATTTTGATATAGTTTTCTGTAACGGTTAAAAATAAACAGGATATTAATTCCCAAAGAAAACTAAGCAAAAAATGTGTGACGCCCGAATCCCACTTTTGAGATTGGAGCGCATCTTCAGAATATTTAATAAACAGAAAAGTTAATTTAATTAAAATATTGTTGATCATACCTCCAAAACCCCCAAAATGGATACCCATATTTACTTTTCATCTAAAGATAACATACGCCATCTTAAATTAAAAATGAATGATACATTCGTAATCACTACCCCCAAAATATTCAAAATCGATAACCTAAATAAAATAATTTTATTTACTTCAACTTCTAGTTTCAATAAATTATAATTAGTGATTCAATTGTTTACGTACAAATCTACTATAGAAAAATTACACATGTGAAAAAATACATAAGATAAAAAAAAATATTACAATAAGTCAGTGTTATGGTGACTGGAACATTATTGGTTTATAACTTCCATATTGAAACAAGTGCACGAAGTCGTGTGAGGAGGTATAAAAGAGGTAAATATCCTTTATAAGCACCCCAGACAGTGCTGTTGGTGATAACGGGAAGCCACTCGTGGTACTAGCCATAGTGGCGAATACGGCTTTAATACAGCCCTCTGAAGGTAAGATGATTTTTATTACGTCTTGTGGTCTCATAGTAGGTATTTTCAGTCGGCAGTTTTTATTAACTTTAAACGAGTTCACTGACATTATTCCTCACCATTTTTTTTTACGTAAGTGCATCTGTCGTATGGTGGAAGCCTATTACAGTCACCAAGGAGAGTGGAACCGGCGAGAGATGTCGTGCGATGTCCGACAGGGATGGGTCTTGGGGCCGCAATTGTGGGACATCGGGTACGACTGGGTACTGCGCGCCGATCTCCCTAGCGGCGTCAGTGTAGTTTGCTGGCCATCCGGATGGTCCAGGGATACCGCATGATCTCCGGTGAGGCGGTGGGCCTCCTTGCCGGATTACCGCCGTGGGATCTGGAGGCAAAGGTCTTCGCGCACACTTGGGAGTGGCGCGAGGAGGCCAAACGCCGGGGGGAAACTCCGCTGCCGCGAAAAATCGCGGCACAGCGGACAGAGCTCCGGCGGGATCTCATGGCGACATGGAGAGTACGATTGTCGCAACCCAGTGCTGGGCACACCACGATTACGGCGGTAAGTCCCCTCTTTGAGGAATGGCTTGAAAGGCGGCACGGCGTCCTCACCTTCTGCCTGACGCAGGTCGCTCACTGGACACGGTTGTTTCGGGAGGTTCCTGTTTCGGATAAGGCGGGAGGAAACGCCCGGGTGTTTCTACTGCGAAGATCGCCCTGAGGACACGGTAGAGCCTATGTTTGAGGTCTGCCCAGCTTCGGCAGAGCACCACCGTGTCCTTGTGGAGGCGATAGGTGGCGGCGATCTTTCACGTCCAGCCCTGGTTTAGGCCATGGTACGGAGCGAGAGTACATGGGTAGCCGTCACCTCCATCTGCAAAGCAGCAATGCTCGTAAAGAGGGAGGCGGCGCACGTGTGGAAGAGACAGTATTTGCGCCATCACGGGCCTAATCGCCGCAGGAGACGCCCTGGGAGTCGGGAATCTCAGGCTGATTCCCGGCCACCGTAGGCGCGGGCTTGCAGACGGCGAGTAATGGGTAGCTCGCTGTCTGGTAAAGACCAAGCCCGGATCGATGGTGCGTTGTGTTTTACGCGCGTCTCAAACAGATGTCAGCACCATCTGCCACTGGTGGGGTTCGAAAGGGCCGATACCTGCCAGGGGTGCGGGTTGTTTGGAAGAGACACCGTCGCCCCTGGCACACAAGCAACTGTGAGAACACGGGTGGGTTTTAGTCAGTAAAAGTCTGACACGCCCTCCTGCTCCACCCAGAGCGGGAGAAGTTATTGGATGATTTCCCACCCAAAAAACAAAAAAATAATAACCAGTATGTTGCAGAGACACTTTTTAAATGACCAACTGTATTTGTTAAACAATGAACGATGTTCTATGCTATTTTAACGTGATCATATTCATTCTTATTAATCCTTATAGGAAAATCTAATTCCATTAACTGAAATCATTAGCTCAATATCTAATTTCAGTGTCCTTTTGTTTTTATTTTTGTGCAAACAATAGGGGAAATTTCAGCCCTAGACAATAATGTTATAAATTTTCCAGCTTCGTGCGGTGGGGACCCTAACGCAGTATTGGGTTGTGGTGACAACAGCGGTAGACATTGCTACGATCGCAATGAGAAACACCCTATAGCTTACCCCCAACAATGCAAAGAAAACGGTTGTGATTGCCTTGAAGGTTTCTGGTATGATGATAACACAGGAAAATGCGTTCTTCCTGAAGATTGCAAAAAGTCTTTAACGACTTTGCTTTAGAAAGTTTTACGTAGGCTTCGATAATACGTTTTTAATCCATTTTGTGTACCATACTGATATACCACTACTCCCTGTTACTGTTGTTTACCTGGCTATTTGTGGCATATGAATAAATGTGGCGTAGGTAGGTACCATAACCAAAAAGTGAAAAAATAAAAACTTTTCTGCTAAAAAAACAACTGACTTCAAAAAACCCATTTTGAAAATTCTTTTACCAAAAAAAAGCCACGTTATTTGTGAGTGTTATAGGCTACAATTATATTAAACCCGAAAATGAAAAGTCGTGGTAGTCGGATTTGCAAAGTAAGTCGGAGAAATTTTCAAAATCGGTTCAGTAAACCCAGAGAAAAATGCTTATAAGAAAAAAATATATTGCTTGTGCTCATTATGCAAACGAAGCAATTTTTTGTTTTTGTTATACTGATTTCAGTTATCTATACTAATATTATAATTAGGTAAAGTTTGTGAGAAAAGGCCCTCGTGGTTAATTTTTATTTTACGATTATTTTAGTTTCAGTCTAATGTTGTTTGCCAATAATATGTTATTTTCCATATTGTGATTATAATTGTATTCACAAAACACCTGTTAATTGACTCATTTACCGTGATGGTTATCGAAAACACGTGTGTAAAGAGTAAGTACATGCGTAACAGAATACATTTAAAGGTCATTTTTGCTGGTAAATAAAAGATTTACACTAAGTACACTAACTTTGGTACATAAAATACAAAACGTGCGAGTAGCGTACAGAAAGTATTTATATCATTTAAATGTGACGATTTCCCCGATTCGGGCGATTTAATTAGTGCAAGTCAACTAATTAGCAGATTTGTCATATCCTATTAATATTAAAAATTTGAAAGTTTGTAGGTATATGTAGATGTTTGTGACTCAATCACGCAACAACAGCTATACAGATTTGGATGAAATTTGGCACACAGACAGATTACAACCTGGATTAACACATAGGATACTTTTATCCCAGTAATACATTCCCGTGGGATAATTTTTGACCTCCACGCGGGCGAAGCCGCTGACAAAAGCTAGTTGGATATAAATCTGTGATCAGACCGGTAGATAGTGTTATAATTAATCTTAACACAGGCAAACTATTTTCTTAACAGGATTCTTCCCATTGTAACTAGATTAAGTTATTTAAGTTGATGCAATAAACATTTTTATTTTATTTATTTTTTATTTATTTAAAAAAACACTGCGATGTGAAAAATATCTTTAATTTCTTTGGATCTGCATTTAAGATTTTTCCCACCAACTTCTGAAATAAACGTAATTTTTCACTTTGTAGTGTTTTTTTTTTGGAAGTCGGTTGTTTTTTAGCAGTAAAGTTTTTATTAAAAGCTTTTGTTTAGTTTCACCTGTCCCGTTGTTTGTCATCAAATCTTGCAAATTGAATTTGATCCACTTCCCGGTTACCGATTGATCTGAAATTTTGCATACATGTGTAAATCGCGTGACAATGCAAAATTATTATAACATGGTGCTGATCTGATGATGGAGCTGGAAGGTGGCTATAGGAACTTTGCTATGAAACGACATCACCTCATCGAGTTTGGGCTCGTTTGAATCGTCTTGATGAGTAGTTTGTCTTTCAATGATAATCAGGGTCTGATAATGGAGCTGGAAGGTGGTCATAGGAACTCTGTAATCAAATGACGCAAACCCATCGAGTTTTGGCTTGTTTGGTTCGTCTTGACAAGTACTTAGGTTTTAGATGGTTACCAGGGTTGAACTGATGATAAAGCTGGAAGGTGGTCATAGGAACTCATTAAATAAACGACGCAACCCCATCGAGTCTCGGCTCATTTGATTCGTCTTGACGAGTACTTTGGTGCTAGATGGTAACCAGGGTCTGATGATGGACCTGTAAGAGTGCCATAGGAATTCAGTAATTAAACGACTAAACGACATAGCCCCGTCCAGTATGGGGTCGTTTGATTCGTCTTGACGACCACTTTGGTGCTAGATGGTAACCAGGGTCTGATGATGGAGCTGGAAGGTGGCCATAGATATTTAAGTGCTCAAAACAACACATACAGATATGTGGTTTCTACGAGCTACATACCGGAAAAACGCTGCTTCGAACTTCGTCGTAGTAAATCCCTGAAGAGAGAAGTTATTTCGGATAGTTTCTGTATATGACGATATTGTGTCAAGTCGTAAAAACTATATATTACTATAAAATAGAATAAATATTACATTAAATTAAACAAAAATTACACCATGACTTTTTCATAAGTTTCATAAGTTTGAGAAGAAAAAGTACCCAACCCAGATTCACTAATTTTCTGTACCATACCAACTGTATATTTATTAACCCCATCTTACCAACACAGATACTAAGATCTAGGCAGGTTAATATATCTGAGTACTCAATCAGGCACGTGGAAATTGAAGGATTACGTCAATCGTGCGTGAAACTTAGAGATTAACCTATTCGCACGGGTGACTGAATTATAATAGTGCCTTGTGTAGTGGAAGCTAGTTATTTTGTCTGACTATGTCTAGAGTTAGTTACCTTCTGTTTTGATATCGTAAAACTTCTGATTGTTACATAGAAACATTGGTATGCAAAAAAAACCCCAAGATACACAATCAGCGTCTCAGAAACGTCCGCATAAATAGGACTTAATGTGAGCAATTGTCAAATAGTAGTCATATTTCAGTCAGTCTTTTTGGAAATTGCTTTGCAAAAAGCACTTTAACTAATGCGTGTAAGGTTGAATTACCAAAAAAAATGTGTATTATCATATCTATAACCACTGACGGACAGTTTTAAGTGTTACTTTTGTTAGAGACTGTGCATCTTGAGTTTTTTGTATATCAATGCATAGAAGCAATAACAATAATACCTTTATATAGTACAAAGGCTTTTCCAGTCAAATTCGTGGAAATAAATGTACTTACGCATTTATAAAACTGCAATCTTTTTTTTTAAGTAAATTATTTTGGCCGTCATTGTAATAATGTTTAGAGGCTGGGCATCATTAAAATCACTCCGATTTAAAGGTTGGACCTACAAATTATTATGTCATGTGCACACTAGGTACTTTACATAGCTTCCGAAAACAAAAAAAGTGTCATGTCTCAGAAAAATATTATTTAAAAAATCGCGGACATACATACATACATATGGGTCGAAGACAGATCTCCATTTTATGAAGTCGGTTCAAAATAAAGGTACGTATCTCGTTTTGTATCTCTTTTTTGGTTATTGGAGCATATTCAACACCACGATAGATATTGATTCAGGACGTTAATGGACTCTATATCAGAGCTGCGACACTTTTTTAAATACCGCAGCATCATGCTGAGATAAGCCTCTTGGCCTCGTACAGGTCTTTGTTTTTCTTTTTACTTCTCAGAAATTTTGTTTTTTTATAATGTTTGTATGATTGTTACTTTAATAAGTGATCTTCCTGTGCGAGTCATAATTAATACTTTTCCTTCTTTTTTCTATCTATCAGTTCAAAAAAATAAAAATCGCAGAAAATATAGGTGGGTCAATAAACTATAGTAGTTCAAAACCCAACCTTTTTACAGTTTTGCTAATCTTTTTGTTCGCAGCCACACGGATGTCACAGTGAGCTGTGATAAAAGATTACACATTAATGTTCTACATTATAAGGGTCATAAACACAAGGGTTATAGTCGACACGCAACCATCGGCTTCCCAGTGAACTTTATCACGTAATAAACAAACCAACTCGAATGATGCCATAGAATAGTTTTTGATTAGGTTATGTTGGGAGTCCCGTGCATAACATGTTTATATTTGTAGTTAACAAGGTGTAACTTCAGGTAATAATACTATGATGACAAACTCCAGTTTTGCTCAAAAATAGTACGGGAGTTCTGATAAAATGCATGTTGTAAGACTTTTTACGACTCTGCTCAGTCGTAAATTCTTACATTCGAATTTTAATTATTGTATGTAGGTATGAGGAGTAGGGTGTAAAGTTCACTCGTACTCTATGGAAAAGGGAGGATCCTCCGACCAGACGGGTGTTGTGTCTGGTGAGCAACTGCCCGACGGTTGTTTATATTCTGGGAATGACATCTCGCAGTTCAACCTATGCCCGACGGTTGATGTCGGGATATTGTATACAGGAAAAGTTTTTATTAAGTGCGCAAACTTAAACCATGAATTCGGCATACCATTCTAGACCCCCCAGCGAATAAATTTTTCGACGGTTTTACAAAAAAAATCAGCTGTTTCATAGAAAAGTGCAATACCTACGCGGTCAAAATGTATGGAAAAGCTGTTTTTTTTTTGTTGTAAAACAACGTTTTTGTAAATTTTGTCTACAATGATATGCTGAATTCATGGTTACAGTTTGCGCACTGGATAAAAACTTTTTCTGTATAAACTCTGATTGCGCGACGCAGGATTTGTGTGACGTCAGGTCTTTGATGCGTAGTTTGCATGTGGCGTTATAGATGCCGCCACAATTGTACAAGCATCGCCACATGAAATGTATTCTTTTAATTTTACCTTAACAAGCATTAGCTTATTCGCCGATTACTTATTTAAATTCGCTGAATAAGCTATCGCGCCCACCAGAAGTAACCTACTTCGTGAATATTTTTTACAATGTTTTTCATAATAAATCAGTCAATCAGTGATTTTATTTTTCTACTCGACGTCGGCCCCCACCGTTCCCTAGTGTTTTTTTCGCGATTTCAGGTTTAGCCGCGTAGTGAAAGTTCATAATGATGTGTTTGAGGTTTTTAGATATGTTTATTTAATACTTTAACCACACAAATGTAGTAAGATGGACTTATTACCATAGGCATTTCTACCAGTCTACCTTTGGGTAATGCAGAGACGAACAGTTGTCGTTAGGTATCCCAGTTATTACGTCTTGTTTATTTTTATAGAGTGAGAATATAAAATATTCATCACATTCATTTGAATGAGCAGTGAGTAGTGGTGGCACAGTGGTAATGGCCGTGACTTACGAGCTGTAGGTCGTGCGTTCGAACCCGGCCAGGCGCATTACTTTGTGTAAATAATTTCATCACCACTGCTCTCAAACGGTGAAGGAAAACATCGTGAGGAAACCAGCATGTTCTAGAACCAAAAATTCGAAGACACGTGACATTTACCAACCCAGACTGGGCCCGCGTGGTGGATTACGGCCCACTCCCTCTCACGGAGAGGAGGCCTGTGTCCCAGCAGTGGGAACGTTATAGGCTGAGTATGTATGTATGTATTCTTTTGTAAAACAGTTCCAAGAAACAAGAACGGCAAGCTACTTTTAACTTAAAATAAAAATAAGAAAACGGAGTTTTTTGAAGACTTTTGAAGTAAATAATAGTTCCAGGATATTACTTGCTGTGGGAGTATACCAGTACCTTAAAAATGTAACAATGCCTGAGCAATGATTTTTCTACCACCATTCAATAAATCAAACATTAAACAGAAAATGTCGGTGCAATTTATAAAGGTTCTTTCATTTTATATCAGGGTAAATGAACCTATTTAAAGCCAATTAACAGTATATCAACTAATTTTAATTTACCACTCCCAGATTGGACCATCGACGTCCATCATTATGAATTCGTGAGCGGCACCCCTCAAATTAGGTCTGCGAGACACTCTGTTTCGTTCACGTGACCAAATGTTTTAAGCTCAGTAGGACACGCGATAGAAATAAAAATTCTAACTACAGTCTACACATAAAACTAATAGAGATATATATTTTCTGTTTTATTATCACAAACATAATTAATTATCTGCTAGATTTCCTTGTATACCTATTAGTTGATGAATTCCGCAAATAAACGATGAAGAATGACTCAACAGTTTGATTTATTTTTAGAAACAACAAAGCGTAGAAAACTGCTACGTTTGCCTACGCGGCTACGGCTTCAAAGCTACGAGTTGCTACGAAATTCAACGATTGACATCGGAACGAAAATAAAACCTTTTGTTTTCGATTGAACGTATTTATTTACCTCTCACGCCACAATTTAACCTTATACGTCATTTAGGAGCCCGAACATTACTGAAAACTAAATCTCCAAATTATTTCAGTATTACGAAAGCTTACCTTCTTCACGGGGCCTTATGAGGGTAAAGCCGACGTAGCTAAAGGAGCATTTTGCTCTTTCCGGTGTTGGGTACGTTGGGATGACTGAAAGGGACTGTCCCGTCGTTTAAGGGACATCTGGTGACATTAGTTATGCCCTAATCGGGCCCTTGCGTGACCCCCGACGCTTCAATTAACAAAATGGATAATCGCAGCGCTACGAGGCGACAAACTTATATTCTGTGATTTATTAACGACTAGCGCCACGAATGCGGAGTGCCTAAATTAGATTTGCTTGATTGACGAGCTAAATAGCGGAGCTACGAAACGGCTTTTTTTATTTGCTTCAGGTGATGCGGTCAGATATCCTGGTGTGACCATCACAAGTTAACATCAAAACTATCCTTGAGAGAGCAAAAATATAAAAACAATGCCACTTACAACATATATATAGCAGCTCTAAAATCAACCATGCAATTTTATAGATTATTTTCTAAGATAACAAAAACGAATAAATAATATTTGTATTAATAAACTATGGGTACAACTCATCTATCCCAAACAAAATATACCTACAATGAAAACTCTCAGATAGTTCAAAGTAAACTAATTATAAACATGTTACTTCGTACATGTCATAGTTCGTAACATCTTAAGCAAGTACGACACAAAGTCCAAACTCAGTCAAATACAACATTAATACTCCTCTTTACTTGCTAACTTGGAAACGTTCTCGAACAACCACTATAATCCAATTACACCATGCCTCAAGGCTTTCGTTCTACGTCCTGTAAAGTCATCACAAACGAACACAACTCACAAAGGACTGCGAAAATAAACAAACAAGCGAAAACGTTACCGCTTTAGCTGTCGAAAGCAGCCGCTTGCACAATGCACGACAAGGGACGATGAAAAGTACCGTAGTCGCATTGCAAATTAGCGCATTCGACCACTCAGCCCGAAAGCTGCCTGTCCGTCCGCTTGCCACACCATTTGCTCGCCAACAATTTCGCTGTACGTACACCAGCTTAACTAAAATTCGTCCATTAATCAGTTTCGCATTGTAAAAGCACACTGATCGGTTATAAAGCCCTGCGTTCTGGATTCTGCGCTCTATTCGCAGTATCAGGCGGTCTTGGCCGCATAACACGTGTGACAATTACCGATACTGATATTACGTGTATTATAGCAACAAATCATGTTTGATTTCACAACATTCACCTTGCCCTGCACAAATTTAATTAACTTTGACAGGTTTTCATTAGGTTAAGTGTACGGTAATGGAAATTAACGCTAAATTAAGTGACACCTCTTTACGGGACTAACAAATGTTTGGTCTGAGATACTTGGCAGCCTTGGGCCTGAAAGCAGAACTGTTGTACCTCTAAGCAGTGTAATGTAACGATGGGACTCTCAAAGCTCGCCTTGTACTTAATGCGTTTGACGTCTGCCACTGACAAGTTTAAAGTTGAATTTAATTTATCTTGGCAAATAGCACTCCAGTAAATACAACAAGAAGAATGAACGGATAATGAAGTATTAATGTCAGCTGTTAGTTGCTACATTGAACAATTAATATTAAGAAGAAAATTCTGTCACTAAGGTCACGTAAAGTTATAACAAAAAGATTACCTGTCAGTTGATTATGAAATAGTTTGGATGAATTTCTCTTTGCATCTTTGAATCCAAGCTTAATGTTGGGTAAGATAATATAGAAACATCAATGACTGTTCTATGCAAGTATAAAGCAAAAATATTTTTATATTGGATAAAGAACTCAAAAGAAAAAATCTCATACACTTTCGCTAGCAGCCATTTGCAAATCCTAGAAGATCCTTCAAAATTGCATTGAAGATGCAAACGGTAAGTACGTTGTAAAACATAAAACCGCGCGGGACAACAGCGAGCTGCAATAGACGATCGTATTTTCTTCGCATCGTACAGATATGGCCCGGTTTATACAGCCAGACAACATTTTCATTTACTCCCCCGATTCTGTACACTGTGGCATTCTTCACAAATACCGATTCTTTGACATCTATCGAGGTTGCGACCCACAAAAATAAGAAACGACAAATAAAATACAATCACAGTAAGTGCACTTTTAAAGCTGTGCGGTCGCTTATGTCGGAAGATCTCTTATAAATGCTTCTAACATTTTTCTGTTGAAATACCTCTACCCTTTCTTTCCAGATTGCGAGCATCATATAGCAAATGTGAGTATATCATTCATTCATACTTCTTCATCCATACGGTAGTAGTAAAGCGCCATTTCTGGATGACTCAGACAATTCATAAAATTCTTTATTTGGGATTGCTGTGGTTCAACTCTATTTGTCGTAAAAATATTTTATTGTTATACATGTGGATGCAATGTGAGTAAATAATGGTACCTCATAAAATGATGAATTGCTCGCGTTTTCGTCTAAATCACGTATAGCAATAAATATGTATTGCGATACGTTAAGAAGAAATATCTTAATATCACCGGCTTTTATAAATTACGGCTTAAGACTAGACGCAGAATCCATTCCAGAAATAAGGTTGTCACAGCAAATCTGGGAGAAAAAAATCTAATTTCACAGAAAAAATGGTGACTATAACTTCTCGATTCTATCTGGCAGCGGATTCGGAATAGATCTGATATTCGAATATATCGCTAATGCGAGCTTTCCATCTCACGGTTGGACGAACGATGCATATTTGATTTGTTTCCAATCTACACTGTGTGCATATAACGCCGAGCGTGCCACAAAAAATATTGGTCGGATCATATACTACGTGCATTTTATAATGGTTCGGTTATCGCAGCGACGTCTATAGAGAACGCATTAATTATAAATGTGATTGAAAGCTCAACAGCAAATTATTACATTTTCATTGGTTTATATTGTAATAACTTTTCCGCTGCATTTCGTTTCCTGACGGCCATATATTTTGATCTGACAACTTTGTTGGTATCAATTCCTGTCATACATTTATTACGAAAGGTATGCACGTATGATTGTATTTTTCATTTGTACACTACAAACATGTTTTATTAATGGACAATGAATGCCGTTCGTTAAAAAATACTCTGGTATATGCGTGACTGAGTTTGCAACTATCCGTTTTGCTATACGCAATGAATAATGTTTATTGAAATTGTATGAAACTTTCAGTGATAATTAAATTAAGCTACAAATACTAACTTTTAATTTTAAAGTAACTTCAACATTTTACGTAAGTCCAAAACACAAGGTCCTCATTAACTCCTCACTAGGTTCAACACTTCAAAATGCAACCAAAAATAGTCCTTGCATATTTAAAAGGATGCAAACGTTCATGATGGAACTTAATGTCTGCATAGGCGGTGCTAACGGCTGAAACAGTTTCGTTCCACCGTATACATATACGTATAATGTATATATACATGTATACGGGAAATGGGAGAGATGCCGACGAAATAGCCTCACGATCCGTTTTGGTCGTGAATGCAAATTAATCTCTCTAGCCGCTCGCCAATCGCCTGTACTGTCTTCTGACTCTGAATACCAAATACCACTACTAATACAACTACTAATTCGTAGTGAGACTCTCTAAGAATATTGAAATTGGACGGTATCGAATGCAAATGTAAAGAAGCTGGATTTGTCTTTATTTGCGATTTTTTTTTGGGAATGTTTAAAAGCTGTTTTAAAAGATAAGATTTATTTATTTGTCTAAACATTGTATACATACAAGAGCATGCAAGTTATTAGATACATCGTTTGAGTCCATTCATGTTTAGCCGTAAGTATCGGCGTACAAATATTTCCATAGCATTATAAAAAATACCAATAAGAAAAATCAAAAAATTACCTTTATACTAAATAATGTCATCATGTATTTTTTTATGTTTCTCTACTAAGAGCTACAAGTCATCAAATGAGTTTTACAGGGTAATTAAATCTTTGAATGAAATCTCTGACCCACAGCCAAGTACTTGGTCACTGCGGCAAAACTATCGTCAAAATATTTGACTGCAAGTAACAATCGATTTGATCATAAATGGAACATACGAATGAAAAAAACCCCTGACCTAAGCAGTGAATAAAGAAAGGGCCTTCCAAAGTAAATTTGAAGATAATAAAACCAACATAAACCAAGTTATGAAAGAAACGCAAGACTGACGAAAGAAACAAATTCTTACATATTTGGTTAGTGAAGAAAACACTTCTTAATTGGTTATGCAACTTTGAAGCTCGATAGATTTCAACGTGGATGTTAAACTATTACAATTAGGTTTTTGCTAAGTTTATACGGAACTTGTTTAAATGCATATTGGAAATAAGTCTATAAGGGCTTGCGACGTGTATACCTACATATCTTAATGTGTTTTGCCTGCTTTCATATTGCAAGACCATGTTGCTTACCTCGCTATTTTTGTTTAAGTTCAGTGTTGTGTTTTATGTTGCGTCAGATGCAAGGAGTTACCTATCTGTACCTTCATTACTAGGTCGGTACTGATTTTATTATGGCTTTTACATGACAATCTCTATCGTTTAGCCACCCAAGCATGAACCAAAAGCGTCTAAAACTATGCTAAGTTACAAAATATTCCCTTGATTTTATCTTTTATAATGTATTCTTACAGAAAACTAGCACTTTTCCCACAAAATCTTTTACAATAGTAGTCTGATATCTGTAATTGCAGCAGAACTATTTCACTGGGCACTTATTCTCGCATATCAAGGCGACAGATCAAGACATTTCGCGGAGCGAATGTGTTTGCTGTGTCAAGATTCCCGTCGCTTACGTATATGCAGTCACTTACTCGCTGTACGTTCATTTATACCGGTAACGATGTACTTAGAGGCTAAATTATATGCAGATAGGTAGCTTACAGGAAGGTAAATTATGTGAAGTAAATCTTTGACAGTGAAAATCTTTCTTTCGAATTTATTTTGATAGATGCAAATTGTTTGTGGGTGTTCGATATCTCAATGTTTCCGTCTCTGCCCATCATTTCGGGGTATAAAAACGTGGTTTTATGTTGTTTTTGCAATTCAAGCCTACGCAGTATAAGCCCATGGATTTTTTCCTGAAAATCGATTTCAGATTTATGTTTCAATTTGCAGATTTTTTTTTACCACGAAAATAACATCAACACGCGTGTATTCCCCACAGGGATAGGCAATACGAGTACGCCTTTGCCTTTCCTACACTGAAAATATTTTATACCAACTTTTTTTTTATTCATCTGCAATCAGCCCTTGAGCTATCAGATTGGTTGTTTCTTTACTGGGTATTTAAGATTACTCACATCATCATGTTATTATGTTTATTAGTGTTGTTAAGATTGACACTTTTTGGTCTGTAGGTAGAATCTCGCGCTCTGAGGACTTTAGGAGTGTCACAGCGACTTCATTTTTATGTCGTTGTAGGTTTTTCTTATAATTCTTGTAGTACCTTTCTACAACCTCCTTTATAGTTGAGCTTTGTAGGTACGCATGTACAACATGTTTTCAATGTTTATTGAAAACTAGGGTGCACCACTAAAGGTTTTAATCCTTTATTTTTGAAGCGCGGCCCAATATTTGCGTGGCTTCCCCAGAATTTGATACCATATGTCCATACAGGTTTAAGGTTGCGTATGTAGATTAAAATGTTATTTTCCATGCTTAGTAATGAATTTCTGTCTCTAATAAGTTTTATGTCAGCTTGATCCCTTTTGGTCATTATATGTTCACACCAGTTAAGTCTTCTATCGATGTGAATACCTAAATATTTGGCTGTACTTTTCCTTTGCAGAACGTTTTCACCAAGTTGGCAGTCCCCTCTTCTTAGGGCGGCGGTAATATGGACAGACTTGGCAACACGAGCCTTGATTCTCCACTTTTTCAGCCAATCTTATCCAGGTAAAATGTTTTTAGACGACTATCATCAACTATGGGTGACTACAAATTTGTGCATACCTGCGGTATGGTATCTACATATTTAATTTGAAATTCACGGAGGTTCTTGCTGGATCTTTTCTGTAATTTTCATTAGTAAATATGGTTGAGCACGAGACGTTTTTATATGTATAAAATTAACATCTGTTTTTTCTCCCTACGTTTGGCTTTGTTACTAAATAAAACTAACACAATTAGAGGATAAATAAATGTGAAAAAACATCTGGGGAATTTCAGTCTGTTGCTAAGCATCTATTAAATGAAGATTTTTTAATGCGATTATGTTAATGTTGCGTAGGAGTTGTAAAATTATTTTATCTATATTAAGTAACTCGGAATAACAAGATTTTACTAGTTTAAAAATAATAGATTTCAAAACATGCGGGTCTCGAAAAGAGGCTAATAAGCGCTTTTCGTCTGTGTCTTTTTGCCATAGTCGTTAATGTGTTCATTTAGTTGTAATAAATAGGTACTTAACAAATGCTCAGGATCAAATTAAATTAATAGTTAAAATCCGTAAAAATGATGGGCATCGATATTTTTTTTTTATAAATTTGGGTCAACGACCGGAGGCAGGATAATTTCTTAAAATATCAGTTTTTTTATGTAAACTTTACACACGTGATGAGTATCTATATATCAACTTGATAAAACAAAACAATTTTCTCAACGCATACTTCGAGTAACGACACTACCAGCGGTTTTTATTTTTTGAGGGTGGGAAATCATCTAATAACTTCTCCCGCTTTGGATGAAGCAGAAGGGCGTCTCAGAATTTTACTGACTAAAACCCACCCGAGTTCCCTCAGTCGCCTGTGTGCCAGGGGTCATGGTATCTCTTTCGAACAACCCGTACCCCTGGCAGGCATCGGCCCTTGCGGACCCCAGCAGTTGGTGCTGACATCTCTTTGAGGCGCGCGTGGAACACAACGCACCGTCGACCCGCTTGGTCCTTACCCGACAGCGAGCTACCCATTACTCGCCATCCGCAAGCCCGCGCCTTCGGTGGCCGAGGATCAGCCTGGGATTCCCGACGCCCAGGGCGTCTTCTGCGGCGACTAGAACCGTGAGTGCGTATATACTGCGTCTCCCTGACGCTCCCTCTTCGCGAGAATTACTGCTTCGCAGAAGGAGGTGACGCATACCCATGTACTCTCGCTCCGTACCATGGCCTGGACCAGGGCCGGACGCGAGAGATCACCGCCACCGATCGCCTTCACAAGGACACGACGGTGCTCTGCCCAGGCCGGGCAAACCTCCACCGTATATGCTCCACCGTGTCCTCAGGGTGATCTTTGCAGTAAAAAAAAACACCCGGGTGTTTACTCCCGCCTTATGCGAAACAGAAACCTCCCGAAACAGCCGTGTCCAGCGAGGACCTGCGTCAGGCGGAAGGTGAAGACGCCACGGTGCCTCTCAATCCACTCCTCAAAGAGGGGACTTACCGTCGCAATTGTGGCGTACCCAGCACTGGGTTGCAACAATCTGACTCTCCATGTCACCATGAGATCTCGCCGGGGTTACCACCCAAAAAAAACATAAAATCTAATTTATTTTTATTTTGTCGTATTTAGATATTGATACCAATCACTTCTGCAGTTTTGTTAGCTAATTTAATTTGACCCTGTATACCTATTACAGCTAATTCATCATGCACCGCCAATTTCCATATTTCCGGTATCAAAACTAATATTTTATCCGAACACGATAAAACGAAACACTAGTTCTAAAGATATAATCTAACATAATATTGCTAGCGTCGCGATTCAGCGCGCTGTCAGTGGTGTTGCCAAACAATTTACGTGTATGAATGGGGAAGGTTATCCGAGAGATTTGTTGGCGAAACGGGGCGTCTCAGCCCTCGATGTTTCGCCTTTTCAGCTAAAGTGACGAAACATGTCTTGCGGCATACCAGCCTCTGTTTACATTACCCTCACGTACGCTCTCCGCGACCGACGACGACGACGATATTCCAAAATAATGTGTGATTCCGCGAATAAATTTATTGAGACGAGAGACAGCAAAACCAATAGTTGCATTGACAACGAAGGCGCAGAGTATGCCAGTTTATTCATGGTACGTTCTATGTGACAGGTTTGTAAAGTAAACAGAAACGCTTCGAGCTTTTTAGTTTTGCTTTTTTAATGTACGACAATATTGACATAACAGAATTCTAAAATTCTTTTAGCATCTGCTCTGTAAGGCTCTTTGTATACAATTACTTCAGTTTTAATTAAAGACTCGCTTTCTCAGCACGTGGAAGCTAATCATTACCCAATGCGAGCAATACTTGTTTGCATTATTAGCTAGATCGGCGCTTGTTTATACAAAGTGCGCTAAGGAAGCGTCGCTGTTACAACGCTAAGCACAAGATTACCTCCAAACAATTTTCCGCTTAGGCTACGCAGCGCTTCAACCAGAATTTCCGTTAAACATATTTTAATGAAAGGTAATTTATTCAATAAAATATCTTTGTCGGAATGCCATCGTAACGAACGGAAAATGGAATATTGATGCCGATCGAAATTGATTTTAATTTTCCCTTTTTTAATACGTATGCATTTTGGTTTATTTCTCAAAATGTAAATAATGTCGTCAATGTCTTTAATGGGATCAAAATACTAAATGACAATTTTGTTGAGATATTATATAAAAGGAAGTTATTGGTGAACTTAGTTAGCAATTTGAATATGCAATTCCGAGAGCTGAATCGTTTTTATTTGCATTTCAATCTGGCTTTTAGAGCGTGTTCACAACACGTTCGCGTCCAATGCGCATACTCTTTATTTTACGATAGCTTAAAATATTTACACGAAGTAACGTAAATGAGTTTTGGTAAAGAAATTCTAATACAAAGAGTAGAAACAGATGATTTAGCGTATATAAGTACTACATTTATAAATAATTCTGTTGTATTCAGGACAAGCTTGTGGCATTCAGCCGCCTCAGTGGATAGATTAACAAAAGTTACACTGTCACTTATACGAAATTCTAGGAAACTCTCACACAAGTTACTGAGTTGGGAAAAAGGTATATGTGAAGCAAGTCTTACGCACAAGTTTTGCCGGCAAGTGTCGCACAATCTTGAGATAGACAGGGGTTCTAGCGCTACTAAGAAGAACATATATAATGGCACACTGCGGACCGACTTTGTTCGTACTTAAGTAAGTAATGGCATAATGGGCATTATTTGTTACTGTTACATTCATTCTAGAAGGTAACAACAAAAACAAACACAAGGTAAAAAACAAAAAGGCAAAATGACGGAAAGATAAAGAACATATATTTATTAGCCGCATCTGAAAGAGTTGATAAAGCCAACACCCTGATTGCGTCATCATCATCATCATCATTTCAGCCGAAAGACGTCCACTGCTGGACATAGGCCTCCCCCAATTTGGGCGGTTTTGCCATAATCGCCACGCTTGGCAGGCGGGTTGGCGATCGCAGTCTGTTGGTAAAATGCATAGAGAACGCTGCTGCCCATAGGTACTCTACTAAGTCCCTTAGTCGCCTTCTACGACACCCACGGGAAGATATGGGATACTGCTATTCTTTACATCCGGCACTACACGGACTGCGTAAACACTATTATTCAGAATCAGAATAATTTTGAAGGTCGTTTTGCTAATCCATCTGACGCTCATACTGATTTGTTACTTGTTAATATCCTAGGAAAATCGTATTACTTACTTTTACAATGTTTGATATGTGAGCACCGTGTATCTATCATAAAATTATTATTGCTTAGTTTTAATTCTTTTTATTTATTTATTTTGGTATGATAATTTTAATCTGGGTGCATCGTTTTCTCACATAATTATATAATAAATGTATGTTAAATATTATACTATAAACATTTTAAAAGAGTGACGGTGGAGTTTCTTGCTCATACTTCTCCATACGAAACTACATTTTGGAAGGGGCGACTAGAATAAATTCTATTTAAATTTAAATGTTGACGTTCAAAAGTGCTTTTTATGTGCCTATTTGAAATAAATGCTTTGAGTTTGACATTCTTTGATATGTTCGAAAAAATTGTCTGCTTAGAAACGTATACAACGCCATGAATGTTGTGGAACTGTAAAAATGAAAGCGATTCCTACTAACAGTATATTAAGCAATTACCCCTTTGGCTGTCTTTCAATTATACTCGTGTCTATGACTGAATTAACTTGTTTGTGCTATTTCAACAAACAAACTCTACTTGTATACCAAACTCTATCCAAACACTATTAGGTATTTCGTTGTGATTCAGCACTTGTTTAAATATTTGTCAAAGTGTTCACAAATAAGGTGAATCTTATACAATCTTTCACAAAACATTCAACATCAATTACTACAAAAATTCGTCACAAATTAAGAACGTAGTACATAGTCCGTACATTACCGCCACCTTGGTAAGCCTAAGATAATAACATCACGTATTATTAAGGAAATGCTGTATCCGAGGAACAGTAAAACAAATTGCATGGATTACCTACTCGAGCCGGCTTCGTAATAAAAACTTTAATGTCATAAAGCTCTCTGATAAAAAAGTTCAAGTAAACGAGCAAATGACTCTGCTACGTATCTGAGCCGTTGTTTCTGTTAAAACTGGAGTAAGGCAGTTTATGTACAGTCAGGGAAACGGTATTGTTACACAGAATGACACCCGACGTAAATTTGCCGTGTTATATCCTTTCATAAGAATAACAGTCGTGATTTGCATCAACATCGTCATCATCTGCCCAGCCTTTTCCAAACTATGTTGAGGTCAGCTTCTAGTTTAAACGGATGTAGCTGAATACCAGTATTTTACAAGAAGCGACTACCTGTCTGACCACCACAGCCCATTTACTGGGTAATATGACACACCTTAGTCGTGATTTGAATATACGGACAATTTAAATCGAGAGTCAATTTGCGTAAAAAAATATTTCCCTGACTTTTCCCTGATTTCTTTGGCTACGGTGATGGCGAAAGTGCTTGATAGCCTGCTTAATAGACAGCTTAATAACTGCATTAAACTGCACGACAACCAGTTCGGGTTCCAAGCTGGCTGTCAACTGAGAGTGCCATCCTGTGTCTAAAGTGGACTGTCAAGTACTACACAGACCCGAAAACACCTGTATACGCGTGCTTCCTCGATCTATCCAGAGCATTTGATCTGGTCTTCTACAGTATTCTTTGGAGTAAGCTTGAGAAAGCTGGAGTTCCATCTGAACTGATAAATACTCTGAAATGCTGGTATGGAGGCCAGATCAATCAGGTTCGATGGGCTGGGACTTTGTCGGAGCCGTATGGATTAGAGTGCGGTGTGAGGCAGGGGGGGGCTGATCTCGCCTACGCTCTTCAGTCTATACATCAATGAGCTAATTGAGACACTCAGCAGAGAGCGAGCCGGCTGTTACATTGATGGGGTGTGTGTAAACAATATTAGTTACGCCGATGATATGGCTCTGCTGAGTGTCTCAGTTTGTGGCCTTAGGAGGTTGGTGGCCATCTGTGAAGACTATGCCAAGCTTCATGGTTTGATCTACAATGCGTGTTAAAGTGAGGTCATGGTCTTTGGTGCCAGCGGCGGACGGTGTCCGGAAGCTATACCACCAGTCCATTTGAGTGGAACTCCGCTCACACGGGAAAACAAGTTTAAATACCTTGGACATGTCTTGACCGCGGGCATGAAAGACGATGAAGATATTGAACGAGAACGAAGGGCGCTGTCGGTTAAGGCAAATATGATAGCTCGTAGATTTGCACGTTGCACACGGGGTGTTAAAATAACTTTGTTTCGTGCATATTGCACTTCTTTTTACAAGTGCAGTCTGTGGGCCGATTATACGCAAAAATCGTACAGCGTCCTTCGCATTCAATACTCGTATAACAATGCGTTCAGGATATTGACGGGGTTGCCCCGCTTCTGTAGTGCGCCAGGGATGTTTGCTGAAGCTCGAGTCGACTGTTTTTATACAACGATGCACCTCCCTGGTGCGCCGCGTGCGGGCAGCCCCAACCTGATTTTGCGCTGTGTGGCGAGCAGACTAGATTGTTTATATGTGGGTCGCTGCTGCAAGCTTTCCAACTCGCTGTTACGCGTGTGGCAGTGATTCACATGTATTCATGGTTTTAAGTTAAGTGATTAGAATAGGAAGACTAACATAGGGCTAAGGAAAATTTTATTGTTACTAACACAATTGAGTCATGCTACTTGTTCAATAAAGATATTATTATTATTTACAAGAAAATGCGTTTCATTTTATAAGCTGAGTGTACTTTTTAGTTCTTGTTTAAGTCAGTTCAGTTGCTATTCATTTCTATCTTCACAGACCATTAAATAGGTTCAGAAGACCTTAAGGCATCTTTTGTATTTATTCCGGATAATATTTTCCCACGGCTCGAGTATTATAAGTAAAGGCTTGTAAAACATGACACGAAAACGTCTACGTCAGGCAAACTTCTTCAGATAGAAAACATTGAATCACAAATCTATTAAAACTTTTCTCTAGCCTTTTTATAAAACAGTCAAGAAATCGCTTTTATCTAAAGCTAGCATGTCCCAAGTGACGAATTGACAGATTAAATGCGAAGACAGAAATCGATTCTGTCTAATAGAAAACCAAAGTTTGGGCGGGTAAGCTTAGATTAGCGGAAGCTTTGTACGCTGGTCGAAGTTAATGTCGCTAAAGACTTGGACTTCCGAATGTTGCCACCCGGTTAACACGATCGAGTACAAAGTGAAAAGTTGCTGCTCGCGGCTTAGACGTGTTATGTGATGTTATTCGCTGTCTGACAGATGGCTGTTTCGTTTCGTGTCAGAAATTTTCGCAAGCGTTCTACATTTCGTGTCGGTTCTACTCTTGGTTCTCATATTTATTGAAACCACATTGATTGCAGCATCAGTGGAACTCGTTATGTAATCTGAATTGCAGGTGAACGGGCACTTTAGCTACTCCAGCAAAGCATGGTCGGATCAGAAGCACCGCACTCACACTGGGTGTTGGATAGGTAAACACGAGCCAGAAATGTGTTATGCAAGTTTTAATATTGAAAGCCTGATTTACACTTTACGGTTTAATTGCCTATGGTATACTATTAATTGAAGCGACAAAACGTTGTATCGTCTACACAGTGCTTAGACGATGCAAGTCATTTGTTGCTTCTGTTTTATTGAATGCCACATACAAGAAACTTGCATCCTGCAAAGTTTGTCGTGATTCCACCCGTTAACAGACATATAGGTTTATTTATAAACATTGCATATACATAGTAAAGACACGTTTAAATATAAATAAAAATATGTTTAAGCTACGTTAATCATTATTTAATTTTAAGTAACGTTTCGAGTAAAACAGCTTTTCCGTTAAATGTACAACAAATTCTAAGCGTTTTCCTAGAATATTGTAGGATAAAAAACCACATCAAAATAGGTTTCAGAGCAATTTCATTCGCATGCGGGTACGAATTTTCGTACGAAAAGCTTTTTTTTCTAAAAAGTCCAAAATAACTGTACACGGGTCCAAAATAACTGTATTTCAAATAGTTTTCCAAGAATCCAAAAACTAGAATAATTTAATAACACAAAAAATATTTCTTCATTTTCCATGACCATAAAATTCCGTCTCTAATCATAAAAATGGGTCGTAATTAAACACTGGCGAAATCATTTAAACTTGTCAGCTCTATCCCAGAAAACAAAACAAAACGCTAAAAACAAAAAAGAACCCAACATTGCACAACCAAAAGAAGAAAATTAACACTCCATGACGTTCCCAGGTCCGTTCCTTCCGTTCAAAAGTTTTCGTTGCATTTTTATGTCGGCTGTCAACCACTTCAACCCTAATCACACGTACCATGACCACACCACATCGCAGCGACGAAATGTGTCCAACCAGTGGCTACGTGTGAATAGTGACGCTGCAGCTTCTTGCAGTTGCGTTGTGGTAACTACACAATCAAATAGCTGACGCAACGTTATGTTTGGGATGTGGCCGGCCGCCAGTGCGCAGTCTTGCTGGTGGTTGCGTTGTGGCTGCGACGACGTGGCTTTGCTGTGGTCGGTATCTCCCATCATAATTAGCATAAATCTCCCTACTGCTGGGACACAAGTATCTTCTCTGTCAGAGGGAGTAGACATGTTTTCGAATTTTGGTTCTAGAATATGCCGGTTTCATCACGATATTTTCCTTCGCCGTTTTGAGAGCAGTTCATTAAATAATTTCGGTACTCAAAGTAAAACGCCTTTGCCGCCGTTTTGCGTGGATGTGACGCATGTTTCCCTCAACCTTTTCTTATTTTTTTTTTTGTGTTCCTTTTCTTTTTGCGTCATGTTTACCGCAAATAAACGTTTTTTCTTTCTTTCTTTATTTCCATTTTGTGTGAATCTAAAACCTACAACTCATAAGTTGGTATTAACACACCGTTAATATTGACGTCCAAATGTGGTCCGTGTGAATAAATGACTCATTTTTAAACAAATTAACGCCCGTCGACGTGTTTTCGTTGTGGTTGTGGTACGTGTGATTGGGCCCCAATAGCGTGGATTATGTCAAAAATAGCACTTCCTAAAATACTCATGACCTGTCTATCTGTTGTCAAATTTAGCTCAACCGTAGCACGAGTTCAGTCGGAAGAATCCCGACTTCGAGTTCACTCTGTGTTACTATTTTGCGTTTTATTATGTTTGTTTAGCATCGGTTTATCTTTTTAAAGTGTGGTTTGGGGAAATTGGAAATATAAAATTGTTGTGGTTGTGTTTTGCTGTAACTGTTTTATCTAGGAAGTAAGAGTCTGTTATGAGACTGAGATGTCTGTTTATAAATATGTAAATGGGAAAATGAGGTATACTCTACATCTCGGCGTACCCTTTTTAACCTAGTTCAAAAAAAGGAGGAAGTTCTCAATTCGACTGTATCTTTTTTCTTTTTTTATGTTTTTTAGCTCAGAACTTTCGACTGGGTGAACCGATTTTGATCATTCTTTTTATATTTGAAAGCTGGTGCTTGCTTCCCGTGTGGTCCCATTTAAATTTCAAATAGATCTGATGGTGCGTTTCGGAGACAGACAACTGAACTCTTCAAAAAATTACAGCAAATCAACCGCGATTGCTGCGATCGCATAAATATGCATTGTTTTGACCCTAAGAATGATGAAATTTCAAATTGAAAAAAAAAAATTAATACATGTCCAAAGGCACCGACTTCCGAAATTAAAGTTATTTTTCACTTTTTAGTGTTTTTCCGGAAGTCGGTTGTTATTATTTTTTTACCAAAAAAAGTTTTTATTACCTTATAATTTCGTTGCCCTATTAACAAAAGTGAAGTGTATAAAGCGTTTTAGTTACTGGAAAAAAAACATTTCAGAGAATTAGAAAACAACAAAAAAAAAACAACTGTTTTTGTTTCCCAATTCTCAGTAACATCTAAGAAATTACTACTATTCGGAAACCCCTATCTACAAGTTACTTTGCCATTGAGATATTACAACCAATTCAGCTAAATCAATGCCTTTAGTAGGCCAGGTACAAAACCGATAGCTCAGGGATATACCAGTGAATGCAGTGATCCTACAAGAGATCGGATGCTGCTATAGGGTGTTTTGAATTCATTTCCGGCCATTTACGGAAACGGAGATAGAATGGAGAATCGCCGGAAGCTTCTCAATGCAGTGGTATTGTGACCACTTCGAAATAGATTACGGTAATGATTACTTTGGGCTACATCGGAGATCAGATTTAGATTTCTTGGTAACTACCAAAGCCGAAATGTAGTACCTAAATTACCCAAATATGATGTTAAGAGATTATAGGTATCAATAAAATTGTTGTCGAAATTAGGAGTATTTCGAAAATGTAAACATACGGAAAAGTTTTATCTGCCATAACATGCCATCACGCCTATATTCGCCGAAGGGTAAAGCCGAGGTAAACCCATATTGAACCAGTTATGTTTTTAAGTCCCATGTAATAGAGGCTCATGCGTGTTCCATCTTTCACCTTAAGGAATCATCAACCTCTGTTTGTTCCCTCTCTGCGGTGCATATATTGACAAAACTCTTATATGATAATAGCTAGCAGGGCATACAACTCAATGTGTAAGAGTGTTGATGATCTTGACTTATTCTCCACCAGTGTTCCTAAACTTAAAAAAATACTGTGTAATAAATTATTTGAAGATCACTAAAACCTGTTCAGTCTTTTCTTAATTTTATTGTCTCCGAGTGTTAACTTATTCTTACTTTTGCTTGCCTGTCTGCTATTTCTTGCGCTACCCTAATTTTGTCAGTGAAAACTTTTAATTGACCTTCTTTCACTAACGGTCAACTATCTGTATCCTAGCTGTAAGTTTTCTTAAGATATAAAAATAAAATAACTCAAACACGGTGCGCCGTAGAACCATGCTTCTCAGGCTCAAATGTTTTTATAGACAAGGTCAACCCAATACAAGGTCAGAGGATACGAAACGGGGCACCATGAAAAAAAGGATTTAGATAAATTTGAATTTGCTTCCAAGCAATAATAATAAATAACTTCAAAATGGTTTAAAAATATATAACCACGAAGTCCCCTTCGTGGTTATATATTTTTCTTTGTTTCTTTGGGGTCTTTGTTTGATCGCTCACCCCGCTAGACCCCGCCATCCCCTTCTAACCTAACCTGTCCGAGTCGGGGTGCCGCAAGTCCCGACTTCGCTTAGCTCGATCTTGGCTCGGTTGGTCCAAGATCAAAAACACCAAGGCGATTGTAGCCATATATATTGGTATTCTATACAATCTATACCTACGATAGAACCAAGAAATTAAAAGATTTGCGACAAAAATATTTTTGTTTAAAAATCTTTTTTCAGCAGTCTCACCCTATTGCTATCATCCGGTCACATATCCTGACTCAAAGATCTATCTACTAGTTTAGTTACTAACTAGTTCTGGCTAATTCTATCGAATGCAATAAAGTATTTATTAAAACATAGGCAGAGAACATGCGACCTATGATTTCATGATTTCAATCGTATAGTGGCTCGAATTATAACCACAAGGCCATACAAGAACGTAGTGTTTTATAAGTGTGAAAACTAGTGAACCGCCTCTGCTTCGCACTGTTTGTAGTACTGGACAAAACATTGGGAGGCCTTTATTATATGTAAATTTAGTACACATAAACGTTCAAGTATAAACACTCTAAATAATAGTGAAAATCGCACCGCATCCGTTGCGTACCTAGTTTAGAAGAATAATGCGGTCACAGGCACAAAAAACGAATCTAAATTATAACATGTAAATAGGTTGATTATTCATAGATGTGAAGATTACGCCTGACTTAGCGAAATAGTAGACAGCAACTATATTTGAATTACATTAACAAAAATGAATAAATATCTATTGAGACAACTGAGCTGATCTTTACTTAATCTAAAGTAAAAAACTAAAACATATTGCCCGCAGCAAGCTTGTTGAAAACTCAAATAAAAAAATGTCCTTGCATACCGTCTTGACCTCAACCGTCAACATTGGCAAGGACATCGATTTAAGTTGTATGTTTTTTCGTGAGCTGCCAGGGGCGACGACGGTGACAAAAACCGGCTAAACCCACATCAAAAAATGTATATGGCTAGACCATTTGAGGCTTATAATAGAGCTACAAGGGCTTAAATTTTGCACAAAACTGAAATTATTATCCTACTTCTTCTTCTTCTTCTTGGCCACCCAATGCTGAGTGTAGGTCTCTTCCAAATCTCTCCGATTTGGCGGTTTTATGTCACGGCTATCCAGTTTCTTCCGGCCACTTTAATGAGATCGTCTGTCCACCTAGTCGGTTGTCTTCCCACATTCCCCCGTCCCGTCCGTGGTCTCCACTCCAGCATTTTATTCATTTCCTACTATCTTACTAATATTCTAAATGTGAAAGTTTGTATGTTTAGACGTTTGGATAATTGTTACTCAATCACGCAACAACCGTGATTTGTTTTTTCGCATACAGATAGATTATAACCTGGATTAATACATTGGATCATTTTTATCCCGGTAGTACTTTCCCGTAAGATCATTTTCGACCTCACCGCGGGCGAAGCCGCTAGCAAATGCTAGTATTCAATATAAATAGACGCACCATGCCTGTATTGCCCGAAGTATAGGCAGTGGTGTACTTAAAGTACGACACCTACATTTCGCCCGTTACGAAGTCCCATGTAATAGGGAGCGGGCCTAATGTCATCAACCGGGCACAATAAAATACGTTAATATTTAAACACCTATATAGTTATTATTAGTGATTGTCATGGAAATCATGTCACTTGGTTTAAATAGGTTCATTTTATATAGGTAGATTCTTTTACATATTGTGAATGAGAGAACGTTATTGGCCTTAGAGACTAGATTTGTAGACGTTTTTCTATTCTGTATTTTCATTCTTCTAGTACCTGGTACTTATTGACTGGCCTGCACTGTCCTCCTATAGCTATTATCACTGTAATTTGAAATCATTGTAAAAGCCAATTATTTTTAAAAGAGTAACCGTGGAGTTTCTTGCCGGCTCTTCTCCATAGGAAACGACAAATTGGAACCATGCACCTAGCTTCTGATATTTCATAAGTGCCCATGCAGGCTTATGTGAAATAAAATATTTAGATTTTTTTGATTTTGAGTATATTTAGAAATTTTTGAGGGTGTATTGCTTAGTGTCAGCTCAAATTGATTGTCTCTCGTCTGCAGTTTTCTAACAATTTTAAGGTTTCATATAAAACACAAGAGGCAGAAGATAAACTTAAAAGCGCGAGATACGGTTCTTAATTACAGCGCGCGGTCCTACTGAACTAAGTCCAATGGACACAGTTGCACCCAGTTACACGCGGACCACTGTCTATACATAACAAGTGTACTCAATATATTTTTTTACTTTTTGTACATAATTATGCATCAAAATACCTTTTTGTCAGAGCGAGACAGACAATACAAAACAGTGTCACTGTGTCGGGTTCTATCGCTGTCCTTGTCTGTGGGTAACTGTATCTGTAAGTATGTAACTGTAATCACCGATGGGTGAGTTTCGTTGCATGTAGTTGTGTAACAAGCCCATGTTTAATGGTTACATTGTTAGAGTGAACCTTATGTTCCGCTTTAAGTTATACCAATCCAAAATATTTTTTATTCTATTTCAACTTCAAATTTGATCTTCAGATCCAGCTTTCCCCATTAAAATCAACAAACATTACGAAAGCATCCTCACTAAAACCGATGTCATATTATTATAATGGCGTGTATCATTAAAACAACGTAATTATTACAGATTCGCACTCCCACTTGAATTCTGAAGGGAAATTAATTATTTTATTTCTGCTATAATCCCTTGTTTATGCTTTCAGTTAAGAGTTTTTGAGGCACAAAGTTGGGCGATAAATTTCTGCAATAAACAGCTGGTGATATTATTCATGACGTTTGTTAAGTTTGTTTTAAGTGCTCCACCTTTTATAATTAGTTTATTAAGAATTCTCTTATTGTTTACTTGAAAGGTTGAGATATGGCCTGCACTTTTAAAGTAGGCGCATTCTATTAAGTTTTTCCTTCTATAAATGTTTTTATTGCCCAAGATAGGGGTTGTGGAACACGCAATTTGGGACATTGCTTGGGCCGATTGTGTCTTTTAATGGTATTGGGCGGCGAGTTAATAGCGTATTGTTGTTGTTTTTACTGTGTTTAGTAGAAAAACAAACATAAAAAAACAAGTGGCTAGTAGCTTGTGGGTGGACTAAATATTTATTTAAAGAAAATAAGGTTTTAGTATCACTAATGTTACAATTTAAAGAAATTAAAGTGTTCTTTTGTGGAGATAGCTTCTAGAAAGTAATTTACTATAGGACATTTTTTTCTTTTTACACGGCATTGGTTTGTTAATCTTCGGACACAGGAACAGATGGGAATATATCCATGCAGCACTATAGAACACTGGTTTTATAAACCTTGACCCCATAAATACAACAGAAAAAGATAAAAAAAAAACAAATGACGGAGCCGCAACATTCGTAGAAGCAGTTGTACCAACCGTGCGATATGTAGATGTCCTTTTTTGACGAGAATAAAATACAGCATGTTCTCTCATGGGGCCTTCGTTACTAGATGGCTTTACGAGGCGACTACATTCTGGTACAGAGAAGATTTCCCGACGGTAACGCATATTTTATACAGTTTGTAATTTAAGTGGCTGCTCTTTTATTATGACGTCTATGTTGAGAACGTGATACCTCACCTCAATATCGCATTTGGTTACTTACTTACTTTGTTACTCTGATTTCTTAAACATGGCCGTGTTTTGTGTAGGTACTGCGCATGCGTGGGAAGTTTTGTATTTATTGTCATTGTTAGGTAATTATTTTCATTAATTTGCTTTTTCATTGAAAATTATATTTAATGAGCAAGAAAATTATTTCAAATGAAAAATGAAGTATAGTGGACAATCAGTTTCAGTGCAAACAAAAACAACAATAAATAAGGCTTTCAATTATGTGTTACCCTTGTGATAGCACGTGTATTTTGAGCTCTCATTTTCTCTTTTATTGGCTCGAAAGATAATAGAAGTCATACAAAAAACATGATAGAAAATAAGGCAATTACCCTTAATGATTTTCTTAAAATAGTCTTTCAATCCTTTACAAAAACCCTTTAAGCGCCATCTTGATGAAAAATATATCGGAAAATTGTTTTTATTGTTTAGAAATACCCCTGGAAGCGATAAATGCGTTTATTTTTTCACCAAGCACGCACCCTTGTCGTGTCTGTGACATAGAATAATGGACCAGGCGTTCGCCAAATGGAAATCCGGATTATGATAAATCATAAACTTTTGAAATTTGGCTCCTGTACCTCTGATTTATTTGCAGACTGTACACAAAACGATGTGCGTTTGTTTTTCGTGCGTCTGTCATGAACACTAAAATATTTATAAGTGTGTTCGTTTTTGATCTGTGTTGGATGTTTTAAGATGTTTGTCCTATTTTATTTTTAACGGTTCATTATACAGGATTATCGGTAAATAAATGCAGTATTTACGTATTATTTAAAAAAATATACTTAATTATCGGCAATACCGCTCCAGGCAATTTTTATGCTCCAGGGTATCGTAGAAAATTATGAAAGAATTATTGTTTTAATATTAAATAATATTGAGATTGAAAAGGACAAAAGATTCATTTTTATGTAAGTAGATTAATAGAGTAATGGTATTTCCAGTTTATTATAAAATAAAATATCGGTATCTGCCAAACCTTTTCCCAACGATTTTGGGGTTGGCTTCCAGTCTAACCAGTATTTTACATAGAGCGACTGTCTATCTGACCTCCACAAACCAGTTACTGGGTAATACGATCCCTTGGTAAGACTGGTTGCTCCTCTTACAAGAGAAAATATAAGCCTCCACTAACTGAAAAACACTCAATGGGAAAAGAGTTTTTCAAACGTTATGAGTTATTCATATCTCAACCACCAAACTTTGGGTCGTAAAAATTTCTTCCATCTATGGTGATACACCGTTACGGTGCATTTCAAAGTAAGAAGTATTTATTTAAAGGTGTCTAATCAAAAGGCTTTGTCATTTTGATTTTATCAATTTAGTTAAAGCCCTACTCCGACATCAAAATTGAAACCTTGTAAGCCTTCAACTGAGGGAGAATTGCATATATAGCAGTAGCCATGACTTTGATTTTGACAACACAACAACATTAATTTCGTTATTTACGTTGTTGAGCAGACAAACTTTTCGAACATATTATGAAACAATGGATTATCAGTATTCTTCAAAATCATTTAAGGTGCTGTACAGGCCTAGAATTTCATCTGGGATTCAAAAACACAACACACTCCGGCTGGTCACACATCATTGAAATTTGCTGTCTATTTCCTAGAAATCTATATATATAAAACAAAGTCGTGTTAGTTACACCATTTGTAACTCAAGAACAGCTGGGTCAATTTTAATGATATTTGATTTTTTAGATTGGTCATCGCCGGGACTAGGATGATAAGTATTAAAATATGATATTTATTAATAAAAAATATCAATCAAAACAAAAAAGTAGCCGTTTATTTTTATACGCAACACGACCCAACTGACAGCGCACGTCATGTTATTTGTATTTTGTTTTGAAAAAAAAAAATACGCAAAACTGAAATGCATGTAGGTTCATTAGGATGTGTTGCGAAATTCTAAGAAAGAATTTACCAAAATTCTTACGGGAACGGGAAAAGACAGAGTAAAGTTTGTGCGCGTACGAAGTCGCGGGCAAAAGCTAGTTAGACATAAAATACATTCTTAGAATTGAATCTAAATGTCCAAAAAGCTACCTAATACAACACAGCACTAGCCACGTCAGTTACCGAGATATAATCAAATAGAGTATCGTCCGGTAATGGTCGTAATTTGGCTTGGCCAAAGACCGGCCTCACTAACAAACGGAAGATCGATTTCTCTTCGAGGGGATCCAAACGCAGATAATTGGAATTTGGATCGAGTTCACGTTCAAGGAATCAAACACTTAACCACACACGCTATGCATGCCTGATTGAGAACAATGGATGCCTTCTAGATTATTTTAATGGCTGAAATACTCGTTGGAGATTGATAAATAGGCTGCCGTGGTAGTTTGAAACTGAAATTTAATATCATAATTATAATTATGCTTGCGCTATCGAGCGACATTTTTACACGCTTTGTATTAGCTTCACTTGTATGTTTGTATGTAACCGACTCCTTAGAGCGCGATTTTGACCCACTTTAAACGGTCAGATTTCATTGAAACTTTGTAAACTTATCGAGGACCGACGACAGTTAAATATTTTTTTTTTTAATAAAAAAAAATATAAAAGCACGCTTTTGTAGTTAGCAGAACTAAAAAATAGAAAATAAATAATAGTTTAAAAAAAACTAAAAAACACGCTTTAAAATCCAAACTAAAAAAGGAGAAAATAATTCAATTCAATTAAAAAGCGTGGGCTGCTTGACATTAAGTGATTATAAAAATACCTCAAAAAGCGTGTTTTTTAGTTTTTTAAACTATTATTTATTTTCTATTTTTTAGTTCTGCTAACTACAAAAACGTGTTTTTTTTCTTTTTTTTTTAAATGATTGAATTGTCATCGGTCCTCGACAAGTTTACAAAGTTTCAATGAAATCTGACCGTTTAAAGTGGGTCAAAATCGCGCTCAAAGGAGTCGGTTACATACAAACATACAAACAAACAAACACACAAACAAACATACAAGTGAAGCTAATATAAAGCGTGTAAAAAGAATGAAGACTGCTCGAATAATGAAGCATATAACATTCCCATCAGCATGTTACATTCCCAATGCTGGAAGACAAGCCTCTCTGTAAAAGTGAGTGGACTATAATCGAACACGTAGGCCCGGTATGGGTTGATGGACTGCACGTCATATCACGAAATTTTGGTTTTAAAACATGCCGGTTTCCTCATGACATTTTCCTTCACCGTTTTGAGAGTCACTGGTTTTTTAATAAAGAATACAGTTTTTGCTGGTTTTGACCATGTCACATCGGATATCTATTAAAGCCCAATTAATTTAACTTAATAATTCTGGGGATTCTTTTTCTTCCTGCGATAAACTGAATTCATAACTCCTCCGCGCTTTTTTTTTGGGTGGGAAATCAACAAATAACGTCTCCCGCTCTGGGTGGAGCAGGAGGGCGTGTCAGACTTTTACTGACTCAGTTGCCTGTGTGCCAGGGGCCGCGGTATCTCTTTCGAACAACCCGTACCCCTGGCAGGCATCGGCCCTTGCGGGTCCTATCAGTTGATGCCGACATCTCTTTGAGGCGCGCGTGGAACACAACGCGCAGTCGACCCGGACAGCGAGCTACCCATAACTCGCCGTCCGCAAGCCCGCGCCTACGGTGGCCGAGAATCAGCCTGGGATTGCTGACGCAAAGGGCGTCTCCCGCGGCGACTACGGCCGTGAGGGCGCATATACTGCCACTTCCTCACGTGCGCCGCCTGATAACCTTATTCAGCTCTATGTTAACTTAGACACGTTGGATTTTTTTTTTTTTTTTAAACGTTGCCCCACACTAGGAATTTCTCCTGTATCGTGGGTGCGTTTACAAACATTTAAACTCACATACACAAACAGCCAGACCCAGAACAACTACTTGCAGATCATACAAATATTTGTTCCGTGCGGGAATCGAACCCGCGACACGCAGCGCAGCAGCCGATCGCTGAACCACTGCGCCAACCGTGCCGTCATTATAACGTTATTACAATGCGAGCTTCGTTATTTCGATACAGTAATCACAATAAACAGACACTGTATTTATATACGCATCACATGTCGTAATCAGCATTATACATCATTATATACCGTAGTATGTGGAGATGAAATAATACTTACGATAATATTTTTCTTACCTAAAAAGTTTCATAGCTGTAGAGCTGTTTTAAGTTTAAACACTTCTTGAAATCATAGTGCTTAGGTTTTTTTTTTTTTTTTTGGGTGGGAAATCATCAAATAACTTCTCCCGCTCTGGGTGGAGCGGGAGGGCGTGTCAGACTTTTACTGACTAAAACCCACCCGTGTTCCCTCAGTTGCCTGTGTGCCAGGGGCCGCGGTATCTCTTTCGAACAACCCGCACCCCTGGCAGGCATCGGTCCTTGCGAACCCCACCTATTGGTGCTGACATCTCTTTGAGGCGCGCGTGGAACACAACGCGCCGTCGACCCGGGCTTGGTCCTTACCGGACAGCGAGCTACCCATTACTCGCCGTCCGCAAGCCCGCGCCTACGGTGGCCGGGAATCAGCCTGGGATTCCCGACGCCCAGGGCTTCTCCCGCGGCGACTACGGCCGTGAGGGCGCATATACTGCCTCTCCCTCACGTGCGCAGCCTCCCTCTTTGCGAGCATTACTGCTTCGCAGAAGGAGGTGACGGCTAACCATTCACTCTCGCTCCGTACCATGGCCTGCACCAGGGCCGGACGCGAGAGATCGCCGCCGCCGATCGCCTCCACGAGGACACGGCGGTGCTCCGCCCAAGCCGGGCAGACCGCCACCGTATGCTCCACCGTGTCCTCAGGGCGATCTTCGCAATGGAAGCACCCGGGCGTTTCCTCCCGCCTTATACGAAACAGGAACCTCCCGAAACAACCGTGTCCGGTGAGGACCTGCGTCAGGCGGAAGGTGAGGACGCCATGCCGCCTCTCAAGCCACTCCTCAAAGAGGGGACTTACCGCCGCTATCGTGGCGTGCCCAGCACTGGGTTGCGACAATCGCACTCTCCATGTCGCCATGAGATCCCGCCGGAGCTCTGTCCGCTGCACCTCGATTTCTCGCGGCAGCGGAGTAACGCCCCGGCGTTTGGCCTCCTCGCGCCACTCCCAGATATGCGCGAGGACCTTTGCCTCCAGATCCCATGGCGGTAATCCGGCAAGGAGGCCCGCCGCCTCACCTGAGATCGTGCGGTATCCCCGGATCATCCTGATCGCCATGACCCTATGGGACGCCTTCAGCTTTCGCGCTGGTTGGCGCCTCAATGTAGGCGCCCACACCGGCGCCCCGTATAGGGCCATGGACCGCACGACCCCCGCGTAGAGCCTCCGGCAGGAGGCGTTTGGCCCCCCTAGATTGGGCAAGAGCCGCTTCAAAGCAGCCCCGGCCCGCTCCAGTCGTGGAGCCAAACGTCGGAAGTGTTCCGCGAAGTTCCACCGGCTGTCGAGGACGAGTCCCAGGTACTTCATCGTCGACTCGACGCCGATGTGAACCCCTCCCGCCGTTATCTGGGAACCCGCCGGTGGCGCATTCCGAGGACCATGAAAACAGATGGCCTCGGACTTGTGCAAGGCCACCTCGAGTCCCAGTTGCCGGATCCTATCGACGATTGTCGCAACCCCGTCTGCCGCTAAGTCGGCCGCCGCCTGGTACGACCTCCCTTGCGCCAGGACCAGCGTGTCGTCAGCGTAGCAGACTACGCTGACGCCGCTAGGGAGGTCGGCGCGCAGCACCCAGTCGTATCCGATGTCCCACAGATGCGGCCCCAGAACCGATCCCTGTGGGACACCGCACGACATCTCTCGCCGGTTCCACTCTCCTTGGTGACCGGGGTAGATGACGGCCCTGTCCGTCAAATAGGCCTCGACCACACGACAGAGGTAGGTCGGCATCCGGTGATACCGGAGTGCCTCCCTTATGCAACTCCAGGGCAGGGTGTTAAAGGCATTGGCGATGTCTAGAGACACCGCCAAGACGACCCCACCCCGGGCCACAGCATCCCCCGTCGTGAGGGCTCGCACGCGCATGATGGCGTCCACCGTGGAGCGCCCCCTGCGGAAACCGAACTGGCTCTCCGCCAAATCCGGCCCCACCCGCACCAGCCGCCCGACGAGGCGGTCTGCAATTACTCTTTCAAAGAGCTTGCCCACCTCGTCGAGCAGCACGATGGGCCGGTAAGCGGACGGAGAGTCCGCGGGGCGCCCCGGCTTCTTAATGAGGACCAGTTTCCCCGTCTTCCAACGAAGTGGGAACCGGCCCTCCTCCAAGCATGCGCTTAGGAGCCCTCTTAGTCGAGGCCCGAGAGCCTCCAAGGCCAGGACCCAGGCTTTTCCAGGCAAGCCGTCGGGTCCTGGGGCGGTACTCTTGGCATTCAGCCTACGTACCGCCACTCTCAACTCTACCTCGGTCACCTCTGGAGCATCGTCGTCGTCGTCGGTGTGGTCCGCATCGGGCACCGCAGCAGGCGGAGCCATGGGCGGGGGAGCGTACTCCCCTCGCGAAGGGAACAGAGCGCTCACCACGTCCTGCACGAGCTGAGGCCGGAGACTCTGCGTCAGCGGGGGAGCCCACGGGCGGATTTTATTCCGCACCGTTTTGTAGGGGCGTCCCCACGGGTCTCTATTCAGAGTCTCCAGCGACTCCTCGCGGGCCAGCATTCTAGCCCGCAGGATCTCCGCTCGGAGGGCGGTCTTCGCCGCTCTGTACCCCTCGTACAGCTCCGCCTGAATGGCTTCCGTATCCGGAGGGCGGACACGGAGCCTGCGGTGCCTGGTGTACTGGTGACGCGCAGCAACGCACGCCTCGCGCAGAGCTGTGAGCTCCGGCGACCACCAGTACACCTGGCGTGAAGCGCGTCCTGGCTGGACCCGAGGCATTGCCACGTCACAAACCTCGGACATGGCCTCCTGGAACCACTCAACCTCGTCGTTGATGTCGGCAGGCCTGTCCGGTGGTGACACCCAGGCCTGCACGATCGAGGCTTCCAGGAGGAGCTCCCGGTCCAGCCGCTTCAGCGCCCACCGCGGACCACACGGGGCCCGTTGGACCGGCGCGCTCGAGGTCTGGGCGGAGACGTCAAACCGGATGTACCGGTGGTCGGAATACGTCTCCACCCCCTCCATGACGCGCCAGTCGACGACACGCGGCGACAGAGCGGGGTTGGCGAACGAAATGTCCACCACCGACTCACCCCGCATCCGCACACACGTGGCGACAGAACCCCGGTTCAGGACGACCAGGCCTGTCTCCAGAGCCCAGTCCTCCACCATCCTGCCCCGCACGTCCGTCAGACGGGAACCCCAAGCCAAGTTCTTGGCATTGAAGTCCCCGAGGACGAGCACGGGGAGGGAACGGAACCCGACGACGACGTCTCTCAACTCCGCTAGGGAGTTGTGGAACTCGGCGAGAGTTCGGCTCGGGGAGAAGTACACCCCTACCACGACAATCTCCCCGAACCGGGCTGCTACGCAACCCCTTCCCCTCTTGGCACCCTCGAGGGTCGGGGTACCGGCGGCGGCCGACGAAATGAGGGTCACTGAGCCGCTCAGGTCCTCCACCCAGTCATCCCTGGGCGGGACAAAGTACGGCTCAGCGACCACGGCGATGTTAATCGACCACTGCGCCATGCTCTGGAGCAGCAGGTCCTGAGCGGCGGCGCAGTGGTTGATGTTCGCCTGGAGGAGGCGAAATGGGGCCATTAATGGCAGTCCATTTCAACCCCCTCCGGGGCCCCCTGTGTGGGCCCTGCCGCGCTAGGAACGGCGGCGGCGACGACGGTGGAGGCGGCAGCGGCGGCGGCGGTGGCGGCAGCTGCGGCGGTGACGGCGGTGGCGGAGGGTTTGCCCCTGCCCCGGCTCCTGGTTTCGGCGGGTGGAGCGCAGGCCTTGCTCCCAGCCCGGTGTTCGGCCGGCTTGCCAGCCGCCGCACATACATAGCAGTGCGGCGTGGCATTGCACGAGCCGGCCTTGTGACCGGGCTGACCGCAGCGGAAGCAATGACTGCTGCGGTCCACCTCCGAGGTGCATTTCACACCCACGTGGTGCCCCACCTGGCAGCGGAAGCACCTCAGAGGTCTGGGCTCCAGCAACTTCACCTGCGCGGAAACCCAGCCTACCAGGAGCCTACGGCCCTCGCCGGTGATTTTACTGGCCGCCGACACGGGGCAGCTCACCGTGATGGTTCGCATCCCCGTGCTGTCAGGACGAATGGTGCCCGCCTTCACCTGCTCGGCAGAGCACTCCCCAGTCCTGACGATGGCGGCCACCACCTCGTCCTCCGTCACCGAGTCATCCAGGCCCAAGATGCGCATGTCAGCGCACTTGGTGGGCCTGGACACTCGGGCCTCGTCCGCATCAAGGGACGCCCTGAGCTTTTCGGCCAGAGCGTCAGCGGTCGGGCCACTGGCCGCACCGGGGACCTCCAGCATCCGGGCTCCGGTCGCAGTGACCCTCATCCGGATGCCATTGGTGACCCCCAGCTCCGCCAGGTTCACCGCCGCCTTCGCCTTGGCGATCACGTCGCGGTAGGACACGCCCTTCTTTTCCGCTTCCGGTTGTAGTGTTATAACTACAGCTGCGGACTTCGGGGCGCGTAGCCTAGCCGCGGCGCTACGCTTCTTTGCCCGCTGCCGCCTTTCCTTCCGTTTGGCCGCCCTAGCTGCCTTGCCTGCCTTCTTCTTCTCCCCGGCCACCTGCCACTCGGCGTCGGCTGGAGGAGATTTGGGAGGCGGGGCCGACCCTCCTGGCACCACGGCTGGGGCCGTCGCCGCCTGCGCCGCCACCCCGCCTTTCTTGGGCTTGGTCGGCACCGGTTTCGCCGGGGTCCGTCCCGACTGCGGTGCCGACTTGTGCTTAGGTAAAGATTACTTACAATGGCCAAAAAAACAAACAAAAATAATGTATGAAAATTTAATCAGATCCAAGCCTGCTTTACACAACGTTAACAATAAATTCATTTTATTACTGATAATAAACAAAGTTGTGTTTATTTATCAAAAAAACACATTTCCCTATTAACATTTTATTAGTTAGCGTGTCTACCTTCTATCTGCACTAATAAGAAGTGTTGCTAACGAAAATAAATGTCTCAGGAGGTGTTACATTTTATACTATGGTAACACGCAATGTTCGATTTATTGTGGTTCTTCGACCGACGTCCGACAGATAGAGATCAAAGCTGACATATTTGCTACATTATTGGACGTGGCATAACCTTTATAAGTTTTTATGTGACACGCTCTTTTTGCACGGGAATGTTACAGATTTAGAAATATTATATAATAATATCTGCTAAATATGGCCCCGGGTGTATAGATACGGCCCGACACTTACCTGAAAATTGCATAAATCATAGGAAATTTTTAATTTGACTGGCTTTCCCTGGCGCTTCCCTTTAAGCTTAAAAACTACCATTTATCATGAAGTCTTGATTTTTGTGACTGATAATTCTACTATACTCTTATAAAATAACTTTTTTTTTAAATCAACGTATAAAAATCGAAATGAGAACAGAAATGACCAATTAGTGGATGTTCAGATGGCATATTATTTTTCTTTTAATATTTCGTTCCGTTTTCCGAACTCTCCTCAGTTTTAACATCAGAATTTTTATCTGGAATATAGTTAAGGACATTTTTATTTTCGATTTATTTTAATTCTTGGTTCGTTATTAATTATATCTTTTTTTTTGTTGCTCAAATAAATAATTAGGAGGGAGTAAAACTTTATCGAAAAGTCGTAGAATAAGTTTATTTCATTTACAATATAATTTCTCGTGTAGACACCAATGTGTCACGCGGTTATCTTGTAACGTTGCGCGATATTGCAGGGACACGGTTTTATAGAGCCTTTTGGCCCAGGGTCATTTCGAGCGAGGTTTAGCGATTTCTATGGACATTGCGCGTACTATGTACACATAGTGCGAATAGTTGGACATTGGTTGCTTAAACACCCATTACTCATGATTACAAATTCCTAACACGGATTTCAAATGTGACAAAATACACACGCACAAAAAAAGACCGATGAAAACTCGTAAATGAAGTGTATTACGAGTCCCAAGTGTGTACATAAAACGCGACGGCAATCCTTAATTAAAAACCCGAATTCACGTTCGTATAAAGGAAAAACATTGTGACACTTGCCCTTTATAGGGTTGTCAGCAGGTAGGTATGTAGGGGTTTGTAAATAATAAGAGCTCGATGATCCAGTACACTTATTATTTATTGCCTAAAATTCCGTGGCCGTCTCAACTTGATTGCAGAGGGTAGTAATGGGTAGGGAACACTGGCCTGAACCGTCTCCAAGGTGATGATGGTCCCGTCACAGACTTTGCCCGCAACTAACGGCTCCAGTTCCAGGTTCTGTGTTCGTTAATTATTCAGCGTAGGGTAGGCGTAAGTCACTCCGCAGCAGAGGATCTTCTCCAAGCGTCCTCCTTGATGCCGGAACCACGACGACGTGGCGAAAGGGTTGAAAGGTAGACTATAATCCTGGAAATCCAGACAGAAATGGAAGCGTAAGCAAGCTGTCGGAACCACGTTTCGTAGGTTAAAAGGTCACAGTGTCCCAGATAGGAAGGTAGGAAGAAATACAGCAGAAAACTAGTTTTAAGAAATTCTAGGCGCACCTTACAGTTAGCACTTCTAATAAAATACATGGAAACTTACCCCAGCGGGATTTAGCGATGTTATCAAAATTATTTAAGTAAGTAGGTTCGGAGCAAGCGACACAGCCGTCACTTCAAGCGCTCTCAGTTTGACTAGTCATCGTCCTTACCAGGCCCAACCGAATCGACACTTCTCGGCGACGCTCGCTAATGATCGTTTTAGAGATGCGCGGGCGCATAGAACGAAGACCCTTTAAGTAAATAAACGGTCGGAGGTTCCGTACAATATTATTTAATTGTAATGTTGTATTTAAGTGTTAGGTTTACTTATAAATATTATGTTAGGTTATTTTTATAGTATTAGTAGTAGTATATAGTAGTAATTATAGTATAGTTTTAAGTTTAGATAGGTTTGTTATTATTAAGGCTTCTTAGACTAAACTCTTTTAAATTGTAACTTGCAAAGCGCAACGTTACAGTACCCCGCCAGAAAGCGAAGGATTTTGCGTACTAGTTGCAAAATCCGACTTGCACTACTAAACTAAACTGACTAAAACGTGCAGACGTCACTTTCATACCTCACGCTAATAGTCACCTTTCATAAAATCATCCAGTCTACTAATACAGACTTGAGACCATAGCAGCAGAGTAATAACTAAATTATTAAATAATTATACTCAATTAGCAAGTTTAAATGTATTAAAATAGTATTATTTATTTAACACATTAGAGTTTAAGTAGTAGGTTTTAGTGTAATTAAGGCTAAGTTAGGTACTATGATAAGCTATGTAATGAGTTTAGACTTTATAGTTGTTAAGTTTGATATCTTTGATATGCCAAGACCCTAGCGGTTTTCCAGACATATCAGCAAGATCGTAAACAAGTGGGGACTTTTTACCAATAACTTTACATTTTATGAACTTTGCCGCTAATTTTTTATTAAAATATTTATCCTTATCACTCTGATAAAAAGTCCTTCTCCAAACAATGTCACCAATATTAAATTCGGCAGGTCTTCTGCGTAAATTATAATGTTGACAATTCCTACTATGAGCCTGTAGTAATAGTGCTTGAACCTTATTAAATATACTAGACAACACACCTAAATTCTCAGCGTAGGAATCACGAGGTTGAAAAACAATATCTTCATCGTTTTCCGTATCAACGTAGTGCGATCCACAAGCAATTAGTTCACGCCCGTACACTAGAAACGACGGAGTAAAACCGGTTACCTCATTAACAGAACTATTCACGGCGAATTGTATTTTAGGTACCAGCTGATCCCAAACGCGTTGATCGGTAGTGATAAAAGTTGAGATAGCGGTCATTATTGTTTTGTTATAACGCTCGACTGTATTAACATGTGGTGAATATTTAGGAGTAAAATGTATTTTAGGTACCTTATATTTGTCAAACATTTGTTTTAGCGTAACACTTATGAATTGTTTACCATTATCAAGTATCACTGTAGAAGGTATACCATGTATTAGAAATACTTGTTCCTCTAGGATCTTAGTAACAATTTCGGCTGTCGCGCGCTTTATTGGAAATAGTAAGCAGTACTTACTAAAGCAACAAGTCACGACTAGGATGTAGGAGTTTTGTTTTCTAGTTGTCGGTAGTGGTCCTACTAGATCTATGCTAATAACTTGAAAAGGTCTAGAACATTGCTTAGGTCTACCCATTTCACCTAAAGGAGCATGAGTTTGATGCTTATGTGCAATACAGACATCACATGAAGTAACCGCTTTCACGACATCAGCATGCATTCCAGGCCAATAGTACCTGAGACTTACCCGCTTGTATGTTTTAAATATACCAAAATGACCAGCGGTTGGTTCAGAGTGGTTTTTTAAGATGACCTCCGTTCTAGACTCTGCAGGGATCACCTCCTTCCACTCAAACTCTTTATTTAGGGGATGTTTGGTTTGCGTGTATCGGAATAAGCTCTTATTATTTACAAACCCCTACATACCTACCTGCTGACAACCCTATAAAGGGCAGGCCCCACGTTGGGCGCCACTGTGACACTTGCCCTTTATAGGGTTGTCAGCAGGTAGGTATGTAGGGGTTTGTAAATAATAAGAGCTCGATGATCCAGTACACTTATTATTTATTGCCTAAAATTCCGTGGCCGTCTCAACTTGATTGCAGAGGGTAGTAATGGGTAGGGAACACTGGCCTGAACCGTCTCCAAGGTGATGATGGTCCCGTCACAGACTTTGCCCGCAACTAACGGCTCCAGTTCCAGGTTCTGTGTTCGTTAATTATTCAGCGTAGGGTAGGCGTAAGTCACTCCGCAGCAGAGGATCTTCTCCAAGCGTCCTCCTTGATGCCGGAACCACGACGACGTGGCGAAAGGGTTGAAAGGTAGACTATAATCCTGGAAATCCAGACAGAAATGGAAGCGTAAGCAAGCTGTCGGAACCACGTTTCGTAGGTTAAAAGGTCACAGTGTCCCAGATAGGAAGGTAGGAAGAAATACAGCAGAAAACTAGTTTTAAGAAATTCTAGGCGCACCTTACAGTTAGCACTTCTAATAAAATACATGGAAACTTACCCCAGCGGGATTTAGCGATGTTATCAAAATTATTTAAGTAAGTAGGTTCGGAGCAAGCGACACAGCCGTCACTTCAAGCGCTCTCAGTTTGACTAGTCATCGTCCTTACCAGGCCCAACCGAATCGACACTTCTCGGCGACGCTCGCTAATGATCGTTTTAGAGATGCGCGGGCGCATAGAACGAAGACCCTTTAAGTAAATAAACGGTCGGAGGTTCCGTACAATATTATTTAATTGTAATGTTGTATTTAAGTGTTAGGTTTACTTATAAATATTATGTTAGGTTATTTTTATAGTATTAGTAGTAGTATATAGTAGTAATTATAGTATAGTTTTAAGTTTAGATAGGTTTGTTATTATTAAGGCTTCTTAGACTAAACTCTTTTAAATTGTAACTTGCAAAGCGCAACGTTACAACATATAAGTTTGGAGAGTCCCCCAGAAGCAAACAGTCGTAAATCTGAGGTGCCGCTACGGTAATGGGTTTTCTTATGTCAACAAATCTTATGTATATTGCAATAGATACCTAACATAGTAGGTAATAGGTACAGTCGGAAAAATCCAAAGATACATACTAGTATGTGGGTAGTCATTTTATCAGTAAGTAGGTAGTTTCTGTGCAATAAATATGATGAAAATTGACATTTTGATCTTCTGTATAATCAGCATCAAAGTAAATATATACAGACTAGCGCCCAAACTATAAAAATTGATTCAGTACACGATTCTGAACACCATAATGAAATTTTTCCTTGATATTAAAAAAAAACGATTCCATACATTTTGACCGCGTACATATTGCACTTTTCCATGAAACGGTTGTTTTTATTTTTTAATAATTTCTACTGTAGGTAAGCGGTCTAGAATCATGTACTGAATTCTGTTGAGCGTCGATTTTCCATAACACCATGGATACAATCATTTTAGCACTATCTGTATATAATAAGGTACTTAAGTTCAGTGACAGAATGACATTATAAAACTTAGGTACCACTTATATAATGACTCGGAAGATATTTCTATAAGTAAATAAGTCCTCCAAAACAAAGGTTTTCGAAACTACCCTTGAGTGGGTCAAACAAGGGCCTAGAGATTTATTGAAACGACGTCCTAAGCAACAACACAGCTTACAATATTCTGGTACTTTCAAATGTTTTTCGACGTTTTATGATTTTTATTTATTTATTTATTTATTTTATTATTTATGTACACACAGTAAAATACATACAAATACAGCATAAAAAACAATTGAGTACAAAGGTACTGCTTATTTCTATAGAAATTTCTTCCAGCAGACCTGCGAAAGGAGAAATGAAAAAGAAATGTAGACAATAGTGTGTGAGAACAAGAAGAGAAAATATGAACATGTGACGTCTTAAACTAAAATATAATATACTTACACATATTATAATGCAGGAAATTAACATATTTTTGTTATTTTTGTTCATCTAAAATAAAAAAAAAACAAAAGTTAGTTATTCAAACTAGGCTGAGACTCTGCACTTTTTGGACGTCAAAATTACAAAAGACAGTCCCCCCAAAACGCCCGCCCTTCACCTAATGCTTTAGCTGGGAAGAAGAAGTGGCGCAACAAACTCCCCAGCAGCACAGCTGTCTGTTATGTTAGAAGAACTTGATTCTGTACAATAATAGGTACCTAAGTAATTAACATTAATAAACACAAAACATATAATTTAATTATTTGCCATATGTCAGCTAGCACACGTCAATATGTGAAAAAAAAAATACTATATAAAGTGTAATCGGCATATAATGTTCCCATTGCTGTTAACAGGCCTACTCTTTCTATGGCCTACTCTCCAGTAGGCCATAATCCACCACGTGAACCTAGTGCTGGTTGGTGGATGTCATAATATGTCTACGAAATTTTGGTTCTTCATCGTTTTCAGAGCAGTGGTGATGAAATAATTTGTGCACTTATAGAGGTATGAGGAACAGGGTGTAAAGTCCACTGATACTCTATAGTAAAGGGAGGATCCTCCGACCAGACGGGTGTTGTGTCTGGTGGGCTACTGCCCATCTGATCGGAGGATCCTCCCTTTACTATAGAGTATGAGTAGACTTTACACCCTGTTCCTCATATCTCTATACTGGTGAACCCGAGAAAGAACGTCAGCGCAGCCTTCGTGCATCTACCTCAGCGTGACGTCACTATCATCACTTCCTCAAGCTTTCGAGCGGCGAGTCACACAGCCAGCCAGGAACCATGGCTTCAATGGGTATCCTGACCACCTGCATGCAGCAAACCGCATGGTCACATCACCCACAGCCTCATCAGTAACCATGGCCCAGCACACTGCGCTTTCAGTCGGTCCACAAAGAGGAGCCCTCAAAACCTCTCCTGGTCGACACCACTAGTCAGCCTCCTCAAACAACCCGGCGCTGTGCCACATCCGATGCACTGGAGTACAACGCAGCGCCACCCCGACTCACTGGGGAATCACCGCAGATAGTTCCGACTCCCCGCGAACTATGTGACACCAGTTTCGACTCACTGGAACCACAACTGGCACTGGCAAGCATTACAATATGCACTACTTTCGCCCACTATCATCCTCCGGCCTCCGGAGGGGAGTGATATGGCGGCCATATACAACGCCACATGCGAATTACAAAATCAAAGACTTCAAAAACATAAAAAAGGGTTATGGCGCCATCTACAATGCCACATGCGAACTACGCAAGACTTCACGTCACACAAATCCTGCATCGCGCAATCAGAGTTTACCGCGCGACTCGCATAGATACAACATCCCGACATCAACAACAACAAAGAACACACAACATCCCGACACCAACCGTCGGGCAATTGCCCGACGGTTGGTGTCGGGATGTTGTGTGTTCTTTGCCCACCAGACAGAACAGCCGTCTGGTGGAAGGATCCTCCCTTTTCCATAGAGTATGAGTGAACTTTGCACCCTGTTCCTCATACCTCTATACACTAAGATACTTTGAGCAAAATAGAATTTTGAATTTGCATTATAATTAGAATTACTTATCGGAAGCTATTTGTGGATTCGTCATTAATTTCGTAATATAACAAGATTAAGATTGGTATGAGTAAATAATCCTGTTCATTATAATTATATAATAAATTCCTTTTCATTAAACACTTTAGTAGGCGTGGTGGTTTTCAGACTGAGTTTATTTTTGAAACAATTAGATATTTACTTTGGGAAGATATTTAGCAGGAAATTCTGGGTTGCGTGGCTTACTACAGGTTTTTCCGATAAAACAGAATATTTTGTGGATTTTTCGCTAATATTTCCCAGTAATTTTAACTGCCACCACAAAATATATTCATAGACTTGCATTACATTAATTAAGCTCACACCCGTGTCATAATTTATGTCATGATTCATTTATAACGCCAAAAAATATGAACATTAACATTGCTTTGTTTTTGTGCTACAATTTCTTGTTTAATTTATCTTCATAGTATCGTGTTTAGTCGAGGATTAATTGTTAAGCAAAATACCCTACTTCAATTCGCCGTATGTGTGCCTTATCATACTACTGTTGAATGACTGGCAATTTGAAAATAGGGACAATATGCAAGTTAATAGTAATATTCAAATAACATTTTTGATATTGCTAAGTTACTTATTTATTTCGAATCAAATACTAACTATGTATATAGACCACCACTGAATTAATACTACTTATACTACTTACCACAAGCACACCCTCTCACATTCACGCACACACATTATCATACAAAGAGGTCTCACACACACACTATCCAGATTTTATTTTAATTTTAGTTTTGATTTTAATATTAATTATTACTTTTATTTTAATACCAAACTTATATTTTTTTTTTGATCTTGATTTTTGAGTTTTGACAAATTCTGAAAATAGTACTGCTTTCATTATTACATAAATGTATTTCTTCGAATTATTATGTTTTTTATCATCACTTATTTTGTTTAAATCTACAAAATGACATTTTTACTTATTAATAGCTAATTTTAATTGTTTATTATTTGAGGCTTTAGGGGCTGATAGCCGAAATATAGGCTAGATGTCTAATTAATTTGTTACAACTAAATGTAGCCGAAAGACATGCGTATCATTTTAAACAATTATTGAAATAAACTTATATTATTGTATAACTTTTGATTAGGTATTCAAATCTTCTTTAACAATTCCTTTGGCGATTTACACAGTAAACTGTGAAATATTGACACTAAGCTTTAAAGCAACTAGCGACTACCTAGTTATTTTACTGACAAGCAAACTGTCGGACTGACTGCGGTGCTTTGCAATCTAATTGGAAGTGAAATATTGACACTAAACTTTAAAGCAACTAGCGACTACCTAGTTATTTTACTGACAAGCAAACTGTCGGACTGACTGCGGTGCTTTGCAATCTAATTGGAAGTGAAATATTGACACTAAACTTTAAAGCAACTAGCGACTACCTAGTTATTTTACTGACAAGCAAACTGTCGGACTGACTGCGGTGCTTTGCAATCTAATTGGAAGTGAAATATTGACACTAAACTTTAAAGCAACTAGCGACTACCTAATTATTTTACTGACAAGCAAACTGTCGGACTGACTGCGGTGCTTTGCAATCTAATTGGAAGTGAAATATTGACACTAAACTTTAAAGCAACTAGCGACTACCTAGTTATTTTACTGACAAGCAAACTGTCGGACTGACTGCGGTGCTTTGCAATCTAATTGGAAGTGAACCCTTAGTTACATTATAATATTATTTTGGGCAAAACTTGGAAGTATTTAGTTTTGGGTGTGAATAGTGGAGTGGCCTAGTTATAAATATTATGTATACTGGTTTTAAATTATTACTACTTCAGACCGCTACAACAAGCGTTTTAAACACTAACCTGATTTAAAATTCAACTTTGACATGACCCAATAACTGAGTAACCGTCATCTATGCGTCGGGTCGCCGGTTTGATTCCCACCGTCGATAAAATAGGGCAAAAGTATTTGCATGGCAAAAATATAGGACAATTTTTGCAAGTGTAACTAAGTGTATTTATTTTAATAACTTATTTTTGCCTGTAAACGCACTATTTCAGTAGAAATAGCTAACACGGGTAACTTTTTTTCGGATAGGAACGAAAATTGTTTATATTTTCACAGAGTTTGTTAGTTTTTAGTGTATAATTATTAAAGCTTGCTTAAAAATACCATCACTTCAAAGACCGGGTTTATGATGACGAGTTGTATGAGCATCAGGATTTTGTTAATTAATCACGTGGGGGGCGGACACACGATAGAAAAATTACTGGCGTGGCTAACGTCGCTCTGGAAACCCATTTAACATGGAGACTAGATCAAAGAAAAAACGTATAGGACCGCTACCCAAGGGCAATCGTCGGGGCGCACCCAGGGCTGATGCTGGGTGTCTCAGCATGTGACCCATCGGCGGTGGGGGACTCAGCAGGCCGGGTCTCCCGACAAAAATACTACAGCCGAACCGACAGACAGACTAGACAATAGTGATGACAGTAGGTAGAGCAATTACATCCGCCTTGGATGTTTCGTAGGCGGCGTCAGCTACTCAGCCTGCGACCACCAAAGCGGAAAAACCCAGAGTGCGCATGAAATGGACTGAAGATATGAACATATTCATCATGCGCACTTCGATCATGTTACGAAAATTGAAGAGGACAGAACAATTTACTTGCTGTTCACAATTTCGAACGTTTTATATTACAATACCCAGACATTAACGTAACAGAACAGAGAATAGCAGACCAAAGACGGGTTATTATTAGAAACAAGATCTTATCAGATGACACTTTAAATACGATTAAATTTGAAATAGCAGAACAACTTAAATAAAAGTCTCCAGGCATAAAGGGCGTGCCGGCATACATATGCAATTCTGAATGATGTAAATATAGCTATAACTTGAAGTAAGAGTCTATTGCTATCAACCAGACACTAAGATCTAGATGTTCCTAATAATTTAGACTATAATAGTACCTATTTCATTTTAACCAATTTTCTCCCAGATTGTACCCGAAAAAAACTTTTTTTTTTCCTTATGAATTCCTGTATTTGAAGCAGTGACGTGTGCCAAGGGTCGTGGCAAGGTCACGCTTCACAGTTCGTATTAGAGAGAGCTTTTTCTCAACTTTTACATTACATGTAGGTATGTCCAATCATGGGCAATTATGTGTACCTAAATAGATCCTTCAAATGGTTGTCATGTACCTAGCCCTTAGGGAGTACTGGCGTGATACTATGTAATAATTATTAGAAAAAAAACTGGCTAAAACTTAGTTTCTAGTTTGGGCAAATAGTAATAATCATCACATGAGTTTTAGAAAATAAAGAAGCTAAAAACGTTGTTTGTAGTTTGGGAAAATAATAATAATAATAATTTATCACTGGGGTTTTAATTTGTACAGAAAATATCCTAAATTTATTGTTTTAGAAAAAACCTGACATCATTAAAACAACGTTATACAAATAATAAAAAACAACGTATAAAGGTATGCGGTACAAAGCTGGAAAATACCAAAGTTTTTTAATACTATTTTCTTGCTCTACAGAACGTGTTTTAATTTCCCGGCAAATCTGATGCGTCGCAGCTTCAGCGAAAAACCGGAAAAGGAGATAAACTGAAAAAGGGTACTCAACCTGCCCTGACTGCGGTCCGTAGCTCCTTGCCAAGAACGGACCTAGTTGATGAAAAGGGTTTCACGAAGGTAGAAAAGAAGAAGAAGAAGCCCTGCTCTCGTAACTTGTACGGTACCGCACCGAGTGGACCCAGCATGCTGCTGCGCCCTGCTGTGCCTACGATGCAGCTGTACATTTCGCGTCTGCATCATTCCACGAAGATTGAGGAAGTCGTGCAGTACTTGAAAGGGAAGACCTACTGGACTCTGAGGGTTGAAAAGTTGGAATCGCGCCACGACATAAATTTTAAGTCATTTCGTGGTACGAGCTCCAGCCCAGCATCTACAGATCTGCTCGAAAGAGGACTTTTGGCCGAAAGGTGTCGCATTTCGACGTTTCCGAGGACGGTTACGCGACACCTCACAGCGAAACATGACGCCGACCACTTCACGTCTATAGTTATCGTTTTAAGGTTCTTAATATGTATTCGTTTATTATTATTGTTTAAGATTATTTTGTGTATTTTATCTATGGGCCTTAGTTGCCTGTTAATAAAACGATTATTATTATTATTTTGTTTTTAAAATTTATTTCCTCAGGTTTCAAGAACCTGGTGTTTTTTTTTTTGTCTCACGGGTAGAAGCCAAGGTGAGATTTTAAGTTTGAATATACTAGGTTTTTTTACAGCATTGAAACTATTGTCTAATTCTAATTGTAGGAATTTCCGAACTATGCGACATGTGTTTAATATAGCTGCTTTCTGTATAAGATAAGTATAGGCGTAAAGATTAATTACATTTAAACTGATGAAAAGTTGTTCCGGGATGATACTTGTCGTTGATACCACTATTGGGACTATGGTTACTCTGTTCATTTTCCAAACAATGGTAATTTCTTCTGTATATTTCCTGATATTTCCAGTGATAGTTTTCTGTATATTATTGGTGTTTAGGACAGCAATATCTATTTATGTATGTGTGTTTTTTTCTTTATCAACAATTGTCATATCGGGCCTGTTGTTATACATTGTATGATCTGTAACTATGGTACGGTCATAATACAATTTTGAACTAGCCCTTAACCTTAGCCTTTGAACCCGTAGCCTTTGAACGGCCCTTATTACATGGAACTTAAACTTAACTGGCGAAATGTGAATGTACTACTGTTACGTCTTTGCCTAACCCTTCCAGGATTACAGGCGTGATGTTAAGTTATGTTAAAACTTTTGTAAGAGAACAAAGTAATATTAAGCTTGTAAGTAGAATGCGACTTTTAAGTATCAACTTCGTTGTTTTTAATTTCTACTTCAATTGTAAAATATGGCCATGGCTTTGCCCGCGTTTTGGTCGGAAATAATCCCAAGGGAACGTGCTGCCAGGACAAAAAGAAGCCTATTATACTCAATATAACTTCAGTTATGCCAGTGAAAGAGACGTCATAATTGGTCCAGCCGTTTCGAACATTAGGCGGAATAAACAGACAGACAGGCAGAAAAAAAATGTTTTTTTTTTATGAGGATCGTATATACTTTCATATGCATTAGAAAAAGCTATTATTTTGATATTAGAAACAGATACTACAATTTTATTTATTTGAATAGATTAAAAAAAAAATTGTAAACGCAGAAATATATGCTTGAAACGCTAGACAAATTACACTAAAAACTAAAATCTCTATCTAATGGGATTGTAATCTAAAATTTATTTCACTATTGTAATCCAATCTGATATTACCCCATCCTACCTGTTTTCAATTATTGAAATGGTAGTAATCCGTTTAAGAGATTAACACGAAAACAAATAGGAAAATATTATACAAACGGACGGACACAGGATTATAGTTGTGTATAAATTAAATTTGAAAACATGGTTTTGCTATTATCTCACTAGTGCACAAAGCTACGAAAATCCGCGGATTTATTTTATGAATATAATGCATGTACTTTAGTTTTTGGCCGTGGTTTCGTTTACATGGGTTTTGCAATTATTTATTTGGAAATGAGGTCCGGATTTTCTCTCTAAAAGAGCTTATAACTTATTTATATTTTAAAGGGGACACTGACTTATAAGCTGACAGCCTTGTTGTTCTAGTGGTTGCAAGCGCTACTGTTGAGCATAAAGTCCTGGGTTCGATTTCCAGGTCGGGCAAAGTGTTATTAGTTTTTCGTTATGTAATTTCTCAGTAGCAGCTCGGAGTCTGGATTTATGATGGGAATAGGCTTGCCCATACATGGGACATAAACACAACTTGCGACATATGGGTGTACTATACAACGTGTAACGGAAAGGGTATATACAAACCAAGGGCACAGGTTCTTTGGATAATATCAAACGATATTAGAAGGGTTTTTTAAATCCTATCTCTACATGTTCGGAAGTTATGAGAATTTTTAATACCTACATTGATACCAGAAACCGAATTTTTTAAATTGAATTATACACAATCACTCGGAAGAGATTTATCGTGATATTGGCAAGTAACGTGGAAAGTTATTGACCTACGTAGTGCGGTGACACGTTTGTTATGATTTAAATTTAAGAAACATATGAAACCGATTTGGTATCAATTCTTAGAGTATTTTATTTTGAGCTGAAACTATGTATAGTGATTCTATACCAGCTGTCATCATTAGTGCTTAAGGATAGCAATAGGGTTTCTGTTGCACCCTGGATAATAATAATGATTTATTTTCTCACCACAATATATAGGTAAATTAGAGAGGTATCACTACAAAATACGTAACAGCAATTATTATACTGTGGGAGACTGGTGCCTAAACTAGACATGAGGTCTGTATTTCAGGATACCAGAAGGCCATTTCTCGTAATTAAAAACGTTCAAAATCTAGTAGCAGTCTCACCTCGGCGACAATCAAATGTCAAAAACTGTCAAAAATGTATGGAGACTTCAGGTATTTTTGACAGATTGAAACTGAAATCAGACTGTGACCGTGTGTGTGTTCTTAAAATTACGAGAATCGCCCCTCTGGTCTCCTACCCTTGGGTATTGCTTACATTTTAATGTTATGTACAGACGCCAGCACATCAATCTACTACAATTTGTCAAATTTATTTTATAGATTTTAAACTTTATCACTAAAGTAAAAGTTAAAGATTCAAAGTTGATTGGGAAAATTTGACAGTTTTGGGTAGGTTGATGTGCTGGCTGGCGTCTGTACAATAATTAGTGCAGTAAGAATTTACAAAAGCATTGGCATAAAATATTATAAAATAAAAACAAAAATAAAGCGTGGGGTGCTTGACATTAATTGATTATAAAAATACCTCAAAAAGCACCCCACGCTTTTTAATTGAATTAAATTATTTTCTCCTTTTTTAATTTGGTTTTTAAAGCGTGTTTTTTAGTTTTTTAAACTATTATTTATTTTTTAGTTCTGCTAACTACAATAACGTGATTTTTTGTTGTAATTATTATTTCCTTTTTTTTCATTTTTCTAATTTTTTTTTAAATTATTGATTTGTCATCGGTCCTCGATAAGTTTACAAAGTTTCAATGAAATCTGACCGTTTAAAGTGGGTCAAAATCGCGCTCTAAGGAGTCGGTTACATACAAAAACAAACAAACTTACTAGTGAAGTTAATATAAAGCGTGTAAAAAGGAAAAGGAAGATAGTTTCAATTATTGGTACTTGGTGTTATTATGTTTAGTAGGTATTTGTATTATTGTGTATTTGTGAGTGAGTAAGGTGTATGTGTGGGTGTATGTGTTGGGAGCTGGGATATAAGTACACCTCTGCCCACCCTTCGGGTAAACAAGACGTGATGTTTATTTAACCACCTTATAAAAAGTCATAAGCTCATTTAAAGTGTAAGTGGGAAGGGTTAGACCAAAAGGGAATTAGGAACTAGTCTAATTTAACCTGTTGATGATTTAGTCAATCAATCTTACTAGCCGTGCCCTAACTATGCTGGAGTCGGTTTCCAATGTAACCAGATGCAGCTTTTTATTTTACATGATATGACTGCCTATCTGATCTGCACAACCCAGTTACTGGGTAACACTTATAAGACTGTTTGTGAAACTTTGGGTTTCTGACTACACGTAAAGATTGTCAAAAACCTACGAATTACAGCCGAAACCAACAGGTTAACGTGCTTTCCGTGGCAAGGAGGGATCTCGACATGAAATGGTGTTCACCCATCCACGAATCGACTCGAAGATTAAATATTTAAGAGATGGTCATCTGCCCAGCCTTTTCCTAACTATTTTGGGGTCGGCTTCCAGTCTAACCGGACGCAGCTGAACAGAATTTCGGGGTTTTGACGACCCGTAACGACTGTCAAAGATCCACAAATGGCAGCCGGAACCAACGGCTTAACATGCTTGCCGAGGCACGGAGGGGTCTAAGTCTTGGTATGTAAAGATGGTCACCCATCCACGGACCAACCGCGGCATGTGTAGCTTAAACTGATCGGTCAATCCGTGCAGCTATTGTTACTTAACCACAAGCCCTTCAAATATTTAAGAGATATTCAGACTAATTAATTATTCATTTGTTTTAGTAGTGGTTGGGATGTTTGCACAAAATTACGGTTACGGTTAATTTAACCACATTAATAAGTCTAGATTATTTACCCAACGTAAGTTTATATTTAATTACATATTAAGTAGAGTAGGTAAGCAACAAAGATTTAAATCGTTAGATTTGCCCTTACCGCACCTATTTAGTCACGCGAAAAAAGTGTCTAAACTGAGATAAGTGAGCTTATTGTGTATCAGAAGTGTCAAAACGGAACATAAACGCGACTACATTTTACGTGACAGGGCGAATCTAACGTTTTAAATCAGAGTAAGTACACAAGAAGCACTGTGAAGGAAAACATCGTGAGAAATCCGGTAGGTATATCTAGAATAAAAAAAGTAGACATGCAACATTCACTAACCCACACTGTGCGCGCGTTGTGCATTAATGCGCACTCTCTTTCACAGAAAGGTCGCAGCAATGGAAATATTATAGGCTGATTATGTGTCCAAGATGGCGCAAGATTGTAAATTAAAGTTAAATCGTGACCCCATGTTCCCAAGTTAATAAAAAGGTACTAAAAGATGACCGTAAAACAGTAACGGCGTGGTTTATTTTGGAAATGACTAATTACTGCTCGCTTTAGAGCTCTTCGGCGGCAAGTGGGCGCCTCTAGTACTTAGTTTAAATTAATCCTAATAAAAATAACGTCTCTAGTGCGGGCTTGAGCTTGCGGTGTTTGCGGTTGGTCCGTGGATGGGTGACCATCTTTACATACCAAGACCCGTCCGTACCTCGGAAAGCACGTTAAGCCGTGTTGCTTCCGGCTACCATTATTTATTTATTTATTTATTTATTTATTTATTCATAGGAGAACCAACAGCTATAATATAAAAATAACAATTGTTTATGTAACATTAAGCCAATTACAGGTTCCCACGGATAAAAACAGAAAAAAGAAATAGAAATCTTATGATCACTAACAAGCACGATAAAAAAGAATACAATATATAAGGTACAATAGGCACTATGCACTTTTGAAAAATTCAGCGTTCAGCCGAGTGCGAACAGAATAGGTTTTGGTGGTAAATGGGTCAAATGAGAACTCTTTAGAAAGGATATTGAAGTCCTTACTCGCTCGCACCATATATGAGTTATGCCTGTAGTTGGAAGAGGAAAAAGGAATGGAGATAGGTGGATTAAACCTAACAGATCTTTGAGGGACGTTGAAACGCAGTTTGTGCAGGAGATCAGGACAGTCGATCTCGTTAGAAATAATTTTTAAAAGAAAAGTGCTATCCGCCAATCGACGACGATTTAAAAGTGGCTGTAAATGAAATTTCTTGCAGAGATTTATGTAATTTTCAGAATGGTATGGTATACGCAGCCGAAAACATAGGAACCGAATAAATCTTTTTTGTATGTTCTCAATACGATCAATGTACTTGCCATAACACGAGTTCCAAATTTGTGACGTATATTCAAGATGACTTCTCACATAAGAGCAATAAAGAATCTTAAGGGTTTTGGCTTTCTTGAAACACCCTGCGATTCTCATAATAAAACCCAGTGACTTCGAAGCTTTGGCCACTATTTGCTCAATGTGCACGTTAAATAGAAGTTTGGAATCATGAAAAACGCCCAGGTCACGTACACCATCGCATCTGTGCAATAGCTGCCCTTTAAGTTTATAAGTTGTAGGGAGAGGGACGCGTTTTCTGCTAAAGGATATTATTGAACATTTCACAGGGTTCAAATCAAGTTTGTTAACTAAGCAATAATCATCCAATCGCGCCAGGTCAGATTGGAGAGCTTCCATGTCATCGTCTGATGATATTGCAGAAAATATCTTCATGTCATCAGCAAAGCAAAGTAACTGTGAGTTATGGAAACACGAGTCGATGTCGCTCACATAAATGATAAAAAGTAATGGACCCATCAAGGAACCCTGAGGAACACCACTAGGTCATTATTAGTGGATCTTTGACAGTCGTTACAGTTCGTCAGAAGTCCGAAAGTCTGACAATCAGTCTCACCAAGGGGTAGTGTAATACACAGTAACTGGGTTGTAGAGGTCAGACAGGCAGTTGCTCTACGTAAAATATTGGTATTCAGCTGCATCCGGTTAGACTGGAAGCCGACCCCAACGGCTAAGCAGATGGTGAAAAGGAACGTCTCCCAATTTTAGCCTTTTAGATGTATAAGTATTTATTCACACACACAGGCAATATACTACTACATCATTACCATAGGCAAATTTGGAGTAATCTTCACGTAAGAGGATCCAACAGATTTCGTGTACCTACATAATTTCCAAAAAGGACGGCTACGTCGAAAAACGTAAGAAAATATTTAATTAAGGTTCTGCCAAAAATACAAACGTTAATGGTACCTAATTTGACGAAATTTTTATACCTAATTACCAAGATATCTAATTGTTTTACGAACGCGTCTAATGTTCCTAGAATAATTTGTAGTACGTTTTTTAGATCGTTTAATTGATGGTTTTATTTTTAATTAGAGATCGCTAACTCTAGAATTCTAGAAAAAAAGTCAGGTTTATTTTCTATACAATTCATCTCATGTTCCTACTACGGCGGGCTGTGCTGGCGCTGTTGCTGCGGCTGCTGATCCTCAAGCGACGCAAATTCTTTAACCTTATGGGTAACGTTCGTTTTGAGCCGTATGGGGTCTAAACGCTCAGGTAATGGGGCCTGAGTGCACGTCTCCTTTTTAAGGAAATTTCTCGCCGACTGGTCATCACTTAACGTTACCAGAGGGCTGGGTCATTCTTTGGCCAAAGAATTAGCATTGCCATTCAATGTGGCAATGCCGCTAGTCTTCTGGGCACGTTTTGACGTACGATGCGGACGAGTACTTTGACGCCTAATTGTCCTTTTGTTTTGTATTTATTTGTATAGTTCGTTAGTTAGTAATTTAATTTAGTACCTAGTGTAAATAGTTAGTTATACAATTTAATTTAAAATGCTGATCCAAACCCAGTAAGTTTCAGTATATTCTAAAACAAACGAGGTAAAATATGTGCAAACATTATTTCCCGCGTTTCTGAGACGAACAAAATGGCCCTTGCGCCACCCAGAGTGGTACTCCAGGAGTTCTCCAACGCACTAGTTCAGACAGTCTTGTTGAAAACGTTTTATATACAAGACTAATATACGTCGACACCTTGCGAAGACTGGAAACTGTAAATTGTTTTGGTGCCATATTAATTTTATTTACTTTTCTGGGGTAGTTTTGGTGTTAGCCTCGATAATACGTTTTTAATAATAGGTCTTTACCTATGAAATTGCCGTTTTGTATGAAAAAATTTAAACGAATTTTTTTCATGTATTTTTTATTTGTATTAATCGAAGTAATCACCCATGCAATCAATGCATCTTTGCCATCGCAGTGGCAGTTTATTGATGCCCTTCTTAAAGAAATCAGCTGGACGGGAGGCAACAAATTCTTCAAAGGCATTTTGTACTGCCTCTCGGGTATTGAATTTTTTTCCCGCCAAGAAGTTATCCAAATTCTGGAAAAAGTAGTAGTCTGTAGGCGCAAGGTCTGGTGAGTAGGGCGGATGACGGAGAGCTTCCAACCCCAGTTCTTGCAACTTGGAGACCGTCTGCTGTGCAGTATGAGGTCGCGCGTTGTCGTGCAGGAGCAGCGGAGACGAGCGATTGACCAATGCTGGTTGGAGATGTGCCAGCTTCTCCATCATTGTGTTCAGTTCTTCACAGTACACATCTGCAGTAATGCTCACCCCGTTTGGTAAGAAGCTGTGATGAATCACACCGGCGCTAGACCACCAAACAGTGACCATCACTTTTCTAGGGGTAAGTTTTCGTTTAGGGCATTGTTTAGGTGCTGAACCAGGATCCAACCAACTTGCTGAGCGCTTGCGGTTATCAAACAGAATCCATTTTTCATCGCAGGTAACAATGCGGTTCAAAATTCCTTCATTTGTGTGTCTGTTGAGCAGTGCAAGGCACGTCTCGACGCGTACTTCGCGCTGACGATCATTGAGTTCGTGGGGCACCCATTTGTCAAGCTTTTTTACCTTGCCAATTTGACGCAAATGGACCAATATTGTTTTGACGCTAACGTCGAAAGCTGCTGCTAATTCAGCCGTAGATTGTGTATCATCAGCTTCCACAATCGCCTTTAATTCGTCATTGTCGACCAAAGTCTTCGGACGACCGCGAGGTTCATTATTCAGGTCGAAATTTCCAGAACGGAAGCGAGCAAACCAATAACAGGTGGTGCGTTGGTTTGTAGTGTTAGCTCCGTAAACGTCGTTGATGTTGCGTGCCGCTTGTGCCGCGTTGCTGCCACGACGGTACTCATATTCCATAATTACTCGAATTTTTAACGTATCCATGATGACGAAAAAGATTGAAATGCGATGAAAATGTAACACGAATCAATAAACAAATGACTACTTTTGGAAAAAAAAATCCATGTTTTTAAAATAAAATTAATTTGAAATTAGAATTCTTACCCAAACAAAAATTATTTTGATTTGAAATGGCCAGTACTGCAAAACGGCAATTTCATAGGTAAAGACCTAATATCACTTTGTATAATATCTTGATGACATTATACTGCTTTCTGTCACTGTTGTTCACATAGCACCATCTAGAACAAACCCTCACGTTAAACATCCAGGTCATCTCGCCACCGTTTTTTGGGCCGACTAAGTAAGTGTATAGGTTCAAATTAAATTAGTTAGCAAAACTCCACAGACGTAATCGGTATCGATACCGAAAGATGAAAATACAAAAAAAAGGTTTTTTTTGGGTCTACCACCGTTCGTAGTTTTGTAACTTGAAATATCTACTTACCAATTCTTCGGAGTATCGTTAACTTTATTTGACCCTGTAGAGATTGGTAGATATAATTCATTTTTCAGTCATTCAAATTGATATTTACCACTATTACTATCATACCTCACAACTTTAATATTCCATCGGTCGTATGAAGTCTTCGAATGAAATAGCAGAATTTCCTTGACTGTACACCCACATTCAGCTTATTTTGTTTCTATCTGCTTGTAAAGCTCAGGAATATTACTCCTGACTTTGAGAAAGACAATGATAATAGAAATAGACTCTTCAATGGAGTAGAGCGGAGGAAGTAATAGTTGAAGGTTTTTTTTTTTGAGGGTAGGATATCATCAAATAACTTCTCCCGCTCTGAGTGGAGCAGGAGGGCGTGTCAGACTTTTACTGACTAAAACTCACCCGTGTTCCCTCAGTTGCCTGTGTGCCAGGGGCGACGGTATCTCTTTCGAACAACCCGCACCCCTGGCAGGCATCGGCCCTCCTGCCAGGGGCCATCCTGCCTAGTCTTTTTACAACTACATATATTGGGGTCAGCTCCTAGTCTAACCGGATGCAGCTGAATACCAGTATTTCACATGGAGCGACGGCCTATTTGACCTCCATAACCCAGTTACTTGGTAACAAGATACCACTTGGTAAGACAGGTCGTCAGACTTTTGGGCTTCTGAACACCCGTAATGACAGTCAAAGAATGACAGCCGAGACGAACGGCTTAACGGGGTTTCCGAAGCACGCAGAGTCAAATGTCACCCATTCGAGAACCGACCGCGGCAAGCATAGCTTAACATTTGATCGACCCGTATGAACAGTCATACAGTTCGATCAAATGTCAAGCTATATTTTTATTGATTTGAGGTGCTAGTGGCTTAATAATAACAGTATTATTACGCACCTCAAATCAATAAGAATATCTACAACGTAAATTCAGAAAGGATTTCTGCGCTTATCACAGCATCGTTGACCGTAAATAATTTCACTAATCTGTCTGTTATTTACAAACTTTTTCTTCTCATATTTTCAGCTTATCATTTTTTCAAATTAAACGAAATAACAAACAACTGATTTACACACGCTGTTATGTCATGTCCAGTTCAACAGATTTACGCTTCACGAGATACAACCTATTAATTTTTATACCTTGTATCAACGGTATTATCCTCTGTATCTCCTAAATTAACATTTTAAATGTTGATACGAATGATGAAAAGGAGAAATTATAAAAACAGACCATTTTATTGCTTCGTATACGGGTTCAATTGTTATCTGGAAATTCGATTGTGTGTTATGCTTTAAATTGTTTCAGAGAATTTTGTGTTATTGTTTTATATAATTTTCGGAACTTTTGAAGGTTTAAAGGAGGAATTACAGAATTGTGGTTCCAGGTATCATAGGAATTTATTATTTTGGCTGCGTACTCGTAATAATCATACCTTCAAAAATATTTTATTTTGAAACCAATAAACCTACCGTTTTTTTATGAACTTATTGCACGAGATTCGTTTAGATGTAAATTTTAATTATTCTATTTTGTGAACATTATAATCGACGCATAGTCTAAATTAATCTATTAGGAACCAATATATGATATGATATCTAGGTACAAGCATTATCAAAGTCCCATTACCGTATGATCTATCTAATTATTGTTAGCTAATTCGCCCTTCGGCTAATTAGGCAGCAGATGCCTATGAGATAGAAATTAGCTTTGTGCAACATTTCGCAGAACACGACCACCTGCAGGCTTTAGTTAACTACTTGTCTTTATGCACTAACCCAGATATCGTTCTGAAACCACAATCTATTAAAATAACAGCCATTCTTCTAATATTATAAATGTGAAAGTTTGTATGTTTAGATGTTTGAATATTTAGAGGTTTGGATGTTTGTTACTCAACCACGCTTCAACGGCTGAAAGGATTTGGATGAAATTTGGCACAAAAATAACTATGTGTGTGCCAAATTTCATCCAAATCTGCAATCCGATAGTGCATTCCTGTGGGATAATTTTCGACCTCCACGCGAACGAAGCCGCTGACTAAAGCTAGTATTCATATAAAATTGATCAGTTTCGTTGTCGTTGAGCTCCTCTAGTACTGAGTTGAGCTTCACGCTTACTGACAAACTGACTAGACTGGTCCACTCAAATCTGTGTGGCATTAGTGCGAAGAATTCGCAAGGATCATAAGTTTGATTTTAGTCAACAAAAGAGAACTAGTATCACAAACGCGCAGAGTAAATGTAACGTAAACTCTAACGATTATGATTAAAATTAAAAATACTCATTTCGCACTTAACCATGATTAGTTTGGGCACGCCACGATAGCGGCGGTAAGTTCCCTCTTTGAGGAGTGGCTTGAGAGGCGACATGGAGTCCTCACCTTCCGCCTGACGCAGGACACGGTTGTTTCGGGAGGTTCCTATTTCGAATAAGGCGGGAGGAAACGCCCGGGTGTTTTCACTGCGAAGATCGCTCTGAGGACACGGTGGAGCATACGGTGGAGCACGGTGGTCTGCCCGGCTTGGGCGGAGCACCGCCGTGTCCTCGTGGACGCGATCGGCGGCGGCGATCTCTCACGTCCGGTCCTGGTTTAGGCCATGGTACGGAGCGAGTGTGCATGGGTAGCCGTCACCTCCTTCTGCGAAGCAGTAATGCTCGCGAAGAGGGAGGTGGCGCACGTGAGGAAGAGGCAATATAATTATGCGCCCTCACGGCCGTAGTCGCCGCGGGAGACGCCCTGGGCGTCGGGAATCCCAGGCTGATTCCCGGCCACCGTAGGCGCGGGCTTGCGGACGGCGAGCAATGGGTAGCTCGCTGTCCGGTAAGGACCAAGCCCGGGTCGACGGCGCGTTGTGTTCCACGCGCGTCTCAAAGAGATTTCAGCACCAAATGGTGGGGTCCGCAAGGGCCAATGCTTGCCAGGGGTGCGGGTTGTTCGAAAGAGATACTGCGGCCCCTGGCACACAGGCAACTGGTGAGAACACGGGTGGGTTTTAGACGGTAAAAGTCTGACACGCCCTTCTGCTCCACCCAGAGCGGGAGAAGTTATTTTATGATTTCACACACAACAAAAAAACCGTGATTAGTTTTAGGACACTATTCGAATATTTATAACCCTAGTTTTAGTATATGCGAAACCCGAAACACGTGTCTAGAATTTTTATGTAAAGAATATTACAAAATTTCAAATCTGAATCATTTTGTAATCTATTACTTCATATTATTTATTATGTTCGAAAAATTTGTTTGCTCAAGAACGTAAATAACGCAATGAATGTAGTTGAACTGTTAAAATGGAAGCCATTCCTACTGTTAGTGTGTTACGCTATACTCCCAGGCAAGTCTTTAACGTCACAGTTCACAGAGTGGTTTTAATTAATGCAATCTTTATTATAAATATAACCTACAATTTACCAAACGCTTCTTTAAAAATGTTGTCATAGTTGTTGTCACAGTTTCAGGAAAACTATTACCTTCAGAAAATGTAAAGTTGCTACTAAGTCCAAATAAACTTGGGTAAACTTGAAAGTTCTCATTTCTTGCTGCGTTTTCTTCGGTAGAGTAACTGTTTCGTAATGGACGAAACGACTTTAATAAATAAAATAACAGTGCTAAGGATGCCCGAACAACTGTAACTTTTAAATTGGTTTAGAATAAAAACTTCCAAGTTCTAAGTTTTGCATATTTTGACTGAATTTATATTTCTTCAAGTAGACTGAATAGGAAGTGACCTTTCATAAATAATAAAATTGTGTTCTTGTTTTTATAACTTACTTATTTGTCATGAAACTACTTACCTAACGAAGAATTTCTGATAGGATAGATTTCTGTGTTATGTGTCGGCGAAAAACTGAAGGGCGGATAGGCTGAGTTCAATGATTGATTGAAACAAGCAGAAGACCAATCTGATGGCAAGTTCTACCGTCACCTCTGGACATTGCCATCCTATATCATCTTGGTGCTCTCGCATAATTATAGCAGGTCTTCTGGGGAGTTTGTCGTGCCACTTCTTCTTCCCAGCCTAAGTACTAGGAACTGGCAGAGCGGGCGTTTTGGGGGACTATCTTATGTATTTTTTACGGTCCAAAAGTGCTGATTTTCAGCCTAATTTGAGTAACTGACTTATGATTTTGAAGTTGTACCTCCTGTGAGTAGCTATCTTTATATATCGAGTGGCGCCTTCAATATAGCTACCCTTTAAACTCGAACATTGCTTAGCATCGTCGGACGATGCTAAGCAATGTCATCTAGGCACTAACTTCTGGATACGACTTCGCCCGCTGGAACTTTCTTGTTCCCCTGATCCTCCCCGTAGCATCGAATCGCTTACCCACGCTATCGACAATTTTCGCTTACCGTTCTTTGCGACTTTTTTTGTTTTAGCTCGACTGCTAAGGGTCTTAGCGTGATATTAAGTAGCCTACAGCCTTCCTTAACAATTGGTCTGTCAAATGTAAAAATGATTTTGTTCATATTAGATGGGACTTAAGAGCGTTTATTCTGAAAATGGGCAACATCGCAAATACATAGCTGTCAAATATTTCACTATTTTGATTAATTTGGCTATATTACTGTATGGAAATATGAAATATTGCTAACTAGTGACCTAAAATATTGATTATGAAATGCAATAATTAATATCTTAACACCGAAACTTTAGTTTAAGATGTAAAAAAGGAACTTGGAAACTTTCCAAATGCCCTTTTTACACCTAGAAAGTTTACAACATCAAATTAAGTGTTATAATTGCAAATCATTATTCATTCATTTAGGTCACTAGTTAGCGATATTTCATACTTCCATACAGTAATATTAACAAATTAATAAAAACAGGTAAATATTTGACAGCTATTTGCGACGTTGCCAACTTTCAGAATAAACACTCTTAAACATAAGTGGCGAAATGTGGGTGTACACCTCTGTCCACCCCAAACGGAAACAAGTCGTGGTGTTATGTTTATATTTCACACTAAAAAATCTGTGTCACATAACCTTGACGTAGCACAAAGCGGAAAACATTTAAAACCCAACACAACGTGTCAAATTATCGCGTGACCTTTAAACAGAGCATACTGTCAACAACGCCATATTTCACAGAGACGGACCTCGACCCTCAGGGAGTACCTTAACAAGTTTACAAGAAACCCCGAGAACGGCACAAAACACTAATAAATTATTTCGTTAACAAACTGTCTCTCATATTCTATTTGTGGCTTTTGATGTAGTCTTGATTGCGTTTACATAAGATTATTTATTTACTGTTAAAGTCTTGATGTGCTTGGTAACTCTGTAACTAGGTACCTACTCAAGGATTCCCACTTTGATAATTTATAGGTAGGTACTCACTGTTTGTTAATTATGTGAAGTAATAGGTAGTGTCACTTTAATAGTTATAGTAGGTTCGTTTGGTATCTAGACTTTGTAAGAGTAATGTAAAGACGGCGATGTTAGAAGACGAAGTGTAACCTAACTACAGTGTAAAAAAACTGCTTAATTGGTCTAGTGATCGCAAACGCTACAGTTGAGCAAAAGGTTCAACTCGAGAAAAAATCTGCCTCGATGGTCTAGTGATCGCAAACGCTACAGTTGAGCAAAAGGTTCAACTCGAGAAAAAACTGCCTCGTTAGTCTAGTGGTCGCAAACGCTACAGTTGAGCAAAAGGTTCAACTCGAGAAAAAAACTGCTTGGTTGGTCTAATGGTCGCAAACGCTACAGTTGAGCAAAAGGTTCAACTCGAGAAAAAACTGCCTCGTTAGTCTAGTGGTCGCAAACGCTACAGTTGAGCAAAAGGTTCAACTCGAGAAAAAAACTGCCTGGTTGGTCTAATGGTCGCAAACGCTACTGTTGAGCAAAAGGTTCAACTCGAGAAAAAAACTGCCTGGTTGGTCTAGTGGTCGCAAAGGCTACAGTTGAGCAAAAGGTTCAACACGAGAAAAAAACTGCCTGGTTGGTCTAATGGTCGCAAACGCTACTGTTGAGCAAAAGGTTCAACTCGAGAAAAAAACTGCCTGGTTGGTCTAGTGGTCGCAAAGGCTACAGTTGAGCAAAAGGTTTGTAACGTTGCGCTTTGCAAGTTACAATTTAAAAGAGTTTAGTCTAAGAAGCCTTAATAATAACAAACCTATCTACACTTAAAACTATACTATAATTACACAAAACTTTCAAAAAATAACCTAGTATAATATTTATAAGTAAACCTAACACTTAAATACATCATTATAATTAAATAATATGGTACGGAACCTCCGAGCGTTTATTTACTTAAAGGGTCTTCGTTCTATGCGCCCGCGCATCTCTAAAACGATCATTAGCGAGCGTCGCCGAGAAGTGTCGATTCGGTTGGGCCTGGTAAGGACGATGATTAGTCAAACTGAGAGCGCTTGAAGTGACGGCTGTGTCGCTTGCTCCGAACCTACTTACTTAAATAATTTTGATAACATCGCTAAATCCCGCTGGGGTAAGTTTCCATGTATTTTATTAGAAGTGCTAACTGTAAGGTGCGCCTAGAATTTCTTAAAACTAGTTTTCTGCTGTATTTCTTCCTACCTTCCTATCTGGGACACTGTGACCTTTTAACCTACGAAACGTGGTTCCGACAGCTTGCTTACGCTTCCATTTCTGTCTGGATTTCCAGGATTATAGTCTACCTTTCAACCCTTTCGCCACGTCGTCGTGGTTCCGGCATCAAGGAGGACGCTTGGAGAAGATCCTCTGCTGCGCAGTGACTTACGCCTACCCTACGCTGAATAATTAACGAACTCAGAACCTGGAACTGGAGCCGTTAGTTGCGGGCAAAGTCTGTGACGGGACCATCATCACCTTGGAGACGGTTCAGGCCAGTGTTCCCTACCCATTACTACCCTCTGCAATCAAGTTGAGACGGCCACGGAATTTTAGGCAATAAATAATAAGTGTACTGGATCATCGAGCTCTTATTATTTACAAACCCCTACATACCTACCTGCTGACAACCCTCTAAAGGGCAAGTGTCACAGTGGCGCCTTAACGTGTGTTTCCAGTGGCCGAATCATATCTTGATTCCTTTTTTCCGAAGTACAGCTGTTAGGTCGATCTACCTACATTGTTGCTGTGAACGTGAAGGTGATAATCTACAGCAAAGCGAACTGGTACGTACTTTCTTATCTATTAACTGTTTTTTTCTTCACTTACTCATTACCATTTCTATGCCTATTAGTGTCTGGTTATTGTTAGCTGTTACGTATTAGTTCTATCAATTGTGAAAAAAGATGGAAGATTTATATCATCCACTACCTACCTACACTAATAAAAGAACTTTGATAATTTAACCTACTATACGATAAGTAGCAATTTTGTTATACGTAACAGTTCGCACAGCTAAATTCTTCTTAATTTTCACATCATTTATTAATTTACATTTCTTACATTTCCATTAGTTTCTTTTTATTTCTCTCATTTCCCCAAGTCACCAAGCGTAAAAGGTAGCTAGATACTTGCATAATTGTAAAGGGCACCATATATATCTCTTGATAATATCTATTCTTTTATTGTATTCATTAATTAATTTCTTTCATTCTTCTAGAAAACATGGAAACATACCCTATTAAATTTTTTTTACTCAACAAAAATGAATTAACCTATGAAGTGCTTATTAGAGGCGAGGAACCTGCCTCAACCGTACTCGAACTTCGAAAACAAATAAATAAACTAACACCTATTATACCTACATCTGATATTTGTGAGTCAGGAATCGAACCTGACGTCGATATTTCTGGCGTTGGTGTTTCTATGATCGAACTTACATCTCGAGTAAAATCTTTAGAGGATAAGTTTGATACCAATCTTTTCGAACGTACTAAAGCTTTATGTAATCATTCGTACCACCGCATAAAAAGAATTGATTGCTTTGATCCCAAACACTCTGAAAAAGTAAAATCTCTGTCAAAAAGTATAACATCATTAATGAATAAATTAGATGCACTTAATAAATCAGCTAACCCTACCTATGAGCCTGTTGTGAGTGTTCAAACATCAGTGGATGCCGTGCCTAACGTATCGATGTATTGTGACCGCTCACACATTGGTGAACTACAAAAACTAAAATATAACGGTAAATCCTGTGTACACGCTTTCGTGCAGAGAGTAAACGAGTATAGTACTGCGCGTAATATACCCTCTAACAAATTGTTATTGTATACTACAGAAATATTCACAGGCGATGCGTTACATTGGTTTCGTAGTATTAAGGATTCAGTTACTACTTGGGATGAGCTAAAAGCTTTGCTAATAGAGGATTTTAGTCAGTTTGATTACGACTACCGTTTATTGTCTGAGATACGTAACAGAACACAGGGTGATACGGAGAACATCACTATTTATTTCGCCAAAATGTCAGAATTGTTTTCTAGGTTAACAAAAAATTTATCAGAACAGGAGAAACTAGACATCTTAATGCATAACATTAGACCTTGTTATTCTAGTGTATTGGCTTCAAATACGTCATCAATCAGTACTATGGAAAACTTAAGAGCATTATGTAGGAACTTTGAGAAAATACAGTCTCTGTCTTCTCAATTTAGAGAACCACCAAGCGTGTCGTTTGATACTTTGGCCCCTGACTTAGCATTTTCAAAAACATCTGAACAGGCTACTACTAAATCTAACAATTACAATCAACACAGGTTTAATAATAACTCAAAACATAATTCTAATTCTTTTTATAAGCCTAAAGTTAACCCAGATATAGCTGCTATTACCACTTCTGATTCGAATTCTAAACCGGTTTACTGTCCTCGCTGTCGTAATTCTGAGCATTCCCTGAAACGGTGTAAAGCGGAAAGATTTCTAATTTGCTTTAAGTGTGGAACAAAGGATGTTAAATACCCTAGTTGCCCTAATTGTCAATCAAAGTCAAGAGAAAAAAACTAGGTAGTGAAGATTGCTGTAGTGAAAGGGCGGTAAAACCTAATATGAATACTATAGATTACAATAAGATTAATAACTTTGATGAAAAGGATTGGAAGGCCTGGTTATTAACGGTCAAAACTTTCTTTTCTAGCTATTTCATTACAACAATCTTCGATAAAAAACCTATGGATGATCTACGACCGTATGCAACGATCCAAGCGCGTGACACAAATCTCTGTGGTTTACTTGATTCCGGTTCTTCAGTAACTATTTTAGGTAATAATTCTCATTTACATTTTGTTTCATTAGGACTAGAACTTCATAGGGACGCTGCTAAAACTTTTACAGCTGCCGGTGGACAGAATTTACCATCTATCGGATTCATTAATCTTCCCGTAACTTTCGAAAAGCAATTCCATATATTGAAGGCTTATGTCGTACCGTCAGTAAAAACAACTTTAATACTAGGCATTGACTTTTGGACTAAATTTAAACTTTTCCCAAAATTTTATAATTCTATTTCAATTCATAATACCGCAAATAATAATAGTAAAATATCAACAGTCTCTGAAACTACTACTGTAGTACATTCCTATAATGAATTAACAGAAGCGCAGCGCGTAACAGCTGATAACATTATCGAACAGTTTAAGAATATTTCATCTGAAACATGTGGCTTGGGCAGAACTAATTTGGTAACTCACCATATAGATACAGGTGATGCCCTACCAATAAGGCAAAGATATTACAGGGTTTCTCCTGAGAAACAACGTATATTATCTGAGCAACTAGACGAAATGTTATCTTTGGGTGTTGTTGAAGACTGTGAGAGCCCATGGTCTTCACCTGTTCTATTGACGCCTAAAAAAGACGGTAAACTTAGATTCTGTCTAGACAGTCGTAAATTGAATTCGGTTACTAAAAAGGACGCCTACAAGTTGCCTTATATATCTGAGATTTTGGATAATTTAAGTAACGCTAAATATCTAAGTAGCATCGATTTGTCCAAGGCTTTCTGGCAAATTCCCATTACAGAGAACGATAGAAACAAGACCGCTTTCTATATTCCTCATCGCGGTACTTTCAGATTTGTTACTATGCCCTTCGGATTGACGAATTCGCCTGCTACTCAACAGAGGCTCGTTGACTCATTATTCTATGGCCCTGAGTTTGAAAATTCTGTCTTCGTCTACATCGATGACATTGTTATAATAAGCTCTAATTTTGAAAATCATATTTCTCTTCTTCTAAAAGTCCACAAGAAATTAACTATGGCTAATCTAACCATAAACTTCGGAAAATCAGTTTTCTTTCGAAACCAACTTAAATATCTAGGTTACGTCATTGACTCTAAAGGTCTTCATGTCGATTCTGATAAAGTCGATACCATTTTAAATTACCCTACACCTACAAATAAAAAAGAGGTAAAGAGATTTCTTGGAATCGCGTCCTGGTATCGTAAGTTTGTACCTAAATTTAGCTCAATAGCTGGCCCTTTAAACAGACTTACTGCAACTAGTAAGAAATCTAATCCCTTCCATTGGTCTACAGAAGCAGATGAATCTTTCACGAAACTAAAAGAACTCCTTGTCTCTGCTCCGATTCTTTCATGTCCTAACTTTGACCTATCGTTTGAAGTCCATACCGACGCGAGTGATTATGGTGTTGGGGGTTTATTAACTCAGACTATAGATGGAGTCGAGCATCCTATAGCCTACACAAGTAGAACCTTGACTAGTTCAGAGAAGAATTACAGCATCACTGAAAGAGAGGCTCTCGCTGTATTAGTAGCTTTAGAACACTGGAGATGCTACCTTGATAATGGGAAAAAGTTTATTGTATATACAGACCATTCGGCTCTCAAGTGGTTTATTAACCTAAACAACCCTACTGGTCGTCTAGCTCGTTGGGGTGTACGTCTCTCGGCATTCAATTTTGAAATTAAACACCGTCGTGGCGTGGATAATGTCATTCCTGATGCACTGTCTCGTGCATGCCAAGTTTCAGCTATAGTCACTAATCCTAACATTGCAGCTTCTAGTGATCAGTGGTACTTAAATATATATAACGGTTGCCAGAGTTCTCCTACATCTTTTCCTAACTATTTAGTAAAAAATAATCGCTTATTCCGATACACGCAAACCAAACATCCCCTAAATAAAGAGTTTGAGTGGAAGGAGGTGATCCCTGCAGAGTCTAGAACGGAGGTCATCTTAAAAAACCACTCTGAACCAACCGCTGGTCATTTTGGTATATTTAAAACTTACAAGCGGGTAAGTCTCAGGTACTATTGGCCTGGAATGCATGCTGATGTCGTGAAAGCGGTTACGTCATGTGATATCTGTATTGCACATAAGCATCAAACTCATGCTCCCTTAGGTGAAATGGGTAGACCTAAGCAATGTTCTAGACCTTTTCAAGTTATTAGCATAGATCTAGTAGGACCACTACCGACTACTAGAAAACAAAACTCCTACATCCTAGTCGTGACTTGTTGCTTTAGTAAGTACTGCTTACTATTTCCAATAAAGCGCGCGACAGCCGAAATTGTAACTAAGATCCTAGAGGAACAAGTATTTCTAATACATGGTATACCTTCTACAGTGATACTTGATAATGGTAAACAATTCATAAGTCTTACGCTAAAACAAATGTTTGACAAATATAAGGTACCTAAAATACATTTTACTCCTAAATATTCACCACATGTTAATACAGTCGAGCGTTATAACAAAACAATAATGACCGCTATCTCAACTTTTATCACTACCGATCAACGCGTTTGGGATCAGCTGGTACCTAAAATACAATTCGCCGTGAATAGTTCTGTTAATGAGGTAACCGGTTTTACTCCGTCGTTTCTAGTGTACGGGCGTGAACTAATTGCTTGTGGATCGCACTACGTTGATACGGAAAACGATGAAGATATTGTTTTTCAACCTCGCGATTCCTACGCTGAGAATTTAGGTGTGTTGTCTAGTATATTTAATAAGGTTCAAGCACTATTACTACAGGCTCATAGTAGGAATTGTCAACATTATAATTTACGCAGGAAACCTGCCGAATTTAATATCGGTGACATTGTTTGGAGAAAGACTTTTTATCAGAGTGATAAGGATAAATATTTTAATAAAAAATTAGCGGCAAAATTCATAAAATGTAAAGTTATTGGTAAAAAGTCCCCACTTGTTTACGATCTTGCTGATATGTCTGGAAAACCGCTAGGGTCTTGGCATATCAAAGATATCAAACTTAACAACTATAAAGTCTAAACTCATTACATAGCTTATCATAGTACCTAACTTAGCCTTAATTACACTAAAACCTACTACTTAAACTCTAATGTGTTAAATAAATAATACTATTTTAATACATTTAAACTTGCTAATTGAGTATAATTATTTAATAATTTAGTTATTACTCTGCTGCTATGGTCTCAAGTCTGTATTAGTAGACTGGATGATTTTATGAAAGGTGACTATTAGCGTGAGGTATGAAAGTGAAGTCTGCACGTTTTAGTCAGTTTAGTTTAGTAGTGCAAGTCGGATTTTGCAACTAGTACGCAAAATCCTTCGCTTTCTGGCGGGGTACTGTAACGTTGCGCTTTGCAAGTTACAATTTAAAAGAGTTTAGTCTAAGAAGCCTTAATAATAACAAACCTATCTACACTTAAAACTATACTATAATTACACAAAACTTTCAAAAAATAACCTAGTATAATATTTATAAGTAAACCTAACACTTAAATACATCATTATAATTAAATAATATGGTACGGAACCTCCGAGCGTTTATTTACTTAAAGGGTCTTCGTTCTATGCGCCCGCGCATCTCTAAAACGATCATTAGCGAGCGTCGCCGAGAAGTGTCGATTCGGTTGGGCCTGGTAAGGACGATGATTAGTCAAACTGAGAGCGCTTGAAGTGACGGCTGTGTCGCTTGCTCCGAACCTACTTACTTAAATAATTTTGATAACATCGCTAAATCCCGCTGGGGTAAGTTTCCATGTATTTTATTAGAAGTGCTAACTGTAAGGTGCGCCTAGAATTTCTTAAAACTAGTTTTCTGCTGTATTTCTTCCTACCTTCCTATCTGGGACACTGTGACCTTTTAACCTACGAAACGTGGTTCCGACAGCTTGCTTACGCTTCCATTTCTGTCTGGATTTCCAGGATTATAGTCTACCTTTCAACCCTTTCGCCACGTCGTCGTGGTTCCGGCATCAAGGAGGACGCTTGGAGAAGATCCTCTGCTGCGCAGTGACTTACGCCTACCCTACGCTGAATAATTAACGAACTCAGAACCTGGAACTGGAGCCGTTAGTTGCGGGCAAAGTCTGTGACGGGACCATCATCACCTTGGAGACGGTTCAGGCCAGTGTTCCCTACCCATTACTACCCTCTGCAATCAAGTTGAGACGGCCACGGAATTTTAGGCAATAAATAATAAGTGTACTGGATCATCGAGCTCTTATTATTTACAAACCCCTACATACCTACCTGCTGACAACCCTCTAAAGGGCAAGTGTCACAGGTTCAACTCGAGAAAAAAACTGCCTGGTTGGTCTAGTGGACGCAAACGCTACTGTTGAGCAAAAGGTTCAACTCGAGCAAGGGTAAGATCTGGAAAAGAGTGTTATAGACTTTTTTCAGCAGCAGCTTGGAGTTTAGATAAGTGCCCGATTGATGACAATAGGCTCGCCCCCTATAACATAGAAAACGCTAAGGTACATTAGGTATGAGGTAAATTGCAAATTACAAGTCAGTGTCAGGCTTTATGTAGAACAAAATATGATTTACTACTGTAACAAATATGGATTTACAGAATTATAATCATTCAAATCATCAACAGAACCCTCTATGTTTATATAATCCCATAGAATGAGTATTTCATGAAGATATTCGCGAATTTTGGGCGGTACCTGAGTACATCCTCCTTAAATATAACTCGAAATCTGTACACCTTTGCCACTTCAGGGAGTACACGTAACGGTTAGGTAGATAAGAAAAAAACATATCTAAGAACCACCGCTAGAAAACCTACTTTTTAATTAAAAAAACCGCACTCAAATCGGTTCACCCGTTTAAGAGCTATGGTGCCACGGACAGACAGACAGACACACATAGGGTAAAACTTATAACACCCCTCTTTTTTCGTCAGGGGTTTAAAAAAAGAAAATAAGTAACAATGATAAACACAAAATGTGAAACGCTGCGTCAGTTATAAGTGCAAAAGGCGTACCTATTCTGGGAGAGTTGCGGGATTTCTAATAAACGTTATGTATGAAGAAATAAACATAAATATCTCTCGGAATCCATACATATTCAAGTATTAAAAAAATCTCGATCCTTTACCGCCTACAAGCCGTCCCCGGTCTGCCTTCCATTCAATGCAAGCGACACTCATAAAGATAATACTTTTATTGATCTAAAAAAAAGTACGAGTTTAGAGCAATACCCATAATAATGAATACAAAGCCCACTCAAATAATAATAAATCTACAGCAAATTTTTATAATGGTTTCCCCTGTTTTGCAGGTTTAGCTATTTTTAGATGTCATTTTCACCAATGGGTATCATCACCAAATATTTTTTTTATTTTTATGGATGTCAAATCAACAAATAAGTTCTCCCGCTCCGGGTGGAGAAGGACAGCGTGTCAGACTTTTACTGACTAAAAACCCACTGGGTTCCTTCAGTTGCCTATGTGCCAGGGGCCACTGTATCTCTTTCGAAAAACCCGCACCCCTGGCAGGCATCGGCCCTTGCGGACCCCACCAGTCTGTTGGTGCTGACATCTCTTTGAGGCTGCCCAAATAAGTTTGGGTCGGCTTCCAGTTTAACCGAATGTAGCTGAATGCCAGTATTTTATATGGATCGACTGCCTATCTGACCTCCACAACCCTTCGGTAATACGATACGATAAGACCGGTTGTCAGACTTCTGAGCTTCTGACGACCCGTAACGCCTGAACAAAGATCTACGAATAACAGCCGGGATCAACGGCTTAAGGTGAATCTTGTCGACAATCTTTCCATACAAACTTCGGGACTGTATTACTCCATTGTTCGACAGTGTCAAAATTTAAACATGGTATGGTTCTGTCTCATTATTAATATTGTCTGTACGGAAACAGAATACTAAAATAAAAAGCCATTAAAAAGTTAGGAGCCGAAAAGATTAGTTTTTCTTGCTAATTTAACCTAACTTTGGGCGTGTTTAAGTAATAAAAGAAGTGTAAAATCTCCATAACCAAGTCAGTAATAACAAAGTTCAAATATCGAAAAGTTTAATAAACTATAATGGTCATTGATTTATGCAGGGGTTTATTCATAAAACCCGATCTTCCGAAGGACTTTTCTTAATCTTTTACGCGCCTGGTTTTACTATAAATGATCCTGCATCTAACTCAATAACGTTGTGCGTGTAGACTAGCGCCTAACAGCTCATCACTGATACTACCTCTGTCGGACACGATGCCTGGTAAGACAGCGTGCTTTTTAGCCAGGCCCATCAGTGAGTTCGAGCCCGCGACTAGATTCCCCTTAACGTGCTTTCCGAGGCATGGAGAATGTTTGGTATGTAAGGATAGTCACCCATCCACGGCCCAACCGCGGCAAGCGTAGCTTAACCTGATCGATCGAGCTGTGCGGGTTTTATTACTTAGTCACACACAACCGTGCGTTTGTAATTACTAAGCCACAATGGGTTACTATAACAAGAAGGAACATATTTTGTAGGTATCAGTTATTAAACTCACGCCTTATTCTCGGGGGGGGGGGGGGCAGAAACTACAGAACACCACCTACTACGATCCTTACATAGTCCTTTTGCGTCGTTTACATTCATACATTTGGTCATACACGCACGCCGGTTGCGAGTACCTACTACGCCTATACAGGTTGAAATTGAAAACATGCGACAAACCGAAATGGGAGATTGTACTCATCATTATGAACAACTTTTACTAAGGGACCAAAGATGCAATCGCGAAAAAAAAACAGCTGTTCCCTACATTTATGTTCGCATAACTTGTCAAAATGTAGGGAACAGCTGTTTTTTTTTGCGCTTGCATCTTTGGTCCCTTAGTAAAAGTTGTTCATAATGATGAGTACAATCTCCCATTTCGGTTTGTCGCATGTTTTCAATTTCAACCTGTATATGGCCTTTCTGAAGAATATCACCTATAAGGTCACTATAAGTCCTCCTATAACAATATCCTTTATGCTCCAAAAGAAAACTTTTTAATACTTGCTTTCTTCCATGCCTCACTTACGGCTGTCAAACTTGGGCATTGACTAAAAAAACCCTCCAAAAAATTATTTCTTGCCAAAGAGGCATGGAACGTAGCCTGCTGAACTTCAACCTGAAAGACAAAAAGAGACCTAAAGATCTGAGGAAAATTACCAAATTAAAAGACGCGACCTTCCGTAAAAAATGGCAGAAATGGAGATGGGCTGGTCAAATGCTCCGCGATAGGAACAATAAGTGGTCCAGAGCTATAACGGAATGGCAAATTAGAGATGGAACCAAAAGAAGTAGAGGAAGACAACGCAAACGCTGGGATGACGACATAGTCGAAACAGCTGGTGCCTTGTGGGCTAGACACGCACGAGATCTTGGCAAATGAAGGAGCCTGGGGGAGGCTTATGTGTCAAAGGACACGCTGATCGGCGAAGACACCGAAGTGCAATAATTATGATTTAATTTAATTTTGTTGTAATTAGTTTTAGTCTATCAGTAAATAAAGGCTACGGCGACTAAGGCGACCGCACAGTGCCGCACGGTGGCCCGTGCGCACTCCCCGCTGTGTCGCATAAGCAGCGCAATCAATGCCCTTATTTTTGACCTACCCGATTGTGACTTGTTGACCGACAGATTCTACCAAAACATGTTATTGTGCTCGAGATTTTGTGAAAGACATTGTATATGAATAATTGCATGTCCTAATAATTCTTAACCTAACTAAATATATATTTTTTTATAAATTTACGCTGTACCTACTTATCCAGATGAAATTGTAATTTATACAACGTGTAACGGAAAGGGTATATACATACCAAGGGCACGGCTTCTTTGGATGATATCAAACGATATTGGAAGGGTTTTTTAATCCTATCTCTACATGTTCAGAAGTTATGAGAATTTTTAATACATTGATACCAGAAACCGAACTTTTCAAATTAAAATAAACACACTACTCGGAAGAGATTTATCGTGATATTGGCAAGTAACGTGGAAAGTTATTGACCTACGTAGTGCGGTGACACGTTTATTATGATTTGAATTTAAGAAACATAATATAAAACCGAAAATTTGGTATCAATTCAAGTATTTTATTTTGAGCTGAAACTACGTATAGTGATTCTATACCAGCTGTTAACTTTAGTGCATAAGGATAGCAATAGGGCTTCTGTTACACCCTGTAATAGTTATGAAATTAATTAATTACTGTTACTGGTGTATAAACGTTGTAATTAATAATAAATAAATAAATAAATAATTATTTTATCCTCCTAGGGCATCCGCTACCGGTGTTTCCACTCACATCTGCCTTGAAAACATTTTTTTAGCCGCCCTTTATTCATAATCTAAAGATGACCAATAAACCATCTAAGCAAACTCTTTTCAATTTTTGTTACTACATCTTCTTTTAACCCGCATCGCTGTCTTATCACATGATTCTTCAGCCCATCATTCATAGTTACACCACAGATGCTTCGCAAGCATGCAACGCATTTCCACATTCATATTCTACTTTCATGTTTATTTGTTTATTTAAACTTCTCGCACACAAAAAGGTACAAAGGCGGACTTAACGCCTTAGGCATTCTCAACCAGTCAACCAAGAGTGGTGAAGAGATTAGATGGCAGGTGCTTAGGTTGAGAGGAACAATGATTGAAAAAATCTATACAAATTATATCATAATGAATAATAAATAAGATCGGTACATAAATAGGTTATAAACTTATAATAGACATACAAGCATACATATCTACTATATCCACTTTCTTTTGCCACACCGAACATTCACTTCCATACATAAGCTTTGGCACCGACACACCATTGTGAACAGCCAGAATCTCATTATTCCTAAAAGTATTTAGGTAAAACTTTCATTTCTGCAATTGGTTTATCTGGAGATAGAATTGTAGCTTTATAAACATCTGATCTGATTGTCTCTAGAACGCACAATACATCAGACAATATCTAATTTGCGTCGCAAATTCTCAAGTAAAAGGTAGGTACAGTCTCGCAACAAAGTTTAGCCTTATTATCGGGATCTCATCGTTTTCTTGTGAACAAAATACACGTAGCGATAAATTACACCCTATTCTCCGCTGTACGTTATGTAAATTCGTCTTTGGCGCGACACCTGGTGTAGCAATAAATTATTTAGATATCGTCTGAGATTGTATAGCCGGCTTCATTAATATACGGTAAGAAAAACTGTCCCGCCCAACACTTGTCGGACGTTCCCTAACAGTAATTTATTTGATACGTACACCTATATAAATTATAAGATAGCATTGTTACATGAAATGGACGGCTGTCTGAATTTAAGTGGCAGTTGGTGCTCGATGACTGGTCATTAACGTAGCGTTTGACGGTCGTGTCTATGTTAGTTTCAGCTCATTTTTTCTATGATAAAATTGGTTTTGAATATTTAATAATATGTAAATTATAGTAATGAGAAAACAGAGCTAATATTATCATCAATTTTATATTTTCCCCGTCAAACATGATCGACCTCTAAATTCTCAGAATCAGAACTTCTCAGTGAGTTACTCGACAAACATGGCGCCGAGGGGCATGATCGCTACATACATCGTTAGATTTCCCACGCATTCTTATTCTTTTCATACAACCCCAACAGTTTTACCTAACACTAACCTCCTTTAAAACATGTTAACCTAGTTTCTATAAAACACAGTGCCCTAACTAAAACAAAAACAAGGCAACAAAATCAAACACACATTTAAAAGTTCACGGCAAAACAAAAGCGAAGCCCGTACAATTTGTATCGAAATGTAAAGTTTAAAATAATTGCTTGCGGGGAAAAGTTCAGTAGTTCTTTCTATCAAGTACACGCTGGCTGGGGAACGAATCTGAAGCAAATAAAAATCACTGGCTAAGAAGAGTAAATTTTCCGCTCGTGGCTTCCTTTTTTCCGTCATGGACACGATATTGTAAGACCCGCAGTGGAAGTAATTACATTATGAAGTGCGGTGGCTATACAAAGAGTAACGTAAGTATTTTATTTGCTTACATCGGAAGGTTTGTGTTGGTATAATGTTATTAGTTTCGACATGGAATGATTTGATGGAACGTATCGAACAGTTAAGTAATTTATTTAATGTATTTTTTTCGTAGATGTTTGAATTTGTTCTATGAAAAACAGAGACTAGGAACTACAAGACAGAGTCGTAGATTTCAATATTTAAATTTACCTGTAATAATTATACGTCCAACGTCAGCACCAAACAAAAATTTTCTTAAATTATCAAAGTAAACAAAAATATCGATTTAATTTTCCGTTCCATATCGCTAATATCGAGAGTCTGACGTTAAACTTCTATTGATACTGTACTTGTTTCTTTAGCAGCACATGTTATGCATCGTCACGAAGAATCAAACAAGGATTTAACAACAAGTCACCCCTCACGGAAAGTGGGTTCTTAGGCACCTTTTTATTTATTTATTTAATACTAGCTTTAACTCCCGACTTTGCTCGCGTGCTGGTCGTAAATTTTGCGGGGAAATGTACTACCGGTATAAAAAAAATCCTTTGTTTTAATACAGATTATAATCCAAATCCATTCGGCCATTTTTGCGTGATTGAGTAACAAACGTGTAAACATATATAAACATCTACACATACAAACTTTCCCGTTTATAATATTTTATAAAAGGATAGGATTTGTAGGGATTCTCATATATCTACGTAGGTAAGTAGGTATAATTTCTAATCTATTAATAATTTTTAACTCCCGGTGGTGTTATAATTTAGTCAGACTTTAATTAAATATTTGTTGGATACTAAATTGGATTCATAGTTAATTATTTTAGAGTTACACAGCCGTTGCTTCAAGACAAAGGTAAACAAAACGGTTGTTTTAGGGAAATTATATACTGGTAGGAGTATTAGAAAAAATGGGGTTAAGTGATATTCGGATTCGCACACGAAAGGTTCCTTACCACCGAACAATTTTTAACACTACATTTTTTTATACGGTAGTAAAAAAAACGCCGAATAAAACACGTTTCTTGTATGGGCCCTTTTCATTTAAACCATTAAAAAAATTATCACAGAGTGGTACATACTCTGTGATTTTTTTTTAACGGTTGGGACAATTGCAAGTATATTCTACCTACTAGCTTTTTCCCGCGGTTTCGCCCGCGTGGAGGTCAAAAATTATCCCACGGGACCGTACTATCGGGATAAAAAGTATCCTATGTGTTATTCTAGGTTTCAAACTATCTGTGTACCAAATTTCATCCAAATCCGTTAGGCCGCTTTTGCGTGATTGAGTAACAAACATCCAAACATCTAAACTTTCACATTTATACTTAATATTAGTAGGATATATAGCAGGACTGTGAAAATTTCAAGGATGTCTTTCTACTACGGTTCAAAAGATACAGCTATATGGCGGACCGACAGAAGAACGGACAGACAGCGGAGCCCTAGTAAATACCACAAAAAAAAAGCCAAAAGAAAAGCCAAAAGTTCATCATCGAAAATGTTGATAACTTGTCCATTAAAATCCAATCTCAGTTCACCCTGTGTAAAGTTTTATTCAATTAATTTAAGTGTGCAAGTGTATTTCAAAACTAATTAATGTTGTAAGCGAAGACTAATATTTTGACTCTCAAACTTTACGGACGCAACTATTTATTTTCACGATGAACTTATTATAGTACCAGAAACTTCCGCTTGTGACTTTAAATTGCATGATATACTCGTAATATCATCTTCATCTGCCTAGAATTTTACCAACTATTTTGGGGCTGACTTTCAGTCTAACTGGACGTAGGTGAATATCAGTATTTTACATGAGGTGACTGTCTATCCTGACCTCCACAACCCAGTTACTGGGTAATACGATACCCCTTGGTATTAACATATGTAATATAATATTGCTCATCAATTTAGTGAAATGTGGGTGCACCTCTGCCTTCAGGGATCACAACATGTGATGTTTTTTTATCTCCTTTTTTATTTTCCGTTTTCTTAAATGATAGATGTAAGATACCAAAATAGTAAAAATGCACAAGATTTATTGCTCCCAATATCTACGTCATTACATGTAGTACAAATTTTTCTAAGTAAAATTTATTTCTTTGTTTCCTAGAAGACACTTTTATTAAAATGTCTTTCTAGAAGTTTTTATTCACTGCGAAGTATTTTATCAAATAAGCAGAATAACCAGCCTTCCAATAACTCTCGTTCTAAGTCGAAATGCAAGCTCTTGATCCAAATACCGTCCATTATTCTGTTAGTAAAGAATAGGAAGCGAATAAAACACCCAATACTCGAAGCTCTGGGCCTTATCGCCAATATCTGAAACAGATAAGCTGAAAATAAAATGCAGTGAAGTAGACAAAGTCTCTAGACGTTCACAAAGCGACATGTGTAACCCACCCCGATGGATAAAAGCGCTATTAAGATAGTACGAACGTAACAGTCGTCTTGGTCGGGTTTATTGCAAGTTTGTTTGCTTGGAAGGCAATAGAGGGAGGCCCGCCCCTGTAATTCAACAGACTACCCGCTTCCGATTGTTATTACCTAGCAACTACAACCGCTACCGATGCCTCCAGGGTATAAGAATGATTGATGTACCTTTTTGTTTATAGTACGAAATGCTGTTCCGTATGCCTTGTTGATGGGCAGAGTGCGAAAGATTTCTATGGTTTTTTTACGTGACGTAATGGAGAAATGATTTGACGTTTGATATGTGACACAGATATATTGGGTAGGGTTGTTTGTTGTGATGTTACTATTAATAGTATTTATCCTTAAATAAATACGTGAATCAAACTTTGAACATAACTTTGTACCTTTTTTTATGAAAATTACGCAGACGGAGGAGTATGTAATTTGGCACACAGTTTAAAAGGAGGAGTGCAGAAAGAATATATTTTTATATACTAATGCATTAGAAATGTATTAAGTTTTAAATGAATTATAGGCGAATTTCAGACACTGGGCGAACACAAGTATCTATAAATAAGAATAATGTAATTTAAAAAAAACATTGTAAAAGATATTATTTCGTCATAAACAAAGAAAATTGTCTCAGTCTATTTCATTCTTAATTTCATCGACTCGGCACAATCTAACGAACACTGTAGACAGTAGACACAGCTAAAATTCACATCCTCTCATTATCGTCGCTTTGCGGAGAACAAAGTAAATGTTACGCTAGAGTCAAGTTAAAATACGTTTACAAAGGCAAAAATTTGTAAGAATGTTCGTGGGACACCCCTGGCAATGTTGTCGTCCGGATTTACGACCCCTGTCCCGGGTTTTTCTGCTGCGAACCCGAGCTTGTCAAATTAGACAACATTAGTTACGGCACGGGTGCATTGTAGAACACATACCTAGCATATACGGACAATTCGGTCTTTTATACGTCTTCTGCTGAGTTACTCCTTCACTATTCACCTTACCCTCTTAAAGCAGAGGTTTTACTTTAAAATTTTCACTTATTGTTGCCAAAAACAATCCAGAGATCGCCATTACCAGGTTTAACGGATTTGCATTCACATCCGTGCAACAAAATCCGGAAGAACTTAGCCGGTTGTTGCTCCACATTCAGCGGAATATTCCAAACCGGGGATCATTCATAAGGATGAGTATCCAATTGTATAAAATTATACTCTTCAAATATAAAGTAGGATAACAGCAAACCCCGTTTTTGATTTTTCAACTAAGAAGAGAATTTAGTTTCTGGAAACTTCGACCGAAACGGGCGGGCATATTTCAAAGCTGCAATAAAATACATCTTCACGTTCATAGCTCTAATAAAAAGGAAGATTTGTTTCAATGTAGCCTTGCATTTGGTGCTGGAAAATATTTAGGTATGCTTGAGTAAATAAGCTAGGATATTTACATAATTTTGATTTTATTAGGACGAAGTAAAACAGTGAAGTGCTCTATTTTCGTTGCGTACAAAATGTATGCATGTTTGTTGTAAGACGAGTTTAATTTGATAACCATGAAGTTGGCTGGCTGGTTGGTATGAATTTTAATTTATTTCGTAGTTATTATTGTGTGCTTTGCTTGTCTGAGTTTATGACTGAGTCCTGTAAATATATTATTGTGTATGTTACAGATAAGACAAAGGTACAGTCACCAAAAGAGATAAGTATCCAGATTCGTCGAATATAGTTGATGTTTAGGAAGAAACCGATGGATGTTTTCGAATAAAAATTAACTTAATAATCTAAAACGAATGATTAATCTATAAAATTATTTTTCATTTGATAACATCTACTGATTTCTTGATAAACTTCAACTATATGCGACGACCCTGGGTACTTATCTCTTTTGATGATTGTACCTATTATAAAAATGTGGACATAGAAAAAACGATGACAAAAAAGGTAAAATAAAGACGCGCGATGATTCTGATAGTATACTACACCATTTTTTTTTATGTATTAAAAACATTTTCGTAAATATTTCCTTTACAAATCTATAAATTTGCATCAAGGTAAAAATACCTACTAGGTACACCATTTTTTATTTAACGTATTAAACAACATTTTTCGTAAATCTTTCCTTGACAAATCTATAAATTAGCATCACGGTAAAAATTGCACATATAATCCTTATACAAACCAGAAAAATTTAAAGAAAATTTCACCGCTGAATCTCCCGGCTATTGCTACCGACATTTTTTCCTTCATTTATTCATAAGCAAAAGCGGACTGGAACTACTCGAAAAATACGTGACTGCCTATGCCTAAATAATGTATGAGGCTAGGAGCCGTCTAGGTATGACGTTTGAACCTGTACCGCAGAAAATATACGAGTACCTTGTAAATGTGGTTTACATATGCGTGCAGGGATATAGGTACATACTCCGTCTTGTTTATTCTTTGATTCGTTGTACCTCGTATATTGGTTAAGTATATTTGCGAAGTTTTCACAACACTTTCCTAATTCTGACGCGAGTTATTTTTATATGCATAATCAACCTATACATATAATGTTTCTACTGCTAGGACCTCCTCTTTGTGAGAAGGAAGTCCACCACGCGGGCCAAGCGCGGGTCAGTAGATTTAACATTTGTTCGAATTTTTAGTTCTAAAATTAAAGTGATGAAATTATTTTCACAAAGTAAAACGCCTGTCAGGGTTCGACCCCACGACCTATAACTAGTAAGTTACAGCAGTTACCATTGGGCCACCAAAGCTCTACTGCCCAGCGCTAATTTGTTTATTTTTCAAGCTAAACGCCCTGTAGGTATTAGAAGTTTCAAACTATAATAACAGGCTTTGCCACCAGCTACTTATTTAATTACATGTACGTAGGTATACGAGCACAGTCAACTTCGTAATTGCGTTATCACCCTAAGGCTGAATGTCACTGGCACGTCATGAAACGACAAGGTCGATTTGTCTATGTGACAGTAAGATAGTTTGAACCATAGTGAACTTTCGAGTTGCTGGGAATTGTTGTCGAAAGTGCTAAAACATTTACGAATTCGACAAATATATTGGTCCGAAAGTCCATCTTTACATACCAAGACTCCGTGCCTCGAAAAGCAGGTTAAGCCATTGGTCCCGGCTGTCATTCGTGAATATTTGACAATAGTTACGGGTCATCAGAAGCCCGAAAGTCTGATAACCAGTCTTACCCAAAAATATCGTGTTACCCAGTAATTGGGTTGTAAAGGTTAGATAAGCAGTCGCGTTAGGTAAAATGCTGGTATTCAGCTACATCCAGTTAGACTGGACTGACCCCAACATGCATAATTCGGAAATGGATAGCCAGATGATAATTGGTCCAAAAATAGGTGAAAAGTCAAGTAGTAATTCCCTTTGCCTTTTTCCTTTGCGTAATCCGAAACCTCTCTCCCAAAAAGGCACAAAAAAAGCAAGTTCGCCTTCCATGCAGGTTTAAAATACTTAACAAGAAAGTTAACGTAGTCTAATTAACATGTTAACCAACTAATGCGAAAATGTGTTCCGACCGAGTAATTGAGTTGAGAAAAAAGGAAATGAACTTATTTAATGGTACTCATGGGCCACACACAGGCGGTACTATCGTTTGCAATAGCTTTATAGGGTTTCAGCAATGTTTTGACCTAGATAAAAACATTTACAGTAGCACTAAAACCTCCACATGGCGTTTAATTGCACCGTATTGCTTTTTTCCCCAATTGGCATAACAAACTTTTTTCTATGGCATTGTTTAATTCTAAGACTGCTGTAAACATTTATAAAAAGGAAACCATTAAATAAAATATTTAATATGAAATATTATAATTATATACATATTTTCTATTTCTATTTTCTATTTCTAAAACTCTTTAAAACTCAAAGATTTATAAACAAAACTTTGTGGTAAACTGTCCTCGCTTAATTATTTTCGTATCAAAATAATATCTTTGTATTGTATGTTTTACTAGTTGCGTCCGGTGATTTCACAGAGCAGATAGTTCTACAGAAACCATGCATTTTCGGGGAGAACAGGTATCCTATGTCACTCGGAAATAGTGCACCTTTTCTATCAGAGAAAGATTTTTGTTATTGGATTAGTAATTTCTAAAATACATGCACATTAAAAAACGTAAAATAATAATAAGTGTAAAGTTTTCATGTACTCACACCTTCTTCCCGGGTAGAAACTACAGCTAGGATCCTTACAGACTTCTTTTGTGTATGTGTGTGACCGCTTAGTCCTTCTAAACTACACAAATTATTGATTTGGTTCTTACTATCATTTAGAATACTACAGAACTGCATCTGCTACGATCTAGTGATGTGCCGAGTCGCTGTTTTGGTGGATCGAGTCGACTCGGTCGGTTTATACGGTATTCGAATCATGACTCGATTCCGCGATTTGAGCCCAGTACCTACTCGAGTCCTATATTTGGTATACAAATGTTGACTCGACCAGTCCAGAACTCTAGTCTGCAAATTCAGAGAGCTCGAGTCCGTTACCAAATTTAGATCAAAAAGGAAATCGAAACGGAGTAAACTTCAAACAGTAGGTTTACACTACGATATCGAACATTTTTAATGAAAACACAACATACTAAGGAGGTATCTAGGAACCAGAAATCGAGTCAGCGAGTACAAAATCGATTATTTCTGACTCGAGTCAGGCGTACCTACTCGAATCAAAATAAATTGGTGTTCAAGTAGGCGATCCTAAAGCATGAATCGAGTCTGACTCAAGTCAAGCCGTACTCGGCACATCGCTACTACGTTCCTTACATACTTATTTTGCCCCGTTTACGTGCATACATCTGGTTATACACACATGGGTTCCGAGTACTATCGAGTACTACTCACCTGACCTTTCTAAAGAACATAAGGACAATATTGGTCCTCCTAAGGCGTCCCTTCCCGGCGTATTCACTCACATCTGCATTGTAAACCTTTTGTTAGTCAAAGACACCTCTGAAAAAAACACTCACTTGAAAGATAACCGCTAAAAAAATACAAACATACATACTCGCAGATATAATATTCGTTATCAAGACGACCTAGAAGTACCAAGAGTGAGAACCTTGTACGGCAGGAAAACTATACAATGGGAGGGGGTTCGGCTATACAATAAATTACCTAAAAAACTCAGAGAGTATACAAGCATACCCACATTTAAAAAAGGCCTTAGGAATTACATTTTAAACATATAAGTTTAGTTTTTAATTATTTATACAGGCTGATTTTTTAGTCACCGTCCAAATTTTTCAGGGTGATAGTACCCGTGAAATTGAACAACTTTCTCCAAGGAACATGGGTCGAAATATGAAAAAAAAAAATCGACCTCCCATGCAAAATCAATAGTTAGCTGGTCGATTTTGTATGGGAGGTCCGATTTTTTTTTCATATTTCGACCCATGTTCCTTGGAGAAAGTTGTTCAATTTCACCCTGAAAAATTTGGACGGTGACTAAAAAATAATTCTGTATATTTTTTTTTGTATGGACACATAAGTTTAGCTTGTACTGTTTTGAATTTTATTTACACTTAAGTGCAAAATTGCTATATATATATATTTTTTTTTATATATTGTTTTCTAATGATATTATAGTGTTCAGTTTCTTGAATGGCTTGAACATCGTAATGTAAACTACAACCTATTGTTAATTTAGTTAAGTTTCTCTTTAAGTGAACTTTAATTTGTTCTTTGAGAAATAAAATGTCTTTAAACCGAAATCCTACTAACATTTTAAATGTTAAAGTTTTTATGTTTAGATGTTTGTTACATGCGAAAACGGCTAAACGGATTTGAATGAAATTTGGCACACAGCTAGTTTATAAACTGGATTAACTCATAGGATACTTTTTATCCGGGTAGTACTACAGTACTGAAAGATTCTAACTACAAATAAAATATTAAATAGAGTTTCGTGTTTCCACGTGTAATTAAAATAATCAAGACTATCATAAGACCGCGCCTAATACAATTTTATATATTTCCTTTAGGATAAATTTCATCCTATTCTCACTGACGGATCGAATCCTAGTCACATCATCTTAATAGTTCAAATGTGACAGTCATTCCATTACCGGCCTGTATTCACATAAAGGTTGCACTCTTTAAACAACAAACCTTTACAGTACGTTCCTGTAGGATATTTTTCTAGCTCCACTCGGGCGAAGCCCCTGGCAAAAAGTGGTCTTTAATATTAGCATAGGGAGATGTGAAAAACGATTTAATAAACTTTTTATTTTCACTTCGCTACCTTCTTTTCTATTCAAGTGTCCACAAGCCCGCTACCCTTTCATGTCAAACTAGTATATCCTGGTTTTAATTCGGACGGTTATCTTATCACCGGTTCCGTCACGTCGCGTGTCGTATCGACGCCGGAAGTGATACCGTGCCCGTTTAGTTTTCTGTTATTGAGATAAATTCAAGGGCCCCGGACAGCTCTACGATTTGGGAAAGGAAAGTGTACATTATTGGGTGAATAGGTTTGTCGGGAACTGCTGAAAAAATAAGTGTGGGTAAATAGAAATAAGACTTTTTTATTTGAGGACAACATTTTGTGCTAATCTTACCAATATAATACTGGTGGCAGGTATATCGACGAGAAACCTTTTATCATGGATTCAGTACATGACATGATACTGAACCCTCCGCGTTGAATTTTTATTAAAATTATTTTATATTTATCCAACTTATCATCATCATCAAGCCTCCCCCAAAAGGGGGGATTTTCCATAACCGCCACGCTTGGCAGGCGGGTTGGCGATCACAGTATGGTGGTCAAATGTATAGAGAACGCTGCTGCCCATTCTCTAGTAAGTCCCTTAGTCGCCTTCTACGACACCCATGGGAAGAAATGGGAAGAAATTATATTATAATTATTTATTAAATACCTATCATTTATTTGAATAAGAATAAAAAAAATAAACTAACTAACTAAACAAATAAATACAAAAATAAAAGGACATTTGGCGTCGAAGTATTTGTCCGCATCGCTGTCATCATTATATGATATAAAAGAAAATAAATAATAATTATAATTATTAATAAAAATTTGTACTTATGTTTTGTTACCCAATAACGCAAAAACGGCCTATCAAATTTGGATGAAAGTTGCCACACATGTTTCTAACCTGGATTAATACATAGGGTACTTTTTATCCTGGTAACATGTTTTTTTTTTGGGTTGGAAATCATCAAATGACTTCTCCCGCTCTGGGTGGAGCAGGAGGGCGTGTCAGACTTTTACTGACTAAAACCCACCCGTGTTCCCTTAGTTGCCTGTGTGCCAGGGGTAACATGTTCCCGTGGTATAATTTCCCAAACCCACGCGCTGCCAAAAGCTACTTTAACATAATTACACATTAATTAGAAATACAAATAAATAAACACTTTAGGTATTGTCGAATAAATAAGTAAAATTAATCAGCATTAATAATAACATGAAACTAAATGATCAAATTCGATTCCACAAACAGTGAAATAAACTAAACAAACATTAGTTATTTGACGTCTAATTTCGCCAAACGTAAAATCTACTTCTAAAATCGCTGTCTAACAGATAAACGGTATGGCATAATTAATTTTAACTCGTTATTTTAACAATAACAGTCAATTACCGTGTCACGGGGTTTTCATGCCTGTTTTACAAATTAATTAGGTACGCCACTCTGGCAATTACAACTAACAGTAGTAGTGTTTGATTGAAATTAATTAATTAACGAGTTTATAGGTATTTGGTTTGTAAAGCTGAGAAGAAAAGTCTTCAAGTTTAAGGCTCTCAAAATCGGGCGCGACGTGTCTTTCGTAGAACAATTTCTATGAGAACTTCATGGAATTTTTTCTAGAAAGTGTCGCGTCGCTTCTGTTTGAAGAGGCCTTTACGTTGTATAGGTAGGTACCACTCGTCATCTGCCTAGCCTTTTCCCAACTATGTTGGGGTCAGCCTCCAGTCTAACCGGTTGCAACTGAACACCTACCAGCCTTTCACGTGGAGCGACTGCCTATCTGACCTCCACAACCCAATTGCTGGGTAATACAACCCCTTTGATAAGGTTGTCAGACTTTCGGGCTTCTGACGATCTGTAACGACTGTCAAAGATCCACAAATGACAGTCGGGACCAACGGCTTAACGTGCTTTCCGAGGCACGGAGGAGTCTCGGTAGGCAAAGATGTTCACCCACCTACGGACCAACCGCGGCAAGCGCAGCTTAACCTGAATGATCAACCCGTGTGGCTTAAATTACTTAACCACAAGGCCTTTTATTGTATAGGTACCAGTATGACTTTTAATTATATGGTAGGGAACTAGTAAAATTGTATTGTGACTTACGCGCCCCCGCTGCAATGTTTTGTTCTGTGGCGACTTGTCAAAACACTAGATTCACATAACATAACATCACGCTATGTTTCTCCAAAAGGTGGGGCAGAGGTGTACCTTTAGAACATTTTGCCACTTATAATATACATATAAATTCATTTATTTCAGGTAAATAACACGAATTGCCAAACATAAATTAATACATATAAATTTTACAGATAAAACCCAAATAAATATTTCAAATGCAATTAACTAAACTAAATAAAATAAAATAAGTATCTAATGTCAAATGAAATAAAATCAAATCAAAATAAACTAAGTTAAGTCAAATCACACTAAATTAAATCAAATCAAAATAAACAACGTAATTTAAACAATAAAATTAATATTTTCTCTCCGACACTGGTACAGCAACATGTCTGCTGGAACAATGCCGGATGAAGGGGCAGTCCAGCCTTCCCGCAATCATCGCCAGTACCGTGTTGGGGCTAACCCGCACCCTGTGCACCAAGGACGCGGCGCGCTTGCGCATGGTCGCGGCGCTCTGCGAACATACCCGAAGCCGAAGCACTGCAGTATCGGCGTAACCACATCACCGCCTCGGACGCGTTATTGTAATTGACGCGGATGGCGCTGTAACATCTGTTAGAGTAGCGAGCTCACAGACTGCATGAGTCAGCAATGTATAATACGCTCTAAAGAGCTTCATTTTTGAGCACCGCGCAAATCTGCGGGCGATCATGGTCGCTCTAACAGACAACGCCCTCCGCAACTACGAACTTATGTGTGTTTGTCATGAACAGAGATCGGATATTCGGATGCATATTCACCTAAAGTTGAGATGTTGGCTAACATAGAATGCGCTTTTGTATTGAAAAAGTCTTAATTTATGTAAGTCATTTGTTTATTTTTTGTTTTAACTAATACAAACCACCCCTCCTCCAGTACATACACATATTTGTATTGGGTTAAAAAATAATTTTAAATTAATACACATCTGAATAGTTATGCAATGCAAGAAACCCGGGGCTTTTAATAAATATTACAAATAATTTATAAAGCCCCTTCCATACTTTCATAGCTAAAAATTATCTTTAGGTAAATGTGCATCCGAATATCCGATCCCTGATCATGAACCAGCACAAATCAAGACTCCGGGCTGCTACTGATAAATTCCAGACATAAAAACTCAGTAATACTTTACCCGACCTGGAATTCAAACCCAGGACCTGGAGCACGCTCAACAGTAGCGCTTGCGACTACTAGACCAGTGAGACCGTGTACTCTGTATGTGTGTACCTATTTCATGTCTTTTTTTTTTGTAACGTGCTTTTTTCGTGCAGAATAACCATTTTTCTTTCCTTCCTATTCTGGATATTTTTTTATAAAATAAAACATTATGTAGCAAACTTGCTAAACAGCCGACAATCAAGAAACACGTTTGTCTAACTAAAACGTAATAACGTTTGAGATGACTTTTATTATGGTAACGAAGTTACCTTAATGAGCGCACGGAACAAGGTAACGCTTTTAAAGAGCGGCAGTTATTCCCAGTTCTTCTTAATCTTGACTGATGGTGTCTCTACTAAGCACAAGGTAATCTACGTAAACGTATCGTCGACGGAGAAAATTAGCGAAAATCCTCAGGAAGTGTATGAAATATTAAGCCTATTAATTACGGCAGATCACAAAAGCTCCGCAGAGTAAGCAGTGTCTTGAGGACTCGTCTCTCAGATATCTTAATGATCATGTGATCCGTATTCGCTAGAGATTTGCGGAGTCAACGAAGTTAACTAGGCGTCGCTACGTGCGCCACCAACCTCTGTGTTATTGATTTTACTAAGTGAGTCAATTAACTCATCAGTCCTTCATTACGGAAGCCATACTTTATAAATGTTAATAGTTTCTTCGCTATCAACGTGACTATAAAACTTGTCGCGTTTTTGGTTAAAGTTTTTACTATCATTGATACTTAATCTAAAACGAATATTAAAATCGTTTCACGAAACGCAAGCGGAATTGTTTGTAAAGGGGACTTTTTATTTGTTTAAGTTTGGGTCAATATCTAAGGGCTGTTACACATCCTCGTCTTGCTAGAGACTTGAACGCTCGAGAAGCCATTTTCAAGACACGAGTCGCCATTACAAAGGGACATTTGCTCAAGTACCAGAATTGAGAAGCATCTTGTAGTTCGAGTTAACTTAAGTTTAACTATAAACTGCGTTTTAGAACTGTCAGTTTCATCATTATTGTAGAATTTATTGTCACTGACAGCTCTTACGCGAGGTTTAGATGTGCTAAACTCGTTCAGTTTGTTTGGTGCTTAGAAGTTCACGTATTTTAAGGTAATTGATTCAAGAAATGTTTCTTTGAGATTCGGTTGCGTTAAGAGTACATTGAGGGTAATAATTCATCAGCGCTCATCCGACATCTAAAGATAGCAGCGTAACAAATCGCTCGACTAGCAAGACTCTAAATTCAATTACTTTTTGTAGACTACTACAAAAACTACTACTATTTTTCTATTAAAACTGACGTAAATCGTCATTGTGATAAATTATAATCTGTAATACTTAGTGGATGGAAAATTAAATACTATATAATTTTGTTTAACTGTGACTGATATTTGATGTATAAATGTAAAAGTTATAAATCATTGATATAAAAATAATAAATAATAATAATTGTACCTTAGATAATTGCACGCCATGAGAAATGGCAGACATGTCGTGAGTCACTCTTTATTTTAAGATCTTGCATGCATGTATTATTTTAATTCTGTATGTATACACATGTTCGAGCAAATAAAATTTCTTTCTTTCTTTCTAGGATAAAAAAAGAACATTAACTTTAACCCTAGGGTACATAAATAACCTAGGGTTAAAGTAAAACCTAATCCTTGTGACATTATTCACTCTTCTACCTAGCTTTTTCCCAACTAGTTGGGGTCAACTTTAAGTCTAACCGGGTGCAGCTAAATACCAGTATTTTACATGAAGCGACTGCCTATCTGACCTCCAAAACCCGGTAACTTGGTAACATGATACCCCTTGGTAAGATTGATTGTCAGACTTACGGGCTCCTAACTACCCGTTACGACTGTAGGAGATCTACAAATGACAGCTGGGACGAACGGCTTAGCGTTTTTTCCGAGCCACGGATGGTCTCGAACCTCGGTATGTAATTGGTGGTCACCCATCCATAGACCTACAATCGAACTGTACGGCTATTATTATTTAAGCAAGAGATCCTCGTGACAATAGTATTGATTTAAATGAACTACAGGAAGACGAGATGAAAGTTTACAGGTCGCGGTAATACAACGGTTCTACAGAGGACAAAAGTTTATCGTGTATACGGTTGGATGAGGGACAAACAAAAGACTGCTGCAATCTCGTCACGTGATTACTGGCTAATGACTTCACATGACACTATGCATTTGTATGGGAGACGGCGGTTGCTCTGTTGACGTTTTTAATGAGAAGAGGGAGGTACGCTTTCTACCTACACGGTACATAGAATAAGTATGGGAGCGAAACTAATGCTTCGAGCGTATTCTAAATATCACATTTTAAGGGCAAAAATTTCAGAACTTTCAGTGTTTAACCGACTTCAAAATGAGGAGGAGGTTCTCATTTCTTTTCTCTTATAATTTTTTTACATCGAAACTCCGTTATTTATAGTATATTGATTTGGAAAATTCTTAATTGGTTTGAAAGTGTGATACTTTCCGAGTGATCCTATATAAATTTGGTAATGTTCTGATTAGTGTTTTTTTTTTAAGTTAGGTTCAATAATACGGATTTTTTCCACTTAGTGTATGTTATCACTGTTATTTAATTAGCAATTTAAGGTACACGAATTTATGTGGGGTAGGAACCGCAACTAAAAAGTAAAAAAATATTTTAATTTCGAAAGTCAGTGCTTTTTGCCACCGACTTCCGAAATACTTCCGAAGTCGGTTGTTTTTCTATATCGTCCTTTGCGCGAACTTTTCGCATTCTGAGCTCGACCACTGGCAAAATTCAAAAACGATGTTGCTGCCTGGAAAAAGTTGTTCTGTTGGATGATCTGTGAGTACCTACCACCCACACCCTTAAATTTGACCACACCATTCTCATTCATGCTCTATGTACGGGAGGAGTGAAATTTTGCCTTACAACTATTGTCTGTATTAGGGCTGATTTTTCAATAGTCAGATAACTTAATAAATATGTCGATTTGACAGCTTTTGTTTAGAAAATAATCCAAGCTGTCAGATTTATTCTTCCGATAAAAGTTATTTGACTATTAAAAAATTTGCCGTAAGTCAAATATCCTTCTTTGACAGTTATTATTATTTATTTTTATATCTTAAGAAAACTTACAGCTAGGATACAGATAGTTGACCGTATGAGTCCCGTACCGTGGAGTTGTATGAAATAGCTATTACCTACACTGCAAATTTCCGTTGTGTGTCAATTTGGAAAAGCCTGATCGTATATGAGTTTCACTTCTTTCAAGTTTTCATACTCTATGGCCGGTGGTTGTGCGGTTGTACGATGTGGAGCGAACACGACGAAGATTTTGTTTTGATAATAAAGTCTGTGATAGCGGGGATTTCCTCTGGTGTTCATTGAAAAAGATAAGGATGTCTTTAAAGTCCGGATTGTGATTGGTGTTTCAGAGTTTTCAGTTTGTTTCGGTAGTTGAAGTTGTTAAACTTCAGTGAAATGTCCACTTGACTGCACTAAAAATAATATTATTATGATACTTGACTCTTCATCGTCATTCTCTTGCCATTATCCCAATTTATCGACCCCTAGGTCGGCGCAGCATGTTATTTTCTTTCAGACGTCTGTAATAGTCGTCGCTCGGTTTGACCCTCTTTTAAGGCCATGTTAACTTTAAATACTGTCATTTTGAGCGATAATAGTTTTTATTGCAATTCGATACGGATTTAAATCTGTTGTAATAAATTCGAATAGTAAATGAGCAAGCGTATGTCGTATGAATGCAAATAAATCGTATAAAATTAGATATTAACTATTTAATAATAAATAATATCCATCACTGAATGCAGTTTGGCATTTGAAATTGTATGGTATATTTTTAATTATAATTATAATTGTTATTGAAGGGATAAACTGCTTTTTAAGATAATTAAGAGGTGACTTTGATGATTTTTTTGATGCATTAAATTATGTTTAATTTTGTTTTGAGTTCCATCAATATATGCAAAAAGACTTGAAATTATCATATTCTTTTTTTGCTTCCTAAATTATTTACGGTTAAAGAGATACACTGCTTTCCAAAACCACCTTTTTGACCGTTTTTCAAGAAATCCCGCCTTAAGCCATATCATCTTTCACTCAGCCCATCCAGCATTTTTTTGGTCTCCCCCTACTTTTCTCTCATCTAATTGTACACCTAACTAAACAAATATTCGATAAATACCCTTCTATCGATCTAAATTTCTTTCTTCCATCTTATTGAAACGAAAAATTTCATCCATCTTATTGAAAAGAATAACCACTTGCGCCTTAATTTAAAAGCAAACTCTTACGTTGCACTGTTTGTAACTTCAGAAATAATACAAAATGAAATCTCGTAATAATCGAAATTATGTTCTACGAGAAAGTATTTGAAGCATATTTTTCTTCATATTACGCTCGAAAAATATGGATTCTTTGCTGTATTCATAATTCATATTTTCGAATCGATAGCCAGTCTGAAGGATTCTGACAAAATTCCGAAACATTTTTCCAACATTTATTTAAAGCATTCCGGCATCAAAAATACAATTTTAATAACTTGTGTAACGTACTTTTTGTCTTCAGTAAAAAAGACTCGACATTTAAATTCCTCTAAAATGTCAGGAAAATTGCGTGTTTTTACTTCTCCCCGCACTGCAGACGCAGCTTAAGTCTCTTATAACAACCCTGAAATACATACAAATGAGGCTTTCAATTACACACGATCCACCAGCAGAATAAAAAGGTACGTTCTATTAAATTAAGTGGCCGGTAATGAAGAGGCACGGCGGTATTTTTATGTTTGTAATCTAGAAAACGAGGTGTCAGAAGGCGGACTGAGGTATGAGTCGGCCAAGCTTCGCGTGCGGCTCGCTGCGTGACCATTGCCCATTGATCACTGGTCTTAAGAAATACGACACGAAGGACATTTTTTTTCACACGAAACATCCACCTTGAAATAAGTTAACGGTTTACGCGACTTTAAGCACTTTTCATGTGCGTCTATCATGCTCCCTACCTACCAACAGGGGTCATACTGTTCAAAAGAATCTTTACAATTTACGTCATCATCTGTTACGGCCTAATTCCTTGTCGGAAATTCTAAAGAAAGTGCCCAAATAAACTGCGAAGTGAACAAGTCAGAACTTTACTCGATTTGTTTTCGTAGTAGGTCTCGAGTAACAGCGTAAATTAAAGCCTTAATATTTTATGAGTATCAGGCTCATCAAATACAGTTCTTATAAAATTGAAATGTTATAAATTCTATTACTAAGCACCTTGTGCTGTGTACTGAATATTTTAAAATTATGTATCTCATTTCTTATACACTCGTAGATCCAATGCTTCCATTTTGATGAAAATAGTAAAATGGCGGTTGTAAATGAATTCATTGGATATAGATTCTAATAAATTGTTTTTACGGCTCGCGCGCCGATTGTCAGATAATATACGCAGCATTCGACGCGCTTTCAAAATGGATTCAGATTAGATTTGAAACTACTAATTACATGGTAATTATTGGCAAATTTAATACGATTTATTTCCAGTTGCAGTCTATTTTAGATGGCATTAAACTACTCTCTAAATTCCAGCGTCTTTACTTTTTTATAAATGTTACTAGTCGGTAGTGCAGTCTCATATAAGTGTTAGTTTCAGATTTGCACCATAACCATAATCCTACTTTATAAAATTACTAGCTGTGCCCTCGACTTCGTCCGCGTGGAATAGTGTCTTTGGGTCTTGGTCTTTTGTCGCAAACTTATAAAACATTCACATAAACCTTACATATTCCCATACAAACTTTCATCCCCTATTCCCTATTGTTATTTTAAACCCTTGAGGAGAAAACTATTACAAAAATTTTACGTCATATTTATTTATATCGAATCAACAGCCTAAAAAAGAAGTCCCCAGCTTCCAGCTCTAAAAATGACGATACTTCCATGTAACTTTTCATGCCCCCCATACAACTTTTCATCTCCCATTTCATACCCCTTACAGCCCTTTTTTCGCATTAAAAAGTAGCCTATGTCCTTTCTGAGGCTATAGATTATCTGAGTACCAAATTTCATTTAAATTGGTTGAGTAGTTTTGGCGTGAAAGCGTGACAGACAGATAGACAGACAGACAGAGTTACTTTCGCACACATAAATGTGAAAGTTTGGATGTTTGTTACTTAATCACGCAAAATTGACTGAACGGATTTGGATGAAGTTTGGCACACAGATAAGTTGTAACCTGGAATAACACATAGGATACGTTTTATCCCGATTATACTTTCCCGCGGTATAATTTCCGACCTCCACGCGAGCGAAGCCGCGGGCGGAAGCTAGTAATTTATATGTCAGAATATGATACATTATAATGGTCTTAAGGTATTTGATCAACTACTTAAATAGGTCCTATCTACCTGTGGACGTATATAAGTATTTATTTCCATGAAACCTTTACCTTACCTTTCTGAGAAAACAATGTTACCCTAATATCGAACCTAATGAAACCAATCTGAAACCCTGAGGAAAGTTCCTTCTGATTAATCATAATTGTTGCGTTCTACAAACTTCTTATTTCTAGAAAATTTGTATTATTCTATGATTTCGCATTAGTAGAGAGTCTTGCTAAAGGCTTGTTCGTGGAAGTTCTTCCGCTATCGATATTTCTAAGGACCAGTAGCATTACTGAGGAAATTATGGTTGCCGATGTAATTATCTTTTGAATTGAGACATTCTTTGAATGGGTCAGTACTTCAGTAGTATTTTTGTTTTTGGCAGGTGTGGGAATCCCTCACGGACGGCCAGAGCAAGAGAAGTTATTTGATGATTTCCGAACCAAAAGAAAAAAAAACACGCGTACTCGCCGTCGAAGGTTGGTTGGTATTCGTCACTTTAGCCAATAGAAAATTATGATACTTCGCCACCTCTGCTCCCAACCGTGATGGGCAGTTAGCTCACAATTGGGGTCGTCACAAAATCAAAATCAAAAGTCATTTATTCAAACTTTGGCCTTTTTGGCGCAGCCGTAAGGCACACACTGTTGTAGTTATTTATTTATTGTACACTTTTTTTTAATTTGTTATTGTATTTTGTGTTTTACGGACTGTGACCAAATAAACGATATTCTTTCTTTCTTTCAAACTAGGCTGAGAGTCAGCACTTTTTGAACGACAAAATTACATAAGACAGTCCCCAAAAAAAGCCCACCCTTCGCCACTTCCTAGTGTAGTGGCGGAACAAACTCCCCAGCAGCACAGCTGTCTGTGAATGCAGACGCCGGCTACTTACATAGTTTTCGCTGTGGCCGAAGCGCAGACAGCAATTGCACTAACACCAGTGGGGACTGATCCTGCACTCGCCATAGTCAGCCTCTGCCATACTGCAGAGTACACCTGCAGGATGACGTAGCACATATGGGGTTTCTCGTTCTATGACTGTACTGCACCACTACCCTTAAATCCTTCTCAGGTATGGCAAGCCCTGTAATGGCAAGATAATGAGCAGGTTCTTGTTCTTCACCTTATAACACTAGGTTTCCCGCTTTAACTTTCGGTAACCTTGCTCAACTCTTCCCTTGTTTTGAACCCAACCACCACTTTTAGATCCCTCGCCTTACGCAGCCGCTCCACCCTAGTGTCCTCATTTCTGGATCGACCGCTATAGCTTTTGTATATAAAAATTATATTTACATTAAAACTTGCTTGGCTCAAAATTCAGGAAACTTGTGACTTTGTAAGGTTAAGAAAGTATTGGAAAACCCAACAACTACTTGCTATCAGGTTATACAACCAGCATATTATTGTGCTTTTGCATAGGGCTTGACTAGTACAGAAAAGGCACTAGCATTGATCACCATGCTTGCTCAAGATGGATTGGCGATTTCAAAGACCAGGTTTCCTAACGATTTTTTTCTTCACGGATGTCGGTATTATTATTATTAAAAGCCTGTTATGCCCTCTACCCTCCTTCCACCAATGTTGTTAATGTCCAAGATAAACTCTACATATTAATTGAAAAAGTCACATTCGTACTTTCCCGGATTTGACGGACTCACACTGGGCAATTACGACATTTTGTTAGCTATTTAAATGTTTACGTACTTTGCCTACACAGTTGTTATGGGCTACCTAGAATAGGCCATGCATGTGAGAATCGTATGTTTCATTCTGTAAAGTTTCCATTCGCAGTTACACTGATGTTCGGACAACAAAATCCGTTCAAAAACTATGACGGACGTTCAGAACCATCCATAAAATTTTCATCCGCGCAAAAATTGAAACTATTACAAACATTCAGAAGTAATAAATCGTGCTCTATTTGAATTATCTATTCTTCCACTTTAGACGCAAGCGGCAAACTGACGGATTAGTCTAGAAATAGATCCGTACTCGTATAACGAGAAGAACTGTACTTCGAAATCGGAGCGAAAACATCTCGATAAGTATGAAGTTTTTAAACTTTGTGCAAAGTTGACTTTCCTACCTACATGATAAAGTTGTAAACAAATACTAAGCAAGCTTCATCTGAGTAGGTTCCTAATTTTATTCTTCGACCTTTCTAAAACTTACAATAAAATACTTAAATCAAATAAATTATTTTGGGATATAGTATACGGTGATAAATTCCGTTATTTTATGCTAGCTCCTGCCCACAGTTTCGCCCTAGTGGACGTTAAAATTATTCCACGGGAACGTGCTACCACGGCAAGTAGTCTATGTCCTTCCCCAAGATGCCGTCAATCTCCTAGCCAAATTTTATTGAAATCGGTTCCGTGGTTTAGGCGTGAAAAAATTATATACACAGAAAGCTACTTTCGAATTTATAATATTATTTATATACCGAGAAATTTTAATGGTCGTTTTCCCGCAGCAAAATGGTTTTTTCTTGGTAATACAATCGTTTTATAAACAAATAAAATATTAAAAACAAAATATGGCGGATTAACAATTGTGAAAAATCACCACGTGCGAGAGTTTATTTTGGTTTGAACATTTAGGGATCGCTGTTTCCTTTGTCAGCGGCGCGTGTGATTCGAGTAGTACCTATAAGTTACCTCTAGTGTTACTATTGATTCTCACGTTTTCGAGTTTATGAATCATTTTTTAATAAAAAAAAAAAAACATCTTATTTTTTTACTTTTACTCTATGCTTCGAAAGTACTCCTTATGGCAAGTTGTTCTGCCGCGGGAAAACAACCATTTAAAGGAGATGGAAAACGGTGGGCCCAAATGTAATAAGTTGAGATATGATCTAAAAAATTAGACATATTTTTTTATCTAAGAATATGAAAAATCACTTCAATTCTCAATCTGGAAGCGGAGAAATATGAGAAAGATAGTTTTCGTGAGATTATCGATTCAATAATCGATTACACAGTTACGAAAATAAAACTTTTGCACTAAACAATTAACTCAAAGTAATTAAATGCACTATATATACTTACGAGGTCATATTAATAAATCAAATATCAATTAATTACTGAAAAACCAATATTAATGATTATCGATTTCATATCGATTCAAATCTCTCTTATATTTTTAGTCCATGTCACTGACATGACAGCTGACTGACATTGACACTAGACAGTTGCCGACTGTTCTTGTTTGCTCACTCGTTTAGTGTTTTCGGATGCGTTTTGAGTGCTTTCCCGATTATTCGCCATTTTTCACGACCACTGCTTTGTATTTTACGGATTCTGACCCTGCCTACCTTGTACGACCCTTGCTTTCACCTTGGACACCGAAGATCGCTCACACGTTTGAATTGGAATTATTATTTTGGATTTTACCGCGGGCTTGTGGATTGGATATTTCAAACATTTTCTAGTAAATATAATAACTATTAGTGCAAAAGAACACATTTTGCACTTCAGGAATCAGCTGTTAGTTATAGATTGTAACATAACCTCACTTTTACTTAATCTCTTTATCTCTTATATCTCTGTCCTCAGATTGACAAAATCCGCAGAATTTTCAGTGAAAGGTTGATAATATATAAGCTATTAATTGACACCACTTTCATCTTCTTACACCTAGGCCCAAGATTGTATGTAATCGTTTCAGTCTCCTTTCACGGTATATATTAAGTATAGTTTGGATATTGAACACAAAATTTCGTAAAGTAACGCTTTACATTTGGTGGACAAACCACCAATAGTTGCGATAGAGGACCGTCGAGTTGCACGTCACTGTACGGTCACTGACAATGCACTGAAGTGTAAATGTCGTTTTAGACAGAACTCTGTCTATGTGTTGATAACTGTGCATGAAGGCTGTGTCCTACATCTGAATCAGGACTGAATTCTTTCGTCTGATTAACTTTAAGTTGTGAACACACAAAAAAATTAGTATTTTCGTATTTTATCTTATTAGTCGATTCGCACAAACTTTATGCACTTTATTTCATGCAGGTTAGTAGTGTTTTTTTTTAATAATATTCAAAACGTATCAAATACCTAATACGTATCTCTGGAGTACCTAGTCGATTCATCCACAAATAGATTAATTTCGTGTGGGACGCCTATAGAAAATAATATCTGACACGTGTCGATTTGCCTGATTCGAGCGAGTAAATTCGTGCAAATCGAGTAATCTTACCACATTTTTAAGAACGTTGCTTCCGGGCCTCGGAAAGAACGTTAAGCCATTGCTCCCGGCTGTCATTTGTGCATCTTTGACAGCCGTTACGGGTCGTCAGAAGCCCAACAGTCTGACAACCAGTCTTACCAAGGGGTATCGTATTACCCAGTAAATGGGTTGTGGAGGTCAGATAGGTAGTCGCTCCATGTAAAATATTGGTATTCAGCTGCATCCGGTTAGACTGGAAGCTGACCCCAACATAGTTGGGAAAAGGCTCAACAGATGATAATGATGATTTTAAGAACGTTCTCATTCTTATCTGTCTGAATCTGTCAAAATAGCAGGTAGTTTGACGGATTCAGACAGATTCACCTTCATGGTTTGACACACATGGTACACAAAAATTTGATATTGATTGTCGCTGAAATGAGATTGCATCTAGATTTTGAACGTTTTTTGGCCTGCAGGTGATTTAACCAGTTAAATAACTGATTTTATTTTAGTTATAGATTTATAGATGAATTGAATCCATAATGAATGAGGAAAGTTTTAAGACTGATTGTGGATGTCTACGGGTATTATGAAGAGGGGATTACGTTCGCACAGATGTAAAAATCCACGGCGGGATTTTTATCGTGCACTAGATAAACCGAGCATTAAAAATCCAACAGTGCATCCCAGCGCGTCGCAAAACACACTGTTCAATTTTCAACTCGTGGCGCTAAGCTATGCGTTGAAGATCCAGTTGCGTGGAAAAATCCCGCCTCGATATTTTTACGGCCGTGCGAACGTGGACGTACCAAAAAACGATGGACTTATTGTATGAAAACTGGTATGACCTGAAAGGTGGTGAATCCAGGGATGAAGGCTGAAAGAGAAGAAATAAAATTGGTATTAGGGGAAGACAATGATTATATTCATTCCTTCCATTCATGTTCCGTGTGGTGCCGGACGTAAAAGAATAGCACCATCTCATTTCTTCCCGTTGGGGTAGTAGAAGGCGACTAAGGGACTTACCAGCAAGCAGCAGAATGGGCAGCAGCGTTCTCTATGCATTTTACCACCATACTGCGATCGCCAACCCGCTTGCCAAGCCTGGCGATTATGGCAAACTCCCCCCCCCCCCCAAATGACAAGGAGCCTGGGGGAGGCCGATGTCCAGGAGTGGACGTCTTTCGGCTGGAATGATGATGATGATGATGAATGATTATATTCATCATAGTTATGAAAATATTAAAGAAATAAAGAAAGAAAACTAGATTTATTTGTCACAGAAACACGTCACTAAAAAAAAACATGAAAACAACAGAGATAACGTATACATAGGCACGTACAAGAAAACTTACAGTGTCTTTTTCAATTAAACTGTTTTAATATTAAAACACTTTTAGGACACACTGTGTTAAATAAAGTTTGGATCATTATACGTTAAAAGCTGTCCAAAGCTTAGTTACGAGTTAACAAAGGCCTCGCGAACTCTGTTATATTTTCGGACGGTTAAAAATAATACGGCGGTTTTCAGATTGTCTGTTAGAATACATTTTCACATTAACTTGCACTTAAACAATTACTCCCATATTTATAAACGCTACTAAGTTATGATTAGCGTCTGTTTAACCATACATTTTGGACGTTTAAACATCTCTTAACTTTAAGCAATGTTTATAAACAAGGGGTTTAGAGGTCACTAAGTCAATGGTAGCAGGTCACTTGCGCATATCATTTTCGCGAAAGGTCATTTACTCGGAAGATTATTTTCGCGACATGCCATTTGTGCGAAAGATCAGTTTTTACTGTTAATTAGTCTGTGCCCAATTAGCTCACGACTTAGCTTTGCCGACATTCTGCCAGCAATCAGGCAATCTGCGGCACACTAAGCTATATATTTAATACCCAATACATCTACATACTTAGGGAATTGGAGAGACCTACGTCCAACAGTGGACTGCTGTAGGCTGATAACGATGATGATGGCATCTGCCTTCATAAATAGCACGCATTTCTTTTTTTGGTTCTTTGCCAATAAATGTATTCTATTCTACTCAATAAAGCATGTTTTCTTGTGTCAGTTGTCAAAAGAAGTTAGATTTCGTATTCAGAATGTAATATCCCAACATTATTAGCGTTACATAAGTGAAGATGTAACACAAAATGTCACATATTGTAATCTGGCCGGCCATCCGGGACGTACTCTCGATAATATTCACTTCTTTGTGGCACCGCCAGCTGCGACGAATTACGTTCCTTGTAGATACCCTGCTGGGTGGCATTGTGTTTCGAGCGCAGAGCAAATATCTTTTTAGAACGTGCGAAAATCGGTTTCTGTACTAAGTGTAGGGGAATAAACGAATGTTTACTCCTGTTCGGAGCGAATCAGTGTTAAAGGTAAAATACTTTTTGGGTGGTTTTATTTTGTTAAAGATTTGGTTGATTCTAGTTGAATTTTGTATTCTGACAAAAGTTATTATGGCAATAGACTCGCCTCCTATTACATGATGTTTAAACATAACTGGCGAAATGTGGGTTTACTATACCCACACCAGCACTACCTCTGCCTAATCCTTCGGAGATTCAATGCGTTATTTTATGTTTTGTAAATTATCAACATTCTACCTTAAATTTATATCATTTTTTGTTATAATCGATTCAGTTAGGCACCGAAAAATTCTGAAAAACAAATACATGTAGGTAATTGGTACGTTGGAAAACATACATTATACTGAAGACTAGTAACTGTCGTTGTGACTAGTCAATATTCTACTCCTAATACGGCTACTTATCTTGCTGTCACAACAAGCGAAGGCACTTACACCCCACGCAACGAAACATAAACATTATAATAATTTGTAAAGAACCACTTGTAAGTGTATACCTAGGCAGTTATAACATGTCATTATCTTTTTAAACAACGCTTTTCAATAATAAATTCATACATACATTACGAATTCATATTGAAATAATACCTCACATTTACACACAGTCGGTGGTAATTTCGCTGAATCATTAATGACAAGTTTCCTGGAACGTACAAGTATATAGCGTACTATGGGGTTAACTGCTCACTTAAACTTATCTGAGGGTACTATTGCGTGACAAAATACGAGTACACAGTAATCAGATGTAGCTTCGGACGACGACGGCCACTATTCAGCTATCACCCGACACTTGGCACTAAACTACTGGCCTATCAGCCCTTACACCCAGCCGGTTCGCTCGTGTCAATTTGAATAAACTACGAATAAAAAACTGTAGTGTAAGGACACCCTAATCGGCTCCCGATTTTATCAAGACCTGTGCCGAGGCACTTTTTACGCATCAACAGACCAGAAAAAGATAGACGAACGAATAAAAATAAAATCGAATCCAGATAAAATATGTCCCAATAATATTTGGTTGATCACTGATCCTGACAAAATAGGTCACTTGGGGAAAACCCCATAGGAACTTGGTAGTGTAATAAAAATTTCGGAAAATAATATCTATATCCTATTATAAAATTTTGGTTCCTTTTTCCACCTTTAAGGACACTGAAGTTTTTTTTTCCGGAAGTAGATTGACGTCATACTCATCATGTCACACATAATAATTGTAGTACTTTCTTTAATCAATATGAAGTAATGACTTCCTATCATTCCTGTGACTATCATTAATTTTTCAGTATAACGAACCGATAATGAGACTGCCATACACGCTATGACTATAACACGTGTCACCGGAAACCAAAAACTAACATAGTCTTTGATATAATTATTTTGTTGCTAATTAATTGAAGGACTTAGAAAACAGCATAAAAATTTTTCCTAACTTTCATAGTCCAACATAAAGAAAGGTGAAACAATATCGCTCAACAACTTTCTTTTAATATGTTTTGCGGAGTTTTTATTATTCCACCAAAAAGTTTTTATCCATTTTACGTACAAAATGGATTTCCGCTGTCACATCGCACTTTCTTTGATGAGCGAAAATTCGTCTTCTCAGTAACAGTGACGTTTTCATTAAAGTGTTGTCTTCTATTCAGTTGACAGGGAATCATAAGCCATTGTTGTTTAATTCCACCCGACTGTGTTGGAGACGTTAAAATGATGACGGACGGGTTTTGAGGCCCAAGTGTCAGCGACTTGTTATAACTTTCCGGAGATGGAAGGACAAACATGTTTACTGTTGCCTTGAATCAACTATCATTGGTATTCTAAAATGTTTTGTAAAGCCTGATGTACACGAAATTGCTAGATGATGCTCACTACTTGAGAGATCCCGCAATTTCTGAAGACTAATAAGGTCTTCGACCAACTCGTCCTGCCCGTAATGACATATGGAGCCGAAACGTGGAGACTGACAGTTGGGCTGATCCACAAATTCAAGGTCCCCAGCGTGCTATGGAGCAGCCTATGCTCGGACTTTCTTTGAAGGATAACATCGGAAATGAAATTATCCGGAAAAGAAACGGAGTTACGAACATACCTTTCACAGTAAGCAAGCTGAAGTGGCAGTGGACTGGCCATGTCTGTCGGAGGACTGATGGCCGGTGGAGCAGACGAGTCCTGCAGTGGAGACCGCGTATTGGCAAGCGTAGCGTGAGACGCCCCCAAGCTAGATAGACCGATGACCTAAAGAAAGTGGCTGGGACAGTATTGTGAGAGGCCCATGGCGAGGTATATGGTTATGTGTGTATTGTCGTTAGTTGTTTGATGTATCAATCAAATAGTGAACATCACCTAGTGATCTGATGGCCAATTCTCGTAATTAAAAACGTTCACAATCTAGTCGCAGTCTCATCTCAGCGACAATCAAATGTCAGAGTTGTCAAAAATGTATGAAAACAAGAGGCATTTTTGACAGATTGAGACTGAGATCAGACTGTGAACATTCTTAAAATTACGAGAATTGCCCCTCTGATATACATCATCTGCCAGCCGTTTCCCACCTATGTTGGGGTCGGCTTCCAGTCTAACCGGATGCAGCTGAATACCAGTATTTTACATGGAGTGACTGCTTACCTCCACAATCCAGTTACTGGGTAACATTATACCCCTTGGTAAGACTGGACTTGTACTTTCGGGCTTCTGACGACCCGTAACGACTGACCAATGATCCACGAATGTCAGCCGAGACCAACGACTTAACTTGATAGGTAAAGATGGTCACTTAATATGGTTCTTATGACTTAGCTATTTGCACCATAATCTCGTATACATAAACCTAAATTAACACAACAAAGGAATTGATTCAGTCTCATTTCCTTTGTTTTTAAGACTACTTTAACCATGTCTTTGTACGTAGCAATGTTATCAGCCTGAGTCTGGGTTAGCACCAGTAGGTTTCTAATACTTTCGAGCACGCAACCCTTAATTTATGCAGACAGCTTTAGAAACAATTGTTCTAAAAACATGTTGTTTTCGTGGTCACTCTATCTTTATATCTTTTGTATACTAAGTGCTGAGTTAGGCTAGCACTATTGTTACCACTTCACTGATTAAAGTTTATAAGTCTATATTTCCTAGAGAAAGTGCTTAGATTTATATAGACAGACAGACTCTTTAGGTATCATGTATTCCATAAAAAAAACAGATACAAATGTAGAAAATTTACATAGGGGGAATTTTACACACAATGGGGTGTCTTATCGCTAAAAACGATATTTTATAGACAATCTCTGGATGGATCAAAGCGAGAATTACTGCAGATAGTCAGTGGTATATAATAATTACATAAATACAAATATACCTATGCTTATAAAAATCAGGTGTTTCATAGAAAAGTGCAATGTCTACGCAGTCAAAATGTATGGTTTATTTTTAATATAAGGTGGTTTATTTTTAATAACGCTGGGGTCTTCAGAATAATATACTGAATCCATAGTAACAAGTTGCACGTCAATGTCCTTGCCACCCTGTAAATTATCATCATTTCAGCCGAAAGACGTCCACTGCTGGACATAGGCCTCCCCCAAGCTCCGCCAGTTCGACTGGTTTTGTGCTTCCCACATCCAGCGGACACCCACTACACCACCACCACCCACCCTGCGGCCTGGCCACCTGCCCACCGATCGACGTGGCCACCTTGTATATATTTATACAATAATAAACAGTAAACAAGAACAAGGAACTATATGTAATGATCATGCATATGGCGAGAGGAAGTGATTTCATCTAGATTAGACTGTACCGTAGACGTTGGTGCTTCTATACTTACAACCTTTATATTTGATACTAGCTTTTGCCCGCGACTTCATACGCGTGGACTTTAGAATCAAGTAGATAATCATTTTTTTTGATAATATATAGCCTATTTTTTAAGTTAGACCTCTCGGAATACATCATTGAAAACTGCATTCAATTCCATGCATGCAGTGGTTTTTGCGTGATGCGGTAACAAACATACAGACAGACAAAAATTCTAAAAACCGTTGTTTTGGCTTCTGTTGCTCTAATAAAGACCCCCCCATACTATTTTTTCTTCAATATCTTTAATGTACAGACATCGGCCTGTTACAATTTTATTATATGTTTAGATGTTGATGACATAAATATAAGGCAAGCGCTAGTTCATATTAAGAACAGAAGACATGAATTAGAAAGACAAACGAGACTAATACGCCTAAAGACTAGATTAATGAGACTTGCCATGATGCTAAAAACATAGTAACTACTGATTCTTGAAAAAAATATCCAAGTTATACTATAATCCTACGTTTCACATATAACGGTTAAGGTACCGTTAGCTCACCGAGAGCTCAGTTACTATACCTTATTGAATGCAATAACTCTAATATTTCAAAATACTCCCATCAATTTATAAAACTATATTTGCCCGCACTTCGTCGATATCGTCATCTACGCGAGCATCATATTATTTATTTGAGTGGAAGTCCAATTTACCAAGAAAATATATATTAAAGTGCTCACAGACAAGTGTAGCAGGAAGCTGACAAAAGAATTTGGAACCTCAGACGACTGTGCGAGATGGTCAGGATAAAGGATGCTTCGAGAACGCTAAAGAGGGTTTTTTTCTTTAAAATACATGGGTTTTAGACCACTTTCTTACTCTTGTTTTATTTGAGCATTGTATTTTGCAAGGTAACATTTTAGTTGAAATGGGCGGATAGCTTGATTGTAAGTAGCTATTTTTTAAATGATGCTTTTTTTTGTGGGTCTATATATACAGGTCTTTGAAAAAGATGACCTTATGTTAAATGGGCTGGTAATAAATAACGTATATCGACTGTGAACTGGCAACCGGTACTATCTCAATTTTGACAACTTTACAGGATAGAGAAAATAAAATGCTCGCATTCACTGCGCGTCGAAGTTAGTACCTACAAGTTGAATGAAGTCGATTCTGGCGCCAAATTTAAATGTATCTGAGATGGGATTTCTTGCAATGCTGCGGAGTAAGAAATAGTATAAAATGGTATTAAAAAGTAAAATCTTACAAAAATTGAAATAGGACCGGTTGCCAGTTCACAGTCGATATGACATTCGAACAGTCAAAATAATTCAAAATAAAAAACAACAGAAACAGAGAATAGCTAAAAAAACATTAAGAAAGAGGTCGGGCTGACAGGCCGAAGAAAGACAAAATATAATCCGTAGAATAATCTTTAGACATAATTATTCTCTGAACGTGTTTTATTATTAGACCCCGGTTCCAAGGACCTCGGGGTACCTATGGTATGTAGGTTGATACTTCATTCCTTAGTTTTTCATAGTACAGAGATACTTACAATGTGGAAGAACTATGAATGAGCACTTCTGCAGGCTTAGCATGACGCTTTCTATTTCTACTCTACTGTAGAATAGAAATCGCTTGTCTACATTTCTCTGTGAAAAACTGTCAACGGTCTATACGTAAACGTCATTTTTGTCTACTCTTCCGACTACAAAACACTTGTCTACGGTTCTCGTGCTAAGCCTGCAACTGCTAAGAATTTTGATTTCTCTTCAGGTGCTTCATTAAAGCTTGGAGAATATTCTAAAACATCAGTCACCAGAGATTTGGAGTCCCAATTTCGACTTCTATACAAAAATATGTAAAAGTGACAAAATTAAGTATCATGATTTTTAACGAAAAATTTGCCCACTGAGAGCTTAAGATACTTAATTTAAAGAGATAAAAATAAAATTTATAAGTCTAAGAAGCTGGTTCCAAATTTAAGCCTTAGTAACTACAGACTACTTATACCTTTTACTAAGGATAATTAAACTGTAAATGTAATCTCGTAAAAATTATTGCTCGGATACCAAAAGGAAAATAACCAGATTTGGACAAGAAGCAATTTGGCAAGAGTATGTCCGGTGTTGTGACACCTACTATGGCATAACTTACCGCAAGGACTCATTTTGCGAAAAATTATTTCGCAAGATTATGTTACGCACCGATTTTTTTTCGCAAAACGAAGTCTGGTCAGTGCTTACGTAAATTCAAACCCGAAAAACTAATTCTTTATACCTGCTCGCGAACGAATGTAAGTTTCGCGAATAATTGCTTGTGGGTATCAAGAGCTCACGCAACGAATGTTTGTAAAACAAATTCGCGAAAAGACAAATCCAACTACAGTCATACTCTACTCTAAAATCGGTTCAGTAGTCACATAGATATATAAAGCTCGTAAGTTTCATGACTTTGCCTCGACGTAGGTATTCAGATGCAATGGTAAACTGTTGTAGATTGTCTTAGGCCTCTGCCTCGAATTTTGCGGGCAGCGGGGCGGCTGCGGCGGCGGCGCGGGCGGTCACCGCTTAACTGGAGTGCACCGCTCGTTGCCCGCCCCCGCGCCGCTGCCACGCCGCTGTTTTCGAGAACCGGTCCATTTGATTTTACGCATAAGATCCTGCCGCTCCCGCGCCGCCGCCGCCGCCGCCCCGCTGCCCGCAAAATTCGAGGCAGAGGCCTTAAGGTATGATTCCGAGCTCCGCTGCACGCAGCAGTGCTGCCCACAGTGGTGCTGCGCATCAGTGCTGCCTGCCGCGCTGATTCCGAGCAAGGCAGCAGTGTCGCACTGTCTGCGCTTCTGTATCAGAGAAATTCATCTTTTTGTTGCCAATTTACTTATCAACATTCACGAAGGTACTATCTCTGCGGCGGCAAACGCTTCACTACTGGTCTGTCGCGGCAGTGGCGGTGGGGCGACACTGCCTCACAGCAGTGTTGCCGCTGCATTGCTGCCGCGACATTGCTGCGTTGCTCGGAATAAAATCTCATATAAACTTATAGAGAATATATGGGGACCAGTAGTGCTGCGGCAGCACTGCTGCGTGAAGCGGAGCTCAGAATCATACCTTTATGATACGTATGCTTTGAAACTCCTTGATCATCTAATTAAAAAGGTACTAAAAAGTCCCTTAAGGATCGAAAGAAGTGCGGGTTGTTCGAAAGAGATACCGCGGCCCCTGGCACACAGGCAACTGAGGGAACACGGGTGGGTTTTAGTCAGTAAAAGTCTGACACGCCCTTCCGCTCCACCCAGAGCGGGAGAAGTTATTTGATGATTGCCCACCCAAAAAAGAAAAAAGGATCGAAAGAAAATAAACGCGTGTAACAAATTGTTCTTTATTTCAACAAAAATCATGCCAGTATAATTCTAATTACAGTACACGTTAACAACGAAAGCATATGTGTTACTAGACCGATATGTACAACTGGTATCGTGATATTAGCAATTCAGGATATGTACTGACAAATAGTTCGCTCCAAATAATTTTATACAAACAGCGGTATGAATATTTTGAACATCGTCCAATTAACTTATTTTATTGTACAGCAGTGATTTTTTGTACAAGATTTTCTTTCTCAAAGGTACTTAGAAAACTTGGTTACAAAAATTAGGATTCTTAAAAGCAGTTTACATTTCTAGTTTTAATTTTTTTTTTTTAATATTAATCCCTCATTGTTTTTACATAACGTCATCATTCCCAGTACGTAGATAAGTTCTCGATTTTTATAATATTCTTACAAAAAAGATGTCGACTAATATTATAACTTTATATACATCAGTAGATCTAAGAAGGCGATTCTAAACTTTTATTTACAATATAATTTTGAATTCTAAAGATAGGTTTACAAATAAAAAATTAAATACAAATAGCCTTTGCTGCAAAAATATAAATTTTGTACCTAATGATAATAACACTTCACTTTTGAGAAAGTTTCAACAAAATTATTTATACACTAGCAATAAAGACCGAGATATGTATTGAAGACTTAATTAAATATTTTACTATAAAACATTAAGTATTTACTAGCTACCTGAATTGTACATTACCATGTAAACAATAATCGTTTGACAACCAATTATTTAAATCTTCCAAAAAAGTTAAATAAATTATTTATATCTAAGAACTTTGTTGTGGTATTATTCCTTGGAATATCCCTTTGCTTTGCCTGTGTCTAAATCACGTTTGGTTAATAAAAGAGTTGAGATAATTTATCACGTTTCTGATTGCATTAGGGATCTGAAGAAGAGGGCGAGGGAAAGTGTTAACAGCATTACACTTAGCGCAGACGCCTCGCTTGAACTCCTCACTGAAACAAACAAGCTTTGTTATTCGAGTTAAATGATGAGACTCCCCCGGGGAGCCAGTAAAAAGTTGGACATCACAATAATGTACCGGCGTTTACTTTGTATTGCGTTTTAAGGAGATAGTTTGCCGCAGCTTGAGTCTGTTCCTTTTATACAGAAATAAGATTACACTTAACTGGTAAATGCATCTATCTTATTATTATAAGGAGGTAAATTTTTCGTATCTTTGGAACTACCAGTCGGATTTGATAAAAAAAAATGTTTGCTTTTGATAGTCCAATTCTTGAAAGAGATTATATTATGGTATTTAACATCTACGCCCTAAGGTGTCGATTAAAAAGTAGTAAGTCAGAAATTACTCCAAGAGAAAACGAAATATCAATAGCGGGCGATGCGATGCGATAGGATATATTTTTTTCACGCAGCAGAAGCCAGTGTTTTGGTATTATGAAAATGTTTAAAATAAAGGTACATGGAATCTTTAAAAAATATGACAGTCAGCGGTATTAGTCGATTGACAGTTTTTTTTATCCTACTTTTTGATTCACAAATGTGACCTGTCAATCCCGGCTAATGAGATAACAGTTAATTTTCTATTGTGTGGGCACGCATGCGATCCCGGACGTTACGACTATTAAAATCAGAATAGAAGTAAAAAAAGAATCAAGTTTAATAGTTGATTATTATTTTTGTTGATTATATTGTAATATGAAATGCTGAAATAAAAATATAATTATTTTATGTCAATTTAGATGGGTGTTAATAAGAGATGCTGGTGTTAATCGACTATCGATCGTTGACCGTAACTACTTGCTCGAAATTTTGAGTCACGAGTTGAAAGGAAAAATTAAACGTTTATTTTCTGTACACAAGTAATGTGCTTAGTGCCAATATTTAGCAATAGTGCACGAACAAGGAGCTAATTTTGTGAAAAACTGGGGCCTGAAGTAGGTTTATATACAGTATGTTAGTTTAAACGAGGGACATACTCATAATACGAGTATACAATTTTTAATATCGAGTGAATACCAAAATATAAACAAAAAATCAAATGTTCCGTACATTTTGTCCAGATATGCGAACATAAATGTATAGAGCGGTTGGTTTTATTTTCGCGATTTCCGTGTTGGTCCCTTAATAAAAGTTTTTCATTTTCATGAGTACCACACTCCCTCAAAGTAAGTACCTCACACACTGTATATTCACACAGTGAGATGCAAACCTTATCTAAATAGTACTTTAAGCGCTGTCTTTACACCTGCAAAGTTCTCTATGAATAATCCTTTAGATCGCGTGCAGACAGTTTAAATCCGCAAATGCCACTCAAATACCACTGTTAATCCATTCATTCATAAATTAATTTCATTCTAATTTCAGAAAAGCTATTATGAAATATTTCATCGTCCTAGAAACAGTAAATTTACAAATAAAGTGTTTCAAATAACTATGAAAATTATCCACTCAACGAGGTTGAATTATTTCTGGAACGGAGCAAATTATCCTGTGCGCAGACCGATTTAGATTGTCTACTACACAGAAAGTGGTTTAGTAGTCAAACAAAAGTTGGCAATACAAGGTATAAATCAGCCATCACAAAGCCATAGGATTCTAAGCATTCATTGCTGTGAAACGAGTTTTGTTTTTGTGGCGCGCATTGGATCGTACTCAAGGAATGATCGCTTATGGGTACATTGTATGCAATGGTGTAGGCGCACGGGGGTAGGTATCTAAAGTTAGGTTATAACATTTGGAAAGAAATTAGGGAGGCCTTTGCCCAGCAGTGGGACTTTAATGCGTAGTAATAATAATATAACATTTAACACTTGTTTTCGTAAAAAACGTCAAAAACTATGGAATTTTGACCTTTAATATCTCCGTAACTAGAAGGTTCCCAGGTTTAGTCCACAACAAAAAAAATTATCACAAAAGCCTTGTATTCAACCAATTAAAGGTTGACAATTGTATCTATTGCTTGGGCTAGGAACCAAAGACAATATCTTATACATTTGGTTAATGTTACGACACTAGTAAATGACAAAAAACAAATAATCAGAACTAAAACAAGATGGTGAATAGTCACCCTGACCTTCGTTAGGTGTGTTTTTACAGACTTTATACTGAATTCTGATAGATAAAACTGTTTTATATCTAGTAAGACAAGAGAAGTATGTCTGATAATTTTCTTGGGTGGTTCTTTTTTTGGGTGGGAAATCATCAAATACGTTCTCCCGCTCTGGGTGGAGCAGGAGGGCGTGTCAGACTTTTACTGACTAAAACCCACCTATGTTCCCTCAGTTGCCTGTGTGCCAGGGGCTGCGGTATCTCTTTCGAACAAACCCCTGACGTAAATATAACACATCGGGTTAGAGAGAGAGAGAACACACTTTTTACGTTGACAAATAGTAATTTTTCACTATATGGTGTTTTCTTTTGAAAGTTGGTTTTTAGTTAGGGTACATACCCTACACAAATTCGTATACCACTATTTTCTATGTAGGCAACAGCGACAGGAAGTATTAGAACATCATCAAGATACACAAAGTGGATTAAAACGTATTATTGAAGCCAATGCAAAAAGAACGATAAAATTTATATGGGATATAAGCCTAAAAAAAATGCCATAATCCATGAAAAAAAAAATAAAGAACCTCCACCTTTTTGAAGTTGGTTAAAAAGTTCGATATTATAAAGCATTATCACTGTCAGTCATTGGTGTGTTGCAGGCGGCATATTTGACTTCGGACATAATACAAGATACAATTTTAACCAGTGCGCAAACTGTAATCATGAATTCAGCGTAATTCTAGGCGTACCAGACTAGCGTAAAAAAATTTCATCGGTTATAAGAAAAACATGCTGTTCCATACATTTTGACCGGGTAGGTGTTGCACTTTTCTGAAATAGCAGATTTTTTATTGATGAACTTTTTCGCACACACATAGAGGACTCAATCTAAAACAAGTCAAAAATATGCAAGGGCATCGTTGGAGGTATAACTTTAAAACAGTCTTGCCCAGATCCTTGGACTCGTCCTTCAACTTCCAAAGACAGCACGATAAGAAATCGTTTTGAATCGCCTGCCAATCCGTCGGTGCCCCCAACCTTCACAATGGAATCCAATGGAATTAAGCAATGTTCCGCAAATTTGCCAAATAATTTACCTAGTAATAGTACACAAGTGACAAACACAAGCATAACAGTTCCAAAAAAACAATTGACTATCAATATTACCAATTGTAGTAATTTTACTTTTAATTTTTAAGGAGGAATTTTTGAGGTGAAAAATTGTGTGTTTCGCTCGGCAGCAAAGGTATTCTCCGTCTCGTACCTTTGAAATCCTCGCTAGGCTCAGGATTCTATATTTGAACCTCTCGCTTCGCTCATGGTTCAATCCTAGAATCCTTCGCTTGCTCAGCTTTCAATACAAGTACTCGCGGCAAAAAACAACTTTGCAGCCTTGCATAACAAATAACTATTCTTGTATACATACTTTTTCATTACTGCTTTGTTTAATTTCAAGTGTGGTAGCGATGCGTAATTGCTTGGAAATATCGGTTCAATAATCTCTTATTGGCTCCGAAAATATTTGGTTTCAAATCAATGACGTCGAAAAGCTTAATTGTACAAGGTTTTGATTTTAATTGCAGCAATATTGGTTTCGGTCATTAATTTGAAGCCTACTACTGTTTTGTCTTGAATGCTTTTGCAAAAGCTCTCTAATGATGTTCCAGCCATGAACACATCCTCAATAAGAAGTGTTCTTGGTGGATATAAGAAGCATTACTCTTGAAAATATTAAATGGTGTCGGTACATTTAGGAGGAGATTCTTAATTCAGTTGTTTTTTTATGTTTGTTACCTCTGAACTCCGACATTTATAAACAGATTTTAAAAAAACTTCTTTTTTGCGAATGGATATATGTATAGGTCCCCTATGAATTTAGTCAAGTTCTGATTAATGGTTTTTGAATTAGCTTCATTATTACGTATTTTTTCCACTAAGTGTATTTTAATGATGTTGTAATAACTTTCGTTAGCCAATTGCCGTTAACTCCCCTGTATACAGGTAAGCTTACAGCTGCACACTGAGTCTACCTACTAATATATCCCCCCACAGTCAACAGAAAGAAAACAGAGTAGTTCTGTTACTGCGGAAAAATATTACCCTACTATGAAGCTAGTAAAAAAGATTGCATTTCGTAATGCAAAAGGCAGTTTTCAGAATCGAAATCACCAATTACTTAGCCATTCAATCTATCTACCAAATCCACTAATAGTATATTAGTAGAGACTAGTAGATTATTCAATCCGTCAATCGTCCTCCTCAATCAACCCCACCTAATCGAGTAACACCAATTTAATAGTTAATTAATCGGAACATTTGTAATTACAAATCGATTCGACAGTATCGATAATGGTATCGATACATCGAATATAATAGGAGTTCACTTGAATAGGCTTGTTCCGTTGATATAATCGGAAGATATTGCGATTTGCGATCGACAACAGTTTATAACATTCTTATGGAAGGCGGGTCGGGATATTAAATTGTTACAACTCGGGATTTGCGATGGCGAGTTAAAGGTTTTGTTGCTCTATTATGTTTTCTTGTTAAAGGATTTAGTCTACGTTTTTGTGTTGTTTTTTTGCGATAGTTTCTTTCATATTTTGAGATAAATTGGTAAGCTGGTATAAATATCAAGCTAAGGTGCTCTTACACGGGCAATTTTTTGAGCAATTATTGCTCGGCAACAATAATGGATCAATCTGAATCAATTAAGTGGAGCAATCTGGAGCAATAACATCAAAATACGAAAATTATTTAGAGAATATTGCTTCTGATTGGTCCATATATTTCTCAATGTCGCCAATATGAGTTGCCGAATATCCAATCGGTTTGGAAATTTTTGATCTCGTTTGTATCTCGTATAACTACGTCTCATTTTTGCAAGAGGAACTGGCCGGCGGCGGAGGCGGCGGGAGTGGGGCGTATTAACTAGTTTTTTTTTAAGTTGCTCTATATTGCATGGTATTGTGTAGTCGTATCTCTGGCAACAGGTTGCTACATGTTACCATGGCAATAAATTGCTAGATGTAGTAGTGGCGTCATAGTTGATGACAGTTGACCAGGATGGAGCAATTTTAGTTGCTCGTGTAAGCGCACCTTTACATAACATAACATCACGCCTTGTTTCCCCAAAAAGTTAGGCAGAAGTGTACTTATAGTACACCCATATTTAGCCAGTTATATTTAAGGCCCCTGTAATAGGACGAGTCTATTGACATCAACCGGGCACTACTCCAGAGTCCAGGTTGTTAATAAGAAATACCAGATGGAAAAATCCAATAGAACTTTGCCCGACCTGGGAATTGAACCTAGGACCCCATGCTCTGCAGTAGTGCTTGTGACCACTAGACCAACGAGGCAATCCAATAAGTATTTAATTCATGCTTAGAATTTTCCTATAGTAAGCCAAATGATCGTTAATTGATTTTTACATTTATATATTGGGAAGACAATTACAGTCCAGCAGGGTAACTGCTTAACGCACTATGGCAATGGATGGCAATATATTTCATTTTGATAGTTCAGCCACCTCCATTGCGTTTTTTACGTTTGTTAAGCAGATACAAACCTATGAAGCAATGGATTAGGGATTTCGTTGAAAATGGTGCTACTCAATTAGGGCGCAGGTTTATTTCACCATTAATTAGAATAGATCCTGGATTAATTATACAAAAAAAAAAAACCAAATGAATAATCACTTGGTTTTGCAGACAGGCAACTGAAGGAACACGGGTGGGTTTTAGTCATTAAAAGTCTGACACGCCCTCCCGCTCCAGCCAGAGCGGGAGAAGTTATTTGACGATTTCCGACCCAAAAAAAAAACTGCCGAAAAAGCCGCGAATTGAAAAAATCTTTAATTTACAACATGGCCATGATGAAATTACTGTAACTCGATGTTTTCTCAAAATAGTCACCGATCGAAAATCGTTTACATTCTCCCTACAGTTAATGGTTTCGATTGAAAATTCGTTCAATGAGCGTTTCTTTCGATTACGGAACGATTTTAGTCGACCAATCGTTTGCTCGGTATTCATGCGAGACTTTCAGGCGGTTCTAGAAAATTCATGACATTATTTTAGCTAAGTACTTAATCATTATGGTATACTGCGTTTTTAATCATGATGGTATACTGATAAGGAGCACCTAATCTGCGGCGTTTAGTGAGTTTTTATTGGCTTTCTTAAGCTGAGCTAATTTTATCAGTATTACAACAGTAATACTAATAAAATTACATATAGGAATTAACATTTCATCAGCTCGTTTTTTTTTGAAGATGAATAGTTCATTTCTGTGTAATTTAATCGGTGTCGTGTATATGTGAAATGATAAATACAGTCACAAGCATTAATATGTACACATAGCCAAATTCAAAACCGATTTTCTCTTAAAAAACGATTGCAACCTTGAGATAACCTAGGTATTTCATTATAGTGTGGGTTCCAAAATATGATTTTCATAATAACATAGAATTACAATCAGTACAAGAAGATAAAATAACTTTTAAAAGTTGGTAAGCGTATACATATTAGTGCTCGTGACTGTACCTGCTTGAGTGAACCGTTCACTCTAGTAAAGTGTCTCTGTCAATGAACCATTGAGATCACGCTAAGTAGGGTAACACTGCAATTTAAACTCTAAAGTAGGTAAATAATTATTCATTAGAGCTCTTTGACCCTGTTATCAATGAGCTTAAGACAGTCAATATAAGTATCTATAGATATAGAACACAAAATTAATTATTGATGACATTCACAAAAATTGTTATCATAAGGCAAAAATAACTATTCTCTGATAAAAGTAAAAAAATAAGTATTAAAAAGTTGCACCTAGTAGATACAACTTTCACACAAATATAATTTATTTCATAAGCGTAGGCAGAAACTAAGAAACCGAAAATTACAGGTAGCACTTGGTACTCTCTCATGTTTACCTTGTATGATTTGAGTAGACATTAATATAAAGAAAGATAATTCACACAAACAGCAGAATTACATTTAAAACGTTAAACATATCACTTACAATCATTAAAGCAGAGATAGAAGGAATTTATTTCACATTCACCGAAATATACGAATTTACGGAACAAGCAGTGCCTTCCTAATTAAACGGATAGGTACGTATGCTCGGTTCGTTTGCACGGTGTAATTAGAACCAGGAACCCCCCCACAATCCATATTGTTGCAGTTCGCTTGCATCGTTCATTTGCGAAGCTAATGGAAATTAAAACTTACGGGAATATTTTAGTATTGTTAGGTGCTATATAAATGGGATTGTTGCCTTTTCTTTGTTAATCATCTAGGAATTTCATATCAAGATGTTCCTAGTGAAACGAATTTTGTTTTTTTTTATTTCATTGTTACATTTTTTTAACGTATTCTGTAAATTTAACAAAATATGTTTACCTACTTTTAAAAGTACCTATATCAAATTAAATTAACCTAAATTAAATATTGATCAAAATATCTTCACGTTGAGGAGTTTTTATCAACCATTATGTCAAAACAATTAATTATTTATTATTTCTTGAGTGTACAACAGAACAGTCACAAGTTCTATAAAGAAAATTAAACCACGAATTTTCTGCCAGTTGTGTGTCTTAAAACATCAAACATGTTTGATGTCTACCTACAGCCAAATATAGAAACAATCAGAGTTCGATATAATTAATAACCATCAGGGTAGGGTATTGTATTGACCTAATAATTAACTGTTAGTTAGGGATGTCTATTCTAGCTAGATAGTAATAAAGCTCAATCCCAACCAACTCACAATTATTTTAGTCCTCCAACAAGACGAGTGCAACAGAAGTTTCAATGACCTTTAAATTACGAATAGTCAAACAAGTGAATAGGGATGTAGGGATGAATAGGTACGAAACTCTAAAAAAGGTTTTAACATCAAAATAATATAGTTTGTTGCCAAAACGGACTGAATGTGTTAACTGTATTATTATGCACGATTAAGTGCCTTTATGCAGAAGTGGTGGCCCATAGGTTTGACTTTACGAGTAGGTTTGGATACCTGCTTTACTTTCAGTAAAATATTTCATCATCCTCTCAAAACGGTGAAGTAAAACATCGCGAAGAAACCAACATGAACCTAGAACTAAAACTTCGAAGACATGTGACACCTACCAACCCGCATTGGGCCCGCGTAGTGTATTACGGCGCATATCCTCTCACCGAGAGGATGCCTGTATACCAGCAGTGAGAACATTATAGGCTGATTATGTGTGCTCTTGTTGGAAACAAAACTTTATTATTTCAACGTTAAAACCCATTTTCAAGTTTCGTTCTAACTCACCCCTGCAACCCTATTCGCCCCTTTATACGTACCTAGAGTGTGACACAAAACTTTTTGACGCCTAGATGACATTGACGGGGGTACCGTTGGTAAACATTTGTAAAATTGTGACAGAAAATGTATTGACAAAACAAGATGGCGGTAAACGTTTTGATTTTACCTCGTAGCGTCGTACACACCCACCTACTAGTTGTGATGTCAATGAGAAATACTAACTTAAGGTAGGCGTTCAATAGTCGTTCCGTTTGACGTAAAACCAGCTTTTGACTCCCACGTAGAATCCTTCGCACTGAGAACTTTTAACATTGACAATAATAATTTAATAAATCCGAAAAAGGTTTAGAAGCAAAGCGCCTTCTTTTGAATACGTACCTATACGTAAAACCTTCAATTTGTGTTTTTATATTAAAAATAATATTTTATTAGATATGTCTCTTTGAAGTCTTTGTATCTTGATAAAATCAGAATGAATGGATTTTATAGACGTCTCCGAAACAATCAATCATCGTGATCCATATTGATTTATGTATGACAGCCCGTTAAACATTTGATCTCGATTGTGTTGATTTTGATTACTTTTGACAGTTCAACAACATTTATGGCTTTATTTACGTTATTGCACAGATTTTTTTTTTCGAACATATGAGGCAATGGATTACCAATGTCCTTCAAAATTATTCAGATTCTGATTGATATACACACTGTATTGCAATTAGGGTGCAGATAAATTATTTGATTTGATTTGTTTTTTTTTTTAAATATCTATAGAAAAAAACAGAATGAAAAAAAATTATGTATCAATAATTCTACTTACAAAAAATGCTGTCCTCCCCGATACCTAAAAAACAAAGACTAGGGTCATTCTACGATAAGATACACTCAATATAATTCAATATGAAGAAACATGTAATTTACTATTCAAACATTATATCTTTAACCAAAAACATACTAAAGACTTTACGCCAAGACATTGATAAATTTTAAATGAATCGTAGAATGGCCCTAAAAGAGGTTTCTCTAATCTATCGATAAAATTTTAACATATCAATACTCTTTCGAATATTCTAAAGACTTTCTAAACATAGTTTAGTATGTACCCTAAACTTAAAATAACTTAAGCGCTAGAGGCATTCACTGTCGCACACATTCACAATCAACTACATTGTGAAACCACACTAGATGCAAATTCAAACACACCTTGTTGGACATACCTTTACTATTGCCTACCGCCTATTCATTCAATTTAAAAAAATCATAACCGGACATTTTTTTGAAGTCTGACCGGACCGAAAATATTGCACATCGAGTTTTATAAAAGCTAAACTCTAACTAAGCTATGAATGAATACTCGTAGCTGTGTGACAGTCTTTTTCTAATGATCAAATTGTCATATTATCAACTTGTGTACTATTTGGTTTTCAAATTACCTAATAACATAGCCTCCTTGCTGTCTGCAAGCTGGCTGTTGCCGACCACGGCCTCGCTACCTTCCCGCCAGGCTGGCGCGACGCGCGCGGTACACCGCACCTGCATAGTCTTGCCGACGGGCACGCGCAGCCCCAGTGCTGTCGACAGCAAGCCGTGGGCATGCTGCGTCGGTGGGTACTCGACGAGGAGTAGAGGGTCTGTGACCTGGAGGAGAGATATCTCGTTAGTAAGTTTAGTTTACACATTGGGGTCACATCCGTTTTTTTTTTAAATAATATGATGGTCGCAGTCCTAGTGGTAGACGATTTTAAGCAACTAAGATTTAAAAAATCAATTAAGAAATAAAACGTAAGAAACCTTAATAGTTTTAACAAAGTAAGTAACTTTTATTAATGTGAAAAATCTGCAGTAAAGTTGGTGCGAGCTATAGGTATGGCTATTAAATTCTGGAGATGTTCCTCGGTAAATCGAGATCGAAAACTTAATACCGCACAGAATAGGTCGCCGGTCCGCCATCGTCATTTGGTGACTCCTGGTAAAGGTACTAGCCGTTCTATTCTGCGAAAGTCTCACAATGAAAACTTAGGTGAAGTGAACTCGAAGTGAGCTGTGATTCCGTATGATAGAGAGATTACTAGAGATTAATACAATTGCTCACTTCACTTAATTTTTCACGGTGACATTTTTACAGAATAGATCGCTGAATCATTATCCTACTATCCTACTTAATATTATAGGTAAATGTGAAAGTTGTAGGTTTGGATGTTTGTTCCTTAATTGATTTGGATAAAATTTGACCCACAGATAGTTTTTGATCTGGATTAATAATAGCTAGTGTGAAATACATAAAACTAAAGTAACGCCAATTGATAATAAATGGCGTTGCAGTATTAAGAACATCTAATCTGTTTGTGAAAATTGATCGTTAGCTTAGCTCGAGGCAAAAAGTCAGCCGCAAACTGATTCCCATTGACGTATTTAGACATTAATCTGCTCACAAAAGCGACGGTTACACCCGGAATTTACTGGTGTACGTATACCTACTTTTTGTAAAAGTACACTAAACAAAAGGCATAATGAAAAAGTACCCAAAATATGCAGGAAATAGATCAAAAAACATTTTGTTAACAATACATTTCACACTCGTACGTGCTCGTTTGTCCTTCGCCCTAGAAAGCTACCATATGTATCATTTCCACATTTTCATTCATAGAATCGGTGCATATGTACATTGTATATAGTTTGCAAGTAAATCTGCGCCTACATTCCAGCAGCGGATACTTCGGATATATCCAGTATTGCACCATGTAGGTCAGTAAAACCAAACCACATTACTTCACTACTAGCCTGCTCGCTGGCTGCTGAAAAATAGTTCAGGAATATCGGATATTTAATATTAACCCGAGTAAAGTTTGAACTGTTTGTTACATTTTCGACATTGAGGGCTGCAGGTTATGCTGGGCCAGTTTTTATCCAATTTGAATGACAGACAGAAATATCTACACAAATAAATAAAATTGAAATGTTTGTTTATAATGTCAAAATAACAGCTTTTTACTAAATGCATATGAAAGTATATACCTACCACCCATCACAAACTTAAAAGATATCGGGAAAAGCCCATACTCAAGACTGGCTAACAAAATATTTAATAAGCTACCGGAAAGTTTAAAATGATTACCAAATGACTCAAATTTCTCGAAACAGTTGAACTCTCGTTGTTAATAAAGAAAGGCTACTATACCGTTGAGGAATTTAAAACTGACAAATTGTGAACCAATCGACCTTATAAGAATATGCTTGACGTAAATGTCAAAAAATAAATGACTATCTATATTACTTTTATGACTAAACGAATGCATGGATTAATAATAATTAGTTATTTTAATAAAAAAGTATTGAATTAATATTTAGATATAAAGTAATAATTAGAATCAATAATAACAGGGTCCATATTTCTGTACCTGGCTTTAAGCCCCTTGGCTACTAGTCAGCTTTATACAATTATCTATGACCTCTTCGATTCATGTATCCCAAAAAAAAGAGGAAATCTTTTGGCAACATACGATACGGTTTGGTTTACAAAGGATTTAGTCAACGACACACAGCATAAAAACAAATTGCATCACAAATGGAAACTTTCACGCTGTAACCTTATAAATGCTTAATTTAGTGGTCTACGTTCAGATTTAAAAATCAGAACTGAAGAGGCCTATAAATCATACTGTGATACTGTAGGGAACAACATAGGAAGTAAGTCTGCCTGTAAGCCTGCGATCGAAGGGTGGTTCGAACCTAAAGTTTTGCACAACGGTGTAGTTTACTCGGGTATCAAAGCTGCGGAAGCTTTCGCTCAGTACTTTTCCAGCATCTTCTTAACTGATTCTCCTGAATTAAATCCAGTCATCTCAGGCCAACCTACTACTCAGGAAATAATATTCCTATCCCCATTTTGACCCCATAGGACGTAGTTAAAGGTATTGCCAAACTTAAACCTCATAGCTTGATCGGCCCTGACTCCATTCCTGCTTTTATCCTCAAGGGATGCCACGATATCCTGGCAAATCCTCTCTGCCATATCTATAATCTAGCCTTGAACAATGGAAAATCTCGCGTGTTATTCCCATCCCAAAAACTAGTGACAAATCACCTGTGGTGGAACACAGGCCTATTGCTGTCCTGCCAACTCTTGCCAAGGTTTTCGAGCACATACTCCACACGCACATCTATCTGATGCCCAACATGGCTTTCGCCAAGGCCGCTCAATCAATTCGAATCTGATGACTCACGTTGATTACATTTCTGGGGTTTAGGACAATGGGGGCAAGTGGATGTCCTCTATTTCAATTTCCGCAAAGCGTTCGACAGGATTCACATTCCTCTTGATAAAATTGGAGGCATCAGGTTTCTCGTCTGAGTTTCTGAACTTCTTTGCGGACTATCTGCGAGCCCGCAGGCTGTTTGTTAGTCACGGTTGCTTTGAGTCTGAGCCTTATAATACCCGCTCAGGCGTGAGTCAGGGAGCCGTGCTTGGTCCATTGCTTTTCCCTTAGCATGATCAATGATCTTATAAATAAGGTTAAATTCGCAAAATGCTTGCTCTATGCCGATGACCTAAAACTAGTACTTCAAATTGATACGGTTGCGGATTGCATACTTCTACATGCGGACATTGATGCTTATATATGAGTGGAGCATGGTCAATAAACTATTTTTTTATACAAGTAAGTGTTACGTCATGACGTACAGTCAAAAACGTCAATCATTGCACTATAGCTACAGATTGGGCACTGAAGTAATAAGTCATCATCATCATTTCAGCCGAAAGACGTCCACTGTTGGACAATTTTGGGGGGTTTGCCATAATCGCTACGCTTGGCAAGCGGGTTGGTGATCGCTGTAAGTAAGTAAGTAATAAGTCGCGTTACCAAAATAAAGGACCTGGGCGTGACCTTTTACACTGGTCTGACATTTGGAGATCATTTCTTCACCCTTATCAAGGAATCTTTTAGGCGTTTGGGTTTAGTTTTGCAAAATGCCCGTGATTTTCACAACCCAGATGTAATTAAGCTTTTTTACACCACTTTGTCAGGAATCACCGACATAGCTTGTAGAGTAAGTTAGCTGAAACGGCAGTGGGCTGGCTATGTTTGTCGAAGGATCGATGGACGGTGGAGCAGACGACTCCTGGAGTGGAGACTGCGTATTGGCAAGCGTAGAGTAGGACGCCCCCCAGCTAGATGGACCGGCGACCTTTAAAAGGTGGCTGGGACAGACTGGATGCGGAAGGCGGAGGATAGAGTGTTGTGGCGCAGCCTGGGAGAGGCCAATGTCCAGCAGTGGACTGGGATAGGCTGTGTTCATTGATTGACACCACTTTGGTTCGTAGTAAATTTGAGGCTGGTGCCTGTATCTAGCATCCCTACATGGCGTCTCTTACATTAACGCTTGAGAAGGTACAGCAATTTTTCCTGAGATTTCTGTCTTAAAAGACGTTTCACTTCTTCCCTTTCATGTACCCTACTAATTACCTCCTAGGTGTCTTTGGCTTCCACTCGTTGGAGGTTAGACGAGGCTTTCTACAGCTTACAGTCGCCTACAAAACTCTCAGAAGACGCATCGACAGTCCCAAACTCCTCAATGTTTTCTGTCGACTATTTTGTTCCCGACAAATTCATCGGTCATCGTCAAAGCCGTCGACGCAATCAGTTTGCGCCACCGTTATCTAAAACTGTCGCCAGACGTGAGTCCCCTGTGTGTACTTTAAGGATGCTAAACGCCCTCCTGACCACTTATCCTGAATGTGATCTGTTTGCTGATGAAAGGAGCAAAATTATGCGTGTATGTCTAATGTTTTGCGAGAGTAAGTATGCTAGATTGTCCTCTATTATATGTCAGTGTTTGTAATATGTTTGTTAACTATAACTGTTTCAATCTCTATGTTAATTAATGTAATTGGTGTTACAGTTTTAATTAACAATAAATAAGTACACTTCAGTGCCAACTTTGCATACTTGTTATTAGCAAGCACACAAAGTGATTTACCCTATTGTAACTACGTTCTATTCAAATATCCTCCTTCTCACAATTAATAATGTCATACAATTCCTGCCAATTAGCTCATTGAGCTGTCTGTAATCCGAGTATTGGTAATCTGAGCTGAATGTGTTTTAATTAGTCCATACGGAAGGAGGAAGGAAACAAAAGAAGATCTGTCTGTTTGTACAAATTGTGAAATGTCAATTAGTTAGGATAACTGTCAGAAGGGTTTACAAAGGAAAATGTTTCGGTGCATTGGACGAGCCTAATACCTATGTAAGTATGTTAGTTGTCTATGCTACTTCCTTATCCTTACATAGTATAAAACAAAGTCGCTTTTCGTGTTTATACGCTTAAATTTTTTAAACTACACAACGGATTTTAATGCGGTCTTCGCCAATAGGCAGAGTGAATCAAGAAGTAGGTTTATACATATACATAATACACCAACCTACACGCGGGTGAAACCGCTGGCAAAAGCTATTAATATTATAAATGTGAAAGTTTATATGTTTGGATATTTCACATGTTAAGGTGTCTGTTACTCAATCCCGCAGAATAAAAAAAAACGGCAGAATGGATTTGGATGAAAATTGGCATACAGATAGTTTATAACCTGGATTGACATATAGGATACTTTTTATCCCGGTAGTACATTCCCGTGGGATAATTTTCGACCTTCACTTCTCAATTAGTTTTAATGATAATCTGGCCGTTTGAGTACTTTATGCGGCCTAGCCAAATATCATTTCAGTGGTATTGTTCGTCGAATCGGTATGCTCCTTATGTTCTCAATTGAGCCGAACGATTCCTGACAAATGCGTGCACTGACGGGACAGGTCCCTCCGGGTCAATCCCTGTGGTCCTTTCCTCAAAAGCCCATTTCAGCCACCAATCTACATGGTCTTCGCATGATTTCACCAAAATTATGTCTGGACTATAAAGAGACTGTGACCTTTTAATTTGTTACGGTCTTTCTTCTCAGAGTGGTCAGATAGGAAACGCTGACGTCATCTAGTTATTGAAATATTATTGACGTGTGAAAGTGTTTGTACAAACCTACCTACATTAACAAAATTATTTATCATTTAAACCCCTATCTAACTCTCTATCAAACGCCTTTTTACAATTTTTCGAGTGTTTTGATGAGAAACTTACTACAGATTAACAACTATACAGTGTGATGTAGATACACATCATAACATACACAATCAGCTTCTAATATTCCCACTGCTGGGACACAGAAGGCCAATTCTCGTAATTAAAAACGTTAAAAATCTAGTCGCAGTCTCATCTCAGCGACAGTCAAATGTCAAAAATGTATGAAAAACCGAGATATTTTTGTCAGATTGACACTGAGATCAGACTGTGAACGTTCTTAAAATTACGAGAATTGCCCCTCTGGTCTCCTCTTGGTGAGAGGGAGTGGGCCGTAATCCACCACGCGAACCCAGTGCGGGTTGGTAGACGTCACATGTCTTCGAATTTTTTAGTTCTAGGACATGCCGGTTTCCTCACAATGTTTTCCTTCACCGTTTTGAGACGCGACATATGATACAGTGTGAAGTAGCTTCTATCAATTGTTCAACCAGATTCCTTATTAATTTATTAATCAGTTACCGGACGTTATGAAGTCAAAACCTAACGACACACCCTATGTTTATAACGATCCGTATTTACTTCAGTAATTAGCCAGGCTTTCAATTAACCAATAGACTGTAGGGATGGCCACAAATGGAGTTCCATATCTACTAGTTCCAAGAAGGCGTCTTTGACAATACCCTTCGATTCTGAACACTTAACGAGTTAATTGGTCATAAATTTCATGGTAACTAGCCATTGTGAGCAGGGATCTTGTAAATGTATCTGTGCTATCAAATATCCGTTGCGGCAGATGTATACTGAATGGTTTAATCTCCTTTAATGACATCGGTTTGCTTTCCGATGCCGATATTGATTCAATATTTCTCTAAAACGTCGAGGTGGGAGCCCAATGAGTAATTACACAGATGTTTTAAGGCGTGGTTCTCACTATGGACTTTTCTTTTGGCAAACTAATCTGGGTCTACTCTTTAAGTCCGTCAATGAAGATACGGGCCCTTCTGAAAATAGTTAATCCGACAAAACTAGGGACATTGTGTGTAAGAACAATTGGAAAATTTTGGTTGTCATTCATTCTCAGATCAGGCTCCGAACTAATCTTATGTCCGTTGGTGATACAGAGAAGGGAACACCGGTAACATCGACCGAACCTACGGATAACGTGCATAGAGAGTAGACCCTACGTACCACGAGACACGACCCATGGCACAAGATGTGATATTTGTTGTACCAGTAACATGAATGGAACAAAAATGTTTCAAAAACTAGTGACTGAACTTCGACATGTCTAAAACAAAAATCCCGACATCATTATAAAAAATCAAAACATAACAAAATACTCACAAAAATGTATAGAAAACGTTAAGCCAGTATATCTTTGTACATTGCTACAAGTTTGACCCGAATAAAAAAGAATGTGACGAGTTCGGCAGTGTTGTTCGAAACAAAAACAAACTCGAGCCAAATCAGAAATAAAAGATAAATACGAGCCCGCACTTCAATAAGCCCTGCAAAGTTAAAATTTGGAAAAACCTTATTGGACGAAAGAGTCCAATTACAGAAACTCGTTGAAAAGGGTCAAATATCCTCCGAACCATTATATTAATAAGGATCGCTGACCAAAATTAAATCTCCTGGTACATGTAATATTGTATTTCGGATCAATCGAAATTAAAACAAGTTAATTAACTTGCAGTTAATGGATGCACATTAATTACTTCGTGATCATACTTTTACATTAAGTTCGCCTAAAATAACTCAAAAGCTAGGCCGTAATTAAGCAAATAAATTGCTGTATTTATTTCATAAAGTCGGCAAAGTTTTATTGGCATTCACGGGAGTTCGTTAAATTTTTATTCTTTTATTATGGATAGATTTAGAACAACAGGTATAAATTTGCAATAAAACGGTAACGATGGATAGCCACGACACAAAACCGCCAAAAGTGGAGAGATTTGGAAGAGACCTACACTCAGCATTGGGTGGCCAAAGGTTGAAGAAGAAGAAGAAGAAGATGCACAAGCGTACTTGTATACTAAATTATTGTGTCATTTTATTCAGTACGTACCTACTATATACTGCGTGCAAATAAAATAATAAAATCATGGTTCTATAATCTGAACGTATGTTTTAGTTAGAACTAGCTGTGCCTGTAATTGTGGATTTCGAAAATGTGTTATGTAAGGGACTCCTTATCACAACAGCTATCTGCCAATGAAAGTTCCGGCAAAATCGATCAAGCCGTTTTGGAGATTAGCCGGATCAAACAGTTAGACCATTTTTTTTGACATACGTACCGTAAATACCTACTTTCATATTCGTATACATATAATAAAAAGCTGTTAATTTGACATTACAAGCAGCCATTTTAATTATATTAATTTTTAGATGTATAGATAAAAATCTACCTCCCACACAAAAAAAAGTCAAAATTCTATCTGGACACATCCTCACCGCGACTATTATGATATTATGTATCTTTCTAAGACTCCAAACAAAGAAAACAAATTAAAAACAAAAACACTGGAGCACTGTGCAAGCAATGGTAGGTAATGCACGCTGCGTCTAGAAGATTGATTGATGTGAGTAGTTGGTCCAGAACCAGCGGATTAGTTGCCAGCACGGTAGATAATGGACGCGTAATGCATTATGTCCGCTCACGATGTCCTCGGCTAGACGAGGAGAAGGAGACGAATAGTGATTGTTGTTTTAGAATTATGTATGTGAGTATTGAACATAATACAGGGTGTAAGGGTAACGCCGAAGCCAGAACGTAGGTTATTATACAACCTAAATACAAACGGATACCAATAACCTTTCGCCTTAAATTGGTTATTTTGCATCAATTTAAAACGTTTGACGCTTCTGTAATGTTTCTACTTATTTTATTTTGGCGGCGCTTTACAAAGGATGCCTAAACCTGAAATCGCCGCCTGGAATTGGGGTCGTTTTTAAATGTGTTTAATCTCAAATAATGGTTCATTCAACTGTTCTTACAGTATAGTGTACAAAAAATGCAAAAAAAAATTTTTATGGTATTGTATCGAGAATCACTAGCCCTATCACCTGTCCTCGTTTTCGGAAGCGTTTCCGTTACACCCTGTATACTGTACCTACACTGTTTTTTTGTGGTTACTAATAAACCACAAAAAAACAGTGTAGGTACAGTATACGACTCGCACGAATTAACTCAGCTGAATCACTGTTATTCTTTGACAGTTGTATTAATTGGCTATAACACGGCAAATTGACGAAGCATGTGTATTTGTTTATCAATTATTTTCCCTGGCTGTATTCTAACGGTACAATAATTAAGTACCTACTTTTAAAAATATTGTGCAAACATAAAAGGCTTATTAGTCGACTCGCACGAAATTTATTTACTTGTGGGCGAATCTACAATTCCAGATTTTCATATTAGGTAACTGGCACGTTTTGAATACATCGTTAAGAAGACAACGAAAAGTTCAGGAAAAAGAACCCTAACTTTATAACATTAAATACAAAACGTACCAATCCCCTACTATCTACGTATTTCTGGAATTGTAGAAAATATTATACTAGCTTCCGCCCGCGGCTTCGCTCGCGTGGAATTCGGAAATAACGCCTTCTTTCCACTTACTGCTTTATAATTGCCCATTTTTTTAAGTATTAAAATGTATATAGTACGTTACCTTTAAGAGATAGACATATGCTATTGCGGCTTTTTCTGTAGATCTATATAAGATACACAATTCCACCATACATCGTTTTGTTATATCTCAAAGGGTTTAAGCAGCGTTTTCGTTGAAAGCACCCAGACGGCTTATTTTTTTCCGACACTTCCAACAAATATCATTATATTTTAGCCAATGTATACAAAAACTTGACAAATTATATACTTAAACCTTCCTTAAATCACTCTATCTATAAAAAAACTCGCATCATAATCCGTTGCGAAGTTTTAAAGATTTAAGCATACATAGCGACAGACAGACAGCGGAAAGCGTGTATTATGTAGTCATTTTTTTAAAGTGACGATTCGCCCGATTCGGGCGGGTTAATTCGTGCGAGTCGACTAATAAGTATTTTATGTTTGCACAACGTTTTTAAAATAAGATACATAATAATAGTACCGACTACATCCAGGAAAATTAATTGTTAAACAAATGTACCTACATGTTTCGTCAATTTGTCGTGTTATAGCGATTTAAGACAAAGAAGTCAAAGAATGACAGTTGGTTGATTTGAATATACGAACAATTTAAGTTGCAAGTCAATTACATTGATTTCAGTGACTTTACACCAAGGCGATAAAAACCAAACACTAAGCGGTAAACACTAAAATACTTTTATCAGATCAAAAATACATTAATCCTACAAACCTGCCCAATAGCCAGTTTAGTAAATTAGGTCCGTTTTTATCTGGGTCAGGCAAACAAAGAAAAATGTTACCTCTATCAAAACTGAAATCGAAAACATCGCCTGTCTCGTAAATGTCAATATTTTTTCGTTCAAAATGTTTAATAGTACCTTTTCTCCATCAATGTCCCAACTGAGTACAGCCGCGGGGTACGACCGGCCCGACGTACAGTTCAGAAATAAAGAGTCCCCTCTCCGGTTCTCTTGTTCGTTGCCTGTTATTCTTGGACCTTCCCTCGGTAAATCTGGGGAAAAAACAATAATGCAATACACTCATAGATAGCTATTAAAAGCCTTGCTTAGGTACAAACTCTTTAATAATAAACAGTCGAGTTTTGGAAAGGATCCAAAAACGAGAAATAAACACCAATAACAGCCATTTGGCGTACTAGAAGCAGGCTCAAAGAGTTGGAGATGTAAAACAATCGAGCAACATGTAAAGTTAAATGATAAAAGACAATGGTTTTACATCTTTCGTGCTTAAAGCCGGGAGCTATACCGAAACTGCGGTTGTAATACAAACTCCAAATTGAAATAATGGCTTCCTTCTGTGACGTATGCCTCTCGTCAAAGGAAATGAAATGGGATTTTTTGTGAAATTAAACTCGTAAATAGATCGTGAATTTATCAAGAAAACGGACAGAAATTTTCAAGATTATTAACACTTGACTCGGCTGTAAGGAATATTATATTTGTTGACGTTGGTATTATTAACGGACTAATGAATATCATGGTGTTATTACGAGTGCTCGACTTTCGAAGAGCTCGTGGTTAAATAATAACATACGTTTGCCGCGGTCGGCTTATGGATGGGTGACCATCCTTAACAAATCGTGCCTCCTCCGTACTTTTGACAGCACGTTAAGCTGTTGGTCCCGTCTGTCATTTATAGATCTTTCTCAGTCGTTACTGGTAGTCAGAAGCCTGAAAGTCTGACTACTATTCTTACAAAGGGGTATCGTAATACCCAGTAACTGGGTGGAGGTAAGATTTACAGTCAAATACTGGTTTTCAGCTATATCTGGTTAGACTGGCGGACCCCAACATAGTTAGGATAAGCCTAGGTAGATGAGGAGTACTCGACTTTGAGTAGGTGCTTTAAAAATCGATTCAGAACAAGTGTCCCTAACTATTTATAAATTTTAAAACACTCGAGAAGCTACAAAACCCACACGTAGAGATCGATCTGTGGTAACAATTCCTCACAAAACTGGATCCGTATACTTTAAACTGTCGGATCCTATATGGCACACAAATACTTACTACAGTGGGAAATACCCCAAAAACCTTACTACCTACTTCTTTTATAATGCATAATTTATTACCTAATACATTGGAATGCCCAAGGGTAAAAGAACTGATATTTTTATCCGGTTTTTAATCAGACTGACTCGAGGGATACTAGGTTAGATCTTAGGGTCGGCCAAAGTGTTATTGGGTATACCATTAAGAAATTCTCAGTTGCAAACCGAAATCTCTGGATTGGGAGATTGCGGTAGTCCTAATTTGAGCCCCAATAATGGGAATAGGCTAACTTTCTTAGTACTTGCGTATTCTTTCGTCCTCTGTAATGTTATAACATATCTGGGGGAATGTGGTTATCCTAAACAAATCTTTCCTTCGGGGAATACAGGCTTGATGTGTTGTTATCGTAATAAGACCTGCCGAAGTGACCTTGAAGTAATCTGTCATTTCACCTATTGCTAGGGATTCACACGAGAAGGACACTGTTGACAGCTTACTTCATCTATGCTTTCGCGGTGAGATCTTTACAGAAAAGAGTGGAGTTTTAATCCAGGTCCAGTTGAAAACCAGCGTCAGGCACTACTTAAGTAATCTGGCATTTTTTGTGAACTGGGCGTTTTGGCTCCCTGTTAATTACTCACTTTAACCTTATAATTGTTTTTTTTGCTGCTGTTTATTATGTATGTGCCTTTTAGTCTGTGGTAAATAAATATATTTTCTTTCTTTCTATTTTCTTTCTTATTTTCCAAACATCACTTCGAAATTCAAACGGTCACTCGTTACGAATCCTTTATGATTTACTTTAAAAACAAATCAGTTCGCTTTCTAATTGTATACGGTCAGTCGAGTGAGAGCCCAAGTTTACAGAATAGCGCTGTTTCTAAAAAGGCTAAAATAAGAAGGTTCAGAATACTTACATATGACTTCCATTCTTCCTTCACCAGCTGCTGACGCGAAACTTGGAGCTTCAGCTGATACCTCGCATCTGTATAGTCCACTAGACTTCAGCGTCACCTGGTGCAAGATGACTCTTCTGTCATCTGACTTTTGTAACTGTTAACAAAAAGGTTTCTGATATTTATGCATAGTTTTGAATACACATGACAGTTGACTTAACTTAATAATAGCTAAGTACCAAACGAAACACAAATATTGTTGTGTTGTTGTAATTTTTGTTGTTGTTAGTAGTAAAAAACATTTAAAAAATGATTTAGTAGAAGACGACAAGACTGTAAAACCTAAGAAGTACTTTATATTTTAGTTTCCCTTTTCCCAAGATCGGTACAGAAAAAAGTATATTTTCCATGAAAAAAAAAAAATTGTGTAATGAGCCAATTGCAAGAAGTCATACAAAAGTTGTGCCATTTAATGAACGACCTCGTTCCCAACTGGATTCTCTTCAATTGTATCTACTTCGAGATTTTTTCAAATTGCTCACTTGAAATGTTTCACCGCCTTTGACAACTTTGCCTTTATAAAGCAATTTCCTCATTAAATTGTTTAAAAATAGTGCCAAAGATTTCTGTCAAAGTATCGGAATCCTCGAAGTCAAGTTTTCGAACCGATAATTCCTGTGGCTTGAGTCAGGTTAATGTATTTATAGAAGTTTAAATAATTAACTTTTGATTGTCACGAGATTCAGCCATTGTTTTAAAATGAAAATATACCGGGAGCCTGAATTTACGTCCTTGATGCAAATTGGTATCCCGTGTAGAATTGGAATGAATGCTTTTCATTCCAATTCTACACTATCTGAAATGTTGTGAA